>CM061472.1:8207481-9528731 GCA_030770085.1 Oryza coarctata
TTATTGTTGGAACATATGATGCGTGGATATTCATGGAGCATTCTTCTTCTAAGTATGAAATAGAATAAGTGGTGTATATAAAAATAGATTTATATAATGGAAAGTCGAGTGTAAAAAAACTTATCGTCTTCGAGATGTAGTTAGTGTTGTCTACGGACTTCTTTCCCTATTGTAGACAAGGATGTGATCACTCGTGAAGTGATACAACCCTTCGCTTAGGTCACTTGGGTCACTATCATCAGATGATGTGAGATAGGCACATATAGTCTCCTCCTACCATGACGCTTTGAGGGTTTTGTTCGGGTTTATCACTGGTGACTATTATCTCTAATTTAATTATTGAAATACTAGATCCAACCATTTATAAATAATATTTAACATTAATACATTCATTAAAATTTATATGTAAAATTAAACTAAAATTCACATATAAAATTGACTTATAACATTTATCGAAAATACACTTCTAAAAATAAACCAACATTCACATATATAATTTACATCTAAAATTCACATAATATTTAACAATAATGCATCCATCTAAAATTTTACATCTAAAATACTTCTAAATTGCCACAAAAAATCATCACAAATTTAAATTAATCCTAAGTTTCACATCAAAATTCATTTAACTTTTTTATTTAAAATTCATATAAATTTCACACAACAAAAATTTCTCAAAAATTAGTATTAACTAGAGTAGCAACTCCAAATATATCTGGCCAGCCGATGGTGAGAGAATGATGAGGAGGCTAGGTAAGGTGAGGCTAGGATGGCCAGCAAGGACGATGGTGAGACATGACGGCTGGCCTGGAGTACTAGTCAAAGGCAGCGTCGGGCCGGGGCTAGATGGCCCAAGGCAACATGAGCAGGGGAGAGGAGTCCGAGGGAGACGAAGGAGGTTAGCATCGGGGTAAGGAGTGAGGGCTAGTGTCGGTGGAGAGGTGGCTGAGCAGCAGTGGGGGAGAGAAGGTTGAGGGTGGCGATGACTGTGGCAGCATGCGTCGAGGCGAGGAGCGAGGGTTGTCATTTAGGGAGAGGAGGCTGAGAGTGTTGGTGACCTAGGTAGCACACTTCGGCAAGAAGCGAGGTCGAGGATGTTGGGGTAAAGGAGGTTGAGGGCATTGAGGGAAAGGAGGGCGGCCGTGGTGACGATGGCGACAATCACGGTGAGAAGAGCGCTTGCGGTAGACAGGGGCTGCATGTGGACGGAGTGACGTCGTCTAATACTCGAGGGTGATGGTGACCAAGGCCACGCTCGGGGGTAGGAGTGGTGGTGGCAAGATGGTTAGAGGGCAGAGGACGAAGGTTGGCACTAGCAGAGGCGGAGGCCAGAGGCGAGAGCAGAGGCTGAGCGGTGACATGCGCGGTTCAATTTTGACATCCTGACGGCAGAAAACTAGAGTTCGTCACGTGAGACTTAGAAATTTTTTCGCTCTGGCGTGCCTTTGTAGAGGGAGATTTTTGCATACGAGCGACAATGTGCACTGCCGGCAAAAATGGTTTTTGCAGCTGAGCTAAGGCAGACGCTGCCTACAAAAATGATTTTCACCGGTGGCCGAAAGCAGTAGCCACCTTTAAAAATGTCCCCCTGTATTTTTTCCTTTTTAATTATAATTATAGTCCATAAAATAAATTTATATTTTAATTATAATTCTTATATTATTATTTTTAGTTCAGTCTTCATGTATTGCTTATTTTTAATATAATTCTTATATATTCTTTATATAATAAGTAATATGGTTCTTTTATATTATTATATTGTTCTTATATTACATAATTTTAATTGGAGTTTTAATACTTATAATATAAATGCATCATATATATATATATATTCACATACATCATACATAAATTTTACACATTCGTATAAATTATCAAATTACATATTTCATCCTCCGTGCAAATTATTATTGTCACCACATATAGAATTTGAGAGCTTTTTGATCCATGGTTGCCTCTACATAGTGCTCAGCATTTTCCATATTTTCATTTCCTATGACACTTTGTTTTTTTAAGAGAGCTACATCCTTCTTCTCATCCGTAAGATCGGTTACATAGAAAATCTGTGCGGCATAATCAGCAAGTAATTAGGGGTCATCTTTGTGACCAACATTATCGAGGTCAATACTTATTAGACTAAAATTATCCATGAACACACCTAATAGGTGTTTCACCCATTAGTACTGTAGAAATAGGATCTGTATACATAGTATAGCTCCTAGATTTTTTTTCTATAAATATATAATAAGTATTCTTCTATCTATTTAATTCGATTGTCTCTACTCGAATGCCACTGTTTTGGGCTACGCTATTCTTATCCGTTGTTTTGGTATAAAATGTGTAATCGTTAATGTCATAAACTTGTTAGGAGTTGACCATACTTAATGGGCTACATGACAACCTTTTTATAGTGATTTTCACTATGGTTTCTTCATCGGGTAGGTTTTTTCTCTTAACCACTCAATGAAGAGATGCTTGTGCATCTTTATTATCCAATTATTTAAGCGTCTAATATATTATGATCTAATATATTTAGTTGTTGCTCGGTATACGGCTCCACTATCGCGAGCTGCTACATGACGCTAAAATGTGCTTCTCGGACTGATTTATAATCCTTATCAATGAATATTTTCTTTCCTATAGTCCTCTTCCCACACAATCTACTCCCATGTCTAGGAACTGGTACACAACTAACTGAGTCTTTTAGGTAGTCAATACAGTACTCGGTTACTTCTTCGGTGGCATATCCCTATATCATTGAGTCCTCTGGGTGCACGATTCTATACATAACCCTTCAAAATGGATATGTACCACTCGTATATCCACATTTGATGCAAGTACAAAGTACTAAGTATAATTATCTGAGAAATAATATGAACTATGAGGTACACTATGATGTCGAAAAAGGAGGTAGACAAACACATCTCAAGTTGGAATAATGGCTCTGCAATCAATAATTTGAAAGGACCCATTTCTTCAAGTTCAATAACCTTTTATGAAATGATATTAAAGAAGTAACACACATTCTAATGATTACTATCTTTAAATATAATGGCTTGATTGCCCTAATTGTAATGGAGAGGAATACAAATATCATCACATGGTAGTCATGGGAATTATAGTTTGGCAACATCGAATCTTTCATTGAGACTAGTCTCTTGATATTTGATGAGAATCTAGTAGGCATTCTCACTTCGTGAAGATATTTGCATAATGACTTTTTCTCCTCCGTTGTTAAGATAAAGCTAGTTGGAGAAAGGTATACTTTTCTGTTCGGACCATCCATAGAGTAAAGCTCTTTCCATATTCCCATTTCTACCAGGTTATAATGTGACTTTAGTCCATCTTTTGTCTTACTTGGTATGTCCAATAAGAGATTGATGGTACTATTAAATGAGCTTTTGCACACATAATAACAAAGGACATATGAGTTTCTTCACTTGCTATGTATTTGTTGACATTAAGTTTAGATTCGACAACATTTTTTATAAAAGAACTAACAAATTGGTGAAGCTACTATCATACCAGCCATTGTTAGCCTTCAACCTAAGAAGTTATAGCACAAAATGAAGTACAAAGAAGTCCTTGTCAAAACCCTTTAATTCATTGTACATTAATTGCTTCGCTTACTTCTACAATGCCTTGAAATTATTTAGGCCTCTCGTCAACCCCATTATAACTTCTGGTTTAGCGTGCCACAACATCTATTCTAGTTAGATACCACTAACATCCACCATTGTATGATCATCATTACCCATCATAACAACAGAATCATTATAAATGAAATCATGAATATCACTCTCTAGATAGATATTACGTTCTTCCACGACATTAGTTTTGACTTCAAACTCATGCCGACCAAATAAGACCTGCTAACTTCTATTTTTCTATGCTTTCTTGGTTTTATGGTCGAAGCTTAGACAATATATTTTCTTTGTTCATATCATGCTTCTCCGTAGCTTCAAAGAATTTGAACAACTCATTGAAAAACAACTATTAATATCTTGTCACCTAATAAATCCATTTCTGTGTGTTCATCTATAAATAAAAACCACAAGATAATATGCAATTTTTGAATAATTTAAATAACATTTTTTTCTTTATTTTAATTGTAAATTACTTTTTTAATTTCTAAACATTACATTTTTCCAAACAATAAACTCTTTTTATTTCAACTCGAATTGTAAAGAAATCTAGAGAAAAAAAGAGTAATACTATTTGAAAAAAACTAGTGAGACTAAATTTCTCTTCAAACTTAATCTAGAGAGACCCACAAACCTAGATCTACCATTACAGACACTAATTGCAACAAATTCATAATTATTGGATGAGAAAACAGCTAAAGAAGGATTTGAAAAAAACTGCACCAAGTTGACTTAGAATTGTAATCTAAATTCATTAAAGTATTAAATAATATTATTTTTCTTTTTATTCCTTTGAAACAAATACTTAAAATCGGAAAAGAAAATCACTAACCTTACATAAAATCTATCAAAAGATTTGATATCAAAATATTTTCGCCCTATTTTTCCTTTTTTTTCCTGAGGAAGAGGAGGCCTAAAAAGGCACGGGGAGAAAGAGGTAGCATTTTTAATTACAACCATGCCGTCTAAAAATAGATATTTTCAGACCACTATGGGCCGTCTAAAAATGCATTTTTTAGGCAACCGTAGTGTTAGCCATAGCCCAATGTAATTTTTGAAACTGAAGTTAATTTTATAGTTTTTTTATTATAGTCTATTTTCTACATTAACTTTTAAATCATAAACAATATAGATATAAAACTATTAACAATACATTACTTTTAGTTATTTTATTTGTTTTCACATTTATCGGTCATAGCTCAAATACCAAACGTATGGATGTGAAGAAGTCTGGGTTTCACTATAAAAACTATTTTCATAGACACTGTTATTTTTACAAACGGGATAAGAGAAAATCCACTTGTGAAAATATATTGGACTTCCCTAGTTCTAGACTCGACTATAAAATTGATTTTCGTATATGGGTCTTCTAAGATAACTGCATGTGAAAATATGATTATTTTCGTAGACGGTCCTCTTAAGGAGGGCTGATATTTTCACAAGTGCCTCTTTACAAGGCTCGCCTATGAAAATATGATTATTTTCTTAGAATGTGGTATTTTAGTTGATCCAGATACATCCATACACATACCCTGTTAAAATAGAAAGCTACAACAAGCACCTTCTCCTTCTCCTTAGCTGTTCTCCTCTCTTCCTTCTCTCCTTAGCATCGAGGACATCGCCTTGGCTCCCTTTTCTTCTCTCATCGACGGTGGACGGTGGCCTTAGGACCATCCACTGCCCCGGACCTAAGAGGGTGGATCTGTTGTTGGCGGGTATAGGAGTGGTGACAATAATGACATCGACCTTGAGAGGGTCGGATCCACCGTTGATGGGCACAAAAAAGGCAACAGAGAGGAGCAACTGTGGTGGCTGTAGCAAAGGGGGAAGGTGGCAGATCCGCCTCACATGGTGGAGGCGGCGGTCACATCTAGTGGTGGTAGTGCTAGGGGGTTCTAACAAAGGGAAGGTGCCCCTATTTTTCTCGTCGCCTAGGAGCAGTAGATCGACGACTGCATCATGGCCACCGTGATAGCAGTGGCTAGGGCGATAGCTCTGTAACCACGACGACTCCTTTTCTACCTTCTTCTCGATCTGGTAAGGTTGTTTTCTCTAGGGCAGTGTGAACGAGAAGATAAGGATGGCACATATTTCTGTTCACTAGCACTTTGGATGTGTTGTTTGTCGCTTCGTGCACTACTTCTGGCCTTTCGAGTGAGAATTTGTGATGTGTACTGTAAAGTTGTGAATTGCACTGTGAATTTGTGAATTACACTGTAAATTTGTAAAATGTTGAATTGTATTGTGAATTTATTAAGAATCTGATTTCGTGGGCGTGATTTGTTTTGCCCAAAAATATTTTTGTGGGTGGGTGTCTTAGCAGCCTGTATATGAAAATCAAAATTTTACAATCGTGTCTCTTAGATGACCATATACAAGAAAATTAATTTTTTTAGACGGGTATATTAAGAGGCTTGTACTTGGAAACCGATTTTCACAGTTGAAAATCTTAATGTTTACCTACACTTATGGCCAGCCGGTCCGCCCAGCCGCCGCAAAAGTAGGTTTTACAATTTCGTACTAGTGTTTGTCGTGTCAGGTTGACGGCCTCCCTGCATGCTAAGACTCTCTCAGCGGTGCCAGTTTTTGACGCCCTTCGAGCGTGACATTATTGTTTCATTGATGCATGCGAAGATTGAACCTAAGCTTTTCTAACGAGATTTCGATTAATTGGGTTCAAGTCGGTCAGTATAATTATCCAAACAAGATTGAATATTTGGAACATGTAGATTTTTATGAAAAAATTAAAGCGAGATTGATAAAAAAAAACCTTTGTTCCATGTGATGCCATAAGTCCACAACTTAGGGGGTGTGCTAAGACGATGAAACATGGATGAAATGAAAGGATGAAGGATGATCTACTTGATTAATGTGATAAATAAATATTATTTAAAATAGGCTTAATAAATAGTTTAGAATAAGTGGTGAGCAATATAATTAGCACTTTCAAAGGTAGCCTCAGTTACAAACTTCAGAGATAACTGCGCTTTGACGAGGGCGTTGCTTCACCCGCATCAACCTGTAGTCGAAATCTCCTGACATGTGTTTCACCCATTTCATGCTAGTCGTTGCTTCTTCTTAGCTCCTCTTTGGTGTCCCACTTTTTTCAGTTTCACATGATGACATGAGAGAGGGAATGAGCGATGCCAGCCAAGGAGCTAAAGCAGTGAGATCCAAGATGACCACTAATCTGTAGTACTACACAATAGGTGTGTTATTACGGATGGCTCCACTAAAACAATCACTAATATAAAATTATTATCACATACAGTTGTACAAATGGGATCGTCTAATATTCATTATGAAGGTAAGAACTGCATATAATGGCCAACTTATTAGAGATCATTTGTTATAGCAATCTTACAATACATTGGAGATGTATTTTTAACCAAAATTAGTCTTCTATCATAAATATCTCACCATAATCATCTTCAATAGAAAAAAACTACCTCTATTTTTTAATACAGGACACAATTGATTTTTAAAATTTGTTTGGCATATAAGTGTAAATAGACAAACAGGCATTTTTTAAAGTACTTTTGATGACATATCCAGTGATACTCTTTTTATTTTACTTAACAACGAAGTAATTATATAAATATTGTTGGTTAAAGTTTAAGAAAACAATCAATTAAATCATACATTAAAAAATAAAAACAGTACTTTAACTTGCTGTATTTTCCAAATTTAAACTTCCACCACTCATATGGCAAAAAAGTTACCATTAAATATAGATGTAGCACTGCTAACTTCTTTAGTCCTTCTGATCTCTCTTCTAAGTTCTCCCATCCTCTCCTTGAAATTCTTTTGCACAGATATTGCGGACTTGTGCTAGTTGAGCTTGTCACCTTCTTAGACTCCTTAAGAGAGTGTTATGTCTTCCTTGCCCCAGGTCCCAACTAAACCGCTTAACACAAAGTCATCTAATGCTAGGTGCTCTTTGAAGCCTTACTCCCAACTTACTCATTGTGCTAAGTTTTTCTACGACCTAGATGCACAAAAAGTTAATTTAGTGATGAAATTAGTACAGTAGCACAGTAATTGAATGGACTGATGCTACCGGTTACGTCATTTGATAATTATAGGTTTCCAAAGATTTATTAGAACAGACGCCTGACGCCTAGATACGTCTTTCTTAATACAATCACCACCATGAATGAAAAAATACGGGTAACAAATTTCGGTCAAACTTCCTATTCCGTACCAAACAGGGTCACAGGTGAGGGCAAATTCGGCAACGCGAGAACGCGCACGGCGAGGATATTTACCCGCCACCGCTTCTGTGAGGGAGAGCCCAAGCCGAGCAGAGCTGATAGATAGCGCGGCCAGCCTCGCAAGCTAGCTCGCAACGTTCGCCACCAAGAACCCGAAACCTCCTTCCAGAAGCTTCTAGAATCTACGATCGAGCGAGCAAGCAGCATGCAGGAGTTCCATCCTGTCCCAGGGCTGACCGGCCGGCTGTTCGGCGGCGCGGCTGCGGCGGCGTCGGTGGAGGAGGTGCGGTGCCCGCGGTGCGACTCGGCGAACACCAAGTTCTGCTACTACAACAACTATAACCTCTCCCAGCCTCGCCACTTCTGCAAGGCGTGCCGCCGCTATTGGACCAAGGGCGGCCTCCTCCGCAACGTCCCCGTCGGCGGTGGCTGCCGCAAGCCCAAGCGCCCAGCCTCCTTCTCCTCCTCGGTCGCCGACGCCGACAGGGGCGGCGATGGCGGCGGCTGTGGCCATCGCGACGCCAAGAGCGCACGTTCAGCCGGCGGCGACGGCGCGAGCGCGAGCGCCACGTCGATCCCCGCCGCGGCGCCGGAGTCGAACGCGTTCTCTGTTGCTACCCAGCCGAGCAGCGCTGGCGCAACGGTGACCAGCAGCGTCGCCACCTTTTTGGCCGCCGCCGACGAGCTGTCGCCTCCGGCGACGATGTTCGCCTGCCAGGCCGTGGCGTTCGCGTCGCTCTTCGCTCCGCCACCGCCACGACAGCAGCCGCTCCCGGCCTTCACGAGCTTCTCGGCGCAGCCCAAGGCAGAGGAGGACGTCCCCCCTGTACTGACACCCACGGGGAAGCCGTCCTCGGCGTCGTTTACCACACACATCTCGCCGCCGTTCGCAGCACGGCCGGCGGTGGCTGCCGACTGGGCGCCTCCGACAGCGGTGCTCGACACCAGGATGTTCGACCAGGCCGGCTCCATCGGCGGCGACACGTCGTACTGCAACCCGGCGAGCTGGACGGACCATGACGGCATGATCTACCTGCCGTAGTACCGTGTCCGTACTGCTTTGAAGGTCGTGCGAGCGGCCGCGGCAGGCGACTTGACTCAGCCGCTTAATCGCCTGAGCCTTCCGTGGTTAACAATTAATTACTAGTCGCCTAATTAATTGTTAACCACCACCTTAATCCTTACTGTTATACACCTTAGTTCAGCTCTTGGTTTCTTCTGTACTGCCTCCGGTTCATAATTCTAAATATTTTAGATAAGGTTAAAATCAAAATTTTAAAAATTTAACTATTAATAACTTTAAAAATATTTGCTATGAAAGGCACTAGAATAACATATATATATATATATTAGTGTTAAAAATTACTATAATAAAATTAAATATTTATTTATATATTATATATATTATAATAAAAAATTGAATTACGGAATCTAATGGGAGGTGTGATGTGTCTGTATATATTAGCCTAATTAATTGATTTGTAGTTTTGTACAGATGTGTACCAAATTACAGCCGACCTCTAAACCGATTAAGCCATGAGTTTGTTGTGATTAGTGAGTTGTGTAGTGATCTATCAACTATAATCAATTAATTAGTCGGTGTGGCTGTCATGATCAGTACTGGTTAATTAGGTTTCAGGTGATGATCGATGCGTGTTGTTCACACACCCAATCAGCGGCGGAGCCACGTTATGCTTGGGTGGTGCACAGGAATCATCCTAAATCCTAGATTTCTCACTTAAGAACACTAGAATGCACAGTTGCTTTGAAATTTTCTTCGCTTTCAATGGTAGTGCACCAACTTTGTTTTGATGCTAGCTCCGCCCCTGGACACAATGGATCTTCTCTGCCTTGTTTGTTGATGAATCGTGGTGATGAGATGAGGTAGGGGGGAGACAGCTAGGTTTAGCTTATTTCAATTGCCTCTCCGTGTAGTATCGGTGGCGGTTGGGTCGCCGGCCATGGCGTAAGTATATGTGACATGACAATGTGACACACTCTTCTTCTACCTACCCAGGATAGAAGGTAGGTTAGTTCGGCTTCGTCATGCATGGCCACGGCTTCACCACATGCATTTAACACGCTTGTACTTAGTCTGCAATATTGTGCATTGCCAAGCCATATATATGTGTGTCATCATCATGACCTCTCTCTAACGCCGAATTTGTTATATGTAGTTGAATGGAAAGAAAATTGACTTTACAATATGAAAGTTCTTTTGAAGTTCTAAATACCAACCTGTAATTATAAATTTGGATATTTAGGAACAATACCCGAAACCGATCACTTGAGACCTCCTGGCAAAGAAAAACCTCTAGTTTTTGTTAATGTGGTATCTACATACATTTTTTAGGTTTGCTAGGTTGCAGGTGATTGAAATTATAAGTAATTTTAGTCACTTTTGATCTCTAGATTGGTGGAGGTGAAAAGAAACGAGAATGAGAGATGGGGAGGCCGAAGAGGGGAGATGGTGTTGACTCATATGCGATGGTGACAGTGAAGGTTACATTTTCAACGAGCATCGATGCTGGTACTCAAACTCTAACATGCTTCCTTGATTATAGTTTCACGATTGGAGACAGTGGAATGGAGTAGAATCAAGGGTGGTGAGGGCGGTTTTAGAGGGATAGCCGAGGAAGCGGAACACGATGGGGTGGCAAAAAAAGGGCAGGTGGCAAGACAATAGTGGTATTTTTAGTGGCGTGAGCCGTTAGAATGGGGAAGAACAGCGGAGTAGGAACATCTCACCGTCACTCATCGTATACAGGGAGGATAAGCTGTTGGGATAAAGGGATGGAGAGAGGGTAGTTGACCTGGTAGACCTTGCCGATAAGGCAAAGTGATAGGGCAAGTGGGTGGCAATAGCATCAAGCGATTTCTAATTTGGACAAGGCATTGGAAGAGGAGGGAGAGAGAGTGGTCGACTTGGTGGGCCTTGCCGAGGAGGCAAAGGGAGATGGCAAGCAAGTGACGATAGCATTAGGCGATTCCTGGGTTAGACGAGGTGTTGTTGCGAGAAGGATGGGAGAGAACATAAGTTGGAGTTACTAGAGTAGCATGATCTGCACCATTCAAAAGTGTTTGAAATTTATAAATATTGTTGGTTACTAAAACTAAATAGCCTCCTTTTATACTTATCACTAATCATGATGACTCAGGAGAATAAGGTTTGGCTCAACCATGGGCGCATCCTCCAGTTATTATAGTCCTTTCCCATCAATTTTCTCGTTTTTTTAAAAAAATTCTTTAGCTCTTCAAAGAAATTGATGCGTGGCAGGCTATTTTATAAAAAGCTCCTCGTGTATATGTAAAATCTCGCATAGGTCCTTCCACCATGTGACTCCTAGTTGTCCCTATAGTAACGCATGCTTCTTCTATGTTGGAATATGGAGAGACAAACAATCAAGAGAAAATAGGATATAGAAGCAGTAGTTCTACTATGTGCGTGGGTGAGTGTAGTGGATGTCATGCAAGGTAAGGACAGCAGAGACTCAATTCCTCTGTTGTTTGCATCTGTTTGCACAGTGATCATCCGGCTCTTGTGCTATAATTCCCTGTAGCACTTTGCTAGCCCTTGGCTGGAGATCAGATGGCATGGATATGGCCCAAAACCGTGTGCTGTGATCCTACGATAGAGACTAAATCATGACAATGGGCCTTCATCATAGCTAGAAGAGGAAGCATGTGGATATATAGACATGGGGAGTATATATTGTAGATTTATAGTGAGAAGTAGGTGTAGTACAATGGCAAAGGGTAAAACCATAGTGATTTTGATTTTGTTTGAGGGTGTAAGGCGAATAGTTTTAGGAGTTTTGACGGGTTCGTAAAATGTCTGTGTACACCACCTAGCCATATCTAACCACCATTTCAACATATGGCTCCCTACTATTAGATATGGAAATAGACCATTCTCAGAAGGAGAGGAGCTCTATACGAACGTGGTCATATAGCGTCGTCTGGCTGGCCATGTCGCCACCTATACCCGCACCGTACAGTGGGTGACCGAGCAAACCTAGAGCTATAGGTAGGGAAGAGAGCCGACGGTGCCACCGGATGGCCACTGTTTGGCTGATCTCGAAGCTCCACCATACAACCTTCGACCATTAGATCTAACCCACTAGATATGAGAAGAAAAATGAAAGAAAAGGAAAGAGAGATGGTGAAAACAAGAAAGAGAGGGACAGAGGAGGTGGGTGGTGGCACCACCAGCACCGCCGTTGCCACCGGTGGCACGGAGCGTAGCACTGGTCAGTTCTCTTCTCGGGTCGCCTCAGAAAGTGATTGAAGAGATGAAGGTAACCAATGCTGTTATTAATGTAGCAAGAGGAAATGATTCTTGTGCTAATAAAACATTATAGAAAAACACATATTTTAGGACTAGAAACACACATAAAAATACATACCCACGGTTTTCAATGGTGGAAACATATTTCAGCCTCTACATCGAATATGTATCCGACAAAAACATACCACACTGACACACAGACATACACGTCTTCTATACATCATGCTCGTAAATTCTTCAAACAAAAAGAACAAACCAATGATTAATGCGGTGGATGTGAGAATAGTGTAGTATAAACCTTGCTGCATCATATAAAAGGTAAATTCCATCCATGTCACGTATAGCAGGGGAACCAAGTCAGATGACACCATGGCATGCATGAGATTTGTATGGACTGACAAGACGCTAAACATGCTATCGCTTTATACGAACTAGCGAAATCTCTCTTTAGGTTGCCAGTGAAGTCATCATATTGAAATTGTCTCACCCCATGAAATAGGCTGCAAACTCGAAGCAATCACATCCGTTGAGAAATAAATTTCTGTATAGACTCCTTACATCATTCGTTGATGAAATGTGATAGACTTCTTGGTAACATGTACAGTTTAACATCTCAGACACGGTCAAATTAGGTACTAACAAATTTAAGAAAAAAATGGAGTGATGGGACACTACGCCGGCCCAGGTCACTAATAATGGGCTTATACCGTCATCTCTGACGAATTTGGTAGTTAGTGATGATTTTACCATTTTGATATTATTACTAACAGAATTTCACACCACGTTAAGAAACTTGAATTTATTCCAAAAAGAATAGAAATAAAATATTTAAAGAAAAATTCTTATGATTTCAAAGACCTTAGTCTTGATTATGCGTACATATTATATATTCCTTATCTTAGTGAACCACAGGCATAGCTGATGTAGTCAATGACATCGGAAACCCACCTAGTTAGCTATCATTCGGTTTCCTTCCAACATAAACTAAAAACATAGAAGAGATATTAGGATAATTTGAATACGAACATTTAGCACAACATATTAGCGCCATGTGCACTTACAATGAATAACATTTTACAAGCCTGTGTCTACCGCATGTAGCCTAAAAAGATCATTGAAGCTTACAATAATATATTCCGGATATGGAGAACTCATGTGCATGGTGGCTAATTATGGAGAACTCCCTATTCTTTCTCTTGGAGTTACTCATCTGCATGTACTTTTGTACAGTTCTTGGCATGTAATACCCTTTAGAGCTAATATACTGTACTTCACCAAGGACATGCCTAGATAAACTAACTGTTGTCACTACTTAGGGTCCACTGTCTTGTACTCCTTTGCCTTCCCATTACCCTTCCTTCTTCCTCTTCCACCTTTGATTCTCTTGCCAATTGGTGTAGAATTATCAGCCTTAGCAGTGGTCTTAATCGAAGTCAATGTAATCGCTATGTCATCCAAATCCATGAACTTGGCCCATGTTCTGACAATTTTGTCATAGCTATACCACGATGAGGCTCAATTGACAGTTGCGATTGAGGAGGTATGAGAGACATATTGAATAGTCGAGTTGGACGAGGAGTCATCTTTATGACTATATTGACTTAGGCCATTGTATGAAGGTCTTGTGTGCATCCTCATAGTTAGAATCTCATTAGTTGGTGGGACTTGAAGCAGTCAGTTGGCCCATTTGTCTTTGACCACACTGACCTAAACCTTCGTTTAACTAGCCAAAAGGTCTATACTGTGCACCTTCTAATCTAGAGAGGTTTTATAAACTTAACCCTCTACGGCATTAGAGGTAAATGTTGGTGTGACCCTAACCACTAGGACATATTGGGCTACATCCTATAGTTCAATAATACATGTTAATATTGACTTATGGCAATATGCAAAACATTTTAAGGAGAAGCATTGCTTTATATGAGCTATCTCTATGTGGTTGACCATGCATGGGACTTGGATTGATTGATGGGGTAACTCTGTGGATACACAACTACTCCATCATTACGTGGGGCCTACGCCAATTGAGGCTGAGGGGCTGGTTGGGGTAGGGTACATGAGACTAAGAAGGGAGGGTGTCCGCCCATTTGCATCTCAAGCTTTAAACAAACCACCTTTTGTTCAAACAATGTGTCCATTTCCTAAGCAAGTTATTTCCTGACCTCCTCTTTAACCTCCTTCAACTGTTCGTTAAGGTGTGCCTCCTATTCGCGCCGAGGTCCACTCACGCGCCTAGGCGCGAACACGCCGGATCGCCTGGGAGGTCTGCTTAGCTCCAGTGCAAGCCGATCGACTTTCTGCGTGGCTTGAGGTACGCGTGCCAGAGACCGTGGGGTTCGATCGGCTCCGACGCGTCCGTACGGGTGCAGGCATGCCAGTCAATTTGACCCTGCAATTGATAAGGAAGTGAGACGAGCGGGTCCGATACAGGCGCTCGCTATCAGCTGGTTGCCGATAGGATCAGAATGCTCTTCGATCGGATAAGGAGCCGATGTGGACAGGTGTCGTCGAGGGATCGACCGCAGAGCCAATGGAGGAACCAGGGTGTACTTAGGAGATAGCTAGGCACACAGGATCCCTCCGGATAGCTGAACAGTGATTCATTGGCTGGAAAAACCGATGAAGACACATGCGGACTAGGCAAGAAATAGAATAAGAAGGCACGGGCTGCAAAGCCGATGTCGCTCCGGATATGACAGCACAAGACCCATCGCCTATCATGACAGCGCCATTAACACCGAACCTTGAAGATCGGATCTAACCGAGACAGTACGAGGCTAGGGCCAGCGGCGATGATACGGAGGACGCCGGATTGGCTATGCCGTAGCAAGGATAGGAACGAACTCATCGGCTAGCTGAGCCGATGAGGGGACACCTCTCTGAAGGCGGGTGCGTATCGACTGAGAGACCGATACGCTCGGCATTACGCGTCAAGGGACACCTCTGAAGGCTAATGCGTGTCGGCCGAGGGGCCGATGTGCTGGGTGTGAAGATCAGATCATGGATAACTCATCGACTAGCACTCCAATGATACGCCGTGCAGAATACTATAGGCCTGAAGCTCGATCTACCGTCGGCAGCCCCGTAGATCGAACCTAACCGATGCAGCACGAAATTGACGACGGCAGAGGGAGCTTAATAGGCCGATAGGTCCTGCACGGACGTGATGCGATACGTTTGACCGGACTAAGAGGTCGAACCTAACCGATGCAGCCTCAGACAGAGCAGAACATATCGAGATGGTGGCGGGACTTACCCCTTCGCCGGAGATTGGACTTAACCGATGCAGCCCCGCATCGAGAGCCAGAACCCACCGGTAAACACCTAGATGAACTAGGGAGGCGATGCGCCGAGATTGTATATGATTCAGAGATATCTTACATATTTCTAGGGGGTCTATATTTATACCCTTTATTTACAGACAGAGTCCGACGCGTCTACGACCATTGAACATTATTTTCTAATAAGAACAAAGGAAAATATTCCTAAAGAAGTTAAACTAACTAGCTAAACCTTACTAATTAAGTAAGGTTACAATTTACAAAGACAAACATCCTGCCGTGGAGTCCACGGCTCTTCCGCAAACCCGGTTTCATCTGAATAATCTTCCAATTTGGAACCGAGTCTTCCTTCGCTATAACCTAATCGGCTTCTCCACTGTAGCAATCAGACCTTCTTTTACTCAAGCTAATCCTTTTCCTACCTTTCCTCGGGCTTTTCGGACCTGACCCTAATCGGATAATTCCCTGTCTTCAAGCCGATCCAATCTTCTACTAATCTAATCGGCTTCTCTACAGTTCCAATTAGCTTTCTCTCATGAGCTGACCAGTATCTCCATCGGCCGATGACTGAATCAAACTCTCCATCGGACCTCTCAGCCAATCGGCTTTAGCACCATCGGATCGTTCAGATTTTGGCGTTAACACATGCTCTCCAATTTCGAAGTTTGCCAACAGACTACAAAATTTCGAGCCGTTAGAAATCTCCGTAAACCAGGATGACCCGTTAAAACCTGCATTAATCGGTCAGATTTCTACATCTCCGCAAACCAGGATGACCCGTTAAAACCAGCATTAATCGGTCAGATTTCTGCCTGGGTCGCTTCGCCTCTATAAAATACATCTCCGCCTTAGCCTTCTTCCACACACTTCTTCTCATCAAAAACCCCCAAACCTCGATGAGCTCCTAAGGCGTCCACAAATCTCCAAAGGCAAACTTTCGCAAACCTCGACGGGCTTCAAAGGTTGAAGGCGAACTCTCGCAGATTTTTTCATCGGCCGCTATTCCTTCTTCATTTGTGCAATGGCTTCTACACATGTAATCCCAGAGGTAACTATTATCTGCTCTTTCATCCTATGTTTTGCACGAATCTTCCCCATCCTAATTTTTCATCAGTAGTCGGGTTCTGGTTTCTGTAGGATCTCAAAAGTCAGATTACTATTCTAATTTCCGACCGCCCTAGTCACTTCTTTCTTGGACCTATGGATAGCGAGGATCCAACTGATTTCATCAACTCTAAAACAGAAAATATCCCATTCAACCACTCATCCATAGCCATCACCGATTGGGCTAACAGCTTTAGATCCTAGCCTATCAAACTCCTCCTAGAATGGAGGAACTGGTACGTTAGGGTTTTCGCCTCCAAAAAGTCTTTCTGGGAGGATTTAAAAATAGACAATTGCATCAACCTTTTCTTAACCGATATGGAAAGAAATAAACCTCTGCTTGCATCGGCTTCTTACTTTTGGTCGGACATCTTAAATGTCTTCATGTTCGGGTATGGGCCGATGATCCCCACCTTGATGGATGTTACTATATTGACCTGCCTTAACACCACCCACTATATAAATTTGTTCAACCTTAGATTCAAACCCACACATCGGCTAAACACCAAGAATGTCAGAGGTTGGACTAAGTATATTTCCCTGCATAAAAAATCCTCCGGCCAAATCGATGGGCGTGAACACGTAGCGTTTTTGAACCTCTGGTTGGAACAGTTCGTCTTTGGTGGTTTGACTTTAGGTCCAACAACGAATATGCAATGTCTAGCAGAGCTCCTAGCCGATCACCACCAGATTCCCCTAGGGCAATATCTTCTCAGAGCTACTTATTAACTGCTCCATCAAGTGGTGACTAAGCTATCGGTAGGCCAACCAGTCAGACATATCAGCGGACCCTGGTGGTTTATACAACTGTGGTTGAACGTCTACACCTCCAGAGTCATTGCTAGGCCCCTTTCTCTTCCATGACATACTCGACTGACTACCCAAAAGAAAATGAGGCCAGCCGACGCCGATGCATTTCTCTGGGTGAAGCTTCATCGGCTCTTCTTGGAAGCAAAATGACCCCTCTCGAACTCAGCCAGTGGTTCAAGTGTTTCTATTACGGCTTTACTAAAGAGGTCACCATCTGGTTTGCGTACGAGGATGACTCATCCTTTGAAATGCCTTCCAGGTTTAATCCAATGAACGTCTTAGCCGATGAAAAATCGAAGACAATCTTTTTATCCTCCATAACTCCTTGTATTCTACCGATCGGATTTTCAATGGGCCGATCCCAACATCCATCATACGAGTTCTATCATCCTTCAGTTGGTGCTCGTCAGTTGGGCTTCAGCCAACTTCCTATCAGCTTGATCTTCATTGGCAAGCTCCGAGCCCACAGAGAAGTAAAAAGCAGCTTGGAGTACGATCGACTAAGTTCGATGGCATCCACCTTGTCCTTAGGGACTATCTTCACCTTCGAGCCCAGTATATCCAATACCAAAATCTTTGCTTAATGGTGGTCAGAATGGGGAAGGCACCTGTTTAGTCTATCGGCTGAACATTACTGTCTTCGCCTCAACCTCGACTACGTGGAATCCGATGAAGAGGTAATCCTTCTCCTTTCACTATGTTTTCTTCATCGTATTGAATTTCAACTGTGTCTTGATTTCCTTGATTCCACAAGCTGGCGACAAAGATGCACCTTCGACCAGCGCAAGTGGTCGGCCGATTATTTATCAACCTCTATCGACCAGATCCCTACTTGGGCAAAGCGGTCCACCTCCATTGGCTCTCCTCTAAGTGTCGCAAGTATCAGGGCTGAAGCGCAAAAAACCGGCTACTCGGACGGTTTCTAAGAAACAGAAATCCAACACCAATATTGTCATCATTACATCAGCCTCGCGAAGCCCTTCTCCCGCGGCAATCCTGACTTCTTCCACATCTCCATTGGTACGTGTCAGCATCAACTCTTCGTTGCCTTCGCTTTTATCCTGACACCTTCGCCTTGTAGCCTAAACCATCAGCTCCTGAAGTCCAAACGTCGGACCCTGTTACTGGGGCTTAGTCGATGGTATCCTTAGAAGTTATGTATCCATTCCTCAAACTCAAACTGCCCCACATTAAGCTGATACCCGTATAATTGCTCAAACTGCTCTCACTGTATCCTAGGTACATCCATCCTACATGTCATTTTTCTTGACTCATGATCCACTTATTTACTAATGTTGTCATGCAGTCATTAGCCGATCTATTTTCCTTCGACATCGGCAAATACTTGGAAGCAGAGGAAGACTCAACCATCAGCACAGCGATCGAACCATTTTTACCAGCCGATGCACATGAGCAGTTGTCAGA
This sequence comes from Oryza coarctata, assembly GCA_030770085.1. Lineage (NCBI taxonomy): Eukaryota > Viridiplantae > Streptophyta > Magnoliopsida > Poales > Poaceae > Oryza > Oryza coarctata. Next base: position 8,226,251 of record CM061472.1, read on the forward strand.
TATTATGCATCGGCTGGAAGTTCCGATTGACTCGCTGGTGGAAGATTGCGGGCCTATCCGGGGAAGACTTGCAAAAATTGAACATCTTCTGCCTGTAGAACTGACGGACGCACTCACGCCTGCTGCCTACTTAGAATTCCAAAGGACTCAGCTGATCGCATCAAGACGACGAACAGCCGATCATGTTGAGCAAAGCCATCTGGCTCACAATGATCGGCTGACTGCCTAAAGTGAAAAGAAGAAGCTTGATGACATGTCAGCTGACCTTCAATGCACCAACACCAAGCTTGGCCTCTTGAAGAAATGAGAAGTCGATTTGATGGCGGAACTCGATAAGGTTCGTGAAGACATCAACTCCACCGAGTCCCACCTCATCGGCCTACCAAAATCAATCTAAGACCAAGAGGCCAAGGAAGCAGCTCAAGTGCGGATCGTAGTCCGTCGGCACAAGAACTTGAAGACTATCTCTGGATCAGATGAGGATGGCATCCACGCCATCAATGAAATAGATCAATTTCGTCTGCGCGTGATCGAGGCCATCAAGAAATTCTTGTAAAACTTTAGCCACGGAAAAATCCAAATGTCATGTTGGACATTAACCATTTGCAATAGATTTCAATCAGCTTAATCGACAAAAGTTGTATATATATATTTCCTGACGACGACGTCTAAATGATATCAGCCATCCGTAACCGATATAATCATATTGGCTTCCATATATTAGGAATCGACTACACCTCAACCGATTTACGCAAACAATATCTCTAGCTGATACTAGTTCTGAGAACTCGTCCGTCTTGAAAAAAAGGAGAAATTGGCTATGCTCAGCCGATTTAGATGTTTTTCCGATTAGGTGACCGTTCTCTAGACTTATCATCCCAAGATCTAATCGGTAACTTCCAATATGTCGGCATCTCCTCCTTTCTTGATAATCGTCTCTCATAAGTCGATACCACATGCATCAGATGTGTTAAACTATTGAACTTTTGGGTAGAAAATTTTCACCTAATGCGACTTGATAACCCCTGGAAGGCCAAATCGGCTAATTGTTCATCGATCAGAACAAGACTATAACATCAGTTTCTGATGTCCTAGAAACGTTCGATGTATTTCAGAACTGACTCATTAGGCCTCTGTTTAATCGATGTCAAATCTGACAGTCTCGTTTCTTCTATCCCGGTACAGAAATGTCTATGGAACTGTTGCTCCAGATCAGCCCACCCTTCAATCGAATTCGGTGGTAACGAAGAAAACCATGCAAGGGCCGATCTAGAGAGGGATAAAGGAAAGAAACAGACTTTGAGAGCTTCCTCAGCCGATGCTTCTCCATACTGTGGTAAGAATCGGCTAATGTGTTCTATTGTAGATATGTTGTCTTGTCCTGAGAATATTAAGAAATCTGGTATCGTATATCGGTGAGGTAGTGGAACTCTATCCAACCATTCTGGATATAGGTGCCGATATATAACTGTTTGATCTTTGGGTTTGATACCAAATTGCTCTTCCACCGTGTCCACAATCCTGGTTAACTAATTCTTCTCTCTTAAAGTACCTTCCTGATTATGTGGAGCTGGATATGATACCCGATTCTGCCTGTGATATTCTCCATAATGATTTCTCTAAAAGAATTCTGGAGGTACCTCCTGCCATTGCCCCCCAAGTCGATCTTGTATTGGTGGATACGTATTTACCGATAGATCACTGTTTTGCTAAGTTTTCCCCGTCTCTATTGGCAAAGGCACATGATCCTGATCAAGCTCTTGAGCTGATGACTCTTATATCGTCTTCTTGATCATATCCTGTAGTGTCTCCATCCATACTCCTGATGGATTACTGAATACTCGATAAAATGATTTGTTGAACATCTTTTGCAATGGCTTGGAAGAATTCATAGGTGCTGAATGGCCTGATTCATTCATCAAAACACATTTTAGAAATTGTGCTTTTTGAATCGGCCCTTGTTTAGTCATACTGAAGGATTCCAAACAGAACTTCTAAAAGTTATCCATGTCTTGCTCTATATGCCGCCTCTGGTCTTCATTCAAATCCTCCATGGTAACTAGAATTGTTATCTCCTCATCGGTTTCATCTTCAGATGAGTATGTCTTGGAATTCACCTTTTCTTTAGACATATTGACAACAAGATGTCCCCGAGTTGATGAGTAAAATCTAACTTCCAATCAGGCACTTGTAGAGTCCCACTGATAGATGAATGGAATTATATCACCAGTCGATGAAGGATATTCAGCCGATGAACGGTCTTTAGGTTTCTCCAGCCGATGAATCCAGTCCAATCGGCTAATGAATAAAGATTTCTACTCGATCGGCCGATGAATGAAACCTTCAATCCCACCGGGCGTGCCAAAAGAGTATGTTCACGACGAGGTCCACTCGCGCGCCCCAGCGTGAACACGCCGGATCGCCTGGGAGGTTTGCTTAGCTCCAGTGCAGGCCGATCAGCTTTTCTACGTGGCTTGAGGTACGCGCGCCAGGGGTCGTGGGGTTCGATCGGTTTCGGCGCGTTCATACAGGTACGGGCGTGCCAATCAATTTGACCCTGTAATTGACAAGAAAGTGAGATGAGCGGGTCTGATACAGGCGCTCGCTATCGACAGGCTACCGATAGAATCGGGATGCTCTTTGATCGGCTGAAGAGCCGATGTGGACAGGTGTCGTCGAGGGATCGACCGTAGAGCCGATGGAGGAACTATGGTGTACTCAGGAGATAGCTAGGTGCATAGAATCCCTCCGGATAGCCGAACAGTGATTCATCGGCTGGAAAAACCGATGAAAGCACATGCGGACTAGGCAAGAAATAGTATAAGAAGGCACGGGCTGCAAAGTCGATGTCGTTCCGGATATGATAGCACGAGAACCATCGCCGATCGTGACAGTGCCACTAATACCAAACCTCGAAGATCAGACCTAACCGAGACAGTACCAGACTGGGGCCATCGGCGATGATACGGAGGACGCCGGATTGGCTATGCCGTAGCAAGGATAGGAACGAACTCATCGGCTAGCTGAGCCGATGAGGGGACACCTCTCTGAAGGCGGGTGCATATCGGCTGGGAGACCGATACGCTCGGCGTTACGTGTCAAGGGATACCTTTGAAGGTTGATGCGTGTTGGCCAACGGGCCGATGCGCTAGGCGTGAAGTTCAGAGCATGGATAACTCATCAGCTAGCACTCCAATGATACGCCGTGCAGAAAACTATAGGCCTAAATCTCGATCTACCATCGGCAGCTCCGTAGGTCGAACCTAACCAATGCAGCACGAAATTGACGACGGCAGAGGGAGCTTAACAGGCCGATAGGTCTTGCACGGACGTGATGCGATACGTTTGACCGGCCTAAGAGGTCGAACCTAACCGATGCAACCTCAGACAGAGCAAAACATATCGAGATGGTGGCGGGACTTACCCCTTCTCCAGAGATCGGACTTAACTGATGCAGCCCTGCGTCGAGAGCCAGAACCCACCGGTAAACACCTAGATGAACTAGGGAGGCGATGCCCCGAGATTGTATATGATCGAGAGATATCTTACATGTTTCCAGGGGGTCTATATTTATACCCTGGATTTACAGATAGAGTCCGATGCGTCTACGACCATTGGACATTATTTTCTAATAAGAACAAAGGAAAATATTCCTAAAGAAGTTAACTAACCAGCTAAACCTAATTAAGTAAGGTTACAATTTACAAAGACAAACATCCTGCCGTGGAGTCCACGGCTCTTCCACAAACCTGATTTCATCTGAATAATCTTTCAATTTGGAACCGAGTCTTCTTTCGCTACAACCCGATCGGCTTCTCCACTGTAGCAATCGGACCTTCTTTTACTCAAGCCGATCCTTTTCCTACCTTTCCTTAGGCTTCTCGGACCTGACTCCAATCGGATAATTCCCTATCTTCAAGCCGATCCAATCTTCTACTAATCTGATCGGCTTCTCTACAGTTCCGATCGGCTTTGTCTCACAAGCTGACCAGTATCTCTATCGGCCGATGACTGAATCAAACTCTCCATCGGACCTCTCAGCCGATCGGCTTTAGCACTATCGGATCGTCTAGATTTTGGCATTAACAGCTCCTTATGTTGTTTTGATAAGCGACGTTTCTTGTATTGAGCACTATATTGGGGCAAGCTATGCTTTCAAGGCACCTTCGAGCCTATACCTGTTGTTCGGCCAAGATGTTTTGGGTGTCTGAGTGCCTTGGTAAGGATGTCATCCTCACGCCTGCGTCACACCAACTCAAATTCGCTTTGCAAAGGTTGTTCAGCAATCAACTTCATCAACATATTAAATGTGAAGTTGTTTTTGACATGTAGTATAAGATGCAATGTAAAGTGTGTGCACATTAAGTATTAAGAAAACTCACATGTTACTAATAGACCGTAGCATCAGATTCGTTGGGAAACGTGATGGTGTCATCTGTGCTGACCTTACCTCTAGCTCTAGCCTAGCATCGAGCTCATACATCAATGATAGGGATATTTGTTGCAGATGCACCCTCTATAACCCATACTTGTTCCTTCCCAATGTATCCTACTGTGGCAAGTCAGTGTGGGTGCTCATTTCTGGCTTGTAATAGTCGATGAGCCTCATTAGTTTCCTTGAACTCTGTGGTGGTCTTCAAAGCGTAGAATTCTACCCATACTTTTGTGGTTTTCTAGATAGAGTGAGAATGTGGTGCGATTACTAGAAGGAATGACAAGCTTGGACTTGAAGTTCTTCTAGGCATGACCCATCTTCTGTAAAGCCTTGTGTTTTAGTCTATCTTCTGCTTTAACCAGATACTCAAACTTCTCAATCACTGATGCTCAACCTCTTTCTTTCTCCATGACCGAGACTTGGTCGATGTCTTTATCTAGGATCCCTAAATAGTCTTGTGCAACGTGGCTATAATCGTTTGACCATTTCAAGATGACATTCCTCAGCACGGTAAGCCTACCACTTTTGTCCACCTCAGTGATAACCTGCCTCTAAGTTGGCAGGCGATGTTGTGTCTTAGGGTTCTAGCCGAACGTCGCTTTGCTTGTTCCAGCCGACATGGACACCTCCTAATGATTCAACATTTTTGCTTGTAATACAATCCTACCATTGGTAATTCATTTTAAAATCGATGTGAAAATTATAACATGGCTCTCAAATTATCAAGTCATTCATTAGTGTATTATTTATCTATGTTGCAAAATCTGGAGTTTGATACTAATGTGGCAGCAGAATGGGCAGATGTAGACAACGAGAAGAAGGAGGAGGCCAAGATTCATTACAGATCACAGGCAAGGATACCTACAATAATAATCGTGGCCCTTTCCTTCCCCTGGTTGTGTATGGCACCAGGATTTCACACTTTTGATGTGGAGGCCAGAAGTGATATATCTTACGGACCCATATTCATCACGGATAAAAAAATGCTAAATGATCCTAAACATTTAAAATAGCTTTAAAAATTCCTAAAATATACAAATCATTCAAAAAATATCTTCATAGAAAAAAATTCCTAAAACTTTATAAATATCCAAATTTTCATAACTTCTTTAAATTAAACATAAATCTAAATGATATCCAAAACATTTCACATCACTCCTTAAACATTCACATCTCAACAATTTCTCATCGTCCTAAACATTCTAAACATTTATAAATATCCTAAACATTCATAATTTTCTTAAATTTCATAATGTTCAAAATGATATACAAAAAATTGCATAGCATTTCTAAACATTCACATCTCAAAGATTTCTCATCATCCTAGACATTCTAAAAAAATCACAATATCTAAAAAATCATAACTATAATCCCACATTCACAAACATTCACATCTCAAAGATTTTCTTACATCCTAAACATTCTAAAAAATATCACAATATCTAAAAATTTATAAATATTATCCTACATTCACAAACATTGACATCTCAATGATTTCTCATCATCCAACATTCTAAAAAATAACATCAGTCATTCAAATAAAAGCATGGGAAAGGAGTGGCCCATACCTATTGATTTGGTAGCCGAGGGCGACGTCGTTACTCTGGGAAGCCGGGGGTGGCATCGATGCTCTGGGATGCTAGAGTGGTAGTGCTGTTTGCTCAGGGAGGCTAGGGGCGACGCCAGTTCTCGAGGAGGCTAGGGACGACATAGGTGCTTGAGGAGGTTGAGGGTAGAGCGGGTGGGCTTAGGGAGGCTGGAAAGGCGACACAGGTGTGAGGCAGAGGCTAGGGAGGCAGCGCAAGTGCTCAAGGAGGCTAGGGAGGCAAGGCCAATTGTCGTGAAGGCTAGAGAGGTTGTGCTAGTGCAAGTGTGGAGGCACCATGAAGATAGATCCACAGTTGGCCTGGTCAAGCTGGTCCAACCCTAAATCAACATGTGGTTAACTTACCTATGACGGGCCGCTAATCAGCCTCCATCACATACGAGTTACTTGTGAATGGAATCTTAAAACCACTCAAGCATGTCAACTTATCTTTTTTCTCATCCCTCGACAAAGTGTAGCAAACTAGAGGAAGGTACACTCTTCCGGACTCTATGGTTGTGGGTTGTAGGCCTACATGAATATGCATATCTTCTAAATCTTGACATGTATTAAGCATGTCCTTTGTCTCTTCTAGGATGTTAAAAGTAACCCGATAAGAATCTCATAAACATTTTTCTTGACATGTATCAAATCTATGTAATGGCGGACTTCAAGATGCTCCTAATATAGTAGTCATCAAAATATTGACTTGTTCTTCCATATACTCCTCTCTTTTGGGCTACTAGCTTTCTTTTTCTTTTTCTTTTTGAAATCATTATAGATTTACCTCACTAAGTCATGCACATGTTGTCCTATTAAATCTAGCGGTGCATTAGCTATATCTCTCTTACTATTGAAGTTCTTCATCATTCTTATGACACTTTAGGAGGAATCACCTATGACCCATGTTGACCATCTTATATGAATTATTCATCCACCTACTGTGTGTTTCCTACATACAATTTGAACAAGCCTTTTTTTCCTTTCACTGATTGGCCAAAAAGTTTACCAAGTGTTAGATAGTCATTTATGATGCAAAACAACATGGCGTGAAGCCAAAAATACTATCGTTCGTATGCGTCCCATGTTTGTGACCCCTCGTGCCATAGACTTTCCAGGTCATCGACTATTGGTTAAGAGTACACATCAATATCATTGCTAGGCCACCTCGGTTCTTGAAGGAGCATGCAAAACATAATGAACTTTCTCTTGAAACACAACCAAGGAAGCATGTCGTAGTTTACCAGAAGCATTAACTAAGTGCTGTGACGATTGCTCACATCTTCAAAGGGATTCATGCCATCCGTACCCATGGTGAACCTTATGTTTCTTGGGTCCTCCGCAAATTCTTAGTAAATCTTATTGATATTCCTCAACTGCACTAAATTTGTTGGGTGCCTTAGCTTATCATTGACCTTCTATTTTATTGCATTCAAACGAACTAAACTAGCCTTCTTGAGATTTGCAAACATTATTTTGATACGGTCGACAATTGGGAGGTACCACATAACCTTTGTGGGGCTACCTCTCTTTGACTTCTTACCTTTAGCACTACAAGCATCCAAGTCAGCATACTCTTTGTAGTATAATATACAGTCATTTTGACAAGCATAAATTCTTCTAACCTCTAGACACAATGGGCATAACACTTCTTTGCTGCATATGTTATCTTTAGCATTTTGTTCTCCTCTAGCAGTTCTATGAAACTCTTATCTAATCAACTATTACTTTCCTTAAGCTTCATTAGTTCTAAGACAGAAGATAACTTCGTGTGCTTTGGCTTGCATCCAGACTACAAAGGCATTTGTGTGCTTCGGCTTGCATCCGGAATACAGAGGTATATCATAATCCACCACCAACATGCTGAACTTCTCGTAATCTCTCTCGTTGTGAGCTAGCTTTTCAACATCACATAACATTTTAATCTTGCTCATTTTGTGCATCGATGATATCATTGTCAAATGGAGATAGGATAAACATGCCATCTCGATCTTGTTCGTTCCATACATCAGGCATTTTATTAACTGGAATATTCAACAGCTCTTACTCTCCATGCTTAGTTGAACACACTTCTTCGTAAATCCCTTACATATCTTATAAGACTACACATGCACTCTTTTAGCAAATATCTTTTCATTCCTATAGTCTACATATGGGCATAATATATATTCGCTCATCATAGTACTTTTATCATTCTCCATAGGAATTCAACAACCTCATTCTTATATTCTTGCCTCAAACGACAAATATTGTACATCCAACTCCAGTTCATTTGCGATCATTAAAATCAGACATGATAATTATTAGAGATAATAAATCACCTTTACCTCAATGATTATATTTTTTACCTCCATTTTTAGAGAAAAGAATCACCCTCCTATCCCTCCCACCCAAAATATAAATAGTACGCATGAAAAATAGTTAGAGGACGGGAGTATATATATATATATATGGTAACCTAACTTTGTCGGATAAGAAGGTCAATCCTATCAAAAATGAGTCGTGAACGCATCCGTCATAGGTGAGTGCTCACATATGACGGGTGTTGTTTAATATATGTCATAGATGAGGTTCCTTATTTGTGAGAGATGCACGTACAAAACCCATCACAGGTAAGGAGTCACATGTAACGGGTGGGTGCACAGGTAAACCCGTCATAGGTGATCTTTGTTGGGTGCACATATGGTTCCATCACAGATAACCCCTTACTTATCATGGGACGTGCCACATTATCTTATCCGAAACACACTCTATTTAAATGATGAGGTTATCCATGATAAAGCACTTTAGCCTATTACAAATAGTCCGTCTGAAATGGGTCAATCTAGCGTAGTGGATACTAATAAAAGCAATCCAGAGGACTTAAACCATTTCTGAATGGTTGGTACTTTTTTCTATTTTACGATTATATGGAAGACACGTATACATATACATACTCACATATCTAGAAATATGCGTATAACATATGTTTGAAGAGATGGAGACCAACGGCAATTCATATCTCCATTAAATTTTAAATCGTGGAGTCACGACCATTTGTTTGAGATAAAACTCCATCTGCTATATTCACCAAGAAAAGAACGAAAAAATAAAGCAACTCTAAATTTAGACTGACAGACTAAAAATTAGGCAGTATTAGATTTAGTCTTTCGGGGCTGAATTGTGTCTGGTTTTAAAGTAACCATCTTTTGATGTCCATCGAAAACTGAACATGTGAGAGACAAATTTAACCTATGCAGTGAGGTACAAGGTTCTACATGGCTGTCAGTTGCCGGTCTGCGAATTGCGTACGTGCAAGGGCATTGTGTTTGTCAAACGTGATTAAATACAAGGCGACACCTGAACCAGATCAAAAGGACACATCACAGATACATTGCTTTTAGCCGACGAAACCTTCAGCGCCAGCCCGCCGGCGAAGCCGTCACGTTGAAAACGTCGTCCCGTCGCCGGTCTCCGTGACGACACGGACGCTGAACAGAAGCAATGGCAGTAATAATGGCGACATGGCTCGAATCATCAGGGAAGCTTCATTGATTGAGCTACAGTGCGTAGCTTCTGCTTGACGACTCGGCCCAGTTCGATAGGGAGTTGAGCGTTTCCGTTTACATACTTGGTAAACTGTGTTTTTTTAAAAAAATCTATATAGAAATTACTTAAAAATTAAATAAATTTATTTTTTAAATTTATAATAATTGACACTTAATCAATATACTAATAGTTTATCACATTTTACACGTCTTAAATTGTCATAGCCGGCGTCCAAAACGAACTTAGGTCTCCGTGGAATTGAACCAGAGTTTGGACGAAGCAACGTGGCGTTGACGAGCTTGTTCTTTGGTCTCTTGACCCGGCGTCGCTACGTCGCCATCGGCAATAAGACCCCTCTAGTAACCTAGCACCGCTCTTCGCTTTCATGGCTTTCGTCTTCGCTTCGTCTACGGGTGACCAGGTTAATTGGATTCTGTCAGTAGTGTTATGATAGCACTGTAGGAGTAAAAGCTTCCCTTTCCTGTGTGTCTGGGAATATACTGTGGTAGATGCTCCCGTACATGGAATTTTTGTGACAAGTACGTGTACGTACGTACTGTGACTGCAGTCTACGTACATTTTTACTGGATCGTATAATTTCGTAGTGCTGTTCCAGCAGTCGGAAGACAGTAGTAGTAGCTCAGTATCAATTAATCATCTGAATTGCATATCGCGACGAGAGGGAGACGCTGTGTTCGGAAGCTAGCTAATTAAGCTACTGCCTCCTCACTATCTCAGTGACAGCAAGCAACCATGAGAGGTGATCGATGAACCATCTGCATCTCATGTGTTATGTTGCAGCAAGAGATGGACATGACATGCATCTGAGTGATGATTGTGATAGGCGATTAGTCTAGCTTGTGGTTGTAGCAGAGCTTGATCGACATTCTTGTCAGAAACAGCACCTAAGATCGCACTCGCACTCGCACATATCGTTCTGAAACCCTTGACAGGTGAAGTTGACAGTGATGCAGCTGCGGAACATGTTAACGTTGAATAACCGCATATTGGATTGTAAAAGGGAAAGAACATGATATATAAGTAGAATAGTTTTTTACTTTATTGGCTATGAAGGACAGATAGTTCATGGGTGTATAAAAGGGTGGTATATGACTAAGGGAATACCAATATATAAAGGTGAAGATTATTGAATAATCCTACACCCATATATTCGAGATGCTGTCGGTGTCGGTGTATGGTAAAGAGACGGTGAATATCTGAAAAGTCATCTATGTGTAAAGGTAGGGATTATTGAATAGTCTATATCTATTGTCAAAGAACAAATGTGAAAAAGTCTCTTAGCTTATTGGTTAGGTTTTGAGGTGGAAAAAAACTTTAAGATCCTATTTCTCACCACTGTTGTTGCTAGCTTGTGGTTGTAGCTGATCTTGATCGACATTCTTGTCGGAAACAGCAACTAAGATCGCACTCCCACTCGCACATATCGTTCTGAAACTCTTTCATGTGAAGCTTCTTCTCACGACTGCAAGCATTTCATGGTCTGATAGTATGATATATGATCATGCTGATGCAGAGGTCTGAAATTAAGTCTGAAGAATCCATTTGCAGCAAGATAACAGGCATGTAGCAGCTTAATTAAAGTTGCTGAAATTAACCAAGTCAGCCAGTTTTCACCACCAAAAATTACTCTACTCGAACCACTTACCACTTCCAGTGAGAAGGCAAACAATACTCACCGAGAAAGGTTTTGCAGACTTGGAGTGATCAGAGGTTGCATCTCTCATCTCTGCTTGGTGAAGTGTCCATGCTTGGCTGGGCAGGTTGCTTTGACCGAAAATTTCAGCTGTATCGGTTAACACAGGGACAACTGTTCCCATTGGGCGATCCTGTTCACTGTAAAAGAATTGACAGCACGTAGCTATTGTTCAGGAACCGCATCAGCTGCATGTACTGTGTTCACACAGCAGCGTTGTCTGCAGATCTGCAGGCTGATAGACAGCAGTCAGGCTTGTTTCTGGAAGAACTGCCACTGCTGGGACTTGGTAGTCTCTTGCAATTTACTGGATGCGGCAACTAGCAGAATATTAAAATTTTAATTATATCTTACATTTGTTGGTTATTTTAAAATCATAGCAGATTAGATTAAAAGAAAATTCCATATCGGTGACAACTTGCTAATTATAAATTTGAATTTTAGAATTATAATGTAAGGTATAACTTCACGATATTAATTCTAAAATTTGAAATTATTAAATTTCGAAAAGCTAAATTAAAGAGTATGTAGTGGCACTTTTTTTAGTTTGGATGGAAACTAAAATAAAATGTAAAGAGTCCAGTATTTGCACTGACATATATATTCTATCTAGCACGAATTATGAATACGAGCCATGGTTATCATATATATATAGTAATGTGAATGACTGTATGTTCTATGAGTGTCAAGATATATTGGTCTAGTTTTTCAATATGATCGTAGAAGTAGAAGTAGGATGTATGTGCGCATGTAATTATAGTAATGAGTGTGCATATATTTATATGAGTGCATACCTCAAAAATCTCTAAATTAATTTTTAAATTAACATGTAAAATTCGAATTTGGCCGTGACTTATTAGCCGCAGCTCTTTCGAGCAGCAGGCCCTAAAGTTTGTTTCTCCTGTAGCGTGGACGCATAGTACGGAGAAGTGGGCTTTGCCGCTTTGGAGGTGTGATATTATTAAAGCTGGAGTTATAGGATGGTTTATACATGGGCTCTGCGCACTGGGTGAGATCAGCAGGCCGATTTGTGCGTTTTGGCATATGGTACCACCAAACCGGCGCTGGTTGTGGTTTATCTATGGACTCTCGGGATTTGGTAGAGCAAGATTTTTCTTACAGTCGGGAGCGAGGTTACCACAGCTTAATTAACGGTAAGCGTGGTTACCACACAATAATTATGATAACCGTGATAAAGTTTATTAAAAATTTAAACTATTTTTAAATTTATTTAAATTTGATGGGTTACCGTGATTTTACTTTTACCGTATCCTGACGGTGACGGTAGATATTATTACCGTGGTAACTGCCTGTATTGTAAACTCTGGTTAGAGCTTGGGAACGTACGTGAGACGGTGAGAGGAATAGGAAATGGTACTGGATGGTACCAAGCAGAGGGGAAATAAGCTACAGTAAAAAGGTGGGTCGTCGTATATAATACACGTACACGCGCGTATAGGTAGGAGATTAAACAGTGACGCCCATGAAGCACAGGGCATTTGCTTACCTGACGAAACGCATTTCGGAGATCCGGCTTTGTGTGCACATGAAGCGGTAGGTTTCGTGTACCACGATCTGCCTGCTCACGTACACGTACCGAGAGCGAGAAGCATAAGCATGTGATGCCCTCGCGTCGACTCGCGATTACGAACGGATTCGTGTCCGGCAAAGGCAGCAGCAATAATTAATCCGCTGAGACGTCTCGCAAAGTCCAAATGACAACACGCCATGACGCCAACTAAGTAACTAACTACAGTGTTATGTGTTACAATCCAATCGTTTTTTATTTCAATGCAAAAAAAAGAGCGACCTTCTCTCGAACAAAATAAAGATTAATCTCAGCATGTTTCATCCGCTAATGCTGCACTGGGTTGCTAAAGAGATATACAACACTGATATTGTCACAATAGATCAAGATGACACGTCGAGAGGGTGACGAAGCTCAAGAAGCAGCTATCGCAGCCAAGTAGCTTCAGCAGCATTATTTGCCACAGCATGATATTCAGCTTCAGCACTTGATCTGGAGACCGTATGCTGACGTTTGGAAGATCAGGACACCAAGTTATCCTCGAGAAATACAGCATAGCTAGAAGTCGGCCGACGAGTGTCAGGACAGCCAGCCCAGTCGGCATCTATGTAAACAACAAGATCTACAGGCGAAAATCGGCACATGGCCAGCCCAAAAGATAGGGTGCCTTGCAAGTAGCATAGGATTTGCTTGAGAGCAGCGAGGTGCGGCTCTCGAGGATTATGCATATAGAGACAGATCTGCTGAACTGCGAAGGTAATGTTGGGTTGGGTGAAGGTCAGATACTATAGGGCGCCGGCTAGACTGCGTTACTATGTAGCGTCAGCGACAGGTGGTCCATCAGTAGATAATTTGGAGTAGAGATCAACAGGCGTGCTGCACGGCTTGCACGCACTCATCCCGGCACACTCTAAAATATCCTGACTGTACTACTGCTGGAAAAGAAAGAGACCATCTGTGGAGCGTGTCACAGAAATGCCCAGAAAATGATGCAGTTGACCCATATCTATCATAGCAAACTCACGTCGAAGAGCCTCAATGATATGCTTAAGTAATTTCGCAGAGGAGACAGTGAGGACAATATCATCCACATATAGTAGTAAGTAGGTCGTGTCTGTACCGTGGTGATATATGAAGAACGAAGTATCTAACTTTATTTCAACAAATCCAAGTGACACGAGGTGAGAGGCGAACTTGTGATGCCAAGCACGAGGAGCCTGCTTCAAACCATATTGGGACTTATTGAGCCGACAGACAAAATCTAAGCAAGAAGAATCCACAAATCTAGAGGGTTGTACGCAGTACACTGTCTCGGTGAGAGTACCATAGAGAAATGCATTCTTCACATCCAGTTAATGAATAGACCAGTTCTGAGATAATGCTAGAGAGAGAACAACTCAAACTGTCGCATGCTTGACAACCGGACTAAAAGTCTCATCATAATCAACACCGGGCCGTTGTGTGAAACCTCGTAGGACCTAGCGAGCCTTGTCCCATCGACGAGCAATTTATGATGATAAATCCACTTGCCAATCACAACATTGACGCTAAGAGGGCGAGCCACAAGACTCCAGGTGTCGTTGGCAATCAAAGCGCCATACTCAGCCTGCATAGCAGATCGCCAATTGGGGTCTGATAGGGCATCACGAACAGAGCGAGGAAGAGGCGACATAAGCACAGCATGGAGGTTGAGGTGATCCACGGGTTGCGCGATGCTAGCTTTACCACGCGCTCGCATAAAGTGTGCATTGGTTACCAGAGAGATGACAATTGATCGAGTGGCAGCTGTGCGGCCGGTACCACTGGCAACAGCCTGCGCGCGAGTAGCAGGGGTAATAGGACCGGCAACACTCATAGTCGGTGTGGTGCCACTGGCAGCGACCTGTGCGGGGTGCACAGGGGCAGCGGCACCGGACAACGTGGACTCGGGTGACCATGGCCTTGCACCAGGGCTCGATGGCATAAGTGGAGCCATGGGCACGGGGTGTGCCGTTGAGGAGGCTGTTGTACCTACACACAAAAAAGAAGCTCTAGGAACTGAAGCTGTGAGATCATGACCATCGAAAAGAAAGTGCAAGGTGGAAGATGTCATGGGTGTGGTAGACATGTCAAAGAAAGGGAAAAAAGATTCATCGAAAACGATATATCGAGAAATGAGAATGCGGTTCGACTGAAGCTCAAGGCATCGATAGCCTTTGTGCTCCGAAGAGTAGTCGAGGAACACGTATAGAGAAAAACGAGGGGCAAGCTTATGGGGCGCTGTAGATGACATATTGGGATAACAGGCGCAACCAAAAACTTTGAGATAATCATAGGAGGGCGGGACAGAGAAGAGAGCGGAGTATGGTGTTGAGGAAGCGAGTGTTGTGGTGGGGAGACGGTTTACAAGATAGGTGACGGTGTGAAGGGCCTCAACCCAGTAAGCCGGAGGAAGACTTGTCTGAAACAAAAGGGAACGCAGAGTGTTATTGATGGTACGAATGGAACGCTCTGCTTTACCATTTTGTTAGGAAGTGTATGTGCACGACATGCGGAGAGCAACACCATGTAAGAGAAAAAAATGTGCAGGCCTAGAAATTATCAAATTTATGGCTATTATCGCACTAGATGTTCTTGATGGTGGTGCCAAACTATGTGCGAACATGCTCAAAAAAGGTGGAAATAATAGAAAATGTCTCAGATTTGAGATGAAGGGGAAAAGTCCAAATGTAGTGAGAGAAGAATAACAAGATAATATTTATATCCTGACACAGAGGTCCATAAATCACAATGAATTAAATCAAAACTGTGAGTAACATGAGAAGTAGATGAATCGAAAGGTAGACGTACATGACGACTGAGTTGGCACGCATGACATAAATGATCAATATCATCTTTATTGCAGAAAATGATCACGTTCCTGGTTTACAGATCCTTCACAGAAAGACCAAAAAGATCAAACTCAATGGAACAATTATTGTCTGTGGTAAACCGACGAATGGAAATTAAATTCTTAATAATGTTGACTGATACCAGAACATTATTAAGAGCAAGATTACAGTGCGGTAATGAAAAACGGTGTGTTCCAGTGGCTCTGACCGAAAGTAAAGCGCAATTGCCCACAATAATAGATGAAGAAGTAAATGAAGAGGGTAGGAAAATGGTGGAGAGTATACCAGCGTCCGAGGCCATATGGGAGCTGGGACCCGTATCAGCATACCACTCAGAGGCCGGTTCGTTGAGTGTCATAGTGTTAAAAGAGTGCACCAAGCAGTCCTGGTGCCAAGCCCTTTCAGGAATAGGTAGCCAAGGCGCCGCCTGGTACACCGGTGAGGGTGTCTGGAATCCTAGCGGCATAGCTCTCCTATAGTACGTGCCGTACGGGGATGATGGGGCACCGTATGCGCCTCCATAGGTGCTGGGAAGAGCACCGAAACCACCATAGTGTGGGGCTGCGTGGAACGCAGGCTAGGCGGCGGATCTCAGCCAGACGAGTCGTACGGCCACATGTGCACGGTTCCAGCCCAAGGATGGACGAACAATGGGTACACGGCCATACTAGTAGAGCCGCCACGTCCCCCGCAGCCACGACGACGGCCGTTACACTAGCCTCTGGTTTGGGCAGCGGGGCACGAAGGAGCAAGCGCTCCCGAACGAGGAGTAGTGGTGGCACTCGGAGCTGCTGGACGCGGCGTCGTAGCGACGAGAGTGGCCGGTAGGGACGGAGGATGAGCGTCGATCTCCATCTCTTTCAACAGGAGGTGAGTACGCGCTTCAGTAAATGTTGGGAACAATCGGTGCATCTTGAGGATAGACATCATATGGCAGAACTTGCCACTAAGGCCGTGGAGAAGCATGAGCACCATCTGCCTGTCGCCGATAGTGTCGCCAAATTCGGCGAGGGAGGCAGCCATGGATTCAAGGCGGTGGGAGTAGTCGGTGATACTCAGGGACTCCTGACGGAAGGTGCGGAACTGCGTCTCGAGGAGAAGGGCATGGGACTCCTTCTAGCCGAGGAATTCATCCTCGAGGTAGCACCATGCGTTGCAGGCACGACCCTGCCGCATCATCAATGACTGCTGTAGGTCGCTGAAGATGGTGCTATACACCCAAGTGAGGACGTAGCAATCCGCTTGAAGCCACGTCGGGCGTGCGAGGAATGCTTCATCCTCGAGAACGTGGCGTGTGAGGGCATATTTAACGAGGATGGTGAGGAACATGCTACGCCACTTGGTGTAGGAGTCCATGGCCTTATCGAGGACGATGGGGATAAGCGCCTTGATGTTGACGACAGCGGTGGCTTGTGCCCAGAGAGCCGCGTGAGTGCTCTCGTACGCATCCAGGGCGTCGTTGTGAAGGCGGGCCTCCTCAGCCCGACGCGCTTCGTCAACGAGAGCAGCATCGGCCACGAGACAGCGGTCGTCGAAAGCAGCGACGCCATTGCCTTTTCCGGCCATGAGAGGATCGACAGCCGATGGAAAACAGATCGGGAGCCGATCAGATTAGATAGGCAGTCGATCAGATCGGAGGGATCGACAGATCGGAGGGATCGGTAGATCGAAGGCCGATCAGATCGAAGGGATCGGATCAGCAGTAGAGCCGATCGGATCGGAGGGCGATTGGATCGGCAATAGGTAGTCGATCAGATCGAAGGAATCGGCAGATTTAAGGGATTGGATCGATGGCCGATATGATCAGAGGGATCGGCAGCCGATCTGATCGGAGGGATTGGATCGGTAGTAGAGCCGATCGGATCGGAAGGCGATCGGATTGGCAATAGGCAGGATCCGATCTGATCCGATCGGACCAATCAGTAGGGCGCTCGGAAAATGTCAGTAGAGCCGATCGGATCAGAGGACGATTGGATCGACAGTAGACAGGATCCGATCGGACCGATCGGCGAGTGATTGGGTCGACAGTCAGATCAGATCGATAGTAGATCCGATCAGATCGGGGATCCGATCGGACCGATCGGTAGGCGATGAGACCGGTGACAAGCCGATCAGATCGAAAATCCGATTGGACCGATCGATGAGTGATGAGACCAGCGATACTCCCGGTGACAGTAGATCCGATCAGATCGGGGATCCGATCGGATCGGCAGCGTGGGCGATGAGACCGGTGACACTCCCGGTGACGTGCAGTTAGCACCGATGGCGGCGATCGGATCGGCGACGAGTGCTGGTGTGGAAGCGGCGGCAAGATCGGATTTGGTGGCCACACCTAGTGACGAGGACAGCTACGGGGTGGGCGATCAGATCAGTAGTGCAGGCGATAAGACCGGCGACACTCCCGGTGACGTGCAGCCATCACCTGTGGTGGCAATCGGATCGGCGACAGATGCTATTCGAGAACGGCGGCGTTGAGGACGTCGGACCTCGACAATCTCTTACAGCATAGTAGTGGCGGAGAAGGAGGTTGGTGACGGCAACAACAGCGGCGCCTTTGGTTGAGAAAAGATAATTACACTTTTAAAAAGAAAGTCTTTGTGAGACAAAGTATCAAACTAAACCTTTTAGGTACGGAGAGAGCAGTAAAAAAACATCAATTCAATGGTTAGTATTTCTTTAGATCTCCTAAGGAGGTTAGAAGGGGCACTGTAAAAGAACTCTTAAGATAAATCTATGTAGAGAAACCCATCAAAAAAAAAATTAGCAAATAAAAACAGTTTTTTTTTTGCAGAAACAGTGATGTGAACAGCATGTTTTAGAAAAGGGCAGAAGTTAATCTGCACAATAGAGGGACAGATGAATAAGAATGAAACAGAAATAGAACTAGTTGATTAGATACCACTCATACTAAGAAGAATTAACAAGACATACAATGATTGCCTTTTTATATGCATCCCTAGATTAACCACATAAGGTTTTCTCACAAGAGAAACCACTAGTCCAAACCACAAACAAATATAAAGATATGCAGTGTTAAGTGAAAGCATTACTTAATTTTTAGTCTCATATATAAAAATATATGGTATAATGTGAAATTTACTCCTCTTGCAATTTGCAAGATGCAGCAAACTACCCCTAGGTAACAAGACAAGCTGCAGTTGTTTTGTATAGTTGTACTAGTAAAAAACTATGACATCGTTTTACATTAGAAGCCCTAAGACTTATTAGCGATAAAAAATAATTTATAGGTAAAACTTTTATATTTATATTCTTAGAGATTTAAAATCCAACACTGATTAAAATTTAAGCTACTATATATAGGACACGAGGTTAGAGCATCTCAAAATCTTGCTATCCATTTTCCTGTTTGGATAGCTAGAAAAAAAAATCTTCTCCATATTTTGGTGTGCTCCAACCGCCTCTTCAAGATGTGTATGGTACAACATATTGTTATTCACGCTATGAATATTAAAATTTTACTCATATGTTAGATATGTTGGTTAATTTTGCATAATTGTAGCTTAGATTAAAAGAAAGCTCCATATCGATTACAAGTTTCTAATTATTAATTTGAATTTCAGAATTAAATTAATAAAATATTAAATTTAGAGTCCAAGATAACTTCACATTTATTAATTCCAAAATCTAAAATTATTAAATTTGGAAAAGCTAAGATTAAACAGTATGTAGTGGCACTTTTATTTAGTTTGGATGGAAACCAAAATAAAATGTAAAGAGTCTGGTATTTCCAATGACATGTTCTATCTAACACAAATTTTGAATACGATCCATGATCACGATGATATGATCCACATAATTAACAGTTACATCTACTTATAAGCTTTCTTAGAGTGCCCAGTTAATACATGTATATATCAACCAGTTTTATAAAAAGCTTGAAGTGATGATATAAGTCAGACAATTCACTCACGCTTCAACGAAAAGTGGTAGCAAAAAATTAGGAGATGTTTGGAACATACTTTCGGTTGAATCTTATAAGTTAAAAGTTAAAGACAGATGACAAATAAAAAAATAGTTATAGGATAAAACTTTTTACACTTCTACTCCTAGCGTTCCAAAAGCCAATGTCGAGTGACCAAAATAATTAAAAAACCCTAAATTAATTTTTAAATTAACATCTAAAACTCGAAATTGGCCGTCTCTTATAATCGCAGCTCTTTCGAGCAGCAGGCACTAAAGTTGGTTTCTCCTATAGCGTGGAAGCATCGTACGGAGAAATGGGCTTTGGAAAACTGGTGGTCGTCGTAAAGCTAGGTAGGAAACAGTGACGCCCATGAAGCACAGGACATTTGCTTACCTGACAAAACGCATTTCGGAGATCGATCTAGGTTTCATGTACTATAAAGCTGCTCGCTTACGTACACGTTCCATGCGTCGTACCGAGGGCGAGGAGCATATGCATGCGATGCTCTCCCGTCCACTCGTGATTACGAACGAATTCGTGTCCGGCCAAGGCAGCAGCAATAATTAATCCGCTGAGCCGTCTCGCAAAAATCCAAATGACAACACGCCAACTGGGTGCGTTCGGAAGGAAGGTGGTAACCCTTCCCCTGGCATATACGAAAACGCCAAGCTAAAAACGAACAAAGCCATATATTACCGTATAATTAATTAAATATTATCTTAAAAAATAAAAAATAGATTAATATAATTTTTAAATTAATATATATATATATATTATATCGTTTAACCGTTTAAAAAATATATGCGTGAAAAGAAGAAAGTGTTTACACTCATGGACGCCGAACAGAGCCTAAGTGAGTAAGTAACTAGCCAGTACCTCGTACGGTTCGCCGGCCGGCCGGCCAGCCTAATTTTTGTCTCCAAGGGAGCGCGTACGTACGAGCCTATCCGGACGCGTCATAACGTACGGTAGACTCGCTGGAGTGGCGTACGTACAAGCTAGTAGGTGGCTCGTAGCCTTCTCCGTTGCCTCGCTGATTTCTCCCCAATGTACGTACGTACATTTGTACGACCTCGCGAGTATAAAAGTTCCTTAATTTTAATTTGGGTTAATGGGATTCATGTCATTATTATGAAAGTGTCGTGGGTGTCACTAAACTATTGGAAGATTTCCCATCAGTACCTCCGTTTCACGGTAGGAAAATGTCCAAATTCTTTCCTTTCTCAGAAAATGGCAAACAAGTGGCTGATGGACCAATAGAGAAGAGAAAAGGATGAGAAGGACAAGAAGTGGAGCATGCTAATCTTCGACAACGCTCAGGCTTGTACGGTCGATGACGTGGATGGGACCATCGTCAGCAACTCGTGGGCTTGCATACTAGGGCTAGGGATGTCAAGCTAGGGGCTTAGGCCTTCATCAATCGATGGTGGTGAGATGAGACGGAGGAGAGGAGAGAGTATAGGGAAGGAGGAGGAAGATGAGGGGCGTGCTAACCTCTACGGCGGCAACGGATCTAAGACAACGATGCTAATGGTGGGTAAGGACACCAATAGATGTGGTGATGCGGCATGGAGGAGGACGATGTTGAAAGCAGGCAATTTGTGGTACTTGAAGTTGATGGTGGTCTTAAGGGCTTGAGGATTAAGAAGGCCAGCATGCTTAAGGACTATGGAGCCTACAACTATTGATGGCGAAGAATATGAGGTAGCGGTGGCGATGAATCTAAGGCAATGGGCGATGATGAATATAGGACTCTTGATAGTAATAGCATGGTTTAGTTGACACCCAACCGATTTTATCTTTAGTAATGTCATTTTTTTTAATAAGGTACTTTCATAATGGTATGGATCCAATTTAAAAGACTGAATTATATATTGGACAAACTTTTTTAATCAAAGTAGAAGTATCAATTTAGAACCCCATGGACAATTTTTTTTCACTTTGCATCTGATTTTATTATCTAAAGAGTCACTTGAAACTAGTGGCCCACATGTTAGGCCCTGTTCGGCGCAGCTATAGAGCTGAAAAAATTTCTATATAAATTTTTTTATTAAAAAATTAAATAAATCTATTTTTAAGTCTGTAATGTCTTATTTTGCATGTCACAATTTTTTTTTGCCTAAATAGCCAGCTCAAACGGGGACTCACAGGAGCTGTTCAGCGGAGCAACTTGACACGCGAAAAACGGATGAGCCATTTAATTATTATAAACATAAAAAAAACCCAAATGAACAGAGCCTTAGGCCGTATTAGAGATGGCCGACCTGTAGGGAGTTTTTCGTCGTATTTTCGTCGCCCACTCTGCAGGCTACATTCGTATCTTCATCGTCAAGCTCGAGGCTTGCCTTCTGAGGTCAAGGTCATCCAATCCTGCGCCAAGGTTTGACATCTAATGAGTAATGATGAGGGCAGAGCCCTCCATGGCAGTGGCTAGGAGTGACGGAGCTACAAGGAACTTCAATGGCAAGGAGTTTAAGGACAAGCCCAGGGACAAAGTGCTACATACTGCAACATTACATAGCCTACAATGAAAATATCTGTCCAGGAATATAAACATTTGGAGTATTTGAATTTAACTTTTGTCTATGAATATAAACATTCCTACACTAAGACTTGTCTTATCAATCATCTTTAATTTAATTTTTTTAATCTTATCTGCACTATCGTTAACGTTAAAATTTGGACGATCCGATGATGCTAAAGCCGATCGACTGAGAGGTGTCCGATGGAAAATTTGATTCAGCCTATAAACAGGATTGGCCGATAAAGATACTGATCAGCTCGTGAGATAAAACCGATCGGAACTGTAGAGAAAAGATTAGATCGGTTTGAAGACGGGGAATTATTCGATCGGGGTCAGGTCCGAGAAGCCCGAGAAGAGATAGGAAAATGATCGGCTTGAGTAAAAAGAGGTCCAATTGCTACAGTGAAGAAGCCGATCAGGTTATAGCGAAAGAAGAATCAGTTCTAAATTGGAAGATTACTCACATAAAATCGAGTTTGCGGAAGAGCCGTGGACTCCACGGCAAGATGTTCTATCTTTGTAAATTATAATCTTATTAGGAAGGTTTAATTAGTTAGTTAACTTCTTTAGAGGTATTTTCCTTTGTTTTTATTAGGAAATAATGTCCGATGGTTGTAAACGCGTCGGACTCTGTCTGTAAATTTAGGGTATAAATATAGATCCCATGGAAACATGTAATATATCTCTCGATCAATACAATCTTGGCGCATCACCACTCTAGTTTATCTAGGTTTTACCGACGGGTTCTGGCTCTCGACGCGGGGTTGTATCGGTTAAGTCCAATCTCCGACGAAGGGGTAAGTCTCGCCATCATCTTGATATGTTCTGTTCTGTCTAAGACTACATCGGTTAGGTTCGACCTCTTAGACCGATCAAACCTATCGCATCATATTAAGCTCTTTCTATCGTCGTCAATTTCGTGCTGCATCGGTTTTTCGTGCTGCATCGGTTAGGTTCGACCTACGGGGCTGCCAACGGTAGATCGAGCTTCAGACTTATAGCTTTCTACATGGCGTATCATCGAAGTGTTAGTCGATGAGTTATCTATACTCTGAGCTTCACGCCCAGCGCATCAGCCTCTCAGCCGATACGCATTAGCCTTTAGAGGTGTCCCTTGACGCGTAACGCCGAGCGTATCGGTCTCCCAGCCGATACGTACCCGCCTTCAGAGAGGCATTCCCTCATCGACTCAGCTAGCTGATGGATTCGTTTCTATCTTTGCTTTAGCATAGCCGATCCGGTGTCCTCCGTATCATCGTCGCTGGCCTCGGCCTCGTACTGTCTCGGTTAGATCCGATCTTCGAGGTTCGGTATTAATGGCGCTATCACGGTGGGCGACGAGTCTCGTGCTGTCATATTCGGAGCGACATCGGATTTGCAGCCTGTGCCTTTTTAATACTATTTCTTGCCTAGTTCGCATGTGCCTTTATTGGTTTTTCTAGCCAATGAACAACTATTCGGCTATCCGGAAGGATCCTGTGCGTCTTGCTATCTTCTGAGTACACACTGTTTTCTTCATCGGTTCTACGGCCGATTTCCTATCGATACCTGTCCACATCGGCTCCTCAGCTGATCAAAGAGCATCCTGATCCTATTGGCAGCCAGCCGATAGCGAGCGTCTGTATCGGCTCACCGTCCGATGGACCTGCTCGTCTCACCTCTTTATCAATTGCAGGGTCAAATTAACTAACACGTTCGCACCCGTAGCGATACGCTGGAGCCGATTGAACCCCACGGCCCCTAACGCGTGTACTTCAAGCCACGTAGAAAAACCGATCGACTTGCACTGAAACTAAGCAGACCTTCTAAACAACAGACGTGTTTGCGTCGGGGCACGTGAGGGACCTCGGCGCGAATAACTCTTTAAAATAGATTACAGTTAAAATCCAATAAAAATATCAAATCATGATTCAATTACTCAACGACTCTTTTAAGTACAGATCCACAATCTTACTTCTTGCTAGATAACCTAAAAATATGTTTATATTGTTGGATAGAGTTGATAGGTTATAAAAGCTAATCTATTATACAATTCACTTTTTTAAACTACAGCTCTAACAAGCCTTTTCTTTGAGAGGCAACTAATTAACTCTTCCCTAACTCAGGTTTAATAGGTGTCAAAATCATCATTCCAAGGGATAAGTACCATCCATCACTAACCCATGCTCTGAAGGCATGGCAAAATCATCATGATTGGATCAGCATAGAGGCACCTGTCTCACAAATCACCAGTGGCCCCACACGCCAGTGCCTCCTCTCTCCAGTCCCCTTCCCCTTTCCTTCACCAAAGCAAAGCAGCAGGCAGCAGTTAAGGCCCTTGTCTTCCGCGACAAGCCTCATAAAAGCGGCCCGGTCGGAATCCAACGGCTCGTGTCGTGTCGTGGCGTTGAACCTCCCGAGCCCAACCACTCCGTCCGTGCCATTCCCTTCCTGCTGGAATCCCAAACAAACAAATTCCCAACCCCAACCATCCAAATCCATTCCATCGCATATTTCCCGTCCCGTCCGGTTCGATTTCGGTTGGGATTTGAAACGGGGAGGCGGAATGCTCGACCGGTCCCTCAGGCCGCATCCGCAGGCGGCGGAGGCGGGCCCCGGCGGCGGCGGCGGAGGGGGGAACGTGGATCGGGTGCTGTTCAAGAACCTGGTGGAGATGGTGCCGCTCGTGGAGTCGCTCATGGTGAGTCGCGCGTCGGCGGGTCGTGGCGCAGATCTCGTCTCGCGTGCTATCTGATGTGTGTGCTGTTTTTATGGTTGGATGCAGGACCGGAGGTCGAACCCGTCGTACTCGCGGCGTGCGTCGATGGTGTACACGCCGGCGCCGGCGAAGAAGGTGGCTCTCCGCGCTCTCTCTTTATTTTAGCCTTTTTCTGTTTTGGATGGTGCGGATAGGGTAGTTCTGTTCTGGACTTCTGGCGCCAGTTTGCCCGTGTTCGAATTTTATATTATTTTTGTGAATGTGAGTGGTTCAATTGTCAGGGTTTAGTGGTTAGGATTTGCAAGGATGTGCAGGTTTATCAAATTTGGTCAAAGTTGGTAGCATCGTTGAGAAAAACATGACATAGATCGATCTGTTCTGTTTGTCAAGCACAGGGAACTCCTGTAAGCGTTTCTCCCTGGTTTTCATAGTGATCTATGATGGGTGGGTTGTTCTTGTAGGGTGCTGATTTGAAAAGTGTGAAGTCACCACAAAGTGTGTCGGCAAAAAAGCGGAGGGATTCTGGAGAGACGGGCAAGAAGAGCACCGCTAACTTCAATGGTGAGAATGGCGCGGTTGCGCCAGTCAATCTGTTGGGAGGAGAAAATAAACCCAAGGATAAGGATGAGATCGTTTTGCTACGTGAGCAGATCGAAGAGTTGCAAAAGATGCTGCTTGAGAAAGAGGAAGCACTGAAATCTGCAGAGAGTTCAGTGAGCGAGATGAATGTATTATATTCGACCGTTGATGAGCTGAGACGCCAAGTTGCTGAGAAAGAAACTTTGATCAAATCTATCAACTCTCAGCTGCACAATGCGAAGGTGAGTCGGCAGTCCACCTGTCACTACAATTTGTCATATTTTTTATCTGTGAACTAATATCCTCCTTTTCGAAATGCTTATTTACAAATTCTTCCAATTTGCTGTGATGTGTAGAACATTACTTGGTATATTTATACTATCACATTGTTGCAGCACATCATGCATAATATGTTCATTCTGATCTCTATGTGTGCATTGCCTTTGTACTTACAAATATGTGTGCATTGCCTTTGTACTTACAAAATAAACAAAGGAATGAGATGTCTATCTACATTCTAGATGGTTACACCACCATGAAATGTCATGTTGATTCCAAAATTCAAGAAATCAGAGACAAATAGCTGACCATAGAGCAGCTGCTTGGGCCAATACTACTTTGTATTGTTCTTGAATTTACTCAATTCTTGTTCTGAACTTTGTTCTTTCATTACTACTATAGTTCTTTCATATGTCGTCCTAGAACTTGCACAATCACTATTTAGATTTTTGATAAGCGATAAAGTTTAGATTTATTACCTTTATTTTTTACATGATTTGCTGATGTATAAGTAATAAGCAACAGTAAAAATATGCCTATTCAAGCTATCCATTTCCAAAGCAACAATTCTTTCAGGAAATAGAACAGAGGGAGTATCAATTTCACTGATTGCTGACTAATAATCCAGTCCCCAAGGGGGATTAAGGACAAAGCCGATGAGGAGCCAATATGCTCTGAAAATTGTCTAATGTGGCTTGTTATAGTACCCATGAGGATTAGATGACCTTTAGGACTGTCCAAACCTGGTTTACACAGATTGGATGGTTTGGGAGATAGTGAAAAAAAATTGAACTGCTCACATGCATGCGAACGAGAACATGCTTTCAACATTCTCAGCCTCAATACTTTTAAATGAGTTGAGGGAACTGTCTTGTGTGATCCTACTGTCTTTTGGACAATTCAACTTTTCGCCATTCAATTGAATAAAATATGTATAATTCATACAAAGTTCTTTTTAATCTACTTGTCACTGTACAACCTCACTGGTCTCTTGATAATGACATGCTGAACATTGGTAAAATCTTGTGTGCTGAGAGCTCTTTTCTTGTGTTAAATATTTGATTTAGTGCTAAAAGTCTGTAAATTTTTCAATTGACCTATTTGTTCTCTACTTTCTTCTGTAGATTATGCTTGCAGACAAGCAAGCATCATTAGAGAAATTAGAATGGGAGGTGAAGACATCAAATAGGAAAGTAGAAGATCTTCAAGGGGATGTCTCCAACATGGAGTTCGAGATAGGTTCATTGATGGCGTTATTTGAAAAAATTTCAGAGAATGTTTCAGGTGACCTCCAAGATGGTAGCTTGCCATCATCTTTTGAATTGGAGGCACTTCAATCAGCGGTAAGTACACATTCTTGATCTTTTGCCTTTTGAGACTGAACTTCTTGACTGACGCAAGTGTAACCAGAGTTCATATATCGACATTGTTGTATGTCCTCCTAGTCTTTTACTAATGATATAGTTGCAATGTAGCATTCTCTGTAAAAAGTTATGGGATATATGTGCTAGTTAGCTTTTTAAAAATATTATGGATTAATATACCATGTAGAAATTAGTAAAATTTTTAAGCCAGGGATTGAGTCAGTAGTATGTAATGGTGCTTGAAAACCATGATATGTGATTGATGGTTGGGTTCCCCCAAGGAAACAATTTATACTAGCATTATAATGGGAGATCTGTAAATCATTTGATCTTACAAGGTTACTATGAAGGCTAGTCACAGAGGCTTTGACTTAATAAAGACTGACAATATTCTACATTGAATTTTGATCAGTCACATGAACTAAGCATTACACATTTTTATGTCAGAGTGAAATCGACAAGATTGAGGTTGAGAAGATAGAGCAAGAAAGGGTTACATATGCTGAAGCTCTTGCTGCAGCAAGAGAGAACCCAAACGAGGAGCAGCTGAATATAGCTGCAGAGGCACGATTAAGGCTGCAGGTCCTTGTGCTATGATGCGCCAAGTGCATATTGTAGTGTATGTAATGTTGAATCGCTGATGTAATTATCTGTGTGTGCTTCGAGTTTATTCGTGCGTGAGACCGTACTGACGGTAATCGATCAAGCACTAGAAACTGGACACTTATTTAATTGGAGATGATGTTTATTCAGTTCTGAGCTCTCCGTTGTTGATCAATAAATTTTAGGTGCCCTCTTTTCTGATGACCACATGAAGTAACAGCTTCTTTTTTATTTTTTGATCTGGAGGTAACAGTTTCTAATTCTAATTATTCATGCTTGGTCATGGTACTCTGAATCTCTGATACAAATGCTCCTTTGGACTTGACAAGTGATGCAAATCTCTGGGCCTAAATGAAATAACCGTCCTAATAAAATACCTAGAAGCTCAATAATTCCATTAACCCAGCATCTCAACTGCTGAAGCTGGTGGTTCTTTCCCCGTTTCAAAATTTGGCGCGCAACAGCCGGGCAGCCACCGATCCCGGGACGCCCATCTCCTCCAGAAATTCTCCCGCGAGTTCCTCCCAGCCCACCCAGCTGCCACCAGCAAGCCACTCCACCCCTATAAGTTTCTCAACTCTTCTCCTTTCCTATCCACCCCACGAAGCTAGGAAAAAAAAACCCTACACCTATCCCTCTTCTTCACCGCGGCGTCGCCGTCGATCCATCCCTAACCAATAATACGATGTCGCGCGCCACGGTTGCCATCCTCTTCTACATCCTCACCGTCGCCGCCATCAGTGCGGCGGCGCAGGCCCCAGCGGAGTCGCCAGAGACATCCAAGGGCACGACGCCTGTCACCCCTGCCAAGGCACCAAATGTCGCACCGGCCCCGGGGAAGGCCGGACCAGCTGCTGCGCCGACCACCGAGAGCTCCGAGGCCACCTCCGCGCCTGTTGGTGGCGATGAGGTGTCCAGCCCCCCTGAGCCGTCCGCCGCTGTGGTATCTCCCGTCGCCGATGGACCAGCTGAGGGACCGGCCGATGCCGATCACTCCGGCGCTGACGCTCTCAAGAGGGGCGCTGCCATTGCCGGCGTTGCGGCTACCGTTGCCACCGTCGTCTTCTACTAAGATGCTGGACACAGAGACGTGGAGTGTCATGGTGAGCCGTTAGGGTGGACAGCAGGAGGAAGCGTAACTTGCCGGGACGGACCAAATATTTCTTGGTTTTGCTCATCGCACTTGCTTGTGCACCGTTATGGGGTCGACTATTCAATTGAATGCATTTGACCGACTGATAAAACTTTTGTGACGATGTCGCTGATGGCTTTTGACATTATATTACTTCTCACTAGTTTTATCGACCTAATTAAAACAAGCTAGAACACTGAACAGGAATATATAAAAACATTCAGACCAGGGATCCACTTTCATTCGGCACACATCATACTTTCAAACTGAAACGTTCAGTTGGTACATAGAAGTTTTCAAATGGTAAATTTGAAGGAGTAAAAACCTTTTAATTGCTACACAGTATATTGAACTTGAGCTTTCGACATTCCAAAACTTTTCAAATCGGAAGCATAACCTTCCTATCTGTAAATTTTTTTAGAGAGTTCATATCTCTACACGTAGATCAACAGTATAGCGGTACCGAGCTGATAAAACCATCAGGTGCACTTTGTTCACTGAATCAACTCTTAGTGCCGATGCCTGTGAAGACATGAATGTGTACTCGGAGCAGGAAGCTCGGGTTCTCTCTCGAATCAGATGATTCGACAGAATGGTTTCGACTCTGGTAGACGGCGAGGAGGAAAGACAACATGATCTAGCTCGCAACGATGAATGAGGAGGTATAGTATCAGGATAGTCTCAAGCACTGAAATATCGAGGTATGGTACACCCGAAGCTGCATACCCGCAGCACATTCCATATGCATTTTGATTATCTACTTATGCAAAATGGTTTACCGACCAAATGTAATCCTAAACGAGCAAATGGGACTAACTAAACAATAGCTAACTTAAATGGGTTATATCAGTATCAATACACACTTGGTAGGCAGGACCCCCTCGAAGTTGCAAAGAAAAAGCCATGGCTAACCACAACTTCCAAGTTTCAACTCAACGCACGTTACCATTCTGGCTTTCCATCACTGCATTTCTTCTTAGGCCCAGTTTGGGGAAAAAATACTGAGCAGATTATTTGCTACGGATTATCGGATAAATTAAATATTTTGATAAACAAATTAAAAAAATAACTTAAGATAACTAAATAATTTTTTAGAAAATGTATTTTTTTCAAAGCGTGAAACAAATAATCCGTTTCAAAATTTTGAAAAATCTAAAAAATCTAATAAATAATATGAAAAGAACTGAACTAGCACCTGTGCAAAACCGTCATGAAGACAAACCGATTTTGTCATTCTACTCGTAAAAGCACAGCTGTTCCCGTCATCACTCACTGGCTTGCATGTGTTACACAGAATTGGTATGCAAACAAAGTTGATATCTCACATTTTTTTCACCGTAGCTACCATGCAAGCACCAACATCTCCTCTCAGGTCTGACCCCAACTTGTTCCAGTTGTTCGATTCACTGACAAAGAAGGCCACCAGATAAGAAACAGCAGACGCAGCACGCAGATTTAGCAACAAATAAACCATATTGGCGCATACATGAGACGCGCATGTTTATGTATCAATGCGGTGGAATTATCTACCATAAATGTTGGTTGGACAGCCGATCGAGTATCATTTTTGGATGGTTTTGAAAAGGTGAAGAGTAAAAGATGAAGATCTCACATGATTTTTTTTCATCTTGATCACTCGATTCATTCCAAACCGAGGGATTTGGACCTTGCGACTCCTGAACGGGTACATAGGAGAGGAGGTGGTGGGTAGACCGTAGGACAGGTCGATTGCATATTTGTGAGACTTAAACCATTCTTCCCTCAAGTCCCCAACACGGCCAAACCAACACACCCCCCAAGAACACAAGACAATGGCGTTGGCCGGAATCCTCAACGCCTACACCGTCTTCCTTCTCCTGCTACTCCTCTGTGTGCCACCCTTGTGTCCGGTCGGTGCAAGCCACAACATCACGGCGATCCTCTCCGACATCACCGGGTTCAGAGCCGCCATGAACAACGCCAACCTCACGCCAGAGATCGACAATGACGACGTGATGGCGCAGATAGGCACGCAGCGCCTCCCGGTTGATGCGTTGGGTCACAGGCCAGCAGCGGAATCGGCGAATCCCACGTACAAGAACGGGTGCCTCTCTTTCGACAGCCTTGTTTTCTCGGATGATGCCGCGAAGGAATTGTACCAGAGTAGCTTGAACGGCGGCGGACTCACCGTATTCTGCCCGGCGGACGATGCGGTGGCGGCGTTCATCCCGACGTTCAGTAACCTCACCGCTGAAGCGAAGCTGGCGCTACTGCTGTACCACGCCGTGGCGACGCACTACTCCGAGAAGGCGCTGAAGACGATCAACGGAGAGGTGAGCACGCTGGCCACCGACGGAGGCAAGGGCATGAACCTCACCATAAAGGACGACGGTGCCACCGTGAAACTGTCGTCGTCGTCGTCCGGGAACGAGGCGCGGGTGACCAAGACAATCCAGGACGTGGACCCCCACGCCGTGTACCTCATCGACGCCGTGCTAATACCGAGGGAGCTGCTCAACGTCTCTTCCGGTGCAGCAGCCCCGTCACCAGCGCCGATCACTTGACCCGCACCTTCTCCGGCGACAAAGCCAGCACCTTCGCCCAACCGCCAGCCGGCGCCGGTCAGTTCACCTGCACCTGCTCCGGCCACAAAGCCAGCACATTCTCCCAATGGCCAGCTGCCCGCGCAAACGGCGGCGCCGGCGAGCGCCCCTGCGCCGATGCCTGACGCAGACAATAAGGTGCCCGCAGACCAGCCTCCCGAGAACAGCGCGAGCAGCGGCATGGCGTCGTGGAGTCTGCTCTCGGCCGCCGCCGCCACCGCCGTGCCGGCCATAGCGTCGTTGGTGCTCTGGTGAGAGCGGACGGTATCAGCGGCGGTGCTGTAGTTTCGTGCGTCGCTCAGGTACTGATCGGAAACAATTGTAAATGGCGTGGTTATGGCCATCAGCTTAGTTTAATTTGAGAGGCATGATACTGATAATAGCTCTAACACTCGCACATTTTTATTAGATTTTGTGTAGAGATTGTTCCTTGCAAGCGAGATGGCTCCTTCCCTCTCCTCCCTTCTTAATTTCATTTCATGTCATCAAATAAATCTATTTTGTTTTGTTTTCTTGAATCTCGAACGATCACATCGCGTCGCCGCCGCTCTACGCTTTGACGCCTAGACCGCCCAAGCGCCCCTTACGGCAGGGTTGAGATACAGTTGCACACAGGCGTAGTCTTACTGCCTCTGCAGTTTGCGCTCGCCTGATGGCTGGTGCCCTGCTGCTTGCCGGCGTCGCGCCTGCATGGTCGCCCATCACTCCATCAGGTATCACCGCTACAGGTAAAGCCCCTTTTGCATGTATGCTAATCTTGTTTTACAAATCGCAATTTTGTTTAATGCTTTAATGCACAGTGAATTGTTTTATATTGATCAGTGCAGTAGTGCATCACGAAATTAAATTTGTTATTTTCATCTTGTATCTACCTGTGCGTAGGTTTACTTACTATTTTAACTTTTAAGCCACGTCTCTGCAAGTTGGATTAGAAAATATGACTGACCGTAAAAAGTTAAGAAGAAAAAGAATAGAAAGTGCAATTCAATCTTAGAAAGGAGCTATTTAGGGCTCGGTTAACCAGACAATTGATATTTAGGGCTCGGTTAAGATTTAAGTTCAGCTTTTGCACAAGGTGTTAGACAGACCACTTGTCTGGGCTGACCCGATCTCCTTGTATACGCTCAGAGGAGATTCATAGTCACTGTATACATTCTACATGGTATCAGAGCAGGTCTAGACATCCCGGCGCGCTAGCTTCTTCCTCCGGCGAGCCAACCCTTTCCTCCTCGTCATCGACGTCTTCTTTCCGTCGCCGACTCTCTTCCCGGTACTCTCCTCGCTCTCTCGTCTCCTTTTCTTCTTCTCCCCGTCTCTCCCACAGTCACCTTCTTTTCTCCGTCTCACCTCCACGCGACCAGGCGACGGTCTCGATCCGCCTCCTCGTCCCGCCTCGCACCCGTCTCCGCTCTTCCTCTTGTTTCGTGCATCTCTCCTTCTCTGACGCCGGCGCACCTCCATGCTCGTCGTCTCCATCGGCTGGAAACCTCCCTCGGTTCTCGCCCTTTCCGACACGCTCAACGGCTCTCGGACGCGAACCTTCCCCCCTTATGTCCGAGCTAGTCCAACGTGTCCACGTGTCCACAGACACGAATCCCTGCCTCCCGGACGCGAACATATTCTCTTCGCATCCGGCCACTCTCTGCCTTTTTCGTGTCCGTCCTACTCCTTAGCCTCCACGAGTCCATGGATGTGAATTTTCTCTTCACTCTCTGACCCACCTACTCTGTCCTCACCTACTCCGCTGCCTACTCCCCATCGGCCAACCACTCCTCATCGGCTGGCCACCCCTCACCTACTCCGCTGCCTACTCCCCATCGGCCAACCACTCCTCATCGGCTGGCCGACCCACTTCTCATCGGCTTCTCACATTCTTGATCGGCCGATCCATCCTCTCATCGGCTCCCCCCTCCCATAGGCTTCTTTCTCCCATCGGCTCTTTGCTCCCGTTCTCCCGTTATGGCCACTGAGTCCGCTCTTAGCTCCGGCACTCTCCCAGTTGTCGAATCTGCTCCGGCTCTCGGTGCCTCAGACCACACCTCGGGCACCACCTCACTGATCTTCTCCCCTCCCTACGCTGCTGTGAATGTGAAATCTCACGTTCCTATCTCCCTTGACCTTAACGCCAATTATTCCAAGTGGGTTTTCTTCTTCAAATCCCTATATGGAAAATTCGGCCTCCGGTCCCATATTGATGGCTCCGCTCCACCTCGCCCCGATGATCCTCAGTGGGACATCGCCAAGTGTTATGTGCGCAGCTGGCTGGTCGGCTCGGTCGACGACTCTATCCTTGACCTCGCCATGGACGATACCGACCCCACCGCCCGAGACCTCTCGGTGGCCATCGAGCAGATCTCCCTGGCCAACAAGCAGCCTCGCGCCATCTTCCTTCTCAATGAGTTCCACTCCATGGTACAAGGCGACTCCTCTGTCTCCTCGTACTGTCAGCGCCTCAAAGTCAAGGCTGCTGCTCTCCAGGACGTCGGTCACCTTGTGGCCGACTCTCAACTCGTCCTCGCCCTTCAGCGAGGCCTCAATCCCCGCTTCTCCAACACCGCCGATGACATTGCCCGGGCTCATGACATGCTAGTTCTTAAAGAACTCCGTCTGGCCAATGATGAGAAGACAGTGGCCCACACCGCTCTTCTTGCCACAGCCGATAATGGCTGCTGAGCTTCTTACGCTACACCTTCCTCTCGTGGTCCTGGTGGCCATGGCTCCGGCCACAGCAACACAGCCCGCATCGGGAAAGGCAAGGGCAAAGGCAAAGGCAGGACCTGGCAGGGTCCGACGCCACCACGACCTACCTCGGTCCCTACCCACCCTGCCGGTCCCACGGGTCCGTGGCTCTGCTACAACCCCTGGGCGCCCCAGCCCCAGCCACGCAGCCCCATCGGCTGGCAACCCGGAGTTCTCGGTGCCCATCCCCAGGCTCACCTGGAATCGTCTCCCGTTCGACCGCCTCAGCCGATGCTACCAACCTCAACCACCCAGTCGGTTCCCTCCTGGAACCAAGCTGGCCTCGTCGCTGCCCTCAACCAGATGACGCTTCAACCACAGCACCCTTGTGTGCTAGACTCTGGGGCGTCTTCACACATGGCATCATCGGCCGGTATACTTCGCTCCTGTCACCCCTCTTCCTCCCTTTTTGTCACCATCGGCAATGGTCACTCTCTTCCTGTCCAATGCTGTGGTGACTTCTCTCTGTCTACATCCACCACTAACCTCCCCCTACGCAATGTTCTTATCGTCCCTTCTTTTATTCACAATCTTATATCTGTTCGCCAATTCACACGAGACAACCACTGCTCCATTGAATTTAACGCGTCTGGTTTCTCTGTGAAGGATATCCCAACCCGGCGACAGATCCTTCGCTGCAATAGTGGCGGAGACCTCTACACCATTCCCGCTGCGCCGTCCACCCCACATGCCAGTGTCGCCCTCTCCACCAACCTTTGGCACCTTCGCCTCGGCCACCTCAGCCCCGACGCTGTCGCCACTCTCCGTCGCAGCGCCTTCATCCGTTGTACTCATAGCAGCTCCACAGTTTGCCACTTATGTCAACTTGGTAAACATGTGCGTCTGCCCTTTTTTAGTTATCTCTCCTATACCTCGCGTCCATTTGAACTTATAAATTATGATGTATGGACATCCCTAGTTAAAAGTGTCTCCGGTAATTAGTATTATCTCGCTATACTTGACGATTACACACACTATTGCTAGACCTTCCCGCTCATCCACAAATCCGAGGTCGCCTCTCACCTCACTCACTTCGTCACGTACGTATCCACTCAGTTCAACCTCCCCATCAAGGCTTTACAAGCCGATAACGGTACGGAATTCATCAACCATACCGTTACAAACCTTCTCACCTTGTAGGGCATCCATCTCCGGCTCTCCTGCCCCTACACCTCTCCTCAGAACAGCAAAGCCGAGCGCCTCCTTTGCACCGTCAACAACATCATTCGCACCATGCTACTTCACGCCCACTTACCCGTCACTTATTGGGCCGAAGCTCTGGCTACTGTGACGTATCTTCTCAATCGACGCCCATGCTCCTCCGTTCATAACAACGTTCCCTATGCCCTTCTCTACCGCACGGCGCCCGACTACTCCCACCTTCGCGTTTTCGGGTGCCTCTGCTACCCAAATCTCACCGCCACAGCTTCCCACAAACTCGCTCCCCGCTCCACCGCCTGTATTCTCCTCGGCTATTCCACCTCTCACAAGGGATACCGATGCCACGACCTTTCCACCCGACGGGTTCTCGTCTCTCGTCACGTCATTTTTGACGAGACATATTTTCCCTTCGGTCTCCTTCATCTGAGATCCTCCTCTAGTGATCTCGACTTCCTCCTCACCAACACCGTGCCGACCAAGTCTCCTCCACTACCCTCTCCATCGGCCCCCTCATCGGCCGCTACTGAGGATTTACCCATCACATATCCCACCACCACTCGGTCCGATGTCCCCACCATCGGACCCCCATCGGACCCACCTCCATCGGCCGATTCCGATCCTATTTATCTTTCAGCCGATACCGTTCCCTCTCCAACGGACACCCCACTTCCATCGGCTCCTCACTCTCCATCGGCTCCCCCCACCCTATCGGCTGTCCCTACCCTATCGGCTGATCCATCTCTATCAGACCGATCAGAATACTCGGCCCACTCGACCTCATCGGCTCAGGCCGATCTAATTCCTCCTTTTCCTCTTGTCTATAGTCGCCGACTCGGAGCCGATGATGGCCCCACCCAACCAGTTCTTCCCATTACTCCCGCACCCCTATCGGCTCCATCTCTCACATGGTCACCCGCTCCCAGATTGGGTCTCTCCGCCCCACTCTACGCTACGGTCTCTCTACCGTCCATAACTCTATCTTGCCCATCCCGGCGACTTCTCGCTCAGCCCTGGCCGACCCTCAATGGCGCGCGGCCATAGCCGACGAGTACAAGGCCCTAATGGACAACGAGACCTGGTGCCAACATTGTGACCGGTAAGTGGATTTTCAAACACAAATTCTACTCCGATGGCTCCCTTGCCCGTCATAAGGCTCGCTGGGTAGTCCGAGATTTCTCCCAATGACCCGGTGTCGACTACGACACCGCCACCATCCGAGTCGTCCTCACTTTGGCTGCCTCTCGCTCCTGGCCGATCCATCAACTAGACGTGAAGAACGCCTTTCTTCACGGCCACCTGACGGAAACAGTCTACTGCCAGCAGCCCCCAGGCTTCGTCGACCCTTCTCGTCCCGACGACGTCTGTCTCCTTCAATGCTCTCTCTACACCTCAAACAAGCCCCTCGTGCCTGGTACCAGCGCTTTGCTGCCTATCTTCGGCACATCGGCTTCGTGGCCTCTGCGTCCGATAGTTCCCTGTTCACTTTGCATATCGGCTCCGCCACTGCCTATCTACTTCTCTATGTCTATGACATTGTCCTCATAGCGTCTTCGACATCTCTCCTCAACCAGATCATGGCCCGACTCCACTCTGAGTTCGCCATGACCGATCTTGGTCCTCTCCACCATTTCTTTGGCATCTCTGTAACCCATTCCATCCACGGGCTCTTCCTTTCCTAACGCCAGTACGCCATCGAACTCCTCCAGCGTGCGGGCATGGCCGACTGTCACCCCACGGCCACCCCAGTCGACACTCGAGCCAAACTCTCCGCCGCCGATGGCGCCCTCGTTGCCGATCCCTCTCACTATCGGAGTCTTGCTGGGGCTCTCCACTATCTCACACTCACCCGACCTGACCTCACGTAAGCTGTCCAGCAAGTGTGCCTCTTCATGCACGCTCCGCGTGAACCTCACCTCGCACTGCTCAAGCGCATCCTATGCTACGTGAAGGGCACCCTCTCCAGCGGGCTGCATCTCAGCTCCAGCCCATCGACTCCCTCACCGCGTACTCCGACGCGGACTGGGCAGGCTGCCCTAACTCTCGACGCTCTACGTCCGGCTACTGCGTTTACCTCAGTGACACTCTTGTATCCTGGTCCTCAAAACGCCAGACTACAGTGTCCCGCTCCAGCGCTGAAGCCGAGTACCGTGCCATCGCCCACGCCGTCACCAAGTGTTGCTGGCTTCGCCAGCTTCTCCAGGAGCTCCGTACACCCCTCTCCACCGCGACCGTCGTCTACTACGACAATGTCAGTGTTGTCTACATGACCGCCAACCCAATCCATCACCGACGCACCAAGCACATCGAGATCGATATACATTTTGTACGTGACAAAGTTGCATTAGGACAGGTTCGGGTGCTCCATGTACCATCGGCACATCAGTTACCAATATAATGACCAAATGTCTGCCCACGCCTTTGTTCACCAGTTTTCGGTCTAGTCTCTGCGTCCGTTCCCCTCCCGCTACGACTGCGGGGGTGTTAGACAGACCACTGGCCTGAGCTGTATATATATAGACCCGACCCCTTGTATACGCTCGGGGAGATTTATAGTCACTATAGCCCCTGAATTTCACAGGATGACCTGCTTGAGTAGTTGTAACAGTCAGTTGAGCTTGGGGCACGCCAAGGAGAGAAAGCACATTGGAGGAAAGGTATCGGTGTGTATAATACATTAGAAGAGAAGTGAGAGATTGAAACAATATAATACCACAAAAGCGTAGATGATTCAATACAACAATTAGATTGTTTATAATATGTGACTACATATAGGCACGGCTACTGTGTAACTAAGTTATAAAACTAGAATTAGACAAGAATCAAGAAGAACGCGTGTAGAATTACTTACCATACAGAAAACAGCCGCATGGTACACAATTTGTCTCTCACACCCTATAATATGAGATGATGTCTTCGGCGCCTGTTCTCATGGTGATTGGAGAGGAAAAAGGAAAGAACGCGATAGAAAAAATAATTTCATAAATTAAATGGCAAAATTATGTCTGTTCTAGTTTCTAGGTGATATGGCAACCTATGGAGTGCCCTAGTTGTCACAGTACCGGTCACTCTCATTCTTCATCTGCCCGATGAACTTGCTTACTTTATCATCTCATTCAGTTCTAGTTCGCTTTGAGTAAAGCAAATTGCAGTACATCCAAAGGTGTTGCTTGTTGGCACAGCGATAAAATGGTAGTTTGCAATGCCCCAAGGGCCAAAAAACGGTTCTAGTCTCAATTCTATTCATTAGAGCACATCTACACGCAAACACTTCAAACTAGGTGCTATGTTCCTTGGGATTGCATCATTTTTAAACCACTCAACATCCATCAACACTCAACGAGGTGGGACTAAACCTCACTACACTGATGCATGCTGCTTCTGCTTAAGTGGTTCTGCATGCAGTAGGGCAAAAGCCGCAAAGGCCCAAGGCCTGCACTACTACTGCTGCTGCTGCATTATGCTACGCTAGCTAGCTTGCTTTGCTTGTCTCACGACCAGAGAAACCAGCCCACTAGCTCTTTCTCCTCATCCTTTTCCTTTTCATCAATTTTCCGGAGCGTCACATACACGTAATGGTTGTGTTAACTTTACAAAACTGTCGGCTTAGCTCGGTTGTGTTAGCTATGAGTGGCGCCCAAGGCCAACCATTTGCTTCATTTGTGCAGTAACCAGAGAGATACGGTCCTTTCGACTCCTGTCGGCCTGCAATATATTAGGCTAATTAATGGCTGATGTGGCGTTCATTAACGAAACATCGTTCCATTTTACTGACCGATTGGCTACCGTCCCCGTAAGTGTTTTTATGAGAAATTTTATGGTGCTGAAGAGGTTCTTAGAGTTAGGTGCCAAAATTTTTTGGTGTAATTACCACACTGTTAACTATCCCCAACAACACAAGAAACATTCTCCAGCTCTTTTTTTTCCCAATTGAATACTATGGAGTTCACCGGAATCCTCAACGCCTTCACCGTCTGCTCTGTGCATCACCCATGGTTCGGTCGGTGCATTTTCACAACATCACGGCGATCCTCACCGCGCACCCGGACTTCAGTGAGTTTAGCGCAGCCCTGAACAGCGCTAATCTAACGGCCGAGATCGACCGCCGACACCACCATCACCGTCCTCGCCATGATGTCGCAGTTCCGCGCACAGCTTCTCTCGGCGGACGCCGTCGGCACCCTTCCGCCATGCAGGTCCTCTTCGGCTACTACGACAACGCCACGCTCCACCGCCAACTCCGAGGTTGTAGTATATATTCTGTTACCATATTTGTTTCATATAGTCATTTTATTTTTAATAGTAGATCTATGTATATGGCTGTAATACGTATGTAATGACCGATCGCTTCTATATATATACCCTATACTTTTTTTAGAATATTAGTCAATTACACTTTTATGTAGCATTACGATCCACAGCTTCCACAACACCCACTGCCACCAACCGGACGATCGCTTGCTGTCTTTGTTTTTCATTTCGTTGATTTTTCAGTCCGAGTGATTGCCTGCTATCTTCGCTTTCTTTTCATCGTTTTTTCCGTCGCTCGTGTATCGATCTCTCTGTCGCTTGCACATCGATCTCTCCGTCGTCTGTCAGCCCGTCGCTCGGTTAGAGCAATCACTCATCACTTACCTCGAAGACACCGTTGCTTTCCTCTTAGTGAAATCATCGGCGATCCATCGCCAGACGCAGCCACTCTCCATCGACAACCACTCCCTCTTTGATACCCACCGTAGCTCTATCTACTGTCGTCGAATCGATTGCTTGCCCCCGTCGCTGACTCCATCGTCAGACGTAGCCACTGATCCCCTCGCTAGTGTCCTCTAACTAAATCCGTCAACTCTATCATGGGTTCACCTGCAACTGTCGGCTTCACCATGCTGCCCCTCCCAACAAAGATGACCATGGTCGCCAAGGAGACCGCGGCCACTCTAGAGGCCAAAGAACACTGCGCTAATAAGGAAGCCACTATCAAGGAGGCTACCGAATGCTATCGTGCTGAGGTAGATCAGCAGTAGGCGACGGCTCTAGACGCCTACGAGGCTAACAACGAGGCCCTCTAGGCACAAGCCACCGCCATCCTTAATGCCAAGGTGCTCATCCCCGTCATGCTCAAGCAATCTGGCAACAACTACAGTAAGTGGCATGGTCTCTTCCTTATAGTGCTTGGCAAATACGCTCTGATGCATCATGTCCTCATCGATGAATCCTTTCCCGAGCGATCAGCATGGATGCAGATGGACTGCACCATCTTAACATAGATCTACGACACTATCTCTATCGATCTATTGTAGTCGCTGATGCTTCGCCAACTTTTCGCTCATGGCGCCTGGCGCTTCCTTGAGGGTGAGTTTCTCAGTCACAACAAATCTCACTCTCTCCTCCTCAAGATGTAGTTTCATAATCATCGCCAAGGCTTCATGAGCATCATGGATTACAACCATCGTCTCGAGTCCATGGCTACATCCCTCATCGAGTTTGAGGATCCCATCAAAGATCGGCAGATGGTCCTCACACTTCTTCATGGATTGAATGGAAATTTGCACCACATGGTATCAATAT
Organism: Oryza coarctata; assembly: GCA_030770085.1. NCBI lineage: Eukaryota > Viridiplantae > Streptophyta > Magnoliopsida > Poales > Poaceae > Oryza > Oryza coarctata. The sequence continues at coordinate 8,267,059 of CM061472.1, forward strand.
TGAAGATGCATCGTCCGTTTCTGACATTTAAGGATGCGCGGACTCACTTGCTGCTGAAAGAAATCGAGAACGAAGCCCGTCCGCCGTCACCACCCACTGCCTTGGTCACCACATCAACACCTGTTCACTCTACGCCTGGGCATCCAGCAGCAGTGTGCCATAGCCCTTCTTCTAGCGTGTCTACGAGCTCGGTTGGTTCCATGGTCATGCCCTAGCCAACAATGGTGGTGGCCATCGCAATAGCCGTCGCCGAGGTCGTGGTGGCCACGACGGCTCTCCTAGGTTGCATCCATCCTTTGCTCATCCCTGAATTGGGACTGTGCAGATGTGGCCTTATGACCGCTCTGGCCATCCCCCAATAGCGTCCTTGCTCTCTTCACCAACACTCGTCGCGGTTCCTAATAGCACCCACGGCGGCGACGACGGTGGTGTCTACAACTTTCACTAGAACAACCCATACTATGGGGGGGTTTTCTCCTAGTCATCGGTGCTGCCTTCACTAACCATCTAGATGCCACCATCGACCATCCAGCCTCTCCCGTCGGCACCCTGGATTTCTCAGTCTGCACCAACGCCGTGGAACCCGTTGATGCCAACGCCAACACCGTGGAATCCACTCTATGGTGGTTCCTAGGATTGGAGTTCTCTGGCACACTAATTCAACACGATGACTCTTAATCCACAACCGTCATCCTTCGAAAGGCATGCTAACTTAGGCACCAGCTCTCACATGACTTCTGACGCTGGTAATCTTTCCACCATCTCCTCACCCTCCTCGTACACCCCTTACTCTATTATTGTCAGTAATGGAGCATCTCTTCTAGTCATTGCTACTGGATCACACTTTTTTTCTTTTACACACCGCAATCTTCTTAATAATGTCTTAGTATCACCTAACATTATTAAAAATTTAATCTCCATTCATCGTTTCACCACCAATAATAACTGCTCCATTGAGTTTGATCTCTTTGGCCTTTCTGTGAAGGACTTACACACCATGAACATGATCGCCAGGTGCAAAAGCTCTAGTGACCTTTATCCTTTCTATCCTCTCTCTACCAACATCGTAGCTCCTACTTCGTTCTAGCACCGTCATCTCAGACACCTTGGGTGTGAAGATCTCTCTTAGCTTGTTAAATCTAGTGCAATTACTTGTAATAAGGATTATCTAGACCACATATATTATGCATGTCAACTCGTTTGCCACATCCGTCTCCCTTTTGGTTCATATAGTTCTCGAGCAGTCCATAATTTTGATTTAATACACTATGATATCTGGACATTTCCTATTGTCAGTGTATCAGGATATAAGTACTATCTTGTTATACTTGATGACTGCTCACATTACATTTGGACCTTCCCCTTCCACCTCTAGTCTGAGACATTTTCAGTTCTTTCTCATTTCTTCGCATACATCCTTACATAGTTCAACACTAAGTATTTAGTGCGACAACGGTCATGAATTTAACAATTCTTCGACCCGCACATACTTCCTCACCCATGGTGTTGATCTTCGCATGTCCTATCCTCATACCTTGTAGTAAAACAGGAGAGCAGAATGTTCCCTTCGAACCATTAATAACATTCTGCATTCCCTCTTATTTCAAGTGAGTCTCCTCTAGTATATTGGGTTGAAACTCTTCATACAACCACTTATCTTTTAAATCGACTCCTGACTAAAATCCTTCACCACTTAACACCTTATACACATCTTTATTCCACCCAGCCTTCTTACAACCATCTTCATGTTTTTGGCTATGTATGTTACCCTAACTTATCCTCCACTACACCCAACAAACTCTCCCCATGATCCTCTTTATGTGTGTTTCTTGGTTACTCATCTGACCACAGGGGCTATCACTGTCTTGAGCTTTAGTCCAATCGAATCATCATCTCACGTCATGTCGTATTCAATGAATCCTTTTTTCCATTCTTTGAAATGTCAACCACACCCATGGAACATTTTGCCTTGGATTTTTTGGTTGAGGAGGATGACATCACTCAACTCCTAGGAATTCATATTGTGCCTACATGATTATCGGTGCCAGGGTCCTCTGACGTTTCTACGCCACCTAGTGCCACCCGTGCCTCGATGCCATCTCTGACTGGCCCTGTTGTCCCTAATGAGGATCCCAGTTTTATTCTCCTCAATGGATGCCATCTCTTCTGTCATCACCTTATGTCAACGGAGGTCACCACGACCTTCCTCGAACATGGCTAGCTCGTCGTCTCCAGTGGTGAGGTGAAAATCCTCATCAACCTCAAAATCCTGCTCTGATAGGCTGGGGATCTCTACTGGTCCAAGCACCTTGTCTAGGTTTCTAAATTGGAGGGGACCCTCATCGTCGTGGTCGGTGTCGAGGTCCGGATCACCCTCGGGTAGCAACACGAACTCCATCGGCGATGTTGATGCAGGTGTACTGGTTGTCCTTGCATTCGCCGTCATGCCCAGCGTGTCCACGAAAATCCCTAGTGAGGCAAGAATAGGTGTCACATCACTTGCGCTCATCGTGGATCCCACGTCCATTGTGCCACCATTGTCCAGCCTAGCACGGACCTTGCGATGGACCGTTGCCATCGTGATCTCGACTTGGAACGGCTCCAACCCTATTGCTCTGGATTCTACTCCGTTGCTCTAGTCCCATGCCTTCGATTTATCAAAGACCGCATCACACGAGACGTACATGTGCTAGGTTTTTGGGTTGGAGAACCTATACGCCTTCGTCCTCGGCTCGTACCCAATGAACACCATCAGCATACTCCAGCCGTCTAGCTTCCGCTGGTTCCCTCCGGCCACTTTCACATGTGCCACTCACCCGAACGTGCAAAGGAAGTGAACCGGCAACTTAGTGCCATACCAGGCTTTGAACAATGTCTTCCCCTCGACACTCTTTGTTGGCTACCAGTTGAGGATGAAGATGGCAGTGGTGACCGCTTGCCCCCAAAACCAGCCGAGCATCCCCTTTGCCTTGAGCATGCTTCTAGCTGTGCCCAGTATTATCTGGTTACGTCTTTCTACCATGTCGTTCTACTAAGGAGTATACGGCGCAGTTAGGTGGCACTGAATCCCTTATTCGGTGAAGTGGTCACCGAATGCATGCGCTGTGAACTCTCGATTGTGATCGGTATGGAGTGTTCCTAGATTCCACTCTGCCTCTATATCTGCGCATGCCTGGAGCTAGATTATGGCCACTATGGCCTCATCCTTTAATGCCAGCAAAACAAGCCACATGTAGCGGCTCTTGTCATCGATGACGAAAAGGAAGAGTCGCTTTTCGCCTAGCATCTCCAGTGTTATCGATCCACACAGGTCCACGTGCACTAATTCCAGGAGATGTGCAGCGCGATACCTGCTGGCCTTCGAAAATGGGTGTCACCATTGCTTTCCAATGAGGCAGTTGTCGTAGACCTGGTCGACATGATCAATTGGCAGCTAACCACACACCAATTGCCCTTTCAACAGCGTCCTGAGCTCATGGAACCCAAGGTGTTCGAACCTAGCATGCCATTGCTTGGCCACCTCGGAGCTCCGGGCAACGAGGCATACCGATCGATCGATGTTGAGGGAGAGCACATAGAGGCGGCTTGTCGAACGCTTCACCTTGGCCAGCAAGCACTGCCTCTGATCCTAGATTCTGAGAATGCAACTCTCGATCAAAACCATGTAGCCGTCTTCATAGAGCTATCCTAGGTTGACGATGTTCGCCATTAGCCGAGGAATGTAGTAGACACTAGCTAGCATCTCTTGCTCACCGCTCTTTCACTTGCATAGGATCATGACCCGAACCGCACTGTGCCTCGAACACCCGTGTCGAGGTCATAGAAAAAAGCGCGCTACCCCATCATGTGATTTGAAGCGCCGGTGTCGAGGATCTAGCGTGTGCTCCTACCATCGCCCTTCTTCCTGAATTGGACAAATAGCTTGTTCTCCTCGAGGCGGATTTCCGTGGCCTCCGATGTTGGAGAAGGGAACGAATTCGTGACGGCGGCAAATGCCAAGGACATGAGGGAAATGGGCTCCCTCTCCTCATCATTGAAGATCCACTGGGTGCTGCTTCCACCCTCAATCTAGACAGAGAGCCTATCTTCGGGTGGCGATGGCTCGGGGAAGAAAGTGTCACTGGTAGACGCCATCCCTAGCAGCAGAGTCCCTTCGTTAGGCTTCCTCACAGCCTGCACTACATGGACCTGCTCATCGTGATTCTTCTTGCAGCACTAGCAAGCCTAGTGGCATGTCTTGCCACAGTACTGGCATTCATCGTCGGCGATCATCTTCTTCCCCTTGTCATTCCTGCCAGGGTGCTTCGGTGGCCTCGAACGACCAGGCCTCTTAGTGGTTCTGCTGCGGTCGCCACCACGTCCTCGATTCTAGTCTAATGACGATGGGTGATTTCCACCCGAGCCACCTCTGGTGGAGAGTTGAAGGTGCAATGCGACGCGCACCACCAGTTCATCCTCTGATAGGTTCAGCCTTGCCATGACACCACTGCTTTGGCTCCCACCGAGATCATGGTGCTCCTCCATTGCCTTTAGTTGTGCGATCAGCTCCTCTATCAAGACCTGGTTTATATCAAGAAGGGTCTTGATTGCCATCAAGATCTATGCATACCTCACTGGGATTGCTTGAAGGAATTTGCACATGACATCCTCCACCTCAACCTGGTAGCCTAGGACTGCTAGCTGGTGCACGATTCCATTGATGCGAAGGGCAAAATCATTGATGGTTTTCCTATCGTGGAACCGCAACGCATCGAAGTCATGCCGAAGCATGTTCGCCTTGGCCCGTTGCACCCGCTCGACACCCACGTGCCTCATGCAGATGGCATCCCAATCTGCCTTTGCCGATGGCTTGGTTGCCACTACACCCATCATCTTCGGTGAGACGGCCTTAGAGATTATCTCGAGCACCATGTGGTCATCGGTGAAGTCGGCGTCTTCAATGCCAATGTTCACCACCTCCCAGAGGCTGCGTGTTTGAAGCATGACCTTCATTAGCACCGCGCAGTTGAAGTAGTTTGTGCGAGTGAGTTGGGTACTGTCCACTCCCACTCACCTCCCACTCACCTCTTTGGTGATTCTATGGATCATCCTGTTCTTCCTTGAATCGCCATTGCCACTACGGCTCCCCAGCTACAGTGACGCATCCTGATGATGGCGTCATGGTGACAGTGTGGAACGATCGTGCGGCATAAGTGCCTACTTAGTGGCGCGATCACGATCCCAGTGGTGAAACCTAGCTTTGATTCTACTTGTTGCCTCTCTCGCTGTTGACCGTCGTCAGAGATGAGGAAGAAGAGCGCTTTGAATCAATTGAGCACTCACACTCACGAATTCGAATGAAAAACAGAGCAGGTGACTCAAAATTGTGTCGCTAATCACCGCACTACAGATTGGGATTTGATTGATCAACTTATATACACAATTGCTACATAACTCCACTCTGTGCTCGTGAGCCACGACCTCCGACGGAAGCACGCCATCGTGGCTCTACTGCGTCGCACACCATGATCTCCGTTAGGTTCGTGCCATCCCACGAACACGAGACGTCATTCTCACGGCGCCCACATCTAGCTTGAATTCCGCTCGAATCGAGTTGGATTAACAATTGTGTATCAGATTTATAGATTCCAATTTACTAGGCCAATATGGGAATAACAAAATCTATCAAATCTATGTCTTGTCCTATCCCCACGTATTAGTTCTATGTAAAGATCCCTATATATCCCCCCATCACTGAGTCACAACTGCTCATGAGGTTCTAATTAATACATTATATAGACTAGCTGTGATCACTTGAGTACTTCACTGTGAAGCAGTAACAAAAAACAGAGATACTAAGCTATCTACGAGTAAAAGGATGCCATCGAGTAACAAGTGAACAACAACAAAACCATCTAAAAGTGGCGCTTAGGTGTACGACAAACTTCACTTCAATTATAAGGAATGATGAAACCATTATTTATATTAAATCGTCAAAAGCCAAGAATTTGTTTATATAAGCGTATACAGTCGCCATATAAATTAATTAGAGAATATCCTTAAAATTATGTTGGCCATTGATAGGCACAACAATAAATACAAAATTTCTATGAGAAATTATTTGGGAGAGAATGTGTTTAATGTCGTATAATGAATGGACGATCTTGCATGAGAAACAACCTGTAAAGTTTGGTTGACAATGGATCCATCTAGATGATTTAAACTATAAATTAAATGCTTATATATATGAACACTCAAATATGCTATATTATTTGAAGGAGTCACTTTAGTTGATGTGGTAAATACTGTAGATAGCAGCAACATCCTCTAAAACCCTCAGGATTTTTGAGAGAAATCTTAAAATATAATCAAATGGTATTTCAAAATTCACACAAATTTAAATATATGTAAGGTTACAAAATTTTATAAAAATTCAATAAGATGCCCGGGCATGTCTAGGTTCTTATTAAAAAATCCTCAGGCTATTAATTCATGTTAGTATATATACGAGGCTCTAAAATTTATTTTTGATCGATCAAAAGAAAATAATTGAAATACTAATTATTTCCATGGATATTTCCATTTTCCTGTAGTTGACTGTATTGTGTCTTGTTTTAATAATGTTTTCCCATATACTACCCTCTATTTTTTAATAAGTGCATTCATCTTATTAAAAAAATATAGTTATCATTTATTTTATTATGACTTATTTTAACATTAAAAAAATTTAAGCATGACTTATAATTTTATATATTTATATTAAAATTTTAAATAAAATGAATGGTTAAATATTAAATATTATGTTAAAAATTAATGATATAGAAAGACTGTTTAAAATTTTGGAAATGAATTGAATACTCATGGACTCATCGGAAAAGCACAATTCTAGAAAAGTTTCCTACCGGCCACAGGTCTCATTTGCTCGGCAGATTCATTTATGATTGATTTGTACATGCATGTGAAAAACCTTTCCTCCTTTTAATGTGTATATACACTTTTTCTGAAACTGCTGTCTTCCAGCAATCCATATGTACAACAGTAAAACATTGCTAAAAGTATGATTAATTAATAGGGCTGTCTAATTTTAGTCACATAAAAATATCTCAAATGTCAGTTGGCCCTTTTTTTTTTCCAGGAGCACTCGGGCAGATTGAGGTGCCAGCCTTACCATCCCTTGGCTCATTGGTGTTGAAAGTTGTCAATGGCACCAGTGAGTTTTATCAAACCAGCTTCGCGTAGTTGGAAAAGCCACCGTCCCGCTGCCTCCTAATTCCTATGTTGACTTTGTCGACCGCTAGTCTCTATCCCCATAATTCTAAAGACACCCTATCATATCGTCATCAATCCATCGCCCTTATCTATTATCGGTCCAATCGTCTCTATGACCATTTCTTTATGTTTGAGAAAACCGCATCTCTCCTTTCCACCTATCAATGAAGAAGAGGACCTCACCATCACTAGAGAATAGGATCTCGCTGTTCGCTGCCTTTACAACTGAGAAGTTACCGTCATTGATGAGTTTCTCCTCCAGTCTCTCCCTCTCCTTCATAAGGCGTTGAGGCGTTGAGTTGTAGAACACTCAGTCACCTATAACCTAACAATAACTTTAATTAATTATGTAGCTATCAAGGATGATTAGAGTTGACACGTGTGTGGGTAAGAGTGTTCAAATCATGATCATGAATATAATATATCATGATATTTCTCCTCTCTGTATCTATATATAGCCAGTATATGAGCAATGTACCCAATAGCTGTCTAAGAAGGCATGCGACGTGAAACACCAGTGACGAAGCATGCCTGTCCTCGATCTTGCGCTAGCAAACCCGGATGACTGCCCAGGGTCAACCACTCATAGACCTGCCATTGATTCTATGTAGAAACTATTTTGGTATGAGCCCGCAATTCTCTGTTAATAATGCCGATATTCTGGGTCGGTTTTGAAACTGTATTGGTTGACCTGACCATATGTAGTAGTAGAAGGGGATGGCTTTCCATCAAAATCCCTAAATTAATCATTAATCAATCCAGATGTAATGGTGCATTTAACACTACGTTAATTAGATGCTTCTTAGTTCTAGCGGTACTCCCTACTATTGCAAATATATGTTGTTTTAGCCTTTTTTAACTCTTTGCTAAATATAAAGAATTTTTCTTGTTGTTTCTTCGTAAACAAATTTATTGCTTATGATTAGACCTTTTGTAGTAAGATGGAACATTTTGAGGTAATATGCCCTGCTTTTTCTTAATGTACCAAGCTTTTTCTACGAAAACTGTATGGTTCTATATGTATTTATTTACTATATTATACCTTTATATCTATACTACTAAAAGCGCTAGTAATGGTGGCTTTGCCACCGCTACTGCTTCTGCACTTTTATAAATTAGTCCTTAATATTTTTTGGTATTATGTAATAGTTTAATATTTGTTTAAATCAGTGGATACCCCATATTAAAATAAGCAAATAAATAATAATATCATATTTGATAAAAAAATATTTTATATATTACATATTATTTTTTTACCCATACATTTTGCTAGTCTTCTAAATATATATAGAATAGAGACATCCCAATTTGTAAAGTCGTATCTATTTAAACTCGGTTCAATTAAAAAAAGATTGAGTTGCACTAGAATGCTTGTTAAATCTGAAAATATTTGGATTCCTCACAAACCCTGCCTATATCACCATTCAATATTTTCTTTCCAGTTCGGCACTAGCTCCAACATGAGTAGAATCACTTAGCCATTCTTTATAATTTGAAAGATGGACATCATAAAAGTACATGCCACTCAACACAAAGAAAAATAACAAAGAGTTGACCAAAATAAGCATTACAGACTTTTTAAGTGATCTCTTTCAAATTATAGGTATGACTATTTAAATCGTGAGCATCAGCTAGGTTTCATATCCAAGTAATCGTTTTAGGATTTTTAAAAACATTCTCATCTTTTCTTACTTTTTTTGTCTTCACTAATAAATACTATTGCTCTCACAAATAAATGATCTTTTTTAAAGGAGTATAAAGGAAGGCAATAAAGTCGTTTAAACTACTTTCTTACTTGGTTCTTGAGCCCAAGTCTAAAATGACTTGTATCATATTTGTGATCGAGGCAAAGTAGATAGAAAGGGGAAAAGCCCAATCTTTATATAAGACCACAACTCCATCCCCAGAGCCCAAACCCCCAAGGTGTTCCTTGCAGCTTGGCAATGGAGCCCGCATTTCCCAACGCAGAGGCAGCTGCTCCACCACCGGTCGTGGCGGTGGTGGAGCAGCCGGCGACGGTCCGGGAGCAAGACCGCCTGATGCCGATCGCTAACGTGATCCGCATCATGCGCCGCGTGGTGCCGCCGCACGCGAAGATCTCCGACGACGCCAAGGAGGTGGTCCAGGAGTGCGTCTCGGAGTTCATCAGCTTCATCACCGGGGAGGCCAACGACCGGTGCCACCGCGAGCACCGCAAGACCGTCACCGCCGAGGACCTCGTCTGGGCCATGGACCGCCTCGGCTTCGATGACTACGTCCCGCCCCTCAGCGTCTACCTGCGCCGGATGCGCGAGTCCGAGGGCGGCAGTGGTGGCCGCGGCGCCGCCGCCCCCGTGCGCCGCGGTGACCGCACCGGCAACCTCGCCCCCGCGCCGCTGCCCCCCGAGGACGCGTTCCGCTACGTTCAGGTCCATCATCCCGTGTACGCGCCACCAGATGAGCCGGTGCAGGGGTACCCCATGGCCATGCCTGTTATGCCGGAGGGCGGCGCGCCGGCGCCGCACGTGCACGGCGGCGGCGGTCAGCACGAGGTGTTCTGTGGCGGATCGGCGCCCATGGCTGTCTACTACGGAGGAGCACCGTACAGAGAGGGCAGCAGCCGCGGAGGTTGCTCTGCCGCCGACGAGGGAAGCTCGTCGTCGAGCGCCTCGCCGGCAGCGGTCGGCCCCTGCTACCAGTAACCGATCAAACTCCTCCTGGCTGACCGGTGATCGAAATCTTCTTCTGTCAATCATCGAGTAGCATGTCTAATAAGAACAACTTAAGCTAGCATAAGATTACTGCTCTTGATTAGTTGCAAGTTCTGTTCATCTTTCCTTCGTTTCATCGAAGAAATGAAGAATGTGGTAGCTAGAAATCATTTCGAACTCGAATTTAATCGTGTTAATTGCAATGATAAACTAGCTAGGAAGCAGTATTAATTACGAGCGTTTCATCTCGGTTAATTGCCAACATTACTCCAAGATAGCTAGTTCACCAGTGGCCATGAATGAATTTTGTACTATTCATGTAAATAAATACGTAGCAATACGATCATCATGTGTTGTCGTAGTAGTCTTGACCGACGATGACGTGATTTGCTAGCTGTTGATCGAGGAAACCGCCGTGACGCCGTCGATCGGTGCAGTCCGGGTACGTATGACAAGTGTCGCCACCTTCTGCTTCCACCTGGCCGCCCGGGGGTGCTGCATGCTGACGTGTGGGGCCTGCCCGTTCGATCGCCGTTTCTCCAAAGCTCAAGTCAACTTTCTCTCTCATGTCTCATGGCATCGTCTCTCTCGAAACATAACAATAATATCAGCTGGCTTTGGGTGCAAGACTCCGTCCCCTGGCAATTTTGTTGTATGAACTTGACATTGGCTAAGCATTTTCGTTGACAGTGGCCGCGCTAGGAGCAAAAATGTGAAGTCAGCACAGTAATTAAGTTTGTAAAATTGGTGCATACCCCCTTATGTTATGTTCTGTACCTAGCACCCGAGTCAACTATGCATCTTTTATTGAGCTGCATCTTCTAGTAAAATTCGGTCAACCATCAGTTTGTAGCTTAATTATTCCTTTTGGTAATAAATATTTAGATCATTATGACCATTTATTTTATTAAAAAATTTATGTAAATATTATTTATTTTGTTGTAATTTGTTTTATTGTTAGAGGTATTTTAAGTGACTTATATTTTTATAATTGCATTAATTTTTTAAATAAGGTGATATGCCAATTTTTATGGTCAATTGCTCAGATATTTATAAGTATGACCTCACGATGACATGTAACTTAGACAACTGCTCCATACATCTATAGATGACGGCAGCTTATGACAAGCGTAGCCCAGATGCCCAAAATGCAATTGTGATCAATCATTATCTAGTGTCCTTGGTTAATTGGTCTAATTAAGCCATTATGTATGTGAAATTTCTTTCTTGCCATACATCAAGAAAAGTGCACACAGTTGCAAATCTAGTACTCTATTTTTTAATATATTATGTCATTGACTTTGATATACATTTGATAATTTACCTTATTAAAAAAACTACATAATATTACTTATTTTTTATGTTATTTTTTTATTATTAAAGATACTTATATTTTATATATTTATTTAAAAAATTAAATATATATCTAAAAGTTAACACAGGGAGTAAGTTGGTCGGTAAGCTAGGGTGGACGATGCTAGGGGAAAAACTTAATTCATATAGATCATAAGTTCATAACTAATGAAATGGTGAAAAAATATAACAGCTAAAATGGTGACCATAGTTTAGACAAGGAAAAAAACAGGTTGATTATATGACGTATGGAACCGTGTGTCTGAAAGAAGTGCCATGCCACAATCGTGATCATTACCAAACAATTAGGGCCATTTCAAATGTAGGATAGGAAAAACAGGAATTAAAGTGGCATGTTTCTCTAATACTTAAAAAATGAAAAACACAGAAAAATTGAAGAAGAGCCCTTTGATAACATAATATGAAACAAATAAAACATTCAAAAGTTTATAAGAGGTTGGGCATCTTACTTATTCTCCTATGAAATTGAGCTACACGAATTAATGCAATTCTATGAAAAAATTTATATCCTTTTCTATAAATTAAAGGCTTCATAGGAAAAATTGCTTAGAAAATTGATTCCTCCAAAATTCCTACACAATCTTGAATTTCAAAGGGATCTTACCAGAAACCTATGAGAAGGCTAAGGTTGCGCCTGGTAGGTGGCAACTTTAGACATAAAACCCGTATAGCTGTGAACTTTTCATCACATTTCCAGTAGATACGTTGGCTAGTTTAAGATTGGGCCGATTTTGGTATTAAAGGCTGTTTGATTGTTAATTTTCGGCCGAGGCAAGGAAAAGTCGTCTGTATTGATTGTATGTTTCTGTTCTCCTCGTCGACCCTTCCATCTTGTAGCACAACAAACATATTAATTTCTAGCATCTTTTACTCCTAGTAGAAATATTATGCGGTGGTTTTTAATAAATATAAAGTTCCAACAAAATATATCTCTTGTATAATAATGCAATGACTAATGTTTAAACAACATAAATTATTTTTTAATTAAAATAGAACAACATCAGGATCAACTTTTAAGCTCGTATTTTTTGTTTTGATAATAGATGAGGTTACAAAACATTAAGAGAAATACCTCTTAGTGTATGATTTTTTTTTAGATAATGTAGTATTAGTTGATGAGAGTCGGACAGGAGTAAACAGGAATCTAGAGTTGTGACGGTATACTCTTGAGTTCAAATATTTTAAAATAAGCAGAACTAAAGACTGAAGATGTGACTTTAATATTATCGCACACGAGAGATGTAAGTTTAGAAGAACAAGAAGTGTTTAAGAAGGACATCTTTTGATATTTGGAATTAGTGCTTTAGAGGGATGGGGATATTGATGCAAATGTTAGCTATAGAATCAAAGCGAGCTAGATGAAATGACGCTAAGCATCTGACATCCACTGTGATAAGAGGATACCACATAAACTAAAAGATAAGTTTTATAGAACGGCGATTAGATATATTATGCTATATGGAGTAGAATATTTAGTCTAAAAAAGACGAAATGTTCAACAGCTGAGCATTACATAAATACGTATGTTACGTTAGATTTATACTTATATAAGAATAGATCGAGTTCGGAACGAGAATATACGTGATTAGCTAGGAATAACACCAATTGAAGAAAAAATTATCTAACATCAGTTAAGATAGTTTGTGAGACCCTCAGAGGTACCATTATATTATAGAATTATAAGACAAGATAATAATACAAGTAGAGATAGAGGAAGATCGAAATTAATATTGGAAAATATTATAAAAATAAACTTGAATAGGAGTACTTGTAAATTAGCTATTAACATGACTGAATCATGATTGAGGCTCTCATTGACTTTTAACTATAACCTTAAGGACTAACAGTTTTTGTTGTTGTTATCTCTTACTCCTAGTCTCCTAGATTATCTCTCTATGGTTGATAAGCCACAAAAAAACTGAACAAAGCAATAAAAAGTAATTTATAGATAAAAATTTTATATTGTATTCTTAATAATTTAAAAGATTATAATAAAAAACCTCAAAACTGTAAGAATATCTATATCACTAATGAGTTTTGATAAAGTGATAACCAACGATTAAAAGATTGATACACTTATTGAGTGTATAACAGGAGATTAGATTGATGAAGATGATGATAATAAGACGACAATGAAAGAGGAATATGGAATTTTTTTATTATGATACAAGACTATAAAGTGATTGCAAATAGTAAGATACAGTGAGGTGAATGGTTAGTAAGATGGATTATATATGAGGGAAGGAAAAGTAAGGGCTAACGCTGAAGGACTTAAAGTAGTGGTGAAGAATTGATGTGATATCAACGGATTGATCGATGCCATAAGAAATTATAAGTTATTAACGATCAATCAGAAAGAAATAAAAGACAAGATTTGGAAGAAAAAAGATAAAAATTGTTCGTACGAATCAGATATGAACAAGACGGCGCCATTTCGCTGGACATCGACCTTTAGTGAACATAACAGCGTCCAACTCAAACTGCGTTCAGCGCTTATGGTATTAGGCGGTACGATTACAAACCATGCACGCAGGTAAAGAACTAAACCATCTATTTAGGAAAAAAACAGGACACAAACTTATTGAGTACTGATGGAAAGCTTGAGAGCTTTTAGAAATGTATAACTTTCAACATGCGTATAGGATTTTTCATGCTCTTTACGTTGATGGAAAGCCTGAGAGATTTTCTATATAAATCCCCAGTTATCCGAATTCCCATATTAGGGCCACGGTTAAGCTAGGCAGTATGATTAGTTAGATCGAAACTGCACACATGACGAAAAGCAAAAATCAAAAAGCCAAAAAAAAAAACAGATCGATGGAATAGGATGGAGTGCAGACAGATAATCTTCAAATGGTAAGGTACTCACACCTGAAGAATGGCTATACAAATCACGACAATGGATCGGATTTTGACCATTGCAATGGAAAATATTAGACCACTCATGAGATATAACTACCCCTGCAACAAAATAAAACGGCATAGAAAAAATCTCAAATTATGAAGAAGAAAGTGAATAGCTTAACAAAATAGTTACAACTGAATGATATTACGATGACGTAACAATTATCATTTGTCGGGCCAGTAACCATATTCAAAATCAAGCACCAATTAAGCACCTTAAGTGATGATGCTTACAAATATTGAGATATAAAATTAAGGCAAATAGCTACATATAAGTGACATCAAGTCAAAAGTACACTGTAATTTCTGCATTAACAGTCAGATCATAGATAATTCCAGATAAACTGAAATAACATTTGCTATTGAGCTAATATACACTTCCAAATGAAAGTAGCATTCTTGTATGATAATGTGGATAATACTCATACTGCATGCATAGTGTCTCACTGGTTCTGATTAGTGATTGAAATTCTTATCCTCAACTCCCTATGATATATAGCATCGATTAGTTTCCAGAGAAAAAAGTCCCCTAAAACTCAAGCCATAAAAATGATTAGTCGTTGTCTAGATGCCTACTTTGGAATCTGCAACAAAGATTACATAGACAAGTCATTTGTAATCTTATACTGTAAGCAAGAGTATTCAAGCATGCTTTTGTTCCTAACTCCTGTAACTAAGCATGCATATGGACAACAATTAAATATGAAAAAAAAAACAGATGCTAGATACTAATGTCCATCGATCCATCGTCCTTAGATATTATACTGTTCCGTACATATAGCTTCACTAAAATCAATTTTTGGAGTTAAGTTCAGTCCATCAATTTTTTCAGATAGTAGCACCACATTAATCACCGTGGAGGCAAAACTACTATTCATTTTTTCACAGCCTGACAGTATATATCATCTGAAACATAGTCAAACACAATCAACGTCCACTTCCATGAAACAATAAAAGCTCAGTTTCGGCTAAACAAGCATGCATCCAGATAATATGCAAGTGCTAATGTACGCACTGCCGGCATATTAATTGCGTCTCGATTAATCATGGCTTTTCAGACAAAAAAAAAACTGAAAGTCGTAGCAGTACAAACTAAAGAAACACTGGCACCAAAACTGTTCCATCACGTTGCACTTAGTACATTTTACAGCACTAAGCGAAACAAAACTAATTGTAACATGAAAATTCATTCTACTCCACACTTGTGTACTACCACAACATGCACATCTAAAATTTGTAATCTGAAATTTGCACAAGATTCTGAAGTTTGCTAAACTTGAAATGCACAAAGTTATGATATATACACTGAAAATTCCAAAAATTTGGTACACATCAGTTGAAAAATCAATGAGCTATAGCCTGTGCATTCCATTTCTACAATTCCAGATTGAGAGAAAAAGTTTCATTCCTAAATTGAACCGAAGTGCAACAGAGTGAGAGAGACTACTGAAAATCCTGCTGCATCACCACACCAAACGCAACAAAAAAAAAAAAGAAAATTGACGGACTGAAGAACCTGCAGGATGCTGCTCACGGTTATTTCCTGCCTGCGCTGCAGGCTGTGCAGCAGCCAGCAGGTCGTAGGGGTTACCGCGCTGCAGAGCCGGGCCGCAGGCTCGTGGCGTCACGCGGCAAGCAAATCGAGCGGCGAACCTGTGACGGCGGGGGCCGGGAGTGGCGGCGACCTCCGATGATGAGGAGCGGCGGTGTGTAAACGGTCAGTCAGAGCAACTATCGGGGGAGGAAGAAGAGTGGCTCCGGCGAATCCGAGAGAGGGAGGAGGGGGTGGAGTGGAGAGCGGCCGGCGGCAGCGGCTGGAGGGAGACTCCGGCGACGGGTCGCGGTGGATGTAGCCACCTGCGGCGGGTTGCAGTGGGGGAGACGCAGGCTGTGGGTCGCGGTGGAAGTAGACGCAGGCGGCGGGCGTGAGGTGGGAGACGCCGGCGGCGCTCGGCGGCGCTCGCACGAGACAGAGGTGATGGCGTTTGGGAGCGTTCGCAATTTTTTGTTTTTGTTTTGGATAACTGCAATCCGAGATTATGGGAGGCGGCTAGGGGCGGTTGGGAGAGGCCGACTGGCGGAGCGTGGGAGGAATCGCAAGCCGCTAGAATTTTAATATTTAGATAAAGAATTAATATTATTTAAATATTTTTTTAAAGTAATACAGATATAGATATAGATGATAAAAAGAGTATGAGCAAATGATTTTGCAAGAAAATCATGTGAAAGATGTTAGACTTTTATTTAATTAAAAGAAGGGCAGAATGGAAATATGAAAAAATTTGGTGAACGTCATCACTACACTTTTTTTTCTAGTAGTAAAGATATATTGGCCTGCCGGTTCGTGTCTGACGTTATTGGTGTCAAACTATGAATTTATTTGTTTTTTAAGATCTATTTATAATATAAGTTTTTAAAAATAGCTAAATGGTGAAGAACATAGAAAATTCTCGTATCCCACGTAGGGTTTAGGAGTAGAACGTAAAAGGTTCAGTATCGAGCACGTGCCGCGTAATACTGTACTACGCTTCTCGTGTTCATGGTGAAAGCTGGAATCAGAGATACTTCTTCCGACGCATGTATGCTCCAGAGTCCGGTCATCAGATCGGACACGGTAGTGGCCCCCACCCGCCGACCGTGCAACTGCCCACAAGCCACCCTCCCATCCCCACCTGTCAGCCTCATTCGCCGACTGGAAGAGGCCCCACCTGCCGGCCACACTCACCTGCTCCCTCCCCGACCGTTACGTTCAAACGCGCCAATCCGACCGTTACCCACATAAAAAAAAGGACACACTTGGACAACAACGATCTCATCCGATTCCCTCCACCCGCCTGAGGCCCTGAGCCACTCTGCTCCTCGTGTCCTTCGTGCCGAGCTCCATTATACCACCTCGGAATCCCACGGGCACTACGCGCCCCACATAATCTCATGACCCGGTTCCCTCCCCGCTACCCATGGCCGCTCCTCCCCTCCTCCGCCTCGCCGTCGTCTTCTTACCGCTCATTCTGACGGCTTCTGCGGCGGCGGCGAAGAGTAGTAGTAATGTCAGCTTTGATTCGGCGGCGCTGACCTTCTCCGACCTGACGCTGCTGGGGGACTCGTTCCTGCGGAACGGCTCCGTCGGGCTGACGCGCGACACCTCCGTGCCGTCCTCCTCCGCGGGCAGCGTGCTCTGCAGCCGCGCCGTCGCGTTGGGCAACAAGGGCACCGGCGGATTGGCGTCGTTCGCGGCAAGGTTCTCCTTCGTCATCGCCGACCAGAACGCCGGCTCCACCGGCGGCGACGGCATCGCCTTCTTCATCTCCCCCGACCGCGCCACGCTCGGCGCCACCGGCGGCTACCTCGGCCTCTTCAACTCCTCCTCGGCCGCCAAGAGCAACGCCTCCGCCTCCATCGTCGCCGTTGAGTTTGATACAATGTTGAACGAGGAGTTCGGCGACCAGAGCGACAACCACGTCGGGCTGGATCTTGGCTCGCCGGTGTCCGTCAACGCCGTTGACCTCGCCACGGTCGGCGTCGTCCTCAACAGCGGCAATCTCACCACTGCGTGGATCGACTACCACGGCGCCGACCACCTGCTCCAGGTGTCCCTTAGCTACTCCGCCGCCAAGCCGGCGAAGCCCGTCCTCTCCATCGCCGTCGACCTCTCGCCGTACCTCAGGGACGCCATGTACGTCGGCTTCTCCGCGTCCACGGAGGGGAGCACCCAGCAGCACACCATCAAGGAGTGGACCTTCCAGACGTTCGGCTTCCCGTCGGCGACCAACTCCTCCTCCTCCTTTTCCAACACCACCAGCAACGCGTCGGCGCAGGCCGTCCCCCGCAAAAAGAGGTTCGGGCTCGCCGTCGGCATCCTCGGCCCCGTCGCGCTCGCCATCTTGTTCGTCTTCTTCGCCTGGGTGTCCATCAAGAAGCTGATAGAGCTCACCTCCCGGAAGGACGCCGGGTTCTTGCCGGAGCTGGTGAAGGGGCCGAGGAAGTTCAGCTACAAGGAGCTCAGCGCCGCCACCAGGGGATTCCACACGAGCAGGGTCATCGGCAAAGGCGCGTTCGGGACGGTGTACAAGGCGGCGATGCCGGGGACGGCCGCCGCCGCTGCCACCGCCTACGCCGTGAAGCGGTCGACGCAGGCGCACCAGAGCCGCAGCGAGTTCGTCGCCGAGCTCTCCGTCATCGCTTGCCTCCGCCACAAGAACCTGGTCCAACTCGAGGGGTGGTGCGACGACAAGGGCGAGCTGCTGCTGGTGTACGAGTATATGCCCAACGGCAGCCTGGACAAGGCGCTCTACGGCGAGCCCTGCACGCTGTCGTGGCCGGAGCGGTACACAGTAGTCTCCGGCATCGCGTCAGTGCTGTCCTACCTCCACCAGGAGTGCGAGCAGCGGGTGATCCACCGCGACATCAAGACCAGCAACATCCTGCTCGACGGCAACCTCAGACCGCGCCTCGGCGACTTCGGCCTCGCCCGGCTCATGGACCACAACAAGAGTCCCGTCTCCACGCTCACAGCCGGCACCATGGGCTACCTCGCCCCGGAGTACCTCCAGTCCGGCAAGGCCACCGAGCAGACAGACGTGTTCAGCTACGGCGTCGTGGTGCTCGAGGTGTGCTGCGGCCGCCGGCCCATCGACAAGGACGACGGCGGGGGCAAGAACGTCAACCTGGTGGACTGGGTGTGGCGCCTGCACGGCGACGACCGGCTCATCGACGCCGCCGACCAGCGCCTCGCCGGCGGGTTCGACCGCGAGGAGATGCTCCGGCTGCTGCTCATCGGGCTGAGCTGCGCGAACCCGAACTGCGACGAGCGGCCGGCTATGCGTCGCGTGGTGCAGATACTGAACCGCGAGGCAGAGCCGGTGCCCGTGCCACGGAAGAAGCCGCTGCTCGTGTTCAGCTCCAGTGCGTCGATCAAGCTGCAGGAGATCGCCTTTGCCTGCGGCGATGACGTCCGCGGCGGCCTCCCCGCGGCGGCCACGTCACCGAAGTCTGAGGGCGGCGACATTGAACGCTAGCTGCTGACACTGATAACCGAAGCAGAACAAGGTTAATATTGAGTATGAATTACTACTAGCGTGATTGATTCATTGATTGTACTTGTGATGTGCTCATAAGGGGACTATAGGTAATAATCCCGTTGTTGTACGAGTTTTGAAATATTTATACATCTACCACTACCAAGGTGTGTTTCAGCATACATCTTGTGTGAAAATAGTTTTGTGAAGGGTAATTTTACGAAGGTATGGGAGGTATAAAACTTGATACCTTTAGATATTACTAAAAGTTTTGATACATTTAGCTACTTTCATAAGAAACCGTAAAATTTCTCATGGAAATATTAGTGTTTGCTGCTCGAAACTTCGGAGGGAGAACATATTGAGCACAAGATACACGATCAGAGTTGAGTTTTACACCATATCTCCCTTGAACCTCGGAGATTATTCTCCACTGGTCAAAAAAATTCTGATCCATCCCAATCTTTTAAATTCTGGTTAAAGTTTTCTTCAAATGTGTTCAAATTGAATGAATCTATTTAAAATTTTAATTTCTCTTGTGAGATTTAACCAAGAAGGTGAGATCTCACCTCCTCCAAGATTTTTGGTGCGAGGAAAAAAATTACGATCTGGTTCTACTATAATAATGTTTTAGCATATTGGTTTTTCTCTCAACTAGATGACGTTTTAGGCCTTCTAGACATATTTACATGAATCCATTTGTCTAACTTAATTCATTTATTTCTATCCATACAAATTATTAAGAGTTAAATGGTCAAATTTAACGGTAATTAAGGATGAATTCTTTTTTGACGAATGACTAGAATGTCATCCTTTGAAGACACACACATATATATATATATAATTTATTATCCTAATGAAAGAGATAATTTTTGTTTTTGTTCTTATAGATAATCTCTAGTCGTATATATACATAATGATTGAATATGTGATCCTGCTGTTTGCAGTTAGCATAATGCATCGAGAGACTATTCTATAAAAAACTTTAACAATTAATACACCAAAATAATTTATTATTATTTTTTCCTTTTCTTTATCCTTATGCAGCGAAGTTTTCTTTTATAAATTTTAAGAGCCAATATTAAGTCGTTATCATACGTAATAACATATTTCTCTCTTTTCCCTCGCTTTCATATTGGCAAACTTAACTTATTAACAATTTAAAAAACCTACTATTAATTACTTTATACATGCCCTTATGAAGGCTCGTATCATTTGAGATGTAACAGCCAACACATATATCCATGGCATTACGTACGCGGCGTACGTCAGTCTTTCAACCATGGCATGATAAACAACAATTGACGGTGCCATTTGAGACGTAATGTATTCGTTGTTTCTGTAAGCGCCCTGTAAACGTACTTTCCTCTTGCGTGCAAGGAAGGGTCAATCAACATAGCGCACGCATGCTGTTCTTCTTCTCTTTTTTTTCCTCTCTTATTGTTTTTCCCAAGATGGTATAGCTATGCATTTGACAGAGCAAAATATAGTCGTGGAAAAATAATCCTATGGAAGTTGATCTAAAAAAATGCAACGTTACTCGCTACGCCCCTTCTTTATGAGTACTCGTCGGTAATTATATTAACCCATATGTAATTTTTTTTGTTACTCTATGTTGTATCCTGAACACAGGATTGTAGTTTTAGTATGTGTCATGCATGACAAACTCTTGCTCTGTAGCCAAAACCATATATGCCATTGTGATTTGTAGGCACAGAATGTTTTGTTTATGTAGCTGCCCGCCGTGTTACGTACGTTACAGAACTTTGAATTACATCTGCAATATCTCTCACATTTTTCTTGCGCATGTAAGTGCATGCTGTTGCACGACAGCGGCTGACACATGCCGCGCTCCCAAAGGGAATGGGCTGGGGTCGGTCTAATAAGCGGGCGTTCGCGCGCGGTCTCCCCCGTGAACGTGTTCGGATTTGTACGGCGCGCTTCCGTCTCCAGTTAGGTTTGGATATCAACCAGAGCACGCGCTTTCTCGTTTTCTCTTTTTGTCGCTTAGCGTTTCGGCCAGAGCTATGCTATTCTCCTTTCCGTTTCTAAAAGTGTTTGGAGATCATTCAGCATCATATCAAAAACTTGTGTTTCCATGTATAAAAGAGATCAGTGTTGCGGTCTTTGTGGAACTTGCTGCATAACAAAATAAAAAAAAATGTTAGGTAGAAATAAATCAGTTTAAGGGAAAAATTAAAAAAAATGCTAATTGCAGGTCATATTTCATACATGTATAACAACATAGATCATTAACATAGAATGTTATATTCATGAGTCAAATAAAAACATCTTTTAGAATTTCTGCTTGAAAAAGACGGTACTCCCATTATGAAATTGTGAAACTTCCTATATGAGCTCACTACAATCTTTCCAGTCATGCTGTGAAACTTTCTATTTGGATTTTGAAACTTTCTACTTAAACTGAACTTTTTTTAAAAAAATTCTACTTGAATTGTGAAACTTTATGCTCTGATAGTGGAAACTTTCTTTCAGATTCGGAACTCTCTGCTCAAACTGTGGAACTTTCTACACAAAGGTTAAAGATTTTCAAGTCAAACTGGGCGTTCATATTCTACACTAGTTATCCAAGTAGATCATAAAGAGTAGAATTTTGACATAAAATGAGAATAATTCTTAGCACCAGGTGCTAGCTTAGTTTTTTATGAAATATATTCAAAGTATAAAAGCTTTGTAGTTGGAAACCTTATATTAATACAATAAATTAGTGCACAGAAACTTCATACAGGTATAGGAAAACTTTGCTTACACAAACTTTGTACATGGAAATAACTATCTTTGTACACACAAACTTTGTACATGAATTAGGCAAACTTTGATCATGACAACTTTATATACGAAAATAATTATCTTTGTACACATATTTTTTTCTACATGAATTTAGGAAAACTTTGCTCACTCAAACTTCGTACATGAAAATAACTATCTTTATACACATAAACTTTATACGTAAATATAGGCAAACGTTGCTCACACAAACTTTGAACACAGAAATTTGAGTGCGTATAGATGGAAAATATCTTAAGAGTAAAATCCATTTGAATTATAAAAAGATTTGGCTATAACCACAGTATTATAAAACCACATCACTATAACTAGACCAAAGAATCAGAAAAAAAGATTTCCTTGCTTTCTAGCCTTACCATAAAAAATTGAATCCAACAAACCTACTCCTAGAAAATCATATCGTATATGACGAAAAATGCCAATGTAATTCATCAATCTATGGTTGCCTCATGAACGAAAATGTGCCATGCAAAAATAGAAGACAAAAAAAGAAGCTTATGGAGTCAGAAAAATTGGTGACCTGGAAATATCCAAATAACTAGCTCTAAACGCGCAAAATAACCAACGTACTCCTCCACATGCACTACATACACTATCAGCTTATTTGGTACTCTCTCCTTTTTTATATATATTTGACGCCGTTAACTTTTTTACATAAGCCTGGCCATTCGTCTTATTCAAAAAAGTTATGTAATTATCATTTATTTTATTATTACATATACTTTAAGCATTTCTTATATTATTTTTATATATTTGCACAAAATTTTTAAATAAAATGAATGGTCAAACGCATATATAAAAGTTAACGGCATCAAGACCAAAAATATTATAGAATAATTATATTCTGGTTAAATTGTATGGTATATGCGATGATAAATACTGTACATTGACACTGTTTTTGGGAGAATCTTAAACCATATTTAAGATCTATCAAAAAAGACATAATGACATCACACATCTGACCTACTTATATTTTCTTAGCAGTTCTCATTGACCAATGACCAGCAGTTGATGTGGTGCAAATTATGATGCATAAATATGGAGAAGTAGTTTCAAAACAAACTATCCAAGTTAAGGTGATAAATCACAGAATAAGAAGGCATCGGCCATGTTGATTTCTAAAATCACACCAAAATAATTGTTCTGGAGGGCTTACTTCTAGGTTTTGGCCATCAGCCACACTGCACAGGTTGATGCTCATTAACGACACGGGTAGAACAAATAATTACAAAACAAGAGTGCTTGACTATCTTACCTACTCCTCCGCTTTATCAAGATAGATTTTTAGATTATCCTTGTCTTCATATAGAGCTTGCAGTTGCAGTTCATTGCTCAATGGAGTAAGCTGCATATCGAATAACACGGACTAAGATTCAAGCAATGGACAAGAGGTGCCATAATTTTGTTACTAAAACATGCCGGAGAACCATAGATCCATCAACTAATTAAGCAGACCAAGAAAAAAAGAATGATGGATGAACCCTAGAACCAACATTAAAATACAAGAAACTCATGGAAACCAAATCACTGCCAGATGAACAAATAAAAACGATTCAGATCACAGCCAAAATGCCATCGACGGAAATCGTGAAGATTTAGGGGGAAAAACCCTCATAATCTGACTAGGAAAAAATTGATTGGATGAGGGGACATGAACCCGATCTGAAACAAACTTGAGATTGATGCAGTGCATACCAACATGCGCAATGAAAATTTGAAAAGAGGAACACTCACCAGGAGGAAGACGATGATGAGGGGAATCTGAATGCGGATGAACCCAGAGTTTCCACCATGAATCTGAAGGGGAAAGACTGGAAAATTGAGAGAATCAAATAGAGAAAACGGGGCTGAGGGGGGTGGTAGTGAGCAGCGGCTCACCACTGTGGCCAAGGGAGGTAGCGGTGGTGCTTAGCTGGAAGGCAGCAATTGACACCGTGTTACCTGTTAGACAGATCACTGGTCTAGGTTGTATATATATAGATCTGACCCTCCTTATATATACTTAGAGTCTTAGTTAGTGTACATATTTCAACATGGTATCAGAGCGAGTCTAGATATCCCGACGCGCTAGTTTCTCCCTCCGGCGAGCCGATCATTTCCTCCTCGTCGTTGACGTCTTCTTCCCGTCGCCGACTCTCTTCCCGTACTCTCCTCCCAGCACTCTCATCGCTCTCTCGTCTCTGTTTCTTCTTCTCCCGTAGTCACCTTCTTTTCTCCGTTCCACCTCAAGGCGACAAGGCGATGGTCTTCATCCGTCTCCTCGTCTCGCCTTGTACCCGTCTCTGTTCTTCTTCTTACTTCGTGCATCTCTCCTTCTCTAACTTCAGTGCACCTCTGCGCTCGTCGTCTCCATCGGCTGCACTCGTCCGTCCTCCCATCTGCTGGACTTGTCCATCCCTCCATCGGCTGGAACCATCCCTCGATTCTCGCCTTTTCTAACACACTCAACGGCTCTCGGACGTGAACTTTCTCCCCTCACGTCCGAGCCAATCAAACGTGTCCACGGACATGAACATATTCTTTTCGCGTTCGGCCACTCTCCGCCTTTTTCGCGTTCGTCCCACTCCTTGGCCTCCACGAGTCCACGGACGTGAATTTTCTCTTCACGAACGTGAATCTTCGCACGTCCGTGACCCAACTACTCTCTGACCCACCCACTCTGCCACCACCTTTTTCTCATCTACTTCGCTGCCTACTTCCTATCGGCCAACCACTCATCGGCTGGCCGGCCTACTCCCCATCGCCTTCTCACATCCTTGATCGGCCGATCCGTCCTCCCATCAGCTATTTGTCCCCGTTCTCCTCTCATCATGGCCACCGAGTCTGCCCTCAGCTCTGGCACTCTCCCAATTGCCAAGTCTGCTCCGACCCTCGGTGCCTTAGACCACATTTCGAGCACCACCTTGCCGATCTTCTCCCCTCTCTATGCTGCTGTGAACGTGAAATCTCACGTTCCTATCTCTCTTGACCGTAACGCCAACTATTCCAAGTGGGTTTCTTCTTCAAATCCTTCTGTGGAAAATTCGGCCTCCGGTCCCATATCGATGGCTCCGCTCCACCTCGCCCCAATGATCCTCAGTGGGACATTGATGAGTGCTACGTGCGCAGCTAGCTGCTCAGCTCGGTCGACGACTCTATCCACGACCTCACCATGGACGATACCGACCCCACCGCCCGGGATCTCTAGGTGGCCATCGAGTAGATCTTCCTCGCCAACAAGCAGCTTCGCGCCATCTTCCTCCTCAACGAGTTCCACTCCATGGTACAAGGAGACTCCTCTGTCTCCTCGTACTGTCAGCTCCTTAAGGTCAAGGCTGTTGCTCTTCGGGATGTCGGCCACCCTGTGGCCGACTCTCAACTTGTCCTCGCCCTTCTGCGAGGCCTCAACCTCCGCTTCTCAAACACCGCCGATGACATTGTCAATGCCACACCTCTTCCATCGTTCACTTGGGCCCATGACATGTTAGTTCTTAAAGAACTCCGTCTGGCCAACGATGAGAAGACAGTGGCCCACACTGCTCTCCTTGCCGCAGCCGATAATGGCTGCTGAGCATCCTACGCTGTCACTTCCTCCCGCGGCTCTGGTGGGCATGGCTCTAGCCATGGCAACACAGCCCGCACCAAGAAAGGCAAGGGCAAAGGCAAAGGCAAGAACTGGCAGGGTCTGATGCAATCATGACCTGCCTCAGTCCTTGCCCAACCTACCGGCCCCACGGGTCCATGGCTCTGCTACAACCCCTAGGCACCCCAGCCCCAGCCACGCAGCCCCATCGGCTAGCAACCCAGGGTTCTCGGCGTCCATCCCCAGGCTTACCTAGCATTGGCTCTCATTTTGTTGCCTCAGCCGATGCTACCGACCCCACCCACCCAGTCGGTTCCCTCCTAGAACCAGGCTGGCCTCGTCGCTACCCTCAACTAGATGACGCTCCAACCACAGCACCCTTGGATGCTGGACTCTGGGGCGTCTTCACACATGGCGTCATCGGCCGGTATACTTCGTTCTTGTCACCCCTCTTCCTCCCTCTTTGTCACCATCGGCAATGGCCACTCTCTTCCTGTCCAATGCCGAGGTGACTCCTCTCTGTCTACATCCACCACTAACCTCTCCCTACGCAATGTTCTTATCGTACCTTCTCTTATTCATAATCTTATATCTGTTCGTCAATTCACAGGAGATAACAACTGCTCCATCGAATTTAACGCGTCTGGTTTCTTTGTAAAGGATATCCCAATCCGACGACAGATCCTTCGCTGCAATAGTGGCAGAGACCTCTATACCATTCCCGCTGCGCCGCCCACTCCACACGCCAACATCGCCCTCTCCACCAACCTTTGGCATCTTCGCCTTGGCCACCTCGGCCCCGACACTGTCACCACCCTCCATCTCAGCGCCTCCATCCGATGTACCCACAACAACTCTATAGTTTGCCACTCGTGTCAACTTGGCAAACATGTGCGTCTGCCTTTTTCTAGTTCTCTCTCTTATACCTCGCGTCCATTTGAACTAATACATTGTGATGTATGGACATCTCCAGTTAAAAGTGTCTCCGGTAATCAGTATTACCTCGCTATACTTGACGATTACATACACTATTGCTAGACCTTTCCGTTCATCAGCAAATCCGAGGTCACCTCTCATCTCACTCACTTTGTCACATACGTGTCCTCTCAGTTCAACCTCCCTTTTAAGGCTCTACAAGCCGATAATGGTACGGAATTCGTTAACCGTACTGTTACAACCTTCCTCACCTCGCAGGGCATCCATCTACGGCTCTCCTGCCCCTACACCTCTCCTCAGAACGGCAAAGCCGAACGCCTCCTTCGCACCCTCAACAACATCAGTCGCACTATGCTACTTCACGCTCACTTACCTGCCACTTATTGGGCAGAAGTTCTAGTTATTGCGACATATCTTCTCAATCGACACCCATGCTCCTCCGTTCAAAACAACATTTCCTATGCCCTTCTCTACCGCATGGCGTCCGACTACTCTCACCTTTGCGTTTTCGGGTGCCTCTGCTACCCAAACCTCACCGCCATAGCTTCCCACAAACTCGCTCCCCGCTCCACCGCCTGCATTCTCCTCGGCTATCCCTTCTCTCACAAGGGATACCGATGTCTGCCTTTTCACCCAACGGGTCATCATCTCTCGTCATGTTTTCCCTTCGGTCTACTTCATCCGAGATCCTGCTCTAGTGATCTCGTCTTCCTCCTCACCAACACCATGCCGACCAAGTCTCCTCCACTGTCCCCTCCATCGGCCCCCTCATTGGCCGCTGCTGAGGACTTACCTTTCACCTATCCCACCACTATTCGGTTCGATGTCCCAACCATCGGACCCCCATTGGCCCCACCTCTCTCATCGGCTTCAGTCGATACCGTTTCTTTTCCATTGGACACCCTACTTCCATCGGCTCCTCAGCTTCCATCGGCTCCCCCCACCCCATCGGCTGATCCATCTCTATCGGACCAATTAGACCACTCGGCCCATTCGACTCCATCAGCTCAGGCCGAGCTAGTTCTCTCTTTTCCTCTCACCTACAGTCGCCGATCCGGAGCCGATGACGCCCTCACCTGACCAGTTCTTCCTATTACTCCTGCACCCCCATCGGCTCTAGTTCCCTCCACCTCTCATATGGTCACCCGCTCCCAGACCGGGTCTCTCCGCCCCACCAAGCGCTACGGGCTCTCCGCCGTCCACAGCTCTATTTCGCCCATCCCGACGACATCTTGCTCTACCCTGGCCGATCTTCAGTGGCGCGCGGCCATGGCCGACGAGTACAAGGCCCTAATGGACAATGAGACTTGGCGCCTCGTCCCCCGTCCTCCCGACGCCAACATTGTGACCGGTAAGTAGATTTTTAAATATAAATTCCACACCGATGGCTCCCTTGCTCGTCACAAGGCTCGCTGGGTAGTCCAGGATTTCTCCCAACGACCTGGTGTCGATTACGATGAGACCTTTAGTCCTGTCATCAAACCCGCCACCATCTGGGTCGTCCTCACTTTGGCTGTCTCGCATTCCTAGCCGATCCATCAGCTTGACGTGAAGAACGCTTTTCTTCACGGCCATCTGACAAAAACGGTCTACTGCTAGCAGCCCTAGGCTTCGTCGACCCTTCTCGTCCCGACGACGTTTGCCTTCTTCAACGTTCCCTCTACGGCCTCAAACAAGCCTCTCATGCTTGGTACCAGTGCTTTGCTGTTTATCTTCGGCACATCGGCTTCGTGGCCTCTACGTTCGATAGTTCCATGTTCACCTTTCATATTGGCTCCGCTACTGCCTATCTACTTCTATATGTCGATGACATTATCCTTACAACGTCTTCGACATCTCTCCTCAACTAGATCATGGCCCGACTCCACTCTAAGTTCGCCATGCCAATCTTGGTCCTCTCCACCATTTTGTTGGCATCTCCATCACCCGTTCCTCTCACGGGCTCTTTATTTCCCAGCGGCAGCACGCCATCAACCTTCTCTAGCGTGCGGGCATGGCCAATTGTCACCGCACGACCACCCCGGCTGACACTCGAGCCAAACTCTCCGCTGTCGATGGCGCATTTGTTGCCGATCTCTCTCACTATCGGAGTCTTGCCGGGGCTCTCCAATATCTCACCCTCACCCGGCCTGACCTCACGTACGCTGTCCAGCAAGTGTGGCTCTTCATGCACGCTCCGCGCGAACCTCAACTCACGTTGCTCAAGCGAATCCTACGCTACGTGAAAGGCACCCTCTCTAGCGGTTGCATCTCTGCTCCAGCCCCATTGACTCCCTCACTGCGGCGTTCTCCAACGCGGACTAGGCAAGCTACCTCGACTCTCGACGCTCTACGTCTAGCTACCACGTTTTTCTCGGTGACACTCTCATATCCTGGTCCTCAAAATGTCAGACTACAGTGTCCCGGTCTAGCGCCGAAACCGAGTACCGCGCCGTCGCCCACGCCATCGCCGAGTGCTGCTGGGTTCGCTAGCTTCTCCAGGGGCTCCGTGCACCCCTCTCCACCGAGACCATTGTGTACTGCGACAATGTCAGTGTCGTCTATATGACCGCCAACTCGGTTCATCATCGACGCACCAAGCACATCGAGATCGATATCTATTTTGTCCGTGACAAGGTCGTATTAGGACATGTTTGGGTGCTCCATATACCATCGGCACATTAGTTTGCCGATATAATGACCAAAGGCCTGCCCACACCTTTGTTCATCAGTTTTTGGTCCAGTCTCTGCATCCGTTCCTCTCCCGTTGCGACTGCGGGGGTGTTAGACAGACCACTGCCCCGGGTTGTATATATATAGACCCGACCCCACTTGTATACACTTAGGGTCTTAGTCACTATACAAATTTCTACACTGCCGACATCAGCCGAGATCTTCTAGATAATTTACGACCACCAGGTGCTCCGCCTCAAGGACTTCGTCGACACCTCTCCTCTGCTTTACCGATACCGACAGCAACCCTATCCGTTCAGCGCACGACCACCGTTGACTGCCACCATGGGGTTACTGCCCCGCCCTACTCCCAGCGAACTCCACTCGGGGGCTAGGCAAGGGGTTGGGCGCCCCTTCTTCCTCGAGCAAGTGCCGCCACTGTCGTCTGGATCTCCCAGCACCACTGCCTTTGGCTCTCTCTACATTCTGAATCGTAGAGAACGAGAAGAAAAATGGAACCTAGACCTAGAACTCCCATTCCGAATTACTGGAGAACAATAAGGGGAATCGAAACATTCGTGCATTAGTCATTTTGTATAGGTTGCATCCTGCTCTTCTAGAGGGTGGCCGTTGCCGTTGGTGATAGCCAAATGGGCAGGGCCTTGTCGCGTTGGCCCGGACACATATAAACAGTGTGTAGGTCCAGTATGGTGATAGCAGCTATGCCGTGCCGATATGACCTGGCGGCTCGGCTCGACACAGCATGGACACATGGGGGTATGGCACAACCTGCTTAGCCTGTTGGGCTAGGCATGGCACACGAGGGCATAGCACGACCTAAATTTTTGCATAATCATATTGTGCCACGTGTCTTATAATGGCTGTTCAACGTAGCTATTGCAACTAAAAAATCTAAAAAATAAATTTTTTTGTAAATACCAATTTTTTTTATAAATATAAAAAAAAATATACACAATCCCACATGTCTTTTTCATACCCATGCTGGCGTAGCACGGTACGAGAGTCTCTTACTGTGACACAATTCACTGTAGGTCGTAGCTTAACCGTGGTCTATGCAAGTTGGGCCAGCCCATTTATCCATCACTATTGCCATGCTCGTCAGCCAGAGAGCACCAATCGCCATGTGGGAATTGTTGGCCGCACATTGGGTCGAAACTGTGCAAAGCCCCACCCTCGTGGGCCGTACAAGCTTTCGTTATTCGGCTCGCCATGCAGCCTTGTGGAGAACAGGCACTAGGCCTGTTATGGGCCTTGGCCCTGCAGGGCTGCAGGAGCAGGACCAACACGCGTCGGATTCATCCGCTCAGGGCCGTTGACGAAGTTCTGCACTCTTCGGTCTGACAGGTTTTTGCTGGTAACTTCGGTTTCTGGCTCTCAAGGACTAATTCTTTTTTTTTGGATTGAAAACACCGGACCAAATTTTCGGCCTAGAAGGACTGAACTTTTTTAGATTGAAAAGACTGGACCAAATTTTCGGTGAACGCCCACCCCCTGGACGTTGCCACAGAGCTCCAATTCTCCATGCTGCTCGCCTCGCGCCACCTGCCCGATGTGGGGCGTGACACACCACGAACATGGCCAGCCTGACGCAGGGCGACCATGCATGGCACTTCTCGACCGTGTCTCCGAGAGATGCTGATCTGTGGCCGGAGATAAAGCAAATCACATTTATCTTTTTTGGGACCGTCTATGTGTTATCCAGCTGAAATTTTTCATGTTTTCGGCCGGATTTCTAGCCATTCGATTGAAGACGTGTCACCTGCCTCTCCCGCGCGACCTGTGCGTGCCTCTCGTGCAGCGCGCGAGCACCGCACCTTCCGCACTTCTCTCAGTTTTGTTGGATCAGTTGTGAGCTTCAAGCCCGTTTGTGTTTTTGTCTGTTAACAAAGACCAACACACAAACAGGCTTAAAGCACATGCCCCCGCCCATCCTCAGTAAGAAATACAAAAGGCCCAGGAAAAAGTTAGCTATCGTAAAAAATGCTTCAGAACAAATTTGAAGCCCAACATGTATCGCATACAAATTTGAAGCTCAACATGTAGTTTTGCATTTGCATCCCACATGTTCCGGGCCCGATCTGTTCTTCAGAATCTCCAAATGAGTTGTGTTATGTGTCTATTTGTCTCAAAAATTTGATTCTAGCTCCTGTGTTTTCTTTGTCAAAAGAGATCTCTATTAATAATTGCTAAACAACTAGGATATATTTCCAAAGCAAATAGAAACTCAACAAAAGGGGGGAAATTCTTACCAAAGTGATGTGCTTTGATCACTCCAATTTGCTAACCATACCAAAATAAGTTCTGAATTATGTCACCTTAAACACAAAATATCTGATAAACTGACTTGCTTAGCTACTTGGTAGATTTAGCCTGGTAGTTCTTTCTGAAAGAGAAGATCAGTTTATCAGTGGAAGAGTTTTTTGCAATGAAACATCTGTTAAATAGCTGGCATTCTCAGCCTTTCATCTATAAACTAGTATCAAAACAGGGCGAATGTGCAAATAATTATTGATGTAATCTCATATGCATTGTATATATACATCCCTTTGTAACTAAGTTGAGATCAACCATACGTTTTGCTTAGCTAATGGCTGAACAAAACCTATAAAACTAGGTATTGCTAGTAGGTAGCAAAACTAAGTCACGTTGATTAACACCTAGCTTACACACAAATTGCAAACAAAAATAACAGAACTCATTTAAAGTGTTATTTAAAGTGGTTAGTAATTGTTGGCCTAAAAGACTGACATCAAGCTCAAAGGATCAGAAAATTCAGAAGTACAGAACTCGATTCATAAGTACACAGATATAAACAAAAAAGAATAGAGTTGTAACTACATGCCTGCATCTGCACAGACTAGGGAAAATATGGTTTCCTATGAAAAATCAGAGAATAAATGCCAGAATACATAGAAGTACCTAAACATGACTACATGATTAATTTGCTGACAGAACTAGTCATTTTTAGTGAAAATAAAACAAATTCTCTAATAGCTTAATTAACAAAATATAACCTTAATTAATTTTGTACATACAAAACTACAAATGCTTACATTAATGAATTTCTAGATGATTAAAATTTGCTACTAGAGAATTTGTTACCCCTGCACTTTTTGTTAGGTACTGCTAGTAGCTATCAAAATGATGTCATTTTTAGTAGCTGACAAAACTACAAAACCTTTTCTAGTTACTGTTTGTAGCTCAGAAAACTAAACAATTTCAGTTGAAACGAAACCAAAACATACAAAACTTACAGAAGTAAGTACTATTAGTAATGTTAGTAGCCTTATTTCTGTTATTTGCCTCTGGTTTTCAATAGTGATCACTTGTACCCAGATTTTGGCTTAATTTAAGGACAGTAGTTACCAAAACAGGCATCTTATGCATGTTTACTGTACAAATTTAACTATAGCAATGTAAAGCCTTCAAATGAGGTAAATGTGCACAGGGGTAGAGTGAATAAGTGACATAATGCCGTTCCAGTAGAACTGTAGGAAGCCAATATACCAACCAGGCATCCAAATTCACTCTAGCAATAGTCTGCAGCCGATACCTCTCAATAGCTCGGTTCAGAACACAGCACCAAATGGGTATGGTCCCCTGCTCAAAGAAAAAAATAAACAAAAACAAATTACCTGCGTTACAAATCCCTCATATACTGTTAACAAAATTAACAAAACTATAATATCTTACTCATTCACATTCCATGGCTGCCTTGATGCACGCCACTTCAGATTACCACACCACATGATGAAACTAACAAAACTAACGGCAAAAATTAACAGAACTAACAAAGAAAAATTAAGAAAATTAGTAGCTGCCAGCAAAAATTAACAAAACTGCATAGGACAGAACTTATTAGCTAACAAAACTACAAAATAAACAAGATTACTCAAAGAAAAAATAAACAAAAACATAATTACCTGCGTTAAAAATAAACAAAACTCTGCTATCTAAGAAAATAGCAAATTACCTGACACTCAAATAGCAAATTTTCTAATTAGAAGAACAGCATCGCGTTGTTCGCCTTCTCCTTTTTGCTTCACCTTGCGCTAGTTTCTGCATCCTCAAAAAGGAAACCTGCTCATTTTCTTCTAATTAGTGAGCAAGCAACATCTGACAGAAAAAAAAGCAAAGATTCTCTTCTCGTTTTCTTCCAATTAGAAAATGACATGGCATGCATCATCCAGATCGCAAAAGGAACGGTCAAAAAATGTGAACATGGTGTCGCGGCCAAAAATCCCCCAAGGACGGTGGCTCGGTTACGCGAAGGCCTGGGAGTTCTGCTTAGCTCTAGTGCAGGTCCTTAAGCATTAAGGTTCGCGAGCGTGACAGTCAATTTAACCCTGCAATTGATAAGAAAGTGAGACGAGTGGGTCCGATACAGGCGCTCGTTATCGGCTGGCTGTTGATAGGTTCGGGATGCTCTTCGATCGACTAGGGAGCCGATGTGGACAGGTGTCGACGAGGGATCGACCACAGAGCAGATGGAGGAACTAGGGTGTGTTTAGAGGATATCGAGGCACACGGGATCCATCCGGACAACCGAACATTGATTCATCGGCAGGAAAAATCGATGAAGGCGCATGCGGCCTAGGCAAGGAATAGTACAAGAAGGCACGGGTTGCAAAGCCGATGCTGCTCCGAGTATGACAGCACGAGACCCGTCGCCCGCCGTGGCAGAGCCATCAATACCGAACCTCGAAGATCGGACCTAACCGAAATAATACGAGGCTGGGGCCAGCGGCGATGATACGGAGGACGCCAGATCGGCTATGCTGTAGTAAGGATAGGAACGAACCTATCGGCTAGTTGAGCCGATGAGGAGACGCCTCTCTGAAGGCGGGTGCGTATCGGTTGGGGGACCGATACGTTTGCCGTTACGCGTCAAGGGACACCTCTAAATACTGATGTGTATCGGCCGATGAGCCGATGCGCTGGGCGTGAAGCTTAGAGCATGGATAACTCATTGGCTAGCACTCCGATGATACGCCGTGCAGAAGACTATAGGCCTGAAGCTCGATCTACCGTCGGCAGTTCTGTAGGTCGAACCTAATTGATGCAGCATGAAACTAACGACGGCAGAGGGAACTTAACGGGCCGATAGGTCCAGCACGGACGTGATGCGATACGTCTGATCGGCCTAAGAGGTCGGACTTAACCGATGCAGCTTCAGACAGAGTAGGACATATCGGGATGGTGGCAGGACTTACCCCTTTGCCGAAGATCAGACTTAACCGATGCAGCCCCGCATCAAGAGCCAGAACCTGCCGGTAAAACCTAGATGAACTAGGGTGGCGATGTGCCGAATTTGTTATGATCGAGAGATATCTTACATGTTTCCAAGGGTATATATTTATACCCTGGATTTATAGACAGAGTCCGACGCGTCTACGACCATCGAACATTATTTCCTAGTAAGAACAAAGGAAAATATTTCTAAAGAAGTTAACTAACTAGCTAAACCTCCCTAATTAAGTTGGGTTACAATTTACAAAAACAAACACCCTGCCGTGGTGGAGTCCACGGCTTTTCCGCAAACCCGGTTTCATCTGAATAATCTTCCAATTTGTAACCGAGTCTTCCTTTGCTGCAACCTGATCGGCTTCTCCACTGTAGCTATCGGACCTTCTTTTAGTCAAGTCGATCATTTTCCTTCCTTCCCTCGGGCTTCTTGAACCTGATCCCGATTGGACAATTCCCTGTCTTCAAGCTGATCCAATCTTCTACTAATTTGATCGGCTTTTCTACAGTTCTCCATCGGCTTTGTCTCAGTATCTCCATTGGCCAATGACTGCATTAAACTCTCCATCGGACCTCTCAGCCGATCGGCTTTATCACCATCGGATCTCTCAGCTGATCGGCTTTAGTACCTATCGGATCGTCCAGATTTTAGCGTTAACACATGCCCCCCAATTTTGGAGTTTGCCAACAGACTACGAAATTTCGAGCCGTTAGAAACCTCCGTAAACCAGGATGACCCGTTAAAACCCGCATTAATCGGCTCCGATCTCTGCCTAGGTCGCTCCGCCTCTATAAAATATATCTCTGCCTCAACCTTCTTCCACACACTTCTTCTCATCAAAAACCCCCAAACCTCGATGAGGTCCACAGGCATCCGCAAATTTCCACGAATCTCGACGGGCTCAGAGGACTGAAGGTGAGCTCTTGCAGATTTCTTAATCGGCTGCTACTCCTTCATTTATGCAATGGCTTCTACACATGTAATCCGTGAGGTAACCATTATCTGCTCTTTCATCCTATGTTTTGCACAATTCTTCCCCATCCTGATTTCTCATTAGTAGTCGGGTTCTAGTTTCTGTAGGATCTTAAGAGCCAGATCGCTATTCCAATATCCGACCGCCCTGGTCACTTCTTTCTTGGCCCTATGGGTAGTGAGGATCCGTCTGATTTCATCAACTCAAAAACAGAAAGGATCCCGTTCAAGCACTCATCCATGGCCATCACCGATTGGGCTCACAGCTTTAGATCCTGGCCTAGCAAACTCCCAGAATGGAGGAACTGGTACCTTAGAGTTTTTGGCTCCAAAAAGTCTTTATGGGAGGATTTGAAAATAGACCATTGCATCAACCTTTCCTTAGCCGATATGGAAAGAAACGAACCTCTGCTTGCATCGGCTTCTTACTTCTGGTTGAACATTTTAAATACCTTTATGTTTGGGCATGGGCCGATGACCCCCACCTTGATGGATGTTACTATATTGACCTGCCTAAACACCGCCCACTACATAAATTTGTCCAGCCTCAGATTCAAACCTAAGCATCGACTAAACACCAAGAATGTCGGAGGTTGGACTAAGTATATTTTATTGCATAAAAAATCCTCCAGCTCAGTCGATGGCCGTGAACATGTAGCGTTCTTAAATCTTTGGCTAGAATGATTCTTCTTTGGTGGTTTGACTCTTGGTTCAACAACGAACATGCAATGTCTGGCAGAGCTCCTAGCCGATCACCACCAAATTCCCCTCGGGCATTATCTTCTCGGAGCAACTTATCATCTCCTCCATCAAATCGCGACCAAGTTATCGGTAGGCCAACTAGTCGGACATATCGGTAGACCCTGGTGGTTTATACAACTTTGGTTGAACGTCTACACCTCCAAAGTCATTGCTAGGCCCTCCTTCTCTTCCATGACCTTCCCAACTGACTACCCAGAAGAAAACGAGGCCAGCCGACACCGATGCATTTCGCTGGGTGAAGCTTCATTGGCTCTTCCTGATCGGCTTCTCTACTGTAGCTATCGGACCTTCTTTTAGTCAAGCCAATCCTTTTCCTTCCTTTCCTCGGGCTTCTCGGACCTGATCCCGATTGGACAATCCCCTGTCTTCAAGCCGATCCAATCTTCTACTAATCTGATCGGCTTTTCTACAGTTCTCCATCGGCTTTGTCTCAGTATCTCTATCAGCCGATGACTGCATTAAACTCTCCATCAGACCTTTCAGCCGATCAGCTTTAGCACCATCGGATCTCTCAGTCGATCGGCTTTAGCAACTATCGGATCGTCCAGATTTTGGCGTTAACACATGGCTTGTTCAAATCAGCCCAATAAACGAGAATCCAGTGAAAATAAAACAGAATGTTGGCTCCAGACGGCCAAATCAGCCGGCAGGGAGGCCCGGAATAGAGCGGAGAGGGAGAGAGAGGGAGAGGGAGTGGCGGTGAGACGGAGAGGGAGAGGACAAGCGGGCGTGCGGCGGCGAATCGCATCCTTCCCTCCGGGAGGCGACGGCGATGGAGCCAAGGTCTGCATCCTCCTCTCTGAAAGATCCAAGGACTGCGTTGTTGGGAGACCGGTGGCGACTCGCATCCTCCCCTTTGGGAGAGCGATGGTGACGGCGTGATGCGCGCGAGGACTGAGGAGGAGGCGGAGAGCTCAAGAGGTGCGGGGAGGACGGGGTCACTAGGAGAGCGACGGTGATGGTGGTGACGTGCGTGAGGACTGAGGAGGTAGTGAAGAGCTCAGGAGGGAGGGAGTGGAGGAAGAGGAATTGGACGGTTACAGCTGCGCGACTGGCAATTTGGCGAGGGGAAAGCGTCGCCCAGCTTTAGGCGGACTGTCTCCCAGCGGGCCATGCGAGGATGCGCGAATCTCTAATATCGAATTCTGGTTCTTTTGCAATCGCACTCTTCTTTACTAAATCGATCGTTTTCAATCTTTTTCTAAGCTTAACGTTAACTTATGTCTCTAATTTTAGAGTTTATTAACAGACTATAAAATTTCAAGCCGTTGGAATTCTCTACAACCCGGACGGCCCATTATAGCCTGCAGATGATAATTAATCGGCAAGGACTCCTGTATAGGTCAGCTCGCCCCTATAAAGTATCCTACCATTTCATCCTTCTTCCACACACTTCCTCATCCTTCTTCTCCATTGGGACGATATTGGATATCCATTCAGTATATCGGTACGGTCTAATGAAGTTTGCATTATATAATCTCGTGATTTTTGCCTTGATTTCATCATTTTGCTTTGAACCTTCTA
Source organism: Oryza coarctata (assembly GCA_030770085.1). NCBI lineage: Eukaryota > Viridiplantae > Streptophyta > Magnoliopsida > Poales > Poaceae > Oryza > Oryza coarctata. The sequence goes on from CM061472.1 coordinate 8,304,772, forward strand.
TGGTGCTGGTGCATTGAAGGTCAGCTATCATTTCATCAAGCTTTTTCTTTTCGCTTTAGGCAGTTAGCTGATCATTGTGAGCTAGATTGTTTTGCTCAACGCGATCGGCTATGTGTCGTTTTGATGTGATCAGCTGGGTCCTTTAGAATTCTAAGTAGGCAGTAGGCGTGAGTACGTCGATCAGTTTCTCAGGTAGAAGATGTTCGATTTTAGCAAGTCTTCCCCAGATCGGCCCGTAATCTTGCACCAGTGAGTCAATCGGAATTTCTAGCCGATGCATAATATGTAACAACTGCTCGCGTGCATTGGCTAGTAAAGATGGTTCAATTGCTGCACTGGTGGCTGAATCTTCCTCTGTATCCAAATATTTGCCGATGTCGAAGGAAAACAGATCGGCTAATGACTGCACGTTAACATTAGTAAATATGGGGATCATGAGTCAAGGAAAATAACATGTAGGATGGATGTATCTAGGATACAGCAGGAGCAGCTATGTGAGTATCAGCTTGATGTGAGGCCGTTTGGGGTGCAGATGCTATGACTTCTAAGGATACCATCGGCTCAGTCCTGGTAACAGTGTCCAACGGTTGGATTTCAGGAGCTGATGGTTCAGGTTGCAAAGTAAAGGTGTCAAGATAAAGATGAAAGCAATGGAGAAGAATTGATGCTGACACATACCAATGGAGATGTAGAAGTCAAAATCATCGCAGGAAAAGGGGTTCACGAAGCTGATGTGATGATGGAGACATCGGCGTCAGGTTTTTGCTTCTTAGAAACCGTTCGAGTAGCCGGTTTCTTATGCTTTAGCCATGGTGTTTGTGACACTTGGAGGAGAGCCGATGGAGGTGGAGTACCTTGAACAAGGATAGATCTGGCCGATTGAGGTTGATAAATAATCGGTCGACCACTTGTGCTAGTTGTAGGTGCATCTTTGTCGCCAGCCTGTGGAATCATGGGAATCAAGACAGTTGAAATTCAATACGATGAAGAAAAGATAGTATAAGGAGAAAGATTACCTCTTCATCAGATTCCACATAGTCGGGGTTGAGGCGCAGACAATAATTTTTAGCCGATAGACTGAATAGGTGCCTTTCCCATTCTGACCACCATCAAGCAAAAAGTTTGGTGTTGGATATGTAGGGCTCGAAGGTGTAGATGGTCCCGAAGGACAAGGATGATGCCATCATCCTAAGATGATCATACTCCAAGCCACTGTTTACTTCTCCTCGGGCTTGGAGTTTGCTAATAAAGAATAAGACGATGGGGAGTTGGCCAAAGCCCAACTGACGAGCACCAACCGAAGGATGGTAGAACTCGTATGATGGGTGTTGGGATCAGCCCAATGAAAATCCAGTCGGTAGAAGAATGAGAGTTATGGATGATAAGAAGATTGTCTTCGATTCTTCATTGGCTAAGGCATTCATCGGGTGAAACCTGGAAGGCATCTCGAAAGACGAGTCATCCTCGTACGCAAACCAGATGGTGACTTCTTTATTAAAGCCATAGTAAAAATATTTGAACCACTGGCTGAGTCTGAGGGGGGTCATTTTGCTTCTAGGAAGAGCCGATGCGGCTTCACCCAGAGAAATACATCGGCGCTGGCTAGCCTCATCTTCTTCTGGGTAGTCAGTTGGATATGTCAGAGAAGGGAAAGGGGACCTTGCGATAACTCTGGAGGTGTAGACATTCAACCAGAGTTGTATGGACTACCAGGGACCACTAATATATCCTACTGGTTGGCCTACTGATAGTTTGTTCGCCACCTGATGAAGCAATTGATAGGTGGCCTCAAGAAGATATTGCCCTAATGGAATATGACGTTGATTGGCCAGGAGCTCTGCCAGGCACTACATGTTGGTGGTTGGACCAAGATTTGAACCACCGAAGACAAATCGTTCCAACCAAAGATTCAGGAATGCTACATGTTCACGCTCATCGACTTGGCCGGAGGTCTTTTTGTACAGAGAGATGTATTTAGTCCAACCTCCGACGTTTTTGGTGTTCAGCCGATGAATGGGTTTGAATCTAAGGATGAACGGATTTACGTAGTGGATGGTGTTGATGCAAGTCAACATGGTAACATCCATCAGGGTGGGGGTCATTGGTCCATGCCCAAACATGAAGGCATTCAGGATATCTGACTAGAAATAAGAAGTCGATGCAAGTAAAAGTTTATTCTTTTCCATATTGGCTAAAGAGAGGTTGATACAGTGGTCTATTTCCAAGTCTTCCCAGAAAGATTTTTTAGAGGCGGAAACCCTGAGATACCAGTTTCTCCATCCTGAGAGTTTACCAGGCCAAGATCTGAAGCTATTAGTCCAATCGGTGATGGCCATAGACGAGTGTTTGAATGGGATCATTTCTGTTTTAGAGTTTATGAAATCAGTTGGATCTTCGTTACCCATAGGGCCAAGATAAAAGTGACCGGGACGATCGAAAACCGAGATAACAATCTAACTCTTGAGATCCTATAGTGAACAAGAACATGACTACTGATGAGAAGACGGGATGAGGAAGATTTGTTTGAAATATAAGATGAAGAGCAGATGATAGTTACCTCAAGGACTGCGAGTGTCGAAGCCATCACGTGGAGGAAGAATGAGTAGCGGCCGATGAAGTGATTTGCAAAAGTTCGCCTTTAGTCCTCGGAGCTTGTCGAGGTTTGAGGTTCTGATGAGGAAGAAGTGTGTGGAAGAAGGATGAGGCGATGGGATATTTTATAGAGGCGAAGTGACCTAGGCAGAAATTTGGGCCGATTAATTATTATCTGTGGGTTTTAACGGGTCATCCTGGTTTGCGAAGACTTCCAATCGCTCGAAATTTTGTATTCTGTTGGCAAACTCTGAAATTGGGGGACATGTGTAAACATCAAAATTTGATTCAACCTGTAAACAGGATCGGCCGATGAAAATACTGATCGGCTCGTGGGACAAAGATGATCGGTACTGTAGATAAGCCGATCAAATTAGTAGAAGATTGGATCGGTTTGAGGATAGAGAATTATCCGATGGGGTTAGGTCCGAGAAGCCCATGGAGAGGCTGGAAAAGGATCGGCTTGAGTGAAAGGAGGTCCGATTGCTATAGGAAGGAAGCCGATCGGGTGGAGCAAGGAAAGATCTGGTTTAAAAATATAAGATTATCCAAATAAGACCGAGTTTGTGGAGGAGCCGTGGGGTTCACGGCAGGGTATTATCTTTAGTTAAGATTGTATCCTATATGGTTAGAAAGTCTTAGTTAGTTTAGTTAACTACTTTAGAGATGTTTTCTGTTATTTTTGTTAAGAGATAACGTCCGATGGTGGTTGTAAATGCGTCGGACTCTGTAAATCTAGGGTATAAATATAGACCCTCTAGAAATATGTAAGAGATCTCTTGATCAATATACAACTTCGGCGCATCACCACCCTAGTTTATCTAGGTATTTACTGGTGGGTTCCGGCTCTCGACGTGGGGCTACATCGGTTAAGTTCGATCTCCAGCGAAGGGGTAAGTCCCGCCACTATCCTGGTATAGTTTGTTCTGTCCAAGGCTGCATTATTTAAGTTCAAACTCTTAGTCAGATCAGGTGTACCGTATCACATCCATGCAAGATCTATCGGCCTATCAAACTCCCTCCGCCATCGTCAGTCTCGTGCTGCATCGGTTAGGTCCGACCTATGGGTTTACTGACGGAGGATTGAGTTTTAGGTTTATAGGTCTCTCTACGGTGTTTCATTGAAGTGAGTAGCTGGTGAGTTATCCTAAACGTAGGTCCCCATCTTCGTGCGGCCGATGGGTTTATATGTAGGATCGCGTCAGGCGTTAGGCCTGTAGGTAGCCTATGGCATCTTATCTCTCCTACCTCATCGTCATGTTCGGTCCAAACCCCCACCGTCTCTGTGTCGTTAGCCTCCGGCCTCATACTATCTCGGTTAGGTCCGATCTATCGAGGTTAGCCCTAACGGCGCTGTTATTGCGGTCACTCGCCCACGTGGCCTCGTGGGGGATTAGCTCCCGCTCCACGCATCGATGTGGGTAGCACCATCGGCTCTTTGGTTGATAGGCCCTTTAGTGCATTACACGTGTCTATCTCTCGCACTTCCATCGGCTTTTCAGCCGATGTGCTACCATTCTCATCTCTATCGGCATCCAGCCGATAGGAAGAGTCGGACAGGCCTTTCGGCCGACCAACTTACATATCTTATCCCCTCTTCTTATCAATTGTAGGGTCAAATTGACTGGCACGCTCCTGAACCTCGAGGCTTAAGGACCTGCACTGGAGTTAAGCAGACCTCCCAGGCCTTCGCGTGACCAAGCCGTCGTCTTTCCCCGGTTGTGGGATTTTTGGCGGTGAGCACAGATGCACATGCTTTATACTCCAGAGGCAAGAATAACACCATGTTGGTCAAAACCGATGTGCTAACATCATCATCTTTTTGCTTCACGTGCCACACGCTTTTAGTCTTCTGACTTCGATCGGCTTCCTCATGGTCCCGACACTGCCTTTTGTGTTGTTCTCTGTGTCGCAACCTTTGTGCCCTTCTCTTCTGATTTTTTGTGAAGATCCCGGATGGATACCACTGAGAATTTGGGTTGTTGTATTGTCCTTTACGTAACTCACTGTCATCAACTAACTTTTGACTATAATCTTCATTGATCGGCCCTAATCGGCTATGTACCGATGCCCGCTTGACAGGTGGCCGATCATACGATATCCCGTTTTGCTCAATGTACTGTGACCCTAGTTCATTACATTTAGGACAATCTTCTATCGATGGCAACATCATGTCTTGATCCCAACAAAACTAAAAAAACGGGCAACCTCAATGAGGATTATACTTTTCCTTACACGCTATGGCTCGTCGTTCTTCATATTGTATTTTAGAATATTTCTTGATTAAATCCGATGAGGTAACATTCGATTTCCTCCAGTGTCTCCCTTTATCGAACCGATCTCTTGAAGATCCTACAAACACCATGTTTACAGCAAAAGGATGCCCATCAACTTTTATCGGCGTTTTATCTTCAAACTTAATTCTCCCTTGTGTGACAGCCAATTGTAATTGTTGCTGAAAAACTCTGTATTCATTAGTATGATGAGATATTGAGTTGTGCCACTTACAATATTTCTTCTTTTTGAGTTCTTGAACTGATGGTAGTACATGGTTTGGTGTCAATTGAATCTATTTCTCTTGGAGAAGAAGATCGAATAACTTATTGGCTTTGTTGATATTAAAATCGTATCTTTTCTCCTTTCTAGTACTCGTTATCTAGGGACATGATATATGTTTCTTATTCCTGGTCCATTCTGCCAAACCCACTTCTACATCGAATTTCTAAAATGATCTCCTTGATGATTGGTCGTGTCATTATTGCCACCTGGATATTCTTGCCGATATCCCCTGTAGTAAGCCATCCAATGATATCCTGGCATCATATCATCACGTTGTCCCCTAATCCGATCTTGTACTAGCGGAAATATATTTGCTAATACATCCCTTCTGGTTTCATAAGTAACCTGTGATTCTCTATTTTCATTGGCAAATATACTGGCCCTTGATCAGGTTCTCGAACAATTGGTCCATCCACCGTTTTCTTAATCAAATTGTGCAAAGTATACACTAGCACATCTGATTGGTTGATGAGTGCATGGTGGATAGCTTCATCAACCATTTCTTGCAACGACTTCTGAGGACTAACAGGTGGTGAATGGCTCGATTCTCATACAAAAACTAGCTTCAGCATTTGGGATTTCTGAATCGGCCCTTGTCTAGTCATACTGAAAGATTCTAAACAGAGTTTTTAAAAATTAGCCATATTTTGCTCCACCTGGTACCATTGATCTTTAGTCAAATCTTTCATTATCACTGGAATCATGTTGTCTGTGTTGATCTCTTTACCCGCCAAAAAGCATGCTCCTCGCCAAACCTTGCGGGGGAGGGTCCGATCGGGCTGAGCGGTGATCTGACTAGGGAGAGATGATGGCTTGATCACGCAAAGGCTTGGAAGATCTGTTTAGTTCCAGTGCAGGTCCTTAAACTTCATGGTTCGAGAGCGTGCTAGTTAATTTGACTTGCAAGTGACAAGCAGAGAGGATGAGACCCATGAGCCAATCGGCCGGTGGACCTGTCCGGCTCTCCTTATCGGCTAGGTGTTGGTAGGGAAGGCAGAGCTCGAGCATCGGCTGAACAGCCGATGGTAGTGTGAGAGAGATGCGTGTAGTATATTAGAAGACCTATAGGCCAAAGAGCTGATGATGCTCCACGGCATCTGAAGCGGAGCTAGGCTTGATTCCCCGCGAAGCCACGAGGGCCAGCGACCGCGGTAATGGCGCCGTTAGGACCAGCCTTGATAGATCAGACCGAACTAAGATAGTATAAGGCTAGGGACTAATGACACGGAGACAACGGAGGCTTAGACCAAACATGACAATGAGGGAGGAAAGGAAAAAGGTCATCGGCTACCTATCGGCCAAACGCCCGACGCAAGCCTACACCTAAACCCATCGGCCACTCGAGCCGATGGAGAACGAGACCCGCTAGATCTCAGCGCCGGCCACGTTAGACGCGAGCCCTGGAAGATCGGACTGAACCGAGACAGTACGAGGAAGCATCCAACGTGTCTAGATCGACCTCTAGAGAATCGATCGTTAGACAATACACGAGACGAATGTGGGGCCTGCGTTAAGGATAACTCATCGGCTACTCACTCTGATGAGACGCTGGGCAGAGACATATAGACTTACGGCTCAATCTACTATCGACAGCCTAGTAGGTCGAACCTAACCGATGCAGCACGAGACGGACGATAGCAGAGAAAGCTTGGTAAACCGATAGACCCTGCATGGATGTGATACAATACACTCGATCTGACTAAGAGGTCGAATCTAACCGATGCAGCCTTGAATAGAGCAAGATATATCATGATAGTGGTGGGACTTATCTCTTCACCGGAGATCGAATTTAACCGATACAGCCCCGCGTCGAGAGCCAAAACCCACCGATAAAACTTAGACAAGTTAAGATGATGATACGCCAAAGATTTATTGGATTGATCTCAAGATATATCTTTACAGGCTTCTAGGGTTCTATATTTATACCCTGACATTATAAAATCTGACACGATTACAACAACCATCGGATATTATCTTTTAAAATATAGAAAGAAAATAACTCTAAGTAAGTTAACTGAACTAACTAAACCTTCCTAAGATACGATTTACATAGATAAATTATCCTATCGTGGGTCTTACGGCTCCTTCTTAGACTCGGCCTCATTTGATAGTCTTCTACTCCTTCCTTGCTTTCCTCGCGGCCATGGTTGACAGCAGCTCCGATCACGCCGACAGGGGCGTTGTGCCTCGCGTCTTCCAGGACCTCTTTGCTCAAATCCAAGGCTTATGGCATTTCTGCCGTCGGATTAAACCTGTGGTTCCATATAGTCTCAGTTCTGTTTATTCCTGGTACAGAGGGTAGAAAGCTCACCGGAGAAGCAGACAAGCTACCAATGCCGGTGCTCGTTTCTTGAGGTGAGTACTGACTCATCGTTGCGTTCTTAATTGAACTGAAAAATGCATCTAGATGTGGGTTTTTTTTTTCTGAATTCAGTTAATTTAACAAGGTTTCCATATCTGACATGATGCGAATTTTGCTCTATGCTTTCCAGGTCTATGGAAATTTTCCATATTTGACACAAACTTCCAGCTGATCGACTCTTGATGATACCGACATGCATTTTATGTAGAGTATCTAAAAATATGTATTGAAAAGAATAAAGTGAGGTAAGACGATAAGCCTGATGGTATTTTAATTGAGATGTGAAAATGTTTTAGAGATTTAGCTATATTATGATAGTCAAGTTGTTTAATCTTTTTTTTAATAAGATGTTTGAAGAGTGGAGGAGTGGTACCAATCTATAAGAGTAAAAAAAATATTCAAAATTATAAATAACACGGATCTTGATAAGTTAATTTAGTTTCATATAAAAAATCAATCATAGAATCAATCATAGAAGACAAGTTATGTAACTGTATAGGCAACAAAAGAAGTTTCTACACATGGTGTTTATTAACTTGGAGAAAACTTATGATAAAATAGTAAATAATGTTATAGGGTGGGTTTTAGATAAGTTTTAATAAGGTTTATTATGAATATATATAATAATGTTATGACTAAGATTTAAACAACTAATATGGATATAGATGATTTTCTGATTAAAATAAGACTATTAAGGGTTGGATTCGATATAAGATCATAAATGACATATAATAAAACATATAATAAAATATCTCTTGGTGTACTTTTTGCTGATGATAAAATGTTGATCGATAAAAGTCGAGTGGAAGTAAATAGAAAACTAGAGTTGTGCTAATATACTTTATAGTCAAAAGATTTTAGAATTAGCAGAACTAAACTTAAATATATATGATATATGACTTTGACATTATAATATATGAGATGAATTAGCAAGTAGTGTCAAGAGGGATATATTTTATTATTAGGAAGATGTTAGTTATAAAATTAAAATAGAGTGGATGAAATAGTGAAAAACATCAGGCATTTTCTATGATAAAATAGGATATCAAAAGTTAAAATACAAGTTTTGTAGAATATCGATTAGACCTATAATATTATATGGTGTAAATATTAATTTATAAAAAAACAATATATTCAATAGTTAAGTTAAGTGTTGTGAAGATATTTATATTACGTTGGATTTACGTGCATAAGAATAGATCGGATCCTTATGATATACGTGATAGGTTAGAGATAGCACCAATTAAAGAAAATAATTGTTTAATACCGGTTTAGATGATTTAAATATATGTAACGAAAATCGTTAGAGACGGTCATAGCCGAATTCTAAGGTACAATGAGGAGAAATATAGAACGAAATTGATATGGGAGAAGAAACTTAAAATGTTGCAATATTAGTAAAGTTTTGTTATTAAATAGAAATATATGAAAATAGTTATTTTTGTGTTTGAACTTAATATGTGATTTAGGGTTTATTTTTAGTTTGTCTTAATTTGTTTATGAGTGAAAGACTTTGGTGTTAATGTTGTTATTGTTGATTGTGCTTTCCAGTTATATAATGAGTACATTAATGACCTGTTGGATCCAGTTATATAATCTTGAGCAAGAAACTAACTCTGCATTTGGCGTTTGCTGATGGATTGCAATAAACTTATCCAACTCCATTATTTTAGATAAGAGAGAATGCTGGCAATGGTATCCATGTTGAGGACATCAATCAGATCTTGATGAAGGTATAATCAAAATGATCTCCAAATCATTGCATTATCTGTGTACTTTGTAGGCAGTGATGCTTTGCAGCTTTGGTCAGGAAGTTGCTGCACTAATCTGCAAGTTTCTGTCAGAAAATATAGCAAGGGAAAAAAAAGAAAAAGAAAACATAGCAAGGCATTTGTTAAGTTGTTCATAAAATCTTCTTTATCCTTTTATAGCACGGAGTAATCCAACAAATCAACCCAAGAAATTGTTTCTACTATACTCACACCAGTGGGACAATTTTCACCTATAAAAGCAGCAGAAAGAAATTGTCCTTTCTATTTTGCTTTTAAAAATAGGATTTCTTTGCTTTTTATTTTCACCTCTGCATGGACGAGGATCACAACCAGGACTTCTGCTTGAGCTACCCTGTAGTCACAAAGACCTTCGTCTTGATAACAAGCTGTATTTTTGTTAAGATCGCATATATTAGTACTTGTATCATGCTCTCTCAAAACTATTTGTTTCATGTTGTACTTCTAATAACTGAGTCACTGCCTTCTCCTCTAGAGATTAAAATCTGAATTGAAGTCTTCCATTGCTCCAGCGTTATTGATAGCTTGTCTGAGCTTGTTTTTCTTTACAGGGCCTTTCAAACAGGAAAGTTGGCACCACCAGAATGAACTTGAAAAGTTCACGTTCTCATGTAATATTCACTTCTGTCATTGAAGCATGGAGCAAGGTAAATCAAACCTCTCTTATTTCTTCTGTTCTTTGAAGACCTCATAACCAGCTATATATAACTTCTTTTATTGCAATAATCATGTCAATATTAGAGCAATTAAAAAATCAGTATGCTCTTTGGTCTATTCTATTCTATTTTTTATGTTTCCACTAATTGATCAGCAAACATACATGCTGTCATTCTCTTGTGAATTTACTTTGTTCAACCAAATTACAGGGTTGCTGATCAAATGGCTTCAGCAGCTCACGGACTAGGCAGAATTACCTTTGCTGATCTTGCTGGTTCTGATAATGATGAACTTGATGGTGGCAGCAAGCAATGTACAAGAGAAGAAAGATATGTTAAGAAGTCCCTGTCAAAGCTTGGGTATGTAAACTTATATGATGGCTTGTTTGGCAGAAATTTTGGTGATCTCAAGAAAATTCGTCATTGAGATATCTTCAATGTTTATTTTTCATGTTAATGGGTTTCTCTTTACCTGTTCGCACTACAGTTAACTGCTTTCTTTGGAGAAATATATTGAACATCTAGCGATAAGAATAAAAACGTGTAGTAAAGCAGAAAACTGACTTACACATTGCTACTTCAGGAAACTCGTCAATATTCTATCAGAAGCACCAGAGACCCAGAAAGATGACTCTCCCCACAAGCAATCCTGTTTGATGCGTGAGCTGAAGGATACATAGGTGGAAATTCACGGGTTGCACTCTTATGTTCAATTTCTTCAGAACACAGGTATTTTCTGTTCATGACCTTATGTACTTCATTATGCCATATACATTTTCTTAAGTTGACATAGAGTGCTGTGACTGGGAAATGCAGGTGCAGAACTGGGACTTCAAGCACTCTGCGGTTCGTTGAGAGAGCAAAGCTCGTGCCAAACAAGGCTGTGGTAACTGAGATATCAGAAGACGATGCATTCGGTGATAAGTTAAACTATTATCTTCACTGAAAACATTATGTTACTTTTCTATTCATTACAAAGGGTTAAATCTCCGTATTTCAGCATTAATGCTAATCTCAAAGTATTGATCATGCAATATCTCAATTCTCATATCCATGTATATTCTGTAGATTTATTATCTTTGCAAGGGAAAAGTATTTGATATGAACCTCTTTGTAAGGGGAAATACAGTCGACCTCTCATTGCCAGGAATAAGAGCAATTGAGTTTGATACTAAATAACCATATATGCATCTCCTTTTTTTTATTCATGGCTGTGACTAAAGCATTTGTTTGTTTCAAGGACAACCATCCCAGAAATAAAAGGTTGCTGATAGTCTAAATTTCAATTTTCAAGTTACTAAAGTTTGTAAACCTGTAGAAATATGTGCAGTGAGACTAAGACCCCAACTTTATAAAAAGAGGATCAGGTCTATATATATACAGCCTAGTGTTCCAGTGGTCTAATACCTCCGTAATCACAGCGGGAGGGGAACGGACGCAGAGACTGGACCGAAAACTGGTGAACAAAGACGTGGGCAGGCCTTTGATCATTATATCGGTGAACCGATGCGCTGATGGTATATAGAGCACCCGAACCTGTCCTAAGGTGACCTTATCACGGACAAAATGGATATCAATCTCTATGTGCTTGGTGCGTCGATGATGAATCGAGTTGGCGGTCATGTAGATAGCACTGACGTTATCGCAGCAGACGACGGTCGCAGAGGAGAGGGGTGCATGGAGCTCCTGGGGAAGCTGGTGAAGCCAACAATGCTCGACGACGGCGTGGGCAACGGCACGGTAATTGGCTTCGGAGCTGGACCATGACACTGTAGTCTGGCGTTTTGAGGACCAGGAGACTAGAGTGTCGCCGAGGAAGACGCAGTAGCCGGACGTAGAGCGTCGAGAGTCAGGGCGGCCTGCCCAGTCCACGTCAGAGTACGCGGTGAGGGAGTCGATGGGGCTAGAGCTAAGGTGCAGCCCGCTAGAGAGCGTGCCCTTCACGTAGCGCAGGATGCGCTTGAACAGCGCAAGGTGAGGTTTGCACGGAGCGTGCATGAAGAGGCATACTTGCTGGACGGCGTAAGTGAGGTCGAGCCGTGTGAGGGTAAGGTATTGGAGAGCCCCGGCAAGACTCCGATACTGAGAGGGATCGGCAACGAGTACGCCATCGGCAGCGGAGAGTTTGGCTCAAGTGTCAACCGAGGTGGCTGTGGGATGACAATCGGCTATACCCACACGCTGGAGAAGATCGATGGCATATTGGCACTGGGAAAGAAAGAGCCCGTGAGAAGAACGGGTGACGGAGATGCCAAGGAAGTGGTGGAGGGAACCAAGATCGGTCATGGCGAACTTGGAGTGGAGTTGGTCCATGATCTAGTCTAGGAGGGATGTCGAAGACGCTGTAAGTACAATATCGTCGACGTATAGAAGGAGATAGGTGGTACCGTTGCCGATATGAAGAGTGAATAGAGAGCTATCGGACGCAGAGGCTACGAAGCCGATGTGCCGAAGGTAGGCAGCAAAACGTTGGTACCAGGCGCGAGGGGCTTGTTTGAGGCCGTAGAGAGAGCGTTGAAGAAGGCAGACATCATCGGGACGAAAGGGGTCGACGAAGCCTAGAGGCTGCTGGCAGTAGATCGTTTCCGTCAGATGACCGTGAAGAAAGGCATTCTTCACGTCAAGCTGATGGATTGACCAGGAGTGCGAGGCAGCCAAAGTGAGGACGATCCAGATGGTGGCGGGTTTGATGATGGGATTGAAAGTCTCATCGTAATCGACACCGGGGCATTAGGAGAAACCCTGAACTACCCAGCGTGACTTGTGACGGGCAAGGGAGTCATCAGCGTGGAACTTGTGTTTAAAAATCCACTTGTCGGTCACAATGTTGGCACCGGGAGGACGGGGGACGAGGTGCCATGTCTCGTTGTCCATGAGAGCATTGTACTCGTCGGCCATGGCCACGCGCCACTGAGGGTCGGCCAGGGTGGAACGAGAGTCACCGGGATGGGCGAGATAGAGTTGTGGATGGCGGAGAGCCCGTAGCGCTTTGTGGGGTGGAGAGACCCAGTCTGTGAGCGAGTGACCATATGAGATGTGGAGGGAACGGGAGCCGATGGTAGTGTGGTAGAGGTGGGGAGAATTGGTTGGGTAGGGGCGTCATATGCTCTGGATCGGTGGCTGTATGTGAGAGGAAGGAGGGAACTAGATCGGCCTGAATCGATGGAGTTGGATGGGCCGATCGGTTCGGTCGGTTCGATGGAGATGGAGCAGCCAATAGGGAGAGGGAGCCGATGGAGGCTGAGGAGCCGATGGAGGTAAGGTGTCCAATAGAAAGGGGAGAGGATCGATTGAAGCCGATGAGTGTAGTGGGCCGATGGGGGTCCGATGGGAGGGACATCGGACCGAATAGTAGTGAGATAGCTGAAGGATAAGTCCTTAGCAGCGGCCGATGAGGGGGCCGATGGGGAGAATGGTGAAGGAGACCGGGACGGCACGGTGTTGGTGAGGAGGAAGTTGAGATCGCTAGAGGAGGATCTTGGATTAAGCAGGCCAAAGAAAAAGCATGTCTCGTTAAAGATAACATGACGAGAGACGATGACCCGTCAGGTTGAAAGGTCAAGACATCGGTATCCCTTGTGAGATAAGGTATGGCCGAGGAGAATGCAGGTGGTGGAGCGAGGAGCGAGTTTGTGGGGAGCAGTGGCAGTGATGTTTCGGTAGCAGAGGCACCCAAAGACGCGAAGGTGGGAGTAGTCGGGCGTCGTGCGGTAAAGAAGGGTGTATGGAACGTTGTATTGAATGGAGGAACACGGGCGTCGATTGAGGAGGTAAGTCACAGTGGTCAGTGCTTCTACCTAGTGAGTTACAGGTAAGTGGGCATGAAGTAGTATAGTGCGACTTATGTTGTTGAGGGTGTGAAGGAGGCGCTCGGCCTTGCCGTTCTGGGGAGATGTGAAAGGGCAGGAGAGCCGTAGATGGATGCCCTATGAGGTGAGGAAGGTTGTAACAGTACAGTTAACGAACTCCGTACCGTTATCGGCTTGTAGAGTCTTGATGGGAAGGTTGAACTGGGTAGAAACGTAGGTGGTGAAGTTATTGAGGTGAGTGGCAACCTCGAATTTGTTGATGAGCGGAAACGTCCAGCATTAGTGTGTGTAATCATCAAGTATGGCAAGGTAATACTGATTACCGGAGACACTTTTAACTGGAGAAGTCCATACATCATAATGTATAAGCTCAAACGGTCGCGAGGTACAAGAGAGAGAACTAGAAAATGGCAGACGCACATGTTTGCCAAGTTGACACGAGTGGCAAACTGTGGAGTTGCTATGGGTACATTGGATTGAGGCGCTGCGACGTAGGTTGGCAATAGCGTCGGGGCCGGGATGGCCGAGGCGAAGATGCCAGAGGTTGGTGGAGAGGGCGACACTGGCGTGTGGAGTGGACGGCACAGTGGGAATGGTGTAGAGGTCGTCGCTACTATTGCAGCGAAGGATCTATCGTCGGGTTGGGATATCCTTCACAGAGAAACCAGAAGCATCAAATTCGATTGAGCAATTATTATCTCGTGTGAATTGGCGAACAGATACAAGATTGTGAATAAGGGAAGATATGATAAGAACATTACGAAAGGGAAGGTTAGTGGTGGGTGTAGACAGAGAGGAGTCACCATGGTATTGAACAGGAAGAAAGTGGCCATTGCTGATGGTGACAAAGGAGGAGGAAGAGGGATGACAAGAACGGAGTTTACCAGCCGATGACGCCATGTGGGAGTACGCCCTAGAGTCCAGCACCCAAGGGTGCTGTGGTTGGAGTGTCATCTAGTTGAGGACGGCGACGAGGCCAACCTGGTTCCAGGACGGAACCGACTGGGTGGGTGGTGTCGGTAGCATTGGCTGAGGCGGCAAGATGGGAGCCGATGCCATGTGGCCTTGAGGATGGACGCCGAGAACCCTTGGTTGCCATCCGATAGGGTTGTGAGGCTGAGGCTAGGGTGCCTAGGGGTTGTAGCAAAGCCACGAACCTGTGGGACCGGCAGACTGGGCAGGGACTGAAGCAGGTCACGAATGCATCGGACCGTGCCAGTTCTTGCCCTTGCCTTTGCCGGTGTGGGCTGTGTTGCCATGGTTAGAGCCATGGCCGCCAGAGCCGCGGGAGGGAGTGGCAGAGTAGGATGCTCGGTAGCCATTATTGGTTGTGGCGAGGAGAGCGGTGTGGGCCACGGTCTTCTCGTCGTTGGCCAGACGGAGTTCTTTAAGAACTAACATGTCATGGGTCCGGGCAAACGACGGAAGGGGTGTGGCGTTGGCGATGTCGTCGGTGGTGTTTGAGAAGTGGGGGTTGAGACCTTGCAGAAGGGCGAGAACGAGTTGAGAGTCGGCCATAGGGTGGCCGACATCGTGGAGAGCAGCAGCCTTGACCTTAAGGCGTTGGCAGTACAAGGAGACAGAGGAGTCTTCTTGTACCATGGAATGAAACTCATTGAGGAGGCAGATAGCACGGGGCTACTTGTTTGCGAGGAAGATCCGCTCGATAGCCACCTAGAGATCCTGGGCGGTGGGGTCGGTATCTTCCATGGCGAGGTCGAGAACAGAGTCGTCGACCGAGCCGAGCAGCCAGCTGCGCACGTAGCACTCCGCGATGTCCCACTGGGGTCATCGGGTCGAGGTGGAGTAGAGCCATCGATCTGTGACCGTAGGCCGAACTTTCCACAGAGGGATTTAAAGAACAAAACCCACTTGGAGTAGTTGGCGTTAAGGTCTAGAGAGATAGGAATGTGAGATTTCACGTTCACAGCAGCGTAGGGGGTGATAAGATCGGCAAAGTGGTGCCCGAGGTGTGGTCTAGGGCAATGAGAACCGGAGCAGATTCGACGACTGGGAGAGTACCGGAGCTGAGGGTAGACTTGGTGGCCATGATGAGAGAAGAACAGGGACAAGAAGCCGATGGAGTAAAGGGCTAATGAGAGGAAGCCGATGAGAGGAAAGATCGACCGATCAGAGAAATGAGAAGCCAATAGAGAGTGGGCCAGCCAGCCGATGGGGAGTGGTTGGCCGATGTGGAGTAGGCAGCGGAGTAGGTGAGGAAAAAGGTGGTGACAGAGTAGGTAGGTCAGAGAGTGGTTGGGTCACGGACGTGCGAAGATTCACGTTCGTGGACTCGTGGAGGCCAAGGAGTGGAGCAGACGCGAAAAAGGCAGAGAGGGGCCAGATGCGAAGAGAAGATGTTCACGTCCGGGAGGCAGGGATTCGTGTCCGTGGACATGTGGACACGTCAGATTGGCTCGGATGTGAGGGGAGAAGGTTCGCGTCCGAGAGCCATTGAGCGTGTCGGAAAAACGGGAACCGAGGGAAAGTTCTAGCCGATGAAGGTTGGACAGGTCCAGCCGATGGGAGGGTGGACGAGTTCAGCCGATAGAGACGATGAGCACAGAGGTGCGAAACGAGACGAAGAGGCGAGAAGAAGGGTGAAGACGGGTGCGAGGCGAGATGAGGAGGCGGATGGAGACCGTCGCCTTATCACGTGGAGGTGGAAAGAAGAAAAGAAAAGCATATGCAGAGAAGACGGGGAGAAGAAAGGAACGGAGACGAGAGAGCGAAGAGAGAGTACTGGGAAGAAGGTCGGCGACATGGAGAAATATCGACAACGGGGAGAAAAAGGTCGGCTCGCCGATAGGAGAAAGCTAGCGCGCCAGAGATGTTTAGACTTATTTTGATACTATGTAGAAATGTGTATATTAAAACTAATACCCTAACACTAGGGGATCGGGTCTATATACCAGTGGTCTAACACAACCTACACATAACAATAGTCCCAAAAGACTGATGATGGTCTAAATTTCAAATTTCAAGTTACTAGCTTATCGTGTGAGTTCTTGAATGTAAATTTTTTGTGATTATGTAGCCCAATTTCCGGTTACTCCCATAGAACTATATAAATAATGTATGTTTTTCGGTTTTGGATGTACAAATTTAGTTATGATTAATTCTTATTTACCTGAGCATAAGGCTTGATAATTAGTAGTGTATACACCGGGTCCAATTGAGCTGGCCTATGTATACTTCCGCGCGGCAAAGCCGCGGTTACTTACTAGTCTTGAAGACAATCCAACGGCCACAAAATCCAACTGACAAATCAAAATTAAACAGCCGGCAGACATGTAGCAAATCCCATCTTTTTTTGCGTTGTTAATAAAAGTTACTTATTATTTGTGCCTATTGGCAGTCGCAGATTTCATCCAATTTTTCATCCTCAAGACCGGAAACACTTAATTACACGCTTGACGCGCGCTTCGCTTCCGTGCTCGCCTGTCCCGTCGCCGGCGCGTCGACCTTCGCGGCGCCAATGCAGCAAGAAAGGCACCGGTGAAGATTCAGAAGGTCCACGACCTCCCGGGGGTCGGAGGGGCACCGGTTGCTTCGGATGCAGAAGTGCAGCAGCAGGTGTGCGACGAGGTAGGCCACGATGACGCCCCCTACGGCCAGCACGAACGCCGATGTCCTCACGCTCCGGCAGCTCCCCGCCGCGAAGGCTCCCAGGAGGCCGAGCAGGTCGAACGCCATGGCCGCCTGCAGCGCCCGCACCCTGTACCCGTGGAAGCTGAAGGTGCTGCTCAGCAGCAGCATGGTGATCACCAGCGACGCCACGAACGCCGTCGCGTTGCAGTAGAAGAACACGTTGTACCGCACGGGGTAGTGCACCTGTGTGAGATTCAGTCCAACGACGACAGTGTGATTCGTCAAGAACGCGTCACATGCTCGTACGTGCGCACTCGAATGGCAGCAGCAGCCAGATTGATTTGTCGATCGAACTGCAGAAATTAACGTTTAGACACCTGGAGCACGGGGTCGCCGGCGACGTGGCCGTCGGCGTCGTCGGCCCAGACACCGCCGGGCGGGCTGAGGCCGGCGTTGTAGGTGACGGTGGCGGCGAGGATGGCGAGCAGGAGGAGGCATTTGTGCATCTTCTCCAGTATGCCCTTGTTATGCTCCCGCTCTTGATCCGTCGACGACGAACTACCGTGCTCCGCCGTGACCATGGACGGTGGATGATTTGGCGCCATGTATGAGCATTCGACGATCGAAGTACTAGGTTTAAAGCTGCAGGCTAGTTTTGCTAGGTTTTATGGTGCATTCTTGTGACGTAGTGGTTAAGAGAAGTACTAGCTTCTCCACAGCTGTTTTTGGTGAGTTTTGCAGCTGGCGCATTAGCTGCTGACATCGATGTGTGGCATGCTAATCAAGGCAGGAATGTGCGAGTTTGAAGTGTAGAACATGTCTGCAGACGTCTTCTCCATATTCCAAGAATTTTCAGAGGTTCAAGGGTCGTCTACATATTGCAAGGAAAACTTTTTTGACAGTGTAGTACACAACTACAAGCATAATTTACATCGATGAAGTTCATCAAAGAACAGCCTCCTATTCAATAATCTGAAAAGGTCAATTAAATTTGGAGGGCCAGGATTACATTGAGATTTGTGCTTCTAAGTATCCAAACCAACTCATCTTTTATTAATTGTCTCATGTGACCTGAAAAACCCCAACATGGCCTTGTGCCACACCTCTTCCCTCCATCTCTTAATCAACAACAAGATCCTTGCATCGTAGTACCTCTCCTATATCTAAGGACTCTGCCACTACATCCTCCACCATTCCTTTATCCTCCCCTTGTCCACCATTATCCACCAAAGCTTGCTACCTCTCATTATTAGGCTTCTACCATCTTAGGTCATCCTCAAACACACTATAAACCCTAATTCTATGCTAGCCATCAAGAGGCCATCGCGGTGGAGAAAGAGAAGTTTGTTTGAGTGGATGAGAAGACAAGTGACAAGTCTCCACGCCAATAGTAAGATTAATAAATTGAACTACTATTTCTGAAAAAATTTAGATGTCTAAAGTATTGAAAATCCTATTACTAAATAAACTTCAATTGGTCTATCTGAGATCGAGTATGTATGGCAGACATCTTCATTTTCATTGTATAATACTTAATAACTTTATACACTTGATGAACATTTTTCGTTTAATATATAAACTTTCCTAATGATTTACCACTTCTATCATTTTCTTTGAATTATAGATCCCTTCCTCGTGCCCACCTACTTTCCTTTTGATGTTTGCTTCACTGGGCCTCCTCCTGTCCAACCATCCCAAAGCCTACCCGCCTCCTCTTTCTCCCGCACCAGCTGGCCTAGCACCGCATGGGCCAACCTTTGGCCCAACTCTCGCTTAGACCACTTCCTCCTGCATGCCTTATCTGTTTACACGTGGCCCACCCACACTCATGCCCGCTTCCTTCCTCTATGGCTAGTCAAAAGGCTGTTGTGCCTTGCCCTCCCATCATGTCATTGGTGTCACCAAGCTCGAGGGCTCTTTCCCTCTTGTCCCATCGCCATCCGCATGTTCCCTACCTTATTATCCTCCTCAAGTCGACAGCCCCCATGCTGCAAGCCACCTTTACTCCACGTTGACCCGTCGCCCTAGCCAATTCTTGCGCCAACGGCACATCGCATCATGCTACCCCGAGCTCCATGCCACTGCCTCTCTTCACCATTGTGTAGATCCACTCCTCTGCTTATAAATAGGCATGGGGCCTTCCCTTTTTCCCCACCATGACACATCTCTGTGATGAGTCTCTCGCCTCTGCTAAGCTAGAGCGTCGAGCCTCTGCTACTGCCATAGTTCCCATGGTAAGCTCCTTGTCCTCTCCTCCCTTCCTTCTATCTCAAGCACTCAAAGACCAAATTAAAACCCTCTGCATCATCGAGTCCCTCCACCACTTACAGACCCGGTCATTGTCATGCGCCTCTCAACCATCCAAGTTGTTCATAACATTTCACCGCTGGCCATTGAATCAACAATAGCTACCACCAGCCATCAATCTACTTCGAGGTCAAGCCCTCTCCCTGATCCAATTGAGGTGGCAACCACGTGGCTGCCACCACAGTGCCCTTGTGCAACCACAACTAGACCACCATGGTGAGGCCCACGAGCTGTGACAACTCATTTCCATTGGGTCTGCTTCTTCCATCCTTGGGCCATGGTCTATCGGATCAGCCTAAGAAACTGATGTTTGCTAGCTCCCTCTCCTTTGCCCGAGCCCATCGTGCACCTCCTCGGTCAAGCTTGATGGAACGGCATAGTAGGGCGAGTTCCACTAGCCCCCTCTCTCTATGTTTGTGGACCAAATCCACCATGGATCATAGACCCATGCCCCTCTCCCCCCTCACTACATCGGCCCCACCCGTCAATCATGGGAATATTCTCTAAGAATATTCCTTTTTCTAGTTTCAATAAACTCTTTTCTATTTCTAGAAAATTATTTAAACTTTTAAAATTCATATATCTCAATTCAGAAATTCAATTGACCCATTCAAGTCTCTATTCTTTTTTCTAA
Source organism: Oryza coarctata (assembly GCA_030770085.1). Lineage (NCBI taxonomy): Eukaryota > Viridiplantae > Streptophyta > Magnoliopsida > Poales > Poaceae > Oryza > Oryza coarctata. The sequence continues at coordinate 8,325,072 of CM061472.1, forward strand.
ATTTGGATCTACCCAATGAAAGTATTAATTATTAATAATATTATTTTCTTTTTATCATTTTGTGTTGTTTTCTCTCTTTTATGCATAGTTGATAATGATAGAAATTATTTTAGACATCGAAGTTTGAAGATTTTGAAGATAAGGACAGAGGCAAGTTATTCGATTATATTGCTCCAAGTTTATAAAATATTTTATTTGTAAAACTGCATTTCAAGTGTACATGATAATTTGATCGGCCTCAGTTTACACAACAAATTGACAGACCTACCAACTAGTTGCTTTTACCCATACGTTATTGATGATCCCTATCCTTTTTGCTCCACGGCATTTTGCTCCACCCCTGTGGTATGTCGGCAACCATACTCCCAAGCAAAGGTACCGATAGTCCCACTCACATTATATTTGTTTGTCAATATAGAAAAAATGGGTTGATGAAACCTTTGAAAACCTAACATGTGGTGTTAGTAAGTTCGCAAAATAAAAGTTGTTTGCGAAAATCACAATGCAAAGTGGTCACTTTTGTTGTGGTGCTCTATATTTGTATATAAGGACTAATTCCTTGAGAAATTTTGTTCGAGCATTTCACAATGCGACCATATTGGTGGTATGGAACATCCCTAGCTAAGTAATTAATTGGTTAAAGATACATCGTATGCTAATAGTTAGGGAATAACATAATGAGGAGATGTGAGGTTATGTTGCACTAGGTGCAAACTAAAATTTAACATGCTGGGCATGTGCGGATGGTGCCATCCATCCTAGGTAGATGAGGGCCGAGGTTTGCTTGATAGTCAGTTTAGAGAGATCCCTTCTATATGGCATGAGGTATCCTTGATTAGTTTTGGAATGGCGTTGTCATGAACCTTTCTCATCGTCAGGTGTGCGAAGTAAAGCTTTTATCATATGGGTAAAGTGTGCACCCTCTGTAGAGTTTATCAAACTATTCGAACAACTGTGATAACGGTTACGGGTAAATGTGAGGTAATTCTTTTAGCGTAGATTTATTTGCATGTACTTTGTGAAAATGGTTTGCGGTATGGAAATCATTATCAAAATTGGCTTTGTTGGCTGAAACGAACCTATGTGGATCGATATGTCAGATGACATCATAGATTAGGCATCCAAGTAGAAATAGCGTGTGCTGGAAATTATGAACAACTATGAAAGTCAGAAAGATGAGAATATGATATGGGTTGATGTCCTATAAAGGAGACGAAAGTGAAAAGAAACAAATAAATAAGAAATGAGTTGGAAACTGGCTAAGGGTAGAATGGTCAGGCATCCGGCAATAGAGTAAACTTCTTTAGAAATTTTAATCAACTAAAATTCATCTTGTCTGCTTAAGTTATTACAAAGCAATTTATATAATGGATCGAGGTGAGTCTCTTTCCAACCACTTGTTAAATAATCCATATTTAGTGTTTTAAAAAATATTTTTAAAAGTTTATGAGATAAACCAATCTCTACTTTAAAATGCATACTCATATTTTCTTATATTTTCTTTAACTTACTAAGTACGTATGTACTCAGTCATTGTTTTTCTCATCCCTCAAGAAGAACGAAATGAAGTTCAAGGTTAGGGTTTATTTTCTAATCCCAAGCCTTTATTGCTTGGGGATTGGGTCTAGGTGTGCTAAGTTTCGCTACTGCTTCTTTATTTATTGGTTACATTCTCGAAGTTGTTTCAAAAGTATGATCTCCTATAAGGTACAATCTATCTGAGTTGTTATATTTAGTTATAATAATGCCTCTTCTTTGACTGTTGGTAGCAACAAAGTTTTTAGAGATTGTTATCTCAGTATTGCAGTTCTGTGGGAGTACGTTGATGCTGATTTTGTATGGTTTACCCTCTTTGATGTCACTATAGGTGGTATCAGGACGGGGCGTGGCAACGAACTAAGAGTGAAGGTATAACCTACTATAAAATTATATTTAGTTACAATAATACATTTTCTTTGAGATTGTATCTTGACATTGCGGTTCGTTGGGAGTAGGTTTATGCCGCCTCAACCGCTAGTGCCACAACTACGGTGTATAGCGGAACCATATACATCAGTCATGCACCTCCATCACGTGGGATGGTGCCCTAGGCTATATAGTGTGATGGTGGGTGCCACCGCCACTTTGTACCACACTGGCCAAGGCCCCATTTGACTTACATATTTTGCTGGAGTACTTAGCATGTTTTTAATAGCTAAATGGTATAGCTAAAAACTTTAAAACTTTAATAGCTAAATTATTTTATAAAAACTTTAAAATTAAATAAACCTATTTTTTAAATTTGCAATATCTAATACTTATTGTAACAATGATTGCCCATGTTTCACGTGCAGCAATTAGATCAGCTCAAATAGCTGATTCGAACGCACCATAAGGCCTTCTTCGACAACAAGCTTGGCCATGCGTGTGGAAAAGGCATACGTAAAACCTGCAACTATAATTTGGCCAAGTGGCGCATTTGAACACTCTTAACAAGACGAAAGTTAGCCGAAGATTCCTGGTCTCACTATAAATTCCTATTAAAAATACACATGAATAATTATGGGCCGAGAAGAACTGGTATGTAAGTACTGGGGTGTAATGACCCTGGCGGAATTTCCTTAACACCGTACCAAATTATGTTAAGCAGAAAATACCCTACGCTTTACTGAATGTATATGAAATATTATATAAATAATAGATAAATATATTTTTAAAATATTATAAAAATAACGTGGGAGATAATGATTTGACATATAGCTCTAGAAATTATATATGATATGTATACTTCATAAGTTTAATATATAATAATTGCATAAAGTGATATGTTTGTATTTTAAGATTTAGAGATAGTGGTTCTAACTAATTATTATTAATGGGTAATGACGTGGTATGTTTGTATGGTAAACTTCGGAGTTAGTGGATTCTAACTACATATTTACCTTTAAGAAAAACATAGTGGTGCAATACGAGTAACTTCAATGACTTTTCTGTCTGGATCCGCTCTGATTATGGGTACCAGCATTTAACACCCGGTGAGTAGAGTCATCACAAATGATTTCACTGCGACATTCCTATGTAAATCCTATATGATAAAAAGATGCGCTTAGTGTTCCACCAGGGTAAATTTCAGTGTAGTGTCCTCATAGCAATTCCGTAGTTTTATTCATGGCAATTGTTTTATTCATGACAAATTGCTAAAAACAACCGAGCATGGTACTGAAGCACCCAAGAACCGCCCGGAGAACGCTACAATCCAGTCCAGAGTGAAAAATAATAATTTTTGATAAGAGCAGAATAGCATAGATGCATGCATGCGTGCAAAAAGCTTAAAGGAGATCACAAACTGCCAGACGCAAGAACCAGCTAGGGGTCAAGGTGGCCGGCCTCTGCCGGCTGCTGCTGCCTCCACGCCGCCACCCCCTCTCGATTGATCAGACATTCAGACGTCGTCGGCCGGAGGCGCCCCGCAACACAGGCAGCAAGGTCGCTGCTTGCTACTCCCCGTCGGCGCCGCCGCCGCATTCTTCCTCTGGCTAACGCGCTCCATCATCTGCAGGTCGCCATGCGCCTGACGCGTCGCCCTGCCCACCACGTCTCTCGGCACCGGGCACCAGTGGCTCTTCGCCAGGCTCAGCATGCACGGAGACGTCCTCAGCACGAATTCGCAGAATTTCTCCATCACCCTTCAGTGAAATCAATTCGTCATCCATTCATGTGGTCACTCGCATCAAGATTCATGGATTTATACGCAGTTAGTAGAAAGCTAGATGATTGGATTGGTGCCTACTCTCCCATGGCGATGACACAGGTGAAGGCGAAGCCGGTGATGACGATGACGTAGATGCAGGAGGACATGAAGCGGGTGGAGCCGGCGATGTAGGCGCCGACGAGGCTGGCGAGGTCGAGGAAGGTGGCGATCATCAACGCCACTACCTTGGTCTCCGACCGGTAGAACCGCTCGCTCATCAGCAGCACCGTGATCACCAGCGACGTCACGAACGTCGTCGCGTTGAAGTAGTAGAACGTCTTGTACCTCGCCGGCGACGTGTTGCGCAGCACTGGGTTGCCGGCGCTGTGCCCGTGCTCGTCGTCCTGCCAGAACCCTCCCGGAGGGTTCAGCCCGGCCTGGTACGACGCCGACGCCGCCACGGTGGCCACCACCATCAGCCACCCGCGCATCTCCCTGAACCACTTGTTCCACAGCGCCACCGTGTTCTCGTTCTCCTCGAGGATAATGAAGCCCTGGAACGGCGCCGCCGCCGCGCTCGTGTCCCCCTGAAGCAACGACGGCGTGATCAGCACCGGCATGCCGCGCTTCCCCGTGGGGACTAAGTTGATGGCCGCCGGCGCAGCCAGCTCGCCCGGAGCCACGTCGGCGACTGGGACGGCGCGGCCTCCCGACGACGGCGCCTGACACTGGCTCGACATCCTGGTGATCGGTCGTTCGACGACGCTGATTTCAGTGCACTATGCACGTGTCTCGTTTAAATACTCGCGTGGATTGTGAATTGTGATTATGCTTTCCTAATGACGTCCACATTACATGTGCATTGTCTGCTGTGCAAGCAAGCAGCTTCATCTTTGGTGAAGACGACGAAAGGGTGCACATATGCGAATTTTCAAGTGAACAAGAAAGGAATTATCCTATTATTCGAGATGAAGAAAAATATGCCCACTGCAGCGTGCTACGTATCCTGTTCTATTTCACCTTTGCTTTGTACTGGCCTCTCACCCCTGCGCGCGCGGCGTCAAATATATCTGATCGGATGGACTAATATCTATAGTTGTTACTTTTTAGTGTACTAATGACACAATTAACGACACATATTATACCCTTTGGTTAGTTACATCATTTGGCCGTCGCATGTCAGCCTGGAAGGGAGCAGAGAGAACGCCAAAACAAACGAATACTCGTGAGAGATGGGGCTACCTATAATCTGGAAAAAGAAATATTTTTATAGGACATTTTATTTCAAAATAATATTTTGATCTAAGGTTACTTTATTAATATATAACTAGACAGATTGCGCTAGTAGCACATACTTTCACACTTACTATGAAAGAAAAACAATTTTAAATGTTTGCACAACTTGATCAAACTTTTAAATCATAAATTAGTTTTATCCCAAAGTTTAGTTTTCTCTAGAAACTAGCTTATTAAGTTGCGCTTTCGCACAACTATAACCTACCTCCCTCCCTGTTATGATGTCTTTACATTTATAGTAATAAATTTAAATTTATAATAATAATTAACAATGTATATAAGTGCCAGTAGGACATACTTCGAAGCTACAGAGCCCTTTATATTTATATGTAGGCCGTAATATATTATAATGGTATTCTACGTTTGTTTGCAAAATCATAGGACTTGATAACACTACGGCACATACATTTAAATGAGGGTTATACTGAAAGAGACTTGGGAATGGGCATGAGCCTAAATCAACTGAACAGCTCACACCAGGAGCAAACAAAACAATAAGGCTTGTCTCACGAAGAGATGGTACATTGAAAGGAAAATTTTGACGGAAACAAAAAGGGAAATTGGAGAGCTTAAGGTATTGCATTGTTCATTGATGGTAAAATTACAGATTTCACCGACGCCAAACTGAACAAGTCTTGCATTTGGTTGTGATGCAATCCAGGAAGAACTCAAGAACGTTCAGCTGAGAATACAAAATCATTCTAGTGAACACTGCAGGCATCCCGTTAAACATCTTCTCTAGTTTACTCCTGTCATATAATTGTAGAGAGCATGTAAGGCACACTTCTGGTAAAAAGGCTCAACATCATTGGATTCAAAGCACAAAGACGTGTCGAATGAAAATTTTTCTTTGACCCAACAATGCAATATTAACTTAAAAGCATGGACAGAATAAAATTTGATTTTCTGCTATTTACGACAGATTGTAAGCTAGACAAAATAAAAATAAAACTTCTGTTATTTATGACAAATCGGAAGCTAAAAAAACAGAAGGACCTGATATTTAAATGGAAGGAACAGCATATGATATACATGTATAGTCCATCTCCAATAAATGTAGTACTAACTCCAGGTAGCCTATCCATTACCCTGCTCAGTCATGAGTCAAAATTTGTTCCAAGAACATGATTAAGGCAGAGCATAAAAAGAAGTGTATGGTATTAATCATGTTTGTCCTTAGTAAGTCAAAGACGCATCAACCACAATGCTTAAAGTATATATATATATAACTAACATTTTTCAGAAAATCCAAGTCTTTCTCACTCATAAAACGTTAAGCTATTAAACAGGAGAAATAATTAATCGCAATATACGAAATATATCTTAACTATTCAAAAAGAGTAAGTGCGTGGAATAATAACCTGGTGCACAAAGGTGTAGTTATAAGGGTCATATACTAAATTTCCCAAGTTAGCAATTTCCTCTCCTTGGACTCTGCAATAGCATAGCATTGATGACTATAAACTGATGAACTTGTACTGCTTAGCATAATTTCGAATTAATTTGGTTGCCATGGACCTTTGAGAACATTTTTTTTTGCTGAATATTCCAGATTTTAAGGATACTGAAGATATACCGTAGCTTATTAGCTGAACAGAACTATATTACCACAGTCTGCACAGAGGTTGTGAGCTTCCAGGTTAAGTGAATTTGCAGATATGGATTTGTAATAATACAAATGAGAAGATAATAAGCAAAATGCGATCATTTATAACCACCATGGCTGTGTGTACTGGTTGAGTGAAACTGTAGGTACTACTGTAAGCGCCGTACATTTACAACTACCATGTATGTGCATTGTCTGAAATGCAAGTAAGCTGCTTTGATTATAGTAACAAAATTTCCACTTTAGTGAAGACGACGAAAGGTTCCATCCATATATAAATATGCGTAGTAGTCCTATATTTTCGTATATATATATGCTTTCAGCATGGACAAGAAAGGGATTTTCGTTCAGACTATTCAGGCTGAGAATTGTGTTAAATCATTGATTAATATTTTATAATAAATAATTAGATTAATAAATTATTTAATTAATAAAATTTGGTTTAGAAATATTTATAGTGTCATGTGTAACTAAGATCAGGTTATGATATATATGCTTAGAAACGGTATACAGCTGACTTGAGATTAACTTTGTGGAAGCATTACATTATTGAAATCATCTTTAATATTAATTTGATCTTAATTTTAAAATCATTGATATATGTTTGATTGACCATGTATCTACCTTATCTTGTAAAACATACCCTTGGATTGCTTTTAGTATACTTTAAATATCCTAAAAAATAAAAAGTTATTTACTATAAGTAATAATTGTGAAATCACGACAATTGGATTTTAAATTAGTTATTTATTGTCTCTTTTATATCCTTGATGAAACCATTGTTAAAGAGAAAGAAATATATACAAAATGCATGGTTAAAGAAAGTGGGAGAAATTTGATTTTTTTTTGTTTTTGTGATTAATTGACAAAGTTTTGATAATTTCATCTATTCTTAAAAATAGTTGATTTTGTGGTCATATTGAAATTTTGAAAAATTTAGACAAATTCTTTCTTTTAAGAAATAGGAGAGTTTTTTTTCACTTTTATGATTTTTGAGTCATTTATGCTTTTTAAACATCTCTTTAGTTTTTATTTTTCACAAACAACAATTTCCATTTTGAAGATGTTCATCAAGGGGGAGCATTTCTCTTAATCAAGAGGTGCCATTTATATTTTTAGGGGACATAAACTAGGTCGACAAATGCAATGGGTGTGTATATTAATTTATATTAAAGGTTGCATTCATGCACATTAAAAATGTAATTGTTTTCTCTCCTAATTAGAAACTCTCCTAATTAGTTTTTGTCGATCCATGTTTTAATGCCCTAATTTTTAAGACATAAAACTATTTTAATAAAAACCCTAATTACAATTTTTTTTATTTGTGTGAGAATTAATGAGCTAAGTGCCAAACGAAAGTACATCTAGCCTGATTTTAAATGATAAATAATAAACTAACATAATTATTGAGTTATATACAAAGATTATTCTATAAAACTAAGTGTAAGTATGATGACCCATATAATTTGAAGATTAAGCTACGGTGAGAAGACTCGAAGTTTATTTTAAACTTCTTTTGAATTTTTTGTGTCTAGGAAAGCCATAGTATTAAAAGGGGTTGTAAATAGTACTTCAAGTGTACTATCCATGTTTTACTTAAGAGACATTTGCACATCAGTTATACTACTTTATTTGCTTCTGCCTATGGGTCGGAGTTTTTGGTTTTAGGGGGATTAGAGGTTCCAATCCATTATTATCTGTCAGCGGCTAATTGTTTGGTCAAAGGTTCTAGGACAAGGGTCAAAAATGTAGGGGAGTGGGTATAAACATACTCTTTCCCTTCTAAAGCCGTTTTGGTCTTTCTATTTTCGTTTTTATATCTTATAGCTTCTCTTAGAACTCTACACAACTCTTCCACCAAGTTCTTATGTTTTTATGGAGATTTAAGTGAAGTTCTTGAGTGGTTATAGTGATTTTTCCTATAAGAAGAGCTAGGAGGATCTTAAGTACTTGAGGATCAGCGTGAATCACTATTAGGCGTCATCGCAAGCTTCCTCAAGTTGTAGATTGTTTGGGGCAAATTTGCAATGGTGGACCTCGCCTCCACAAAGAAAAGAGAAAATCGATGAAGTAAGAATCAAGTTGAGATTTGTGACTACTTTGTGAGGTAGGGGGTTGAAAGAGACCTAGCTCTTAAGAGCTCCTTAACAGAGATATAAGATCTTTGTGACCTGAACATCAGAAAAAAAATACTTTGTGTCTTCCTCTCTCTCTCCCACTTTGTGAATTTTGTGTCAAAACTTGCTCATTTTCTATGTTGTTTACTATTTTCTGTATTACAGTATATGTACACTTGTTTACTGCTTCCGTTGCTATTACTTCTGTTCTTGAGATTATGGACAAAGACTTAAAAGAGTTCATCTACTGTTTGATCAGAAGTTCCTGCCTCAATAGACCAAAGGTTCCGACCAAACATCTCGGTCTATGCCAAAAGAGCTGATCGGAAGTTCCAAACCATTGGTGGCAAACTTCCGGTCAAGCTTGAATCTGATTACTGCAATAAAGTAATTTTCAGAAACACCTATGCGCCCCTCTCTAGGCTATCTCTAGTATTTTCAATTGGTATCAAAGCCAATATCTTTGGATTGGCTTAATCGCTAGAATAAAAGATGTCAGGGAACAGATCTACACCACCACATAGCAGCAAAAATATTTCGTTTGCCGGTAGCTTCACCAACAAAAGCGATGCTAAGAGAGTTGCTATACCTTTTAATTATGACAAGATTAAATCACATTCTTGTACTTAATTCATCTTTGTACCTTTCGAGTGGCCACCTCACTTTGATAGGACCTTCTATGCCACATGAAAGTATAAGATGAAGTTGCATCTAATCTCTTTACATCCGAGTGTTTAGAAAATTGTGCGCACAAGTTGTGATATGCCAGACAACACTGAGAACCCACGTTGGAGTAAGAACAAATGATCCAACAGAATGCTTAAGCCACTAGTGTCATACATAGCACCTTGAGCCTAGAAGAATTCAACAAGTTTGATCAACTTGAGGAGGCCAAGAACATATGGGACACTCTCCAACTCGCTCATGAATGCTATTCGAGCGTGAAGGAGTAAGGATTGAGTTGTTGGAAGAACAACTCAGTCAGTTTATGATGAAGGATGATGAGACACCTTAAGAGATGTATGATCATATTATGATCATCATCAATAAGATCTACGATCATGGCGACAAGGGCATGACCAACCAAGTCATCATCAAGAAACTTCTCTGAGGTTTTATCTTAAGAAACAACACATTAATAACTCTCGTTCAAGAGATGAAGAACTAAAAGAGGCTTACTCCAAGTACATCAAGACACTCTCCAAACAAGCCACTCTCGGCAAGAACAAGGATATTACTTTCAAGGCCAAAAAAAAAGTTTCAAATGCTGAGGAGAGTTAACATGAGGACTTCGCACTAGTTGTGAGGAAGTTTAAAAAAATTTTGAGAAGTGGAGGTGACTTTCGTAAGAAGAAATAGGGTGACAAAAGAAAGAGTCAATCAAGCAAGAGGATGTGCTACCAATGTGATGAGCATAGATACTTCATTGTTGATTACCCCCAACAAGACCAAAGACAACAACAACAATGCCAAGCATCACAAGAAAAGAAGTGGTCATGCACACAATGCCGACCCTTTCCTTTCAAAAATTTATAAAAAAAACTATCTTAAATTTTGAATTCAAAATCGCCTTTGAATCCTCTCTTTTCCCTATCTTTTTTCCTTTCCTCAATTTCATATCAAAATTCAAACCCATTTCTAAAATGTTCAAAATCTCCATCAAAAACCACTTGATTGAAATCCTTAGATTATTGTGAGTTCATATATCAAATTTGAACTCAAAATATTCATTCAAATCTTTCAAATACCCCCAATCAAATTCATCAAAAATGTTAAAAGGCATCATTCATTTTGGGAAATCTCCTCTCTTTCTCCTCCCTTCCTCCTTCTCCCACACTTGGTCCAAATAGCCACCACCACAGTAGCCCATCCTAGCCAAGCATTGCTCTGCCCTATCCTCTTAGTGCTGGCCCAACCAGCTAGCCCAGCACCACGTGGCCTAGCAAACCGCCACTTCCTCGGCCCAACAGCCCACACGTAGCCCTCTTCCCCCATGCATGGGACCCACATGTCAGCCTCCATCTATCATCTTCCTCCTTCCACCACTCTCCTATCGCTTTCTCTCTCCCATCTTTCTCAACCTCTCTCATTCTCTTCCCGAGTCGGCAGCGTCGTATGTGCCATACCTCCTTGTCTAGCCAGCTTGACCTTGAGCGGCATCGTTCATCAACCACACGGGGCCTGGCCAAGCACGAAATGCGCTTTGCCACCTACCATGTTTGCTCAAGTAAAAAAGCTAGGTAGGCCTGAGAAAATATCTTGCCGACGAGCCCGAAGGTCAAACGAGCACACATGTGATTACTCGTCTCATCACATCAATGTCGCCTCTATCTCTCCTTACCTCTCTTATGGTACTTGGCGCAGATGCTAGCGCTGGCCATAGCAACATCATAGTGAGGTGTTGTGTTGGCTAGTCGCACCATGTTAACCATTTTCTCAATTGTCATTGTCCATCATCGCAATCCACCACTCTTGCCTATAAATAGGCCGAGTAACCCACTATTCTTTCATACTCTGAGCCATAGCCGACCTTCGTCTATCGCCAGGACCGTTGCCCCACCATTGAGTTTGTAGCTCTAACCCACGCCATTCTTGCTACTGTGAAGTCCAATCCACCAAGCCATTACCACCATCGAGTTCCTAGAACCCTATGACTCTATTCCACCCCTCACTAAGCCCCAATCGCTACCGAAGTTGCCTTCCCCCAAATTGGCCTTCGTCATCATGCCATTTCCATTGTTTAAGGATCTTGCCGTAATTGAAGGTATAGACCAATTCCTCCCTAAATCATATCCATCTCTAATCACCGCATTCGACCATGCCCAGTTTGAAGCAAGCAATAGCACGAATGGTCATCCGTGGCGACCTAAGGACCACAACTCTCACCAGCAAGAAGCGTTGCAGATTACCTTCATCTCTGGTCCACCTCTACCCCATCCAAACCATTCAATGCCTTCACCATCCTTTACCCAATGCCCCCATGAAGCTGCTCCTCCAAAACCATAGTCGTTTGCTGGATCGGCCTTGGCTGCCATCGGCCGTCGATTAGTGCCAGCCAGGGTCAACTTGTTGGTCCACGATGACATGGCAAAGCCACATGGCTGCCACATCAGCAACATGGGCTAGCCCTCACCATCGAGGCATCCTATCCTGCACCAGGCCACCAGCCTATTAGGCCTCAGTGCCATTCCCCAGCTCTAGGCTAGCCTACTCCTGATGTGGGACAACGCCTATAGACCGGTCTAATGGGCCGAAGCTATCCCTCCCTCATTCTCTCTATGACAAGTGAACCCTATCTCTTAGCCTAAGAAATATTCTTGAGAATATTATCTTTCCGATTCTAATAAATTATTTTTATTTTCTAGAAAATCATTTAAACTTCTAAAATTCATATCTCTTTATCTATAAATCCGATTGACCTACCCAATGGTACTATTAGTTATTCATAATGTTATTTTGTTTTTGGGTTTTGTGTTGTTTCTCCCTTTTGCACATAGTCGACGATGACGGAAATTGTTTCAGATGAGATATTTTGAAGACTAAGATAGAGGCAACTCACTCTTTGATTATATTACTCCTAATTTATAAAAAAATTTGTTTGTAAAATTGCATGGCTAGTGTGCACCTTAAATTGATCAGCCTTGGTTTATGTGACAAATCGATAGACCCATCTACTAGTTGCATAACTCCTGTAGGATCTTGATGCCCTTATACCTTGTTGCTCCACCTACGTGGTACCTCGATAACCTTTCACTCTAAGCATAGTTACTGATGGCCTGACATAAATCACACTTTTTTTGTCAACATGGGAAAATAGGGTTTTTAAATCAATGAAAACCTGACAGATAGTGTTGGTCTGTTTGAAAAATAAAAATGATTTGTGAAAACCATAGTGCAAAGTGATCACCTATGTGGTGGTGCTTCGTATTTGCATATAAGGGTCAATTCCTTGGAAAATTCCATCTAAGCATCTCATAGTACAACCACACGAGTGATATGGAATGCCCCTGGCTAAGTAATTAGTAGATCTAAGATTGTTTCGGTTGTAAGAACCTTAAGTCGCACAGAGGGGTGAATATGCACAACTAAAAATCTAAAAGAAAGGGGGTGAATGTACACAACTAAAAACCTAAAAGAAACTTGCAACGGAAATTAAAACTCCCTGCGAAGTATTCGGTCCTAACATCTAGAGACTCTAATCGAGATTCACTGCTAGACAGTGAAGCTCAGTTGGACACTCCGATCCTAGGGTCTAAATATTGCAGTTCTCCTTCACTGCCTTACAAAAGAGAGCATGGAGAGAACAATCTCTAAAAAGAAAAGAGGATGATGGATGATCCAAAGACAGTAAATAAATACACAAGGAGACTTATGTTTTTTCACTGAAGTTTAGATCAAATGATTCTACATCTCCGTTGAAGAACTCCAAGGAGCCGAATCGCACTTGATACATAGCTTCACCAAGCTCAAACCTAGGAAGTGGTCTAGTCTCTAAGCTCTCACCAAGACTAGTAAAAAAGTCTAAGGTAACCACTAAGGTCTCCATTAAGACACGATACTACCACCTCCGGTGAAGCTTGCTCTATCAAAACCAATCCCTAAGAACGAGCTCGGTTTCCACTATAGTTACCTCTTTTCTTACGGAGGCGGAGAAGACCTTTACAAACTTTCCTAAGCAATTCATAACCTTGAATCCTCGTGGACGATACCTAGCCGTCTAAGAGGAGAATCTCTAAGAGTAACAAGTGTAAATTCTTATCAGGTGTCAATCTACAAGTGCTCAATCAAATCCATAAACCCTCTCAATCACAAGATCCAAAAAGCACTCAAAAGAGATGGATTTGATGCAAGATCTAAGAGAGAAGGGTTGGAAGCCCTAGAGAGGCTATGGGGAATAGAGATGAAATGAATAAATAATCACCCACCCAAGTAGGGGTTGGTGCAAACTAAAAACAAAGCCCCTACAAAACTAATTTTTACTCATAAATTCAAACTCTGAAGTATCCACCTCTAAGGGTAAACTCTAGAGTATCCACCTCTAAGGGCCAAAGACATTATACACACTTGAATTCGAAGTAGCAAAGCCAGTCTGAAGTATCCGATCAAAGCCTCTAGAGACTTCAGACAAGTCTCACTACTAGATAGAGAAAATTCTACGGATACTATGCCACTTAAGGACGGAGACTCCGAACGACTTTCACTATCAAGCAGGGAAAGTTGCCAACAACGTATCCAGTGACTTAGACAAAATAGCCAAAAATCTCTTTAGAGAAAAACCAAAACCCACAGGTATATATGGTATAAGTGTTTACTCAAGAAAAACAAATGGATCTAATTGAGCACTTGTTTCATAACTCGGACTAATATTTATATCCCTTTTGATAGTATAACATTCTTAGGACTCAAGAAAAATAAAATATGTTTAGTGCACATAAGTCCTCTTCAATGCATTTCTTTTATGGTAGGAGATACTTTTCATTAACTTATTTTTGCCAAGGACTAACGCCATCACTTTTTTAAAATAACAAATTAGTCCCTTAATTTTATTATCATCTATTATCCAAAACCCACTAGTTGTCCTGTATACACTTTTATTGGTTGCTAATTGAAGAACAGTCGCTAGAGTGCCAAGAGGGCGATACACTCGTGACCCTAGGTATAGGAAATGTGTTTTTCTGGTACTTAGTTTGGTCTAGGACCCTTCTATAGGGCAATGGGCTATCCTGTACATTTAAAAGGCTTTGTCGCAAATCTTTCCCATCGACAGGTATGGAAAGTAAGCTTTTATCATGTGGGTAAAGCATACACCCCTCTATAGAGGTCATGAAGCTATTGGAACAGCCATACCCATGGTTACGGGTAAATATAAGGTAATTCATCTAATATAGATTTAATTGCATGTGCTTTGTGAAATTGGTTTGTGGTATGGGAACCGTTACCAGAATCGACCTTGGTGGCTGATGGATGACCTAAGTGATCTGAAATAGGACTGTGTTACCTGGGATGTCAAATGGCATCATAGTTTAGGTTTGCTGACTAGAAGCAATGTGAGCTTGAGATTATGGACAACTCTCAGACCCAAATAGATTGAGATAAGAGATGGACTAATACTCAATGAATAAAGTGAAATGAAACTAATATATGAGAAAAAGAAAGCTGTCTAAGGGGTGATAGGCTTTGAGCTGGTGTCTTAGTTAGGCAATTGGCAGAGAAATAGACTTCCCCATAAATTTTAATCAATTAAAATTTGTGTTGCTCATTTGAGTTATTGCAAAATAATTTGTGGACCAAATCAAGGTGATAGCCACTTTTTAATAACATATTAACTAACCCCATACTTTTGAAAAAATGTTTTCAAAAAGTTTATGAAAGAAACGCTTTTAAAGCCTGTATTTCTCACTTTTTCTCATGTCTTCCTGAGAACTTAATTACTCAATTATTGTTTTTTTCTCTCCTAGGCGAAGTTAATGATTAGTATTTCCTTCCTTCCAAGCCGTTGCTCATGGATTGGG
Organism: Oryza coarctata; assembly: GCA_030770085.1. Classification (NCBI taxonomy): domain Eukaryota; kingdom Viridiplantae; phylum Streptophyta; class Magnoliopsida; order Poales; family Poaceae; genus Oryza; species Oryza coarctata. Next base: position 8,340,273 of record CM061472.1, read on the forward strand.
TTCTAACAATGCTAAGTTTCACTATTGATTCTCTGATTTTCAGTTACATACTTAGAGTTGTTCCAATGGTGTGATCTCATAAAAGTATAATTTATCTAAATTATATTTAGTTGTAATAATGTATCTTCATTAGCTATGGGTAACAATATTATGTGGACTAATACTAGCATCACGGATTCATGAGAGTTGGTCCACCCATATTCCCTATGACACATCCTCTAGGGTACTAAGGTAGGTATGACATATGTCCACACAGTAAGTTGAAAATGAGCTGAGAATGGCTTTATGAAACGAAATTTGCTCACAAAATAGTTTTTCCTTTTATTAAATAATTTGTGCTGCTAATTATGATCCGGTGCACTTTTTGATAGGAATGAAAACGGTATGAAAATTTTTCGACCGAACTGATATCGTTTCTTACAAAATAATTAAAAAACGATATCATTTTTTACTTTTTCTGACCGTAAATTTAGTTTTTCTAAATTTTTTTCTACGTTATATTGGAGTTATTACTTAAATTCATAATAATGAAAAATTCTCAACCATATCGATATCATTTTCATAAAAATAATAAAAAATAAAATCATTTATGACCGTTTTTCTCTCTACTTTCGGTGCTACATTACTTACATTATATATATATATATATACGGAGATGTGCGTTGCTGGAAAAAAGTACTTCTATTAGCAAGTCAGTGCTTACCAAACTTTCATTTTCATCGGTATGTGTGAGCTTTAATGTATCTGCGTAGCGTTCGGACGGAACGTTCCCTGGTGGCTGTTTGCTCAGTTGGGTGCTGCTTTGGGTTCACACGGTGTTTGGGCATGATCTACAACAGAAACTTTAACTCGATTGATTCAAGAGATGGTTATATTTTTCTTCAATTTACTCCATTCAATATATATGGACATACCTTACACGTGCACGCTCGGTAAAGTAACTGAAAGGATCAGTGATCTCCCCCCCCTCAGTTTTTACTTTTTTTATTTATTAATGGATCGATTTTTAGCTGCAAAACATCAGATGATTCATAAGCTGAAGTTGCCAAACAACAGGAAATTGAAATTACACACAGACACCACGTATCTCCTCTGCTCCTATAGGCGACGACTACCGCGGCGGCGCCGCCTTGGAGCGATCAACATCGTCGGCGCGGCGGTGGTGCGGTGAGGCCTGCTCGACGATGTGGTGCGGCACGGGCAGCTTGCCGCCAGTGGCCGCGTCGTGAACCCACGGCACGTCGATGAGGAGCCACCAGATCTTGGGCAGGAGCTCCGCCGTGTACACGACGTAGAGGAAGACGACGACGGTGAGGACGATGACGTAGATGGAGCAGGGCACCGTGCGTGTGCTGCCAGCGATGAAGGCGCCCATGAGGCCCACCATGTCCAGCACCACGATGATCTCCAGCGCCTCCACCTTCACCTCCGAGTGGTAGAACGACTCGTTCATCAGCAGGATGATAATCACCACCGACGTCAAGAACGCCGTCGCGTTGAAGTAGAAGATCTCGCCGTGGTTGAGGCGAAGTTCGTTGTTATACCTTTTGGGGAAGTTGGACTGGAGCACCGGCGTACCGGCGACGTGGCCCTCGCTGTCGTTCTGCTGCCAGAAGCCGCCGGGAGGGTTGAGGCCGGCCTGGTAGGTGACGGAGGGGGCGAGCACGGCGAGCACCATCAGCCAGCCGGGCATCTCCTTGAGCCACATCTCCCGCTTCTTCTTGGGTTCGTTCAACTGCCCCAGCGCCACCGCCGCCGCCGCCGCCGCCTTCATGTGGTGGTGAAGGTACAGCACACCCGTGTACGCCGGCGGCAGCACCGTGGCCGCCACCGACGACGATGCCGACGCCGACGCCGCTGCATCCCCGTCAACGCCGGTGACGGGAACGATGGGAGATATCAGGACTTGCACGGGGTTCCCCTTGGCCGGCAGCGCCTCCCCGGCGTCGGCGTCGGCGCCGGCGCTCGGAGGTTGGCCATTGATAAGATCCATCAGTATCTCCACGGACATTGGGGAGGACGGGATTCTTGCGATCTTTGTGCAGTTCGGACAATCCGAGCACCTGATTTATAGATACTGATGCTGAAGTGTTTCAGGCTTTTAGCTAGGATGGATCTCTGTGTAAGTAGTTAGATTAGTGCACAACAGGCTGCGTTTGAATTCGCTTTTTCTCCTAGTTTTTGCTCGCTTGGTGTTGTGACGAAAGATGAGAGATTATTTATCTTTTTATAAATTTTAAAAATATTGATCCTTCTATAAATATTTTTTTAGTTAGAAGCATGCAGTCCATGTAGCACGTAAGTGTAGCATAGAACCAGCGCGTTTAAAATGCTGCCAAGACAGGCAGAGCACGGAACTGTAAATGATCCATGCAACTAGTTGTTGCACAACATTTATTATCTCAACGTAGCAGACTACTAGTATGCACTGTAAGACTTACGTCACGTTAAGACTATTCCGTTAAACCAACATGAAGAATGAGGGCGAACGAATCTAGTGTGTTCAATAAGACTAATCAGTAAACACCAGACATGCCAAAAAAATATGAGACTTGGCACCGTTGGAATCAGCTATACGTAAAACTAGATAATTTATTATCATATGATTAGTTAAATAATAATTATTCTAAACTTAAATATATGTTTATTTGATATTTTAAAAAAAACTTTATACATTTTTTATGAATCATATCATTTAACGTTATGAAAAACGTACACATACAAACGCGATAGTAGCTCACTGGAGAAGCTGACAAAAAGTGCCTTAAAATGCGCTGCAATACGACATTTATTGCACAACGAAGTTGACATTTTAGTGGGAATTTTATAAGGCTTGCTACGTACTTGGAAAGAACATAGGAACTCCACGTAAATTCATACGGATTATAACCAATTTTTAATTTGCGAAACAGGCCCATTTCATAGTTAGGTGCTTTCCAAGTTAAGCCAGACCCACTTGAACTGGTCATGTGGGCTTCCATTCTGGAATCGTCCTACCCTATTATTCCACGAAAAATTTTAAGCCTAACTAAAATCGTTAGTTGCTCAGCTGCGAGGGACCATCTGAGAAAAAAAATAAAGCCCAACTGATATCAAGGCCAATTTCACCGGGTTTTGCCTCGTTCAACGCCACTCCCTGCACCAATCCTCCACGAAGCACCACTACCGCCACTATCTCGCCGCCTCTGACCAAGTCATCCCCCCACTCGCGCCGATCTGCCGCCGTCCACGCCTCCACGGTGCCGCCATCGACGGCATCCACGGCCGCCACGTCCGCATCGCGAAACCGCACGCCACCGCCAACCGCGCCCCGCTCCGCACACATCCACTCCTATATAATCCTCCTCCCCCGGAGAGATCACGACTTAACGGATTGAATCGCTGCAGCCAACTACAGAGCTCTCGTTAGTGTTCGTCCATCTGTGACAGTAGCAAGAAGCAGTGAGTAGTGTTGCTGCCATGGCCAGAGAAGCGCTGCTGTTCCCGGCTGCCGTCGCCGCCGCCGCCGCCGCCTCCTGCGTCCTCCTCGTCCTCGCCGGCGTGGCGGCGGCGTCGCCGGGGCGCGTGTTCGTTGTCGGCAGCAGGCCGAGGGGGTGGAGCCAACCGACGGGCAGCGACGAGACGTACAACCACTGGGCCGCCAGGAACCGCTTCCACGTCGGCGATTTCCTCGGTGAGATCACGTAAAATCATTGCGGCATTGCATTCGTCGTCCATGACTCCATGGTGATCTAGCTAGTGACATGATCGCCATGAACACGTTCGCGTCTTGTGCAGATTTCAAGTACGCCAAGAACGACTCGGTGTTAGTTGTGTCGCGCGACGACTACAAGCTCTGCAACGCCAACAAGACAGAGCAGAGGTTCGACGATGGCGGCGACGTCAGGTTCCGCCTCGACCGGAACGGCGCCTTCTACTTCATCAGCGGCGCTCCGGGCCACTGCGCCGCCGGCCAGAGGATGACGGTCCGCGTCATAGCGGAGCACGGCGCCAAGGGCGGTGACGCCCCGGCTGCTGCGCCATCGCCCGGCGACGACGAGGACGACAGCGGCGGGTCGTTCCGCACTCCCGGGTCCGGTTCCTCGTCCGGATCGGCGGCGACGCCGCCGCATGGGAAGACCAGCGGCGCCACCGCCGTCTCGCCGTCGCGTGGTAGTGGTTACGACCACGTCGTGCGGGTTGCCGCCGCCGTGGGCACCGTGCTGCTCGTCTTCGCTTGAGATGCTGCCACGTGGCACGTCTGCTGCTTAATTAACCTATCGTGGTAGCTTAGACTCGTGATGTAATCTGTCGTTTGCTTCTTAATTAACCTATCGTATTAGCTAGACTCGTGTGATGTAATTAGTTCGCTCTTAGAAATGTTATTAAACCTGCTATTAGTTTCGTTAATTACTACGTCTTCTCGTCTCATTTACGTACTCGTCCACTGTTTCCGTCTTCTTGTGTTGTTTACGTAGTCCTGCAAAGAGGCCTTCCCGACTCATCCTCCACCCGCGTGCACCACCGCTTCAGCGCTTCCCCTTCCCTTCTTCGGCTGGTGGGGCATCACCGACTCACCAATGGCCTTGCGGCTCCGCTGAAAAAAAGGGAATGACAAAGCATCTAGAAATAAACGATTAATTTCTATCAATAAACCTGCCCCCAAACCATAGAGTACTTAGCACGGGTGCTACAGAGAGATATGTTTTTATATCCCGCATTGAAAATCCTCCTTCCTTGGAATACGTATATGATCAGATACTCTTGCCCAAGATCGTTTGTATTTCTTTTGTTTAAGCGAAATTCCAAACTAAAAACGAAAAAGACAATCCTTTCCTATAGATTACCAAGGAATAGTAATCTTTCTTTTATAGGTGAAATTCGATTGGATTTAGATATATACCATTCCTTGATTATATGAGACCAAAAGGAAGAAATGACACGTCGGTGGGGATTCCAACCCACATCTCAATTCCAACTAGACCCCCAATGCTGGTGATCGACGTAGCAGGAGAAGGGAGGAGGAACAAGGCTGAGAAGAAACCTGAGGTGTGGCGGGAGGGAAATGAATAGCAACAGCAGTGACAACAACGAGGTGATGCGGTGTTGGAATAATTAGCACTTTAAGTTTTAATTTAATTCAAAAATAATATATCATAATCTCATAATTACTAACAGATCGATCTACTAACATAATTATAAAAAAGAAAATATGAGATCTAATAACATCCAGAATACGTATTGTGTGTCTTGATTAGAGCCTAAGTCCATTGTATTGTTGTCATCGTCGTTCATTACATTGTTATTCATCGCGGGAGTAGCAGCTCGTTGTGTAGTTTGTTCTTATTGACGCTAGAGAAACTTCTATTGATGGAACCACATAGCTTTGTATTGAAAGATTGTTATCTTCAGTCACAGAGGGAGACACATTCAATGAAAAAGGATGGTGTAATGGAATCAGCAAGCGGTCACACTGAATGATTCTCAAAAACCTTATTCTTTCTCTCTCAGGGACAACAATTCCGAAGACCTGCTCTCTGCACGCCAATGAACAGGATGAGAATGATTAAAGACAGCGCGGTGCTGAAAAAACTAGGTCTATAAGAAGATTGATTTTATCTTAAGAGAGGATAGTAGGATCGGTATATATAGTTTGGAGGCGCGTGCTTAGGGAGGAGCCCAAAACCAACGTGATCTATACTAGAGACAGTGTGGCACTAAAAAACCTAGACCAAGAACAAATTAATTTTATACCCAGAGAGGGCAATGGGGTCAGTATATTAACCTGAAGACGGTTACGACCTTAAAATAGTAAAATAAAACCGTAAAAAATAGCAAAAATTGATGCAGTGGCTCGTCGTGCCCTAGCCAGGTGAGCCAAGCGAGCGCGTCTAGGTTTCCTTTCTCCCTCTCTCATGGAAGAAAAAGAATCCAATCTTATAAATTAAGCATATCTCCACTAACTAACAAAATAGATAAAGATATCACTTACAACTCCAATATATGAGTATTTAAGATTTTTAAAAATTTTCTATTTGGCCATATGTCATAAATTCCATCAACCCTTGGCGTAGTTCGTTGCACGGGGAGGCAGCGTGGGAGTGGTTCGACTGCCTCGGCAACTGCATCCCGTGGACTCGCCTGACCACCACTCACGTCGTCGACCTCTTCGTCGTGCAGGTTCGTCACGCCGCCCCCGACCTCTCATTAGCCGACCCATCATTGCCGCCCTGCGTTCGGTTAATCTTTGGGGTTCTTGTCGCTAGTGTGTTCATATCATATCAACTCTCTAATTGGCCGCTCTCATGTTGATTGGGTAAATCTTAATGCTAGTCTTTGTGGGGAAACTGCTAAGGATGGATGCATTTTCGTACCCTAAATCTTGTGATGACGATGTGGAGATTACCAATTCTTGTTTGGGTAACAGAATGCGTGTTCTTTAGTGGAAGTATCGCGTAGTAGTGGGTTTAGCTACAATAATCATTGTTATTGCAATGCAGTGTCCTGTTTATGATTTGGTCGTGTCATTCGGTTTGGGATCCGAGGACTTGATAAATTTATCTTAGGTATTCGCCTGTCCTCAGTAGGCGGCCGGGTGGAACTCTTGTAAGCTGGATTCATTCTGAGAATGGAATTTATAGGCTAAGTATTTAAAAAATCAGGCAGCCAATATGTCGGGAAATGGTATCGTGCAATTGTCATATCTCAGTTCCTCGTATCAAAGTTGAAAACTCATTGTTGATTCTCCCAAGAAGAATTGGTGGTTCGGTCATGGTTTCACAGTCGAATAGAAGTGTAATTTTTGTAGGCAGCAATAGACTGATACCTAAACTAGTGCCTTTGACATGCAATGGTTACTATTATTGGTGAAATAACGCTACCATAACTAATGATCCCAATGCGTTATTATCTCCTACTTTCCCATATGATGGTAACCATTAGCTCACTAATACCATTATGGTCTGTTTTTTATGGTCACCATTATCTTTCACTAAAAGCCACAATGATAATATAACTGTTGTGGATGCTTTCTCTCTCCCTTTCTCAATTCCTGGAATATTGATTACTATCAATTAAAAAATCACCACATGTTTGAAAGTTTGATTGATGCACATGGAGAAAAACTGAGCTGGAGACCATACGTTACAACAAACAAACAAAAATGGCCAGTGATACTTCAGGCAATCTAAATATATAAGGGTTACACCAGTCGGTTGGATTATTTCTTTTCTTTTATGATTAATTTGAGAATTAACGTAGAAATCTCTAGATTTTTATCATTGATTAATTCTACGCTAACTGGAACTAATGTAGGGGCTTCTAGAGGAGTCTCTAATTAGTACAGATTAAGAAATAGATTTAATATTTGCATTCTATAGCATATTTAATGTTGGAATTCTATAGCACAAGTGATGACCTCCTGTTGATGACTAGCTGATTAATGCTAATCTTACACAACCACGATACATCCATCTTTGATTTACCTTGCCTTTTATTAACTGGAACACTAGGATTCTATTATGAAATAGAACTAGGTAAATCAGCTCTCACCTACTCTCCTTATTGTTTACAGAAGTAGGGGGTTTCAAATAGCTAAAGTTGGTCATAACCATAACTTTTCTGCATGGCTCCACTTTCAACCAAATTACATGCTCTATAGAGCAATGGACTACATGTCTACACCTGGTGCACAAAATATAGCTTGAGACAATTCTCAACTCTCTGAAAAAGAAACTATCCTCTGTTGCATCATAGGACAAAGCTGGCATTCCCTGTCAAAACTAATCTGGTTCTGCCAAAGCCCTCCAAACCAGCAGCCTGAACCTGCATTCTGGAGTCGCGGAAGACAAAATCATCCATCAATATTAGCTTTGAGAACATGCAATGCTGGTTGTGGCACCCCACCTTGGAGTGGACTGGGACAACTGTACGAATTTTCTCTTGAGATTTATTGAATTCAACCATACTTGCATGGCTCAATCTGAAATTGGACTTTAATAACTGTGCTCAAACCATCCTACTTTCTTTTTTCTCTCAGACCACCAACTCCAAAGCAAAGCACATATATTCAGACTTCTCCCCTGTTCCACACTCAGAAAAGAATCTATAATATGTCTTCAAAAAAAGCAAAGAATATATACAATACTGCTGACACTGCAGGCAGTAGTAATTAACATACATGTACATTCTGATTGAAAGGTCGTCCACAGTTGTTTAACCAGCTTGCATCTTAAAAACAGATGACTCCGTCTTCATCAAGCTGGTAAACTGGACAGTGGGCATCAATCTCCATGCTCCTGTGGCTGAGATTTAATCTAAAGCTAAGCTATTTTGTATGCGCTAGTAAGAAAAGGGATTGCCTTTCCTGTAAAAAGATAATCAATAATGTTTTGGATAAACCTGGGCTCTTTCTTAAAAGTAGTTAGATTACTATCTATTATTTTTTTCTTGTTATAAGTAGAAGAGTAGTACTATTGTACTGGACCTTAAATAATAACAGAGCTGAGACAAAAAAAAAGATTTATCTCTTGTCTCTGATCTGTTTGTCTATGTTTGATCTGATTGCTCCAACTTTACTAGCATTTTTGTGTACTGCGGCAACATGCCTCAAATTAGCAGTGACTTTTGGGTAAAAAGCCTTTTAACCTATCTTTTTTTGTCACTACTCTGGAAGAGGAGCCTGGTGAAACTTCCAGTTTAGATATTTTTATACACTAAAATGGACACCTAGCTAGCGCTGCATGTGACATTCTAGTCAATGTGGAGGACTACCACTGAAATTTGTATGGTTTGAAGAGAAATGTGAAGCTCCACCGTGGCTGAAGAGAAATGAGAAGCAAACACAATGCTAGGACTCCAGCAACCTGCTTCAACATGAAGACAGCGAGAATGCACTCTCTGCTTGACGACGATCGATGAGCTGAGGCTGTAGAGCGCCATCATACTATAGGGAAGCTTCGAATTGGGGCTCTTCAGCATACCCTCAGTTTTGGCTTCATCAGTTAGCACAAGTATCAAATGGCTAACTTGAATATTAACCTTCTCTTAGTAAATTCTTTGCTTATTTGCGATTAATAACTTCCCCTTCACTCCTTTTGCTTTAGCTAAAGTAACCTGATTCCCACAGATGTGTTCACTATATTCCCTAAATATAATAATTTTTATGGTTTAAACTCTTTCAAATATAACAATTTATTACTTTTAGACTTTTTTTACTAAACTGCCCCTACTACACATTGGCTTTATTATAGTCTCTAGTCCAGGCCTATATCTCACCCATCCTAAGAAGGCAGCCAGTTATTTTTATCCATCTTCTTAATATCCATACCGAAGACTAAAACTTGTTATATTTTCTGATAGAGAGAGTAAAAATTTAGTGTTTTAACTTCAATACATAAATACTTGGAGTTTTATAGGAGTACCATTTTTAAATGACATGTAAGGCTTGACATGTATGAAATAACATTTGACTAGGGTTCACATGAGTAAAATACACGTCGTCAACTTGGACTAGGTGTTATCTAGTTCCATCAACTTGTAAAATGTGCATAATAGATAATACCTGACGTCCCCCCAAACTTGTATTAATATATTAGTTGAGGTCCATGGTGTAGCTCAGGCATTAACGTGATTTTCTATAGTGGCAAGAATTTTACATTTACCCCCTTTGCTACACTGTCCCTCAAACGACTCTCATCACTTCGACCCTAACTGCATCCATAGCATATCTTAGTAGGTGCGAACAACTAACCCACCCATAGGAATCAATATTATCAAATTAATTCACTTTATCATCCATGCACAAGTGATTAACTCCTATAGTATTTTGAACCAAACAGAATGAAGAAACCAATTAAACCCTAGAGTACAACTCAATTACTACACGAACCAATAGCCATATTGCAAAAAGAACCTAACTTTACAAATATAAAACATATCTACAAGACACTACTTCATCATGTTAGAGGATAGATATAGATGGTTGGAACTCACTATAAATAGGCTTGGGTTCACCTTGTACCTTCAATGGAGACAATCATGTCACATTGGACTCACAAGATCACTTCTCTCTATTGCGCCCTCTATCTCAACTCCGGGGACCTACGACTAATGACCACCATCATAGGCATAATCACTATCTCTGCCTTCTCTCCCACGAGCGCTGTGAGAGCCAAAGTGATGTGTGGGCATACTACAATGAAGAAAATGCAAAATTCTCACCCCATAGACAACCACGTCAACACTCGAGCTATGTTATCTACATTTTTTACTTTGAGTCTACAAGATACTACTTCATTTTGCTAGAGGATAAAGAAAGATAGGTGAAACTCACTATAAACAGGTGTCATTTCACTTTCCTCATGTAAAAAAGGTTCATTGTCTACTTTCAAGGGTGACAATAACATTACACAAGACTCACAATGTCACTTTCTTCCTAGGTATCGCACCTTCTATCTCGCCTCCAAGAACCATGGCCAAGCAAATCACCTCTTTCATGAGTGTGGTAGGAGTTAATTTGGGGGCATATTGTAGTAGAGAGGGGGCTAAATACAAAATGGGCTATGTCATTTATATTTTTGGACCTCAAGTGATATGTTGAATCAAATCTAAGACTAGAGACGCATATACGTATTTTACAAGTTTATGATACTTTGAACAAATTTAAGGAACGGCTAGTTTCACAATATTGTTGGGGTCAAATTCAACCCCCAATTTCCAGCAAGATAACAAAAATCTAGAAATTTTGACAAGTTTTGATTGAAGTTCAATCCAATTTAATGTTTCACATTTGAATTTATCAAAAACCATTTGAATTCCTCAAGACTGACTTTCTAACCTGCTCAAAATCATGAAATTCCACGATTTTTTATCAGTTTTAAATGAAATTATAAACTGTACTTCTAACCACGCTTTATATGCAATATACTTCATATACAAGATGCACAAAATATTATATTTGAAATAAGAAACTAGTATCACAATATAAGGCAGTGATTTCAATGTACGAAAATCTATACAGCCAACAAATAGCTAGCTGAAAGGAGAATCTAACCGATTCAAAATTTAAAATTGGAGTAATAGAGAATCATTTCTCTTCACTCTAGTATTTGCTGAACATTAGGAATGGCTTATATTTTAGAATAGGAGAGTAAGTAGTACTGTAGAAGTTTGATTACTAAAAAAGTGAATTTCAATTTGGGCCACATTTTATTACTGATGTTTCACGTTGGACTATCTTTAACCAATATTTTCACTTTATACCAACTTTAATTATTTTATCCGCTACATCAAGTTATCATATATCAAAAAGAATAATCTTATTAAATAATAGGAGCCAGCGTACTCAAGATCATTTATATACTTGAGAAGAGAGTCGGGTTGGTTCAAAGTGTAACAAATAAAATTATTTAATCTAAAGTAAAATCATTGGTTAAATGATGATCCAAAGTGAAATATGACTTAAAAGTAAATTTTATTTTTAAAAAGAGTCATCTAGAGATATTAAAATTTTAATTAAAGTGTATCATTTCGGTCCTTAAATTATCATAAATTTTTAAGAGCTGACGTGGCAAATCACGCGGTAGCATCACTAGCCTACACACCAAATATAATTTTTCTTTCCTTTTTTTCTTTTTTTTCTTCTCTCTTTTTCTTTTTTTTTTTGTTTTCCTTCTCTGTCGGACGAGGTGGTCTCGCCCGAGGAGTCGCTAGCCGCGCCGTCGCTCGAGCCGACAGCGAGCCCTCGCGACCCGTCGGTGGAGGTGCGGCTCTACCGGAGGGGCGCCGGCCCTGTCGCCGTCTTCCGGTCGGTCCTGGTGAGCCCTCGCCGCGACCGCCTCCAGGTCCGGGCCATCCAGGCGGAGCACGGCCTCCGGGCGCTCTTCGCCTTCAGCCCGAGGCCTCCCTCCGTGGCCTCCGGATCCGTCCTGACCCGGTCGTCGGCGGCTACTCCGCCGTGCCCTTCCGTATTTTTCTCTTCATTTCACTAAATCGCAAGCCTTCTTCTCTAAGTCCAGTCTCTCCAAACCCACCAAAGCAGCATGCTTGGAGTCATTTGACGAGTCCAACTCCATTTGCATTTCAACTAGCCTGTTCTTTTCTGTCACTAGTGCATTGCAGGAGATGTCACGTTGATTTCTTGCCCCCAATAGCACCAGAAACTGAAGGAGGTGCCGGCGGCCGGGAGAGCTCGGGGAACGCTGGGGAGGTGGTGCCACGAGCACCGAGCCGCCGGATGGACCTTTCTCCTGACCCCCACTCGCCGCTGTTGGCCTCGTCATGCTCGCGGCGGCAGCCGGTTGAGGGCGGCGATGCAGGAGAAGTGTTATTTTTTTCACTTTCGAAGAATGATCATGGTTGTTGCAATGTAGTGTTTTTATGTGATTTGGTTGTCTTTTGGTGTTAGAGACTTGGCAAGTTCATTTTAGGCGTCCTTGCATAGACACAGTACTACACTAGGCTGGCTGGTACTCCTGTAAATTTGGATTAACTCTGATGATAGAATTTATAGACAATTTGTGGTGTGGAAAGCCAGAAAAGCATGAATGTATATTGGGGCAGAAAATGACAGAATTTATAGACAAAAGTCTGTAACGGCACCCTGCAATTCATTACGATTCACACATACTGAATGGGTGCTTCATTCATTTTGACAGCTGAGCAGAAGTGTAATTTGTGGGGAAAAAATAAAGTAATGACTATACCAGTGGTTCTGACATGCAATGTTAACTATTGTTGGTGGCTTGGTTCCACCATAACTAAGTTGCCAATGTGTAAATACCAAAATGGTAGCTCCGTAAGCTCTGTAATATTATCTATGATAATATAACTCTTGTGAAATCTTATATCTCAAGTGTCTGACTCTGACTGTTCCACAGCCTAGAGATACACGCTATGTCGCAGATGAAGGGCTAACAGATTTGAAATATAGTGTTCATCAGCCTCATGCACATTCATGGGATGAATTCCCTATTCTCAAGGACATCCTGAAAGCGGTAAAGAGCTTTGCCATACTAATTCTTTGCGATGCTGTATGTGGCTCTCTGAAAACGTCAGGCATTAGTATTTTGGAAGTGTCAACTAGTCTGTTTTTTATGATGGACAGCTGGAACGTGTCAACATTCATCCTATCAAGTGATTTGCTGATTCAATGTCCTAAACAGATACCAGACTGGTTCAGATTACGTCTCATGGCATGCTGATGATGAGCCACTGTATGGACCTACGCCAGAGAAAGCATCTGTCACCTTTGGATGCGAACGAGAGTTCTTACTTAGGAAGAAGCCTACGAAATCACCAGGTATGCGGTGCACACGCTAGGAAATTTTTCGACTGGCAACCTCACTATCATTTGTAGATTTTGGAGGTTAAACCACATCAGCTCCGAGATCGATCCCTGTTATTTCCGTCAAGAAAAAAAAGATTGAACCCTGTGAATCTACCATCCAGCTTCACTTGGATCTGGAGAAGTTGAGTGGAAACGGCTCAAGGTCAGTGCTCCTCAGCAGCACCATTTTCTCCTGAAGCATGGGTCGTTGCTCGTGACGAGAGGCTACACCCAACGGGACTGGCAGCACTCTGTCGCCCTCATGGTTCTAAAGTCAGATGGATACTTTAGAAGCAAGCTCACCAAGGATCCATCTGACTTTCCGCCGAGTGCTGTAGCATCTTTGCGTGGTAGATCTTGCCCCCCTCTTGTTTTATGATATGATTGCGCAAACGTATCATACTTTATTTGTGGACGCTTGATGTTTGTGTCGTGCAACCCTGCAAGCGCATCAGACATTTTGCTTATTGAGTATGATGCAGGTATCAAGTTGTACTTGAATCAGCTAGTCCATACTGTCTAGTATGCGCAGACCTTAGGATTTGTTCAAAATAACAGGCTCGATTTTTCGTTAGTTGATACTTAGCACTGTGTGCTTCTAGCCCTGTGTAAACATTGTAAAAAAATCAGACAGCAATACATGGCCGAACGTTATGTTTCTGGAAAATTTTAAAACGTACTGGTTCAAGTTTCAATATTTTAACTATGTACATATGGATACAGTGGAGTCAAAACACTTACGGCAGAACGTAATCATTGTGCTAAACAGCACCCAACATAATAAAGGACCTACAGATTCAGAAAACAGAAATAATGTTCAACACAAGCATATGCTGTATGATACAGCATCTGAAGTATCAACTCTCACGTCACATTCTACATGCAAAATCAGCTGCTTCAGAATGAGGCGCCCCAAAATTGGGATGCCCATTCTAGTTGTACAGTACAACCCAAGAGCCATTGATTTATTGTTTACAACATTTCTACATGAGTTTTAACACATAATCACTATTACTGCAAAATAATGCTAACAGATATGTTACATGACCTGTGACCCTCACAAGGATACGTATACACTGAAATTCCAGGGCACAACGCCATAGCTAAGTTGGAAACAAGTTCTAGCATCTAGTAACATTAGAAGCAAATCCTATTACACTGCTCTTCTATACTAAACCTGTTGCTATTGCAAAGAACATTTTCTACATCACAACTGTCAATTGCAAGGTCAATTAAATGAGATATCCACATCCCCAACCGCTGCCCATGAAATCTGCATCCTACCAAGAATAATCAACTTTGAATGCAAGCCTATGTTGCTTTTGCTGTGCGTTTTTTCCAGACACTCTGCACATTTAACACAAACAGTAAAAGAACTGTAACTATATAAGAATAATGGTGGTCTGGTGCAATAGGCTCAGAGCACAGGTGATTTTCTTACAAGAGTCTCGTTGTCAGATTCCTCCTTGCTGTTTAAATTATGGTCATCAGGTTCCTCCTCTTTCAGCTCATCACCATTGCCAGACACTTTCTCGGGTTTTGCTTTCTTGGCTATTGCTACTTCTTTTTCATTGCGTCCATCTGAGAGAACAAAACAATTGTGTTCTCAACTTGCAATAAACAGCATGTAGATTATGGGTAAAGACACAGTGAACCGTAAAATCAACCCCAAATAACCATACCAGATTTCTTATCATTGTCAGACTCTAAGTGAGCAAGAGAACTTGCTGAATCCGAATCAATATTCGCATCACCAGCAGAATCAACAGAACTTTTACCTCCTATCTTTCTACGTTTGTTTTTTGGCAGTCCTTTTGGTTTGCCTTTCCTCTTTGGGGGTGAGGGCCTACAAAATAGGGATCAGACCAATTGCACCAAGGTTTTCAAGTGTAATCATTTGATACGGGCTTACCTCTTTTTTGACTTCTCTTGGTCAGGCAGCGGATTTTGCTTGCTGCTGGTAATGTTTTTATCCTGAGCTCTGCAAATTGGGATTACATATCAAACAAACTGATGGCTACGACACACACATCGGTATGAAATAATTAGAGGTCTTAAATATGGAGATAGCTCAGATTGCAAGCAGAAAAAAAAAATTTGATGTGGGGTATCCCTTGGTCTTGCGAAATACAATGAACAGAGGTAGTAACATTTAGTATTAAAAAAATTCACAGCCTGTTATATTGGAAAATAAAATGAATAAGTTTCATCAGGCATCCTCTGTTGCAGAAACAAATTTACTCTCACCTGACTACATCTTGCATAAGAATCATTTGTTTAATTGTTAAATTAATTATTATTCAGGATGCCTCATGCCCCACAGCCCCAATGATCCTGTACAGGATATTTTCCCAGATGTTCCAGTGCAGTTTATTATACAGTACATTATATGTAAGAGTAAAATCCAGCTTACCGTCCTAGGTTTCTCCCTGAATGATCCTTCTTTCGGGCCTGCAATAATTTAGTAAACAACAATAAACAAAAAAAAACTATGTTCTAGTTTAAAGAGAGTTTCTACGACACAGTTTACCATGCTATACCTTTACAGGTGGGTCATCACTTGGAATAATTTCCCACTTTTCTTTACCTAGGTTAAGCACTTCAATATCTCCATCATCATATAGCACCTATGTAGAGAAGCAGTCATATTTAATATATCTGGTATATGGGTACATTACAACTTACAACAGTTTGAACTACAATTATCAATCATACAGCTGTTGCATGTTGTTCTAAGTAGTCATGTGCTAGGGTTCATAGCAGTTGACACCGCTGGAGCCTGGAGGATAGTAAGGTAGCCTTGTCTGCTAGGGATGGGAGGACTTGTAAGTTGGGGGTGAAGAACTTGAGGAAGAGATTTATAGATTGACCTTCATTGCTCAATTCCACTAGACCAGACAAATTCCCAAATGCCTCTTATTGGCCAGCACCTAACAATCCAATCTACTCTCTCCATTTTAAAATATAAGTATTTCTAGGATTCAAATTTTGTACTGCAATATAAGCATTCCTGCACTGATTTCTATCATTTTAATGATTGCAAAGCCAATCAGATGCTTGGAAAGGAAATCTAAGTAATTCAAATTTCAAAAATTAACAAATTGAAGTGAATAGAAGGGAATCTTTTGACCTAACCTTAGTATTTGCTAAACAACCTAGATATTCTTGTATTTTAGAACAGGAGTAATAGATAACTAACTACTCTAATCAAATCCTATCTCTAAGGAAACCTCCTCAATGCATGTGAGCACACGCCTCCCTGGCCATACACCTTAATTGGTCTGACTGGATCGTGGTCCTTGGCCCAATTCCCATGACAGTAGTGGCTGAGCACCAAGCATTCTACTATCTTCATAGAATTGATAAAATGAAAAAGTGCAAAGCAATAGTTAATGCACCATTTGAGGGAACACACCGTGTGTCTTCTCTTTGATGAATCATAAGATTCCACCACACCTTCATAAAATCTGGTAAAGAAAAAACATATTAAAATTTAGGCCATCTTCAGAAATTAGATAGCACATTAAGAATAACACAGATAGAGAACTTACCTCTTATCCAACGGCCACCAAACTTTTATTCTATTTCCAATCAAGTCCGCACTGATTGTGTCATGTGTTGTGCACTGCAGGCATTAATGGTTCTTAGTAATGATGTTTGAAGGGAATTTCCACTTGAGTTGTACAAAGTGAACATTGTATGAAACTTCTTAACAGGTCAGCACTTCTTACAGAACAAAAGAAAACAATAGAGATTACCTTTGCTAGACCAGAAACCAATTTTGGCTTCTGCCTTTTGAGAGACCCATTTGAACTTCCCAATTCAACTGTTCGCTTACTACTGCCTGCCTTATCAGACTTCTGCAGTTGTTCAACAGAAATCAATGAATCACAACCTATTTTCACCTGTAGATCCCATACATACAACCATACAGATGGAGAGAAATTACCTTTGGACTACTACTCAAGACTTCAGCATGGGGCTTCTTAGCACCCTTTTTCCCTTTGGATACAGGGGTTTTAATACTAATAGGCGATGTTACCAACTCAGTATCAACCAAGTCATCTCTGTATTTGGCCCCGTCAAGCTTATTTTCAGATGAGTTGATAGTTTCATCTGGGTCAACAGACGGCAGTAGAAGCTCGTCACTGTTTTTGTTGCCTTTCGCTGAATGTGGTCTACTCTTAGAAACTGATCTTTTGCGTTTTGGTGTCGAAAAATCTACAGGCTTATCTTTACTCTCTTTTACACCCATCCACTTTTTCTTTGGTTTGCTCTTTTCTGATTCCCCCAAATTTCCTTGATTGTCCAAGTTTATTTCTCTAACCAGTCCCAAGACATCATCTTTTCCCATGTTTATTGAACCAGATGTTGTCTTCTGCTTTCTCCCAGCCTTTTTTGCTCCTTGAGATTTTAAAATTTTGACAATTTTACCTAGAGGAACTTCATTGCCAAATTCATCAGTCTCATCTATAAGCATCTTATCCTTGGGTGATTCAACCTGGACGGAGAGAAAGATCTAAAGTCAAAGGCCAGCAGACAATTGATGCTGAGAGACAGTACAACGGATAAATAAGCATTATGTACCTCAGCAGACTTTGCTGTTATAAGAGCCTCAAAATGGGCCAACACATTCTCTCCACCTGGCCACATCTGCTCATCACTCTCCTACAAAATATCATATAATTATCAAATAAGAAGCCTACAAGAGAGAAGGCAAGAAGGTGACACAAACTATAAAGCAGGTATTAAATGAATGGGTTGTTTCATGCTTTGTCACAGGCTTAAGAAGCATATATGACATACCACAGAATTTTCATTCTGATCCTTCTGAACTGGCACATAAAGTTGAGTGGGCAGTGGAACCATTTGAGCTTCTGATATATTTATCTGCTCTTGACATAATTTCTTTCCAATAAGAATACCAAGATCACAAATAGCATGTAGTGTCTGCAAAAAACATACTTCAAATCTAAGCCATACCAAATAGCAAGCAAGATGTATTACAGTAGATCAGCACAAATTTAAAACAATGAACTCATTAACTCAAACATTTTCACACCTTGGTCTTGTTAACATCAACCACATCTTGAGAACATTTGATACTTTTAAATATATATAATACTGTTGCGAAGCTCTCCTTTTTCATGCCTGGTACACTGTGCTGCAAACCCTCTTCTCCCAGGAGGATCGAAAGAAGCAGATGCAATCGCCTGGAAAGAGCTTTTTGATAAGCATATGTATGCAAGTGCAGCAACAATTTCAGCTAGGATTTACGAGGGCATTGCATCTTTTTTTTTCTCAAAATTCAACACAGCACATGTTACAGAACAAACGAGAGTCTGCCAAGAGACCATAAGTTAACAGCTATAAGTGCAATTTTGAATTAAGCTAATTGACAATTTTTACTGGCAATATACAGTTGGGCTCTAATTGACTTTTCTCATAACAAATCCTTCGCAAATCTCATTTGCACCTTTAGGGTTAGCAATCTTATTTTTCAATCACAAACTAAGAATTGAAAGTGGAATTAGTTCACAGCACCATTACACTTCTATGTGCAAAAAGTATTTAAGTTGTGCATTTGACCAGTGATCAAGTGGTACTATGAAGAAAAACATAACACCATTACAATGATATAGTTGAGAGAATAATATCATTGGATCTCTTTCATAAGATAGCAGGAAATTGACCAATGCTTTAAAATCTCATATTCCATAGGTGAGGGCACCAATCAAATAACATCACTAGAGTCGCTTCTATGCTCTTCCCCAAGTGATTATAAAGCATGATTTAATGGTGGATGGAAATTAGTTCTCTAAAAAGTTACATAGTTAAAACAGTCAATTAGACAGATGAACACAATGGCAATATGTGAGTAAACTGGTCATTATGTTTGAAGCTTAAAGTATTCTTTTCCTCCAAGCATGATTGCGGCTGTTCCTTATAGATCAGCAAGGAGAAGGGCCCTAAAGGCAATATGTGGCACATCACAGCCTCTGATATCGTCTATTGATTTTCCTTTGCCTTTTTTAGTGGAGTAACATGGTGTTGGGAACAGTCTCATAAGTTGTTGAGTAGCAGGATGTTGTTGGTGCCAAGGCTTGTGTATTGACGTAGTTTTGCTTGGGTGAGGTGTTATGTTGCCCCTTTTCTTAGTTTGTTCTCTTGGATGGGTATAGTGTGTCTACTTCTGTTTTCCTATCTAGGATTAATGAACAGAGCCCCAGCCATCTGTTCCTCAAAAAAAGAAAAGAAAAGGAAAACTAATGGTAATAAGCATTAGAAAAAAAACTATAAGAGCAATTATTAGATACCAGTAAATTCGACCAAATGCTTCAACATCCTCATTCTCTTCAATGTTAGGGCATGATGGATCATGAGAGAGGACATGAACCAAATAGGAAATCATATATTCTGGATAAGCAGTGAGCACATTGGTTTCCGCTTGGACAGAAAGTTGGCGCATCTTAACTTGCTGGCATATCTGCGCCACCTCAATTAGGTTGTGCTTAAACTGAGAAGGGAAAGGAAACAAAAGAATTAAAGAAACATATTACAATCAGTACAGTGGTGGAAATAAATTAATTTTTTGAGTTTAGAATATGAACCTCTTCATACTGTGGGGCACGATAATCATCCATGGCTAACAAGAAAGCACAAGCATATTTTGCATCCAAGGCCCTTTCCTTAATATATTGATGTACTTTACTAAGAAACAATTTCCTCACCTGAGGAACATCATCCTGGTAATAAAAGAAACCATAAATCTCCAAAGAAGATACAAACGAATCATGTGAAAGGAACAATAAGAGTATGCTAAGCTGTAGTATCCACAGCGCATACCTGTGAAATCCTCAGTGTCAAATAGAACACATCCACAGGCACTTTGTGGTCCCATTGTCTTGATAAGCGGAGCACCGCTTTTGCTGCCGCCAGCCTCAAATGGGCCTTATCAATAATGCTGCAAGTAATGGAGTAGTGAAAAATAACCAAAACATACACAGAAGAATGTTACATTAAAATAAGAAAAGGTGCATGTCTATAGGTAGTTTAGTACCTAGAAATCATATTTGCGGAAATATCTCCATAGGTAAGGATATTCTTAAGGATGGCCATTAATTTTTCTATTCCTGGATGTGCTTGAGCATCTTTGCAAGGTAGACAGCTCTTCACCAAAGTTTTAATGCCATAAATCTAGGAAGAAAAATACGACAAGACAACATGTAGAGGTCAACTAACTTTGATGGGTGGATTGAAGTGAAACTTATAAAACAATAACTTCACAAACCTTTAATGAACAACTTTGTGTGCTATCACTCCATTCAGATTTATGAGCAGAAATGTCACCCAAATCCTGGTGATGCACTTGGAATTGCAATAAAAATGAATAAAATGGAAAAGGAAAGGAGAAATATAAAAAGCATGAGTTCTTACATCATTGCAGTCAAGAATTTTTTTAGTTATAAAATTTATTATCTCTTCTCCCCTTGTTTCAAAAATTGGCATTGCTATCTGAGCTATGCAGCCCAGGGATTGTAAGATGGATGGCAAATGCACTTTCTTTTCCTCCAACAAATCGACAAGCCTCTGCAAGGTTATGAATGCAAAGCATAATATGTTAGAAATCTCAAATATATGATCCAAGAAAGAAAGAGCTAACAACAAATTTGCACCTTGTAAAGAACAGATAGTGACATCAGTCCATCATCTTTTGTTATAGCAGCCAAAGCATGAACAGAGTATTTTGCCTGCTTCCGTGTTCCTTCTAAACATAGCCGCTCTAGTAGAAGAGTAATGGAACTGAAATAGGAGCAGCATCTTAGTTCTATACTCCTATATCCATATTAAGTAGCGAAAATAATAATGTCTCAAAATGAATGAGAGTACGAGACTTTCACAGACACCTTGATGAAGCTAGTTGTTCACGAATGTTGCCACCAGCCTTCGACAGAACATGAGCAATGCCCTCTTTAAGTAGTTCATTATCCTCCTTCAGGAGCTCAATGATATCTTCTTCAAGTCCAGACAAAAGTGAAGGGAAGAAACTAGATACTGCCTGCAATGAGTAAAACAACAAATAATGGGAACCATCTTGCTGAAGCATGATAAAGCAAATACACACAATATGGGTTAAGAAACAATAGCTGAAAGAGGGACATTTTACAGAGCCTGGGATATAGAAGAGGTACATTTGCTCAGGAAGAAAAATATCAGGCGGTTATAAACATAAGTAATCTAGTAACTGTTACTCGCTAGCTACCCTGACAATGGTCTTCAAACAGAAATGCTCCTTGCTATAGCTAGCCTAATAATAGAATTAGCACACGACCCCATATAGGCAACTCCTGAACTAGTTGTTGCATGCTTCCTTCATAGCAGGAAAGCAAAAATGAACCAAAAGGTTTCAACAAATCATACCGTTAGAAGATCCATGCATGATGACATAAGTTTTGTATTCCCAGTAGATTTTTGGTCAGAAGCTTCAGAAAGGATCTCTTTGACATATTCCTTGTTCACAAGTAAATATGAGCATCTCATCGACAATGTGCTCACAAAATCATGTAATGCATGTTTTTCGCCAAGTTTTGTTAGCAAATCAACCTGCAGATTACAAATAATATTCAAATATTCCAGCATACAAGTAAATCAAATTAGGTAACTGAAAAGCAACAAAAAAAATTGAGTATACATGTTTGTTCATATGGAGAGGTCATATTGCTCAAGAACAATGCAGAAAATACAACAAAATAACTATTATAGAGGCAACTATACCTAACCATATGCAGCATTGGATGAGATAAATGGAACAACAAAGAGCAAAAGTTAGTGTTGCAAACAAGCTAAAAGCATATTGTTCTTAATATATATTGATTTTTGTCTTTTTTCTAGTTTACATTGCAACTCAAACAAAATAATTATCTGTAAATCAAATAGTAGATACCCGAATAGACCAAGCTTTGTTGAATGATGTTGAACAATCAAGCAAGCTTGTGAATATATTCCAGACGTCGGCATCTTTTATCTGATGAAGCATGTTCAAGTACTCCTCAGACTTTGTAGGATCACTGAACAAACGAGACATGCTCCGGAAACATCCAAGGATTTTTTTTTTCATATCAGAGGTATCTTCCTGCTTGCAAAAGGAATCGATAAGATAGTGATAGAATGGACAGTAATTCTGTAGTGCATTTCACTATTCAAGATTCACCAACCTGGCTTATCTGTCGAAGGGACATGTACTTCAGCATTTCTTGTTGTAGTCTGAAATTGAAGAAGAGGCAACAACATATCAAAGAGAGAGAAAGACCAATTATCAAACTAAATGTTCTCTAGAAATAGTGTCAGACCTTTGTTTTTGCAGAAAAATTTGCTCAAGGGCTTTCATCTCAACTTTATCAAAATGTGTGACAGCTGTTACCCAATGCTTCACTCTTTCTTTTGTTGGAAACTCTGGTGGGAACAATGAACCACATAAAATTGATTCAACTGACTCTGGTCTGCATCAAATAAATCAAACAAATCAATGGACATCACCTAACCACAATATCTTGCCTCAGCAGAAAAAAAAATGATGTTACGGAATGCTTGTCTAATGTGTACCAGAAAGAGCAATGTGAAATGCTAGTAAGAAAATATCATGTAGAGGGTACCATAGGAAGCATGGAACATTAGAAATGTAATACATATGGCATATCTTAGAGGTAAGCAAAGAACAGCAAGATATCTTGCATGTACAGTGAAGATTGAGGAAGCATGACATCACAATAGCTAAATCATCTGATCATAAATATTGAGTAATATACAAGTTTGTGTTGCATAAAAAGAATAATACAAATCGCCTCAAGGATATTTAGTGTCCTTACCTAAAATCTTTGTCATAGAGGCATCTTAATATTTTTCCAGGAATCCACTCAAAATCATCAGAATTTACTGCAATATCAGAACCACTCAGGCAATAAAACTTGTAGATGTCAGCCAATCTCTCCATGGTGTAGCACTTCACAGAAACCTGAAAAAAATTACAATTATACACCATGCATTTAAGTGAATCATACAGATCATATTACATCAACATAAATATTGAAAGATGCAGCAAGAGGCAAACAGAACTAACTGATTTATCACGGACACGCTCTGCTACTTGTTTGATAGTTTCAAGTGGGACTGCACCAAGTGAATGGCAAGCTACATCACAAATAGCAGCTACCACTTGCTTTCTCACATTTTCCTCATAATCCAACAATCTGTCACAAAGTGCCTCTGCAAGGAGACAACCATCAGTACAAACACAATTGACGACACATTCAGATTATATGATCAGCTATTCAGCAAAATAGCTACTTACTGATAATCTCTGGAGCTTCAGGACGGGAATGGTTTGACATCAGACATTTTTTCAAATGTTCAATTACAGAAACACGGATTTCTACTGCTCGGTCAGTCAATCTCTTCAGAAACTCATCAAAAAGAGATTTAAATGATTCCAAGATAGGTATTCCAGGTAAAGAAAAAAGTTTGCCAAGTACTTCAACTGCTTTAGACCGAGTTTCAACTTGATCTGCCTAGAAAATGCCAAATACAAATTCTAATTAACAAGGACAAACCAAAATTTAGTCACTCAAATTAAGATATATGGATCTTTTTTTCTTGAAGATGGAAGATACTTTCTGTTCCCCAAGCACTAATTATTTTATATTGCACAATATTGCTTTCAGTATATAAGTAAGGTTAGAACATACCAGTAGTTCCCCAGTTATATAAGGTACCACCACTTTAAGAACCTTTGGAGCACACTGGTACAAATCAAATATGACTTCGAGATGGTCAATGTTATCATTGGCAGAACTACCATCCCCATCCAAGGATGATGTCAGAAACTTCCTTATGTATGGTTCGAGTTTTCCTGCAGAATGCTCCATAACATGGCGAGCAAGCTTACGTGCAGGCATAGAAACACCCTAACAATAAAAAAAATGCACATTAAAACTTATAGAAGGAATAAGTATAGGAAAAGGACAAAACATTATAGAGAAGCTTGCAACAGTTTCTCTAACAAATTACAGAAGAATAGGTCCAAGAAAACTTCAGAAACAGAAGGCACTCACAGTTTTTTTCCGGCCTAAAGCTGATAAAAGTACATGTAGAAGGATTTCCTCTATATCCTCACTTTCATCTATAATTAGAGCCATTACTGATTGCATTGAATTTACAATATTTGGCTCATGATTGTCACTGCATAAATTCAAAACACAATGAGTAAAATAAATATAAGCTATCAACTATATCCATCAAAAACTACGACTAGCAGCAATATTGCGTGTGTGTCACTTGGTAGCATTAATAGTCTTATAGTCAACATTTTTGGCTGTGTGCTTCTGATTTATAGGACACTAGAATGAAAGATTTTACATGTCAAACAATTTGGTGTCATGAAACAGCATACTACAACTACACTCATGATGGAATGAGGAGAATTGGTTGATGCAGTGTTCTAAGTTGAGGTTGCAATAGCATATATGGGTTTTCTAAACTGCAAAAGAGTTCAAGGAAGCCCATGTTTTAAACATATAGGACAGCACCCCATTTATCAAAACTGCAATTAAGGCTGTTAACCTGCATGAGTGTAAATGTGGGCACCCACTCATTAACTTCTATTTGGAAATTGAAGTGTCGATAGCTGTATCATAAATTCAAAAAATACCCTCATACTGATCAAAGAGGTATGTCATTCAAATGCCAGTAAATATGGCCCTCTAGATGATTTAAATTTGCAAACAAGTCCTTTACGTAGTGCACAAATTGAAAATGTATAAGTACACATCTTAGTCGTCCTCAGACAGAAATTAAAACAACACTTTGTGAACTCATCAGTGAAAATTTTATTGAACATATTTTTTAGATAATGAGAAACCAAGCATGGTAATAAGTCCTGTGCAACCATGAACAAAATGTGGAAACTAGTCCAAGGCGGTGGTAGTATATAACATGAAGCATAATGTGGCTCACGCCCAACAACATTACAACCAAGTGGATAGAGAAGTATTACCTGATAATTTCCAAAAAAGATCGGAACATGTCTGCAATTAGATCATTGCATTCAAGGTCTAACATCACAACACATGCTCGGTATCGCGCAACTGTTTCCAGAATAGCAACTCTCCTGCCAAATGATTTACTATTAACATCATTGAGTCCGCAAAATGTACCCACAATCAGATGAAACATGTCCTGCAAATGAAATTAACAATAATCCTCAATTGTTGAATAAATATAGTAAACTGAGTCAAACATAATTAGTATGTAGCTTTCTGGAAGCAATCTTGATGATAATGTTACCCTTAGGACATCATCACTGTAGGGAGCTTCAGGTGCAGTTATTCTTGTAATTTCACAGAAGCATGTTGCCAAGAGTACTTTGACATCTTCATCGTGGTGTTTCAAGAATTCATCTCTGGCAACAGCCTTTAGACATGGTTGGATAGTTTCCATCACTGAGGGACCTGGTGACTGCTCTACTCCATGCAGGCATTCTGCAGCTTGCTGCAGTATGATCAACATTAATAGCATATCCAGAGCATACTTAAGCAAAGAGGAAGCATTTCAAGCATAGGGTTACTATTGCTACAGATGCAAGCAAGTCAGGCTGGCCAACCAATTGACCACACTAATTCTTTTGTTTGACAAATAAAGGCATGTATACAACAAAGGTGGCCTCCTTTAAATGGCAAGTGAACCATCAATGAGTTGAACAAATCAGTAAGCAATCAAATACAGTGGGTACTGTAATACTGCTATTATTCCCTATGACCTGTCCTAGGAACAGTACTACATAGCAGATAGCCATTCTCAAGAATCAACTTTCTTCAGTCATTAATGTCAACAAAATTCCAGTGCCCCTTATAAAAAAAGAAAAAACTAATTTTTAGATTTTTAACCATGCCTAAAGCCTATCTGCTTCTAAACAAGCATAAATGGCTGATTACTAAGGGGAAGTTTAAATCATAATGGCGTTATGCCACACTGTTTAAATTATAAGTTGTTAATTTGCTAGGCTAAACTTGCAGAAACTGAGTTGTTAATTCATGACACAGTTCTTTCATATTCAGTTTAGGTTATAATTAGATTTTTATCCTTGTATTCCTAAATCTGTCAAATATATAGTGATTATGCAAAAAAAATTATATTCAAACATGACCATGGGCCAATAGCCTATGCATACAAATATACATTGTTTGACTAGGTGTCACATGCAACCTACTTGTTTCTGGAGTACAATAGCTGCACTCAAATGAACCCAGGTAACACCTAAGCAAGTTCAAAAGATATGGTTTCCTCCCTCCCAACTATTATTTCAAATCAGGTGCTAACATACCAGAGGCAAAGAACACAAGGAAAGAACAATGACTCGATTCACTCTAAACAATAACAGAACCACACTAAACACACAAGCGATTCAGATAAACCTGCATTAAGGATTCCAGACCTAA
Organism: Oryza coarctata; assembly: GCA_030770085.1. Classification (NCBI taxonomy): domain Eukaryota; kingdom Viridiplantae; phylum Streptophyta; class Magnoliopsida; order Poales; family Poaceae; genus Oryza; species Oryza coarctata. Next base: position 8,367,069 of record CM061472.1, read on the forward strand.
AAAAAGGTGCACCTAAACCTACCAAATTGGCCTAGCTAATATATATGTGTTCATCAAATCACCCAAGTGCATTTCCACAAGTATCATTACTGCCTAAAATTTTCATTTACAGCCAAAGTAGCTGATCATCCTTCAATAAGGATAGTGGTTCTCTGTAACTGCAAACTTGGTAGTCCAATCTAAATCACAAAATCCAAGCAAGGACCTGCAAATTGTGCTATTTTCTAGCAAAAATTTCAAGCATTTGGAGCTTCTTTCAAAAAATCCACCAAGTAAATACTACCAAATATGTGAGCATTAAAATGCTGCATAAAAGAGAGTTAAATAACCATGCGTATTTATCCACCTGTGCACACCCCAAACGCATCTTAAACGATAACATAGAGTTATTCACACCAGCACATGCAATACAATGGTCAAAAATTTAACCTAGGGTACAATGTTGGCAACTGTCAATTTTTCTAGCTAATTAGTTATAAGCAAAAGAATAAAACAGAAGAAATTTAAGACCATACAGTTGGAAAAGCATTCAATGTTACCCCAAAACAAACAAGTGTCGGGATCCAAAGAGTCCACCGGTTTCAGATTTTGGGTTCTAAAAAGTAGGGTTTGAGTGAGAACCTACTAAGTAACTTTATTCTAAAAACATTGTAGAACAAGAATACCATGTGACCATAGAAATCGACATACTGCTAGCCGACAAAATTGCCACATAAACACCGTCTCTTTGGAGCACTTTCAAGTAACATAGGACACATCCATGTCCCTAGGTCCAGAAATGCTTTCTGCATTTCCACTTAACTGCTAACCAATACTCCATATTTCTTTAGATACTCTAACTTCTCAGCAAAACTGAAAGCAAACACCAACCCACTACAATGGTTATGCTTTAATCTACTAAGGTCCCAAAACCCTAACACTGAGCAATTAACCATGCAAAACAAACCGAAAGTACATATGGGTCCCACCACCGCACAATTCAGCACCCAAAAATCTTAACACAGTTAAACTTCACTATGCTCTCAGTTCCCTACAAAAAAATTTCAAACCCACAAAAAAATATTGAAAAAAAATCCAGCCGAAAGAAGCAAAGAGACACCTAGGAGGAAATCACCAATTACAACAGAAACACAGCCCCAAAATAAATCTCAGAGAAACCTAACCATTAACTCTAAATTACCCAACCGCACAGATTTTGGGAAGCCCACACCTACCATACATCCAAGCCACTAAATTCAAGCTAAACCATCAGAAATCCAGCAACAAAATCCCTAATTTGAATTAAAAAAACACCTGCTTTCTAACACCTTGTACATTAAATTGACTGAATAAGCAAGCTTCGCTGCATTTCCACTCAAATGAGTTGGTGTCTGATTTGAATAGTTCAGACCATAAAATTTTAGGACAAGATAAACAATTTAATTTCATACTAAACAAGTTGTCTACAAAATTAAGAAAAAAGAACTGTGGTGTCAACACAGCATATAAAGTACTTGTAGCCACATGTGAAGGTAAAACTACCGTACATAAAGAAATACCTCGAGCAGACGAGCACTACCATGCAACATGTCCTAGGTCAAGAAGTTTCTACATGAACACTAAATCACCTGACCAAAAAATCGGATTTTCACTTCGCAAATGACAATCCGACACAGAACTAACCTACAAACCATCACAATGGTTAAGTCATTGTACTGGTAAAACCCCAACAACACGCCACAGAACTAGTGTCTTTCACTACTAAAACCCCATAAACCCTAATCCAGCACGACAAAACTGAACCTACGGAGTTCCAGATTGGAGCCCTGTAACTCAGCACCCAAAACCTCTTACACGCCTAGCTCCACTCCAAACTGCCTCCCAAGTAGTAGCCGCAACACAAATGGCAATTCTAGCGAAACGCACCACGCACGCGCATCAGTTTCAGCAGGCAGCAGAAACACAAACTCCCAAATCTCACCAAAAAAGTTTGCTCTTCCTAATTACCCGACCCCGAAACAAAAGCCCGTGTCTTTGACACCCTCCCGAGTTCCGACGGCCAAATTTAGGCTAAAGCAACCAAATTTCAGCACCAAAACCCCAAATTCGAACCCAAAACCCCACAACAACCACCGCAGTCCCCCACCGCCCTAAACCCTAAACCTGCCGAATTCGCCTACAGATCCACCCAAACCCCAAACTCGCCCCTCCACGAGGACAGGCAAGCAAGCAGCCAACCGAAGCACCAAACCTTCCAAGAGTAGGCGCGCGCGAGCAGCCCTCACCTCGAGCAGCTTGGCGAGGGCGTCGGCCGGGTCCGGCGGCGCCGCCTCCAGCTTCTCCCCGAGCTCCTTCAGCTGCTCCGCGGCCCCCATCCTGGGCCAGATCGGCCGCCAATTCACACCCTTCCTCGCCTCACTCCCCGCTCCTCGGCTCCGGGCTTCCTCCCCTTCACTCCCCTCGCTGGGGTTCTAATCTGGGAGGAGGAGGAGAAGCGCTTGGCCCTTTCGGCTCTCGCTGTTTCGAAATTGGTGCGGGGGGCTAGGAGAGAGGCGGACAGCTCGCGAGTGGAATGCCGAGTCGGGATCGGGTTTGGGTCGTCCTGCTACAACACGCTCCTCTCCTCCGCCCTCCTACCGTTTGGAAGTTATCATGCGTCGGGCACGGCGCCGCGTGTTCCGCGGCTTTTTTGGGGGGTGTGGCTGAGACGTGGGTCCCAGCGATGGTTGGGCCCGCACGTCGGTGGGACGGGGCCGGCGGCGAGGGGCGTTTTATCGGGTGGGATTGGGAGTTTTAGGACAGCGTTTTTCTTGTTCGGGGGTGGGATGGGGCTAATGGCAGAGAGGCGTAAGACGATGGGGCGGCGGGTTCGGGCTTAAAACTGCTGGAGTGCCGCGAGTTTGTTTCACTGTTTAAACTATTAATATTTTTTAAAAATTATAGAAAAGTTGTTTTAAAAAATATAGTACACTTATTTTTTAAATATAAAATAATTAATACTTAATTAATCATGCTAATAGTTTAGACACGAATTGTTTAATTCATTCTACTCACTCAAACTCGCCCTTAGCCATATAGCTCGGTTTGCACCTAGTAATCTTCTTTGTTTTCATGGATCTGTGTTGTATAGGAATTAAGTCCAATCTTTTTCCTCCACTTCATAGCAGTGACTTTAAAATTTGGTTTGCCAACTGTACCTCATCAAGAATGTTAATTTGCATGTTAAGATAAAATAAATATTAATCCACACATATTATGAGTGCACGAATCCTAAGAAACCCCATGTTTGTCAGGATACACACTAGTGCCACCGTTGTTGAATAAGCCTTACCAGACTAGGGTTCCATGGTAGTGGTGGTAGGGGTGGTAGGATGGAAGGGACAATTAGAGGGAGGGAGAAGTAGAGGTGAAAGGTATGTGCTTATAGGGATATCCAGGGAAGTGGCCGATAGACAATGGTGACTGCAAGACGGTGATGGTGCTCCCGACCATTGGTGAAGAGAGGATGGTGGGTGGGGTCAATGGCGGAGGAAACATGTGCATTCTGGTTGGGTTGAGTAGGGTGGTAAGCAATGACAGGGAGACAAGGACAACATTATCGGTTATGGGAAGTATTGGTAGCATTATCGAGAAAATTGAGTAGGAAAGGATAAGTCAGAGAGGGGAATAGGTTATATTTGGAGAGGGAGATGGGTTGTGAACCAACATAGGTGGTCACGATGCGTACTAGCCTCCCCTATGCCTCATTGGTTAAGGTACAACTTATAAGCCAACAAAAATAAATGAAGTAAAAAGATAAATTTAGAATAAAACTCTCATGCTTCTATTCTTAGCAGTCCAGAAGCTAAAAGTGCATATAGATCCATATGGGGTTTAGATGATTTATAATAAGACAATTAAGAGATTAATGAGCTATTTGAGTTTAAGCACATGTATTATTCCTCTACAAAAGTAAAGCTAGACGACAAGATGGCTCGAGGATTTAATTATTTTGTTTTTAAAAATTGAGTCATATGAAAAGCCATACTATAAAGAGGGGTTTGAATCAAATGTCGTGTCCCCATGTGCTCAAATGAAATCCTAGTTCTAGAGAGAGAAACAAAGAACTTCACTCATATTGAGAAAATGGGTTTTCTACCAAGTATGGGTTGGAAGATTTCAAGTTTGGATTTAGAGGGTCTTGCCAAAACTCTCTATCTAGTCAAGAGGATGGACCAGAAGTTCCAGTTAAAGCTCTAGGGTTAGTAAAAAAGGCTGACCAAAATTTTCAGTACTTGCACCCAAAATTTCTGATACACCTTTCCTGCCTTAACCCAAGTGTTGGATAGAAGTTCTGATGCCTCGAGCCAGATGTTCTGATGTTTAAATATATGAATAATTGCTAGTTACGAGTAGGTATAAGTATTTTACTCCATTCACCCCCACTTTAAGCAAGTGGTTGTTCCATCTTTCATACTTATCTCTATAGGTTTCCCTAGGATTCTTCCAACCAATCTCTCTAGTATCTATTGCTTCTTGTGAGTTTGGAGTCGATTCTTGTAGAGATTGGAGCTTGTGAGACCTAGGGTTTCAATTTGATCACTTGGGAGTTGACGTTCAACCTTTGTCTTAAAGCTTGTTACTCTTAGAGATTCTCCTCCTAGTCAATTAGGCATTACCTGCAAGCATCTGCGTGTGTCGACAGCCTAAGAAGTTTGTGAAGACATTATTACACCTCCACAAGAAAAAGAGTACTTTTGAGTGCAAACCAACGATCTTTATAGTCTTTTTGTGAGGTTTGGGATCAAGAGCAATCCATCTTCTTGAATTTCCTCAATGAAGATGTAAGATCGTTGGGATGTAAAATTCGGTGAAAAATCAGCGTCTCCCTTCCCTCCCTTGTAATCTCTTTTATTTCCTTTGCATAATTTATCTTAGCCATGATGATCATGTGTTTTTTTACTATACATTTTGCACTTATTCTTAGTGAAGGTTGCCCTTGATTTATCCCATTCATGAGAATCAACCAAAGGACCAAATGTTCTAGTATTTGTGACCAAAAGTCATGGTTAGTTCTTTCTGCCAGACAGCGAAGTCAATGTTGAAAAACAATGAAAAGAATCTCCAGCAACTTTGAATACCGCTACCGAGCAGTTTTGTCCTATTATCGACCTGAAACAAGGAAATTTAAAAGAAGTTTTTGCTGAAAAATAAAATTTAGATTTGAATTTCTTAAACTAGCTCAAGATGGCCCATAATCATTATAATCAAGTGGTTACATCAATTGTTGAAACCTGCTACACAAAGATCAATTAAATGACTTTATATATATATATATATATATATATATATATGCATGTGACGATTGGAGAAACAAAGATTCCTGCGCTATGTTTGTTTTTGAGTGTTGGGAAAAGATTTCCTTTAGCACATGGAGTAGCATATTAGCGTATGATTAATTGAGTATTAGCTAAATAAAACTTGAAATGAATTAATATGATTTTTAATCAACTTTTTTATAGAAATTTTTTTATAAAAACATACCGTTTAGCAATTCGAGAAATGTGCACATAAAAAAAAACTAAGAGTGTAGAGGTTGAGAAGAGGGGAACAACACAGCCCTAACGCAGGAGTGTCAACCGGTGTCGTAGTTTCTTCACGTGGACGGTGTGAGCCAGTTGTGCAACGGGCTGGCCCAGTGTGGCAGTGCGTTGGACACAGACTACGAGAGTCTTCTATGTTTCACATATTCATGCAGAATGCAGGCCATGCGCAATATATGCAGTAAATAAGGATCTAGAGATGTTAACAACCATGATTACAAGTGAAAAAAATGCCAAAGTTTTTTCGTGAAAGTTTGAGGTTTCAAGTAAAATTTTAATGGTTCATGTAGAAAGTTTTTTATTTCAATTTGAAACTATAGAGTTTTGAGTTGAAAGTTAGTTGCTTCCCATATAAGTATTTGTATTTCAATTGAAAGTTTGATTCTATAGTAGAAAGTTCGGAGACTTGGGTTGAAAGTTCAAGGCATCAAGTAAAAAGATTTGAAGATTTTGAGTTAGAAGTTTTAAGTCTACATCAAAAGTTTTTATCTCATCAGTTGAAAGTTTATTTTAATTTGTTTGTTTTTCAAGGCTATGCATAGAGACCTCTGAGGAGAAGAACATGCTCAGCGGTGCATGGCGCCTAGATGGCAAAACAATGAAAGACAACAACCAACCACTTTGCTTAATACGTGATCGGTCACATATAGTCCAACATAGAGAAATTGTTTATGGGAATAAGCGCGTGTAACTTGCAAGTCATGTGTGTTTGCCAACTACCAATCCTGGAGAAACCTTTTAGGACGTGTTTGGTTGTCTGCACTATGGGTGGCTCACATCCCGCTAGCAAAATTCGCCACGTTTGGTTTCTTGCATGCGTGTGCAAGCTAGGTGTCGCTGGTGCAAATGTGGCCACCCGGCTAGGCTGAGGAGGAACGTAGAAATCGGCCGTAGCTGGTTAGCCAGGCCCAGCTCACGCTATCACGGGGACGCACGGGTGCAGGCGCGGGATGAGCCAGTGCAGACATGTAGGCGACCGGCTGGGGTTGAGGCATCTCATCACCCTTCTCTCATTTGTTATTTGAATTAGTCAAATCACCTTCTCCACTTAGCCATCATTGCTATCATCGCACTCAGTTGCCATTATCTCCATCGATCGTCCTCTTCTTTAATGGCTCCGACCGACATTCCAATAGCTCGACGCCGCCAAATCTAGGCACCACGAGCTTAAGCTTGGCCAGATATGAACGAAAAGAGAGTGGAAGGAAGGAGGGCTTGAGAAGGATAATCAGATCTAGAGGCTTGAGGGGTGTTGCCGCTACCACCATCATCTTCCTTTGCTTCTCTCACTCTCACCGATGCCATCTTTCTCATTAGCTATCGCTGTCTCATCCTTCATGAGCTACTACTTGTCGGCAGCCATGTCTTCAAAGCGCTAGATCCGATGGCCTTTAACTCATGGCCACCGGATCTAGCAGCCACTAACTCCAACTATGACGGTGATGAGCTCCGATGATGATGGGAGAGACGAGGACAAATGGCTAATAGTACGACATGAGGGATAGAGAGGGTGAAGCCTATTCCCTTTTTTCTTTTCTTTTTTCTACCGAGAGATCTGCGCGGACAGTTATTGATAGTGTGCTATTTTTTTCTAGTATTTTTTAATTAATATATTATCTATTAGATCCGCATAACATTAATATAGGTGTTCGCGCCGAGGCACGGCGGACACGACGCGAACACGCCAAATCGCCTAGGAGGTCTGCTTAGCTCCAGTACAGGCCGATTGATTTTTTCTGCTTGGCTTGAGGTACGCGCGCTAGGGGTTGTGGGGTTTAATCGGCTCCGGCACGTCCGTACGGGTACGGGCGTGCCAGTCAATTTGACCCTGCAATTGACAAGAAAGTGAGACGAGCGGGTCCGATACAGACGCTCGCTATCAGCTGGCTGCCGATAGGATCAGGATGCTCTTCGATCGGTTGGGGAGCCAATATGGACAGGTGTCGACGAGGGATTGACCGTAGAGCCGATGGAGGAACCAGAATATACTAAGGAGATAGCTAGGCGCATAGGATCTCTCCGGATAGCCGAATAATGATTCATCGGCTGGAAAAACCGATGAAGGCGCATGCGGCCTAGACAAGGAATAGTATAAGAAGGCACGGGCTACAAAGCCGATGTCGCTCCGGATATGACAGCATGAGACCCATCGCCCACCATGGCAACGCCATCAACACCGAACCTTAAAAATCAGACCTAACCGAGACAGTACGAGGTCGGGGCCAGTAGCGATGATACGGAGGATGCCGGATCGGCTATGCCGTAGCAAGGATAGGAACGAACCCATCGGCTAGCTAAGCCGATGAGAGGACGCCTCTTTGAAGGCGGGTGCGTATCGTCTGGGAGATCGATACGCTTGGCGTTATGCGTCAAGGGACAACTCTGAAGGTTGATGCATATTGGCCGAGGGGCTGATGCGCTAGGCGTGAAGCTCAGAGCATGGATAACTCATCGGCTAGCACTCCGATGATACGCCGTACAAAAAACTATAGGCCTAAAGCTCGATCTACCGTCGGCAGCTCCGTAGGTCGAACCTAACCGATGCAGCACGAGATTGACGACGGTAGAGGTAGCTTAACATGTCGATAGGTCTAGCACGGATGTGATACGATATGTCTGATTGGCCTAAGAAGTCGGACCTAACCGATACAGCCTCAGACAGAGCAGTACATATTGGGATGGTGGCGGGACTTACTCCTTCGCCGAAGATCAGATTTAACCGATGCAGCTCCATGTCGAGAGCCAGAACCCGCCGGTAAAACCTAGATGAACTAGGGTGGCGATGCGCCGAGATTGTATATTGATCGAGGGATATATTGCATGTCTCCAGGGGGTCTATATTTATACCATAGATTTACAGATAGAGTCCGACGCGTTTACGACCATCGGACATTATTTCCTAATAAGAATAAAGGAAAATATTCCTAAAGAAGTTAACTAACTAGCTAAACCTTTCTAATTAAGTAAGATTACAATTTACAAGCCGATCCTTTTCCTTCCTTTTCTTGGGCTTCTCGGACCTGACACCGATTGGATAACTCCCTATCTTCAAGCCGATCCAATCTTCTACTAATCTGATCTACTTTTCTATAGTTCCGATCGGCTTTGTTTCAGTATCTCCATTGGCCGATAACTGCATTAAACACTCCATCAGACCTCTCAGCCGATCGGCTTTAGCACCATTGGATTGTCCAGATTTTAGCGTTAACAATAGGATAGTTATTGGTCGCCAAATCTCACGAAGGCCGATCGGATAGGGCGAGGTCGTGAATGAGCCAGCGGAGGTCCGATCGGGGAAGATGACACCTTGGTCATGCGAAAACCTAAGAGATCTACTTAGCTCTAGTACAGGTCCTTATTCTTCAAGGCTTGAAGGTGTGCCAATCAATTTGATCCTGCAATTGATAAGAATATAGATAATGAGATCCACGAGCCAATCAGCTGATGGGCCAATACAGCTTACCCTATCGGCTGTCGATAGGAAATGTAGTGCTCAAGTATCGGCTGAAAAGTCGATAAAGACGTATGCGATTGACACGTGGAATAAAATAAAGGGTTTATCGGCCAAAGAGCCGATGATGCTCCGAATAGTAAAAGCGATGAAAGCACGGAGCGAGACCTGATCCCCCACGATGTCATGAGGGCTAGTGACCATCATGATGGCACCGTTAGAACCAGTCTCGATAGATCAGATTGAACTGAGACAATATAGGACCAAGGCTAATGACATAAAGATGACAGGGGCTAGATCGAACGTAACGACGAAAAAGGAAGGGATGAGGTCATCGGTTGCTTATCGGCCAAATGTCCAATACAGGCCTATATCTAACCTCATCGGCTATCTGAGCCGATAGGGAACAAAACCCTCTAGTTCTCGATGCTAGTTCCGTCAGACACGGACATGATAGATCGGACCTAACCGAGACAGTATCTAGCCGAATCCGATGTGATCAGATTGATTGCTAGTGGATTAATCGTTAGATGATATTCAAAACAGATATGAGGCACGTGGTAATGATAACTCATTAGTTACTCGCTTCGATGAAACGCCGCACGAGAACCCGTCAAGCCAACGGCTTGATCCACCGCCACCGATCTCGTAGGTCGAACCTAACCGATGCAAAACGATACCGGGGACGACGAAGAGATATCGATGTACCGACGAGCCTCACACGAACATGATGCGGTATGCTTGATCAGGCTAAGAGATTAGACCTAATCGATGTGGTCTTAGATAGAGCAAAACGAACTATGATAATGGCGGGACTTACTCCTTTGCCGAAAATCAAACTTAACCGATACAGTCTCATGTCGAGAGTCAGAACCTATCAGAGTAAAACCTAGACAAGTTAGGGTAGCGATGTGTTGAAGTTGTATTCTATGATTTGTGTTGATATCTCGATAGGTTTCAAGGAGTCCATATTTATATCCCAAATTTACAAGAGTCCAACGCGGTTACAGATAACCCCAAACAATATTTCCTAAACATGAAACTAATCTATAAGAAGTTATAAAGCTAAACTTGACTAGTTTACATTATATATTCTATATAGATAAAACACCATGCTGTGAATCTCACAACTCCTCCTCAGACTTGATTCCATCTGAATAACCTTCTGTTTTCAACCAGACCAAATCCGTCCTCAACCCGTTCGATCGGCTCTCTTACTATGTCAACCAGCTTCCCTTTACAAGCTGATTAGTCTTTCATTCATTAGCCGATTATATCTGTAGACTGACCAAATTCTAGTGTTAACACTATGCTAATATCCTTTTTTCACCGCTTTGTTGTAAAAATATCTCATTCCTTATCTTATTTTATGTAGAGAATGTTGTGGTGATTTTAAACACCAATATTATTCTTTGCATGTGATAAATTGTTTACATCTACTAGCTAGTTAAATCTAAATTTTTTATATAAGATTATAGAGGTAACCTCACCTAACTAATTAAAGAGATAACTACACTCAAATCCATATGTCTAACTAAATAAAATCTTTTTCAAACTGTATCTCTCATGCAAGCAACCAAACAAAATATCATGCAATCCAAGCTAAATCAATGCAAACAACCAAACAAGTGTATCTTCTCATCCTAGGCAAACTCAGGTTGGATAAGGGAGATGGGCTAGGATAAGGGGATAAAGCAACCAAACACACCCTTAAAGCATCACGTCATTTGCAATTGTGTTTACATAGGTAACCAACTATTCAATTTCTATTGTGTATGGAAGTTTTTATTTTGCAGTATAATGTTTGTTTTGTTTAAAATTTATGCCACTAGACAATTGGCAATGGAATATTATACACATTTTTTTGTAAATATTGCAAAAAGGAAAACAATGGCATATATTATGAAAAGGGTTTTTGTACTTGGTTCCTAACAATGTTGAAATAGGTCAAAGTATTAGGGTTTTTTAAGCTATCAAGAGTGAATTGAAAGTGATACATGCGGGTGCAATCTAGTACAAAACTTACGAAACATTTGTTCATACACATGAACTTATGTAGTGTGTGCGAATAAAGGCCAAAATATCACACAGCTAAGTTCCTAATGCGGATGCCGCACACAAGGCCAAAATATACTTGGTTGCTTTTTTTTCTTTTCCGTGTTCCTCAAACGTTCTTCTATAAACAACATCATTCTCAATACAATTAATGTACCTTTTGGTTGACTAAACATATATATGCCAATATAGCATTTTAATTAGTATCCAAGTTAGCAAAACTAATCATGGTGTGTTATTTTGGTCTTAGTTTGCAATAAATATGTAAGTTCCTACATGGAAAAATGTGTTCTTTAAGTTTGGTACTAGATTCACCCATGTCCCAAGAAAAAATATATCTTTTCAGTTATGTATTTCAGAACACATCATGGTTCAATTATTACAATAATAAAATATAGATACAATGGAAACTTATAATTTGGGGTGTAACTTCTTCTACATAAGTTTCAAAATAAAAAAAAAATCTTCTACACCAACTGTGGGCAACATAAGCAAACATAGGACTTCTCAAGATGAACTTACCCCGTAAAGGAAACTATTTCTCTCCATTTATTTATTTCCTAGGAAGGAGTGACCAAATTGCTTGTCACATAATGGCTTATCTGATTTAAATCTTCAAATGCACTTGTAAATCGCTTGTCATGTACTCTTTTTGATTTCAAAATCATTTTTAGATGTGTACACAATAGTTAGGCTACATTCAAAGCAACAGTGGGCTAAAGATTTTCTGTGGCATATAAAACGAAGCTATTAACACATGATTAATTGAGTATTAATTATTATAAACTTAAAATTAGATTTATTTAACTTTTTAAAGAGCTATATAGAAAGTTTTACACACCGTTTATCAGTTCAAAAAATGTGCTTGCCCACCCTACCACTAAAACGAACAAGCCTTAAATACCTTGTTACCGTATATTTGTTACATATTGAATAAATGATATCTCATCTATACATTATATAAATATAGTTACAACCCACTACGTCCTAAAATTCAATGTGTAGATATGGCATGTCATCTTTCACAACCACTTATTACATCTTAAAACTCATACAAACATACCACATCATTTATAATTTATTATATTTTAGAACTCAACATACAAGCATGTTAAATAAGCTCTCCATATCACTTTCATCATATTTTAACATATATCCATCCATTATTTCTACAATATTTAACAAACATTCATCCACGTATTCCGTAGCAAAGCAAGAGGCATCACCTAGTTTATACATTAGAGTTGTAGCTATTTGCTCCATTGCATGCAATAAAATAATCGTCTTCTTTAGGAGCTCCAGCAGAGAGATGCTAACCATTGCTACAATGATAGAAATGGTTAGTGTACATCAAAACTAGGCTTAGGCCATATTGTCCATGCCTTAGGCTTCGTTCGAGTAAGTATGTTGGGAACACCACTCGCAGCTTGTAAGTTGTGAAACTAGCTTCTCGAACAGCTTGTGCATACATAGTCCAACAATAAATGTGCTTAGACAACAGCTTACGACATGGACGGTCATTACTTCACTTTCATTGGCTCCCACCATCCTTGCTACCCCTTTCTTCGTCCTTATCCTCATGCATCTCTCCCTCATCCTCTCCCACGATCCCCTTTCTTTGTCCATCTCCTTTGTACTGTAATATGCAACATGCAGCCTAGGTTGTCGAGGGCAAGCAACAAATCAAAGGTTGCCCCTAGTCGATTCGCCTCGGCCGCACTCAACTATCGTTGTCTTTCAGTTGTTGTCATCACACAGTCATGGTGAGCACGCGGGCAAAAGTGACAGATTGTGGTTAGGTCCACGCGATCTGCATCGAGCTAGACTTGATTGGAAATCAGTTGTACACGGCCTCATTGGGGGCGCTGAAAGCCAGTCAATGTGCTCACTGGGTGCATCGGTAGCAGCGTCTGTTCGGACGGAGCAGCCTTTCCTTTGTGGCCTTGTCTAGGTTGTACACTCCCATGCAACATAGAAAGGGTCAAATTCATTGTGGCAATGGGTTCCTTCTAAGCGCCATATGCGATAGTGTTCCCGACTGCCCTCTATTTTAGGCTGAGGCCTCCATCCCAGGGAATGGAGACTACAAAGCAAGAGCGGGAGCAACTCCTGACCACATCCAGGACCGGCGGTACTAAATTCACCTTTAAGAGCATGTCATTCATGTGATGGGCTCGCCGAGTTGCATTCAAGTGAGGGGTCTTGTGACTCTTACACCTCGGATGCTAGCTCTACTAAGGTTGAATACGACGATGTCACAGTTGCAGGTGTTGCCCTAAGCAAGGTGTGCTCCAAACCTCTAGAAATCGTTCGTACATTCATTCGGTGACTTACCCCTCTAGCCGTTGTATGTTCAATTGATTGGGATCTCATCCACGTCATTGATTCTAGTGAGGTAATGCACTTGTTCTCAGTTTCTTTGCGTTCCATGAGCTACTTGACTTGGGTTGGTAGATGGCGGGGAGACAAACCTAGTGTACCGATATGGAGCTCCATGTGTTTCTTGAGAGCTGCATTGAGGAGATTGAAGCACACAACATCACCACCCATATCCCCAAGCCACAGGCTCTTGATAATTTGTCCCAAAAAATGCTTATAAAGTGTCAAAAGAGGGTAATCATGTCTTAGGTAAAGTACTTTTGGGATACATGTAAAAAACGATTGAGCATGCGGTGGTGGCTAGAATTGCAAGCTACTAGGCTCGATCGCAACCCATCGAGTTTTACCATTGTCACCGATGACAAATGGTGGGACAAAATGGATGGGGTATGGCACTATCTCTTTGCAACCTTTCCATCTCCCATAGTTGAAATGGATGGTTTTGTGCAAAGCAAGGCAATTTGTCATATATGGTTTTTAGTTCTTTAATGATGATGGGTTAAAATTTCAAATTTGTATGGTATTAACCATTTGGACCAGCTAGGTTGGAGCTGGGAAAATTGTTAGCTTTTGTTTGTCATGAGAAGAAAGAAAGGTTTATAGACTATTTAACTTCTTCTTCATATAGTTGGACCTACATTTGTTACATCCTTCATCTTCATCTGTCCAGTTGTTTATTTTTGAACTATATTTTATACCTTAAAAGGTTTATATAATGTTGAACTGTATTCCTAGTAGATAGAGCTTACATGTTGTAAGTGTTCTAGATGGATATTACATCTTCTAGCATAAAAGTTTTATAGAATGTTTCTAAAAAGATTACTACTATTTTTTGAGTAATTTCTAGCAATAAGTGAAAAAAATAAATTATATTGTTCCTACAAAGTGTAGTGAGGTGTTGCCTTTGGTATTTCAAGAAACAAGAGATGCAATTAGCTGGAGCTTCATGTACACTAATATTTTCTTAGTAAACAAACAACTTTTATTATGGTTACACAAAGTTGATTCTTAATAGAACGATGCTTGCAGAATTTAAGTTCCATAGCTTACTTTATGGTAGCCAATTGTAGAACTAAAAACAATACTAAAAGCATTTGCCTAGGTTTGTATATCAACCTCAAAGCCTTTCAAGATGTATCGGGCGAGGTTTATAGAAAACATCTTTATTCAAACTACTCTTACATGAAGAGCATCCAAACATTACATTAGGGATTTAAGTGATGTCCAACTTTTCTTAAAAAGGTAATTTTTTTCAATTGTTCACTCAAATGTGTTCCGAGCATATAAGGAGGATGGTGATTTGTCTCAGAACAGTGCAGATGCTATGAGACTGAAGTTATATAGACAAAAAAAAAGGAGATTTCAGATGATATACACTGAATATCCACTTGTTGCTTGAAACAGTCCAATATACAATGCTTCAAAAAAAAAAGTGTTCCTGAAAAGATCACTACTAGTATCCAGTGTCAGAATCAAGTAGGTTGTTTACTAGAAAATTAGTTTTGCTAGAAACACTCTAATACATGTAGTTTGTTTGAAATATAAAATATATCTTCTTGCTTCTATCAAGATAAAAAAATATTTCTTTTTTTCACATGAAGAAAGGTGTGATTATTTTCAAAAATGATCCTTTGAAGTGCATCAATTTGCACCATGATGTTTTTAGCGATTGCACCGTCATCAGGAACCACTCTAATGTCATCAACGCAGACCTAGCACCACAACAACAACCATCAAAGCGGCATACTATTGACATAGACATGCTGAAAGCCGCCTATAATCCTCCAAGGCCATATAAGTAAGCAAGGGTAAGGGAAAGAGTGTTGTGTCTGATAGCGGCACCTTATGAGGGTCTTCCAAAAAGACTCATAGCGACTCTACTTGTGAAGCCCTCCAAAGGCTCACTGTCATACACATTGAGTCGATGGAGAGCTATGCCAAGAGGAAGGAGGAGGAGAGGGCTATAGGTCTTGAGGTGTGCATGCAAGTTGTGGTCGATGATGACTGGACACCTACTAGGCAATTCGGTGTGGTTCGCTGTGTTTAAAATATTCCATGATCCATACTATCTTGGGTTCTTTTTAGTAGTTGCGGTACCCCAATGGATCATTTGCAATATATCTCTATCGCTCACTCGCAGCTAACTGGCCATGACCTTCCACCCCTAGAGTGGTCTTGATGGCGCATTTGGGTTTAAACCTAGTGGTCTTAATGGCGCATTTGGGTTTAGTAGGTGGTTTGAGGGAGGGCCCAATGGTTCTGGTGGGGCTGGTGGTTCTACATATGGTGGCAAGTTCTGATACATGTGTATATGCATTGCTAATTTGTGCCATGTTTACTAGTTGTATGTTATTTGAGTTAGTTGAAATAATTAATTGTTCAATTTGTTTGATGATGTATATTTAATCTCAATAATGTCGTTATGTGATAACATGCGACATTACCTAATCTTAATAATGTTATTATGTGATAACAAAGCTATTCGTTTTAATCATATAAATTCTTTGGATAATTGCACTTGTAATTCATTTTAATCATGCAATTTTTTATGATAATTAAAGATGCCATAATATTTTCTTTTCATAGTATTACAATCAGGCATGGCAAGGGGATCAAGGAGAGTGGATGGGTTAGGACAACACTACAACAACGACGAGGACGATGAAATAATAGTCCTCTTCGCAGCGAGTCTAAAGACCAACGCGAGAGTGACACTGCGAGCCTCGATCCAAACTGGGATCAGTTGGATGATAGAAACAATGTGCAATGCAGCTTAGTGTTATGCTATGTTTCGGCTCAACGTGAACCAGAGACGTAACCTTCGTGGACTCTTAACAACAAGATTCCACTTAAGCAACACACATGAGGTATGTTCGATGGAGGCACTAAGGATTTTCTTGTATACTATGGTAGGAAATCATTCAAACATGGACACAAAAAACTGATAGGCGGGCTTGAGCTCAATAGTGTTCATCTATGGAGTCTTGAATTATATGTATGCTCGAGCAGTCTATGTTTTAAAGCTAGTTGATCTCAACTTTGTTGATGTACACCAACGTATAATAGAAGATGACATATTCGACCCTTTCTACAATGCCGTGGGTGTTGTCGATGGCACACATGTTGCTGTTATATTGTCTGCAGCAACTTCTATCGAACACAGAAACTGACATCATGTGACGACGAGAAATGTGCTAGTGATAGTAGATTTCGATGGCAAAGTTATATTCTATGATGTTGGATGGCTAGGATTGGTGCACGATCAGCGTGTTTTGACTGAAGCAATACAATTTTATCTGGAACATTTTACAAGGTTACCGTAGGGTTAGTAACAATTTTTGACTTAAATAAAACATATGTTATCGTTTCTTTATCTCTACATTATTACTAATGCGCATGTGATTTTTCATTATGCAAGAAAATATTTATTGGTGGACTCCAGATATTCGTGTAAGATGGACTTCCTTCCACCGTACCTACATGTTAGGTACCACAAGACTGATCCATGTGCACCGTTGCTAGAAGGAAGGAAAGAAAAATTCAATCATCGACATGTGTCATTATATAATATTATCGGAAGACAATTTGGAATTGCAAAGAAACAATGGTAAATCTTAAATGGAATACCATACAATCTCAATGCTAATGTTCAGGTGTACATAATACATATAGCTTTTGCTATGCATAATTTTTAAAAGGACAGTGACGAGGCAGGGTCGCTTCAAAATAATCATCTTTACAACAGATGCTTCTCCCTTAGATTGCATATACTACGCAACAAATAGTGACAAAATTATGAGCGTTTTGGGTAAATGCATTACTGATATGGTGATGATGTAATTTTGTCACGTGCTTCACGTTAGTACGGAGAATTTTATTTACTGTGAAATAAAATAGTCTATCTTACTGATGCCATTATGTAAGTAATTCTATACCACATTTGTATTGTTTTGGCATATTGGTTATCTTACATTTTATTTACGGAAGTTACAATTATTCACAGACACATAGCAAGTTGGAGGTTTTTTCACGGTATTACAGGCCAGAGGTACGAATTAATATTCCTTATTTTTTCCCTCTTCAACCAAACGGCAGGTGATAATGGGCGAAAGAAAAAAAACCCTAAAATTCATGTTCCAATCCGTTCGTCCGATTTTCGCAGTGTACAAAAGCAGCACGCATGCTTGACGACAACTGCACGCCAGCTAGCTGACGTTGGCAACGGCAAGCACAGGACGCCGTGACGGCACCGACAGCTGCAGTCAACCGGCGCGGGATGTAAACGAGTACAGTACCTATACAGTTTACCTGATGAAATTAACTCCATCCACCAGCTCCGAACCATAACTCGCGAACACGGCCTTAGAGCATCCCATTCACCTCAATGTTTTTAACTTCATTCGGAATGCAGGATATAAAAAATATAGATACAGATGATTAGAAAAAATTGGGAGAAAATAGTGCGCATGATTCTTACTAATAATCTAGAGTGGATTTTTTTTTTAAAAAAACATAGTGAGGGAGTAGTGTTCCTCAGAAAATCAAGGTAGAAGATCCTTTCGATCAAAATCATATAGCGAATCCTACCTACTTCATTCATCCTCCACATATCCTCCATTTCGAAAGAGCTCTAAATCATGAAGCCTCCCTATTTCAAAATAGCTACATGTTCCTCTACAGGCTCCATCCATCTCCTTAAATTTAATCCCATATTTTCCATTAATTTATATTCTTGAAACTTACTATTGCTATGTTTTCATCTAAATCAGTTAATTATTGTCACAAAATACATATTTCAGCCAAAAATACTTTTAAAATTGTTAGCGCTTTAAACATCATATTATATTCCAGTGTGAGTATATATGGATACATGAATGTGTATAAAAATCATTCATCCATCTTACTTTTTATAATACATGCAGTAGGTTAATTACTCTTAATTATTTTCTTGTGAAATTAATTACTAGAGTAGGGAGTGGGGTGTTTTTCTTACAACACAATAGGGATAGAGATGGATTGAGAAGTTTTCTTATAAATTACGAATAGAAGGAATTACTTGTATTGTAAACAATAATAAACTATTGGTAAAATACGTGGTCTAATGACAATACTAGCTTACTCCATAGGTCCAGCCCACCGGTTTGATCGCTGGCTCGTCGCTACTTGTCAGCTTTACCGTCTGGTGTTGTCCTGTTCCGTTTCCTCAATGTCCCGTAGTAGTTCCACTAGCTGGTTGGATGGTCCGTTGGGGGATTGGGGCCCATGTGAACCTTGATTTCTGGGTAGTATAACAATTAACAAAGCTGCACCTCCGTTTCTCGTGAAAATGTCTACTACAACTGGGTATGGGCCGGCCCAGCAACTTAACCTAAACAGGATGCCCCAACGGAATCTCATGGCCCAATTAATACCCCCTCCGGATTTTTTTTTTCTCCAGAACCATCTTTGATCTTTTTGTATTCTCAATTTCTCATCATCCTGGATGCCGTGGTCCAGCTAAGCCTCGTGCAAGTACCGATTCTAACGCCCTCTCCTTGAGGGAAGAATAGAGGTATTCTTATCCCACTTGATTATACTCCTTAGTATTTATCGTTTTAAATAAGAACATATTCTTTTAAAAAATAACTTGAATAGTATGTTCTATTACAATATATATAGAAATATTAACAAATATATGATTTTATTAAAGCATCTTTAAAATTAATTTATACATCTAGTTTATATGTTTATAAAATAAATGTTTTAAAATTTATTCATAGTAAAAGTTCTTATTTAAACAATGAGTATTATGTAATTGAAGTATTTCTTCGGTAGATGCTATGGAATCCAGGAAAGTCAACAGTCAAATTAAGAGCAAGCTTAAGTAGTTATAAGCTCATCTAAAAATACTATTAGAACTAATATATAGTATAATAAATTACTTATAAACTTGTCTTATTTTTCTCACCTATATATTTAATGCATATTTCTTATAGTATACGTAAAGCTAAATCTTATGAGTGCAATACTATAGTCTGTTTATAGCTTACTCCCCCTACGCTGAAAATACTTGTCGTTTTAGGCAAGGACATGATCTCGTAAAAATAATTTTTACCACTAGTTTCTATTATAATATATATATATAACTATTAATTTTAATGATGTATTTTTCAAGATTAATGTATATATTATTTTCATGTTTGTAAAGTAAAATGTTTTAAAAATTATTTACAGGTAAAATTTTAAAAGTTTGATGTCAGATTTGTTTAAAATGGCAATTATTTTCAATTTGGAGGAGTTTTTCTAAGTTGCACTAACAAATGTTTTGCTCATTTTTTTTAATTATTGGGTCTTGTTACATCGGTAAGAGTAGCACCAAGTTTGCTTTCCTTGATCGATGCTGCTTTTGCTCAAACCTGGAAGAGACAATGTTTTAATTAATTAGTAAGAAAAGAAAAACCGGTGTGAACGGGACAATTTGCACGATGGGGAATAATAATACTGTTTGGTTGGGTTTTGTTAAATGCTCCTACTTGCTTTGTCATTTTTCTCAACCACATGACCATATCGAGGTGTCACAACTCACACGTCCATAAATTAAGAATATTATGCTATGCAGTTGACATTCGACAGCAGCTAGCAAGACGGATTACCTCACCAAATATTGCTATCTAATTCAACCAGCTTGGATAACTGGTGAGCTGAATTTTTGCTCACACACTCAATACTCGCCAACCAAATTATCATGTGTTTGTCTATCCAGATTGTCAAGATTTTGATCATGTGATATCTGATATATCTATGATACATGCATTTTTTTATTAATGAATAGTTGTGCGTGCTTTAGCCTTGTTCGATTTCTTGCTTTTGCAGGCCAACCTATTATTGTTTGAGTGGCTGATCTAGAATTAAATCTAAGATATCTTTGATAGGGTGGAGTAGATTTTAACTAAAATGTGAAATTAAGTGTGTCAAATTTGCATGATAAGTTGCCGTTCCAACGAATAGCATTAAAACGTAATAATTCGTAAACAAAGTTTTTATATAGCCTATGTGAAGAAAATATCTGTTACAGATTGTTTCGTCAAGAACGCCTAGCGCATGTGCTTGAGTTAGAGTAGGGACTTCTGCTATTCGGACAGTTTAGTCTGGAGTATCAACTATAACATCTTATCAATTACAACGTACCTCTAACTATCGAAACTAATAAATCCTCACTTAAAAAAAATCATCATATACGTGATTAATTCGACTCTGACAGTCATATCGCCAAATATCATACGTGCTCCATCCATATGGTACTTTTGCGAGGAGGGGAAAGAAAAAAAAAAGAGAAGATACAGAAAACGAGTTAAGTGATTAGTATATTGTTAATTAAATATTAATTAGTTTAAAGTTAAAAAATAAATTAATATTATTTTTTTAAAAAATTCTATAAAAATTTTTTACACAACTTTTAGGAGTGTGGAAAGGGCGTGGTGAAAAATAAAAAAAAATTTCTCCTTTCTCTTTAACTTAAAAACAGCTTGCGTTTAAGACAAAGGGTAAAAGAGACGGAAAAGATGATACGTCATGTTTTACTTATTAATATAATTAATTAAATATTAATTATTTAAAATTTTAAAAATAAATTAATATGGTTTTAGAACATTGATCCCACTGGTCCACCAGATAACACCTCCTCATGGTGATGGTAAGTCAGCCCCTACGCTCTCACTTGTACCTCACTAATTCCTACTCTTAACACTGACTTTGACGTTGCATCAAAGCGCACCATTCATCCCTCCTTAATTGATGTTTGATTATCATAACCGTAAATAGGTGTGAAAGCTAACCAAATTTTTTTCGTGATCACACTGACCACATTCTCACTAGCTATGCTTACACTTTCTACCGTCCCATAGGATGTCACGAGCATACCAAGTTACTCATCAGTTTTCTAGCCTCACTATTTTGCTTTTGCTTGTTAACTTATACAAGTCGCAACGAAAATTTAAATTTAAATTTAAATTATTATATGTTTTTTTATCGTATTCTTTTTTCATCCTTAGCTTTTAAACCATTATAACAGTAGAAATGTAAAAGCTATAACCTAAAATCATTTTTCTTTATCTCGTTTATTTTTTTCCATGGCTTTTATTAGCCAAAACTAACCAATATGACAAAAAGCCTCATAGTTTAGCCTAAAGCTGATTATTAGCCATAATATTTTTTAGCAAAAAAACAAAACTATTTGTAGCGACTTAAAATCTGAAAAATAAACTATAATAAAAAAAATTAAAATTAACGCTAAAATTAAGTTTTAAAATTAAAATTTCCAAGAGCATGTTTAGCGAGGCAACAATTGCTAAATCAGCGGAGTCTAGAATAACCCCGCTTCATCCCTTTAATTTATTTTTTAATTACTCCAACCTGGTTTGCTTCTTTTTGAGTGGAAGGGAAAACGTTTAGTTAAGCTTAGAGGAGATGGAGTTGGAGCCTTCTCGAAGACCCACAACACAAGTCACCGAAAACAAACAAACGAAGGCCCGCACATCAACGGTCGCAAGCTGATCTTTTTTCTCCACCCCCCAATCAGGCCACTACCCCTACGGTCGGCCCTACCCCCGCAGATTCCAGGCGCCGCCAGCTAAGCACACACCGACGTGCACCCCTCCCCTCCGCACGCGTTTCCACTCTGTCTCCCTCCACTCTCCACTCTCCACTCCACACCGAGCCCGGTCAAACTCAAACCCCCAACCCCACCTCCGCTGCGCCGTCACTCACACCCGTCTGGCCCCACCCACCGCCGCTGCCTCCTGGGCCCCTCCCCACCGCCGACGCGTGGGCCCCCCGCCGGCCTCGCGGGTAACATGCCCGTCGTCCAAACTCCGAGGCGCTCGAAAAAGCGGAGAGAAAGAATCGATAAATTTATTTATTTATAGGCGCCTTAGGTATAAAAATCTACTAGTATCAACTACTTTTCCACTACGACTCCTCTCCCCTCCGGCGCTGCTGCTGCTGCTGCGTGCTCCTCTTATCCCCGTCGCTTTCCCCTCCGCGGGCGCCGCCCACTCGCCGGGAGGAGGAGACTTTCCCCAGAATTCGTGCTCGCCGGATCGGGCTCACCGCAATCGATGTCGGTGAGTGTGTTGTTCTTTGCTCTGTTGTTGTTTTTCTTTTTGCTAGTGATTTTGGAGTTGGTGATTGGTTGCCCTGTCTAGATCGAGCTGAGCCCACTGTGTGTTGGATTTTATTGATTAGAGGCAAGGTTGAGTAGCACGAGCTGTGGGGAAAACTGTGTGGAAAAAATGGGGAGTAATAGATGGCCGCTTAATAAGGTTCTTGGCAATCTGGACAGTTCTTAGGTGTTGAGAGTAATTTAAGCTTCAGATGATGTTCGTCCTTCGTTTCCAGGATTGTTGGCGGTCAGTGTTTCATCGTTAGATTTTGATTGGTAAAACAGGAAATTGGGGTTACGGTAGAATGCGAAGTTTCTGAAAACATAAGTAGCCTACAATAGGAAGATAATTTGTCAATTAGGTTCGCTCGAAGGTCAACGTCAACTTGTTGAATTACTGTTGGGTCGAAACTTTGATCGTGGTTGAGATTGTTTTGCAAAATAAGGGGATATGTGGCAAAGGGAGAATAAATCATGATATGATTGTGTTACTGATGATATGACAATAGTGGATGTAAATGGGAATTTGTGAAATCACAGAAAGTTCCAAAAACAATGCAGAAATTGTATCTTTTGTGCTTTCCCTAGTCAATTTTCTGACTTCTGAGATGAGGTCCCCACATCAAATAGAACTACAATTGCGATTCAATGCATTCATGCAACACACAGACAGACTACTGTCCTATCACATGAGTTATGAGTAGCCTTGCATATCGTACATGCATAAGCCAAAGCTGCTTGTTTAGTGTAAACAAGATACTCTGTACCATAAATCCATAATCTATTAAGTTTTCTTGTTTACTTTGTTGAACATCATACTTGATACCTATGGTCTTGACTGTTACATTACATTTTGTTCGCCCTTTGGCAATTTTTTTCCGTAGTGAGTTATGAGTAGCCTTGCATATCGTACATGCATAAGCCAAAGCTGCTTGTTTAGTGCAAACCAGATACTCTGTACCATAAATCCATAATCTATTGAGGTTTCTTGTTTACTTTGTTGAACATCATACTTGATACCTATGGTCTTGACTGTTACATAACATTTTTTTCACCCTTTGGCAAATTTTTTCCGTAGTGACATTCATTCTTTTGAGATTTCAGTCATGCCTTCCACATAACAAAAAGTTCCATTCAACTAGGATATTAGGACTTGGGAAATGGTACATATTTTCTTTTACTAATTATGATTGAAAGCATGCAATGAGCCAATGAGCCTTTTAATCCACATGTAAAGGCATCAATCGTCCTTTGGAGAGCATTCATCATGGATCAAGCATATTGATGGTTTATTAGTAAACATTTTACAGCAATTATTTGTGTTTACGCTGCCCTTACAAATTTTGTTAGGCATTCAACCGTTGATTTGAGGTGTTAAATAAATTGTTTTTTATTATGTTGCCAAATGAACATATTTCAGATATTTTACATGAGTAGAAGGATCCTATATCTCAACTAATTTATTTTTTTCTAAAAACCTCGCTAATGATAATTTTGTTAGATACAATTTTCTATGTTGTCAAATTGCCTGACTTTTGTATTGGTGGTTGGGCATCTAGCAGTGCACTGTCAATAACTCCTGGCACTGCTACTCTTTTTCCTGGCTATTGAACTTCCAATCAGATCATTCATTATTTTCGTATCTTATACACAGGTTGTGAGATGCCCATTGCTGCTTCATTATATGTTCTGATATTTTACTCAGTTTTATGCAACTGTAATAGACAGTGATACATCATATATGTCAAACGAAACCAACACAGACAAAGCATATGCTGTGTTGTCATCTGCTTATATCTTGTTTTGTTCCGTTTCGTCTTGAAGGTTAGCTTTAGCATTCATGGCCCACTATGGATTCTCAAATGGCATCTTTTATGTTCATTAGTTTCATCTTTTTTTCTTTTCCAATTTTATTAGATGGCTATTACACGAGTTCATTCACACATAATTTCTAATTATCATTCGTCTGATTCATAATTTATCAATATAATTTTACATTCTGCTCCTACATTGCTTATTACTAAGGCCATGCTTGGCATGCCACAATCAAATGCCAGCCCACCCACGGGGAATGGGCCAGGATTGAGGCCTGCCAAACAAGGCCTAAAGGTAGAATCACCCTTTAACGTGGATCATGGTGCTTTTCTAGGAGGAAGCAGGTCGTCCATTGCCCAAGTTTGGTGAATGGGATGTCAATGATCCAGCTTCTGCTGATGGATTCACAGTGATATTCAACAAAGCCAGAGATGAGAAAAAGGGTGGGAATGGACAAGATACCGATTCACCTTGCAAAGACACTAAGACTGAGAGGGTGGACTCATATGCCCCCAAGACAAACTCGGTATGTCTATTACATTAATCACATTGATTATATTCTCGGAGTTTCTCCTTGATTAATATAATGCTAAATGTTTTTCTCTTGAACTATATAACTAGCTAGATATCATTAATTTCATTGTTTTCATGTGCAGAAGAAATGGTTTTGCTGCGTGACATCCAGTCCTACACAATCTTGACGGAAACAAGTGCCATGGGTTGCAAAATTACTATCCTTTAATTTTGCTATATGCATACTATCCATAAGACCTTGTAGAGATACCCAGACTTGCTGTGCTGCTAGATTGGGGATCTCTTAAAACTCTTGAGGTGTGTGTATGTATGCGCGAGGGTTATCAGATGCATATTCGGATGAATGAACTTCTGATTGTAATTCTAGTCTTCCCTCCTGTGACCTTCTGTGATGTAGCCGTGCTTCAGTGATATAACGCATCTCACCTATTGATATAACTGCACACGTTTAATTACAACTTCTGATGTTTACTGTACTTGATGAAACGGGTTCCAGTAAACCCAATTTTTACTAGTGGCCATGATTTAGGAATTTTTAGTAATTTTTACAAGGTAGCCTTGGTTTGAAAATGCATAATTAAAGCATCGCAGGGTGTCGGTACTCCCTGTGATCGCAAACTCCCTCTGATCTAAAGTCACAGCAAAAAGTGCGATATTTACCACTATTTTCTGGCACGATATATTCATAAGACCCATCGATATTACAGTATTACTTTCCGTGACAAATCTATACATATGGTTTCATGCAAGCAATCTAAATATTCAAAAAGATTAAAATGTTGAAGTTTTTTTAATGTGCTACTATCCCCTGTGCCGGACGGCGGCTTGGAGGTGAACCTATCAACTGTTGCCACTCTCCTTTCCTCTCTATTCTTGGCCTTTGCTGCCACCGAACAACTTGGGCGACACATACGTCAATGAGGAAGGTGGAGGATCCGACATCATGGTAGCCGGATTTGGTGCTCCCGTGGCTAGATCTAGCACCTCCACACCGAATTTGGTGACCGAGGCCAAGCAGCCATCGACGGCAGGAGGCCAACATATGGCGCAGCATGGCCGGCGGCAGCGGGAGGCTGGCAGAGGGCATGCAGCGGCTGACGGCATTAGGAGGCTAGCCACAGGTGTGACGCGGTCTGCTGTAGTGGGCTTGGAGGCCAGTGCGGATAGTAAGGTTTAGTGCCTAGTGAGTGACAGTGAGCAATAGCCACCCTCACTGTCAGTAGGGGTTAATGGCAAACAACAATGCCGTGACGAGCATGGGAGCTATCGGAGTTGGATCATCCAAACGAGCTAGCCACACCTATCTTCTTCTACAAGGAGCTCCTCCTTGTTATGGCCGATTCCTTCTAGTTGCGGGGAGCTCTTTTGGTGAGACATCGATGGTAGTAGTTGGGGAAGAGGTCGTCTCAGTGATGAGGCAGGCATGGTGGACTGTGGGAAGCAGTGGCGATGGCCATGTTGAAGAGGTTGGCCGATGGTGGGGCGTCGATGTGGCGGAGCCGCGGGCTGGCAGAAGTTGTTCAATTGGTGGAGCACTAGTTGGTGATGAAAGCCTAGCTCGAGAAGAGGGTGTGGCAGGCGAAAGCCTAGCTCGAGGTCTTCTGAGCCAACAACTATGATGCCTCCAAGTGCCTTAAACCCTTCTTAGAGCGTTATCGAGCTGCCATCCTCCTGCTCCTTGATAGGATTTTATGGATGAAAACCTAGTCCGATGGACGGGCGATGGTGGCGCATAAGGCGTCATGACCTTTCTAGAAGCGTTGCCTAGAAGGTCTTTGTTTCTCGCCTTTACTATCTCCTTTCAATTTTGTCTTTGGCGACTTCTTGGTTGTCGTCATCTAGTTGGTGCGATGGACGAGTGAATCTTCTTCTCTCTCATCCTCTTCATCTTCAACCATTCTACGTGAGAATGACTTAGAACTCATTTATGATTTTCTGTGTGGAGTCAGTGTTGGGCGGGGTGTTTGTGACCCCCTTTAGGTCTAGTGGCAATTAGTTGCGTTTAGTGGTGGCCAGCTTGGTTCTAGTGATTTCTCCTAGGTTGTGTGAGGAGTTGATAGCATGTGGTTTTGATGTGTTTTATTTTTTTATCTTTCTGCATTGTAATTTTAAAATTTTTCTTACTATATCAATATATGAAACTTTGCGTGGGTCATTTAAAAAATATTAAAGTTTTTAAAGTTTATACGTCCAAAATGCCATGCTTTTGACCGGGAGTACCTGAGAGCTAAAATTTCATTTGGCTGTCTCTAAATCAGTAAATTCCATATAATAACAGCTAACATACCAATAAAACAATACAAGTTCAAAAGAAGTTTTGCACCAACCATATGCTTTTGAGTTTTTTTTACAGTTCTGAGTTTTTCTTAGTGAGTACGGGACGCTTACGGAGTCCATGCATTCTCTTGAAGGTATATCAAGGTAAAGATATTTCCTAGTGTAAATTATGTGGTAACGAAATACATTATCTTAAATGTGGTCACGAAAGACAAGCATCGAGAGGTGAACTAAATTACTCAGGGAATAAACAATAGTGATTTCAGAGTTATTATGGTCTCCATTTGTTTATCCACACGGCCACACCATTGCTGCTTGGTCTAGTCTGTGCGGTCTCTTCAGCTAGTCTGTGCGGCCTCTTCAGCTTGGTTGCTCTGAGCTTGAAGGCAAGGGGGAGGAGAAGATGGCGGATACAGTGCTGAGCTTGGCGCGGCCGCTGGTGGGGAGCGCCATCAGCAAGGACGCCTCCGCTGCCAACGAGAAGATGAGTTTGCTGATGAACGTGCGGACTGAGATCTGGTATGTACGTTATGTTGGCACCCATTGCTTGTAAGTTATGTGATATACTGGTATGCACCCATTTCACAAATTCAAGTTCAAATTCAGTCTTTGTTGGAGAAACTAAGGCCTCCCCTGGAACAAAAGATAAATTTAGGATTTTACCCTTAAATGGCCCTTTGGAACAAAGTATCAAATATTATCTCCACTCTTAAGACGTTTTAGACATGGACACAATCTCCAATGCACATATTTTATGGTTCCAATAGTGTCTTTACATCGGTACCGGTGATTGGGAAGATGCAAGACGAGCTAGTTTATTAGCATGGAAGTTATCTCTTTGAGAAATGTGGTGAACTTCTAACCTGTCAATTTTTTTTGAGCTTGCATGCTTCAGAGAGATATGCTACCATTGTTTGATCGAAACACTAATACTCCCTATGCACATAGTTTGCAATAAATTGAAAGTCCCCTCTCACTAGAAGTCGTTTCATGCAAGTGCCGATGCTACTTGTAGACCAGCCAGTAGCCTTTTGTGTTCACCTCTATTATTTGTTGCCTTGAAGATGGCGTATAAAGCTTTTCTCTATTCGGTGAAGTAAGCACAACACTTGACCTACACCTCGTAGTGAAAATGATTCATAAAAGTTCATAGTCTAGACGCCCTTCAGTTCTTTGTCCCTTTTTTATCTTCAATTGTGGTCCTTTGGTGATGGAATCAGCTAAAATTATAAGAATTATCGATGCCCTTGACATGAACTTGATGTCAAACTTGCTAAATTCTACAGCCCACTTGGTTGTGTCTGACTACCTTATGATCCCAGATGATGCAATGATAATTTTGTGAGCGTGTGAAATCATCACTATTTCGTATAGGAGCTTTTGAACTTGTGGATACCATAGCTTGGCATCATGGAGGACCTCGGTAGCATAGTAAACAAGTTTTTAGATTTTGTCACACTCGACCACCAATACGATACTAATTGAGTTGAGTTGGGTGTAGTGGCAATATATAGAAACAACTCCTCGCCTAGGTGGGTTGCAACCAATATGGGTGGGGATGCGAGATATCTTTTAAGTGCTTGAAACACCTTGTCGGCCTCGGTTGTCCACTTGACCTTGTCCTATTTCTTCAACAATTGAAACAACGGTAATCCTTTTTCACCCATCCTAGACATGAACCTATTCAAAGCAACCATGCATCAAGTTAACTTTTGGACTTCCTTGTGTCTACTTCATCTGCTCTATTTCCTTGATCATCTTGGGGTTTGCTTCAATCCCTCGGCTAGAGACCAAAAAATTGAGGAACTTTTTAGAAGAAACTCTGAACGCACATTTCTTGGGATTGAGCATCATACAATGCCGTTGGTTGTTGAACATTTCTTGGAGATCTTTTATTAATTTTTCATGTGTTTGTGTGTTTGATGACCATGTTATCAACATATGCTTCTACATTTTTGTTGGTTTGAGATTGAAGAGTGCAAGTATTGTTCTTTGATAAGTGGCACCTGAAAGTGCATCTAGGTCTTATAGTAGATTTTGAATAATTGATGATAACATAATTAAGTAACTAATGAAGTTTATTGAGCTACATGAGCAGTGATTAGTTCAGACCTAACACATGGAGACCGCTATAAAAGAAGAAGTTGGCAAATTGCAGACTCAAATTGTTTAAATTATTTTTAATTTGTAGTTTGAGTAAGAGGCAAGCTGTACCATCAGGAGGGGGGAGGGTGCAAGTGTTCTAAATGTCATCTTGAGTGCCATAATGTCCTTGATCTTTAGAAGTGATACACATTGCATGACATGTACATCGGGAAGAAAAATAGGCTAAGTCTATGTTGGGGGCTAAAAATTACGGTACAGGGGCTAGAACCTCTGGCTAGAGCTCTCTAGACCTATTTAGGAGAGCTTGTAGCAGCTGTAGCTTCTCTTAGTATCAAAAGCTTCTCTAAATAGTCTAACTTTTCGTTCAAATTCGGAGAAGCTAGAATCTAGAAAATAAACTAGAAACTAGATTATCACTAGTTGAATTCCCACTAGCTGCTTCTCAAATTCTAAAGCTCTTCTAAACAAACCCTTTATCTGGCTAAGAGGCTTGACTGAAAATCATTAAGACTAGATGTTTCGATTAAGTATTTCTGTCTAGCATAGAGGTGATGAGGACATCAACACCAACGAATACATCCTCACTGCCACCAGTACCTATTGCTGGTCTTATTACTTGTGCCCGTGCTTGAAAACTTAATCATCAAGAATCAAGGAGAAGACCGAAAGGGAAAAGGACTCGCGTAGGCTGGATTCGGACTGCAGCACACCTCCAACTTACGACGATCGCCACGGTTGCATACGGAGTTGGATTTGGGTGATTCTGGACTTGTTAGAAAGCTAATCAAGTCTACTTTCATATGGATCTGGTCTCATGCTCATATCTTTTTAGAAGCGGCGGTAATCATCAAATCATCACTAAGAGGTTTTTCTGTCTAGGGTGCTGCGCTACCTTAATTTAGCCCAATGGCCTGTGTATTGTTTAGAGTCCAATAGAGACGCGTCCTAGGGTTGGAGCACAAACCAAACACTCCTTTGGTCATCCTCCCCATGTTATATACCCCTTAGCCGCCACTAGGAACACTTGAGTTTTGTTTAGATCAAGTTTAGCCTTCGCTACTTGCCTGTAGGCATGCGTGCTGGATCAGCCACCCGTCTCCTTGTCTTCGGAACCCCACTCTTGATTAAGATTCAGTTTGAAACCTTCAATTTCATCTTGCAATTCAGTGCTTGTTTCCTCATTCTTGCTAGTTCTTCGGTTGCTTGCAGGACGGGAGCCCTAGGGGCTGGTTGTCGCACTTCACAAGATCGTGATGGCCATTGGAAGTGGTGTATCGGTCGCTAAGGCATGGTCTTGGAAGGCTGTAGTCGGGCCGAGAACGTCATCTCCATCCACCAATCGAGTTATCCCATGCCTCTCATCGAAAGATCGTACAAATAAAAACCTAGCGGGTTTATATCAAGAGGGTTGGCCAAAAGTTTAGTCATAAGATCGGAAGTTCCTCTCCACCTTATTTGTCTATGTCTAACTGGGGATGGATATTTTCTTCATCATAAAAAAAACTACACGCTTTGATGACATCTTTAAGTATAGATTTTGGATTTATCCTAATGTTTAGTCTGTATCCTAATGTTTAAATATACCTTCAAACATATACATTACATTTGAGTAGAGGTATTAAAGGATGCATATGTCTTTTGTCATCTTATGTAATATTATATGTGGTCTTTGCCTAAGTCAATGTATATACAATTAGTCCCCAAATTCTTTGTTACTTTAAACATTGTGACCATATCCATCTTGCTCATAAGGTGAGGCTGATGAGTTCTAGATTGTGCACAAGTAGGCCATTCCGCAAAAATTTCTCCTTAAAAACCCTCTGTACTCTATGTGGACTTTGAACTTGAAAATTTGAAGGGCTATGCTGGCCAAACAAGCAATACATCTGTACAAACGGTCTCACTGTTTTTAGTGGCCAAATATGCATTGCATTATACATGGCGCTAATTCATGAATCCTGTTTCTAATGGACTAACGGAATTATGGAAGTCCTAATATATTTAAGACTAGGGATCAAAGTATGCAAATCCATTTTTTCTTGATGATAAAAATGAGTTGCACTGCAGCATTTTCTCAGATCCACAGTTCAACAGAATTAATGTTAATCAAAATGTTTTGAAAAATAATTTGCAGCACAACCATGATTTTGTAAAAATATTTTGGATTTTTAGTTGATATTTAGCTAAGAAAGTCCTCTATACTTCAATGTCGTCAGGTACATCAAAGATGAGCTAAAAACCATTCAAGCATTCCTTAATGCCGCTGAACAAATGAAAGAGAAAGATGAGCTGCTAGAGGTGTGGGTGGGCCAAGTAAGAGATCTACCATATGACATTGAAGATTGTTTGGATGAGTTTAGAGTCCATCTACAGCATCAAACCCTATTAAGGCAACTAAAGAAGCTCAAACATCGCCATCGGATTGCCATCATGATCCGCAATCTCAAATCAAGAGCCGAAGATGTGAGCAACAGAAATACACGCTACAAATTGATACCTAGGATGCCTTCCAACAGCGCCAATACGATGGATTCCTACAAAGGAGATAATCTATCAATTAACAATATTGATGATGCTTCACTTTTGGGTTTGGACAGTTGTAAAGATGATGTGCTTTAGCTGTTGGACATCCACAATAATAGTGGTCCTGCTAAGGTGATATGTGTTGTCAGAATGGGTGGCTTGGGGAAGACAACTCTAGCCAAGATGGTCTCGGAAGCAATGCCATTCTTGATAAATTCTTATGTCATGCTTGAATCATAGTGTCACAATCATTTTACAAGAAGGAGCTGCTCATTGATATGATTATGAGACTTTTGGGTTATGATTTAGTCGAGCGAGTCGAACTCCAAAGGAAGTTCTCCAACGAGCATCGTCAAGCGAGTCGAACTCCAAAGGAAGAAGGTAGAACTTGGTCATGAACTGACATAAGGACTAAAGGAAATAAGATATCTTGCTATTCTTGATGACTTGTGGAAAATAGATGACTGGAAGTGGATTAAGTGTATGGCCTCTCCTGAGAAAAACAACAAAGGTAGCTAGATAATAGTAACCACACGAGATGTTGGGTTAGCTGAAATGTGCACTTCACTCCAACTTGTCTACCACCTTGAACCCTTAAGTATATTGATGCCAAGCAGTTGTTACTAAGGAAAACAAATAAAACCTAGGAAGACCGTGAGAAAGGTAATTTGGATGAAATATTTGACAAGATACTAAGGAAATATGGAGGGTTACCACTAGTTATTGTCACAATTGGTGTCCTTGCTAAAAACATGTAGAAGGATGGAGTAAGGTGTATGAACAACTCCATTCCGAGCTAGAGAGCAATCCAAATCTTGGAGCATTGAAACATGCTGTGAATCTTAGTTACACCCACCTGCCTTCTCATATATAAAGCCATGTTTTCTATACTTGAGCATTTTTCCGGAGGATTTTGAAATCCAAAAGTAACGTTTAGTAAATAGATGGATTGAAGAGGGGTTTATCATAACTAGAGCTAGGATAACTATTGAAGAGGTAGGAAATAGTTACTTCATCGAGCTTATCAACCGAAGCATGATACAACCATGAAAACTGAATTATGATGGGACAATCACATGCTGTCGAGTCCATGATATAATACATGACATCATAGTGCCAATTTCTAGAGATGAGGCTTTTACATTCTTTACCATGGAAAATGACACTAGCACACCACCTGAAAATGTTCGCCATCTATCTTTACAAAGGGCTAACAACTACAAGTTATTGGATTCATGTCGTGTCAGGTCTTTAACTGTATTTGACAAACCTATCGAATCCCTAGCTTCACTTCTTTCATCAGAGCTGAGGATGTTGAGGGTTTTGGATTTAGAAAATGACAAAATTGTAGTCACAAAGCAAGATATCAATAGAATAGGATTAACCCTGTGCCACTTAAAGTATCTATTTCTTAGTGGCCTCAATTCTTTAATTTATACTCTACCAAGATCCATTGGAAAACTCCAAGGTTTGCAAACTTTAGACATACAGGACACATCGATTGGAAAGCTACCACCAGAAGTCACCAAACTACAGAGTCTATCTTGTCTCTGGTGTGATACTAGTTCTGCTGTTGCGTTAGGTGTGAGGATACCTAAGGGAATAGGAAAACTGAGATGTTTACAGATACTTGAGGTCGTGGATACTAAACGAAGTGGCCTAGGATTAATCAAGGAGTTTGTGGAGCTTACTCAGCTCAGAAATCTAGGCCTAGTTGGAGTCACTGAGATGCAAGGAAAGGAGCTCTCGGTAGCATTTCACAAGCTCCCGTACCTCCGCTCTCTTCATGTGGCTTCAGATTCATATGATCTACGCTGGCTAGGTTCCATTTTGTCTCCTTCCTAGAACCTGCGGAGTCTCAAGCTAGACGGACGTCTTTCACCATTGCCCAGTTGGGTTGCTACCCTTGCCAAACTGACAAAGGCCTATCTAGAAATGACTATGCTAAATGAACATGACTTGAAAATACTGGAACACTGCCCAGCCTCATGCGTCTCCATCTTTGTTGGACCGCATATACGGGTAACAAGCTATTGTTTGGCAGGGGTGCATTTCCAATTCTTAAGGCACTTCAAGTCTGCAGCATGTAAGAGGGGTAGTATTTGAGTAGGGCATCTCAGCCAAGATGAAAAAGATAGGAATTAAGGTTTGCGAGTTCACATCAAGGCTTACTGGGCATCAGAAACCTTCCAAATCTACAGGAGATTTCACTTGACTTTGAGGCTAAGGTGGCAAAGCTAGATAAGCTGCAAAAGGAAGTGGATGAACATCCAAACCGTCCAGTGTTGACGATGAAGATGAGCCGAAGCGAGCATGACCTGGGAGACATCAAAGTTTCCAATGTAAAAGAGCACTCTACAGGACCATCAGTTCTTGAAATTGGACAAAGCTCACAATCTGTTACTGCTTCTGATGCCATGGACAATCCAACCATGGCTCCTGCAACGCCCAAACTGAAGAGAAGCCAATCCTGGACTGCAACAACATCTTCACACTAGCCCCAGGAACATCAACAAACTGTTTTCCGCACCATCTAGCATACTGGTCAGTACAGTGTGATCACTACTGTATGCTACTCTTCTATGTAATTATTTGGCATATATGTTTTTTTCCCTCTGTTACTGCGTGATCAGTGCTTGCACTCCAGTTTGCAATCAGAAATGGTATGCCTGTGTAACTGATGACTGAATAAATCCTTCTGATTCTGCTCTTTTCCATTTGAGATCTGCACTAGTGTTTACTAGTTTTGGCCCTTGAAGGATATGTCACAGAAGAATTACACACGCTATGTGGTTGGCATGTGACAATACAAAGCTAGTAAATTTTTTGATACGACGAATATGAATGCATAACCTGGGCAGCGTTTACTATTGGAAATTCTGATGAAAATCCTACTTTCACACGTGATGTGGAGTCATGATCTTACCTTATCGAGTTACACAGAAGGAAACCATGTTTATATGGCTATATGCTGATGATTCACCTCCTTTTAGTTGACGTGTAATATCTTTGGAGATCATGCCTGTACATCAGTAGCTGGTACTGCCATTTAGCTGCTTCAGATGAGTTTCAGTGTGCCCAATGTTTTTCAGCGAAGAACAAATGCTGACAGACTCGAGGGCTCTAGGAATTTTACTGGATTTTTCACACGATTTAGTTCAGTTCCTCTGAAATTTGTTTGGAATTCCTTCGTTCGAGAAGAGGCGTGCGATTTGAGACTTGGGGAGAGGAAAGGGCAAGGGGAGTAGTTCATACCAGATATTTTGCTCACTCGGTGCCGCCTCCGCGTGCAGCTTGACCGGAGAAAGAGAGGAGTGCGGGGGAGCAGTCGATGGCGGAGACGGTGGTGAGCATGCCGAGGTCGGTGCTGGGCAGCGCCGTCGGGAAGGCCGCCTCCGCCGCCGCCGACGAGGCCAGCCTCCAGCTCGGCGTCCAGAAGGAGATCTGGTATGTGCTCCATACACTCCCCCATGGCCCATGCCCGCCGCCACCCGATCCCACTCTCCGTCCCCCTGCGGCGGCGTGTCGGCGCCCTCGCCTTCCGTTGCCGCCGCCTCACATCCCGCTGGCCGCAGCTGCCGTTTGCACTTCTCTTACTCCGAGCTATCCCCACTAGGCAAACCCCATGCCTCGGCACCCTGCTTCGCCTCAATTTCTTTTGGCCTTTGGGTGATTCGGACGGGTTCAGGATCAAAGACGAAACAATCCGGAGCATTCTTGCCATAATGCAATGGTGGTTCTCGGTTCTTGCAATGCTCATTCTGCTGCAACTGCAAGTTTGGTCAGGACTCTTCCGTGTTTACTGGAGTATTTGCATTTGACTATGAGATATTAGTGAATTCTGACCATGCAAATTTCCTTCGGTTTCATAATTTCATATGCTCAAATTTCTGTTGCTTTGATAGAAACACGTTATGAGATTATCCCAATTACATCTTGCAACCAAAGCACATTGCTCTATCGATTTTTATCTATACGTATGCTAGATGAACGCATTGTACTATATATATATATATATATATGGGATCATTAAATTTCTAATTATTAGTTAACCTAGATGGTCCCATAAGCACAAGTTCCACTGACATGTTTGCTACAAGTCCTTGAGGAGCTACTGCAATGTTTGCTACAAGCACCGGTAAGAGCATCCAATAAAAACTTAAGAGATTATACATAACAGTGTCACTGTTACTAGCAAAATTTCCATCCTATTGCATGGCTAGTGCATTTTTTTTTGTGGGGAATGGTCAATGGCATTTGCAACAGACCTCTAGGCTCTAGTGCTTAGGTATTATATAAGACAGTATATTGACTATATATATGCTTGATCTACATCATTCTGGTCTCTTAAATTAATGAGACGGTTTGAAGGATCTTTCTTTTTTCAAGGATTTGTGGGAGTTCTAACTCTCAGCGCGAAGGAGGCGCTCTGAATAATTGATTTCCATCCATCTTTTTATATTTTTCTTGATTTTATTGCTTTTGAATTTATGTCTGTAGGTACTTAAGTACGAGCACGTAAGGTGTGGGTAGAGCAGGTACGAGATCTGTCATATGGCATTGAAGATTGCCTAGACGAATTCAAGGTTCACGTGGTGAGCCAAGGCTTCTCACAGCAACTAATGAAGCTTGGTGAACGCCACCAAATTGCTGTACAGATTCGCAACTTAAAATCAAGAGTTGAAGAAGTGAGCAACAGGAACACACGCTACAGCCTAATCAAGCCCATTTCCTCTAGCTCCATAGAGGATGAGAGGGATTCCTACATAGAAGATGTTCGCAATCGATCAGGTAGCAACACTGACGAGTCAGAACTTGTGGGCTTTGCCAAGCCTAAAGTTGAGTTGCTTAAACTGATAGATGTCAACACTAATGACTGTCCTGAAAAGGTGATATGTGTGGATGAATTAGTCAAGACTACCCTTGCAAAGAAGACCTATGAAAACAAGGAACACATGAAGAACTTTTCTTGTTGTGCTTGGATCACTCTGTCTCAGCCATTTGACAGGAAAGAAATTCAAATGATCAAGCAATTTTTGGGTGTTTATTCATTAGATGAACTCTTGAAAGAATTTAATGAGAAGTTGCTCGTGCAAGTCCAGCATCTCGCTGATCACTTGGTTGAAGGGCTAGAGGAGAAAGGGTACTTTGTTGTTCTTGATGACCTATGGACCATAGATGCATGGAATTGAATTCATCATATTGCTTTTCCATCACGACACGAGATGCTGGCTTAGCTGGAAGGTGTACCTCTGAATCACTTATTTACCATCTTGAACCGTTACAAAGAGATGATGCTATACACTTGCTACTAGCAAAGACACACATAAGACTTGAAGACATGGAAAATGATGAGGACTTGGGCAGCATAGTTACCAAATTGGTAAAAAGGTGTGGTTATTTACCGCTGGCTATACTCACAATAGGAGGCATTCTTGCTACTAAAAAGATAAAGGATTGGGGAAAAATTTACAGAGAACCTCCTTCAGAGCTTGAGAGCAATCCAAGCCTAGAAGCAATGAAGAGGATGATGACCCTAAGCTACAACCACTTACCATCTCATCTTAAACCATGCTATCTTTACCTAAGTATTTTCCCTGAAGATTTCAAAATTCAAAGAAGGCGCTTGGTAGATAGATGGATAGCAGAGGGTTTTGCCAGAGCTGCAGATGGGGTGAACATTGAGGATGTTGGAAATAGTCACTTTAATGAGCTTATCAACCGAAGTCTGATTCAGCCCTCAAAAGTTAGTACAGTAGGAGTTGTTAAGAGATGTTCAGTCCATGATATCATGCGTGATGTCGCAGTTTCAATTTCTAGAGAGGAAAAATTTGTGCTGTTGACTAGGGAGAACATTACTGTTGTAGCAGAGGAGAACATCTGTCATCTAGCATTTCATGGGAGCAAATGCTCAAAGATATGATTGGAGTGGAACCATCTGCGCTCAGTAACTTTGTTTGGCGACAGACCTGTGGGGTAAGCACCTGCACTTGGTTCACAACAATTGAGGATGCTGAGAGTGTTGGATCTGGAAGATGCCAAATTCAAAATCACACAAAATGATGCCAGGAACATAGGGTTGTTGCGCCACATGAAATATTTGAATTTTGCAAGAGCCTCGTCTATTTATGCACTTCCAAGGTCCATAGGAAAATTGCAATGCTTGCAAACTTTGGACGTGAGGGAGGCAAATATTTCAGCACCAACAACTGAGGTAACTAAACTTCAGAATCTCCGTAGCCTCTGATGTAGCAGGAGGTCTGGTTATGGCTACTTTAGCATAATAGTCAATCCCAAGGAATGCTTGATGATCACCATGTGCTTGCCGATGATATTTTCAACTTCAATAAATTTCAGTGACCGTGTGAAATTAATTCCTGAGATATGCATGGCATGCTCTACCCGTTGGTCTGATACAAAGGGTGTCAGGGTGCCAAGAGGAATTGATAACCTAAAAGAGTTACATATTCTAGAGGTTGTGGACATCAAAAGAATTAGTAGAAAGGCAATTGAAGAGTTGGGGGAACTAATTCAGTTAAGAAAATTAAGTGTGACAACAAAAGGCGCCACAAATAAGAAGTATAGGATATTTTGTGCAGCTATTGAGAAGCTCTGTTCTCTGCAATCTCTCTGTGTGGATGCTGAGGGATTCTCAGATACTGGAACACTTGAGTGGCTCAATTCGATTTCATGTCCTCCATTCTTGAAGACACTCTAGTTGAATGGATCACTTGCAGATACACCAAACTGGTTTGGGAACCTTAATCAGCGGGTGAAGATGTACTTATCCAGATGTGGGCTAAAAGATGGTAAAACTATGGAGATACTTGGGGCACTGCCCAACCTTACGGTTCTTCACTTTTATCGCAATGCATATGCCAATGAGAAAATAGAATTCAGAAGGGGAACATTCCCAAATCTCAGGTATCTTGATATTTACATGCTGAAGCAACTTAGAGAGATAAGATTTGAGGAGGGCAGCTCGCCAAAGATGGAAAGTATAGAAATTTATGGTTGCAGGTTGGAATCAGGGTTAATTGGTATCGAGCACCTTCCAACACTTAAGATTATTTCACTTGAATATGATGGTAAAGAGGCGAAGATTGATTTGCTGCAAGAGGAAGTGGATACGCACCCAAATCATACTGAATTGCAAACGGCAGTGGACCGAAGTCATCATGACCTAGGAGGTGTCTAAGGATCAAATATAGTATATGACCAATGAAATCCCATATTGAGCTTGCCATTGACAGGTCACGGTGCTGACCTGCCTTGTCTCTGATGGTGATGATGCCCATGACAATCCAGCGTTGCGCTACCCAACATCATGTGGACAACAAGAGTTCAGTCCTGCACTTGAGAACCTAGCCACATACCACTGTTATGTAATTCTTACCTGACATATTCTACATCTGAAATTCATCTGT
Organism: Oryza coarctata; assembly: GCA_030770085.1. Taxonomy (NCBI): domain Eukaryota; kingdom Viridiplantae; phylum Streptophyta; class Magnoliopsida; order Poales; family Poaceae; genus Oryza; species Oryza coarctata. Next base: position 8,406,336 of record CM061472.1, read on the forward strand.
TTTGCCGTCTTGTTTTTTTTCTTCTCTCCAGATTGTGACCACACTTTTTCTTTTACTTTGCACTCCATAGCGAAGATACGTGCGTGCTGATGTGATGCTTCTAGCCCGTAATTGATGATTTCTCCTCTCTTCTCCAGTTTAGTTTGCTGCCTGCTGATGCTATGCTCGTGCTATTCAAATGTCCAAGTTTTGAATTGTTCTAATTTCTGATAATGTCCGCTGAAGTGATCACGTTGAGGAAAAGTGGTCGGTCCATGCACAGTATTCTTCTGTGATGTCATATAGATGTCTTGCAGTTCTGCTTCCAACTGATCTGTGATGTCCAATGAGAAACGGAAGTCCAAAGATTTGTGCCAATGTATGTTAGAATGTCAGATACCAATTCCTAGTCGCAGTTAAACAGCAAAAAAAAAAAAAGCAGTTTGGTGCAATACTCTTCTGCTGAATCTAGGTTACATCTCATTTCAAGGATGATGCGGCTCACAAATAGACGCATGGACAATGGCGGACGCAGGATTTTTGGGATGGGTATTTGAGACTTACATAGGAAAAAAATATTTGTGACATCACAAGATACGTTGAGGTATATAAGAAAAAAATAACGCTCAGTCGGATGAAACCGCAGAGGTTTCTTCGAAGGACGGCAGGAAACTGTACTCTCAAGAATGCTGGGGAGATAGTCAAGCAAGGAAAGAACCCAGTGTTAGCTTCAGAGCGAGGAAAAGGAAGACGAAGCACAATGATAGCATGAGGATCCCTCGTTCTTTGTGCTAATTGTGCTGGTTTATTGATAGTTATTTCTCAGTTAAAAGCACTTCATCTTGAACGACGCAAGTACAAACAAAGCAAGTGTTTTCTATCTGAAAGTACGGACGTTGATAGCTATGTCTACAGTGAGATTAGGACCTCCAACGGGTATATATATATACACAGAGAGTGGTCCAGTGGTTTAACACCTCCCGCAGTCGTAGCGGGAGGGAAACGGACGCAGAGACTGGAACAAAAGCGTAGGGAGGCCTTTGGTCATAATATCGGTAAACTGGTGCGCCGATGGTACATAGAGCACTCGAACCTGTCCTAGTGTGACTTTGTCACAGACAAAATAGATATCGATCTCTATGTGCTTGGTGCGTCGATGATGAACCGGGTTGACAGTCATGTAGACAACATTGATGTTATCGCAGTAGACGATGGTCGTAGAGGAGGAGTGCACGGAGCTTCTAGAGAAGCTGGCGAAGCCAGCAACACTCGGCGATGGTGTGAACGACGGCGCGGTACTCGGCTTTGGCGCTGGACCGTGATACTGTAGTCTGGCGTTTTGAGGATCAGGAGACTAGAGTGTCACCGAGGAAGACGCAGTAGCTAGACGTGGAGCGTTCAGAGTCGGGGCAGCCTGTCTAGTCCGCATCGGAGTACGCGGTGAGGGAGTCGAAGGGGCTGGAGCTGAGGTGCAGCCCGCTGGAGAGTGTGCCCTTCATGTAACGCAGGATGCGCTTGAGCAGCGCGAGGTGAGGTTCGCGCGGAGCGTGCATGAAGAGGCACACTTGCTGACGGCGTAGGTGAGGTCGGGCCATGTGAGGGTGAGGTATTGGAGGGCACCGACAAGACTCCGATAGTGAGAGGGATCAACGATGAGTGAGCCATCGGCAGCAGAGAGTTTGGCTAGAGTGTCGAGCGGGATGGCTGTGGGGTGACAATCGGCTATGCCCGCACGCTGGAGAAGATTGATGGTATACTGGCACTGGGAAAGGAATAGCCCGTGAGAAGAACGGGTGACGGAGATGCTAAAGAAGTGGTGGAGTGGACTAAGATCGGTCATGGCGAACTCGGAGTGGAGTCGGGCCATAATCTGGTGTAGGAGGGACGTCGAAGATGCTGTAAGAACAATGCCATCGACGTATAGAAGGGATAGGCGGTAGCATTACCGATGTGAAGAGTGAAGAGAGAGCTATCGGATGTAAAGGCCACAAAGCCGATGTGCCGAAGGTAGGCAGCAAAACGCTGTTACCAGGCCTGAGGGGCTTGTTTGAGGCCGTAGAGAGAGTGTTGAAGGAGGCAAATATCGTCGGGACGAGAGGGGTCGATGAAGCCTAGAAGCTGTTGACAGTAGACTGTTTCCATCAGATGACCGTGAAGAAAAGCGTTCTTCACGTCAAGCTGATGGATCGGCCAAGAGTGTGAGGCAGCCAAGGTGAGAACGACCCGGATGGTTGCGGGTTTGACGACGGGACTGAAAGTCTCATCGTAATCGACATCGGGGCGTTGGAAGAAACCCCGAACTACCCAGTGTGCCTTGTGATGGGCAAGGGAGCCATCGGTATGGAACTTGTGCTTAAAGATCCATTTGTTGGTCACAATGTTGGCGTCGAGAGGACGGAGGACGAGGCGCCAGGTCTCATTGTCCATAAGGGCCTTGTACTCGTCAGCCATGGCCGTGCGTCACTGAGGGTTGGTCAGAGTAGAACGAGAAGTCACTGGGATGGGTGAGATAGAGCAGTGGACGGCGGAGGGCCCGTAGCGCTTGGTGGGGCGGAGAGACCCGGTCTATGAGCGGGTAACCATGTGAGAGGTGGAGGGGACGGGAGTCGATAGGAGTGTGGTAGGTGTGGGAAGAACTGGTTGGGGAGGGGCGTCATCGGCTCGGGATCGTCGGCTGTATGTGAGAGAAAAGGCGGAACTAGATTGGCCTGAGCCGATGGAGTTGGATGGGCCGATCGGTTCGGTTGGTCCGATGAAGATGGAGCAGCCGATGGGGAGGGGGAAGCTGATGGAGGCTGAGGAGCCGATGAGGACTGAGGAGTCGATGGGGGTAAGGTGTTCGATAGAAAGGGGACAGGATCGGCCGAAGCCGATGAGAGTGGTGGACCGATTGGGGTCCGATGGGAGGGACATTGGACCAAATAGTAGTGGGATAGCTGAAGGGTAAGTCCTCAATAGCGGCCGATGAGGAGGCCGATGGGAAGAACGGTGGAGGAGACCGGGACGACACGGTGTTGGTGAGGAGGAAGTCGAGATCGCTAGATGAGGATCTCAGAGTAAGCAGGCCGAAGGGAAAGCATGTCTCGTCAAAAATGACATGACGAGAGACGATGACCCGACGGGTGGAAAGGTCGAGACATCGGTATCCCTTGTGAGATGAGGGATAGCCGAGGAGAATGCAGGTGGTGGAGCGGGGAGCGAGTTTGTGGGGAGCAGTGGCGGTGAGGCTTGGGTAGCAGAGGCACCTGAAGACACGAAGGTGGGAGTAGTCGGGCGCCGTGCGGTAAAGAAGGGTGTATGGAGCGTTGTGGCGAACGGAGGAGCACGGGTGCCGATTGAGGAGGAAAGTCGTAGTGGTAAGTGCTTCTGCCTAGTAAGTTATAGGTAAGTGGGCATGAAGCAGCATAGTGTGACTTATGTTGTTGAGGGTGCGAAGGAGACGTCCGGCCTTACCGTTCTGGGGAGAGGTGTAGGGGCAGGAGAGGCATAGATGGATGCCCTGTGAGGTGAGGAAGGTTTGAATAGTACGGTTAACAAACTTCATACCGTTATCGGCTTGTAGAGCCTTGATGGGGAGGTTGAACTGGGTAGAAACGTAAGTGGTGAAGTTAGTTAGGTGGGAGGCAACCTCGGATTTGCTGATGAGCGGAAAAGTCTAGCAATAGTATGTGTAATCGTCAAGTATGGCAAGATAATACTAATTACTGGAGACACTTTTAACCGGAGAAGTCCATACATCACAATGTATAAGCTCAAACGGTCACGAGTGACAAACTGTGAAGCTGTTGTGGGTACATTGGATGGAGGCGCTGCGACGGAGGTTGATGATAGCGTCGGGGCCGGGGTGGCCGAGGCGAACATGCCAGAGGTTGGTGGAGAGGGCGATGCTGGTGTGTGGAGTGGATGACGCAGTGGGAATGGTGTAGAGGTCACTGCCACTATTGCAGCGAAGGATCTGTCGTCTGGTTGGGATATTCTTCACAGAGAAACCAGAAATGTCAAATTCGATTGAGCAATTGTTATCTTGTGTGAATTGGCAAATAGATACGAGATTGTGAATAATGGAGGGTACAATAAGGACATTGCGAAGGGGAAGGTTAGTGGTGGGTGTAGACAGAGAGGAGCCACCACGGTATTAGACATGAAGAGAGTGGGCATTGCCGATGGTGACAAAGGGGGAGGAGGAGGGATGACAAGAACGGAGTATACCAGTCGATAACGCCATGTGGGAGGACACCCCAGAGTCCAGCACCCAAAGGTTGTGTGGTTGGAGCGTCATCTGGTTGAGAGCAGCGATGAGGCCAGCCTGGTTCTAGAAGAGAACCGACTGGGTGGGTGGTGTCGGTAGCATCTGCTGAGGCGGCAGGATGGGAGCCGATGCCAGGTGGGCCTGAGGATGGGTGCTGAGGACCCCTGGTTGCCATCTGATGGGGTTGCGTGGTTGGGGCCGGGGTGCCTACGTGTTGTAGTAGAGCCACAGACCCGTGGGACCGACAGGCTAGGCAGGGACTAAAGCAGGTCGTGATTGCATCGGACCATGTCAGTTCTTTCCTTTGCCTTTTCCCTTGCCTTTGCCGATGCGGGCTACGTTGCCATGGTTAGAGTCATGGCCGCTAGAGCCGCGGGAGGGAGCGGCAATGCATGATGCTTGGTAGCCATTATCGGCTGCGGCGAGGAGAGCGGTGTGGGCCACAGTCTTCTTATCGTTGGCCAGACGGAGTTCTTTAAGAACTAGCATGTCATGGGCCCGGGCAAACGACGGAAGGGGTGTGGCGTTGGCGATGCCATCGGCAGTGTTTGAGAAGTGGGGATTGAGGCCTCGCAGGAGGGCGAGAACGAGTTGAAAGTCGGTCACAGGGTGGCCGACATCCCGGAGAGTAGCAGCCTTTAACTTAAGGCGCTGGCAGTACGACGAGACAGAGGAGTCTCCTTGTACCATGGAATGAAACTCATTGAGGAGGAAGATGGCACGGGGCTGCTTGTTTGCGAGGAAGATCCACTTGATAGCCACCCAGAGATTCCGGGAGGTGGGGTTGGTATCTTCCATAGCGAGGTCGAGGACAGAGTTGTCGACCGAGCCGAGCAGGCAGCTGCGCACGCAGCACTCGGTGATGTCCCACTAAGGGTCATCGAGTTGAGGTGGAGTGGAGCCATCGATGTATGGCCGTAGGCCGAAATTTTCACATAGGGATTTAAAGAAGAAAACCTACTTGGAGTAGTTGGCTTTAAGATCAAGAGAGATAGGAACGTGAGATTTCATGTTCACAGCAGCGTAGGGAGGTGAGAAGATTGGCGAGGTGGTGCCCGAGATATGATCTGGGGCACCGAGAGCCGGAGTAGATTCGGTGACTGGGAGAGTGCCGAAGCTGAGGGCGGACTCGGTGGCCATGACGAGAGGAGAACAGGGACAAGAAGCCAATGGGAGTAAGAGGCCGATGGGAGGAGAGATCGGTCGATCAGAGAAGTGAGAAGCCAATAGGGAGTGGGCCAACCAGCCGATGGGGAGTGGTTGGCCGATGTGGAGTAGGTAGCGGAGTAGGTGATGGAAAATGTGGTGGTAGAGTAGGTAGGTTAGAGAGTGGTTGGGTCACGGACGTGCAAAGGTTCACATCCGTGAAGAGAAGATGCATGTCCGTGGACTCGTGGAGGCTAAGGAGTAGAGCGGACGCGAAAAATGCGGAGAGTGGCTGTACGCGAAGAGAAGAGGTTCGCGTTCGGGAGACGGAGATTCGTGTCCGTGGACACGCGGACACGTCAGAGTGGTTCGTGTCCGAGAGCCGTTGAGCGTGTCGGAATAGCGGGAACCGAGAGATGGTTCTAGCCGATGGAGGGTTGACAAGTCCAGCCGATAGGGGGGCGGACGAGTTCAGCAGATGGAGACGACGAGCACAGAGGTGCGCCGGCGTCGGAGGAGAAAGGATGCACGGAGCAAGAAGAGGAACGAAGATGGGTGTGAGGCGAGATGAGGAGGCGGATGGAGACCGTCGCCTTGTCACGTGGAGGAGTAAGGGATGAGAGAGGGTGGTGGAAAGGAGAAAGAAAAAACGTCCGCGGAGAAGACGGGAAGAAGAAATGAACCAAGATGAGAGAGCGAGGAGGGAGTACCGGGAAGAAGGTTGGTGACAGAAAGAAAAGTCGACGACGGGAAGAAAAGGTCGGCTCGTCGAGAATGTCTAGACTAGCTCTGATACCATGTAAGAATGCATACAGTGAGACTAAAATCTCCAACTCTATACAAGGGATCGGGTCTATGTATATATAGAGAGTGGTCCAGTGGTCTAACAGCTAGCAATGCAAAAGAAAAGGCAGAGGAAACTCAGAACTCACAAGGATAGGTTCACTATAAATCCCTCGACCTTCCTCTGTTGTTGTTGACAAGGGCTGCCGGCTCACTATGGGTTTACTCTTACAAATTTCCAGATTGGAGAAGGTGCAAGAGAGTGTGACAGGGTAGTGAAATCCAATCTTTTGATGTTTTGATGTTTTTAGTGAAACCTGATCTTGTTCTTCCAAACGTTTTTATTTGCATCTCTTCAACATTTTTTATCGTATGTTTGTCAGTTTTGTGTGAATCCACATTTGCTTATAATCCGTTAAAATGGCAGACTAATAAAATACACGTTCCTTTGAAAGCTAAGGCTTTGGGGTCATTATGTAGGATGCCATCAGCAAGCCCTACAGGGACGGTGTGAGTAACCTTCGGGTTTAGTGGAAATCCGGCAAAATCTTGCAAGGTGACTGGTGAATGAAGCCGTTTTCAGTTGGTTTTCTTTCATTATCTGATTTTCAACAGTTTTTCTTGTGTGACATCCGAAGGAAGCTGTTCCAAGAGGGCAGATAAAGATAGCAGACATACAGTGCTCAGCGTTGCATCGTCGAACTGCCACAGATGACACGAGCTTGCTGCTGGGAGTGCAGGAGATATGGTAAGCGTCTATCCATAGTGGGTTTTTCTTTTATCACTGTGCTTAGATTCATTGGGACCACAGTTGTTATGGGTCTTGGGAGAAGGGAGATTGGGAGTATTGATATTGAGAGGCAGAAGGTCAGAAGGTTCTCACAGGAGAGGTAAAAACAAGACCTCTAACTCTCAACACTCCCCCCTCTGGCCTCTCTTCTAAAAAAAGAACTCTCAACACTTGACTAGAGGCGAAAATGGTAGCAGTAAATCCCAACCAACCGATGCAAATTGTCAAATTCAATACTCGTGGCGAGAGCAATTTTGCTGTTTAGGTCAGTTTGTAGTTGCTGTGATGAAATGTACTTATATTTTAAAGTTACTGTGGAAATATATAGCTTTTTTCGAGGTAAATGTGGAAATATATAACAAGTACAATCATTTTAGTATGTTATACAAATCAAATTAAGGTTAGACAATATATTATCTAACTGTCGTATCTATCACAATTTTCTACCTTTTTATAACACACTAATTTTGTCAATTCCAACTTAAAACACAGTTTCAACAAGTGAGATTATCAGACTCTTAACGGAGCCTTAGTCACCTGAAAATGATTCAGTCAAAAGTTACCATTGATAAATACCGAATTCCATTTTTCCATCCCTAAGCCCAGGTCGCGCAAGGTTGGGGCAAGTCCTTGATATCATTAATTTTTTTATAGATACAGTGGGAGTAATGTGTATTTCAAGTCTACAATGTGAATATATATCTAAAAATACCCTATATAATAATAGAATGAGTATTTTATTTAAATATGGGTTTCTTCAAATACTTTGTCAGGAAACATGGTTTTGTACAAAGTATGCACCACAAAATAGGGTTTTCTAGGGTTGACTTAAAACGTCTCCAAAATGATATTTTTATGAATACTATGAAGAATTTCATTAAGAAATAAAGTTACACCCGGCCTCTACATCTGTTACGAAGCGTGCACACACAAAAAAAGAAAACTCTAAGACATATATAAATATATTATATTGACTTGTAAACAAGATATCATAAAGTACCAGACATCTACTCTTAACAACATAGTTATAAAGGATTGTCATACGAAGCCATAACTAGATTTTTATCCAAAGTCTAACACCTTCCACGTGGAGACAACACACAAGCACTGTATCTAGATTTTTACCTAGAGTTTTCACACTAGTAATCCGTACCACCAACCAATTGTCAAGGGCCTTCCATGATCAGAATGAGTACTTCATGTGGTTATTCACTAATCACTAGGTGTAATGAGAGTCCATTGCAGTGGTGAATATGTTCGGGCTTGAGCCCCAACTCTGATCGTAGGGGCCCCAGTCGTAGGAGCCAGCGATCTAGCTAAGTTGAAGAGCAAAGGCAGACAGCCATGAGAGGGAATTTTTTTACTTATATATATTTTATTAAAATATTTTAAAAATATTTTTTAAAAATTACAAATCTATACTTTCAACATCCTTTAAAAGATTTTTTTATAAACGCTTCACTAGAGAGTGTAAAATTTGATGTGGGAATACGCGTTAACGGTGGGACGGTGGGATGCTATAAAATTTACAAGCGGCCCCTTGCCACTCTAGATGGGAGCATTTTTTTCCTATGGTAATGGATTGCCTGCAAAATGCTATGTACGGTGCGCGAGGGAGGAGGTGACCTGTCGTTTTTATGGGCGGCTTTCTTACAACTCTCTAGTTGGACGTTTTTTCTTCCCAGTGCTACCTACAAAATTGTTAGACATCCCTGGGAGGAAAGGGCAATCAATTTTATACGTGACCTCTTGACGCCCTCTATTAAAGCATTTTTTTCTTACTATAAAAATATCGAAAAGGAAAAGAGAGATTTTAAATAAATCTATTTTTATTTAGGTATTTAATTGTAAAGAAAATTTAGGAGTACGTAAAAATATAATTGAGATGGCTGAATTATATAAGAAATTTAGCGACAATACTATAAAAATCATTACACCATTAAATAGATGGTTAGACGATTAATAGATTGGTACGCGTATATTATTTAAATAATAGTGCAAAAATATTACATGGTTATCGAGATGTTTACAAGTTACTGTTAATACCAAAATTTTGTAAGGCCCATTAACATATTCGGTTAAGAAAAGGAGCGAACTATGTAAGTGTATCCGATGGAGACCAAAATCAAGAAAAATTGTGAAGGGTTTTTACATTTGGAATGTATATAAGCAAGTTTTACTTATTCTTGTTTCTATTCTTGATTAGAAAGTAATATCTGAACAGATTACTTGTAACTATTTAGAACTTATGTAATCCTACGGTATAAATATAAACACCTTAGGGTCTTATAAAGCATCTTATGTAATCCTAGGCTATAAATATAAACACCTTAGGGTCCTATAAAACATCTCTCGATCAATACAATTTTGACACATCGTCACCTTAGTAACCTAATGGGTTTAGGCTCTCGGACCAGGGCTACATCGTTTCAATCTTTTGCTAAAGGGTAAGTCTTGCTACTCGGTAGTTGTATCAGATAGATTAGTCTTGTTTAAGACTGCATCGTTTCAATATCTTAGATTATTTTAGTTCGGCTGACTACGATTGTCGGTTTATTCTGATTTATTAGCTTGTTCTAAAGTTACATCATCTCGATATCTTAGATTGATCTAGTGTATCCATCACATTTACATAGCATCGATTGGCTAGATAGGTCTTTCTTTTATTGTCTACAATCTGGTATCGTCTTGGTTATGTTTGATCTATTAGATTGTTGCTAATAGGTTAAATCCTATTTAGTCGATAGGTTTTATGCAATGTTTCATCAGAGTGTTAGCTAATGAGTTATTAGTTTCAATCTTATTATGTCTCAGTTCAGTTCGATATATGAAGATTGGTGTTAATAAGGTTAGCGACGTGAGCTAGTAGACTCCATTCTCTTTTCCTCACATAGGCTTACATTGAACCTTCGGTTGACACATTTATCTTCGTTTTGAGCTTCAATGTTTACATCATTGGCTTTATACCTACATCAGACCTCGGCTGATGTTTATTTTAACCCCTATCGGCAATCCGGTTGATAGCATGAGTCCGTATCGGCCATGGCTCATTTATCTAATTCTTTTTATCTTCTTTATCAATTAGAATATCAAATTGATTGGTACATCCATACCTCATCAAGCCAAGGACGCTAAAAAACTTAAAGTACCTACACTAGAGCTGAACTAAGTAGATCTTTCAAGCCTCCATGTGCGATGCAGGAGTCTTGACTATTTTTGTGCCAATAGTTACGAACAGAATATAGACGTAATATAAATAATGTAACGGGTAGCATAGTACAGACACTTATTTAGAACTTGTGGATATCATCATCTATCATCCACCTGTAGTCATCCGTTGCTAGAGGAGCTAGCTCTTCGCTCGTACTCCACTTTAGTCTATATGTATTATTAAATTATTTTAGACTGTGTGATCCTTGTAGAGGTTTATGGTGATTTCTTTATATCTATCCATTATTTTAATTCGTAACATCTTGGCGGTTCTTATGGGGAAAAAATACATATTGTAGTCACGATGATAATAAAATTAAAGCAAATTAGAGAGATGTATAGTGAACTTATAGTGGAATCATCATTAAGAATGTTTGGACAAATAAAGTACGTTCTACCAAAAGTATTATCACTGATTGACCTCACTATGTGGCAACGATCACTGCAAGTGCATTTAGTACACTCTCGCTATAGAGATAGTACAAATGGTTGCAGCATCTAGCCTGACTATTTGGCTTGCCAACATCTTTTATACTCCTTTTTCCTCGTCATGTACTATTCATTTATTCTGAGGGGGAAAACCAACAACCCTCGGAGAATCAATGGTTAGGGTCAAATAATGAATTTTCTGTATCAACCCACTGAATAAAACTACACATTTTTCTATGGATCTAACAAAGAAAGTATTATTTCAAAAAAAATATTGTGGTAAGAAACAATTGAAAAAACATATGCCTATAATCCATAACTCATGAGAATAGTTTGGGCATTGAAAGAATCTTCTCCCATGAGTGTTGGGGTCCCAAGATATCATAAGCTAGCATCGATCACCACATATGTAGAACGGATAGTCACAGTAAGGTAAAATTAATCAAGCGAAATGATTTCTTCTCCAGTCGGGATCCTCAATAAAAGCACATTTAGCAGCCATTGTTTTTTGATGATATAGGAGATAGAGTAAAGGGTAGTGTATGATTTACAACGATATCAGTGGGCGGAAAACTTGCGCTCAATCATGTATACAGATGTCTTTTATAGCGTGGGTATCTTAGGTATGGAAGATATGAATAAAAACGTTGAAAACGATGTGACATTCACACATGGAAAGTGTTGTGCCTATACAAATCCTTTTAACGTGACATGACATCAACATGCCAAAAGTTGGCTGTTGGGTTGTGTTGAAAGTGATGTCATTGTCACACGTCGAAAGTTGGTTATCGGGTTGTATTGAAAGCGATGTGACGATCACATGCCGAAAGTTGGCTAGCATCATTGAGCGTTAATTGTTACTTAATAGTCATCCGTGCAGTAAGGAATGAAGGCACCGAAAGTTGGTTGTCGTATGCTACTAGTTGTCATGCACACATAATAAAGAATGAAAGCAATGTGGTTTTAACACATAGTAAGTGATATAGGTACATAGAGCCAAAATAGTGAATACAAAGTAGTATAAATAGTAAGTACAAATGGTATAATATTCTACTGGCTTGAGACCTACCCTCTACCCCTCTTCATCCTCCTGCCTTATGCTCGCACATGACCCTGAGAGTAGGTGAGGCTGTTGGCTAAGACTCCATGGTTAGTGTGGACCTGCTGTGAAGTCAAAGGATGCAGCTATTGTGTATGATGTGGCACAACTCCTACAAGCTAGGAGGAGCCGAGCATGTACTGATCTGCCATGAGATCATCATGATCAAAGGAGTCGTACGCCCATCTAGAGGTGGCCTACCCAAATACACCCCTGACTGCGGAGATTTATGGTGGTGTAGCCTGTAACTCTATGAGAAAAATAGTTGAGCAATGCAAACTTGAATATCATGGACCGAATGGAAATATGTACCATGCGGCAAACCTAAAAACCCTTGTGTGGACATTCTCGCTCCTTGTGTCGACATCTTGGCTCCTTGTGTTGACCTCTCTGCTATGGAGGAAGCAAGGTACAATGTAGTGAAAGCTATAAAAAGTATAATTTATTAACATCATCGTCGTATGCCAAAAAAAAGCAATATATTTGAGAGGCGGATAGGCAAACTTACATCTAGGCTATGTTCCTATAGGGAGAACCCTTGATGCTGTTGCTGCTATGGGAGTAACCACATACGATATGTGAGAGCATGGAGGACATGCACGAGCACGAGTAGGTCCTATCATCCTTTAGGACATACTCCTGTACATCTCTTATGATAGATTCCATGCTTGGTTTTATCAACACATAAGATTTCAAAATTTATATTGCTATGTATCTTGAGGTATAACTCGATGTTGTTAGGCCTTTTTTTGTTTTTTATCAAAGTACTTTGTCATCACTGTGCCAAATAAAATACCATTGTCAAACATAGAGGGCGCAACTGTTTTATACCGATCTCTAAAATATTTGCATTTGCCATGCATGATAAACTCAACAATGACAACAAGCGGTTGCCCTCTTACACCACACATCAACCCGTTATATAAATCTTAGACAAATTAGTAGTCATTATCCAAACCTAGCGCCACTATCATTATACAATAAGGCATATTTCTCCTTTGACTCATTCTCAATTCAGTATAAAAATTTTCGAACCTGGGATACCGATCTCCTTACAATATGATCATTAATGGGGAGTGGTTCTAGAGTTTTGGAAGCTCGCCCAACCTCCTCCAAATCTCATTAAATTTTTTTTGTTGATTCTAGGCACAACGCCTCTTGAAAAAAATCCATAAAGTGTTTGTTCTTGAGCTGCTTATAAAAATTAGTATCTATGTGACATATGTACCATCTGCTACGAACAGCTAGCTACTCTCGTGCATACCCCTTCTCCACGTTACCGTCCCTCAAATCTCAATAGCCCATAGAAGGCTGGCATGACGGTCATATAAAAGACATACACTTAGCCTCACACGTACAACTACGTTCTTCACTCGCTTTAGAAACCAATACCAACTTTTGATGTGTTTGCTCTCAATGAAAGCGAATGCCATGGGCAACACTTGATTGTTTGCATCAACTCTAATTGTTGTCAATATCTGCCCTCTGTATTTTTTAGTTAGGAATGTCCCATCGATGCTAAGTATGAGACGATAATGCACAAATGCATCAATGCACACACTTAATGTGAAGAAAGCCATTGAAGTATGCTCTGCTGAGGATGATCAAGTGATGAAAGTGATTTGAGGTTGTAGTATCTCCTCGGATTCATCTGAAAAATGCATTCTAGAAGACAAGATAAATTATCATATAAAACTTTGAATGTGTTAAACGTCATCTCCACAATCTTCTATTTTGTCCTCCATACCTTTATATAGCTAATTGTGTACTTAAATTTATCCTCAATGTACCTTATAATTAACCTTGATTTATACCTCAGGTTGTGCACAACATTGAAATACATCTCTGTTGTAACAAATGTAGATATCATATTTTGTGGTATTTCTCGACTCTATGTAAGTCACAATTATGCTCGGTAATGATTGACACCTTCTAATAATTCTTCTATTTACCCTTAAATGCATGCACCCTCTATGGACACCTATAACTTGAGTTCATAAACTTCACTTCATACAATGATTTGCTTGACTTCACGACCTAGAACTTTCGTCGAAATAATACTGCCTAGTGCTTAACTGCCTCCATTAATTCTTCTCTGTATGTATATTTAGCCCCTTGAATGATCTCGTTCTCTTTGTACTCTCATAGCACGTGATGTCCCTTGGAGATAACAAGTCGAGAGAAGTCCTCATTGGACCATTATGACGGATTTACATTACCGTCCTCCTCATCCAACAATTCATTATTCTCTGCATGTTCATTATCAGAATCTTCTCTATCCATTATCTTAACGATGGTGCTATTTCTCTCTCCCTCATCTGCCAATCATTTTGGCTCCCTATCTTGTTGTCGTTGTCGTCGTCATCATCTTCCTCCTCCTTCTTCTCCTTCTTCTTAGTACTCTGACCCATTTTCTCTACTATTTTAACATCACATTCCACGATACTTGGACCCTTTTTATCTTGCACAGCTATTAAAATAATGCTATCTTTCTTATATGTTGACACAAGAATGCTTGGTCGCCAACCTCGTTTCAATGCATTCTCCATGTATCATTTTCAAGTGGTAGTGGAATTCATCGATATTAATTCCTAGAAAGAAAACCTTTGGTTGCTTGGCTCACTATGACATACGCCCTTATTGTGTTAACCTAGAGGTTGATTTGAAAGTCTCGCCTTAGCTAGTTGTATATTATTGAAAAACTTCTCTCAGCTGACCTTTCAATACCCTTACGGATTGTGCCGAGCTCTGATAAATCTACACCATATAAACAATATCATACATTCTCTCGACTATGATATAACTGAAATATCATTTTATTTAACATATATGTTTATGGAAAAATAGAGTTAAACTAAGTAAAAAATTAATGGTTTAGTACCATGTATTTGATATTTCAATACTGATATATCTTTAAACATTATGAACAAAACTATTTATAGATTGAACAAAACGAACAAAACTATTTACGAATATAGAACAATACTATACATGCTATTTTATTTTATCACTAAAAAAATATTACAAAGTGTATAAATTTTTTACCTATATAGAAATCTACAAGCCAGTAGGTCTTCGCTGCTTCCCTTCATCCCCTTAACACTCTCTTCTATTTTTTTTGTTTGTTTGAATAAAATGGACTTTCAGGTGGTTGAGAGGGGCTTCATAGGCAAGCACCTAAAAAAGCCGTAATAGAGGGCATCAAGGGACCCCCGTAAAATTTTTAGGCTTTTCTCCTCTCTCACGGGCAGGTTTGATAATTTTGCAGGCGACCTCTAGGTGGAAAAAACAGTCAGGCTATAAGCGGACTGCATGTAAAAATAGTAGGCCCCTCTCCCTTACACGCTCATTTTGCAGGCAGCCCCTACTTTGGGAAAAAACATCCTTGGCTATGGCGACAAGGGGGGCGTTTATAAATTTTTTAGCCTTTAACGTGGTTTGCTATGTTGGATTGTATGCCCTCCGGTGAGATATTTTTACTTCTGAGAGGACGTTGGGATATCTATAATTTTTTCAAATAAAAATGTATTTTTATAAATATTTTAATAAAAAATATATATAAATAAGAAACATTCTGATCGAAGGAGACCATGTTTTGGGCTATAATTAACTTGTTATTTGCTTCATGGGCCTTAGTCATTTAGTTGGTTGCAGAGCAGAGATGCTGAGACACACACACGTCTGATCCAATTTGCCTGATTATAGTAAACTTTTATTGTATTTTAGCAATATCGGCATAAGCAACAACCAAGCTAAACAAAAGATGGGATTCAGATCAGTTTTATTTTCATCTACAATAGAATTTAGAATTATGTTCATATTAGGTGCAGTTTTAGTATGTTTGTGTGGTTTTATGACTTCCATGACCACGCTAGTTATCACCCCCCTCTATTTCCATCCCGAATCTTCCACTGGTCCACTGCATTGAGGATTTATTTTTTTCATTTTCATGCGTGTAGCATGATAAGTTAGTTGCTATTCCATTTTATTCAGGTAAATGAATGGAAATTTGGTTATGGTTTAGAAATCATTACTAGATCTATATATGTTCAGTGAAAAACGTGAGTGGTCTGACCCTGGGGTGTTGCATGACACTAGAGTTAAAAGTTGGATATAATAAAGTTGAGATGTGGCTGAGAAAGAAAATAAAATGAAAGCACAAAAATAGAGATACTATTCGGGAATGTACGCTCTAAATCAAAATCATCACAAGTTGTTATAAAACGACTTATAAAATAGGTTAAGATGTAATTCTCTTCTCAATATTTGTGGTGAGTTGTTATAAGATAACTCACGGAATGAACTGAGATGTGAGTCTCTTTTCGATAACTTAAAAAGCACACTCTAGACAAATTAAAACATATTTAAGTGCAACACAAATCAAATCTCTCTTTGATAACCCTTGCATGTCATAATAATTCTTATGACTTGCTGATTACCTCACATATTCATCCTTACTATTATTATTCCTAACCCATGCGTGTATGAAGACGAAGATTCAACTGTGGAAGGATTCTTTTAGGAGCAAGTTACGCATGAAGTCTTTTAGGTTTCAGTCAATCTCAAGTTGTAATTGTGGGTTTAGATCTAGTTTTTCTTCTGTTACTATTTTTTATTTTGTATCACGTTGTATACCTAAGGTTTGTTCGTGGCTACAACCTATATAAAAAACTATTAAATAAATAATAGAAAATTTGATAATGATACACCAATATCCTATCTATACCAGCTGAATTCTAGTATATATAAATAGATGAAGATATTCCATTCCTGTTGGCCTAGTTGTTGATTTATATATTAGTTAATAGGAGAGGGACATATTTCCTAGTCCACCTTTAAGACAGTTTGGTATGATTCGTGCTATATCAATATGAAAATTTATATTCTTATACTCTTGTAATTTTCCAGCCCTTCATCTTTTCTCCTGCTGCATAAAAAAAAAACTTCACACTGTTTGGTATGACTCGCTTAAAAAAAGAACCCCTTGGTCATTCAAGGCCACTCATAGCCTTACCAACTTTTTGGTAACGATAAGAATTGGTCATTGCCAAAAATATTGGCAAAAATTGGCTAGGCCTACTTTTGGTTTCCTACTAAAGTTGCATTTTGGTATTCAACTAAGCCAAATAATTTTGCAATGCCATTTTGTTATCTACCGACCAAACATATGACTAATATTTTGGCATTGCCATTTTTTTATTGGCTTGGATGAGCTTGGGTACAAACCGAACTGACCCTAAAATAAACAGTGTCATGAATCACGTGCACTAAATTCCATTGAACTGAACTAGAATGTACTCGCTTTTAAAAAATGTCTTGTTTTCACTAGGTACCATTTCCTGGTACAAACTGAAATTTAAATTTAAAAACAAAATCATAATATTGTTACAACACATTATGGAAAATTTAGTCATTTTATTACTTTTATATTATATGAGTTAGGGTTATACTGGAGATATCCTAAATTGCTTTCAAATGTCTAATTGCTAGGTATATCAAAGATGAGCTAAAAACAATGCAGGCATTCCTTAGAGCTGCTGAAGTTATTGAAAAGAAAGACGAACCATTAAAGGTTTGGGCAGAGCAAATACGTGACCTGTCATATGACATTGAAGATTCCCTTGATGAATTTAAGGTCCATATTGAAAGCCAAACCCTGTTACTTCAGTTGGTGAAGCTTAGAGCACCACCGGATTGCTATCCGGATCCACAACCTCAAATCAAGAGTTGAAGAAGTAAGCAGAAGGAGCACAAGCTACAGTTTAGTCAAGCTTATTTCCTCCGGCACAGAGGATGAGACAGACTCTATGCAGAAGATATTCGTAATCAGCCAGCTAGCAACGTGGATGAAACTGAGCTTGTGGGGTTTTCTGACTCCAAGAAAAGGTTGCTTGAAATGATCGATGCAATACCAATGATGGTCTGGCTAAGGTAATCGGTGTTGTTGGGATGGGTGGTTTAGGAAAGACAACTCTTTCGAGGAAACTCTTTGAAAGCAAAGAAGACATTACGAAGAACTTCCCTTGTACTGCATGGATTACAGTATCACAATCATTTCACAGGATTGAGCTACTCAAATATATGATACTCCAACTTCTAGATCCCAGTTCACTGGAGCAACTCTTGCAAGTTCGAGGGAAGGTGGTGGTTCATCATCTTACCTGATAGAAGAGCTCAAGGAGAAGAGGTACTTTGTTGTTCTAGATGATCTATGGTCTTTAGATGAATGGAATTGGATAAATGATATTGCATTTCCTAAGAACAATAAGAAGGGCAGTCAGATGGTAATAACCACTCGGAATGTTGGTCTAGCAGAGAAGTGTACCACAGCCTCATTGGTCTACCACCTTAATTTCTTGCAGATGAGCGATGCCATAACTTTGCTACTGAGAAAAACAAATAAAAAACATGAGGACATGGAATCAAATAAAAATATGCAAAAGAAGGTTGAACGGATTGTAAAAAAGTGTGGCTGTCTACCAGTAGCAATACTTGTAACATTTTGTGAAGCGTTCTCACCTCCCAGAGAAGACCGCATGAAATATATTTATAGGATGGGTAAACCTCCATAGCAGATTACAAGCTTGCTGTATGTAACAAGGTTAGCAAAGTCCCAATTTGATTAAGTTACAAATTTCTCTAACTGATTCTATCTTGGTACATACGAATAGAACATAATACATGTATGATTTATCTCTAAATCTAACATACCCTCAATCATAACTTATCTAAGTGCTTAAAATTCTTCAATTGTCTTATTGTAAGTGGTTAGTAAAATCATCTGTAACTTGATCACCAGTTGGAACAAAATTGATTCTCAACTGATTACTAGCTACTCTCTCTCAATCAAACAAAGTGATAATTAATCTCTATATGCTTTGTCCTCACATGAAACATAGGATCAACCAAGAGATAGGTAGCATCAATATTATCACACCACAACTGTGCAATTTGTGATGCATGTATATCCAACTCTTTCAAGAGATATTATACCCAAATAACTTATGTAGTTGCATTTGCTGCTTCAGTACTAGATCGAGACATTGTAGCCTATTTTTAAGTTGACCTTCTATTATCATCTAGATCATTTGAGAAAGCACTCACTAGTGTTGATGACAACTTATTAATTCTTAGACCAATGCTCATTGTCAGTTGAACATACTGTAATATACATTTTATAGCTGTCTAATGTTTAGTAGTAGAAGAATGTAAAAACTGACATACTTTATTTACTGAATAAAGCAAGATCTAGTCTGATAAGTGTTACTGTAGTGCTCCAACAAGGCTCCTATATTGTGATGCATCACATGGTCCCAACAATTTTGCCAATATTAAATCAAAGTTTTTCTATTGTAGAAAGAGTGAGCTCATTGGTTTACACGTCGCCATGTTCGCCCTCTTTAGCAAATCCATGGCATATTTTTCTTGTGTCAATATAACACCATCTTTTATCCTATTTACTTCTATTAGTGCAAAATCCTGTTTAAGATCTCGAAGCAAAGCTATAGCCACCTAAGTTGAACAAGCCACAATTATGTCATCTACATATATAAGAATAAAGATAGTGACACTCCCTTTATTATAAAAGAACAATGGAGTGTTTGCCCTTGATGCCTTGAAATAAAGATCACATAGCTTTGCACTCAACCTAAATACCATACACAAGGTGCATGTTTTAAGTCATAGAGAGACTTATTTAGTTTGCAAACAAAATTGGGTTTAGATTTATCTTTATAACCAGATGGTTGTCTCATATACAGCTCCTCTTCTAGAACACCATAAAGAAAATCATTATGTACATCTAATTGACAGAGACTCTAACATCTAGATATTGTAATAGATAAGATAATTCTAATGGTAGCTGCTTTAACTACAGGACTAAAAGTATCCTCATAATCAATATCATACCTTTGCTTAAATCCTTTTGTAACTAGATGGGCTTTATATCTACCTAGACTACTATTGGATTTTCTTTTAATTTTGTAAACCCATTTGCAATCGATAATATTCTTGCCTTTCTAAGGTGGAACTAAATGCCAAGTCTTATTTTGCATAAGTGTTGAATATTCAATATCCATAGTTAATGTCCAATCATTATTTGATAAAGCTTCCTTCAAACTTTGTGGTTCTTCAGTTGATGTCAATAGGCTAAACTTATTATTATATTGAATAGTGCCATCAGTACATACCTTTTGTTTTCTTATCCCACTCTAAAGCCATGTATTGGAACACACTTGTGTTGGCATGGCAGATCTAGATGCAGATGGTGGATCCACTGCAGCAGCAAATGATCCCTTCGATGTTGGCATTGCATGTGAAGCAGACATAGGTGACCTAGCCATGCCAGCACTTTCATGAGGTGGAGAAGTTGTTGTGGTAGATGATGACAGGCTGGCTACTTCCTCAGTGTAATCAAGCGCAGAGCCTAGTGCAGATTCTGAAGGTACGACGCTTGTTGACAAGATAGTTTGAGTAGGAGAATTAGCATCAAAAGCTAAGCCTCCGTTGTCGCCCAAATCAGCTTCTTCTGTATGACCAACTATAGATATTTCTTCTAAATTTTTTGCTAGCTGCACATTAGGTAGATTAGTATCCACCAAAATAGAAGTATTGGTCAATTGGTTAGGTACATGTTCATCCCCAAAACTAGAAGGATTTAACAATGTAGATGGAAAATGAAGGATCTCTGACCGTAATCTTGCACCAGCATTAGAATGTAGTTGAGAGAAGGGAAATACATTTTCGTCAAAACCACATCTCTAGAGATATAAACACGACTAGTAGATATGTCAAGACACATAAAGCCATTGTGAAGAGTAATATAGCCAAGGAAAACACATTGTTTGGATCTAAACTAAAGTTTACGAGTGTTATAAGGTCAAAGAATGGGCCAACAAGCACATGCAAAAATTCTCAAGGGATAGTAGTTTGGCTTTTGGCAAAAGGGATGCTCAAGGGGAGTGACATATTGGATAACCTTGCTAGGAGTCCTGTTTATAAGATAAGCAGCTATGAGAAAAGGTTCATCTCAAAACTTTAATGGCATTGAGGCATGAGCCAAGAGAGCTAAACCAACTTCCATGATATGGTGGTACTTACGTTTTGCTACACCATTTTGCTGGTGCGAGTAAGGACAAGAAACATGGTGTCTGATGCCTATATTAGTGAAGAAAGAATGTAGTTTCTCCAATTTTCCACTCCAATCTAACTGAACTATGACAATTTTCTTATTAAACAATCTTTCAACAAGATGTTGGAACTCATGAAATTTCTAAAAACACATTAGACTTATTCTTAAGAAGATATATCCAAGTGAACTTACTGAAATCATCTTACATAATATCTTTTCCCCCAATAGAGTTAGGTGCAAGACCCCACACATTTGAGAACACAAGATCTAAAGGAAAAATGGACACACTAGATGACTTGAGATAAGGTAATTGATGACTCTTGGCCTTTTGACAAGTATCACAAACTCTACCATGAACTGACTCTCCTAAACAAGGAAGTTTATAATCACTAACAACTCTTTGAACGACATGCATTGATGGATGCCCTAGATGACTATGCCACTTTGACAGGGATGGTTTGACAACTCCAAAAGCTTGCTTTTATGAAAGAGGATACAAACCATTGTAGCACCGCCCTCTAAAAGTGTGCTCCTCGTTTGAAGATCCTTTGGCAAAAAGTATTTAGAGTAAAGTTCTAAGAAGGCATAATTATAAGAAACAAGACGATGTGCATATATATGATTCTTGTTTGCCTTAGGAATGTAAAGGACATTATTCAGATGTAGGTTTCTATTTGGGGTATAAACAGTACTATAACCAACATGATTAATATTCATACCTGCTCTACTTGCAGTGTGAATTTGATCTTTTCCTTTGTACTTATCATGCACTTGCAGCTTGTCAAGTTTGCCAGTGACGTGGTCAGTGGCTCCAGTATCATTATACCAGTATGTATCTAGTCCATGGGAGTTTGTCATGGCAGTAGCATCACTTCTTGGATCTAGAGCAAAGTTCTTATTATACATGTGCCAACAATTATACATAGTGTGACCAGTTTTATGACATAACTGGCAGACAGGGTGCTTGCCATTATTGTTGTTATAACTGTTGTTCCTATGAACAACAAAATTGTTGATGTCGCCACCACAGCCATGGCCTCCGCCACCGTCATTGTTGTTGCCTCGTCCACTACTACCACGACCGCAACCAAAGCCACCTCTTCCTCATCCTTCAATGTTGGACTGATAGCCAACTTGTCAAAGCTCCATGCGATTCTCAAAGCTCAGTAGTTGAGCATAGAGTTCCGCAACCATGACTGGCTCCATGAGCCCAACCACCGAAGACACCACATGCTTGCACTCAGAATCAATCCCGGCGAGGGTGTATGCAACCATGTCTTCATCATCTAGCGCCTTGCCTGCAGATACCATCTCATCTATAAGAGCTTTCATTTTGCCAATATACTCAGCGATCTTCATGTTGCCCTTTTAGGTTGTAGCTAGTGCAATGTGTGTATTCACCACTCGCACTTGAGTCTATGAAGAAAACATCTCCTCAATTGCTTTCTAGAGTTACGCAACAGAATTCATTGTCACCACCTAGGTGAGTATCTCTTTTGACATAGAAGAAAGAATAAAGTAAGAACCTACTGATCTTGTACTATCCATGCTTTATAGGCTAGATTGGGCTACTTGACAATGGTCTTGTCATCTTGTGTGATGTTGATTTTGGCGACTAGGGCTCGAGTCGTGCTAGTAAGGTAACCTTCCATACGGCCTCCTCAGACTGCTGGAAGGATTTATGTGTTCCATCACAGATAATTGATCTTTGACAGGTTCTCTTCTATGACGTGATCGGTTGTTGGCAGCATCGGAGGTAGATGATGAACTCACCATGCTATAGATTCAATTGAGATGTTTGAGGGGACCTGCGCTCTTGGCCAAGCTTGCCGTCAATCTACTGCCTTCGCCAGACCATGGGATTTGCTGCTCCCGACCATGCTTGCCATCTATCCGTCGTCTCCCAAGGACCATGGCCACTAAATCCGCTACTCCTGACTAGGCCCTCGTCGATGTATTGCCTCTTGAGCGATGGAGTCAAGGAGGACGGGGGATGGTGGTGAGGAGGCTAGGGGATGGAGGAGGAATAAGGAGGATGGAGTGGCTTGGGGTAGGTAACGATGAATAGGGGAGAAAGGCACCTCCAATGTTAGGCACAATGACATAGTGACTTATTCGAGTGAGGAGAGGAGTGGAGGATGGTGTGTCGGCGTGTCTCTGCTTTATAGTGGTTTGGTGGATTTTCACAGATGTGTCTCATTTTTACATGGGACCCTCTTAGTGCACATGAGTGAAAATAGTAATTTTATAGACGAACTTTGAAGATACGAGTCTAAAAAATATATTTTTAAAGGTCCCTTATCCATTTTTATATGTGGGTATACTGTATATAAAAATAAAATGGGTGTATGGTTTTTTTATAGTGTAATGTATTTAAATTAGTGTCTAAAGTTGTACTTTTGAGATCGTCACTCTCTATTGAATGGGATATATATATCACATATGTCCCCCGTAACTCATGGCATTTGATTGATAATTCTTCTCACAAAGCAGAGACATCCTAGGAATAACACAAGATAATCAAATTAAGAGCAGTCAACATACCATCCATTCATAAATGAAGCTACCAAGCATTCATTTAGTCTAATCCTGTGTATAAACTAATCCAGTTTAACATGGGCAGTACTTGTGTAAACACGGCAAGCACAGCGTTCACTGACTCCCCTTTCCCGCTATAAATAATACCACGGTCCCTATCAACTGCCCCAGCCACCTTGACCTGACGAGTGACGACACGGCACAAACACTAGTATTCCACACACGACCACAGAGAGAGAGAGAGAGAGAGAGAGAGAGAGAGAGAGAGGAAGACGACTGAAGAATCCATGGACACGCTTGCTGCCTAGCTAGCGCCTAACACGGAAGAATTCACGACGTCTCATGCACGCACGCACGGAAAGCACGAGCTAGTTAGCTAGTTCTTGATCTGGGACAGCATGCAGCGGACGTCCTTGGCGGTGGGCCGCTCCTTGGGGTCGTCGGCGGTGCAGAAGACGGCGATGCGGAGGACGAGCAGGATCTGCTCGTCGTACCCGGCGCCGGCGATGGCGTCGTCGATAAGCCCGGCCTGGGCGGCAAGGTCGCCCTCCTGCATCACACGGCGCAGCCACTTGACGATCCCGACGTCGTCCACCACCTGCACGAAGAACTTGTCCGTCGGCTCCTTCCCGGTGCCCAGCACCGCCAGGATGACGCCGAAGCTGTACACGTCGCACTTGGCCGTGAACTTGAGCGTCTGGTGGAACTCCGGCGCGATATAACCCAGCGTGCCGGCGACGTTGGAGGTGGTCATGTGGGTGCGCGCGTCGGGCATCGCCTTGGCGAGCCCGAAGTCGGCGATCCGGGCCTCCATGTCGTCGTCGAGGAGGATGTTGGCGGGCTTGAGATCGCGGTGAATGATCTGCGGCCGCTGCGACACGTGGAGGTACTCCAGCGCCGCCGCGATGCCGATGGCCATGCGGAGCCGCGCCGGCCACGGCAGCGCCGGCTGCTGCTCGCCGCCGTTGTTGTTGTTGTCCGTCGCCGTGTCGGTGGCCTTGAGTGCGTTGTGGAGGCTGCCATTCTTCATGAACTCGTAGACGAGGTAGTGGCAGTCAGGGCGTGGCACGTGCGCGGCGAGCGGGAGGAGGTTCCGGTGGCGGATGTGCCCCACAGTGCGGATCTCCGACTGGATCTGCCGCGTCCACTTGTCCAGCTGCCGGCTCTCCTCGTCGCTCAGGTTGTTGTTCTGGTCGGAGCCGTTGCCGGCACGCTTCTTGATCTTCTTGATGGCGATGAACCGCGGCGCCTCCCCCTCCCTCTCCGCCGGGAGCTGCGCCTTGTACACCTCGCCGCACCCGCCGCGCCCGATCACGGCGAGCGACGCCAGCCCGTCCTCCTTCTCCAGGAACGCCAGGTGCTCCTTGCTCTTGATCAGCTTCGGGATGAAGATCACCGTGTCGGATTTGCTCCGGTACCGCCCCCGCAAGCAGTTGAGCGCCATCCGGAACAGCACCGACATCGCCACCCCGGAGATGACCCCGGCGAGGGACCCGACCACGAACCCGATGATCCAGTTACGCACCCGGTGCTTGTGGCTGCGGTGGTGCTTCCCGGCCGCCGCCGGCGAGGTGTGATTAGCACGAGTCGAGTTGCTGCCCTTCTCTGCCAGCACGTACCTGTGCGGCATGGCGGTCCGGCGGTGGCGCACGTACTGCCGGCTCCCCACGCCGGAGCGCCGCGCCACGGCCGACGGCGTCACATCGTGCCGGCCGCCGTAGCAGTCGACAGCGGAGGCGAGCAGCAGCAACGCGACGCCGGAGAGGAGGAGAATGAGAAGGGGAGATTTGCTCGGCTCAGTCGCGGCGAACGCCATTGCTGTCCAGTCAGTGTGAGGTGGGTGGAGCCGAGCTAGCGGTTGCTATTTAATAATCGCGGTGTTGCCGCGTGGGACGGAGGACGGACGCGATGCGTTCAGGGAGTAGATGTACGGTTCAGGTTGGGCTGATAGCGACATGCGCGGGGACCTGACTGTTCCGATTAGGCGGGGAAACGACCGTTGACTTGAGGCAAGTCGTGAACCGGGCAGGACGGCGGGTGTGGGGTTGAATTGACGCAGTGCCCTCGGAGAAGACCGCATCAACGACTTGAATGACTGAAAAGGGAAGCGATACGAACAAGTATTGGGTTGTGCTGCAGACATGCAGTGTGGGCCGGGGAAAAGATGGGCTAGATCTGGGACTTGGCCCATTATAGCAATGAGCTTAGTAGACGACAGTATGAAGACGGAAGCAGTAGGTGCACGCAAAGAATGCAGGAGACCATTGCGCTTCTCACAAAAGTTTAGACCAAAAAGGGTAGCCTGCAGCTGCAGGCGTCTGGTGCGATCACAGAACTCGGTGCTTAGCTTGAGCGTGTACTATATACCGGTAGCTCGTATCACACTGTTAACGTCAAAATTTAAAAAACCATAGAAAGATTTTTAAAAAAGATTGACTTAAGTAAACTTAAGAGTTCGGTTTCGACAGCGAGGAAGCCGATCGAACGAAGCAGATTCGGTAAGGTCATTACCGAGTTTAAGGAAGAGCCGTGAAACTCACGGCAGGTATTCTATCTATATAAATCGTATCTTATATAGATATGAATGCTTAGTTAGTTTAGTTAACTTTCTTAGAGATATTTTTTTTATCTTTGTTAGGAAATAACGTCCGATGGTTGTTATAAAACGTCAGACTTTATAAATCTAGGGTATAAATATAGACCCCTGGAAACATGTATCAAGACATCTTTCAATCAATACTACTTCGGCGCATTGTCATTCTAGTTTATCTAGGTTTATACCGGCCGGGTTTGGCTCTCGAGACGGGGCTGCATCGATGAACTTCCATCTCCGGTGAAGAGATAAGTCCTGATATGTCTTGCTCTGTCTAAGACTGCATCGTTTAGTTTCAACCTCTTAGGTCGATCGGATGTATCGCATCACGTTCGTGCAAGGTTTATCGGCCTATCAAGCTCTCTCTGCCATCATCGGTCTCGTGCTGTATCGGTTAGGTTTGACCTACGAGGGTATCGATGGTAGATTGACCTTTAGGCCTATAGGTCTCTGTATGGCATTTTATTGGAGTGTTAGCCGATGAGTTATCTATACATTGAGTAACACGCCTAGCGTATCAGCTAAGAGAGCCGATACCACCAGTCTTTAGAGACTTCCCTTGAGCGCCACGCCAAGTGCATCGGCTGGAAGGCCGATGCGCGCCTATCTTTAGAAAGACGTCCTCTCATCGGCTCAGCTAGCCGATGGGTTCGCTTCGCCCTTACTTCAGCACAACCGATCCGGCGTCTACTATCCCATTGCCGTTGGTCTCAGTCTCATACTGTCTCGGTTAGGTCGATCTTCTAGATTCAGTGCTAGCGGCATCGTTATGGCGGACGACAGGTCTCGTACTGCCATATCTAGAGCAACATTGGCTTTGTAGCCAGTATCTTTTATACAATTTCTTACCAGTTCTCATATGCCTTCATCGGCTCCCTAGCTGATGGAGGAATGTCCCAATACCAATCGGCAACCAGCCGATAGCAGGAGTCTTTCGGACGCGGCCGATGACCAACTCAATCATATTGGTGGCTAGTCGATAGCGAGAGCTCGTATTGGCTTAT
Organism: Oryza coarctata; assembly: GCA_030770085.1. Classification (NCBI taxonomy): domain Eukaryota; kingdom Viridiplantae; phylum Streptophyta; class Magnoliopsida; order Poales; family Poaceae; genus Oryza; species Oryza coarctata. The sequence goes on from CM061472.1 coordinate 8,433,286, forward strand.
CATCTGATTGACCCATTCGCCTCACCTCCTTGTCAATTGCATGGTTAAATTGACTGGCATGCTCACACCCACACCGTCGTGCCAGAGTTGAGCAAAACCCATGAGCCTCGGCGCGTGTACCTTGAGCCACGGAGAGAAGCCGATCAGCTTGCACTAGAGCTAAGTAGACTTCCCAGACATCGGCGTGTTTGCACCGGGCGTGTGAGATCCGGCACGAACACACACTATCCCTCCAAGGTTGCATAGCAAGAGCTTGCCTTGGAGGAAGAAGACGTACGTACGTGAGTGCTTGTGCCAGCCACGATGGCGAGACAGCGCTAGGCATGGTGAAAATATGTGACCCGGTGACGTAACTTACCTCAAGTAAAAAGTATGTGCTAAATGTGGTGTATGGCAAAAAAATATTTAAAGTATACTTTAAGGCCATTCACAGGGAACATACTTTCGTATGGATTACACGCGCCACATCGAAGATTCCTACACACGTCGGACCGAAGCGTGCCCTTCTATGACCTCGGTGCTTCACGGGGAACAGTTTCCCTACTTGCGCTCAAGGACACGAGGCCACTATTAGCACCGCATGTATCCTAGCACTAGTCGGCCCATCTGAATGAGCTAGGGTTACCCTTGCTTGCGGCACCTTCCTAATGTGCCGACAATAGTGTCATTGGGGGAGGCGTCAAAGTCACAGCTGTCGTGGATGTCCCCTACTAGAAGCAAACCACTCGCCTCCTACACTGCCGTCCCAAGGACCTCGTCGTGGCCTTGAAGGCTTAGCTAAACATGGTCTGAGGGGTTGTAACCTTCATCCATGGTGAAACCGCCCCCTCGATGGGCTCAACAAGCTCAGGGCTATGCTCATAGTGGCCCAGAGAGCCAGAGTAGCAAATTGCTTCCCATTGGTCTCGGATGATGTTGCCCACTGCTAGTTCTAGGCCCAGCTGTAGGGCTATGTCCATTGCTAGGTCCAGCTAAGGAACACATTTTGTAACAACTTCTAGGGCACCGTTGTTGAGCCCTAGGAACTTGTTCAATGTCAAGCAATAGCCTAGGAAAATGCTCTATGACTAATTCAAGCACTTCACAATAGCCAAGCTCCAAATCTAGAGCTTGTTAGAAACCACTGTCATCGAGGCCACCCAACACAACCTCATGGAAGATACGTGGTGAGCTTTTTAGCTCCACTAGAAGCCTGTGACAACCAGCGAGAAGCCCATGAATAAGTTCGAGGAGTATGCTAGGTGATGATCATCCACCGATGTGTGGCCTAAGGGCTCCCTCGCTATCGCCTAGGCTAGCCGCACTCAAGCGCCTTTGGCTGCCCTGCCCTAGCTAGCTACCGAAGGTGTGGCCTTGGAGGCACCCCCTCCAAACTTGGTTAATGCTAAAACCCCTCGTTGGAGAGCTACCTGGAACCATAAGCAATGAAGGGCCATAGAGTGGTGTGACGTCAATGTCATCAAGGCGGACCCTATCCGCGGCCCGTGCTAGGGAAGAGGAGGCCTACTAGCTAGAGGCCGTGGTTGTGGTGACCCCTAAAACAATGGGGATAGGCCTCACTGGTACGCAATGCATAGCCATAACCCCTCCTATGCCATGGACCATTGTCGCAGCATCGTGGCAAAGAGATACGAATACCAAGCCCAGATGGTAGCCGTAGGTCTGGAAGAACGCGAGGTTGATCATACCACCAAGGCTATCCTCAGGCAATTGAGCACATACCCTAGGCTCACGCCCATCTACCATCGGTGTACCAGGTCCTTCCATTGCCTCTAGCCTACCACGCGTTGCCCCCGTCCCTACGGTACCACCCTCCGTAGCCCTAAGCCTACACAACACCCGCTAGGGCTCCCATCCAGCACATGAAGGATGAGGAGCCATGGCAGGTGGTCCTAGCGATAATGGGGTGGGGAATGGAGGAATGCCTTCAATCATGACTCTAAATGCCAACATCGAGACTATGCCAGCGGAGTCAATCATGTGGGCATGGCAGGGTCTCCATGGCCCCCAACATAGGGAAACACACCCATCACCTTCACAGCAGAGGACGATAGGGGTCAATTATTCCCTAACAATGATGTCCTCGTAATCGTGGTGCGCATAGTGGAGGCCAATGTCTGATGTGTCCTGATTGATGGAGGTAGCTCCACCAACATCATCTTCACCTCGGCCTTCGACTAGATGAGCATACCACACAACAGACTAACGAAGGCCTGAAGGTCCCTCCGGGTGTTTGACGGAGACACGATTCAAGCACTCGGCAGATTGAGGTCCCGGTGTGCTTTGGACTGGGCCCAAGCACTCACATAGAGAACATCATGTTCGGTGTTGTTGACACACCGTACGTTACAATGCCATCCTGGGCAAGGGAATCCTAAACAGGTTTGGAGCCATCACCCACCACAATTTCTTGTGCATGAAAATGCCAAGCTTCAGGGGATCATAAGGATCCATAGTGACCAAGACACATCACAAAAGATTGACTATGGTCACTCGCCATGCTTTGATGTGAAGAAGATACATACCTTGGCCATTGTTGAGCCGGGCGAAAGCTCAGAGCCGAAGCATGAATGCCCAATGTGGGTGGAAGCTAATGGGGGCATGCACACGATGCTGGTTGACCCCACCAGCCCTAACCACTAGTTCCAATTTTGGGATGACCTTACCCTGAAAGCGGAGGTAGAAATCATTAAGGTGCCATGAGAGAACCTTAACATATTCACATGGTCCTTGTGGACGTACCCAGGGTTGATCACACTATCATTGAACATAGGCTGCATGTCCACCCTAGAGGTGTAACCCATCTATCAAGGGCTCCACCGCATGTCTGTTCAATGGGCATAGGTGATCCATAATGAGGTGCAGAAATTGCTGGCCACCAGACTAATCTGGGAGGTGCAACACTTTGAGTGGTTATGCAACCCGGTGCTAGTCACGAAAGCCAACAGAAAGTGGCGCATGTGCATCAACTTCACCATGCTGAACAAGGCTTGCTCGTGTGACATGTTCCCTCTACCATGCATCGCTTAGCTCATGGTCTCCACCATAGGATGCAAGCTTTTTAGCTTCCTCAACGCATACTCTAGGTACCATCAAGTATGGATGCCTTCGAAGGTTGAGGACAAGACACGCTTCTTCACCCCTGACTAGGTGTACTGCTATGTCTGCATGCCTTTCAGCCTCCACAACACCAGAGCAACATTCTTCTGGCACATCCACCAAGCCCTCTACTCATAGCTAAGGTGGAATATCAAAGTCTTCATCGACAAGATCATCATGAAAAGCAAAATGGCAAGCCACCATGTGGCGGACTTGTTAGAAACCTTCGACAACCTTCTAGCCATAAGTGTCAAGCTAAACCCTAAGAAATGTGTCTTTGGCATGCAAGAAGGGAAGTTACTCAGCTTTCTTGTATCTAAGTGGGGCATCAAGGCAAACCCTAACAAGATAAGTGCAATCACAACCACTTCACAAAACCTAAAGTTGGTGTAGCGGCTAGCAGGTGCCTCACAATCCTCATTTGCTTCCTTGTCAGGTCAGTAGAAAATTGCCTACCCTTTTTCACCATCCTACATGGCACCTCCCTATTAAGATGGAAGAAGGAGTGTCAAAATGTCTCTAAGGGCCTCAAGACCCACCTCACCAACCTGGCCACCTTGGCAACCCCCATGTTAGGCTAGGGGATCCTACTCTTCCTATTAGCTTCAGCTGTCGCGGTGTTCATAGTGCTGGTTAGAAAGGGCACAAGCGGATACTGTCCGACCTAGCACCCAGTGTACTATGTTTCAAAGGCATTGGATAGCCCCAAGCCTTACTACACCAATCTTGAGAAAATGGGCTAGCATTGGTAATGGCCTCACAGAAGCTACACCACTACTTCTTTGTGCACGACATCACCATGTCAATGGTGTATCTAGTGGGTGACATGTTCCGCAACTAGGAGGCCACCGACCGCATTGGCCAATGGGTGGTCGAGGTAACTCGATTTGCCCTACGCTTTGTCACGAGAACCACCATCAAATCTCAAGTCCTAGTGGACTTTGTAACAAAGTAGACCAACACCGACAATGCCGGAGGTGCTTCACCCATCGAAGAAATCGGGACAACTCACACTGATGGTGCTTGGGGAGCCACAAGATCTAGAGCTATAGCGATCGTTAACCCTCAATGAGGGAGGAAAGTAGCATTCACCACAAGGTTGGAGTTTCGTGCCACAAACAACATTGTTGAGTATGAGGCAATCCTCCTTGACCTCTGAAAAATGAGAGCAATAGGTGCACCCCTACATCATCATTTAGACAGGCTCCCAAGTGGTGGCAAGCCAAATTGACAAATCCATGTAGGCTTGCCACCAAGAGCTGATGAAGTACTTACACCTTCTGAAAGGTGCAGAGCCACTTCAAGGGCATCACAGTGTCAAGCATCTTATGGTTCGAGATAGTAGACGTAGATGTCATAGCCAAGGCTGCAATGAACAACAAGCCAGCCCCGTCAGACATGTTGTACGAAGTAATTCACATGTCCGTAGTGCAAGCCAGAGATGCTCTGGCCTCTGAAGTGGTGTCAATCACCACTACCACTGATTAGCGCACCCTATAATCAACATCCTAGTAGGTCGTGTTGTGTCGCACACCATCGTGGAACGATAGTGGCTTTGTCAAAGGGCAAGGTGCAATGCCCTAGTTGAGGGGGAGCTATACAAGATGGGTGTGTGCGCCCCTCTATTCCGTTGCATCACTAAGGAGCAAGGGGCTCACCTACTAAAGGAAGTGCACAAAGAACACTGTGGCACTCATCTCGCCCCAAGGGTGCTTGCCAGCAAGACTCTTCGCCAAGGAATATATTGGCCCATAATCATGGTAGACACGGAGCAGCTCATTCGCTAATGCTAAGAGTGTCAGTGGATGAGCAAGTAATCGCTCCACCCCCAACATGACTCACTTCAATTCCCCTAGTCTGGCCTATCACCTAGTGGGGAATTGACATCGTTAGCCTCTTCCCTAGGGTGGCCGGGAACATGCGCTTCGCTGTAGTCACCATCAAGTACTTTTCCATGTGGGTCAAAGCGAAGGCCCTAGCCACTATCATGGCACGAAACATGCAACGTTTTGTTTAGCGCAACATCATGTGCCATTTTAGTGTGCCAGGACAACTGACCATGGATAATGGTTGGTAGTTCGACTCAGCCCCCCTCAAGAACTTCTACATCGAAATGGGGATGGAGCTATTCTTTGCCTCGGTCCAGCACCCCCAAGCAAACATAGCCACTGAACGAGTCAATTGCATCATCCTCTTCGCCCTCAACAAACGGCTTGTCGATGTCCCAAAAGGCACATGGGCGGATGAACTCCCGGCGATCATGTGGGGGCACTAGATGGCTTCCACAAGAGCAACAGGGTTCACCTCATTCAAGCTTATGTTTAGTGAAGAAGCAATTACACCAACAGAGATAAAGGGAAAACCCCTTCTAACCATCCTACTGGTAAATGTGCTCAAATGCAATGTCTCTATTAACTTGATTGAGGAAACCAAGGAGCAAGTGCGGAACACCTTGGCCATTACATCACCACTACAAGGACGAGGTACAATAGCAAGATAAAGCCATGCAGCTTCCAACTAGGCGACTTGATGCTTCATCGTGTGCTCAAGTGGGATGGGCCATTCATAGCATCCAAGGCAGGGACACATGGAGTGTACCTCCTCACAGAGATAGATGACACCCCATTCCTACACCCATGGAACACGGAGGTCCTAAAGAAGTATTATCTATGAGCTCCACTTGTACGAGAGCAAAATCCATAACATTTTGTATTCTGCTTTATGGTTAAGACAATGAATTTGCCCTTCACCAAAATAACTATTACCACCAAAATAACATGCAAAACATGCTCCATTCAAAAGCGTAGCAGTGGCAAAAACCTCCACTAAAAAGTGCACTAGGTATACAGCTTTGCCTAAGGTGTAAAGCCAAGTTCAAAGCCTCCGCTAGAAATCATAGTAGGGATATAGCTCCGCCTACATGTTCATAGCACTAGTCACAAAGCAATAGAGATAGCATGCGGGTGGTGGTCCAAGAGCACTAAACCTTGTAGGCTATTGCCACCTTGTGTCGAAGCCCCTAGCCTCCTAGATCTAGGTCATCTTGGCCACTGCCGAGGCATTGTCCTTAGGGAGGAATGATGCCTTGACACCTAAACATGTGAAGGGGAGGCCTCCATTAGAGCCTTGACATCTTATTTGTGGTTTCAATATGAGAAATTCGATCAAAATCAGAATGAGAAAACTCCATTAAGAATAAAATTGTGAGCTTTACAATTATTTTCAAATTTAGTTTTATTGGTAGCAGTAATCTCATTAGGTAGATAATAAGGTATACAAACTTTTTACCAAATATTAAAACTCTAGGACATAATGTAAGATTGCATATTTTTGCACTAATAAGGAAAATCAATTCTTCCAAAAACATGTGGCTTGATCGAAAATCAGTTAGCCATGGTGAAATCTCATGACCGGTAAAGATCAAATAGAGAAAACAATAATTTGATATCACTTGTAAGATCGAAACACAAAAACCAATCCTAGTAGAAGGGGGTCAATGATAAAAAAACCAATAAATCAAATCTTTTACCAAAAATAAAAGAACCCTTAAATTGATGGACTAATTTGTTGATGATAGTCACCCTCCTGTCACCGGTATGATCGCCCGAGAACAAAAGAATATAATTTGATAAAACTACTAAAGTGCTCGTCGCCAAAAAATCCTGCGACCGAAGAGGAATGGTGGCTCGGTCACGCGAAGGCCTGGGAGGTCTGCTTGTCTCTAGTGCAGGTCCTTAGGTCTCGAGGTTCATGAGCGTGCCAGTCAATTTGACCCTGCAATTGACAAGGAGGGGAGACGAGCGGGTCCGATACAGACGCTCGCTATCAGCTGGCTACTGATAGATTCGGGATGCTGTTTGATCGTCTGGGGAGCCGATGTGGATAGGTGTCAACGAGCGGTCGACCGTAGAGCCGATGGAGGAACTAGAGTGTGCTTAGAGGATATCGAGGCGCACGGGATTCCTTCGGACAGTCGAACAGTGATCCATCGGCTGGAAAAACCGATGAAAGAGGATGTGGCCTAGGCGATGATTAGCGCAAGAAGGCACGGGCTACAAAGCTGATGTCGCTTCGGATATGACAGCAAGAGACCCGTCGCCCGCCGTGGCAGCGCCATTAACACCGAACCTAAAGGCTGGAGGTCCGATACGTTTGGCGTTACGCGTCGTGGGACGCCTCTAAAGGCTGATGCGTATCGGCCGAGGAGCCGATACGCTAGGCGTGAAGCACAGAGCATGGATAACTCATCGGCTAGCACTCCGATGATACGCCGTGCAGGAGACTATAGGCCTGAAGCTCGATCTACCGTCGGCAGCCTCGTAGGTCGGACCTAACCGATGCAGCACGAGACCAACGACGGCAGAGGGAGCTTAACAGGCCGATTGGTCCAGCACGGACGTGATGTGATACATCCGATCGGCCTAAGAGGTTGGACCTAACCGATGCAGCCTCAGACAGAGCAGGACATATCGGGATGATAGGCGGGACTTACCCCTTCGCCGGAGATCGGACTTAACCGATGCAGCCCCGCATCGAGAGCCAGAACCCACCGGTAGAACCTAGATGAACTAGGGTGGCGATGTGCCAAATTTGAATATGATCGAAGGATATTTTACATGTTTCTAGGGGGTCTATATTTATACCCTGGATTTACAGACAGAGTCCGACGCGTCTACGACCATCGGATATTATTTCCTAGTAAGAACAAAGGAAAATATTCCTAAAGAAGTTAACTAACCAGCTAGACCTCCCTAATTAAGTAAGGTTATAATTTACAAAAATAAGCACCCTGCCGTGGAGTCCACGGCTCCTTCGCAAACCCGGTTTCATCTGAATAATCTTCCAATTTGTAACCGAGTCTTCCTTTGCAACTAGATCGGCTTCTCCACTGTAGCTATCGGACCTTTTTTAGTCAAGTCGATTCTTCTCCTTCCTTCCCTCGGGCTTCTCGGACCTGATCCCGATTGGACAATTCCCTGTTTTCAAGCCGATCAAATCTTCTACTAATCTGATCGGCTCTTCTACAATTCTCCATCGGCTTCGTCTTAGTATCTCCATCGGCCGATGGCTGTATCAAACCCTCCAACGGACCTCTCAGCCGATCGACTTTAGCCCCATCGGATCTCCCAGCCGATCGGCTTTAGCGCCATCGGATCCACCAGATTTTGGCGTTAACACATGCCCCCCAATTTTCGAGTTTGCCAACAGACTACGAAATTCCGAGCCATTAGAAAACTCTGCAAACCAAGATGACCCGTTAAAACCCCATTAATCGGCTCAGATCTCTGCCTAGGCCGTTCCGCCTCTATAAAATATATCCCCTCCTCAGCCTTCTTCCAGACACTTCTTCTCATCAAAAACCCCAAACCTCAATGAGCTCCACAAGCATCCGCAAATTTCTGCGAATCTCGATGGGCTCAGAAGACTGAAGGTGAGCTCTCATAGATTTCTTCATCGACCGCTACTCCTTCGTTTGCGCAATGGCTTCCACACACATAATCCCTGAGGTAACCATTATCTGCTCTTTCATCCTATGTTTTGCATGATTCTTCTCCATCCCAATTTCTCATCAGTAGTCGGGTTCTGGTTTCTGTAGGATCTTAAGAGTCAGATCACTATTCCAATCCCTGACCGCCCTGATCACTTTTTTCTTGGCCCTATGGGTAACGAGGATCTGACTGATTTCATCAACTCCGAAACAGAAAGGATCCCGTTCAAGAACTCATCCATGGCCAGGTTTCATCCGATGAATGCCTTAGTCGATGAAGAATCGAAGACCATCTTTTTATCCTGCATAACTCCTTGTCTTCTGCCAATCGGATTTTCAATGGGCCGATCCCAACATCCATCATACGAGTTCTACCATCCTTCGGTTAGTGCTCGTCAGTTGGGCTTCGGCCAACTCCCCATCAGTTTGTTCTTCATCGGCAAACTCCGAGCCCGCGGAGAAGTGAAAAGCGGCTTGGAGTATGACCGACTTAGTTCGATTACATCAAACTTGTCTTTAGGGACTATCTCCACCTTCCAGCCCTGCATATCCAATACCAAAATCTTCGCTCGATGGTGGTCAGAATGGGGAAGGCACTTGTATAGTCTATCGGCTGAACATTATTGCCTTCGCCTCAATCTCGATTACGTGGAATCCGATGAAGAGGTAATCCTTCTTTCACTATCATGTCTTCATCGAATTGAATTTCAACTGTATCTTAATTCCTGTGATTCCATAGGCTGGCGACAAAGACGCACCTTCGACCAGCGCAAGTGGTCGGCCGGTTATCTATCAACCTCCATCGGCCAGATCCCTCCTTGGGCAAAGCGGTCCACCTCCATCGGCTCTCCTCCGAGTGTCGCAGGTGTCAGGGTCAAAGCGCAAGAAATCGGCTGCTCGATCGGTTTCTAAGAGACGGAAACTCGATGCCGATGTTGTCATCGTTGCATCGGCTTCACGAAGCCCTTCTCCTGTGGCAATTCTAACTCCTCCCGCATCTCCGCTGGTAGGTGTCAGCGTCAATTCTCGGTTTCCTTTGTTTTATCCTGACACCTTCGCTTTGCAGCTTGAACCATCAGCTCCTGAGGTCCAAACGTCGGACCCTGTTACTGGGGCTGAGCCAATGGTATCCTCTGAAGTTTTAGCATCTACTCACACTACCCCACATCAAGCTGATACTCGCACAAGAATTGCTCCCACTGTCTCTCAGGTACGTCCATCATACATGTCATTTTTCTTGACTTATGATCTCCAAGTTTACTAATGTTGTTATGCAGTCATTAGCCGATCTGTTCTCCTTCGACATCGGCAAATACCTGGAAGCAGAGGAAGACTCAGCCACCAGCACAACAATCGAAACATTTTTGCCAGCTGATGCACATGAGCAGTTGTCAGATATTATGCATCAGTTGGATGTTCCGATTGACTCGCTGGTGGAAGACTGCCGGTCGATCCGGGGAAGACTTGCAGAAATTCAACACCTCCTGCCTGTGGAACTATCGGATACACTCACGCCTGCTGCTTACTTGGAATTCCAAAGGACCCAGCTGACTGCATCAAGACGACGCATAGCCGATCGCGCTGAGCAAAGCCACCTGGCTCACAATGATCAGTTGACTGCTCTTGATGAAAAGAAGAAACTTGATGAAATGTCAGCTGACCTTCAACACGCCAACACCAAGCTTGGCCTCTTGAAGAAACGAGAAGCCGATTTGATAGCGGAACTCGACAAGGTTCGTGAAGACATCAATTCCACCGAGTCCCATCTCATCGGTCTACCAAAGTCGATACAAAACCAAGAGGCAAAGGTAGTAGACAAAGTGCGGCTAGCAGTTCGTCGGCACAAGAACTTGAAAACTATCCCCGGATCAGACGAGGATGACATCCGCGCTATCAATGATATAGATCAAATCCATCTGCGCGCGATCGAGGCCATTAAGAAATTCTTTTAAAACTTTAGCCTCGGAGAAATCCAGATGTCATCTTAAACATTAACTTTTTGCAGTAAACTTCAATCAGCTTGATCAACAAAAGTTGTGTATATATATTTTCTGATGACGACGTCTTAAACTGTATCGACCATCTGTAACCGATATAATCATATCGGCTTTCGTATATTAGGAATCGGCTACGCCTCAGCCGATTTAAACAGTATCACTAGCCGATACCAATTCTGAGAACCCGCCCGGCTATGCTCAGCCAATCTAGATGTCTTCCCGATTGGGTGGCCGTTCTCCAGACTTATCATCCCAAGACCCAATAGGTAACTTCTGATGTGTCGGCATCTACTCTTTTCTTGATAATCGTCTCTCGTAATCCAATACCACATGCATCAGATGTGTTAAACCGTTAAACTCCTGGGCAGAAAATTTCCACCTGATGCGACTTGATAACCCCTGGAAGGCCAAATTGTCTAATTATTCATCGCTCAGAACAAGACTATAACATCGGTTTCTGATGTCCTAGAAACGTTGGATGTATTCTAGAACTGACTCATTATGCCTCTGTTTAACCGATGTCAAATCTGACAGTCTCGTTTCTTGAATCCCAATACATAAATGTCCATGGAACCGTTGTTCCAGATCGACCCATCCTTCAATCGAGTTCGATGGTAACGAAGAAAACCATGTGAAGGCCGATCCAGAGAGGGATAAAGGAAAGAAACGGACTCTGAGAGCTTCCTCAGCCGATGCTTCTGCACACTGTATTAAGAATCGGCTGATGTGTTCCAATGTAGATATGTTGTCTTGTCCTGAGAATATTGAGAAATTTGGTATCGTGTATCGGTGAGGTAGTGGAACTCTGTTAAACCATTCTAGATATGGGTGCCGATACATTACTGTTTGATCCTTGGGTTTGATACCAAATTGCTCTTCCACCGTATCCACAATTCTGGTTAACCAATTCTTCTTTCTTAAAGTGTCTTCTTGATCATGTGGAGGTGGATATGGTACCCGATTCTGCTTATGATATTCTCCAAAATGATTTCTCTGACAAAATTCTGGAGGTTCCTCCTGCCGTTGCTCCCGGAGTCGATCTTGTATTGGTGGATACATATTTGCTGGCAAAGGCACATGATCCTGATCGGTTTCTTGAGCCGATGACTCTTGTATCGCCTTCCCAATCAGATCCTATAGTGTATCCATCCATACTCCTAATGGATTACTGAATGCTTGATAAAATGAGTTGTTGAACATCTCTTGCAACAGCTTGGAAGAATTCACGGGTGCTGAATGGCCTGATTCTTTCATGAAAACACATTTTGGTAATTGTGTTTTTTGAATCGGCCCTTGTTTAGTCATACTGAAAGATTCCAAACAGAGCTTCTAAAAGTTGTCCATATTTTGCTCTATATGCCGCCTCTGGTCTTCATTCAAATCCTCCATGGTAACTGGAATTGTTATCTCCTCATCGGCTTCATCTTTGGATGAATATGTCTTGGAATCCACCTTTTATTTAGACATATTGACAACAAGATGCCCCCTGGGTTGATGAGAAAAATCTGACTTCCAATCAGGCACTTGTGGAGTCCCGCTGGTTGATGAATGGAATTATATCACCAGTCGATGAAGGATCTTTAGCCGATAAACGGTCTTCAGGTTTCTCCAGCTGATGAATCCAGTCCATCGACTAATGAGTGAAGATTTCTACCCGATCGGTCGATGAATAAAGTACAGTTCTTATCGGCCGATGAATGAAACCTTTAGTCCCACCGGGCGTGCCAAGAAGCGTGCTCGCCGCCAAAAAATCCCGTGACCGGGGAGGGACAGCGGCTCGGTCACGCGAAGGCCTAGGAGGTCTACTTGTCTCCAGTGCACGTCCTTAGGTCTCGAGGTTCGTGAGCGTGCCAGTCAATTTGACCCTACAATTGACAAGGAGGGGAGACGAGCGGGTCCGATACAGACGCTCGCTATCGGCTGGTTGCCGATAGGTTCGGGATGCTGTTTGATTGGCTGGGGAGCTGATGTGGATAGGTGTCGATGAGCGGTCGACCGTAGAGCCGATGGAGGAACCAGGGTGTGCTCAGAGGATATCGAGGCGCATGGGTTCCCTCCAGACTGCCGAATAGTGATCCATCGGCTGGAAAAACCGATGAAAGCGGATGTGGCCTAGGCGATGATTAGCGCAAGAAGGCACGGGCTGCAAAGCCGATGCCACTCTGGATAAGACAGCAAGAGACCCGTCGCCCGCCGTGGTAGCGCCATCAACACCGAACCTCGAAGATCGGACCTAACCGAGACAGTACGAGGCCGGGGCCAGCGGCGATGATACGGAGGATACCGGATCAGCTATGCCATAGCAAGGATAGGAACGAACCCATCGGCTAGTTGAGCCGATGAGGGGACGCCTCTCTGAAGGTGGGTGCGTATTGGCTGGAGGTCCGATACATTTGGCGTTATGCGTCATGGGACGCCTCTAAAGGTTGATGAGTATGGGCCGAGGGGCCGATGCGCTGGGCGTGAAGCACAGAGCATGGATAACTTATCGGCTAGCACTCCGATGATACGCCGTGCAGGAGACTATAGGCCTGAAGCTTGATCTACCATCGGCAGCCCTGTAGGTCAGACCTAACCGATGCAGCACGAGACCGACGACGGCAGAGGGAGCTTAACAGGCCGATTGGTCTAGCACGGACGTGATGCAATACATCCGATCGGCCTAAGAGGTTGGACCTAACCGATGCAGCCTCAGACAGAGCAGGACATATCGGGATGATGGCGGGACTTACCCCTTTGCCGGAGATCGGACTTAACCGATGCAGCCCCGCATCGAGAGCCAGAACCCGCTGGTAGAACCTAGATGAACTAGGGTGGCGATGCGCCGAATTTGAATATGATCGAAGGATATTCTACATGTTTCCAGGGGTCTATATTTATACCCTAGATTTACAGACAGAGTCCGACGCATCTACGACCATCGGATATTATTTCCTAGTAAGAGCAAAGGAAAATATTCCTAAAGAAGTTAACTAACCAGCTAGACCTCCCTAATTGAGTAAGGTTATAATTTACAAAAATAAGCACACTGCCGTGGAGTCCACGGCTCCTCCGCAAACCCGGTTTTATCTGAATAATCTTCTAATTTGTAACCGAGTCTTCCTTTGCAACCTGATCGGCTTCTCCACTGTAGCTATCGGACCTTTTTTAGTCAAGCCGATCCTTCTCCTTCCTTCCCTCGGGCTTCTGACAATCCCCTGTCTTCAAGCCGATCCAATCTTCTACTAATCTGATCGGCTCTTCTACAGTTCTCCATCGGCTTCGTCTCAGTATCTCCATGGGCCGATGGCTGTATCAAACCCTTCAACGACCTCTCAGCCGATCGGCTTTAGCCCTATCGGATCTCCCAGCCAATCGGCTTTAGCGCCATCGGATCTGCCAGATTTTGGTGTTAACATAAAGATAAATATAACTTTATTACATCAAGTTATATTTACAAAGTACTTACAAAGCACTCATCTCTCTCAAAATAAAACCCTAGCTTTCTCTTTTAAAAGTTATATCTCTATGGCCTCAACCCCTCATCTATTTATACATAAAACCCCCAACATATAGAACAACTAGTTCTACTAGGACTCAAGCTCTCAATTTTCAAATCTAATTCAATTTACCTAAATTAAATATTTTCTATTTCTTTCTCAAGAAACCATAACCTTAGCGGAGTTGGACTCCCACCGCTCCTGCCTTGGATCAACAACCAATGCTATATCTACCATGCCGCCTATACTAGCCACCAACCACCATGTGCATACATGCTACAATAACCATGTAGTGTAGCACCGCATAGTATCCTTTTTTTCTCTTCTTTTTTTATTCGGTTTCACTACAAATTTATTCATGATTTCTCTATTATCTATACAAACAAATTATGAAGCTTGTTATAAAATTCTCCCATACGGTATTCATTCACCATGTGCCACCTTGTGTTTAACTTCATCACCCGATATTCTTGCCATTCTGGACCTTGTCTCCCCCTAATTGTAGTCCCGATCCTACCGTTGACCAATGTTGACCCCAATGATCCTAACTTTAGTCGAACCTTGTCACATGATATCCTAACCGTACTAGACCTCAGCTCCTCTCTAAGCATTGTCCCAATCATCACCATTCAATAAGGTTGACCTAAAGTCACTTGCACACAAATAGACAAAACAACCATTCTAGACACAAATATCATAACCTGACCCATATTAGTAACACACACTCACACTAACACCAGAAACATTTGGAAACCAATTTTCATTAAATAAATCATTTGCAAAGCCAATTGTTCATCAAAAAATATTAATCATGATAATTATTTCATAGTTGCCTAGGGCTTCCTGTAGCTATGACACCAGCTATGACCGGGATGCCTCCACCTCTAGGAGGAACTCAACCTTCTAGAGGGCTTTCAAGGATTTTGCCTTGGCAGCTACTCCACTCGCATCCTTGGTGCTCAAGGCTATCTCTTCATCTAGACAAAGCCTCTCTACGTGGTGTGTTATAGCATCGTGCCCAACGTGCTTGCTGGCTGCTTTGGCTATCACCACATCTTGAACAGGCAAAGGGAGGTTAGGCTACTTTGGAGGGGCATCGAGCCTAAGAGGAGAGAGAACAATCATTCCTTCTAGTGGTAGATGAAAAAGCTTAGGCTCATGAGCTTGGCTTAGGCCTAGCGCAAGCTCACCAAGATTGGTTCAGCTTGAACTCCAAACAAGCTAAGCCTGAGCCTATGCTCTGGCTCATTTACTAACTAAGCCAAGCCCAAGCTGGCTTGCAAGCTGCTTGCAAGCTCGATTAGCCTGATGATGGCCCATTGGAATTCTAGCACAACCAAACCTACCTGGTGAATAAGTGAAAACCCTAGCCTTGAGGACTCCTTCCACAAATCCCTAGTCTCTACCGCTATTCCCAATCGCCCCATCTGCCCTCCCTTCATGCGATTGTGTGAGAGCAATGGCTATGCATTTTGCCTCACGTGTGTAGTAGGCCAACAACAGACAAGAAGCCGGCAGTCAGGCAGGTTCGCGTGCACGCCTTGATTCGAGCTGCCTTTGGCCAACTCGTCCTCCTGCCTCTACTATCTTTCCTTGCTGCCCCCTAATCAAAATCTAGAGAGCAGCAGTGCCTCCCCACTTCCACCTCCTTGCTGGGGGTGCCTCCCCACCCTCCCGTCTTCACAACTCACCGCTAGTGCCTCCTCGCCCTCCCGCTTTCGCCTCCTCATCGGTGGAGCCTTCCTACCATACCCTTTCCCCATCCTCGTTGTGGCCGGCTTGTCCAGATAAAGAGGTGTGCTTTCTTTTTATTTTTTGATGCATGTAATAGTGGATGTGGAATGTGGTCATTAGGTACTTGTAACTATTGTGGATTAGTGGATGTGGAAATTTGTGGACTATATTGCAGTAGTAACTTGATTGCGCATTACTTTTGTTGCTGTGCTACCTATAACCATCTTGATTTTCCCTAGGAGTATTTTTGTCCATAGGATCACGAGCTAGCTCAAGGTAGTTTGAGCCCAAGAACGAGCTAAGCCGAGATGCTCTTTTAGCTCGTGACGACAATCAAACCAAGCTGAGACTCTTATGTATCAAGCTTCCATGAATTGAGCTGAGCCAAGCTTGGCTTAGCCTATTTCCACCCCTAATTCCTGCCAAGCTAGCACACACTATAACTTTGCAAGCTCTGTCGAATTCATGTTAGCGGCCAAGAGACAGGTGCGGTCCCCCAGCAAGGAGGACCTATCCAATAGCACCTCCTTCATGCAGAGTCTATGGAGGTCTTTGTGCTACATGAGCAACCCTTTAATTGTAGCCTTTGGACCCATATAGCCAATCGATGACCTCCGCTAGGGAGCCCGCTTTAGGGACGCCTCTGTTTTGTTCCCTGATGAGACAGGGATCTCCCTCTACAGCATCGAAGCCTATGCGGCATCCCCTCTAGTGTTGCCACACCCATTGTGAACCCTTCTAGAGGGGATGACACTGCCATCTCCTCCACCATGACATCCCACAAAGTTGACAACACCACCTTGACCTTTGAGGGTAAGGGCCGCAACCCTTGTCTTGGAAGGGCAAGAAGGAAGAAACAGAGAACAAGTTATGAACCGCACACTGTATCAAGGTAATAAGGCGAGGAGAGCTACATCCCAGCCTGTCTCCCCATTGGCCTGTTAGGCCATTGCATTTGTAGCCACCGGGACCTTGATCAAGCAGCCAGTGGAATTCGATGAAGAAACCCCGAGTTTGTCATTTTCAAAGGTGTTCACTGACACCTCTAACAACACTTGGAATGGCCACCATAACTGCAGTGGCATGGTGGTGATGGGCGCGTTGGACTATCCCATTCTGACTTTGGCTTCTTAAGGGCATAGGATTCGTTAACTCCACAGTGCCCTTTCCGCTTTCTCCCCTTTTCTACCTCCTCTGGTAGATAAAGTGAAGGCAGGGCAGGGAGCAAGAGGCTGAACTTGGTTGCCACCTAGTTCCTCCTCTACCACCTCCTTGTCCGAGCCAGCTGGGTAGCCTTTGCCTTGAGCTATAGGCACCCTAGGATCTTCTCCACCTCCCCGATCACTTCATTCATAGAGTGGAGCTAGTCTAGAGATGTGGCAGAGATGATCGAACATCATAACAAAGGCAAATGAAGGAGACATAAAAATGGCATAAGTAGCAGGAGGAGGAGAAAGACACATGCCTCATGATGTGAAGGGGCCCAAGAACTCCCCCATCTCTTACTAGTTGCCAAACATAAGGGAGTGCTCCTACCTCATCATTAGTGGCGTGACCCCCAATAGGCAGAATTCCTTCACCACATCCCTCATTCCCTATTAGGAAGATATGCGGCGAATAATGGGAAGTTGCGGGCCACAACCTCATCCAACATGTCCAAATTGGTGCCAGATGCCCTAATTGGTAGAGTGGAGCCTAGACTCTATGCCCATTGTCACATATAACCAGTACGAGGGCCACCCAGGGCCCCGGCGGCCTGCGTGGGGAAGTACTTTGCCATTCCCCCATGCACCTAGAAGTTGATGCTAGCAAAGTTCAAGGTCTCTGTCACCCTATCCTCCTCCACCTTGTTTGGCTAGCAATTGGCAAAGTGGAGTGCAGTGAAGTGCTTTGTGAAGCCCCATCCATCAACCACCCGCATGGCCAACTCATAGATGTCAAGGCTGGCCACGACATTGGCTA
The DNA here is from genome assembly GCA_030770085.1 of Oryza coarctata. Classification (NCBI taxonomy): domain Eukaryota; kingdom Viridiplantae; phylum Streptophyta; class Magnoliopsida; order Poales; family Poaceae; genus Oryza; species Oryza coarctata. The sequence continues at coordinate 8,451,045 of CM061472.1, forward strand.
TCAGCATCGGGAGCTCAATGTGGATAGTTCAAGCACCATCATCACTAGGGAAGTGGTGGGGAAGCCAAAGACTAGCATGAAGAAGGCCTCGAAGACCACTGCTTCATTGCAGCGGGCTCTAGGACTACTTCACTTGTCGATGGGTGCATGTCCTCGGATTGCACAATCTTGCTGGTGGCAACCAGCTCGTTGATATGCTACTGCATGGTATTTGATTGGCCCAACATGCATGACTACTTGGGTAAGGTTTGGCCAACCCAATGGAAATCGCCGGCATTGTCCTTTGTGGGCATAGTGTCATTGGTAGCGTGGCTGGTGCCCACGCCCATCCTACGGGACGCCAACGCCACCTCCTCACCATGCTCAACCAAGGAAACCTCACTATCATCACCATTTGCCACTTTGAGGTGGGAGGACCTTTTAGGCGATGTCTCTAAGGATGATACAATGTCAAAAACACTGTCGACGCCTATCCAAAGCACCAAAACATGGTTTTCCAAGGAAGAAACTACCGCCAATAGGCGTTGGTGCTATGGACACCATCCAAAGGTTGGGCAAGGCTTTTGCCCAAAGCTATCACAACCTATCAACCACATATGTGTTGAGCACCACCTCTGCGTAGTGAAAAAAACAAAAAAAGACAAGTGTTAATCTTGCTAAGCTCATCATACCTAACGAAGTAGCTCTGACTCCACCTCATCCCACATGCACATGGCTACACTACGGATGCAACCAAAACCTCTTGCATGCATGGGACACCTAGGTGGAGAATCACTGCTGCACAACCAAAAACAAAAGGAGATGAGTGTCATCGTTGCCAAGCTCATCACACCCGATGTAGTAGCTCCAACTTCATCTCATCGCACAAGTGGATGACTGTATCATAGTAGAAACCATTCTATGTCAACTCCAACACAGGACACCAAGGCCGCAAACTACCAACCCTATCAGCCAAGCTCCCATCTCTCCCCAACCATTAAGCTCCTCACGATCAGAAGGAAAATAGTGAAAGAAGGGGAGGAGTTCCATTGAGGAGAGGAAGGAGGCCAACAACGTGATAGAAAAATGCTCATTCAGTTGGCACCCTGCATGCCACTCCCACCCAAGCCACTAGCCTACCACGGGGCCATTGAGCTCCTAGGTGTTGATAAGATTAGTGAGCCACTGAGCTCTCGGTTGCCAACAAGACGACACTAATTAAGTGTCGCCACCCCTCGACCTACTTTCCCAATGGCTACTAGCCCCGCTCAGATTCCAACCTCTCCATTGAAGAAGCACTAGGTCTAGCCACACACTAGCCATAGGGTTGCTACTGCCATTGTCACCAACTTGAGCTGCTAGGAATGCGGCCTCAAGAGACTCATTTAGATCTGCCCCCATGCAACCCACCTCATGACCAAGACACAACCACCGATGATGTCACATCCTGCCCAAGCATCGTCATTTGGACAACGCCAAATAAGGTGTGCCACAGGGGAACGATGAACCATCCTCCATGGAACTACGATGCTAGTACCAGTCCTAGGAAATAAGTGTTGGTACCTATGGCAACAAAATGAATCATTATAATGCTAATAATAAATTTATACATTTATGTTGTAACCTCAGGTAATCACTAAGTAACAACCTTCATCAAGAAACAATAGTAGCAGAACTTTAGTATAGCTAGAACACCAATCACATGTAGCGCTTTGAGTCTAGAGATGAAACCTATCATTCATCTTCATCAACCTGAACTTACAAAGAGAGAAAACTAACAACAGTAGGAGAGTGAGTACTTTCGTACTCTACAAGCCATTGGAAAATGTGAATCATGCAGGCTTCAAAAGAAGTTTAGGTTTATTTTGCAAAACCTTTTTTTTAAAAAAAAATTCTTTTGAAACTTCTAAGTGTGGGGTTTTATAAACCATTTGGAAGGAGACTTACCGTCTCAATTCGTCTGTGAGTTGTTTTGCAACAACTCAAGTAGAAAAGCAAGATTTTAGTTTTATTCATTTTATTCTCTTTTTCTCTATTAGTTTCTTTTCACTTTCTCAAAAATCCATTTTAGTTATCTCCACTTCACATCACCTCATGGAACTACTCATAATTTCCTATATCTTGGCTCTCCCAAGCCGTCCATATCCTATATCACTTTGCTTCTACTCGGGAAGCTTGCTCTATAATGTCATTCCAACATCCTAGGTGACATAGGCCCGTTTTAAACCACCCAAGTTATCTGTTAGTTACGTTGACCAACTTTGGCAATGATTCCCATCCCATAAACCAATTTTAACAAAGCAAGGGCAAACAAATCAATGCTAATAAAATCATCTCATATTCATCATTGACCATGGGTACGACTGTTTCAACAGTTTAACTAAATTCTATAGAGGCTACACGCTTTACCCACATGACGCAAAGCTTACTCCAACACCTGTCGGCATCGAAAGTTCATCACAAGGTATTTCCAAAGCTAACCTATGAATACCCCATGCCACATAGTTAGTCTACAAGCACGAACCAAGCATTAGGCATGGCAATACCCTCATCTACTTAGCAACACCAATGATGTCTACTACTCCTACTAGTACCATGTGCCACGTATCAAAGCGGTAAAATTTAGTATTTGCAAAACACAATCTACAACTTCTTCTCCTACACCCTCGACGTTCAACAACTACTAGCATACAAGATAAACATAAAATAACCACTTACTTTTCCAAGGTATCTCATAATACTTGTGTGGTCGCACTATAAGATGCTAAGATGGAATTTTCCATGAAATTGGTCCTTATATGTGAATACAAGGCCACATCACAAAGACAAAAACCTGCATCATGACTTTCACAAATATTTTTCCTTTTCAAACCCACTGACACAACGTATCGGGATTTTCTCAAACAATTTCCAATCCATTTTTCTAAAGTCAACATATAATAGTGAATGGTGGGCTGATCGATACACATGCCCGAAGGGCATGCATACTGAAGTACCTCATTGGTGTAGTGACAAGGTTCGCAACATCCTAACAATGTCCTATGAAAAAAGTAATACAACTAATGAGCAGATTCGTCGATCACACAAACCAATACCAATCAAATTAATATGTACACTAAGCATGCAAGTGTGCAATCTACACATTTTAAATACTAAGAGTGATATGATTGAAGAGTGGCTTGCCTTGGTCTAAATCTTCAATTTCTTCATGATCCTTGTGTCTGACAATTTTTCCGAAACATCCATTATGCTATCAACAAGAGAAAACTATACAAAACCCTACAAATATAAAAATATTACTATAAACTAATAGTCCCATTAGATAGATCTCATTTTTTAAAAATAAATTAGGAAGTGGAGTGAAGTCAATCGGAGTTACGATTTATGAGATATTGAGTTTTAGAGTTTAATTAAATTTTTTAAATTAGAAATGATTTATTATAAATCATTTTCAATGGAATATTCCTCTCGTGGGTTGTTGGGCTCGGCCCACATCATAGATCGGGCACTTTGGCCGACCAATGTGACACTTGGCCGCCCAATAGCTTAGTAGGCCACAAGATATCGGTTCGAATGCAAAGGGAATGGGTTGGCCTTGTGGGTCCCTCACATGAGTGCAATAACCTTAATATTAAGGAGGTTTAGTTAGATTTTAATCATCCTATGCCAACATGTAATGTAGAGAGAGGGAGGGGATTACCTAAGTGATTAGCTAGGTGGTACCGCATGTGGCCCACCTGATAGCCTCTTTCCTCTTTTTCTTCTCGTCCTCTTCTCTTGTGCTTTTTCCTTTCTCACTTCTCTTACTATTGCCGAGCAATGCTCAACATGGCGAGGCAAGGGCGGTGGTGGCAAAGGAGGATGGTTGGGGTGGAGTTCAACGGCGAGGCCCATGGAGAGTGGTGACCGATGGTGGAGCAAGGAGAACTCGACTGAATTGATTCAGCACAACAGTGGTGTCCTTTGGAATAGAGGCAGAGGGGATAGAGATAAGGTGACAGGGAGGATGGCGTGTTTAGGTAGTTGCAGTTAGAGGGGGTGGACGTAGTGCTTGCGTTGAGCTGGTTGGCTTGGAGGTGATGCAGCAGAGGAGATTGATGGGGTGGCCGAGATTAGCTAGTGGCCTTGATGGATGGACGACAAAGGAGGATGATGGACTGGGATGGTAGGGATGGTGAGCTCGGGGCCAAGGCACCTTTTATAGGCATGGGGGAGGACGACATCGGATCAAGAGTCCAGCGGGGGCACCAAGGCAGTGTGGAGAGTATTGACCTGAGGTGGCCTGAAGGGCGTCGAGTTGTGTGGTAGGCAACTGGGGTTGGGCAAGCACATGCCCATGTGGCATGATTCGTCACCGGCACAGGCGATGGTTGGGAGCAAGCGATGATGGAGATAGGGTAGGAGCTAGCCCGGCACAAGTGATGGCACGCGCATATGCTCTAACACGATGGTAGAATGGGATGCGACAAGACAAGGCATGCAGCAAAAAGCTAATGTGACAGACGGGATTTGCGGCTCAGTAAGATAGGGCACGCGCACAGTAGGGCAAGGGCTTAGGTGAGGCGAAGCATCGATTGATTTGGTAGTTAATAGATGGTATAGCGATGGCGCATCATGGAGTGAGGTTGATGAGATTCCTGGGTACAACTGGGGAGGAAGGTTATCGTGTGGGTTTTGTTTGTCTAGTGTAATTCACAGCGGCATGGCTTAACGGGATTTGCAGCAGTGTGTCATTTGACCCGGCAGCCAAAGAGGCAAGGCACGCTGCGGCTTTTTGTTGAGCACATGGTGAGCATGTTGTGGTTGGTGGGGGAGGGGCAGGCCAAGACTGGCTAGGCTAGGCTGGCCGGATGGGCCATCCTAACTGGGTCGAGGGAGAGAGTAGGGAGAATGTAGGCCACAGAAGCTAGACTTAGAGAGATTGAGGTCCATGAAGGAGGAGGAAGAGGGGAAAACGAAGAGAGGCAAGTTGGTTCAAAGGAAGAGGTGGGATATAGGGCCATGGCCCACGAGGGGTGAGGAAGGGGCTCGCTTGGGCCAAGAATGAAGTGGTGGTTAGGTTGCATAGTAAATATTTGGTAATTTCTAGATATTTGATTGGAGAGGAATTTGGAATAATTTCCAACAAGGGATTTCAAAGGACTTGATTTGGATTTTTGCACTTATATAATTTCTAATAACTCAAGGGATGGTTTTTTGAACGGGATATTGGGGACGGGGTTTGAGTAGTTTTATGAAAGGGGTAACATGAGGGAAATAGAATAATTTCAAGGACTTTTTAGGAATGATTTGGTATTTGAAATTATTTGAACAAATTTGGAAAAAGGTAAGAAAGGAAGGGATTTGTGAATTTAATTTAATATTGGAAAATCTTGACAATCTAAAGGGGTGCAAAGGAGCTTTTCTTATTTGAGTGAATTATATCAGGTATTTGAAAGAATTTATGGAGAAGGGTTTAAGATAAAATTCTAAATTAGAGGTTTTGTTTTTGGAGAAGATTTTGAGGTGAGATTTTTGGCTACAAGGATTGTTTTGATTTACGATCTTGGCATTAGATACTTAATACACACAAAGAACTGAACTTTTTTTGAACATAGGATTTCTTCAAAATAGTTTTCAGCAGGTATATAGAAATCAGGGTGTTACAGATGTCCACGCTACCCGTCGAGCTGCGTTTTTCTAGCAATCTTCATTGCTCGCATGCCCCTTTACCTATTGCGACAAATCCACGCTTTGCTGAGCTAGTTGCCTCATTGACACTCTTGTGTTGTTCAGTGGCTCGCTTCGGGGACTACGAAGTGGAGGGAGAGGAGAGAGGAGTGGCAGCGGCTAGGGTTTTAATCTCTCCAATGTCACCTAAGCGAGGATGATGCAGGACCTCTAGAGGGTCCTCCCATCTGATTGAGACTCTACTACATTGGCTATTTTCCAAATTATTCACTGGAACCCCTCTGATCCAACCTAACCATGAAATCTTACTTGATTGCTTGCTTTTGTCCATCAGAATCAGAAACAGAGGTCACTGAGCACCAATAATAAAGTGGATTTGAAAGTTGTGAAACATGTGGTTTTTTTCATACCGATTTTTGCCATTATGGTTGGGGTATTGTAATATTTGCTCTCAATCTAGTGTCTTACATACTCCCCATGTTCTCTGCTATGTCTCTTCCCCCTTTTCTCCCAAGTGAGGGTGCGGTACACGACGTGGAGTACAGACCACGGCAGGCACTGAGGGTGCACAGCTCCTGCACCCTGCCAAAATTGAGTGGCGGTGGGAGCAGCGCGCACTGCAATGGCAGGGGAGGGCAAGGGGAGCCACAGAACAGGGAGACATGGCTTGTGCCAATTGAGGAAGTTAGCGGTGATAGGGGATGTTGCATACAAGAAAAAGTGCATAACATTCTGCGCAGCTATGGATAAGCTCACCTCTCTCTGCTCTCTCAGAGTGAATGGTGATGTGGATCCTAGAAGTGAGTTGCTTGATCTTTTAGTTTCTGTGTCATCAGGGGTACCTTCAGAAGACACCTTCTTAGGTTGGTGATTCTATCAACTTGGTGAAAATACATTATTGTGGCCTGAGGGAAGTTGACGCCTTGGCACAACTACCCAACCTTGTGCACCTTTATCATGGTATTTATGCATATGGTGCAGACAAATTAGTGTTGCATGGGAATTCATTCCCAAAGCCAAGGATCCTAGAAATTTACCATTCCAAGGCACTTAAAGGAGGTGACATTCGAGGAAGACAAATTGCCTTAGATAGAAAAGATAAGCATCAGAGATTGCAAGTTGACATCAGGGATCTATGGTATCAACTATCAAGTGCCTGCTAAATCTCAAGGATGTTTTTGTTGGAATAATAGCACTTTAAGTTGTAATCTAATCCAGAAATAATCTTAAAATTGCTAATAGATTGATCTACAAATATGATGATGGAAAAAACAAATATGAGATCCAAAATAAGCAAAATACATACTGTGATTGTCCAAACCTAGTTGCTTGAATAGAGCCCAAGCCCATCGTGTTGTTGCGATCGATGTTTATCACATTATTGGTCATCGTGGCAGTAGTAGCTCATTGTGCTGCTTGTTTTTGTTGATGCCGGAGGAATTGTTATTGATGAAACCGCATAGCTTTATGTTAGGAGACTGCCCTCTTCAGTCATAGAGGAAGACGCATTTGAAGGAAGAAGACAATATAGTGCAAGCAGCAAGCAATCATGCTAAGCTCTTTTCAAAAACCTTATTCACCCTCTCTCGGTGCAAGATCTCGAAGAGTGATGGTTCTAGATACCTGCTCTCCCGACTGCCGATGCATGCCAATGAATAGGACAAGGAAGACTAGAGGCAACACGGCACTGGAAAACCTAGACCCAAGAATAGATTGATCTTATCACGAGAGAGGACGGCGAGGTCAGCATATATGGCTTGAAGGCATGCAGTTAGAGCGGAGCTTGAAACCGACACGATCCATATATCAAAATCGACTCGGTTATGACCTCAAAATGACAAAATAAAACCACAAAAGATGGCACAACGCTGTCTGTGGCTAGTGTCGTACCATGCCTCTGACCAGACCGAAGTGGAACGGTGAGGCAAGGTGAGTGAGCACTCTTATGGTTTTTCCCTTTCTCCTTCTTACTTGCTCAATAAGGAGAAGAGGAACCAACTTTATAGGTTGAGCTATCTCTCCACCAACTAGCAAGGTGGGAACAAAAATCCTACTCACACCTCCACTATATGGGCCTTTGAGATTTTTAGAAAATTTTCATTTAATTTGTTAGGCCATAGGCCCTAAATTCTATCAATTCCCCACCAAATCTCATAGGTCCTATGAATTTTGAATGTTTCTAGTATTATTTGATATACCAGTGTTTCAGTAGGGACTGTTAAGTTGAACATCCGCATAAAACTCTAAGCTACACTTACCCATGACTTGGACAATGGACTACGCCTTTAATTGCATGTGTTGTGCGAGTAAGTTTTACTCAAAGTCAAACTAATACATGGCTACCAGTTATACTACCTCTCAAATGGAGTGTATAAGTTATAGTCCTTTGGTCTCTTAATGAGCTTCATAGAGATCACCCAAATCTCATAGACAGTGACCAACAGTCGGGCTCACATTGGTGTATTTTTTCAAGGATACCCTGTAGAACGACACATCTCATTTTCACAAGCCAACAGAATACGTTAAGGCAAAAGCCAACCTACCATACAGTGATGAGAGTACTACAACTTCACATAGAGAGGGTCTTAAGAGTATATACTTTCCTCTAGTTACCCATAACTTGTTTTTTACCAAACCTAATTCACAAGAACTCTGATCACATAGGCTAGGTTATCACCATGAAATAACTCACGTGGGTTGCAAACCCATCTCCCTTGATGTATTTTATATCATGTTACGTGATAAACCCTTTGTGAAGGGGTTTGCTTTGTTCTTAGCCATCTGGACATATCCCAAGGTTATCACTTTGGAGTTTCTAAATTTCCTAACAGTCTTCAAGAATCTTTTCACATGTCTTGAGGACTTTGTATTATCTTTAGAATTGCTCACTTTGGTGATCACCATTTTGATTATTATAGTTCATCATAATCGCGGGTATCGATTTTTTAACGATTAGTATGTCCATCAAAAGCTCGTGCAGTCACTCTACTTCAACAGTAGTTGTATCTAATGCAGTGACTTCTGCTTACATGTTTGACCTCGTCAAAATGGTTTGTTTGCAAGACCTCCATGAAACAACAGTGCCACTTAAGGTAAAGATGTAACTATTCATCGCCTTTATCTCATCTGTATCTGAGATCCAATTTGAGTTACTATAATCCTTCAGTACTGATGAGTACCCAGTATAGTGAATTCTAAATTCCATCATATCCAGCAAATAGCGCATCACACACTCAAGTGCATGCCAATGATTATCACCCAGGTTTGAAGTGAACTGGCTCTATTTGCTAACCACAAATGATATGTCAAGCCTTGTTGCACATGCTAGATACATAAGAGAGCCAATAATTTGGGAATATATCAACTAACCTTTGGCAACACCCTTGCTCTTTCAAAGCATTAAACTCAGATCATAAGGTGTTGAAGAAGGCTTGCCACATATGTAGCCAAAGCGATTTAGCACATTCTCCACATAATAGGATTGTGATAATGTAATCCTATCCTCTTCCTTGATCAATTTAATATTCAAAATAACATTAGCTATCCTAAATCCTTCATATCAATGTTTCGAAATAGAAAGCCTTGACCTCATTTATGACATCAAGGTTTATCTTAAAAAATAGTATGTCATTAACATACAAGCATAGGATAACCCCTTTACCCCTACCAAGGCAATAATATACATATTTATTAGCCTTGTTTACTATAAAACCTACAGTAGTCAAAGTATTATCAAACTTTTCATGTCACTGCTTTGGAGCTTGCTTTTTCAATAGTTTACACACATTTCCTTCCTAATGTTAGTGATATGACCTAGAGGCAACATGGGGTTGTTGTATATATCACATACTATGTTTATGATATATTGATTTGTTGCTTGAAATAGACATTATTATTATTATTGATCCATGAATATATAATTTATACATAAGACACTAAATGTCAGATGTTACTATTTCTAAATGATCCCTGATCATATGATATATCATATGAGAAACAAATATGATTGTAAGATCAACATATATATTGATTGATGATCATGTCTCATAGGTCATGGTATGGAGATATCAAATCGATAATATGGACATATGTTAGATAGATCCATTGTGAGATACTGCAGATATTTTATGTGTCATCAGCTAATCTTAAGTAGTATTTATGTGGAGTTGTTAGACTTGAGATCATCATGGTTTTCAACATACGTAGCAGCTTATTTTGAACTACCAAACACTACTCCATAACAAGATAGTCATAAAAGTAGTGTTTGTGTTTGTTGTGAAATATGTAGTGAGATGTGAGTGATCGAGATAGAATTTGCCCCTCCTATGGGAGAAATATCTCTAGGCCCCTTGATGTAATGGATTATGTAAGTGCATGACTATGCCAAGATGATTGAGGAGTCAATCATAAGTTTATAATCCATCATAAGATCAAGAGAGTGATTGAGCTATTAAGAGGATGACACAAGTCTCGCCTTAAGCTCACTCGATATCATAAAGCAAAGAGATTCGTACATGAGAACATTATAGGTTCAGCCAATATGATCTTTACGTATACTTTAGGGTTAATATGACTTACTAGAGACCACTATTAATAGGATGACCGAAAAGGCATTTCTAGGTCATGACCAAATATATGTGAACTTACAGGGTTGCACGCTTAATAGGTTGAAATACTTATTCGAATGTGATTTGAATAAGAGCTTGATTCAGATAAAGATCCGAGTAGACTCCTATTGGGCCATGGTACCCTAGGTCCAAATCAGGAAACCTATATATAGAGAAGCAAGGAGGTTGAGGAAAGACACCTCTGTTCACCTGGAGCAAAACTCTAGCCACCACCTCCTAAGCCAAACCCTAGCCGCTTATGAATGCAAGTATACCCGTAATTGGTGTTCTTGCCCGGACGTGTGGATACAGGTTGAGGCGTTGCTCGTTGCGACGTTGATCGACATCAGGATCACGGTGATTAACTACTTCATCTACTATCTTAACACACATGTGGTTGGATTAGCTTCTCCAACCCTACTTCCGCTGCACTGCGTATCTCGTGGTAACGGTCCATGTTCCTTGCTTCGCATGATGTCCTAGTGTGCGCGATAGAAAAAATTTGTTTGATGCTATCATAACCTACACCTTCCCCTTCACCTAACCTTTTACTACAAATCCATCAGTCTAATCCATGTAGATATTCTCATCTAACTCTATATTAAGAAAAGTTGTCTTAACATCCATCTGATAGACGAGAAAACCGTATGAGACAGCCAAGAAAAGTAGTACACCAATAGTGGTCTGTCTAGCGGTAGGAGCATAAGTATCAAAGAAATTCTCACCTTCTTTGTATGTGTCTTCCATTGCCATAAATCTAGCCTTATACTTTTTAATAGTACCATCAGACCTAAGTTTCCTTTTGAACACTGACTTACACCCCACATGTTTACACCCATAGGGTCTCTCCATAACCTCCCAAGTCCCGTTAGCTAGGATAGAATCCATCTCGCTACGGACTGCCTCTTTCCAATAGTCTGCATCCGAAGATGCATACACCTTGAAAATCGACTTGGGAGTATCGTCAACAAAGTACACAGTAAAATCTTCACCAACGGATTGAGAAATCTTTGGCCTCTTGCTCCTCAGAACTTCACTGTTACCATCTTTATGACTTTGTTCATATGGTTGTTCAAATGTTTCAAAGTTTTTAATAGATTCAGAAACTGTTTCACTAGATATATTATGCAAATCTTACATAGAAAATATATTATCAAAGAATATAGTATCAAGAGACTAAAAGATCATATCAACATGCATGTTTGATATCTCTGATTTAACTACCAAAAATCTATAAGCAATATTGCAATGAGTATAACCCAGAAAGACACAATCCATAGTCTTTGGCCCAAGCTTGTGCTTCTTGTTGATTGGCACATTAAGCTTTGCTAAGCAACCCCAAGTACGCAAGTAAAACAACAATGGCCTTCTCCTATTCCATTCCTCATATGAAGTTTTCTCCTTATTTTTCATCAGAACAGTATTTAGGGCATGACATGAAGTTGACACGGCCTCCCCCTACCATGCCTTAAATAAACCCGCAGTGTCTAACATGACATTCACCAAATCAGTCAATATGTGGTTCTTCCTTTCGGTAACCTCGTTTGATTGGGGTGAATAGGGATTTATCTTCTCATGAATAATAGCATGTTCCTTATAAAATAAGTCACAATCAAGAGAGAACAATTCACCACCATGATCTGACCTTAGTCGTTTGATCTTTCTGTCTTGTTGGTTTTCTATTTCTGTTTTATAGATTTTAAAGTAATGTAAAGCCTTATATTTAGTTTTCAACAGATAAACATAACAAAATTTATTCACATCATCAATTAATGTCATAAAATATCTCTTTCCACCCTTGGTCAACACACCATTGATCTCACAAAGATCAGAATGAATGAGCTCTAGAGTTGCCAAATGTTTCTCCTTGGTAGCCTTATGAGGCTTACAAGTTTATTTTGTCTGCACACAACTTTGGTACTTAGAGCCTTTGACAATGGAAAGTCTTGAGATTAGATTCAAAATCACAAGCCGAGAAATAGAACCAAAATTTAGGTAACATAAATATAAATATGAGTGCCAAATACTGGCCTCACCTTCATTATCAGCATCACAAATATGGTTCACCACTTTATTGCAAAAATCCATAAGAGAAAAATAGAACAAGTCTATGCATTCATAGTCTTTACCAATAAATAGTCCATATCTAGACACTACTACTTTATTGTACTCAAAAACCAAATTAAAACTATCCCTTAGCATACTTATCTATGGAGGACACATGCTGTATATTCTTTAGCTACATGATCTTTTCTAAAGTAAACTTCAAATCTACTGTGCTAATACCATGAATAGAAGCAGGTGAATTGTTCCCCATCAAGACAGTTGACACAGTTGTGGCCTAATAAGAAGAGAGCATAGAATAATCAGCACACACATGAACATTATCACCCATGTCAATCCACCAATTGATAGATTGACTCACTAAAATAACAGTAGGAAAATTACCATACCCAACTGAACCATCCACAGTGTTGCCAATGGTGATGTTGTTCATAGCCTTGGAAGGCTGCCTTGGTTCATGCTTTCTTTTGCAATGTATGCACCTCTTCGCTTAATGGTCGGTTTCACTGCACATGAAGCAGGATTTGTTATCTGTATTCTTCTTGCTCTTAAAGTTGGTTGTTTGGTTGGGCTTGACCACCTTTTTCTTGTTATTGCCATGGTTGGGATGACCCTTCCTCACAGTATTAGCAGCCAAGTAGTTCTCACCTCCACCATTGCATTTATTCTTTTCCCCGACTTTCTCTTCAAAATTACTAGAAGTGATCATGTCCTTGATCACGATCTTCTCCATTTTGTGTTTCAAAGATTTGACAAAGTTCCTCCACGACATTGGTAGCTTAGTAACAATGGTGCTCTAGAAACTTATTAGGGAGTGAGCAATTGATGTGTGCAAGTTTCCTTGCAATGCCTTGTATCACAGAGCCTACTGTACCATAGAACGGTTGTCCATCATCTGCCTTTCTCAGAAGCCCCATACCTTACTTCAAGGGCATCCCACAGCTCCTTTCCATCAGTGATATGCATGTGAGCATCATAGATATCGTCAAACAAAACATCTAGGATGCTTCTCATAGATAACACATTAGTAGCCACATACTTGCTTTCCTCATCAAGGAAAAGCATGCTCCCCGACCTACTCTTAGTGATATGGATCATGCCCAAAGATGTAAGCCACAAGAAAGCCTTTGTCTGCCACCTTTTTTAGTGCTCACTAGAAAATTTATTCGGCCTCAGGGCATCAGCAAAGCGAGACAATTGTAAACCAAAGTGCCTAAAATAAGGTTTTTGGATTGTTGGAATAATTAACACTTTTAAGTTTTAATCTAATCCAGAAATAACATATTATAATCTCACAATTGCTAACAAATTAATCTATTAACATAATTATAGAAAGAGCAAATATGAGATCCAACTGTTCGTGTCGAATCGGTCCTCCATGTTCACCGATGGAGGTCCGATGTGATGGTGCGAATACGCCAAGGCCTGTGAAATCTGCTTCACTCTAGTGTAGCTCCTTCGGCTTTGAGGTCCCTACACCGGGGTGCTAGAGTTGTAGGCATGACAGTCAATTTAATCTTGCAATTGACAAGGAGATAAACCGATGAGTCAATCAGTCGATAAAACGATACGAACTTCTGCTATCGGCTGGTTGCCGATAGGGGCTGAAGCACTCGTCCATCGGCTGGAAAGCTGATGAATGTGTAGCCAGATGGTAACAAAGGGAATAAAAGACACCATCGCATATTCTATTTAGAGCGCCATCGGCTTTACAGCTGATGGGTCCTTTATCTTATTCGGAGCGCTACTCTATTCCAGAACACCATCGATTGTAAAGCCGATGGTGCTCCAAATAGATTGTGCGATGAGCAGTAAGGAGCGAGACCCAATCTTCCAAAAGTATGAGACCTGGAGACCACCGTGATGGTACCATTAGAGCCATCCTCGATAAATCGAACCGAACTAAGACAGTATGAGACTAAAACTAATGACATAGAGATGGTGGAGACTAGATCAGACTCACGGACGAAAGGAACAGGTAAACCAATCAGCTAGTTGAGCCGATGAGAGGAATTCTATGAAGATATATGTATATCGGTTGAGAAGCCGATACACTAGGCATGAGACCGTGTGTATGGATAACTCATCGGCTAGCTACTCTAATAAAATGTCAAGTAAAGACCTATCGGCTTATGACTCAATCTACTATTAGAAGTCTAGTAGGTCAGACCTAATAAATGCAGCACAAGACTGATAACGGTAAAAGGAGCTTGATAAGCCGATAGATCCTATGCGAACGTGATGTGATATATTCGATCGGACTAAGAGGTCGGAGCTAACTGATGTAGCCTTAAAGCGAATACATCAGGATAATTGTGTGACTTACCCCTTCTCTAGAGTTCAAACTTAACTGATCCAGCCCCACATCGAGAGCCAAAATCCGTCGGGAAAAACCTAGATCAGGTAGGGTGACGATGAGCCAAAATTGTATTGATTGAGAGATGATTTACAAGCTTCCAATTGATCTATATTTTTACCCTAAAATTACAAGAGTCCGGCACAGTTACAAGAAACCTCCGGACATAATAAAACTAATTAAACTTACATAATCTTATAAGATATATTCTATAGAGATAAAGTATCCTGCCGTGGTTTCTTCCTCAGACTCGGTCCCATCTCGATAACTTTTTGTCTTTTGACTAAACCAAATCCATCCTCAATATGTCTGATCAGCCCTTTCATTATATCAATCGGATTTTATAAGTCGATCGGCTCTCTAGTCCTATCTGTGGGGCTTACTAAATTTTGGTGCAAACACCAACATAATTAGAATATTAAGTATGGATGTCTAGAGCCAGTCACTTAATTAAGGCCTAAGCTCGTTATATTGTTACCATCGTCGTTCGTCACATTGTTATTCATCACGACAGCAGCAGCTCATTGTGTGGCTTGTTCTTGTTGACACCGGAGGAACTGCTGTTGATAGAACCGCACGACTTTATGCTAGGAGACTGCCTTTTTCAAGCACAGAGGAAGACACATTCGAAGGAAGAATACGATGTAGTGGAAGCAGTGAGCAGTCATGCTTAGGGCTTCCCAAATAACTTATTCTTCCTCTCCTGATGCAGGATCTCAAATGACGACAATTTTGGAGACCTACTCTCCCGATGGCCAATGGACGCCAACGAATAGGATGAGGAAGACTATAGGCAGCGCGATGCTAGAAAACCTAGGCCTAAGAGCAAATCAATTTTATCATGAGAGAGGATGGCGTGGTTGGTATATATAGCCCAGAGGCGGGTGGTTAGGACAGAGACCAAAACTGACACGATTTGCATAAAAAACCGACTCGATTATGACCTCAAAACAACAAAATAAAACCGTAAAAGGTGATACAGTCGCAACTCATGGTGTCCTGGACCGATGAGACGAGACAAGCGCATGTGGGTCTTACTTTCTCCCTCTCACTTCCTAAGTAGAAAAAGATATGAGTGAAGTGAGATATCTCTCTATGGTCTAAATGATTCCACCTCCATCTCTACTACACAGATATTTAAAATTTTTAAAATTTTTTATTTAATGAGTTAGGCCGGACTCACAATCTTAGTCTGCAAGCTTGGGTCCCTCTGCAATTCACTCACCCAGTTGGTATTCCTGAACGGCATTGTCATCAACCCTGCCATTTGGAAGCTTCTCTTCATCCATCATTTCAATTGTACCTACTACTGTGCGATGGTCATTTGTTAGGAGTTTTTTATCTAAACTGAACAATGATTACTGCATGTTTTTTGTGTAGTTCACCAGGGAGGAAGTGCAGTGGGGAGGGCAGAGAACTCATCTGGTGTCACCATACCTGATTTTGTAAAATTTCTAGATACAGCTGTATTAACCAATGAGAAGAATCCTCATTTCCAGAACTTATTTTAAGCGTTACCAGGCGACGGAATGTCCATCTGAATATGTATTACTTACACGTAGCGAGATTAGTGTGTAGACACATTAGTCTACATACCTATTACTAGTAGCAGTACTATTATATCAGGAGGTCAAACATCAACAAGTATTGATAGTATTTGTCCTCTATTTTTTTTCTTAAAAGTAGTCGACGTCGCCGCTGCGCTGGTTGGTGTATTGTGTGGTAAATATTGCACGTCCCACCTTATTAAGCTGCAGCTACCTACATGACCCAAGCAGAACGCGCCCCCCTACTCCCGCTTCTCATCGCCAAGTGTTCGACCGGTGCGTCGTCGACAATGCCGAGCTCCGGCGACGCGGAGGGCAGGCGGCCGCATGTGGTCCTCATCCCGAGCGCCGGCATGGGCCACCTTGTCCCCTTCGGTCGCCTCGCCGTGGCGCTCTCCTCCGGCCACGGCTGCGACGTCTCCCTCGTCACAATGCTCCCCACCGTGTCCACAGCGGAGTCGAAGCACCTTGAGGCGCTGTTCGACGCGTTCCCGGCAGTGCGGCGGCTCGACTTCGAGCTCGCGCCGTTCGACGCGTCGGAGTTCCCCAGCGAAGACCCGTTCTTCCTCCGGTTCGAGGCCATGCGGCGGTCAGCGCCGCTGCTCGGCCCGCTCCTCACCGGCGCCGGCGCGTCGGCGCTCGCCACCGACATCGCGCTGACATCCGTCATCATACCTGTGGCCAACGATCTGCGCCTCCCGTGCCACATCCTGTTCACCACGTCCGCCGCGATGCTCTCCTTCTGCGCCTACTTCCCCACCTACCTCGACGCCCACGCCGGCGGCGGCGTCGGCGACGTCGACATCCCTGGCTTGTACCGCATCCCCAAGGCCTCCATACCGCAAGCGCTGCACAACCCCAACCACCTCTTCACTCTCCAGTTCGTCGCCAACGGACGGAGTCTGACGAACGCCGCCGGCATCCTGGTCAATACGTTCGAGGCCTTGGAGCCGGAGGCCGTTGCGGCGCTGCAGCAAGGCTCGATAGCCTCCGGCTTCCCTCCGGTGTTCGCCGTGGGGCCGCTTCTCCCGGCGAGCTCTCCTGCTGGAAATCAGGCCAAAGATCCTGCGAACTACATGGAGTGGCTCCACGCGCAGCCGGCGCGGTCGGTGGTGTACGTGAGCTTCGGCAGCCGGAAGGTCGTGTCGGGGGAGCAGCTCAGGGAGCTCGCCGCCGGGCTGGAGGCCAGCGGCCACCGGTTCCTGTGGGTAGTGAAGAGCACCGTCGTGGACAGGGACGACGCCACCGAGCTCAGCGAGCTACTCGGCGAGGGGTTCTTGGAGCGGGTGGACAAGCGAGGTCTCGTCACCAAGGCATGGGTGGAGCAAGAAGAGGTCCTGAAGCACGAGGCCGTCGGGCTATTCGTCAGCCATTGCGGCTGGAACTCAGTGACGGAGGCGGCGACGAGCGGCGTCCCGGTGCTGGCGCTGCCGAGGTTCGGCGACCAGCGGGTGAACTCCGGCGTGGTGGCGCGCACTGGGCTCGGCGTCTGGGTGAGCAGCTGGAGCTGGGAGGGGGAGGCGGGGGTGATCAGTGCAGATGAGATATCCGAGAAGGTGAAGGCGGCGATGGGAGACGAGGCATTGCGAAGGAAGGCGGGGAGCCTCGCCGAGGCCGCCGCGAAGGCCGTTGCCGATGGTGGATCGAGCCACCGTTGTCTAGCCGAGTTTGCGCAACTGAGCTAATGGGAAAGTGTCGCACTTAATGCGCATTAAAACTTGGGCAATAAATTTCAGCAATTCGGACGGAATTTGCCTGTACGAATTTAATTAGAATAAAAAATTTACAGGAATTTTAAATTCAATCTGTAAATTTCTCTGGAGCTATTTTCATGCGTCACTCTTCTTAGGAGCAGCAGCTCGGCGGGGCCACGCGCGAAAATGGACCTGGAAGGTGGGACGGACGGGAAAGGTGGGCTAGAAAAAGGGATTTCGGCCTAATGCGAATAGTGCAAATTTGGAGCTTGTAAGTTATCTTTGACTTGGATTTGAGGAAAATTCGTGGACACTTCACTTCGATGTTACATCCGTTGGACAGTTCTCTAATTTGCTTTCGATTAATGTGGTAATTTCTTGCCTCTACAAGTCTAGAACAAAGTGGCGTCTCTTTTTCACTCTCTTAATAACGTAATGTTAAAATTGTTTTTGTGAGGCATTTCTTGGCGTCTCATTCTTTCAAACGGTCTCTTGGATTCGAGCAAACGAGCAACATATCCATATTCGACTTGTTGTTTTGCAGATTCACATCAATCAACTTAAGTTAAAGATACATAGGTACAAATCTTGCCTACTTAAAAAAAATATGGATATTTCCAATACTTTCGTCCGTCGCTTGCGTCATCCCGCATCGTGCGTTTTTTTTCCCAGCGCTACTGCTCCTTCGAACGTTCCTTTCCAAGGGACTCTGCAGCGCGAGGCCCAATAGACGCAGATCGACTCCGATATGTGCCAATTCCAAAGGACCTGTCGAGCCATGAATATATCAGGAATACAATGCTAATTGTATGGCCGACTAGGATACGAACATCTTCTTAACCTATTTAATAAAACTGAAAATGCAAACAAGACACATATAACACCCAGAATATTCAGCCAGGCTTTCTTGTAAAACTGAGACGCCAGATTGGGCACGCAATATTCCTTCAGCAAAATTTTCCATTCTCGTACACGCGAATCTCTGTTTTCCGATCACCAATTACTCCGCGTTTATAACTCTTTAATCCTGAATGCAATATATAGGCATTAACAATTACATATCTTCTTTTTTTAGCATGACTTTAGGAGCAATTGAATTTAGAATAAGCAATACCTTGCCCTTTGCATCAACTCCAGTGTAGTGGCCCCGTAGTCAGTTAAATGCACCAGGAGCAAGAACATATCTCAGTTCATTATTTAAGATCAAGTGTGATTTGTTAAATAAACTACTACTCCACCATATGCAATGCAAACATATACTGTAGAAGCTACCATGATGATGCTCATGTATTTACATGCATAATAAAATCATTATTAACAGGGTTTTATTAGCAGTAATTACCTGCATATTTTTGGCAACCATCCGAATTCCATATCCGACCTATTTGACGAGGGCATCTCTTCCTCAAAAGATGATGCAAGGACAAATAACTTATGCGCAAGCACGTCAACTAAATCATCAAGTAAATACTTTCCTAAACTTGATTACAAATATTTCTAAAAATAGCATACTATTTAATTTTTATGATGATTTGATTATCATTAAAAACTAAGGAGAAGAACATGGTGAAGCACATGAGGCCAAGCTTAAAGATAGTCATAATATAAGTCAATTTATATTCACGGATTCAGGCCTCCTGATAGCGTTAACTTCAAAAGGACAAGGTCGCTTTTTTAAAAGCTTACGAAGACTACTTTGGTTCCATGTCAAAATTCTTGCTGAACTGCTTGGAATGACGAAACAAGTCATGTACCTCCTCTTCTAGTCTGACTCTGTTTTGGTCTTGAGTATTATTATCCCATCTTGTAACCTATAAATAGCTAGCCATCATAATCTTTAGGGTTTAAATTTTGCTTAGAGTATTCTATCGTTACGCAGTTTTATCGCTAGATCGATTTGTGGAAGCCAACATCATGTGCTTTATATTTATCTGCAATTTAGATTATTTTTTTCTTTATTTTGATGAATTTCTTCAATTGTTTGTAAAGACATAACATTTGTAGTTAAGTCAATTATGTGAATGCGTGGTCAATAACTAGACATTCAGATATAGCGATTACAAGGTGATGATCAGTTGATCGGATGGCTCAAAACGTGAACATCTTCATGTTGCCACATCAAACCTATCAGAAGATCAAACACCTATATGTATCAAGTGAATTTAGAACAAAGGTTGCTCGATAGGTATCATATGTTCCTATTTGTTAATTTTTGTTTTCTTTACTAGAGTTGAAAAAAAAGGCAAAAAAATACCACACTGTTCATTGTAGTTTTAGTTTTCCCTAGTCCAAACTACTTTGTGACTTCGTAATTTTAATTTCAGTTTTGCTTGGTTAAGTTTGTGTCCTTGTTCAAGTTTGGTCAGTGGTTTAGAGTCATGTTCATGGTGTAGTTCGAGCTTTTGCTTTGTGCTAGAGCCATCCTTGAGAGAGATCGAGTCTTACTCGGTTTCGGATTTCTAGCCGCCTTTTGTTAATAACCCACTATCACAAGCCTTTTAGATAGGTTGCAAACTGCCTTGTGTCACCCTTGTATTGCTAGCATCCTTGTCAGCCACTTGACCTATTTTGAGAAGTTTGCCCTCGCTCAAAGGAACAAGTTTGTGCCGTGAAACTCTGATTCACGCTACCTTTAGTAAAACAGTCATAACTTAGCATACAAACTCTGCTTTTAACATTCATGTACTCTATGGAAAGCTAACTTCAAGCGTAAAAGGGTTATTTTCAAGGTGTTTTGGGCCCTGTACATCTTGGCACCTATTTTTGCCAGTATCATCATCTAGTTAGAGTCTTTTTGTGTTTCCACCTTTTCTTTTGTCTCCGAATCTTGTTTCATAGTATTTGCTATCTTATTGGGAAAAAAATAAGAAAAAATGAGGAAAAAGGAGAAGAATAGAAGGAAAAGAAAAAAAAGAAGTAGCAAGACAAGAAGTGTTTTAGCATTTACCTTTGTTGCTTGATCTTGAGAGATTTTGTGAGAGAGAGTTGCGTCCTAAATTTACTTGTTCCTTACTCTTGCTTAGACTAGTTTCAAGGACGCGTCTTGGGCAACAACTATGATAAGTACTTAGGACCCATACTTAGCTTTGTTATTCTATTATTGAATTTTGCTAAGTCTTGCTACCATACATTGCCTTCTGAGATAGACATTTCTGACCAGTACAAGTTTGATTCTCACAATTGCACCCCACTACTGTCAACATCCCACTTGTTTCAATTGTACCACCTTCCTCAATCGGTAAGACTTTCATAAGAGCAAGGTAAGACACTTAAAGAGTGTTGTGTGATTTTACTTTCCACCACCAAGTAAGTTGATAGGGATAATATATGTGTTATTTTATATTTTCTACTAACCATGTCAGGTGAAATCAATGACTTTGTGGATTGTGCTTCAAAGGACGAGATGAAGAATCTAGATGAGAAGATTCAGGCCAGCGTGACTACGAGCAATGCCATGCAATGAAACATTGAGACAATATCAAGGAATATTAATAGTCTCACCATCAACGTGCAACAACTGACAAGAAATCAACTACAACAACCAATTGATGACGATGAAGAAGATGATGGCAAGAATAGCGATGCACAAAATACATGTCATGATGAGCGCCTTCAATAACAACTACAATTTAATCGACGAGGTATGGAAAGTAACAACAAAGATAATCAACACCATGGACGAGGTAATGATGATCCCTATAATAAAGTTTACCATACTTTTTTCTGGTAAATATGATCCTAAGGCTTATTTAGATTGGGAGATGACAGTTAAGCATAAGTTTAATTCCCATCTAGTTCCTAAAATACACTAAGTTAGGCAAACAACCAATGAGTTCACGAATTTTGCTATTATTTATTAGAATGAACTAGTTAGAATTGATCGAGAACCTAACACATATACTAAATGAGCTATGTGTGATAAATTTATTCCTTCTACTTTCAAACATGATTTACGACATAAATTACAACTAAATGGATGTGATAAGTCTATAGATAAGTACTATTAGGAGCTACAAATTGCTATGTCATGTTGTGAGATAGAGGAAGATGAGGATAATAAAATGGCATGCTTTACGGGGGATTACGATGTAAAATTCAGAACATAATTAATTATAAAGAGTACAATACTAATACTATTACTAGGTACCATATTACTTACTATGTTGGCATAACAGGAATTGCAAGACAGGTGATAGATGAGGAAGAACAATTGGGGGAGTATGTCCACCGGGCAAGCTAACACTACAGCAACCTCTTCTACTCGGTCTATTGCCCCTACCACCAACGAGAATATTTAGCAGCACCGTCGTCGTCATCACATCCACCTAAGGTGAGTAAGTCTGTTCATGTGCAGGAACCAACGAAAAGTGCATCTTCAGTTACTTCCATAGGCCAAATGAGGGACATAGAATACTTCAAGTGTAAGGGAAAGGGGAATGTATAGAATGATTGTCCCAACTGGAGAGTTCTCATTACTATAGATGATGGTGAGTACACTAGTGGTAGTGAAGATAAATTACTATTTGCCGCTAACCAGGTGATGAAGAAGAACAAAAGCGATGAGGATGTAGGGCAAATAGGAGCTATAGATGCAAGCAAATACTTGAGCATTATCGTGCAACAGATGCTAAGTGCTCAAATAGAGAAAGTGGAGCAAAATCAGCGTCACAACTTGTTTCAATAAGGTTCATCGTTAAGGATAGAGTATATCGTGTTGTTATTGACAGTGGGAGCTATGGCAATGTTGCAAGTTTAGATTTGGTTGAGAAGCTTGGATTAACTACGCATCCCCAATGGAAGATGTTTATTTTGTTGAGACAACAATGACCTAGAAATTTAGGACACAATTTTGACAAACCAACTCAAACACTTTTATATCTCTAACCAAGCAGTCAGGCACAATGTCTTGTTGTGTACATGAACTGCATATAATCTTCCCCAGCGGGCATTTTCATTGTCAAATTATCTGAATTATTGCACATGATCTTGCGTGAGTTTGCAACTAAAGAAAATTGCATCCAGGTACCAACTGCATTTCAATGACAAGTTCCAGCCAAACCGAGTTCAGACAGAGACTCGCAGAGATTAAGTCAATAACCAATTTCACAACATCCCATCATTCAACGGAATCAAAACTTCTATTAAGTACCACACCTACAATTAGACAGTTCTCCACTGATATGTGCTCTACACTTCCCCAGCTAAAAAATGTAGCAGTTGGCTGATCCACTCAAACCAAAGAAATAAAATACATACCGCAATCAAATACATAGTATCAAATTAGTTTTAGAACGGGTTGATCTGGATTGTGGTGCGATCGAGGTTGGCCTAACCTGGACGAGTGATGTGTGATGCGCTAGGAATGGACATTCCTGCTCAAGCTCTTCCATTCTTTGTTCGTGCGCCGATCCCGCCGCCGGCGCCCATCTCGGCCACGGCTGCGGCTGACCCCATCGTCAAGTCCTCATCTGCTCCATTGGCACTGCCCAGATCTGCGCCTCCCGAGGCCCCGCCCCTCCATCACACCCAGATCTGGGGAGGGCAAAGCGAGCAAGAGAGCTGCAGGCAGCGTACGACGAGCTGGAGAACTTGAGCAGCGGTGGAGGAAGGCAGTGAAACTGCTCGACATGTTCAGCAGGGTGAAGTCGAACAGGAAAGACGAATTGCAGCACCGGCACTGGAGACGAACACCCTCTACGGCTTGCACGAGGATCTTCCTAACAGCCTTGGGATAGAGGAGGAGGCGGGGAACATGACCACCTCCATGCGCAGCAGCGATAGGGAAAAGGAAGTGGCCGAATCTAGCAGAATCGACCTCAGGAAATCCGGATCCGGCAGCAGCAGCGAACTAGAAGCTTCGCCTCACCAGTTTTGGCCGGAGACGACGGCTAGGGGACGCCAGAACGGTGGTGGCGACAGATGAGGGCGAAAGAGACTGAGGCTGCGTTCGGAGAAGGTTTGGAACATTCTCTCGCCACATAAAACGGAGACGAATTAATCTATAGTTTAAAATTTTAAAAATTAAATTAATATATTTTTAAGAAACTTTTTTATATAATTATTTTAAAAAACGCACCGTTAAAAGTAACAACGGGTATTGCCAAAAACACCGTAAGAATGGAGAGGCAGTTAGCCAGGGAAGTCAGGAAGAGGAAGAGAGGGAAAAAAAACATGTTTTTGTTACATTTGTTTATATGAACCTCCACTTCACTTAAAAAATAAAACAATTACCGTATAATTAATTAAATATTTAAAAAACTTTAAAAAATATATTAATATGATTTTTAAAACAATTTATTAATATAATTTTTAAAACAACTTTTTAATAGAAAATTTTAAAAAAACATATTATTTAACCGTTCAATAAACATGCACTTAGGACAAAAGTTGCTAGTCGGTTCTACTGAATGCACCCTTAATTTGTTCAGCCGGTTCATTAACTTTGAATATTTATAGAGATGAAAATCATCTATTTTTTAACTTGAATACATAAATAAATAATGAATAAAAGTTAATCAATAGCAAATTCAATACTATTGAAACTAATGAATAGATATGAAAAAGATAGAAGTTTTATAAAAGAAAATGAAATGCAAAATAAATAATGGTTGCTGTTTGCTTGATACCATATGTGTATTCCATTTTTGGCAAGTCAGTTCACTCGAACCAATATAAGTGGATGTTTATAACATAGACCACTCAGAGTTTAAAGAAAACTAATTATCTTTTAAACCAAATTGTCGTATAGATCCGCCCCACTTAGCCAAGCACAAACGTGCCTTTGTGGTCACTCTACACGCCATCAATGCTTATAATCATGGTTGAGTGCTTCAACAAAGTTGAGGTCACCACGCCCCCGCCGATACTTATAATCATGGTCAAGTGGTTCGATGATTTCTTGAGGTTAAACTCTATCGACCCGTCGTTATCTGGTACAACGCATACATATTTTGCTAGTCAGCACCAAAATATCGTTGATATACGCTGTGGCATATTTAGAAAAGAAACGGACTTCGAGAACTTTTCAAAACAATGGACTTAAGGCCCAAAGAGGTGTTGCTTCGTCATCAAACAGGATGTCGATCGATGGAGTTATTCATCGCAATTCCCATTTCCATCGAAGATATTTAAAAGGACTAACATAATCAAAAAAAATTGCTGACTGAATTTAAAATTGCTGTAAATTTATTATTGCAATTAAAAACTGTATTAATTCCAATTACCGAAATTTAAAACCCATGTCTTTCAGAGCCTAAATCAACGATCTCGTTCTCAAACACTCAACCGCTCCAAGAAGATGAAAAGCACGCTCACAAGGTGTTAGACACAAGGAAATGTGCTGCTTAAAATATGCAGTAATGTTTTCGTTGGTTTTCTCCTCCATTTAATCCAATTGTGGCTCCACATGCATGCCCCATGCACCATTGCGTCGTGCGCCATCTCGCAAGACCAGAACGTGGCGCGCGTGCGACTCTGTCACACCCTTTGTTTTTTCCTTTTACAGCCTTAATCAATTTAATAAATTGCTAAAAGAAATTGTCTAAATAATCTTAGAGTGAAGATCTAATTAAAAATCTTAAATAATTAGTGGTCATGGCTTGATGTAAATTTTCTTAAATTTCCCATGCCAAAATACACTAACAGAAATTTTACTTAAATTTTCATACCAAACGAACTAATTTTAATAATTAAAAAAATTATTAGAATAATTAAAATTAGAAAACTATTTCGTTGACCGTTGGGCCAAAAATCAACCCAACATCCTTCCAACATCCTTCTCCTTGTGTGCCCTAGGCCGGCCTGCCTCCGCCCGTCTCTCCTTTTCGTCTCCTAGGTCACCTCAAGCTACGGCCTAGCTAGCCATCGTGTCATTGCCGCCTAGGGACTCCGACAGGTAGGACTCATCTATTGGATTCATCCCTAACCTTTGGCCGAATCTACTAAAGGGGAAAACCCACACCACCCCTTGTCCTCGCATCTTCCCGCCTATGCCTGCCTCATTCAAACATGATAGACAATGTTGTCTCCCACATCCTCGTTGTCTTCGCCCATTCCTTCCCTCCCCCACAAAAAAAACTACACCACGATGCTCGTTCGCCGCCCTCTCTTTCTCCCCACTCCGCTGGCTGTGGCTACCTCAATCAGGCCTCAAGCTTGCCTCTCAAGCCTATGAAACGTGTCCATATCCTCCCCTCTACTTTTTCCACCATTTTCTTACCCTCGTAGTGCCCTAAATTTCCCCCTCCATCTCCATACCAAATCGTCGCCATGAGCGCCATCTCCAGCCACCACTAGAGCTATCATCGGGCCACATCGTCAACTCTACTAGCTTCACTACATCGAGGAGAATCTTGCCGTAGTCTCCTCAAAGATCGCTCGTCTTAAAGCTTCACCGGTTCACGTTGCATCTCGCTACCCTAAATCACCGCTCCTTCCCTAAGTCACACCGATCCCCGTTCACTACATCTCGCTTATCGTCCATCGTCGATTCACCATCAATGCCTTCAACTCGAGTCGCTACGACCAATTCCTCGCTGCCATCCTCCTTGCTTCACCTTCTTCCATTGTGAGCCTCCGGTGAGCACTCCCTCTATTTCAGCGCTCTCTTCAACCCCTCCACGTGCTCACTGCTATGCTAGATGGCCGCTGTCGATGTCCATTGGGCCATGTGTGTCACTGCTTCTCGATTAGGATGGGTGGCATGTGGCCACCGCGCCATGGCCGCCCGATGTGCCCTTCGACAGATCTAGGCTTTCCGTCTGGTCGCCCACATGGTCAACGCTTTGGCACTACATCGGCACCATGTGTGTGCCACATGGTAGGAGCAGATCTAGGCTTTCCTCATAGTTGCCCACGTGGCCACCGCATCCACTGTGGCCCACTGCCTTGAGTCGCTAATAGACAAGACCTACCTATTAGGTGCCGGCCTCTCTTCCTCGGTTTGATTCCATAATTTCTTAATTAATGTGCAACAAATCATTTAGGATTTTCTGTTAATAGTAAAATCATGGAGAATCTTCTAAAATTCATAACTAATTCATACGAGCTCCATTTAAGCCCATTAAAATTGCAGTAAATTCATAAAATTGCCTAAAATCTATTAAAAATGGTTGAAGTTCGGTTGCTATAGTCTTATATTCTATTTTCTTTTGTGTGCTTTGATTGTCACTAGATTTCAACGTGTCCAAGGTATTGGTTTACTTCGAGGTTATTGTAGAAATTATAGGAGAAGGACAAGACAAGTTAGACGACAACCTTGACCATGATGTATCTACTTTCATGAATGCTTTGCTTTCTACAAATAAACATGCATGCTTTTATAATATTCATGTGGATTAGGATGTCCTATGTAGTATAAATTGGCCATAGTTTGTTTACCCCATTCTTTGATATCTTGGGTAATAACATGACTAGATATTGGATTAGGAATGCTTAGTCATGCTTAGATCAACTAGTACACTATGGGATACCCATCTGCTACTAATTCTTTGGATTAATGATGAGATGATGGACATGGTTCAATGTGATAATAACTCAACTAAAATATGACTTCATGGTGGGCTACGGGTGCATGGTTTTGATGATTGCACCCGCGGTGATTAAGGATCTATTCATTGGAACCCTTGGGAGACTTATCGTACATGCCACAAGCAAGCATGGGCAACAGCTGGGCTTGTAGTATACCTCTCCCTTTTCCTAGGCACCTAGGCAAGGGTGGGTGTGATGGAGTTGGGTCGAACTAGGTATTAATGTTGATCGGCTTTTGAATCCATCGTAGAACAAGAGGGGGTTGTTAATTGGGTACCAATGTAGGCGAAACCTAAAGTGTGGTGTGAATGGTTAGGGATAGTTTATGTGAAGGGTCCTGTCATAGCCTCATACTAAGGTATGATGGTGGTACACAGGTATATGAAAACATGCGTGCGGGCTTGTGCCTTGTGGGTATAGTTATACACCTCTAGAGTAAAATTATTGGAATAGCCATTCTCGTGTATCAGTGAAGTGGGAACCAAGGGTCTCACCCTAGATTTCTAAAGGTGTCTAGGTTGTGTCCACAAATCCCCTAGTGTCTCATGCCTTGGGGTCCTGGGTACAGAGCCTTGGATTCATGCCCATCTCGGGTTCCGAGCTAAATATCCTAGGCTAGAGTGCCTGAGGTAATCAGCCCAAGCTATCGAGATTGAGCTGGTCTACCCTGGTCATTCACTCTAAGCTGGCTAATCTGGGCCTCCTATCTTGGATTGGTCTCCACGAGGCGATGACCCCATTCAAGCTAGTTGAACCTATGTGCTCCTCTCGTGGTCTTGGTAGCAGTAATCTAGGGACTAAGCGCATCGAACTATTCCAACTACCATATTTAATATGGTAGACTTTCTTACCGCCATTAGCACGGTGCGTACACGCTCGTGATGGTCCGAGTGATAAGACGAATATCTACCCTGACATAGGGGCGACATGCAACAAGATATATACTGTCCCCCATGCCCGTTATAGTAAGGGGCCCCCTAGTTAAATGACGCCATGTCCTCTGTCCTCCATGTGTCCGGTCGACTCGCTTCATACAAGGCCCCACCGAGCAAGTATGGCGCATGCTACCGTATAGTGGAGTGGAGGCCATGGAGCGTGCTTCTAACAAGATTAGACCAATAATACCTAAACTCTATGTGTAGTCCTGATCAGTGATGATTAATACTGCTTTAATTAATTAGTGATGATTAATATTGCTTTAATTAATCAATGATGATTAATAATATTTCTTTAATTAATCAACAGCTTTATGCAAATGAACCCTATGCCTTCCTTGTCATACCCTGCATCATATCCCAATTTGGTATGACTTGTTGAGTACGATGGACGATACTCAGTCTTGTTATAATTTCCCCCTAGAGGTGGAGTACTTCTCAGATGGAGGCAACTCAGAGGAGTAGGCTTATTGCTACTATCAAGATGCCTATGGTGTGGTGCCACTTCGTTGTTAGCTTCAATTGTTGTTTAGTTTCCCTTTTCTAGTTTCCACTGTATTAATATAAGACTTCTATGGTTTTTACAAGACATGAATTTGTATGTTAACTTTGTCGTTTGTGTACTCTGACTGATTTTGGATAGGGGTTTAATGCACATTTAGTTTCAAATTCTGGTTATGAATTTCTAGGAGTGACAAGTTGGTACCAGAGCTGACCTTGACCGTAGGACAAGCCAAATGGAAACCCCTAGGAGCCTCTTTGCACTTGGATTTGTTTTCGAGAAATGTTGGGATTGCTTCCTAGCTTTGTGGGAAAAAATCTTGGTTGTTTATTCGATTGGAATTTCTCATACAAGGTCAAGTCTAGGGAAAAAGTAATTTTTAGTCAATTGATTCTAAGTTATTGGAATATTATTTTGCAATCGGTTAAGGGACATGTTGGTAATTTTTGGATGGTTAGTCATTTGGGAGGTATGCATCATAGGTTATAGTTAAAGTCTATGGGTTACAATTTCCTATATATTATGTAATTATTTTAGCATTACTTTATTACCAAGTCAATGTCCTTAAGGCTTCTATGTGTTCATAAAAAATATTCTATACATTAAAATTTCATTTTATTTGAATTTGAGCATATATTGATGTCCCTCATTTTTCTTCTTTAGATATTGACAGTTCCCCCAAATCAGCATGGTTAGGACATGAGAGTAATTGTGTAGGAGCTCAGCATAATGGTGTTCATGATCGGCTACAACAATGCTCCTGAGTACATGACCATCATGCCTCTCAGTGATGAGTTTTCGCACCAGGTTAGACTGGAGATCCCTGGTATAGCAGGATACCTGCCTACCATGGATGTCACAGCAACAGGGGGTAGCTTTGAGCATGCTTGTCAAGAGGTAGCTGGCAAGATGCTTGCGAGGCTCTGCATAATGCACCACTCAGACCTCTACACCATGCCTACCACTACTACCCATGCTGCAACTCCTCTCAAAACTATAGCACCTTCTAGCCTACCACTGGGGAGAACAACACCACCATCGTCCACATGTGTCAATTGCAAGAGGGGTTTCACACCATGCACTCCAACCTGATCAAGGCATCCAAGGCCGTCAATGACCAGAAGGTGGTGAAGATCATCCATCTGTAGGATGAGGTTGCTAGGCTCAAGAAGGAGAATGCTAGCCTCAGGGGACAACCGCTGCATAGGGGAGCCTAGATCCGCATGACTTCAAGAAAGGAGACTTTCCCTCCCATGCACATCAAGCTTATGCCCAAGGACCCAGTTCCAATTCTAGCCCTAGCTCTAGTACTAGTTCTAGCTCCAGTTTGAGCCAACCCAATCAATGCTAAGTCTTGTGCAACCAGTTCAGAGGGAGGCATCAGCATCCATGGAGGCTTCACCTCTTGTGGCACTAGCTCATCCGGTGGGTCCAACACTCATAGCAAGTCGAGCATCAAGCCAGGCAATGGCAAGACCTACCTGTTTGACCATAGGAGCCACTTAGAGGAGGAGCAGGGAGACGAGAAGGAGCCTAGCTATGACTCTACCAGCCATAGGAGCCGCTCTGAGCACTAGAGTCACTACCCTTAGCTTTACCATTTTCCTTAGTTTGCTTGGTTGTTAGTTTCCATGTTTAGGTTTGCTTTACTTGTGGTTAGTCAGTACACCATATCATTTGGCTTGTGGTATGGCTACAATTAATTAGGAGTTGAACTGCTTTTAGTTGTTTCAATTAATCAGATCAGACAATTTAAATTAGTTAATTAAATAAGGTTAGCTATTCTGGCATCTGTGCAGCTAGTGATGCAAGTTAATGACTAGTCTAGAGGAGCCACTACCAATAGGATTGCTAACCTTGTGCCATCCCCACTTCCTGAGAACCCAACCATCACACAGGTTCTCACCAACCAGACGCTAATGATGTCGATGATGATGTAGCATATGCAGAATCAAATGTAGCAGATGCAACAATAGCAATAGATACAGCAACAATAGAACTAGGCACACGCAACATAGGCGCAGCCACCCCCATAGCAGTCTAAGCTGCCTAAATTCCTTCGAGTCAGGCCGCCCAATTTCTCCAACACCTCTAAACCCATGTAGGCCAATGATTGGCTTCACACAATTGAGAAGAAGCAAAATCTCTTGCAATGCAATGACCAGGAGAAGGTTGCCTTTGCCACCCATCAGCTCTAGGGTACCGCTTCTGCTTGGTGGGACAACTATCTAGTAACCCACCGAGTAGGAACAAAGGTCACTTGGGCATAATTCTGCCACAACTTTCGGAAGGCATAGATCCCAAGTGGCATCATGGCACAAAAGAAGAGGGAATTTTGTGCTCTCACCTAGGGAAGTAAGACCATGATAGAATACATGCATGAGTTCAATTGCCTTGTGCACTATGCCCTAGAGGACGTGTGCACTGATGTCGAGAGATAGGAGAAGTTTCTTAGGGAACTAGATGACGAGCTGACCAATCAGCTGATCTCTAGTGATTATGTCAACTTTGAGAAGTTGGAAGACAACCATCCGCCAGGAAGATCAACGCAACAAGATGGAACACAAGACAAAGGTAGTCCAGTTGAAGCCATACCGGTGGAATAGTCAAAGGCCCTGCTTTCATGATGGGACACCAGGGTGGACCTTCCACTCTAATTGTCCACTAGAAGTGTTCGCATCACTTAGGAAACTTCAACAACAACAACAACAGTCACTACAACTACAACCCATCTCCATGTCTGCCAATGGCCCTAACTTAGCCAGCACAGCCCAAGAAGGAAGGTTGTGGAAAGACCATGCTCTACTTCAACTACAACAAGATAGGTTATTTTGCCGACAAATGTCCAAAGCCAAAGCACACTGGACCCATGTTTCTCCTAGCTTAGAATAGCAACATAGTGATCAAGAGACATGTCAACAACGACTCTATTGAGGAGGCTCAAGTAGTATGAGAGGTCGTACTAGGTACATTTCATGTAAACTCAACTCCTGCAATAGTACTATTTAATTATGGTGCTACGCATTCATTTATATCCAAGAAATTTGTTGGGATGCATAGGTTAAAAGTAATGGAACTTGAGGTACCTATGCTAGTTCACACCCTAGGGAACCGCATGTCTATAGCCTACTATAGCCCCTTAGTGGTAATAGAAATTCATAGATCACCTTTTCTAGCCAACCTAATCCTTATCAAATCCAAAGACATAGATGTCATTATTGGAATGGATTGATTTACAGGGCAAAAATGGGTGATTGGTTGTGCAAGCCACACCATCACCATGACAAATGAGAAAGGAGAGGTGGTCACTTTCTAGTCTCCAAAGCCATAGGGGTAGGGAATGAGTCTGAACCAAGATAGTGATGAAGAACAACTAGAAACTAAGGAGAAGAACTCCAGAAAATTGGAGGATAACCCCATACTAAAAGAATACCCTGAAATCTTCCCAAAAGATTTGCCCACAATGCCACCAAAGAGGGAAATTGAGTTCATAATTGATCTGGCACCAGGAACAACCCTGATATACAAGAGACCCTATATAATGGTAGCAAATGAGATGGTAGAAGTCAAGAAGCAAGTTGATGATTTGCTATAGAAGGGACACATTAGAGACAACACATCACCTTCGGGGTGCACCAGTCATCTTTGTAGAGAAGAAGGATAAGACCAAGAGGACGTGCGTTGATTATCACACGCTGAATGATGCCACTATCAAGAATAAGTACCCCTACCAAGGATTGATTATATGTTTGATCAACTAAAAGGAGCAATTATTTTCACCAAAATTGATCTGTGATCAAGCTATGACTAGTTGAGAATCCGGGAGGAAGACATACTGAAGACTGCTCTCACTACCTAATATGGACTATACGAGTGCACAGTGAGATCCTTTGGACTCACCAATGCATCGGCCTTCTTCATGAACTTGATGAACAAGGTGTTTATGGAGTTCTAGAAAAAGTTTGTAGTGGCATTCATAGATAACATATTTATGTACTCAAAGTATGAGGAAGAACATGAGCAACAACTTTGACTGGTACTTGAGAAGTTGAAGGAACACCAGCTGTATGCCAAGTTTAGCGAGTGTGACTTCTAGTTGAAGGAAGTGAAGTTCCTTAGTTATTTCATCAATGTCCTAGGAGTTGTTGTGGACCTGACCAATGTGAAATCTGTTACCAAGTGGAAGCCACCGAAGACTGTGCCATAGATTTGGAGTTTTCTTAGACTTGTGAGTTGTTACCATCGGTTCATCGAGAATTTCTCAAAGATTGCCAAACCAATGACACACCTGTTATATAAGGATGGGAGATAGACTGTGTGTCCTTGAGAACAAAGGACTGAAGGAGCTCATACTACGAGAAGCTCATTAGGCACAGTACTCAATTCACCCTAGCACCACCAAGATGTATCAGGATCTTAAGGAAAAATTCTAGTGAGACAGCATGAGAAGAGAGATAACTGAGTTCATGGCACTTTGTGATGTGTATCAACATGTGAAGGCATAATACTAATGGCTAGCCAGATTGTTGCAACCTCTTAAAAATTCTAGAATGGAAGTGGGAAGACATTGGGATGAACTTCATCACAGGATTACCTAGAACATCAATGGGGTATGACTCCATCTGGGTGGTCGTTGATCGACTCACCAAAGCCGCTCACTTCATTCCTATGCACACCACCTACTCGAGAAGGAGGTTAGCTGAGCTCTACATGGCATGGATAATGTGTTTACATGGAGTGCCCAAGAAGATCATATCTAATTGTGGGAGTCAATTCACCTCTAGGTTTTGGCAGAAGCTGCAAGAAGAAATGGGAACCCAATTGAACTTTAGCATAGCTTACCACCCAAAAATAGATGGTCAAACCAAGCATGTCAACTAGATACTTGAGGATATTTTGAGTCCTACTACACTCAATTTTGGTGGAGCTTGGGACAAGAGCTTACCATATGTTGAATTTTCATACAAGAACAGTTACCAAGCCAATTTGCAAATGGCACCCTTCGAGTCACTGTATGGGTGGAAGAAACACACATCTCTTTATTGGGGTCAAATAGGAGAAGGTTAGGTTTTTGTAATGGAGGCTTTGAAGGAAGCAGAGAAAAAAGTGAGAATCATTATAGAAAGATTGAAGGTAGCTCAGTCTTGACAGAAGAGCTACTCTTACAATTGTTGAAGGGGCCTAAACTTTGAGGAAGGAGACTACGTGTACCTTCATGTCACCCCACTCTAAGGAGTACACCGTTTCCAAACTAAAGGGAAACTGGCATCACACTTTGTGGGCCATACAAAATTTTGGGACGTAGTAGAGAAGTCACTTATCAACTAGAACTTCCCCAAACATGATAGGCATTCATGATGTATTCCATGTTTCCCAATTGAAAAAGTGCTTCAGAGTGCCTACAAAACAAGCTAATCCCAAACAATTTGAAATACATGAGGATTTAACTTATGTGGAGAAACCTACTTGCATCCTAGAGATCAGCGAGAGAAGTACAAGAAACTGAGTGATCAGATTCTGCAAGGTTCAATGGAGCCACCACTCTAAGGATGTGGCCACTTAGGAATGAGAAGATGTGTTGAAGGCCACCCACCCACACCTCTTCACTAGCACCTCCAATTCTCAAGGATGAGATCATGTTTAAGAGGGGGTAGGTTTGTCACACCATGATTTTTTCCCTTTTAGAGCCTTCATTCATTTAATAAGTTACCAAAATAAATTGTCTAAAAAATCCTAGAGTGAAGACCTAAATAAAAATCTTAAATAATGAGTGGCCATGGCTTCATGTGAATTTTCTTGAATTCCCCATGTCAAAATACACTAACAGGAATTTTACTTGAAATTTGAGAGCAAAGGAACTAATTTTAATAATTCAAAAATGATTATCAGAATATTTAAAATTTGGAAACTCTTTCCTTCTCGCTAGATCCAATCGGCCCAACATCCTTCCCCACACACGTGCCCGAGGCCGACCTGCCTCCACCCATGTCTCTTCATTGCCTCTTGGGCCAGCCCAAGTTATAACCCAGTGGCTACCGTGTTATTGCCGCCTAGGGACACCAACAGTTGAGGCCCACCGGTCGAATTCGTCACCAACCACTGGCTGAATCTACCAGAGGGGAATACCCATGCTACCCATCATCCTCGTGCCCTCCAATCAATGACCACTATGTACAAATGCGATGGACCGTGTTGTCGCCCACGTTCGCACTGTCTTTGCCCATTTTGCCTCAAAATCCGCACCATGACACATGTTGTTCGTGTGCTTTCTCTCTCCCCACTCCACCGACCATTGCCACCTCAATTCAGCCTCAAGCCCATCTCTCAGGCCTATAAAAGGTGTCCCTATCCTCTCATCTGCCTTTTCCACAATTTGCTCACCCTCACCATGCCCTAAATCACTCCATCCACCTCCATGCCAAATTGCTACAATGAGCACCATCTTCGGCCAATACTCGCCGCCAGTGGACCATGCCATCAACTCCACTAGCTTTGCTGTGTCGAGAAGAACCTCATCTGTGGTCTCCTCAAAGCTAGCTTGCCCTGGAGCTTCACCACCACGTGACAGGTGAGGATGCTAGACATTTTCCTTTCTCTGGCTGTGTCTCCTCACCGATTCACACAATGCCTTGCCACCCTAACTTCTCCCTCTCCTTTCCTAGGTCCCACCAGTCCCTCTCTGCCTTATCTCACCCATCGTCCATCGTTAGTTTGCCATCAATGCCATCATCCCATGCTGCTACCACTAATTCCTCACTGTCATCCTCCTCGTTCCACCTCCATCCACTACAAGCCTCTAGTTAGCACCCTCACCATTTTACCATTCCCTTCCACCCCTCCTTGCACCCTCTACAGTGCTGAATGGCCACTGTCGGCGACCGTCAAGCCACGTGTGACATCGTGTCCTAATCAGGACAACTAGCATGTGGTCATCCGCATGGTTACCAAAATGGCAGCCGCATCAGCGCCACATGTATGTCACGTGGTGTACCTATCCCCAACCACTATGAACCGTGTCCAGCGTGAGTCGCTTCCTTGAGTCACCAATAGGTAGGACTCTCCTATTAGGCACCGATGTCCTTCCCCCCTCAGTTGGTGCCATAAATGTTTGAGTAATACACAATAAATCATTTAGGGCTTTTTTTAGTGCTAAAAATACAAATAATCTTCTAAAATTCATAACTAATTCATAGAGCTCATTTTAAGTCTGTTCAAATTGCAATAAATTCATAAAATTGCCTAGAATCAATTAACAATGGTTTCAAGTGTTGTTATTGTAGTCTTATATCATGTTTGTTTTTATGTGCTTTGATTGTCGGTAGATTCCAACACATCTGAGGTACTAGTTTACAACGTTGACCATGTTGTGCATACTTTCACTAATGTTTTGCTTTCTACAAATAAACATGCATGCTTTTACAATATTCATGTTGATTGGGATGCCCTATGTAGTATAAATTGGCCCTAGTTTGTTTACCCCCATTAATAACTTCGGTAATAACTTGACTAGATGTGGGATTAGGAATGCTTAGCCATCCTTAGATCAACTTGCACACTATGGGATATTGATTTGGTACTAATACTTTGGATTAATGATTAGATGATGTACATGTTTCACCACGATAATAACTCAACTAAAATATAACTTAACAATGGGCTGTGGGTACATGGTCTTGATGGTCGCACCCATAGCGATTAAGGACCAATTCATGAGAAACCCTTGGGACACTTAGCATACTTAGCACAAACCAGCATGGGCAATGGCTAGGCTTGTAGTATAGCTCTCACCTTTCCTAGACACCTAGGCAATGGTGGGCATGATGGAGTTGGGCCTAAGAGGACCATGATGTCACCTAGAGAGAGGTGAATAGGTGTATCTGAGGAATACACAACTTCATAGCACATCATAATTTCCAAAACACCTATCAGAAGTTCCGATGTATCGGAATTTCTAAAATAACGATTGGAGTATCCGATAATGATCAGAGTAAAAACACTAAGTATGAAATTGAGCTTAAACAAAGAAAATCTATATGAATCAAAGATAGCAAACAAGTTATCTAAGCAAAATATAAGGTCACCAAATAAATCAACTAAACATGCAAGTAGATCAGGTAAAAACAAGCTCAAGCATAATATAAACAAGGGCTAGAATTGGCAAACCAAGAGGGGATACGTGTGATTTGTTTCCCAACATTTGGATCCATCGATCCTATATGTCCATTGAGGAGCCACAAAGGCTGGGTCTCCTTCAATTCTTTTCCTTATGATGTTGCACAAATGCACTCCTCAGTTTCACTCTTGATTCCTTCCCTTGCAGAGATGAAATCGAAGTCGTCACAAACTTTCCTTGGCAGAAAACAACCTTGAGTGCTCACTAGCGATGCCTAACCATCTAGGAGACCTTAGCCTCCAAGAGTAGCAAACACAATTGAAGATTAGCTTACTATGAGCTCAAGTGCTCAAAGGATGGAGTGAACCTGACTAGCTCTCAACTTCTCAATCTATTAATCCAACTCTCTCCTCTTCTCAAATATCTCTAACAAAGAGATACCACTAAGGTAGGGGAATAAGGGAGGGCTCTTTGGCTGTTGATAGGGTTTTCTCTTCAAAATCATAGCTACAAAGGATAGAGGGGTAGAGGGCTTTAAATAACCGAGCCCTTAAAACTATCCATTATGAACATCCAATATTCCGAGATCACATCGGAATTTTTGATATTTTTCTTAGCAGAAGCGCTTGTGGCCATATCTAAAATTTTGATGCGGCTATTGGAATTTCTGACCTTCATTGGAACTTTCAATATTTTTTTGTAACAGAAGCAAACAAGGCCATATCAAAAATTCTGACACTCCATATTGGAATTTTCGATATTACTCACATAAAACATGCATAATACTTATCTTGTAGTCTGTTTTTGATTATCTTGGGCTCAAACGGCAACCCAACCAAACCAAAACCAAGCTCTAAACCACTCAACGGATAGGTTAAAACTAGTGTTTGTCTCAAGCTAGCACTCGGATAGCTTACTTTGAGCACTAAGACATCCACAAATGCAACGGCGTTGCATCTCTCTTATTAGTATGACATTCCTATACTCAAGTGTAAATAGGAAGATAATTATACCAATAGGAATGCCTTCATGTCAGCCTCCTTTCTTTGTCTTGAGACATGTCAATGGCAAACCATTTCACTATATATTCTTCAAATAATTTATGTGGGTTACTTATAGCATTAAATGATCTTGTACGGTCCATCACGACAAAGCCTTTACTCACCCTTCACCATCGGATTTGGTCCTTCGGTGCCAAGCCCTTGCATGCCCTTCACTACCACATGGTCCATTGCAGCTGAGCATCGCTTGCCCTTCACCATCTTGCCATAGATATTCACTTTGTATCCCGCATCTTCAATATCTTCATAATGAGTTTTTAGGTCTCATGACTTCACATGAGCATCAAAAAGTTTTTCCTCTTAGGACTTATTCCTTTTATTCAACTCAATAAAATTGTGAGTCCCAATGATCTGGTTGTCAATTTCCACTTGATGAACAACCGATCGCATATAAAAAATATGAATAATTTGATTAGTAGTAATCAACACCACATATGTCATATACTCACACGTATGCTCAAAAGTAATAATACCAATTAAATATAAGGGATTGAATTGGATCAAATATATGCACGCATAGGATTCGCTCCCCTACATATATGCATACAAAATATTCGCTAGAAGCAAGTGTATGCATATTTAGAGATAAATCAATTGGAATTTATCCTATACAACAATAGAATGTATTTATTAGTAATATGGACATAGCAATAAATGCATACCTTCATCATATCCATGTTCTCAATGTAAAGAAACTAAGATATAATTCAAACAAAACATTAGTCACACATGCATATGTCAACCACATAGAAATAATATATATGAACTCATCAATCTGTAGATAGAGAGAGAGTGATATGTATAGTTTGATCTTCATGCTTTTTATCCTTGTTGTGATTAAGGTCCATCATCAACAAATATATTTGTATCTCAACTTATATGAAGTTCAAGAACTATTTGCCAACTCATGAAAAAAGTTAGTCCCACAAAATCGGTTTGTCATAAATCACTAAAATAACCATTATAAAGTGTTGATTATAGATTCTTCAATCTTTTCATTTTTGGTGATAGATAAAAACCAAATATTAAATAGATACAGTTGAGTGAAAATATAGAATGAGCTCCCCTAAAAACATGCATATGTATGAATTTGAAGATAGACATATGCACACATGTGATAAAATTACAATGAAGAAAATTCATGCTATATTTTGAACTCATATGAGATATAAATTTAGAACATGAAGATTTTATCATATACATGTCAAAGAAAAGTCATCAAACATGAGAGATAAGTCTAGCAAATTTCCATTTTCATATCTGCATGAGACTAGACATCATCAAAATATTAGTCTCATTTAATTGGATTTATCATTAATCACCAAAACCAAATTAATATCACTTTTCTAGGTTGAACTAGATATCGGTGTTGATCAGCTTTTGAATCCACCATGGCACAAGAGGGGCTACCTACCCGATAGTGGTGTAGGCAAAACCAAAAGTCTGTTGTGAATAGTTAGGGAGGGGCTATATGAAGGGTTCTGTCATAACCTCGTACTAACGTACCATGGTGGCACACAGGCATATGGAAACATGTGTGGGGCTATGTCTTTTATCTACAGTTGTACACCTCTAGCTAAAGTAAAACTATTCAAATAGTCGTACCTATAGTTATAGGTGATTGAACAAGCTTCACCGTGATTAGTACCACTATTGATTAACTTGACTTAATGGATTGAATGAAATGGTGTTGGACCTGGTCAACGTGGTGTAGTGTTGATCAGTGATAATTAATACTGCTTTAATTAATCAACAGTTTTAATGTTTTCATCTGTAAATATTTACTACTGCTTTATGAAAATGAACCCTATGTTTTTCTTGCTATACCCTGCATCATATCTCAATTTGATATGACTTGATGAGTATGGTGGGTGGTACTTAGTCTTGCTATAATATCTCTTCCAGAAATGGAGTACTCCTTAGATAAAGGGAACTTAGAGGAGTAGGCTTGTCGCTGCCATCAAAATGCTTGTGGTGTGGTGCTACTTCGCTGTCATCTTCAATTGTCGTTCAGTTTCTACTACATTAATGTAAGACTTTTATGATATTTATAAGACATGGATCTATATGTTAACTTTGTCGTATGTGTACCCTGGCTCAACGTCGCACATGACATGACTTGCATGTTCAGTTCAATGCACATGCATTATAGGGGTTTAATGCACGTTCAGTTGAGAATTCTAGTTTTGAATTTCTAGGCATGATATATGCAAATGCACCATGACGTGTACTTTCACTTCTCTGGCTCAACAAATTCAACACAAAACAAGCCAAGCACGAATGACTCAACAAGAAGTAAACATGATGCAATCTAATGGTTGATGCAAGATAACTAAGCTATGGCACACACATATGTTTACTAACAATTCACCTGTAAACCTTTGTGCATGCCACTGACCTCCATGATCCCAATCCAAGCATGAAGCTCTTGAAAACACACGCACCCATGTGGCTTGTTCAGGAGATCTACGAGTTGGCCCTTAGTGCTAATGAGGACATCCCAACCATGCATGCTCCCTCAAGCATCAACAATTCACCATCCAACATAAAGGATACAAATCAAGGGCCACTTACACGAAGTCACGCCAAGAAACTATAACAGCAGGTGAATTCATTCCTAACTGATTTTAATTTCAACATTTCTAAGGATTTTATACTACCTAAGTGTTCTATCTTGATGTTGTTTAGGTTTACACATGAAGAGGTGGAAGACACATGGCCTAAAGATCAAAACATGGCGCTATAAGTAGATCGGTGTGAAGGGGACGGACGACCAAGCCAATCCAACAGAACTACCTAAAAGAAATAGCCATAACCTTTGATTTCCAAAAGCTATGATGGTCAATGAGCACATTTTAGAAAGCTTATCAAGTCTACTTTCTAACTCATGTGGCCTCAACTAATTTGGACTCTCCATTCTTGAGAATTGACTAGATAAGTAAAGATTGGTTAAAAGGTCAATAGTCTTCCCGATGTTCAACTTCTCATGCAAAATCATACCATTCTACAATGTTTCATGGTGCATGCTGCACATGGATTGAAATATTATCAAGTTAACTTTTCAAAGCAACTAACGGTACATCATTTGGGCTCCCCAAGATGGAGTTATTGTCAAATTACTAAATACTATGCAGAAGACCAATAGCTTTGCGAGACCACTTTGGGAGTTCATTTCGTAAAGGCCTTTTCACATACTCTATCTCTTCATTTCCATTTCGTGTTTACACCCATCTAGGAGGGTTGTTCCTAGTATAAATATCCCTTTGTTTCTAAGCAAAGATAGGCTTTTGATAATCGAATACAAACCCCTTTGTTCAGCTATGTGCTAACAAACTCAAAGAGTGATCTCTACTCCTTTGCTCTTGTGTCTTCCTTCACGGAGATTACAAAAGTAGTTGCGTCATCGGCACTTGGTCCATTGATTCCAGGTTGCGTAGGTTGATTCTTTCAGAATGTGGTTAGGCGAATCCTTGGTTCAGGCTGCCGTATATAGATGGTGGTTGGCTCCTTGTGTGTGTCATTGGGTTGCACTAGTTATCGCTGCTTGCAGCAAGTTATCAGCTATTCGTCAGCTAGTTATCAAGATCAAGATCCTATGTCATCATCTGCTAACAAATTCAACATTGATCTTTCTTTCCTTGACACAGTCCTACATATAGTGGTATCACGTGGCGATGTGCTTGCTTTGGTCCTAGAAGATGGGGTTCTTGCTGAGGGTGATTGCCAACTTGTTGTCGACGTTGAGCATGAAGGCAACAACCCCTTACTTTTGAGATCAGCGAGTAATTGGATGAGCTAGACACCCAGGCACACCGCTCTCGTTGCTGCCACATACTATGCCTCACAAAACGAGAGTGCAATGATCCTTTCTTTTGGGATTACCAGTTAACAATGTTTGTACTAAGAAAGAAGCAAACTCCGGTGGTGCTCTTGTATATTCTGACATCCCCAGCCATGTCTTAATTGCTGAAACCAATTAGGCAACCCAGCATTGATTCTTAGCAGTAGTAGCATCCCAAAATGAGTGTGCCAACAATGTAGCATGGTATGCACTTCACGTCAGCACGCTGTTTGATGGTGGGCTTTCCCATGAAGCGGCTGACGTAGCCCCCTACGAATGCGATATTAGGTCTTGTTTTAACCAAGTACCTTAAGAAGCCCACAAGACTATAGTATTCCGTTGCATCCACCAGCGCACTTGATCTCTCTTTGGTCAGCTTGGTGTGCAGCTCCATTGAAGTGACATAGGGGTTGCAATCCCCCATGCCCACCTTGTCGAGGATGCACCACACATACACTATCTGGCTGAGGCTGATGCCATCATCGTTGATGCTAAAGTAGAAGCTAAACAACCCCAAATTACTCATGTTGTACGGAGTGTACATGTCCCGCTTGAACGCGATGAGCTCCTTCTCGAATGTGTTGACAATGATCAGGTCATCGACACACATACCAACGAGCAACCTTGACGCCCTAGCACCTCGTGTGTACACAATGTGCTCATGCGGGTTATTACAAAAGCCAAGTTACACGAGGCTCCTCAAACTCTTTCTTCCATGTCTGCAGTACTTGACATAGGTCGTACAAGGCCTTGTCCAGCCAGGGCACCTTGCCCTCCTAGGCAGCAATGGTGAACCCAGGTAGCTGCAAAATGTATACCTCTTCTTATAACTCCCCATTGAAAAATGCATATTTGATGTCCATGTGGAGGATAGGTCACCCCTCTTGAGCAGTGAGAGCCAGCAGCAGCCATATTGGCTTGACGCACACCACCAATGCAAACACCTTGTCAAAGTCCACACCGGGTTGCTGCACGTATCCTTTCACAATGTCCTTACCCTAGAATTCGGTGGGGATCACCATGGCCTTGAGCAAGCTATAAGCCACGCTTATAATCATCTGGTTCTAGTGCTAGACCACATCGTTTCTACTAGGGTGTAAGGTGCCAATACTTGACGCCGCACCCGAGCATCCATGCTGTACTTCACGAACTGAACAGAGGTAAACTCACCCCATCGTCCTTGCGCTGCACTTTCAGCTCTCTGCTGGATTCATTCTACACTCCGGATGTAACCAATGGATGGGCCGTGCTTCACCTTTGTTCACCGGGAGGTACATACACACATAACAGATGTGGTCATTAAGGAGGGTAGTGTTTATCGCCTACAG
Organism: Oryza coarctata; assembly: GCA_030770085.1. NCBI lineage: Eukaryota > Viridiplantae > Streptophyta > Magnoliopsida > Poales > Poaceae > Oryza > Oryza coarctata. The sequence continues at coordinate 8,494,270 of CM061472.1, forward strand.
TTGCAGGCGTAATGGGACCACACCAGATCGCCATGCAGCAGGTCGAGCACCCCATCCACGTGAAAGGTCACCCTTGTTGGAAAGGGGTCTCACCATTGCTGGCCATGGACCATTTGCTTGCCGACGAATTGACGCAGTGCGTCGAAGCGCAGGTACCTGAACTGCGTGTGCCACAGATACTCGGCTTCTTGGGAGCATACAGACAGGCAGACGGCGCGTGATGGTGAGCCACACCTTGTAGAAGTGATTCGGATTTTGCCTGATTTTGGCCACCAGCAATTTGCGATGATTCCATATCCGCATCACCCCGCGGTAGGTCTTGACACGTTAGAGTGTTTCGTCCAGCTGCCCGCACGTTGATCAAATTCATCGTCAGGTGCTCTAGTGGGCACCTTGTGCTGGCCCGATGAGCATTCAAACAGGATTTTGCTATGGCCCTCCAATGAGACAACTGAGCTGTCGCTGAAGCAAATGGTGCCACGCACGCTGGTGTCTATTTTGGAGAAGACAAGGGCACTGCAGCCGCTTCCACTGCCCGCATGGGACTTGGGAACGAAGCGATGGGGAGGGTTCACGCTTTATTTCAAAAATAAAGCACACAATGGCCAACAACAACATGGGCTCCATAGCCATCCCTAGATTCGCACAGGACTAGTTGGCTTCCTACTGCTTCTTGAGCTAGTGATAATCTTGGCCCAATGACCATTCCGGTGACAATTGAAGCAATTGTATCTAGACACTAGATCTCCAAATATTACAATGTATTAAATCAAAATTATAAATAACTCTAGAGTTGGATGATCTGAACAGTAGATGAACATGACGACCAAGATGGCACGTAGGACAAATATGGTCAAGATCATCCTTATGATACAAAATAAAACTAGAATTGATAAGTTTGGACAGAGTTTCACACCCAAGGTGACTAAGACGACAATACCAAAGAGAGGTGGATGTGGTGATGCTCACCGCCAAACCTCATGGGGGAAGGTCTAACCGGGCCAAGCGGAGGTCCGATCGGAGAGAGACGGTGACTCGGTCACACGAAACCCTGTAAGATCTTTTTAGCTCCAATACAGGTCCTTAAGCTTCGAGTATCGAGGTTATGCCAGTCAACTTGACCCTACAATTGACAATGTGAGGCGAATAGGTCAGTCGGACGATGAGCCGATATGAGCTCTCGCTATCGGCTAGCCACCAATAGGATCGAGTTGGTCATCGGCCTCATCCGAATGGCACCTGCTATTGGCTGGTCATCGATAGGGATTGAGATGCTCTTCCATCTGCTAGGGAACCAATGAAGGCGTAGGTAGATGTTGACGAAGGATGTGATGGCTCCAGGTATAACGAAAGTGAGATCCTGATACATCGACCGCAAAGCCAATGAGGACATAAAAGGGTATTCAAATGATAGCAAAGCACGTTGGATTCCTCCTGGTTACCGACGGAAACTGTAGCGCTCGAGCATCGGCTAAACAACTAATGAAGTCATGAGAGATAGACGCGTGGAACGGATTAGAGGACCTATCGGCCAAAGAGCCGATGACGCTCCACGGCATCTGAAGTGCGGAGCGGGGCCCGATCCCCCGTGAAGCCATGAGGGCCAGCGACTGTGGTAATGGCGCCGTTAGGACCAGCCTTAATAGATCGGACCAAACCGAGACAGTATGAGGCCAGGGACTAATGACACGAGATGACGGAGGGTTAGACTGAACGTAACGATGAGGGAGGAAAGAGACGAGGTCATCGGCTACCTACCGGCCAAACATCGATACAGGCCTACACCTAAACCCATCGGTCGCATGAGCCGATGGGGAACAAGACCCACTAGATCTCGACACCGGCCATGTCAGATGGGAGCCCGGGAAGATCTGACCTATCCGAGATAGTAATAGGGAGCATCTAACGTGTTCGGATTGACCTATAGAGGATCAATCGTTAGATGAGACGTGAGACAGATGTAGGGCCTACATTGAGGATAACTCATTGACTACTCACTCCGATGAGACGTCGCGCGAAGACCTGCCGGAGAGCCAGCTCGAACCACCGCCACCGATCTTGTAGGTCGAACCTAATCGATGCAGCACGAGACTATGGACGGAGGAGGGAGACCGATGTGCCGGTGTGCCTCACGCAGACATGATGAGGTATGCTCGATCCGACTAAGAGGTTGAACCTAACTGATATAGTATTAGACAGAGTAGAGTGTATGATAAGAAAACATCTCTGAAAGTATGTGTGCAACGACTGGAAGGCCGATACACTAGGCGTGACGGTCGATGAAAGACTTCTGAAGATGGTTGCATATCGGTTGACGAGCCGATAAGCTGGGCATGTTGCTCAAGGTATGGATAACTCATCGACTAATCACACCGATGAAACGCCGGGCAGAGACCTATAGGCTTACAGCTCAATCTACTGTCGGCAGCCTCGTAGGTTAAACCTAACCGATGTAGCATGGGACAGACGGCGGCAAAGAGAGATTGGTAAACCAATAGAGGTCGAATCTAACCAATGCATCCTTGGATAGAGCAAGATAAACCGGGATAGTGGCAAGACTTATCCTTTCGCCGGAGATAGAACTTAACTGATGCAGCTTCGCGTCGAGAGCCAGAACCCATCGGTAAAAATCTAGATAAACTAAGGTGGCGATGCACTAAAGGTTTATTGGATTGATCTGTTGATTGATATCTTACAGGCTTCCAGGGGTCTATATTTATACCCTGGCATTATAAAGGCCAACCCAGTTACAAGTATCGGACGTTATTTCCTAAAAAATATAGAAGGAAAATATCTCTAAGGAAGTTAATTGAACTAACTAAACCTTTCTATTATAAAATACGATTTACATAGATAAATTATCCAGCCGTGAGTTCCACGGCTCCTCCTCAGACTCGGCCTCATTTGGATAGTCTTCTATAATTGAATAAAATCCTTACTCACTTCTTTCAATCGGCTTCTTCCTTGTAGCAATCGAACTCTTCTTTACTAAACCGATCGTTTTTCCAATATTTCCCTGTGCTTACCAAATTTTGGTATTAACAGGCAATGAATGCGGAGGTGCTGGTATAGAGTGGGTAGAACGAGTAGAGGTCCCCAAAGCTGTTGCACCTAGCGATCACGTTTCTAGTATGCAAATCCTTCGTGGAAAGGCCAAGGATCAAACTTAATGCAACAATTATTATCAGTCATAAAACAATGGATGGAAATCAAATTCTTAATAATGTTAAGATCAAGATTACGATGTGGTAAAGAAAAGGTATGTGATCTAGTGACAGTGACAGAAAGTGACGCCCCATTACCCACAATGATAGATAAAGGAGTAGATGAGAACGGTGGGAAAATGGTTGAGAGTTTACCAGCATCCACGATCATATGAGAACCGGCGCCTAAATCGGCATACCATTCAAAAGAGGGTGTTGGTGGGTTGAGCGTTATGGTGTTGAACAAGTGCACCAGGGAGTCCTAATTCCACGAAACATCGTGGATAGGTTCCAGGGCGTGGGTAGTGTGGACCAGGGCATTGTTGTGGGGGCCTATAAGGCTAGGAAGGGCCCTTGGAATGCTAGCGAAGGTCCCTAATAGGTCGAGGGAGGCAGCACAGGTGATGAAGATGAGGCCCCCCATAGTATGAGCCGTACTAGGAAGGGCCGTAGGTGCCACCATAGACGCTGCTGCCGAAGTTGCCGTTGTAATGGGGCACGGCAGTGAAAGCCGGAGGAGTCGTCGGAGGGTGGCCAAATCGGTCATACAGCCACATTTGGACGATACACGCCCACGGATGTGCGAAGGATAAATGTAGACCTAGCGGCACGCCACCAATGGGTGCAGGAGGGCCACCACGACTAACATGGCCACGCCAACGGCCGTTGCACTGTTGACCAGCGACAGGGTTGGGCGCGGATGAGACACTAGAAGGTCGCCCGAGGAGGTGAAAGTGTCCTCGGGCGTGGAGGTGCTGCAGTCCCGTGCGCCGCCGGTCAGGGTGCTGAGGCAATGAGAGAGGGCGGCAATGATGGCTGGGCCTCGATCTCTACCTTCTCTAGCAGAAGATGCTTCCAAGCCTCTACAAAGGTCGAGAACGAGCGATGCATCTTGAGGATAGACACCATGTGGCGAAACAAGTCATTCAGGCCACGGAGGTGCGTGATAACCATCTATCAGTCACCGATCGGGTCGTCGAACTTGGCAAGGAAGGTGGCCATCAACTCAAGGCAACGACGGTAGTTAGTGATGCTTAGGGAGCCTTGGTGGAGGTTACGAAATTGTGCCTTCAGGAGGAGCGCACAGAACTCTTTCTGACCGAGAAACTCATCCACGAGAAAACACCACGCACTACAAGAGGAGAATTGTCACTGCAAGTCGTTGGAGATAGTATCGTAGATCCACATCAAGACGGTGTAGTCCATCTACACCCATGCTGGGCACGAGGGAAAGGACTCGTCCTCAAAGACATGGTGAGTAAGACCATATTTGCCAAGGATGATAAAGAACAGGTCATACCACTTGCTGTAGTTGTTGGCGGCCTAGTAGAGCATGACGGGTATAAGGGCATGCACATTGATGATGGCGGTGGCCTATGCCTAGAGAGATTCATGGGTGGCTTCGTACTCATCCAAAGCGATGGCACGGTGGGTGGCCTCGACATCGGTGGCATCGGCCACGGCCTTCTCGACTCGGCCGACGGCCTCGGCGAGGAACGCCGCGGTGTTGGCCGCGGTTTCTCAACACGGCAGGCTGCGTTGGCATCTGTGGCAACTACCATAGTCTTCTCCACACGATGGTCTTCGGCAGCGTCCGCCATGCGATGGGGCGACGATTCCTAATGGCAGAGTCAGTGACGCAGGTGGTGACGCGCCCGGCGATGGATTTGGCGATGCGATGGGGTGTTGATTTAGTCGGTGTTGTGCTCAGCGATGGAGTCGGTGGCGCGGGCGGCAATTCGGTTGGCCATGTGCCCGTCGACGGAATCGGCGATGTGCCCAGCGACGGAGACAGCGACACGCATGGCTACTGGATCGGAGCGGAGTTAGGGACGAGGCGGTGATAGAGTCGGAGTCAGCGACGTGCTCAGTGACTAAGTTGGCGATACACACAGCGACCGGGAGGGCGACGAGGCGGTGATGAAGCCGACGACGCGATAAGACGGTGCTCGATCCGTGATGCGCCCGGAGAGCGAATCGACGACAGGCGCTGCGTCCGGGTGTCGGTGGCGAGGCAGAAGTGAGTAGCCCTCGGCAGCGTTGATCTCGGTGGCGTGCGGAGGCATGGTGGGTGGCCTCGACAGATGGCCTCGATAACGGTTGCCACGGCCGCAATCTTCCCCGCACCGTTATGGCAGTAGCGCGGTCGCTAGCTACGGCGCACGTGGGCCTGCTCGACGCTGCGATGACCTCGATAGTGGCGGGCTGCGTTGGCGGGGCGCGGTGGATGATGTGTTACGCGCAAGCATCTTTAAGATAATTGAAATGATTGATTATATTATATGTTATGTATGGGTGTATATATAGACACTGATATGGCTAGTAGGTTCCACATAAATAAATAAATCTACTTATAAAAACTATTTATGTTATACTAACACCGGGAACGCGTCGAACAGCGCTGCAAGCTGCCTCGACTCTGCCTTCTACACGTGGGGAGCACCGTCACGACGTTGACGTTGGAGCCATGGCCTGAGAGCGCCACGGCAAGGCGGCTGAACGGGACCAGGTGGCCCATGCCGGCGCTCGGGATGAGGACGACGTGCGGCCGCCCGTCCGCCGTGTCGCCGTCTCTCATCATCGCCGGGGAGGCCTTGGTCGAACACTTGTAGCTGCTCCAAGCGACGACGAAGCGAGGGCCGAGCTGTCGAAGCAGAGTAGCCATGATGAGTAGGTGCGCGACCTGGCATCTGAATTGTGATAGATTGGCTCCTGTAGCCTGCTGCGGGTAAAACGTGGCCATCAATTCGACTGTTCCTCTCAGAAATAAAGAGGGACAAGTCGATTTGGGATGTGTGCAATCCTGCAATGGCCGACAGCGGTTGCAAAAGATTTTGGTGATTGAGGTTTCTTAGGAAGGCAGAAATTAAAAAACATTGAAAAAAAACGTAGGAATTGAGATGATATATCTAGTTGTTCCTTAGGAATTTTTAAAATACAGGAATTGTTTGGAACTTATTTGGATGCTGTATAGGAAAAATATAGGATTTTTGGAGATAGATAGACCAAAGAAAAGTTTCCCATAAGGCCCAAGCTCCTGTAAAAAATCGTCTAAAATTCTCATAAATCAAGACATTTTATAATCTCAAATGCTCATTCCTTTATTCTAAGGGAACATCTAGGGAAATTTTCCTTTGTTCCAAAGACTTTTAAATTTCTTAATTCGTTCAAAATTTGGGTGAATAATTGCATCCAAATTACTGAAATTTAATCACCTAGTCTAAATCAAGGCTCAAGTTTCGTCAAAATTCATGAATTTTGACATTCTTGAGATGGGCTAAAATTAAAAATATATAAATGCTATGATATTTGCAGTACTAATCGGTATAAAAAATTTTAAAAAATGAATTGGCGTGCAGTTTGTGACCTCAGAAGAACGCGAAAATTTATTGTAATGAAAGAGAAAGCTTCATGGGCGTAATAGCCAATATTTTTTGGCCCATTTATGCCTGTATGAGAGGAGTACATCTCTGCTTTTCTCTTCGTTGTCCTCTCTACTCTTTCCCCATACTTGCTGAGCAGAAGTCAGAATATGCCATCAGATTCTGTCGTTCGTCACCCTCGCACCTGCTGCTGTAGATTCGGCTATCAGTAGACAAAAACCAAGCTCCAGTAAAAAAAAAAAGCGGGAAGAAATGAAAGTCAAGTGATGGTAAACGAATTTCTACCAGCGTTAGCACAAAACGTCACGGGCGGGACCCTATCTTGGTAAGTGGTCGAGTTGGCTTGATTTTCGGCTATCAGAAGAAAAAAGCCAAGCTCCAGTCAAAAGAAAAAAAAAACAAGCGGGAAGAAATGAAAGCCAAGTGATGGCAAACGAATTTCTACCATTGTTAACACAAAACGTCACGGGTGCAACCCTAGCTTGGTAAGTGGTTGAGTTGGCTTGATTTTTCTTTTTTTATAGAAAAGCTCAAACGTGAGTTGGCTTGATGTTCGATTCATATTGAGCAAATACCAACAGACTATCGAATTTCACCAACAGTTGGTTAAATTTCGAGGTCACTGCACGTTGAAATTTTGAATTCAACTTATCATTTTTTTTATTTATCATCAAATGTATTGAACGAGATTTGATAGTCCCTATCTCGCTAGGGTTGAATTGTAACCCCCAAATAAATTACAAAACTTAATTGTTCTACTCCTTATAAATAATTATCATTTTAGATAAAACTGATATCAAAATTTACTATAGTTTAATAAAATTATATATTTGTTAATATTTATATGCATATATATTATAATAGAAAATAATAATAATTTTTTTCTTAAAATACTCTGTTCTTATCTATCTCTAAGCGTATTAAGTGCAACAGTTTCCTATTTGGAGAGCAATGGTCTGTTGTGTTTGGATCTTGCACAAGAATAGTTCCAGCCATTGGAGCCGACATTAACTTAGCATGCATGATAAACTAATTTCTTATGCAGAACTAATGTACTGACCGGTTTTTATAAAGCTATCGACATTGCTTTTAGTCTTGTTGGAGTAGTTTGACTCCCTTTTAATGCCTATAAGAATCAATAGACTTAGTGTTTGGGAAGATCGAGATTTCTTTTTACAGTATATTGAGGGAGGGAAATGAGGATAGCTCTTTTCGGGCATCTGATCATCACGTTAAGAAGAGAGACGTGCTTATAAGCCTTAGAGACTCATTTCTCGCATTAGGAGTACATAAGTGTGAGTGAATCAAGTCGTCTTTCTATCTCAGTGGCTAGGAGATCGATCAATACTAGTATTGTTTATAAATTTTCATTGTGTTTCTAAAACATATATTTGAATATAATTTTCTATTATAATTATAATATAGGGGTGATCGTTTGTGATATTTTTAGCGTTTTATGCTACAGCGTTACAACCTCAGCTGCAGCTGAAAAGCCACATAGCCATCAGTTAAAAAATAAAAACCTACCTCCTCTCCCTGTCTCTCTTACACGCATCCTGTCCTCATCCGCTTCCCTTGCCGTCCCATTTCACCGCTACTACCATCATAACCCCTCTCTGTCGCCTTCCCAATTTCCGAGAACAACAAGTTACTTCTCAGGGACTGCTCCATCTTGTCCTTATCTTTGCAGTTTTCATTTGTCTCGTGCTGCAAATATACATGTATATTGTAACATAGCGTATACAGTAAGAAAAAAATGCAATTGCCAAAATTCAAATTTTGCCAATAAAAAAGAGGCAAAAGGATGTTGTTTTTATTTTATATCTCTTCTTTCCAGTTTGGTCGATGCGTCTTGATCTGCCGTATGTATCTGATTATATTAATTGTGTGCATTTCGGCGCCAAATCGGTTGCTGTGAATTTTTTGAATGTACACTGCATGCTGAGGCAAGGACCACCAGCTGCTTGTTTTGGGCTGGCTGCTGTAGCACAGCTGAAGCGCTGCTGCAGCCAGTTCATCCGATCAGTCCCTATATATAAAAAATGTAAAAAAAGTAATTTTATTAAATTACTTTTTAAGAATAATATACAATCATGTTCTAGTGTCTTTAGATTAATATTTTAAAAGTGATTGATAGTCAAAGTTTAAATTTTTTAGACCATAACTTTGTTTAAAGTGTCAAAGATTATAGAACTTGAAGGTGTAGAGGTATAGTTTACTCTAGAGATTAGAAATTTCTATATTTATCAAAGAAAAAGAAAATAAGAGTTTAAATAATAATACAATTTAGAAATAACTGAAATTCAGAAAAAAAAGAAATATTGAAAGAATAATAACACAAGATTAATTAAAATTTGAAATAAAAAACAAAATAAATTCTAAACTTGGATTTTCAATACAAATTCCAAACAACCTGAAAAATATCATTAAAATTTGAAAAAAAATATAATAAAAAATTAAATAACTAAAGACTACATAACTAGAAGAGTCTAGAGCCTATAAATTCCCACATAAATCGGAGACAAAGAAAATAAAAGTTTAAGTAGAAATACAATAAGAAATAATTTAAATTTAGCATAAAAAATAGAAATATTGAAAAATAGTCCATCTAGAACAAAACACGAGATTATTTTAAATTTGGATTAAAGAATAAATAAATTTTTAAATAGGATATTCAATACAAATTTTAAACAAACTTCAAAAAGATCATTAAAAATCAAAACAAAAATATAATTAAAAAGTTAAATAAGTAAAGACTACACAAAAAGAAAAAAAATTAAAATATAATCTATAAATATCAAAATGTAAGATTAATTAAAATTCATAGAAAAAATAAAATAAATCTGACATTGGATTTCATTACTAATTCGAAATAAACTTTAAAAAGTATAAAAACTTGGAATAAAAATACAATAAAAAATGAATAAGTAAAGACGATATACTAAGAAGAGTCCTTCAAAAATACAATATTTAAATATCCAAAGTACAATTTAAAAAATTATAACAATACTACATATAAAAAATAAAGGGAAAAGAAAAAATAAAGTCCATAAGGAAATACTATTTATAAATAACTAAAGTTTAGAATAAAAATTAATAAATATTGAGGGAAGTGTCCGTCTAAAACACAATACAAAATTTAATATAATTTAGAATAAAAAATATCGATCTTTCAATGTATTATATTATTAAGACAGTGGAGATACTACATTTGTTTTAGATACTAGAAATTACTATGTTAATTGTAGAAATTTCACCTCCCTTTCTTTTTGGCTCCTTTCATGTTGGATGAAGGGATAGGTTTTCTTTTTGAGTTGTCTTTGATTGATTAAGACAAAATATATACCATTATATATAATGAATGACTCATGTTATAATAATGGTTGAGATTTAATTAAATATATGAATAAATTGGATTAGGTATCTTCTTTCTAATTTGAATATAAGATATTATTATTTTAAATTAGATATGGATTTGCGAGGGTAGATAGTACTATGGTATGCCATCTATAATAGAAAATTAAATCGCTATCCAGACGCGTTGTCTTGATAAAGTTACAGTACAAATCAATTTTGAATAGAAGCAACACATGTCGTAGTAGAAAAATGTCTATAATATAGCATTTAGGACCTTTACATGATAATGCTGGTATGATTATCCTAATTAACCACCAAGAACTTTATACAAATTAGTCTATCTATATTAATCCACGGTGGGCAGTGACGAGAATCCACGATAAGACAGTCAAACCTCATAGATTAACCGGAAGAAATAGTCCAAATAGAAAGCAACTAGTAGTAAACATTAACACCAAACTTAAAACTCATAAGTAATTAAGTTATCAGAAGTCAAACATTCTGCATGTAGTGTACGTTGAAGCTGGTAATTAGAGTACAAATCTAACTAGGGTTAAGTTGCTATATTTTGCAACAAAGGAAGTAACATATTCAGAATAATCCATAATAATTACAATATATATATATATATGTATGTATATGTAAAGATGTGTCCTTAATAATTATTTACTAGGAAGAGTCTATTAAAAATAAAATAAACAAAAAATTTTAAGACAAATTATTTTAAAAAATCATGTGAAATAATATCTAAGAATAATTTTAACTTGGACAAAAATAAAATAAAATAAAATAAACAACATTTCATTTCAAAGAAAATTCCATAATAAAATACCTAAATCACTAAAAATTTAGAGTTGAAATTCCATCTAATGTTGCCATACTTTTAAAACGGAGGAAGTAACAGATTTTAGTATAATCTGTAATAGTTAAAATAAATATATAAAGATGTATCCTTGATAAATACAAAAAATATTTAAAAAATTCCATGTGCAATAAAAATCAAAGAATGATTTTAGCTCAGACTAAAAATGAATTAAAATCAACAGCATTTTGTTTCAAAGCAAATTCCACAATAAAAACCTAAATCACTAAGAAAATTAAAGTTGAAAAAATATCAATTGTGTCAGCATGGAATATACCGAGTGAGAGTAGTTAAAATTAAATAAAAATATAGCTATTCGATTGCCATGGAAATTTCAAATATCTAAATGTCATGACTTGAAATATGAACTAGAAATATAATAAAACCTAATGTGGAAGATAAATATTATTTTTTAATAAAATAGAATTATCTACCCATTATCTAATTAAACATATATGTCATGCCCAGAAATTTACTAATAAATTTTAAACAAATTTAAACATATATATGTTTCAACAGCTTAAATTCGATGTTTGATATGTGGAAAACGAATGTTACAAGTAAAATTCGACTCTCTTGTAAATTAACAGTTTTCAGTTTCCAAATAAAATTGTAAACCAGTTTCCTATTTTTTGTACTAGATGGGCCATCACGTTGAAGCCGCCGGCTACTTTCAGCAGCCCATCACGGCCGACGGCAACCGAGGGACTAGCAGCCCATAGCCGCAGATGAAGCAAGTTCCTCCTAGTCACGGACTCACGGGCTGGGCTCCCGGCCATTGGCGGAGAAGTCGTCGTCGCCGGTGGCGGACGGCTCGACGACGTCATCCGGGTTTGACCACGACGCCGAGTCTCGATCGAGAAAACAACGAGTGGGGATAGGGGAATCCGACCGCGATCCCCGAGCATATTCCGCTCCCGGTCCACGCGCCGCCTGCAGTCATCTCCATTTCATTACTAGTTTACTACTACTACGTCTGTATTTATACGCTTGATTCTTCTTCTTCTTCTTCTTCTTTTTTCCGTCACCTGCCATCATCTGCATGATGTAATACTTGTTGTATATTATTTCTGAATGCACCATACGTGTTCAAGTGTCAGAAATTAAGCTTTGATTAGCTGTTCCGTTTGCTAATTAAGTAGCCTCTGTCTATATTATTACTAGGATATAGTGAGGATGTATGCATGTTATTGGAACTTTGCCGTGAGCTTGTCTTCTCGAGGAGATCATATACACGTACTTTGTTCCCAGACAGATTAAGGGTGTCTTCCTTTCGAAAAAGATTCTTGGACATGTAAACTGAGCGACGGATTAGAGTAAAATTAATTGAGTATTATTAAAAAAATTAAAAATAAATTAATATGATTTTTTAAGTAATTTTGTTATAAAAAATTAAAAAAACGTTTAACAATTGAATACCATACACACGAAAAACGAAAGAATTAGGGTTGAGAAAAGGAGGAGCCGAAGGGCAGCATAAATCAGCTATATATGTCAGTAAGTGAGCATAAAAACAAGATTCTTGTCTTTGTGCAGTCGCTGTTTCGTCGAGTTCAGGAAACCAAACCAAGCCTCATCCATCCATTCGGTTAATTTATCTCTCTGAAATTTAAACACCTACATATATAGTGTAGTACTGTACATTGAATTCATTATATCCAAAAAGAGGATTTTTTTTCGCATACGCGAACGTGGATTTAATTACAGGCACATGAAATAATCGTACCAAATGAATAGTACCCGCGAAAATGTTAAACTTGAAGCGCACACGCGAAAACAAGTTCCAGCTTCGCCAAAGTAGTTTCAAATCATACACACCCAACACCTCCTCCCTTTGTCTTCCTTTGCTGCGCCGCCGCCGTCGTCGTCTCGCGCTAGCTACCTAGCTCCACATGGCCGTGGAGTCTCGGGAAGAAGGCGACGGCGTTGACGTCGTCGTCGAGGACGACGAAGCCGGCGGACGGCCGGGAAAGGACCAAAGCGGCGCCGGCAGGGAGAACGGTGGCGGCAACAACAACAATGGCAGCACGTGGGAGATAGAGGAGATGGAGGATGATCACCAGCAGCCGGCCGGGCCACCGCTGCCGCATCCTCCTGCCGGCGCCACCGCCGCTGACGTGTACGTGGCGGTCGGCAAGGGCGGGTCAAGTTTGGAGGCGCTGTCGTGGGCGCTGCGGCGGCTCGCCTCGCCGCGGAGCTTCGTCTACCTCGTGCACGTCTTCCCCGTCGTCATCAGCATCCCCACCTCATGTAAGCCTACCTCTCCGTACGCTTTGCTCATTTCAAGCTTCAACCAACAGCTAAATTAAAATCTGCTCATGTTCATCTATTTGCTCCAAGAAAATCTGTCTCATAATTTGGTGTTTCTGGGTGGAGCTAGTGATTATTCAGTTAGAAGATACTACTTCTTCCTATATTGTTGATTAATCTAAAGATCTATCATATATTCATATGTCCATTACTCCCTTGTGATTATTAAGCTGCTTTTGATCGCCTTCTCGGTCACGGTCAGCTGGGTTAGAACAAGTGTGTTAGGTCTATTGCCTACGGAAAATTAGAGCGAGGAGTAAATTAAGATGGTTAATTCCAAGGACTGTTATTGTTTCAGTTGGTAAGATCACCATTGGGTCCCAGCAATCTTAGGTTGGAGATTGGCCAGCATTGTTGCAATCAAGGTCAAGTTCTTGGACTAGCTTAAGGGGATTTGTCTGTGAGTGAATATTTCAAAGGTGGCATTGTCACAAGCTGTAGTTTCCATTCTAGATTTTTGGACCTCCTGCCGTCCTACGTCAGGAATATTTTGGCCCGTCGCAAACCTTTCAGCAAAAAAGTTCTAGAGCTGATGCTGACTGCATGGAGATACAAACAATGACACCCATGTGGCGTTGGGTTTAGGTGTGCACTAATACGATTGATCACCAACCAAGGCTTCTCTGGATAGGCAGGATAACCCTTTTCCGGAATGAGGGTAGTGGAAGAGAAACTGCAATATCCTAGTTGATTCGAAGGGATTACGTCTAGTTGGTTCTCTATATCTAAAATATGGGCATGTTCTTTATGGATAATAGACGAAACTAAATTTATGATAATTATTTGAGAACACAAACGAATAAATTAACATCTAGAATAAAGTTAAAAAACGATAAAAATGTTTTCTAAGAGAACCTAACGAAGAATTTTTTTATAAATATCTATTTAAAAGTTTAGAAAACGTCTTCATAATAGTTGTAAGACTATAAAAAAAACCTTATGCGTGAAAAGCTACATTTATTTTGTGCTATACATTTAGAATCCACTTCTTTCGATATCACAAAACCAATTTTGCTCGTTTACAGCTACATCCCCTTACGAATTTAATTTGCTTCATGCAATTCCGGATTTTGTTCTCTGTGCTCAACTCCATATACGTGGAGTATACATGATGGCAAACAGTAGAGTAGCGTTAGGTTTCTGAGATGCCAGCGTGAGCAGGGCGCGTTACTAACAGTAGTTGATGAACGATGTTACGCCTCCACTGAAGTGTGAACAGACCAGTACAGTGAGATTCCGCTCTACTAGCTTCTTTTCTTTGACACGCGCACAGCAATTCATCGATGAATGATGCAGACAGGCCATTCTTTGACATGGACCGGAGAGGCCAGGGCTTTAACCCACGTATATATCTGGCATCCAGAGAGATATATACTGTTGTATAACTCTCATTTAGGCTAGCTAAGCAATAATAGATACTTTACTGCAGTTGAGAATATTAAAAGGAAATCATAAATATACTATACATAACTCTTTTATCTAATATAGTCCTAGGGCAAGTCGAAGTTGCACTTATTTTGTTATTTCGTCCCCATGGGGTTTTTTTTCCTCTAAAATGAATGCGGTATTTTTTTCCTATCACTTCTTATGTATAGTAGCTATCATTAATGGGAGAGGAGAAGCTAACTTTATAGTACACGTACTAATGTATCTATATGTAAAATCTTTTCATTTGGACATCATGATTTTTTTTCCTTCTAACTTGAGTCATTGTTAAATAATATACTACTCCCGTACAACATGTCTACAACCAAAAAATAGTAGCTGCTTTCTTTTCATGATAATTTTTTTTTTAATTTTCAATTGGTTCTGACCATTTGATAGAGGATAAGGAGGAGAATGGATTTGTAAAATTGATCGTTTTCAAGGGAATTCTTTTTTAGATTATTCTTACCAAAATGCTATATTTAAGATTACATAGCATTGAAGTAGATGCAATTCAATATTTTGTTGAAAGAGTACCTCAATATTTGTTTTGTGCGTCTCTCCCCAAGCCCAAAAATATTAGAACCTTTCCTGATACAGACAAAGTAATCTATATTCCGAAGCTCTGCTGCACCATCTGAATAGATAAAATTTCTGACTGTATTTTTTTCTGAAGACTGATTGTATATCTGAGCTCTTAAGTCTGAACAATACTAAGTTGATGCATATCTTCTGATGAACTTGACGTATGTCTCCTTGGATTTCTGAAATAGTAGGAATGTTGCCTAAGAGCCAAGCAAGCCCAGAGCAGGTAGAAACTTACATGAACCAAGAGAGATCAAAGAGGCGTGTAATGTTGCAAAAATATTTAGACCATTGCCGCAACTTTCAGGTAAACTGGTTACATCAGATCTTCACATTTCTGAGCTCATATAACAACTTGAGATGTATCTGCAAGGCACATATAGAAAAACAATTCTAATTCTTGTCATATCTTCAGGTTAATGTCGATGTGTACCTCATTGAGAGTGATCATGTTGCCGATGCGATCCTAGAACTTATTCCAGTCTTTCATGTAAAACAGCTAGTTCTGGGGGTTTCAAAATCCAATTTGCGGTAAGGTATATATACCATTCAACTTCCAATTAACAGAACTACAAAATGATTTACTGGCGTTTAATAAATAAATTCTGAATTTCTCTGAGTGAACATAGGAAGTTCAAGAGGGGAAGCACAATAGCAGGACAGGTTCAGAAGAACGCACCTCTCTACTGTGAAGTCAAGATTGTCTGCGATGGCAAAGAGGTTACAACCGTGCCAACTGCTGATCCAACACCACCACTCTCACCTTCTCCTGTAAATAACAAGAGTAATTCTATCAGCCCAACGCCACTTTCACCTGCAACAAATCATGATAACGGCGCTGCGACTGATGACAAAAGGGAGACTAATCCCAATGAAAGAAATAAAATTACAAAATATTTGAAATGCTTCTCGTTTTGATTTTATTTTTGTGGCTGCTGTTTCAGTCACTTTCATAGGTATAAAACACTGCACGCATGGCATCTTCAGACAGAAAAAAGCTTGTAAAAAACAGTTTCACCAATCCTGTGATCTTGTATCTCTTGATTCATTGTGTACAAAGGATGATAGTTTTGTCGTATGGGATATTTCCAGCATTTTTTCTTCATTGTTGTATGGTGAAGAGTAGTAGTTAATTACAATGTCTAGTGTCACATGAAAATTGCAGGCAAAGGACAGAAAATCTGGCAAGCTATTATGACCTCAATTCCTCATGTAGCTAGAAGATCAAGCAAGCAATAAAACAGAGGCAGACCCTCCAGTTGGCAACCTGGCAATCCTGGCATGGAGCACCATCATTGATCATAGATTACAGCATACGCATGTGACAATTTACTACTCCAAAAGAATTTGTCCTAGATGCGTAAATCAAAACCTCATTGCAGACAGGGATAGGGGAGAGGAACACATGGCTATGTCAAGTTGTCAGCCAATCATTCACTAACACAATTATTGAATTAGCATCTATGCTATAGCTAGTACAAACCAGTGAGCTATACTGAGATACAAAAACTGTTGTTACAGTCAACGGGTCAATATTGATCAACATTCTTTGCTCTAGATCAAACTTTATTCAGTGAAACTTCTCACTGAATGTGTGTCAGCTCATGCATATGGCTATTCAGCAATTGCAGTGACAAGCTGGTAATGACAATATAGTTAACTTGAAATGCTTTATCGGACATAAGTAACAGAACAATTGTTGAGTAATTACTTTGAGAAATACAGGGTCAACAAAACTGAGCTAGCTCTACACAAGCCAGAAAGTGGAGGCCTTTGTTCGACTCACTTGAATATTAACCATTTCAGAACTTTGCTGAGGAACATAAATCTGAATCCCCACAAGTTTACTTCAAGAAAAACAGAACAGGTTGACAGACACAAAAATCTACATACTAATCTGCAAGACACTACATGTGAAAACCTAAACAAGATGATGCAAACAAACGGAAATTATTTTATTAAGTCCTAAAAGAAATCAAATTCTAGATAGCTATCACTGCTTTTCTGGGCAGCTTCAGAAGGAGCAGCAGCAGACTCCAATGTCGAAACAGGTTGCTTTGGAGGCCTTTCAATCTCAACAGGCCTAGGAACCTCTGGAGGGCTTGCACAACGTATCAATGCCCAATTCACACCCTCAAAAAATGGATGCTGTTTTATCTCAGTGGCACCACGCTTGCAACCCAATCTTTGTTGGGGCTCCTTGACAAGTAGGCCCCTAATTAGATCTCTTGCTGAGAAGCTCACAACCGGGTATTCAGGGAAACGCAATGGCTGACCAATGACATTGAATAGTGTCGCACGGTTTCCAGAACCTTTGAAAGGTGTTTTTCCAAAAAGAAGCTCATACAAGAATATGCCAAAGGTCCACCAGTCGACAGCACTACCATGACCCTCACCTTTGATAATCTCAGGGGCCAAGTACTCATGTGTACCAACAAATGACATTGAACGTGCATCACTAGGTTCTGCTATGAGCTCAGGCCATGGGCTGACCTGATTGACAACTTCAGGCTTCGGTTTTCGATCTTTCTTTGACTTAGAGAAGAATCGGGGACCAAAGCATGTTGTGGGGGTGGCACACGATGGCTGTATAATGCAGGATGGCTCCACACAAGCTGGTTGAACACAATACGCCTGGTTGTTCTTCCGAAGTGCTTCTGCATCAGGGTTAGATGATTTGATCAGTGTTGGGCTCACTGCACAGCGCAGAGAGAGATCAAAGTCAGAGAGCATGATGTGTCCATCCTCACGGACAAGGACATTTTCAGGCTTGAGATCACGATATATGATACCAAGCATGTGCAAGTACTCCAAAGCAAGGAGTATTTCTGCCACATAGAATCTGCGACCAAGAAGAAAATGCAATATCAGTTTACTATGCTATCATCTTAATTTAGTACAAATAAATTAAGTTGCAAATAAGCAAATTCAAAAATTACATGGAACGAAACAAATATTACAAGTATATGCATGCCACTTTTTATGCTGTGCTTGCTACATGCTATTTGAGTTTTAGCTCTTAAATGTGGATCTAAGCTGCAGTTTTTAGTAATTCTAAAAAAAAAGTTGCAATGATAAAAGTAAATATCATGTGTGGAAATTAACTTTGCATGTGTTGACTTCACACTGACAATTCTCACAAAATTATGATCACAATCAGCTTATATACTTACTATAATCCATCCAATTATGCAGTTCCATTAACTTAAAGCAAACAATAACCTTTTCTGAATTTTGTACCCACGTTTTCAAAATTTATCAAAACAGACAAACATCATTATCATCAAAGCCTTTCAGTCCCAAAATAAATTAGAGTAGGCTAGAAATAAAACAGTTAAGAAAAAACAGACAAACAGTTAAGAAAAAAATAGTAAACCCTACAAGAGCACAAGATATTAATGTTTGTCATGTGCATTGAGTAAATAAAACATACTTGACAGCTTGTTCTGGAAAATACTTGCCACGCTGCCTCTGTCGAAGAGTATGCAGGTCTCCACCAGGGCAAAACTCCATAACCAGGCATGAGAATTTATCAGTCTCAAAATGGGTATATAACGTAGGAAGAAAAGGATGATCCAGGCACTGCAAGATTTCCTTTTCTGTCTGGGCTCGAAGCAACTTCTTGCGGCTTGCAAGTGATGCATTGTCCATAACCTTCATTGCAAAATAGCTCTTTGTTCCACTCAGTTCTGAAAGGTACACACTGCCAATATCACCACAACCTAGCTTCTTCAATAGCTTAAAATGGCTTAGGCCAAGGATTCCATCTCTAGTCCTGATCATCTGGATTGCCTCCCATTGTGAATCATTAGCCTTGTGAGGCTTGGTGACACTACTAATGCTGCTGCAAGCGCTTTCATCACTGACATCACTGCATGTGCTTGGCCTGCATCTGCTACTACTGAAACCTCTTTCTCCAGTCTCAGATGTTCCAACCAACCTGGCACTTCCAATTGCACTTGCTAGACCATGCTCCTTGCCTAATGCTGAAGATGATTTCAAGCTTCCATTCGCAATTCCATTCTCCGCAACACCCTTTTCTTCATCCGCAAGATGCTTTGGAACCAGGTTACCCTCAGTTACTTCTGCAGGAACCTTGCTACCCATAAGATCGACAGACTGATTTTGATGTTGAGTTGATTTCTGCTCCTTTGGCACCACCTCTGAATTCGGCTTGCTTGATTCAGCTGATCTTCCTGGCACCAATGCACTTTGTTTACCCGGACTGGTTGTCTCCTAAGAGGAATCATTCTGAGAATACAGTTTCAGTGATTGGATGTTGGGAACTGCTTGGGGCACTTGAGGCATTGCCTTTGAAGCCATTGATCCAACAATTGATATGTATATATCAGACCAGATTACAGAAAAACTACTGGCCAATCAAAGATTTAAGCTTGGTTTTGACACTTGCCATCAGAATCTGCGAAGAACGGTAAAAGAATTTTAATAAATTGGAGCATGCATAGAGACAAAAGAATTGCACAAAAACACAGAAACCCACCAACTCGATGAACAAGAGATCATCCCCCAACAATCCCAAAAAACAAAATAATCAAGAACCAACATCCACGCTCAGATCCATCAACCTCCCACAGTTCCACCACAACGAGATTCCTCACAACTGAATGCTAACTGAAGAGCACTCACTGATTTTATCTAACTCGCTCAAAAGGCATCACAAAAGTTTTATGTCCAAAACACTGAACCTGTCCAACCACCCACTAACCGCAATCATACAACTCTACAGATCTATCACTCCCCCACTTTGGAATAAACAAGTGCTAGGGATCAGCAAAGATGGCTTGTCCCATCAAAGGTGCCATCTTTTCCTACCAAAAGAAGAGAGAAAGGTGTTCCCCTATTTCCTAGCACCCGACCTAAACGAGAGGCCCTTTAATTTTTCTTGCAGCCACGTTGCAAGCAAGCAATGGAGGATGAAAGCAAGCAAGAACGGCCCCTGCAGATTATCGGCGTTTCCCCCTTTTCAAGCGGTTCTCACAAGTGGCAGTTTGATAGCGATGGTTGCTGCTGATATTATACACCACCAGTCACATCAAAACACAAACTTTCCTGCAGAAAGCTGAGGGGAAAGCAAGAACACCAAGAACCGCCAAAAGCAAGGTGCCCCCTTTGATCTTTTCTGCAGAAATGAAGACGCCGCAATGGAACCTCGCGTTCATCGGACAAAACAGAAAAAGAAACAAAGAAAGAAGGAAATAAAAAGCAAATCTGCAGGGCCAAATCACATCCCAAGAATAACAGCAGGGAAAGGAACAACACGAACAAGAAGAGACAGAATCTTCAGAAGGGATCGAAATCGATATGTCACCACACCAAGAACGGGGTACAGAACCTTCAGAGATCGACGAAACCTCGGGGCTCCAAGAACCAGGCGAGCGAAGAAGAAGAGCCCGGAGAAGGCGGATCGAGCCGCCGAGCATTTGACCCGGGAGGTTGCTGTGGGCTCTCCTGCCGCGAGTGAGGGGGGTGGTGGTGGTGGTAAACGAGAGAGAGCGGCGACGGGCCAGGTTCTGAAAGGACGGGTCTCTCTCTCATCCACTGATCTTTTTCTCTCTCTTCGGCTACTGGAATTTGATGTGGATTCGTTCCAAGATCGCAATGATTCTACCAAATATTTGGGGCTCCGGGTTGATGTTGAGGCCTTGATGTGATCTCCTCGCGGATTTGTCCCCCAAATGACATGGCTGACGTCAATCTTGCTGTCGGTAGCCGGTTTCAGGCGTACAGCGTGGCAAAACAGAATCGACGTGATATATAAGTACGTTTGGGTTTATCGATTTGATTTTTTTTCGTTACCAAATCGATAGAACGTGCTTGAAATCTTGTGTTTTCAAACTTAAAATTCACTTTAAAACATTTCGACACTTTCATGTTTCGATTTGGAACTTGATGGTCAGCTTTAAATTTTCCCAACTTTTATGTCATGCTCCAATGAGATCACATTATGCAGCACGAGTCTAGTAACAGAGCACTTTATCGCACAAAGTACTAATTAACCGCATGTATATCCTTGTACTTATTAAGTTACCGTGAACCTCCAACTTGGTGGAAATATGAAAATCACTCAAAAAGTGCGTACAAGCTTTAAAGATTCCAATATTCTCGTAGGCATCAGAAAAGTACCCTCGATGTTTTTGGGATTTCTTTTAACATTGTTTCCTTTTACTGGTAAGGTTTTGATTAGATCTTAATAAGAGAAAGGGGGTTGGATTATAAAATTTTGAGTAAATCTTGTAAAATTATAAGTATTTTTTATCAAACTAGCAAAACAACAAATAACACAAATCTATACATTTTATGATAATTTGTCACATAATTACATATTTAAGATTGAGTATCATAAGACATAGTATTAAAAAACTTAACTACATATTATTAAATAAACTATGTAGTTAACACCGAATTTGTCATAAAATTAAGATAGGGTAATTGATATTATGTGTTTTATGATGTAAACATAATATTATTCCATATTTTGTTGGAATAAAGGCCCACAAATGGTGGGAAAACCATATGTGTAAACTATGCTGACCTCACTTAAAAAAATTCCACAATAATTTGAGACAAAATCATAGACGTCTTACTAATGGAAAGCATGCATAAATTATATGAAACGTCATTTTTCTAGTTGGAACGGTACAATAATGTACATGAGGGTTGTACAACGTACACGACTACAGTATCAATAGTTGTACAGCCACTGTAACTGTTTTCAGATGCAAATATTATGAGTATTTTCAGAGGATTCAGGGTTAGTTGCAGTGAATGTACATCCTCTGATCTTGGGTAAATACACACAAGGAGTAGTAACACACGTAAAACTTCCAATGTCAACTAGTACAGCCAATGAGCCAAAAGAAGCTCTGTGACTGTAAATACTGCCGGGATAAATTTGTCCGGGCATGGTCAGAATTTTGCAGGTTAAACGTAAAAAATTTGCTGTCTTCTCCGAATTTTTTGAATTGGCCATATGGATGAAGTAATATTTTCTCTATTCTAAAATATAAAAATTCCTAAGATTTGAATTTTATTATATAATATAAAAGTTTCTAACATTATTTATATTACTATTTATTCTATCGATTATTTTTTATTTAAATTTATTCTTATTTTACCTTCTGTCTTTATTCATTCTAAGGGCATTAAAACCTTTCCTCATTTATCTTAATCTCGGTTAAATATTTTAAAAATATTTATATTTTAAAGCATAAGATAGTACAGCACAGTTCTCTCTCATTCAGCAGCACTCATGGCTTCTTTATTCCTCGGATTCTCTTCCCTGCTGCACGGAAACCAACGTAGCTGCTCAAACGATGCCAAGATTCACACGACGCCAAAAAAATTGAAAATTCAGAGATCAAACTTCACCTAAAAAAAATCCAAATTCGAACGTGCAGAGTTATTGCACCCATATATGTGTGCAGGTTAGATAGAAGTTCTGGATTCGCTATCAGTGCCCTCCGATCCGATGGCGATATCAGCAGCCATCAATGCACGAATAATGTCCGCCATATATTTAAAATTTACACCATCATGTTTAAGGTCAGTACAAGGGACAGGTCGGGAGGAAGGAGAAAAAGGGAACAATATGGTCATTCCGAATCGAAATTTTGGTTAAAAAAAGTTTCGAAGCACTGCTCTATAAGCTGAAATGCTTACTACTTTCCCAAAAAGGAAAAAAAAGAATTCAGTAAAAGCAGAGCCAAACTCTTAAAAAAAATGAAAGCGGGTGTATATAACGGACACTACTTTTTTTTTTCTCTACTATGACTATTTACCCCTAGTATTATTGCTAGTAGAGCATACTGTAAATATTATTCTAATATAACCAATTTCCCATATCAAAATTAGTGAGCCTAGCCCACACAAAATTAATGTTAGTTAGAAAGTGTAATTATAGAAGGTTAACTGTGGTATACCTGTGTGTGGTTACCTTGTTAGCCGTCACGATCATATACATAGAAAATAGAATTAATCATTTCCACACTTTTATGGTATCAGAACGATTCCAATTCGCTATCTTTTAGTAACCAAACCCGTCATCGTTGTTGTTGTCATCGTCCGACCTCCTTCTCCTCCGTCACTACTGTGCTGCGAGAGACTGTCAAGGTTCAACGCTCTGCCTCCTTAATGCCGCCGTTCTCGAACCAGCACCCGTCGTCGATCCGATCGCCACCACCGTTGCAGACTGCACGTCACCGGGTGTGTCGTCGGTCTCATCGCTCGCCCCGTAGCTGTCCTCATCACCAAGTGTGGCCACCGATCCGATCCTGCCTCCGCTCCCGAATCAGCGCCCGTCGCTAATCCGATCGCCACCACCGTTGCTGACTACATGTCGCCGAAAGTGTCGCTGGTCTCATCGCCCGCGTTGCCGATCCGATCGATCTGACCTGCCTGCTGCTGGTCCGATCGCCCGCCGATCCGATCTGATTGGATCTACTGTCGATCCGATCTGTTTGTCGACCTAATCGCCCGTCGATCGGTCCGATCAGATCCTGTCTACTGCCGATCCGATCGCCCTCCGATCCGATCGGCTCTACTGACGATCCGATCGTCCGCCGATCCGATCGGCTCTACTGACGATCCGATCGTCCGCCGATCCGATCGGCTGCCCATCCGATCTAGTCGGTTCCCGATCCTTCCGATCGGCTGCCGACCCCTCCGATTCGATCGGCCGATCAGCTGTCGATCTAATTTCGATCGACTGTCAATCCCTCCGATCTGATCCACTGCTGATCCGATTCTGATCGGCTGCCGATCGCCAGTCCTGCCCCTCATGGCTGGCGAAGACGATAGCGCCACTGCTTTCGAAGCCCACCGTCTCACGGCGAATGCTTCTCACACTGACGAAGTACGTCGGGCTGAGGAAGCCCATCTTCGCAACGACACCTTGGACGCGTACGAGAGCGCTCACGCAGCTCTCTGGACACAGGCCACCGCCGTCGCCACCGTCAAGTCACTCATCCTCATCGTCCTCGACAAGGCCATGGACTCCTACACCAAGTGGCATGGCATGTTCCTCACCGTCCTTAGCAAATATGCCCTCACCCGCCACGTCCTCAAGGATAAAGCGTTCCCCGCGCGCCCGGCGTGGCTCCAGGCGGACTGCTGCGTCCTCACATGGGTCTACGACACCGTCTCTAGTGATTTGTAGCAGTCACTGATGATGTGGCAAGGTCGCGCCCGCAACGCGTGGTGCTACCTCGAGGATGAATTCCTCGGCTAGAAAGAGTCCCATGCCCTTCTCCTGGAGACGAAGTTCTGCACATTCCACCAAGAGTCTCTGAGTGTTACCGACTACTGTCGTCGCCTTGAATCCATGGCTGCCTCCCTCGCCGAATTCGGTGACCCCATTGGTGACCGGCACATGGTACTCACGCTTCTCCGTGGGCTTAGTGGCCAGTTTCACCACATGGTGTCTATCCTCAAGATGTACAGATTGTTTTCGACATTTACTGAAACACGCACACACCTTCTGTTGGAGAAGATGGAGATCGACGCTCGTACTCCATCCCCACCAGCCGCCCTCGTCGCTACGACGCCGCGTCCAGCGGCTCCAGGTGCCACCGCTGCTCCCC
This sequence comes from Oryza coarctata, assembly GCA_030770085.1. NCBI lineage: Eukaryota > Viridiplantae > Streptophyta > Magnoliopsida > Poales > Poaceae > Oryza > Oryza coarctata. The sequence goes on from CM061472.1 coordinate 8,518,994, forward strand.
ACTCAGGAACGCCTCCTCCTCCGTGCCCTGCTGCACCAACCAGAGGACAGCGCAATGGCCACCGCCGTGGCTGCAGTGGACGTAGCGGTTTTGCTGGTGGCAGCTCTCCAGCGCCCTCTGCTAGAGCGGCCCTAGGTGGACAGGACGGCGCCCCTCCCGGTACGGTTGTGTACCCGTCCTTCGCCCACCCTTGGGCTGGAACCATGCGCATGTGACCGTACGACCAGTCCAGCCAACCTCCGCTGTCATAGCCTGTATTCCACACAGCCCTACACTATGGAGGTTTCGGTGCTCTTCCCGACACCTATGGAGGCACATACGGTGCCCCACCGAGCTACGGGAGAGCTGCACCATCGAGCTTCCAGGCACCCTCACCAGCATATCAGGCGGCGCCTTGGATGCCTAATCACGGAGGGTCTTGGCACCAGGACTCCCTGGTGTACTTCTTCAACACCATGACGCTGAACCAACCGGCCTCGGAGTGGTATGCTGATACGGGTGCCAGTTCACACATGACCTTAGATCCTGGTATACTCTCCACCATTTTCCTACCCTCTTCATCTACTCCTTCATCTATCGTTGTGAGAAATGGTGCTTTACTTCCTGGCACAACCACCGGATCCCATCGTTTTTCCTTACCGTACCGTGATCTTGTTCTTAATAATGCTATGGAATCACCCAACATTATTAATAATTTAATTTCCATTTGTTGGTTTACCATCGACAATAATTGTTCCATTAAGTTTGATCCATTTAGTCTTTCTGTGAAGGATCTACAAACCAGGAACGTGATCGCCAGGTGAATAGTTCCGATGACCTCTACCCATTTTTTGCACCATCTACCAGCACCTCCGCATTCATCGTCACACCCACCTCCCTTTGGCATTGTCGTTTCGATCATCTTGGTCATGAAGTTGTGTCCAAACTCATTAGGCCCAATGTCATTTCCTGTAATAAAGATAATATTGATCATATATGTCATGCGTGCCAACTCAGTCGTCATGTATATCTACCTTTCAATTCATCTACCTCTCGTGCTACTCACAATTTTGATTTAATCCATTGTGATCTATGACCTCTCCACTTGTTAGTATATTAGGATACAAATATTATCTTGTTATTCTTGATGACTGCTCTCACTACATTTAGACTTTCCCCTTCATCTTAAATCAGAGACATTTTCTACTATTTCTACCTTTTTTGCTTATGTTCGCACACAATTTGGCACCACCATCAATAGCATCCAGTGCGACAATGGCCGTGAATTCGATAATTCCTAGGCCTGCATGTTCTTTCTCTCCCACGGTGTTGCCCTCCACATGTCGTGCCCATACACTTTCCAACAAAATGGTAAAGCAGAGTGTTCCATTCGTACCATCAATAACACTTTGCGTTCCCTTTTGTTTCAGGCGAGTCTCCCTCTAGCTTACTGGGTTGAGGTCTTTCACACCACCACATATCTTGTGAACCGCCTCCCTACCTCAACTCTCACCTCCTCCACACTATACTACGCTCTCTTCTTTGTCCAGCCCTCCTATGATCATCTCAAAATTTTTGGTTGTGTCTGTCACCCTAATATATTCTCTACAGTGCCCCACAAACTTGCCCTTTATTCTTCTCTATGCGTGTTCCTCGACTACTCTTCGGAGCACAAAGGCTATCGATGCCTCGAGTTTCAGTCGAACTACATTCTCATTTCTAGACATGTCGTTTTTGATGAATCATTTTTCCCTTTCTCCGACATATCTAGCACACCCATGGCACCCTCCGCCCTGTACTTTCTTATCGATGATCATAATCTCACCGCTTCAGTTCTTGGAGCTCGTTTTGTGCATGCAAGTACCGTAGCGGCACACCCCGTGCACGAGGTCCCACTTGCGCCATCAAGCCCTGGTGCAGGGCCGTGGTCGCCCGAGTTCGCGTCGTTTGGTACCGCTTCCCCTGTGCACCTCGCACAGGTCACTGCCAGCGGTGCCACACCAACCACGAGTGTTGCCGATCCTGCTGCCCCTGCTGATCGCTCGCAGGTTGTTGCCAGCGGTACTGGCTGCACAGCTGCCACTCACCCGATCATCATCCCTCCGGTCACCAATGCACACTCTATGCGCACGCGTGGCAAAGCTGGTATTGCACAGCCCGTGGATCGCCTCAACCTCCACACTATGCCCATGTCACCTCTTCCTCACTCCGTTCGTGATGCACTGTTAGACCCCAATTGGCACTCTGCTATGCAGGCTAAGTATGATGCTTTGATTGTCAACAACACATGGAGTCTTGTGCCTCGCCCTCCTGGCGTTAATGTTGTGACTGGCAAGTGGATTGTTCGCCGATGGGTCTCTTGATCGCTACAAGGCTCACTGGGTACTGCAGGATTTCACACAACGCCCCGATGTTGATTATGGTGAAACTTTCAGTCCCATTGCCAAGCCTGCGATAGTTCAAGTTGTTATCTCCCTAGCATTATCTCAGATTGGCCCATTCATCAACTAGACGTGAAGAATGCATTTCTCCATAGCACTCTCACTGAGATAGTGTACTGCGTGCAGCCCTCTAGATTTGGTGATTCTTCTTGCTCAGATTTTGTCTGTCGGCTTAACAAGTCCTTATATGGTTTGAAGCAGGCTCCTCGTGCTTGGCATTACAGGTTTGCCTCTCACCTCGTGTCACTTGGATTTGTTGAAACAAAGTCAGACACTTTGCTCTTCATATATCGCTGTGGTCTAGACATGGTCTACTTACTGCTATATGTTGATGACATTGTCCTCACCGCCTCCTCTGCTGGATTACTCAAGCACAACATTGAGGCTCTCTAGCATGAGTTTGCTATGACGGATATGGGTCAGCTGCATTATTTTCTGGGCTAGCGTGAGTTTCCTTTCTCAGCGGCAGTACAGTCAGGATATTTTATAGCGTGCCGGGATGAGTGCATGCAAGCCATGCAGCACGCCTGTTGATCTACACTCTAAATTATCTGTTGATGGACCGTTTGTCGCTGACGCTACATAGTACCGTAGCCTAGCCGGCGCTCTGCAGTATCTGACTTTCACCTAACCAGACATTAACTTTGTAGTTCAGCAGATATGCCTCTATATGCATGATCCTCGAGAGCCGCACCTCACTGCTCTCAAGCGGACCATGCTCTACTTGTAGGGCATCCTATTTCTTGTGCTGACCATGTACCGATCTTCACCTACAGATCTTGTTGTTTACATAGATGCCGACTGGGCTGGTTGCCCTGACACTCGTCGGTCAACCTCTGACTACGCAGTATTTCTCGGGGATAACTTGGTATCCTGGTCTTCCAAGAGTCAGCATATGGTCTTCAGATCGAGTGCCAAACCTAAATATCGTGCTGTGGCGAATGGTGTTACTGAAGCTACCTGGTTATGACAGCTGCTCCTTGAGCTTCGCTACCCCTCTCGCTGTACTACCTTGGTCTATTGCGATAATATCAGTTCTGTATATCTCTCCAACAACCCAGTGTAGTATCAGTGGACAAAGCATGTTAAGATTAATCTCTATTTTGTTCGAGAGAAGGTCGCCCTTGATCACGTTCGGGTTCTATATGTTCCTACAACATCGCAGTACGCCGACGTCTTTATCAAGAGCCTTTCTACCTCACTATTTCAGGAGTTTCGATTCAACCTAAATATTAGCGATGTTCTCAATTATACTGCGGGAGAGTAATAGTCTATTGTAATTATATAAAATATAATTATAGTAGATTAACCAGCCGTCGATACTGATACATTGGAATTAATCATTCTCATACACGAGTGATTGACGATTGCAGGTCTGCCCACCTGCAGTGGCAGAGACAGGAATTATAATATAACACAAATTATTTTCTGGTGAAATGGAAAAGATGCGCATGCAAGATGCCTCCAGACAAGCGACGGTCCAGTAAGTTGGACCAGATGGATCAGAGTTGCTCCAATTTGCCATGCAGCAGGTTGGGCATCACAATCATGGACGGCAAATGCAGGGAGGCAGCAGCCTCCAGCAGTTCGAGTGTAAGGGTCATGGCCCATCATCTTACACAGATCTTCATATACATGCATCCCCTACTCCAGCTTATGCCTTCTCGCAAATCATGTCTGTCATTTGATATATCTGAATCAGTATCAGTTACTAAAAGATATTCCCCTTTTTGCTGAATCTAGTTGTGGCATGTATCGGATGTCATTGCTGTCTGAAGATTAGCAGTGTACGCCCTTGGCATGTCTGCATGTGCTTGACTCATTTTGTTTGTAACCATACGGGCTGTGAAGATTACTTTGAGAGAAGAGTAAAACAGCCATGTGACCAGAGAGTTTGGCTTTAGGACATGTGGGTGCAACAAAGAATAATGTGGGGATCTTCAAAGCTTTGGGGTAAAAACTTTCTTTAGGGTAATGCAGCAATTGTAGAGGCCTCCAATTCCAATATGTCCATCCACGAATTTACCCCCAAAAAAAGGTGCTTGGTATAAAGATGAACAAATAACGATTCCTAATCTACAAATTGGATAAAAACAAAAATTAGAATGATCACATTTGTGTGGCCTACCTTAGTTTTGTCATGCATATAGGTCCAGATGGCTACAATTTTTTGTGAGGCATGTACCCCAGGATCTACCACTTGGCCACACAGATGTCGCCTACACAAATTCTCGTGTTCCTATAGCAATCATCAGTATTACCTTTTGCATTCATTCAATGAATGTCGATGCAGGAACATGTTCCATGAACCAAAGTGAGCTAGTATTACTGAAAAGAAAAATATTGTGTCCAGACTCCAGACTGAACTCTAGGTTTAACTCAAGATGAGTTGGATTTTCAGGGTGTTCTATCTACGTGCAGAAACCCTGATCTACGACTACATATGAAGGTAATACTATCATAAGAGCTTTCTTCTGACTCAGTTTGTGTTGTAAACCGTCATCCACATTTTCAGATCATCAGGTGTGTATGCCATGAATGTGGCTTAAAGCTATCTCAGATTATCACTATTGATTCGAGTTTTATTAGTAATTCCCAACACTATGTTTAGTCACAAAACAACTAAAGATTGGGGTGCATGGATGATTTCAGTGGTAACTGTTCATAGCTCCGCACATAGTTCTGGCATCTATTCTTAAAAAGATATGATCTGGTGTTGTTGTTTGTAGCCTATGTCAATGTCTAACTATTCATGTAGTTAATTGTGCCGAACTCTGTTCCCAGAGAGAATCTGCCAAGAGTGAAGGGCCTAATAAGCTCCTTTGATATACACAAGTAATCCAATCCCCTAAAGGCAGCCCCACCAATGAGGCCATTCTAATGTTTTACTACAAATTACCTGCGTAAAGAATTCGATCTTGCGAATCTAACAGGGCCTATATGACAATATGCATAGGGCGCAGAATAATAGAACATGTCACACGGATGGAAGAGTTCCTTACTGTTTTTGATGGTACCATTGAAACTCTTCAATATCACAGCACTGCAGTAACTATGCCTGATATGGATTTCTAGGGTAAGGGTGGAATAGGACACTTGCACTCTAATAACAGTAGTAGAGCTTCTTTCTAAAAGAGGCTTAACTTTAGAGATTCATTGATTGGTTGATAATAGAGTATAGGGTCTCTTTATATATAGGGAGGATAGAATTGACATCTTAGAAACTAATCTCTAGTATTATTGAAACCAATCCAATATCTATTTCTAACTTTCTAATCTAATATCTTTCTTTGACTTATTCCTAATTTTCCATGCCTAAACTGCTGCATTGCGGGCCTGTCTCATGCCCATAATACTATATCCCTCATGGGCAAATAACTTGTTTCATGAGTTGTCAGCTATTCCTCTCTAATATCTTAACAATATTGGAGTTGTGTCGCTCACTGGAGCTAAAATCTTGACAATACTAGAGTTGTATCCATTAAGTAGCCGAAACCTGAGTGGATTAGTCTTAGAGAAGAGTTGTCTAGCAGCATAGGATCAAACGGAGTAGATCGCAATACATCAATAAGATAAAGTAAATGTAGCTCTGGTTAAAAGTGAAATATCAGTTGACACTAATTGTAGAATGTGTACAGTGACTATAAATCCTCCCGAGCGTATACAAGGGGGTCGGGTCTATATATATACAGCCCAGGCTAGTGGTTTGTCTAACACCCCCTCACAGTCGCAGCGGGAGGGGAACGGACGCAGAGACTGGACCGAAAACAGGTGAACAAAGGCGTGGGCAGGCCTTTGGTCATTATATCGACAAACTGATATGCCGATGGTACATGGAGCACCCTAACCTGTCCTAATGCAACCTTGTCACGGACAAAATGGATATCGATCTCGATGTGCTTGGTGCGTCGGTGATGGACCGGGTTGGCAGTCATGTAGACGGTACTGACATTGTCGCAGTAGATGACGGTCGCGGTGGAGAGGGGTGCATGGAGCTCCTGGAGAAGCTGGCAAAGCCAGCAACACTCGGCGACGGCGCGGTACTCGGCTTCAGCGCTAGAGCGGGACACTATAATCTGGTGTTTTGAGGACCACGATATGAGAGTGTCACCGAGGTAAACGCAGTAGCTGGACGTAAAGCGTCGAGAGTCGGGGCAGCCTGCCCAGTCCGTGTCGGAATACGCGGTGAAGGAGTCGATGGGGCTGGAGCTGAGATGCAGCCCGCTGGAGAGGGTGCCCTTCACGTAGCGTAGGATGCGTTTGAGCAGCGTGAGGTGAGGTTCGCGCGGAGCGTGCATGAAGAGGCACACTTGCTGGACAACGTACGTGAGATCGGGTCGGGTGAGTGTGAGGTATTGGAGAGCCCCGGCAAGACTCCGATAGTGAGAGGGATTGGCAATGAGGGCGCCATCGGCGGCGGAGAGTTTGGCTCGAGTGTCGACTGGGGTGGCCGTGGGGTGACAGTCGGCCATGTCCGCACGCTGGAGGAGGTCGATGGCGTACTGGCGTTGGGAAAGGAAGAGCCCATGGATGGAACGGGTTACGGAGATGCCAAGGAAATAGTGGAGAGGACCAAGATCGGTCATGGTGAACTTAGAGTGGAGTCAAGCCATGATCTGGTCGAGGAGAGATGTCGAAGGCGCTATGAGGGAAAGTGAACAGGGAACTATCGGACGCAGAGGCTATGAAGCCGATGTGCTAAAGATAGGCAGCAAAGCGCTGGTACCAAGCACGAGGGGCTTGTTGAAGGAGACAGACATCGTCGGGCCAAGAAGGGTCGACGAAGCCTGGGGGCTGCTGGCAGTAGACTGTTTCCGTCAGGCGACCGTGAAGAAAGGCGTTCTTCACGTCTAGTTGATGGATCGGCCAGGAGCAAGAGGCAGCAAAGGTGAGGACGACTCGGATGGTGGCGGGTTTGACAACGGGACTGAAGGTCTCGTCGTAGTCGACACCGGGTCGTTGGGAGAAACCCCGGACTACCCAGCGAGCCTTGTGATGGGCAAGGAAGCCATCGGCGTGAAATTTGTGTTTGAAAATCCACTTACCGGTCACAATGTTGGCACCGGAAGGTCGGGGAACGAGGCGCCAGGCCTCGTTGTCTATTAGGGCCTTGTACTCGTCGGCCATGGCCGCGCGCCACTAAGGGTCGGTTAGGGCTGAGCGAGAAGTTGCCGGGATGGGCGAGATAGAGCTGTGGACGGCGGAGAGACCGTAGCGTGGAGTGGGGCGGAGAGACTCGGTCTAGGAGCGGGTGACCATGTGAGAGGTGGAGGGAATTGGAGCCGATGGGGGTGTGGGAGTAATGGGAAGAACTGGTTGGGTGGGGGCGTCATCGGCTCCGAGTCGGCGACTGTAGACAAGAGGAAAAATGAGGAATTAGATCGACCTGAGCTGATGAGGTTGGGTGGGCCGAGTATTCCGATCGGTCCAATAGAGATGGATCAGCCGTTAGGGTGGGAGGAGCTGATAGGGTGGGGGGAGCCGATGGAAAGTGAGGAGCCGATGGAAGTAGGGTGTCCGATAGAGAGGGAACGGTATCGGCTAAAGGATAAATAGGATCGGTATCGACCGATGGAGGTGGGTCCGATGGGGGTCCGATGGTGGGGACATCAGACCGAGTAGTGGTGGGATATGTGACGGGTAAATCCTCAGCAACGGCCGATGAGGGGGCCGATGGAGAGGGTAGTGGAGGAGACTTGGTCGGCACGGTGTTGGTGAGGAGAAAGTCGAGATCACTAGAGGAGGATCTCGGATGAAGGAGACCGAAGGAAAAACATGTCTCGTCAAAAATGACGTGATGAGAGACGAGGACCCGTCGGGTGGAAAGGTTGAGGCATCATTATCCCTTGTGAGAGGTGGAATAGCCGAGGAGAATACAGGCGGTGGAGCGGGGAGCAAGTTTGTGGGAAGCTGTGGCGGTGAGATTTGAGTAGTAGAGGCACCCGAAAACGCAAAGATGGGAGTAGTCGGGCGCCGTGCGGTAGAGAAGGGCATAGAGAACGTTGTTATGAACGGAGGAGCATGGGCGCCGATTGAGAAGGTACGTCATAGTAGCCAGAGCTTTGGCCTAATAAGTAGCGGGTAAGTGGGCGTGAAGTAGCATGGTGCGACTGATGTTGTTGAGGGTGCGAAGGAGGCGCTCGGCTTTGCCGTTCTGAGGAGAGGTGTAGGGGCAGAAGAGTCGGAGATGAATGCCTTGCGAGGTGAGGAGGTTTGTAACGGTATGGTTGACGAATTCCGTACCGTTATCAGCTTGTAAAGCCTTGATGGGGAGGTTGAACTGAGTGGATACGTACGTGACAAAGTGAGTGAGGTGAGAGGCGACCTCGGATTTGTGGATGAGCAGGAAGGTCCAGTAATAGTGTGTGTAATCATCAAGTATAGCGAGATAATACTAATTACCGGAGACACTTTTAACTAGGGACGTCCATACATCACAATATATAAGTTCAAATGGACGCGAGGTACAGGAGAGAGAACTAGAAAAGGACAAACGCACATGTTTGCCAAGTTCACATGAGTGGCAAACTGTGGAGCTGCTGTGAGTACATCGGATGGAGACGCTGCGACAGAGGGTGGCGACAACGTCGGGGTCAGGGTGGCCGAGGCAAAGGTGCCAAAGGTTGGTGGAGAGGGCGATGCTGGCGTGTGGGGTGGATGGCGCAGCGGGAATGGTGTAGAGGTCTCCGCCACTATTGCAGCGAAGTATCTATCGCCGGATTGGGATATCCTTCACGGAGAAACCAGACGCGTCAAATTCAATGGAGCAGTGGTTATCTCATGTGAATTGGCGAATAGATATAAGATTGTGAATAAGAGAAGGAACGATAAGAACATTGCGCAGGGGGAGGTTAGTGGTGGATGTAGACAGAGAGGAGTCATCGCGGCATTAGACAGGAAGAGAGTGACCATTATCGATGGTGACAAAAGGGGAGGAAGAGGGGTGACAGGAGCGAAGTATACCGGCCGATGACGCTATGTGTGAAGACGCCCTAGAGTCTAGCACCCAATGGTGCTGTGGTTAGAGAGTCATCTGGTTGAGGGCAGCGACGAGGCCAGCCTGGTTCTAGGAGGGAATCGACTGGGTGGTTGGGGTCGGTAGCATCGGCTAAGGCGGTAGAACGAGAGCCGATGCCAGGTGAGCCTGGGGATGGACGCCGAGAACTTCGGGTTGCCAGCCGATGGGGCTGTGTGGCTGGGCTGGGGCGCCCAGGGGTTGTAGCAGAGCCACGGACCCGTGGGACTGGCAGGGTGGGTAGGGACTAAGGTAGGTCGTGGTGGCGTCGGACCCTACCAGGTCCTACCTTTGCCTTTGCCCTTGCCTTTCCCGATGCGGGCTATGTTGCTGTGGCCGGATCCATGGCCACCAGGACCACGGGAGGAAGGGGCAGCGCAAGAAGCTTGGCAGCCATTATCGGCTGTGGCAAGGAGAGCGGTATAAGCCACTGTCTTCTCATCATTGGCTAGACGGAGTTCTTTAAGAACTAGCATGTCATGAGCCCGGACGAACGATGGAAGGGGTGTGGCGTTGGCGATGTCATCGGCGGTGTTGGAGAAGCGGGGATTGAGGCCTCGCAGAAGCGCGAGGACGAGTTGAGAGTCAGCCACAGGGTGGCCGACGTCCCGGAGAGCAGCAGCCTTGATTTTGAGGCGCTGATAGTACGAGGAGACAGAGGAGTCGCCTTGTACCATGGAGTAAAACTCGTTGAGGAGGAAGATGGCGCGAGGCTGCTTGTTGGCTAGGAAGATCCGCTCGATGGCCACCCAGAGGTCCCGAGCGGTGGGGTCGGTATCGTCCATGGCGAGGTCGAGGATAGAGTTGTCGACCGAGCCGAGCAGCCAGCTGCGCACGCAGCACTCGGCGATGTCCCACTGAGGATCATCAGGGCGAGGTGGAGCGGAGCCATCAATATGGGACCGGAGGCTGAATTTTCCACAGAGGGATTTAAAGAAGAAAACCCACTTGGAATAATTAGCGTTAAGGTCAAGGGAGATAGGAACGTGAGATTTCACGTTCACAGCAGCGTAAGGAGGGGAGAAGATCGACGAGGTGGTGCCCGAGGTGTGGTCTGAGGCACCGAGGGCCGGAGTAGATTCGGCGACTAGGAGAGTGCCAAAGCTGAGAGCGGACTCAGTGGCCATGACGGGAGAACGGGAGCAAAGAGCTGATGGGAGAAAGAAGCCGATGGGAGGGGGAAGCTGATGAGAGGACGGATCGGCCGATCAAGGATGTGAGAAGCCGATGGGAAGTGGGCCACGGAGTAGGTGAGGAGTGGGTGGGTCAGAGAGTGGTTGGGTCACGGACGCGCGAGGATTCACGTCCGTGAAGAAAAGATTCACGTCCGTGGACTCGTGGAGGCTAAGGAGTGGGCGGACGCGAAAAAGGCAGGGAGTGGCCGGACGCGAAGAGAATATGTTCGCGTCTGGGAGGCAGGGATTCGTGTCCGTGGACACGTGGACACGTTGGACTAGCTCGGACTTGAGGGGAGAAGGTTCACGTCTGAGAGCCGTTGAGCGTGTCGGAAAGGGCGAGAACCGAGGGAGGTTTCCAGCCGATGGAGGGCTGGACAAGTCCAGCCGATGGAGACGACGAGCGCGGAGGTACGCCGGCGTCAGAGGAGAGATGCACGAAACAAGAGGAAGAGCAGAGACGGGTGCGAGGCGGGATGAGGAAACGGATCGAGACCGTCGCCTGGTCGCGCGGAGGTGGGACGGAGAAAAGAAGGTGACTGCGGGAGAGACGGGGAGAAGAAGAAAAGGAGACGAGAGAGCGAGGAGAGTACCGGGAAGAGAGTCGGCGACAGGAAGAAGACGTCAACGATGAGGAGGAAAGGGTCGGCTCGCCGGAGGGAGAAGTTAGCGCGCCAGGATGTCTAGACTTGCTCTGATACTATGTAGAATGTGTACAGTGATTATAAATCCTCCGAGCGTATACAAGGGGGTCGGGTCTATATATATACAGCCCAGACCAGTCGTCTGTCTAACACTAATAAGATTGCCAAAATAGATGGTGGTGGTTGTAGAGGTGGGCGAAAGCAGGACAGAGTAGTGATGCTAGCAGAAGGAAGGAGCATAGTAGGAAGATGGCGTCACAATGAATTTGGATTTGGTGGTGGAATTGGTGGAGGCAAAGGAACATCCATTGAAAGCAAAGGAGTAGAAAAAACGAGCAGCAACATGGATTATAATTGTTGGTGGTGGAAGATGAGCAGTGGCTTTGTGGAGGGTAGGTGGTGCCTGTTAAAGCAAAGTAGGAGTGGAACAAGGGGGAGGAGGTGGGGCTGGCTGGGTGGCACACGTAGGGGAGGTGGAGTGGGTTGGTGGGATGGCATAGATGATGTAGGCGGAGAGGGCCGATGGAATTGCATGGAGTTCTCGATGGGCTCTGAAGCGTTTTGTGGAGGAATCGCTGATGGCAACCGTCTCAAACTCAATCTGCACATGGGGTGCAGTTGTGGAGATGAATGCATGGTGAAGAAGGTCTCCCATGTTGAATTTTGGTAGAGATGAATCTGTTGTTGTGATTGAGATGGAGGTTGTGGAAGATGGCTGCTGCTTGCTTGCTGCAGCGATGCTCGATTTCTTGTTATGCTTCTCTTCTGTTAGCATGATCTTTAGCTTAGTAAGGCCGTGTTGTTGAGGGAGAAAAGTTGATGTTGTTGTAAGTGTAGGTGGTAGCTTCGCATCCACTATAGTAGCACATGATGCCTCCTTCTACTTCACTATAGCATGACCTCTAAGTCAGTAAGACAATAAAAAAAATTCTGAAAATATCACTGAAACGGAGCTTGAGTTTTTTTTTGAGTTTAGGCCAAGTCTAAATTCTGTAGGCTCACTCGATCAACACATACGGCATCGCGGCAAACCCAGTCAGGTGGCTAGATGCAATCCACTACTTCTCTTCTTCTATAATTCGCTGCTTAACGAAAAACTGCATAATACCCTCTAACCAAATTTGCATATCATCCTTACTATCGAATGTTGGGAGAGATTTTTTTTTGAAACTGTGGACGGCAGGAGATTTGTTGGATATATTAGAAGAAGTTTGCCCAAACAGATAGAAAGGAAGTGTGACAGTCAGAAGTAAAAAAAATACGCTGGGGTAAAACTTTGCTAAGGTATTACAAGGGGCTGTGGCGCACCCTGAAAGACCTCTCATCGGGAGAGTCCAGATTGTGCAACTTAGTCTATGTTTTCCTTTACTAAGATGGCAACTTGACTTTCATTTTTCGAAGAATGTTGGAAGATTCTTCAATTACACTCTAGCCAGACGTTCCACCATGTCGACAGAATGGCTTCTAGGATCTTTCTTCTCTCAACAGTTGGTGAGAGAGCAGTTAGAGCTTCCCACCAATCAGTTATGCCTGAGGTGAGTGTTGTTGGGGGATTAGATCATAGCCCAGCTAGCTACACTTTGTTCCACACTACGTTTGTGAAGGTGCACTCCTTTGCCAAGTGTGTGGCGTCTTCGAAAGCATTTGTGCACAAGATGCAAATCTCATCGCAGGGCTAATGTCATCGCTTTAAGCTTTCAGCAGTTAGCATTCTTTGATGAAGGATCAGCCATCCGAAGAAATGCTGCTTTGGTTCAGTGTGTGTTCTTTATAAGGCTGCGAAGTTTGCATGTGTTGTTGCCCCTTGGAATTGAGCAAGGTTGGCACTCTTCGCTGAGTATTGCCATTTTCATTCTACTTCTAGGTGATATCGTCTGCCACTCAATCGTGCAAAGCAGTGCCCTAAAGTTTGCTTCCTAACTGGACATGCTCATCAATCTCCACCAGCGTGGTTATTGGGTGTAGCATTGCTAGCCAGTGGTTGTTCCATCCAGCCAGTGGTGAGACCAAAAACATATCTTGCTTCCATCTCCTATAGTGATCTTTGTTCCCGCCTAAAAAAGGTTTCTATCTAGTTCATCGCATGGGCTGCTCATGTTTGCCCAGGGCTTCGTTTCATCTTTCCAACTGAACCATAGCCAACACAGCCTTAAAGCTCTTGCAAACTTCTCGATATTCAGAATTCCTAGTCCTCCCAAGCTCTTTGGTTTGCATACATAATTCCAGTTTAGGAGATTGCTACCTGCACTAACCTTTTCTGTGTCTTCGCACGTCTAAACCGATCAATTCGTTTGTATAGCCATTTGTTTGGCAAGAGGACAGTGAGGTGGTAGATTGGTGTTGCTCACAGGGTCAATTTTACTAGCACCTCTCACCCGGCTGCTGTGAAGAACCAACCCTTCCATCCTGGTATTCTAGAGCTAACTTTATCCACAAGTGGTTGTAGCTCAACCTTTCTGAGCTTTCTCGTGTGTAGAGGAAGACCAATATATTTGCAGGGGAATGACTTTCTATTCCCAGGGAAAGAGTGTAGGATTGTGTCGAGGTTGATCTCATTACAGGAAATCAGGTAAATCTCTGTTTTTTTTCCATGTTAGCGTGTAGGGCGTTGACCTGGGTGAAAATCTGCATAATCTTCTTCAGCGCCAGGAGCTCATCCTGGTTTGGCACCATGAAAATAGCCACGTGTCAGCGTAAAGAGAGCAACAAAACCTTCTTTGTCTGTGCATCACGTTAGAAAGGATGGATGCTTCTTCAGCCTCTTTAATGATTGTTGCAGTGGCTTCATTGCAAGTACGAAGAGCATGGTGGAGAGTGGGTTGTCTTGTTTTAGGCCTCGCGCATGTTATATGTGCTCTCCTAGTACGCCGCTAAGGAGAACTCTGGAGGAGGAGGTTAGAGATTCAATTGCACTATTTCTACCCAAAACCAAAATTTTGAAGGGTCTCGATTAGCCATGATCAATTGACCATATTGAAAGCTTTTAAGATGTCCACCTTGTTGAATAGGGTAGGCTTCTTCTTTCTTTACGTTGAAAAGCTCCATCATTTTTAAATAACTGATAGCGGACATTATTCATCTTCATTCTTTCACTACTCATTTCTCTATAAAATATTAACAAACACTAAACTATATGTCAAGCCATTAAAGTGAATCATGTCCACAAAACTTGCATTAACTTTAATCTAAATAATAATTAATTATCAAATTCTAATACCAGTAAAGTCAAAGTAGTTAACTATTTGAAAATGGAGGTAGTATTATTTACTCCAATCATTGGATCTGGTGCCTGCAAAAACATCCCTGCCTGCTTAAAGGAAAACGTGAAACAGTTTTAACCCAACAACATTCTCAATTTCTCGTTAAGGCCTCTTTGCAACAGGGGATTTTACAAGGTTTTTATGGGAATTGAACTGATTGTGATAAAAAATCCAATAAAATTCCTAGGTTACAAATGATTTTAGCTGGAAGGATTGACGATCTAGAAGAGCTTTGGGATGAAAAGCACACAATAAGAGATGTTACATAAAATCGCCAAACAAGACTCAATATCTTAATGCATCTCATTTGTTATATATTAAAAATTCATTAAATATCTTACAAACATTCCCAACCCCATAACATGGTAATCTAATAAATTAGAGAAAATACTACAAATTCTAAAAAAAGTTAAACATGTTATTATTGATTTTCACTCGCTAGTTTTCACCGGTAGATCTCCCATTAGATTTATCTTTTATATAAAACACACATCCCCCACCACCCTCCTGGGCATCCTGTACGCACATACATACATATACCACACACCCTTCCCTTCCCTTCCCTTGTTTCCTCTCTCAAAAAAGGGTTATTTTAGTTCGCTGAAAAAAAACGAAAAGAACACATGCTACGTACGATAAAAAAACACAGATAAAGCCGAAAAGCATACTTATGTACGTAGTATGATCGGAAAAAAAATCAACCCATCTTTAAACTAGGATGTTTTATAATACAAAGATAAAACATATTACTCTACAAACAAACATGCACCATTAAACTTAACTACACACATATATAAAGATATAAAATATCGAACCAATGGTATATAAACATCCATATCTTTCAAATTATACATCTAATGATCTTGTTGTATTCTTTTAATTAAATAAACCATTAAAGACTTATGATGGTTATATTATAATGCTAAATACATTATGACACGTGGTGCTGATATGTAATAATTAATGCCATAATAATTTTTCAAATAATTTTACATCATATTTTATTATGTCAAATATCACTTGAGAAATATACCACGCTAATTTGAATCTGCATATGTAAAAACTAAAAACAACCGTAGTTAGTTGTGTCTTTTGAAGTAGATTTTATTTAATTTTAATTTGTGTAAGATTAAGATTCTCAAATTCTTTTGGAAAATTTCAAAACTATTTGATTGGATTTGAGGAGTAAGAGACATACATGATACAGAGATGTGAAAATATTTACCAAAACTATTTTTAGCCAGTGATCTTGCAATAATAAACCCCTGAATCCATCATGAAAATTATGGTCATACATGTGGTTTTTTCTTGGCCAAATACTTTTGGAAACAAATGGACAATCCAGTAACTATGCATCAGATTACTCATGTTATATTTTCTTACAGTTTTTTGACCGGTTATATTTTTTTATAGTTCATATAAATTCCAATATGTCCGGAATAATGGATGGATCTATGTCATACACCCCACTCCACTGACACAAATGTAAGTGCACTCTAACAAATTTATACGGTGCTCTAGATATTATCATGGTGGTATGTCTCTTTAGCTATTAATTTAATTTTTGAAGTAGTGTCCAATGATCAACCCCATTCATTTTCAAAAGAAAACATTATATTTAAAATTTGAGTAGTACTGATCAGCACTATAAACAAATTTTGTCTACTCTATATATTCTTGAATTAGGATAGGTGTCTTATGTAATTATAAACAACCTATGTTAGAAACAAACCAGACGTGTCAAAACATAATGATATGGTGCTCTAGAGATTATCATAGTGGTATGTCTCTTTAGCTATATATAGTGTTGAATGATCATCACGCTCATATTCAAAAATACTGCATCTAACACTTTAAAATTTGAGTAGTACAGATTAAAACCATTAACAAATTATATCTACTCTATACATTCTTGCAATTATTAGTAAAGATGTCTTATGCAATTATAAACAATATTTGTTAGAAACAAACCAAGCACTAAACTATAGATATTTGTTAAAATATAGACAATAATATGGTGTTTTGGAGATTATCATGGTGGTATGTCTCTTTAGCTATATTTTTTTTAGTGTTGAATGATCACCACGCTCATATTCAAAATAGAATATTGCACATGTATCATTAAAATTTAAGTCAAATTGATTAACACCAGAAATAAATTGTATCTACTCTATACCACAAATCGACTCAAACCTTAAAAATACTATTTTCTTCACCTTCATCTTCTCTCTAATTTCATTGAAGGGCGCTAAGCATGGACGATACGTTGTTATAAGTATCGCAAGGACATACATATGGCTGAATTAAGATGGCCCCAGTGGGAGGTCACCATTGACAACGGAGCTCTAATGGCCTACGACTTACTGATGTAATTCTCTATAAGTACGCCGATAGTGAATTAATCATTAAAATTGTGGTTGGTCTTAAGGGGCATGGCAACATCGATGTGGGCTCATGTTTCAAGCCATCAGAAAGAAATCCTTGCTGCTACGGTCTGCTTTACCCATTAGAGGAACGTTTATATCTAATTTTAACAATGTATTCAATTAACTAGTAGAAGCGATTTTTAAAAATATTTATACATAGATTTGGTTTAAGTGAGACATAAATATTTGGGTATGTAGTGGAGATGAATTTTTAGTGTATTAATAACATACTATGTTTATTGTGTGGTACAAATACAGTTCCATTTATTAAAAAGTCACCCAACTTTCAACAAACTGATACTACGTAGTGGTGATAATATGTGAGTTTTCATGTAACGGCAACAAAGTAATTTTTGTTTGAAGCTAAGAGACAAATCTTATTATTTATCATTCAGTATATTAAAGAGTCTATAGTCTATTTCACGATATATATATATATATATATTAGAGTAAATTTCTTTTTTTTAACATCCGTACTTGATGTGCCAATTTCATTAAATACAGCAAGAGAAAAAATCGACTGTACAGGTAAGTAATGTGACTGTACAAAGGTTTAAAGAAAACTAGGGAGTGATCTGACAGACCTTTTTCTCCTACCAAGACTGGGGACTTTGCCTTTTCCTTAATCTTTGCAAGCATTGAAACTGCTTGATCACTTGTCCGTGTTTTTGTGTCAAAAAACTATTTAATAAAAATATATTTATACAATTTGAATTTTTTTATTTTTTAAAGAACGTGCCAACGTATGTATATCAAATTATCTCCAAATGTACCTAGAATTCCTTCCAAATATTCCTTCAAATTCCCTCGGTTTAAATAAAAAATTTTAATTCAAATTCAAACATTTAAATTTTTATTTTTAAAAAAATATTTCAAAAATTCAAAAAATACTATTTATCTAGGCCACTATTTACGTCTTCTGGCCTACACGGCCTGATTTTCGCTCTGTTACGACCCAACTCAACGTGGCCCATGGATCGCTCTGTTGCTTCTGTGCACTGCCAGCTTGTTTAGTGCACGCGCGACTTAATGCGTTGGCTGATAGGTTGATATTAAAATTTCTTCTATTACACAAAATTAACCTAAATTACTATAACTGCATAAAAATGGTCTATCTAAGCAACTATACTAAATTTTACAAACCTAAGATGATAAGAGCTCAAATGGTCTCTATAAATATAAATTATATAAAGATAAAAATATAAGTAAATAAGACAAAGAGACAAACATTTTTTACCCAAGATTTGAAAACTTACCAGTTTTCTAATCCTAGTTGAGACGAGCCTAACTTCACTGCTCAACCTATCAAACCTCTAACTCCTTTCATCAAGAGATAAGCAAGATATGAGCCGACCTTAAAGAGGTCTAACCAAGTCTTAATTATTAGGGTAGTTCTTTCTAAGTTAGTGAACTCAAAACCACTCACAAACACGTCGGGTCTTCTTTACAACCTTCTTGAAGAGATCCTTGGGAATTTCCTCCTATAATCCATGTAAGAGATAGCAATATCTAAGAGTAACAAGTAACAACCAATGCTTAGAGAAAATCAAATACTATACTAGCTTAGCAATGATGCAATGCATTTGACTTGCCTAAAACAACCCTCAACCACGCTCAAAATTAGAGAGTAAGATTAAAAGGTGTAAGAGGAAAGGTAAGGGTTCAATTGAAATGAATGCAAGGCCAAGAAGAGAATCCTTGTTGCATATGGGTGAGAATTTATACCCTCACAAAAAAAAACTAGCCGTTGGGGGCGAAATCCCTAACTCTACATATGGTTGGTCCGATCGCCGTTGGGGAGCTGGTCTAACTGGACTTCCTGCCAATAGCTCAAAAAAGAACCGTTGGTGTGCATAAAATGCGCTTGTCTCGGTCCGACTGTACCTACACCTAGACCGACTACCCTAATCCTCGGACTAACCGACACTTCAAAAAACTTTTGTAAACTCCCATTCCATCCGGCATTTAGTCTCGGTCTGACCGGTTAACAAAGCATCGCTCACAATCCTTTCTGAAAGATCACGGTCTGACCAGCTCTAGAGTCCGGTCCAATCAAAGAGACTTGTCAGAGCTCAGAAACCTTTCTGGAAGATTGTGGTCTAACTGGCTCAAAGGCCCGATCCAACCGACCAGACTTGCTAGAGTTTGGAGCCTCTCTGAAAACTCCCAGTCAGACTGGCCCAAATGCTCGGTAAGACCAACTCTCACCAGAACACTTTTCCCAAATTAAAAGATTTGTGCAATTTCTCTAATGTGGTATTTTGATCAACTCTTTGCAACTGTTACTATCTTTCTTGATAGTACAACAAAACTAAAAAATGAACTTAACACGATCACCCAATATCTTGATCGATATACAAGAACAATAAGCCTTCTTTCTTATTAATTTTAATCGATGGTCAAACTCCTTGGCTGATTCTTCATGTGTACCTAACTTAATCACAATACTCATATACAATCATTAGTACACAACTTAGACTTGTCATTACTTTCTAAAAACAATAAAGGGGCCTAGATACTTCAACCCACCCACTGATCACGCCACCAACAACCGCGCGACATGGTGTGTTGTAGCTGTCCCCTATCTCCAATGCCTTCCCACACAAGCCAAGTGCTTGGTCAAATGCACCACCCTCCTTACCATGTTGGCAACGTCCACCAATGCGTCGTCCTTGCCTGCGCCACACACATGGGCAATGCGTCGCTGTCGCCTCAAGAATCAGCATGTCACACTCCTCACTACCAAACCCTGGCACGATGCCACCGTATTTGGTCCAAGCCCTGGTAAGCATGTGTACTCCTTCTGTTCTATCCCGTCTTGTCCTACCCTGGCCATTGTGTCACTGGCGATCTCTCTTCCTCCTCTCTCCGGCCAACACCATCATGGTACCACACTGTGCTCTGCCATCTCATGCCGCTCCATACAGTCATTCGTCGCTCACGCGCAACATTGTGTCGCACCGCCTATCTCCATTGTCGCTATGGAGTCCTTTGTGTCGCCTCACACCATCCAGACTCCCTCCGAGCTTCCCTACTGCTACCATATCTCCTTTTTTCCCCTCACCACTAGGCACCATTGATGTCATCTTTCCACATTCCTCAAGTTAGCATCTAGGGGTTCTCCCTCCCTCCTTGCCTCACTTCACCCCGCCTCCAGCAAAGCCCCAGCTAGCCACCTACACTACCTAATTAGTAGACGATGGTGACTAAATGCCATCTTCCTATCAGAGCTCTAATGTTGCACGTCCCAACCCAATCTGGCCTCCCCAAGCAAATCCAAGCCATTCATCCACTTTGCCTTCCTCCTCTCTTTAGCATCATGACATCTAATTATGTTGGATCGCCGGTGTTCATTGGAACGCCACTAGCCACTGCCAGCTCCTCACATAGGCCTATAGGCTAGGCCACACATTTAAGCCAGCCCATGCGTCGGTAAAGCCCACAGGGCTTTGGCCTTCTTTTCCCGCTCAACCCAAACAACCTCAGCCCCGTTACACAACTCAACAACACCCCCCGAGCCCGTTAACCTACCCACTAGACAAAATAAAACTCTAATTTGTATCCCTCACCCTAGCCCTATTTGTTAACCTCATTCAAGTATTTTCTTTTAAAAAATTATTTAATTCCTTTTATATAATCTAGAAAATAATTTAATCCTTTAAAATTTATATCTTTTTAACTAAAGCTTCATTTGAGCTCGTTCCACTCTCAAAATTTTCTAAAAATTATATCCATCTAATGGTACTATTAATTATATATATATATATATTATGTTATGATTTTATTTCTTTTCACGTGCTGTTGTTTTGTACCACATAGTAGTCGACACCGAGGAGCCGCTAGTCTAGGAGTTCATCAAAGAAGACCAAGACCAACACCAAGGAAAGTCACCCCTTGATGATGTTGATCCCATTTTTTAAAAAATAAAAATTATTTTATTTATGAACTGTGTATGCTTAGGAACACAATACTGGCTGCAAATCGCTAATCAATTCGATAGCCCTTGAACCCAATTGTTGCATATACTCTCTTTGTTTATTAATGACCCTACACCATTGTCTTCCTATTGTCATCCTAGTACTCGTGCTCATCAAAGCGCAAGTATCGACGACAATCCTATCACTTAAATCTTATCGATGGTATAAAAATAGGTTTTAAAAATGGTTTAAAATACTGACACTCATGGTCAGGAGCTTTGTGAAATAAAATGGCTTTATAAAACTTAGTCATGGGTAGTCACCGCCTATATGATGTAACTTACGTATGGCATATAAGGACCGATCTCTTGAGAAGTTTTACTAATCATATTAAAGTGATATTACATGGGT
This sequence comes from Oryza coarctata, assembly GCA_030770085.1. NCBI lineage: Eukaryota > Viridiplantae > Streptophyta > Magnoliopsida > Poales > Poaceae > Oryza > Oryza coarctata. The sequence goes on from CM061472.1 coordinate 8,540,262, forward strand.
GGAATGAGATGTCCCTAGCCAAGTAATTGATGGACCTTGGATGTGTGTAGTAGCCAATGGATGTGAAGTTGCCGAGATGACATCTAGGATGCACCTGTGGGACCCTAAGTACGAGAAGTCTAAGACTTGCCCCCGGTAGTTGGTCTGAGACCCGTTCAGTTGATAACCGACTATCTGGGAATGCTTTCAAAATGCATTGTCGCAAAACTTCTCTCACAATGCATATCTAATCAATACATATTAGGTATTTGGAATAAGCTCATGTCGTATAGGTAAAGTGTGAACCATTTGCAAAGGTTATAATTTGTTTGAATAGCTGTGTCCACGGTTATGGGTAGATGAGAAGTGATCCTTCTAGCATAGTCATGTACTTAGAAAAGTTTTGTGGAAAAATTTATTGTAGTATGGGAATCATTCCTATAACCAACCTACATAGCCGGTGGAAAATCTGAGTGGTCTAAAACAAAACTGTGTGGCTCAAAGTGTCATTTGGCACTATAAATAGAGTTTGATAAGATGAAGTTGAGTTATGATTGAGAAAGAAAAAGAAATTAAAAGCACAAAAATGGAGTTGCTGTCTGGGACTGTATAGTTCGAATCAAAATCGAGGCAAGTCATTACAAAGTGACTTGTGAAATGGGTTGAAATGCGAGTCTCTTTTCAGTAAATATGGTGAGTTATTGTTAGGCAACTCACGGAATAAATTGAGATGTGAGTCTCTATCCAAAAGTGCACTCTTAGAATTCGCAAAGATGATTTAAAAATAACCTAGATTGCTAAACAAAACCAAACCCTCTTGTTAACATTTGCATGTCGTCTTAATTCCCGTGACTTGCTGAGTATCCCGTGTACTCACTATTGCTATTATTATTCCTAAATAGAAAAACAGTACAACGAAAATCCAACCATGAAGTAATTACTTTAAAAGCAAGTGGCGTACGAAAACTTTTAAGCTTTCGATCTAAGATCCAAGCTGTATTTGTGAGTTTAGATTTAGCTTTACTTCTGCTATTGTCTTTTACTTGGGATAATGTTACAAGGCCAATATCTGTTTGTGGTAGCAAACTATGTATTAGACTTTATCAATAAATAAAATAAGATTTAGTGATGATCCATTTATATGATCCACTTATATCTTATTATTACTAACTGAATTCTTAGAACTGATTAACCTATTTATTGGTTAACAAGAGAGGTGCCACAACACTCTCTCGTTCTTATCCTCTATAGCTCTTTTTTTTGCAGCTAGACATTTGTACCGCCATCTACCCACTCATGGATCATCGATGTCTAGGTCGACATTATGGTCCAAATTTTCTTAGAGTAAATTTTGCATTAATTCATATATTATTACCAAGGTTTCAGTTTAGATCACTGTGACGCCACACAATAATTAGAAAAAGAGAGAGAGCAAGCAGCAGTTTGGGCCTTGGCCCATGCATGCAGGCAGCCCAGCAAGCAGTCCAAAGCAGCGGCCAGCCCACAGAGCGGAGAGAAGCAGCAGCCGTTTTCTACTACCGCGTGACACTATAGCTTCGTGAGTTACTGTAGTGAAATTTACTCTAGCTTACAGCGTGAAGCAGGAACGAAACCGCAAGAGATTTAAAAATTTAGGTGTGATTTAACTAGATTAGCTGGACATAAAACTATTTTCGAACGAGCCAACCTTACGGTTGTAGAAACATAGAACTGTTTTCGAACAAGCTAATTCTTATGGTTATATATATATATATATTTATTTATTTTTAGACCTGGCTAGCATACAATTAGTATTAGAGTTGAGCAGCAGCCACGTGCTAAAGTGTCATGTAGTACTGTAGCATCACGATTGACTGTAGCTAAATTTAGTGCCATCACCTCTGGCTAAAAAGAAAGAATGTCCGGTAACTGTTCGAACTTTTTGTTTCAAATGAGGACGAAAATATAAGAGAGTTAAAAGTGTAGATGTGGTATAATTGGATGAGTTAAATCTACGACCGTTTTCAGGACATAAACGTTACGATCACCTATCAAACTCAAACCATGTTTTCACCTTCAATTGGATAATATTTCCTTTCGTTTCACGTAGGACTACCCCTCTTCATCTATTTCATCCCCTCTGGCTCCTCCCCGAACTCCGGCTGACTTATATCCGGAGACGCCGCACGCGCTCGAGTTAGGGCAAGCGTGAGGGCAAGCGTGATAGTTGTATTGGGATTGCGTTGTGCCACTGCCTCGGAACGTCTCGCCTGTTTTATCTCAATTCTTTGCAAGATTTTTGTTAGATGATGATTCTTTGCTGGATGATTCTTGAGGCTCGATTGTGATTGGTTAATTTCTTGGACATTGCATGATTTTCTTTCGATCGATGTTCTTTGACGAGCACCCCGATCTGAGGATTGAGCGGCATTTTTTTGTCTCATCTGTCCGCATTTCTTGATTCTGATGTGATTAACAGGCCGCAGCGTGTACAGGTCCTTTGCTCGACTGAGCGCCTGAGCTCAAGCCGCTTGGTGCTGGCCGAAGCTCAAACACGTGCGTCTTCTCTGGATGGATCCCCGGAGTTTGGGAGGAGTTTGAGGGGACAAATGACAACGAAGGTAGTCCTATGTGAAACTAAGGGGAATATTATCTTATCAAAAGTGAAAACATGCTTTTAAGGTAATTCGAATTGAAACTTTGGTAATAAAATATAGTCTAATATAAAATTTACTTTTTTATTATAAGGTAATTTACATTTCACTTAATTCTTTTAGCATTTTTTATATAAAAATAAATAAGATGTCCGCATATCAGGTTTCTTCCTAGTTTACCAAACGTTTATATTGGCAATATTCTTTTGCACTAGGCAACAGGCAGCCCAGGATGAATCAACATCGCTGTCTTGGTGATACTACCAAAATATCCATAAAGCACTACTATGTAACCCAATCAAAGAACTGCTTCCATATGTGTGCCATATAATCTCCAGTTCCCTCTTCCAATAATAACATTGGAATGGTATTTCATCATAATTGAAAATTTCAACAGAGCAGAATAAAAAGGAAGAACAAACATTCAGAGTTACAAATAATCGCAACGCCTTGGCTAGAGACTGTCAACATTTGAAGCAGTTTAGTTGTAGTAAAACAAAGAATGGAGGTCAGAAGGTCATAATAAACACTTCTTGCATTACAGATACTTTCTACGAGATCAGTCCAATAACCATACCAAACTTCTATTGCACAATATATACAACTCTCTGCAAGATGAAACCACAGAGTACCATATAGCTCGATTTAGAAGAAATGCAATAAACTTAGGCTTTGTTGGTTTCCACCCCTTTCCAACCTCACTCAACACTCTTGTTTTTTACGTGTATATTTTCTAAACTGCTAAACGATATGTTTTTCTTAAAAAAATTCTATAGAACAATTACTTAAAAAATCATATTAATCTATTTTTAAGTTTTCTTAGGCAATACTTAATTAATCACATGCTAATTGGTGGTCTTGTTTTGTTTGCGTGCTGGTTCGGTTCTAAACCAGCAATGCGGAACTTCTATGGCAGGATAGTGCTGTATAATATCTGGAAAGTATCTCGACATAAGTAGACGACAGTGGCAGGTCTATCCAACAGGGAAAAAAAACGATGTAAACAGTATTCCTCACCATCTTGTAATTATGTGACAATGCCTAGTGCTTGAAAATTTAAAACTAATAGATGTGCTGATGTGCAGCAGCTTCAGGCTTCATTCGAAAATTTTCAACCCTGATCAAATATGCCAAATATTTGAAACTGAACATGAAAGAACAAATGCTAAGAACTGAAAATGCCCACTATCTGAAGAAAAAACAAAAGTAGGTTTTCAGCTCAATGTTGTTCTGCAAATACAAAACCATCAAACTTGATGTTCAAGCGTCGGTGTGTCTCCTCTTGAAGCATTTTCAGGATCGTCCTGAGAGGGAATCTCAATCTTCATTGATCTCAGATATTTTGCAATGCCACTTGACAAAACAGTCACAAGCAAAACGTATATTACAACATAGACTACTAGCCCATAGACATAGACTGATGTCCTGAATTCGCTGCAGCTTCCCGCAGCAAAAGATGAGACCCAGTAAATCAAGTATCATGATCAAGTACAATACCTCAAGATGTACATCCTTCTCTCTGATAGTTTTACTCAGCAGAAGCATGATCACAACAATGGATGACATGAAGGGGAAAGCGTTGAAGCTGAAGAATGTTTTGTAGCGCCTATGATTGACATCATGAAGAATTGGATCGCCAGCCTTGTGGCCACTGTCATACGGCCAGAAGCCACCAGGTGGGTTCAGACCAGCTTGGTACGCTATGGAAGCCGCTAAAACTGCAAGCATCATCAGATACTTTTCCCTTTTTCTCTCTTTTTTCTTTTGAGGATTGTACTTTCTTGCGACCCAGAAGAACTGTTTTGCCTGACATCCGGTGTCGACAAAAACCTCAGCACTGTATTATTTGTTGAAGAGAGTAGAAAGACTTGAATGACAACAGAGATCAAAACTTCAACAGCAATGACGATGAGATAAATAGACTCTATTGCTTTCCTGCAACTTCCAGAAGCATAGGCAATTAAAAGGCCAACCAAGCCCACCAACAAACACACTCGCAAGGCATGCGATTTTATCACATGCTCACAGGATTCCTTGTTCACAAGTACTATTGTGGTAACTACAGAACACACGAAAGAGTGTGAATTTGAGTAAAAGAATACATCATAGCGTTTTGGTGGGTGTTATCATGTCGTGATAAATTCATCTCAATAAAAAATAACGGAAAAAAAGAAATAGTATAATTTATTAAAAGCCAAAAAAATATTAAACACTAAAATATGTTTAAGAAAAAATTGAATGAGACTTGAAGTATTTTTCTTAAATTTCTCATACATCAAGATATTTACTAAAATTTTATTTAAATTTTTAGACCACATAAACTAATTATTAAACAATAAAAACAATTGTTAAAGTTTTATAAAAAGAAAACTCTAAAAATAATCCCTGACCGAAAGTTAGGTTGTCCCTTCCCTCCTTCTTCCTTATGATCTACCAACACGTGGCCCACGCTAGTTGCTTCCATGCCGAGTAGCCTAGCCACTCCTACCTCCTTTGCCCTAGCTACGTGGCCTACTCCCCTTACGCACACTTGTGCGGTCAGACTATTCTCCTACGTTGCAGTCGCTAATAAGTGGGGCCCACAAGTCAAGACTGTCTTCCTCCTCCTGTTGGTCACACACCCTTGCTGCCACAAACGCTGCTTGTTTTCCTTGCACAAATCCACTGATACTCGGCCATATTCCCCAAATTGATTGAGGAGAATCAATCCTCTTAATTCCCTCTCCTGTTATCCCCAAACTGGGGGACCCTCCTTATTTCCCCTTAACATCGACGCTCACCATCTCCAGCAATCCGTTCCCTTTAGAACTCAAATCCGCTTGTTTTGAGACTCGTTCCCCTTTTCTTTTTACGTTCATGAGCACCCCCGCTCTCTCCTCTCCTTCTTGAGCTCCCTGCCTAAATCTCTCGTTCACCTCCCTCGCTGTCATGCGGCTCATCTGAGCTCACCGCTGTTATGGGGTCCCTCCGTCCTCGCTTCTCGGACGCTGCCCTCCTCGTCTCTCTCCATCATGAGTGACGCTGTGACCGCGCTCTAGGTCACTAGTGGTGACCATACAGGCGCAAGTGCTGGCGCTACCTAGCCGAGTCTGTGTGGCGCTAGTGTGGCCGCCGCGTTTGCGTGTGTGTCTACATGACTTCTGTATGGATGCCGCGTGCATAGCTACGCGTGCCTCACACGGGGCCGCTTGTCGATCGCCCTGAGAGACTAACCAAAGAGGTCCACGTGTCAGCATCATGGGCCCTATGAGCCGTGCGCGTACAACTAGTTCACGGTGGACTGTAAGACTGCCTCGTGGGGTCCACTACTCATGAACCCGACCCATGTGTCCATGTGTGCTGATGTTAGCGCTGCGCAACACATTTTTTTTCTTAAGAAAAATAATTCACAAATTTATAAAATCTTCATTTTAATTTCATTTAAAATTCGGATGGCAATATCTTGACCATACCAACTCCAAATTGAATCATTTGACTCTCTAATTTTTGTTTGAAACCTACTTAATCCTTTTGTATGCTTTTTATGCACTATTTTGGCTTGTTTCTTAGTGTTTTGCTTTGTTTTTCTTTTTTTTGTAGTTGCCGTTATTTTGGAGGTTGCCGAAGTGAAGATCATGTTTTTGGAAAAACTTTTTCTATAGCTATTCTTGAGCATATTGAATCCTATTTTATGAAAATTATTTTAATATAAATTATTACATTACACTTTATTAAATTTACTGTAATGGTTTTAGTTAGCATTTTCTATATTTCTGGTTATAGCCTTATTATTTATGTATAATTTATCCTTGATAACCCTAGCTAATAAAAACCAGCTAGTGATAACTTTACACATGGTGATTACTAGAAAAGTTAGGAATATGCTTAGCCCTATTTTAATTAAACACATTTAGTTGTTTTTTAATAGTTAGACTTTATGAATAACTCTATAACTTTAATAATTCTAAAAAGAGGATGTTATTTAGCTGTAAAATGATGGATTTCCTTCAAAATTCCCAAAATCCATTATTTGGTAGGGTGTGAGGTGAGTGATTCTGTTAGGAGTACCTTGGCCACTATTAGGACCGGTCTTCGGAGTCTCAAATGTAAAGCATATCCATATAACCACTTTTCTAATGGGTAAGACTTAGCCTAAAGTTTAGATTGGTTCTAATCAGAGGGACATGGATAGGATGGATGAAATCCGGGTTTAGACATGTGCATAGCAGATGAATGTGGATTTAATCAAGATGCCTGAGGAATAGACTGTCTCTTCTATCCTAGAGGTTATTGGTCTAGGAGGTCTATGCCACCTCTTTTGATTAGAATTATGTTAAGTAAATGGTTATGTCATGACTTTCATTCATGTATCGTAGTGGTACATGGCGCACTATAGTGTAAGAGAGAATTGTCTGATGGATAAAGTGTATACCCTGATTAAAATAAATATATTCGAATAGTTGATTATAGGTAAGCCGAGCAATGTACTCAAATTAATCGTTTGTTTATATCACACTAGAATGATAGGAGATATTAAGGACCAACTACGCGATGTAGTAGAGTTTGGTATATTCTTGGATCAAACTGTAGTATAGTGGATCTTGATAGGATAAGTTTCATTGAGGTGAAACTTACGTATTAATAGTGAATTAGAGGTTAGGTTTGTGTTTTTAATTAAAATAACTTTAATTAATTAAATATCTATTGTTTGTTGCAAAATAGTCTAATAAATTAATTCCTTGTATCTCTATATATTAAATTTGTATTTTCCTGATATGTCCTATGAGTAATGTAGGTGGTAATCAGACTTACTCAATTTTTGTTTTCTCATATATAAGTCTTGGAGAAGGATTACTAGGTGGTGTTTTGACTTATACCACAGTTGATCTCCTGTGAAGCCGTAGGCCTGCTACTTTGCTGCTACTGCTTTTCTTTTATTGTCGAGACTTATAAGTATGATCAATGTTTTAAAGATATGTCTTTTAAGTTGTTATGGTGTATTTTGGTTTATCTTAAGAGATGAATCAATACATTAGCGTTTGAAAAAATAATATTTTTCATAAGTGACTTGGAGGATCGGATTGCCTAGCTAGCCACTGGTATCCTTGTCATCAGAAGATACACTCCTGGAGGATTCATGCCAGCTTGGTATGTGAAAGATGCAGCTAGAACTGAAAGCGTCATTAGTAGATTACACCTCCTCCCCAACTCCTTAGTATCCTCTGTTCGGTTTTGGGGTGACACAGATGATGCTGGAGATACAATTCTACATAGAACATGTATTACTATTAGAACATGAACAAGAACGTAAGCAAGTACCAGACAGAGTAACACTGATATATAAATGGACTTGCTTGCTTCCCTGCAGCTCCCCATAACAAATGACAAATGCTCCAGTAAGGGAAAGGAGGTTCACAATCATGACTATCTGCAATGCACACTGTTTTGTAACCTTCATAATCATCATCTTGTTTAAGAACAAAATGATCAAAACAACAGATGCCACAAAGGCCACTGCATTGAGATAAAAGAATGCAATAAAGCGGGAATGGTATGTGTCCTCAAGGATTCGATCACCAGCTGAATGATGGCATTCTTCAAGGATGTGATCACCGTCTGCACGACGGAATTCATTTCCTGACCAGAAGCCACCTGGTGGATTCAGACCTGATTGATCTGTTAGCGATACTGCAGGAATGGCAAGAATCAGATTTTTGTGGGTCTAATTCAAATGCTCCTCAATTGAATTGCCATTAACATTTTGAATCGGTGTTCTTGGTTGCTGTGAATATGGCCATTCGCAACAGGTTCACTATCATCATTGATGCCAACAATCTCAGTGTCATGGTTATGATCTCCATTACTGAATCTGTTGCTCCTTGAGCTCAATGAGAGCACCTGAACCACTGCATTCACACACCGCAGACTCTCTCTTTTGAAATTTTGTAGCCAGATTGAAACAGGTTTGTAAGCAAAGATCCCAACCAACAGTACAAAGCAGATTAAAACTATCATGGTAATAAACATTACGTAGAATGATGTTGCTACATCCCTACAGCATCCTGCAGCATAGGCACCAATTAGGAACAATAGATCTGCTGCGACACATATAATGACTGCTTTGAACCTTATCCCATGTTTGCTCAATTCTGTGCTCAGAAGAAATATGACTGTGACCAAAGAAGCCACAAAAGAAGTTGAATTGCAACTAACAAATACTTTATAACGGTCAAGATAGTTACTGCGAAGAAAGTAGCTGAACGGTGCTTGTATGGAGGAAAGGCTGGAGGCAGCTTACTAAATGGATCATATTAATTTTCAGCCCAAAAGAGTGGACTCAAACCTGCTTGGTATGTGACAGTCAGCGTTACCGGGACTTGTGTCTGAAAAAATTTCACGCATCGACGTGCATCCCCGTGTCGACTCGCATCCGACACACGTCAACGCAAATCGGATACCACTCTAGCCAGCTACCCTAGGCAAGCATTGATGATGGCAGACCTAGAAGAGCAGCCGCACGGGATGGGAAAAGAAAACAGAAGATGAGAAAAGAAGAGAATGGGATATGAGAGCTCACGGAGAAAATAGCTGTTTCTAAAGGACAGCTAGGCCTGAGTGGCTGAGCTTTTGAAGCTTGCAAGTCTGCTCACGTTCACATGAAAATCGGTCCACTTGGCTTGCTGAGAGGGAGAGCTGTTCATAGATAAAGGTTCAACACATAAAGACCTAAAAAATCTGGTTTAGTTTTAGTATAGGTCTTTTAAGTTTCTTAGCATTTTTGAATTGTTAGGATTTAGAGCGTGCTAATCAATTTGACCATCCAATTGATGAGAAGATAAACTAATGAAACAATCGGTTAATAGCCCGATACAGACTCCTGCTATCGGTTGATTGCCAATAAGGTTGAGATAGTTATCGATTGTGAATCTGATGCACCCCTACTATCGACTGGTTGTTGACAGGGGCTGTAGCACTCATACATCGACTATAAAGCTGATGACGGTATAGGTACATAGCAAAAAATAAAATAAAAAATATATCACCTGTAGAGTCGATGGTGCTCTGAATAGAATAGTCGATAAGATATATCTAGACTCCTGCTATTGGTTGGTTGCCGATAGGAGTTGTAACACTTGTTTATAGGCTAGAAAGCCGATGAAGGCACATGTAGATAGTGAGAAATAAGATAAATGACGCATCGGCTGTAGAGCATATGACGCTCTGAATAGAATAGTCGAAACCTAATGATTATTGATAATTGTATCGTTAGAGCCATTCTTGATAGATCAGATCGAACTGAGATAGTATAAGCCGAAGCTAACGACATTGAGACAGTGGAAGATAGATCGGACGTGCGGACAGAAGGAACAGGTAAACTCATCGGCTAGCTGAGCTAATGAGAAGAACGAAACCCGCTAGATTTCGATGACAGCCCTATAAGACACAATCTTGATATATTGGACCTAATCGAGATAATATAAGTTCGGATCTAATATAACTAATTCGATCGCTAGCGGATTAATCGCTAAAGATATATGTATATCGGTTAAAAAGCCGATACATTAAGTGTGAAACTTAGAATAGAGATAACTCATCGGTTAGCTGCTCTAATGAAACGCCACGTAAAGACCTACCGACTTATGGCTTAATTTACTATCAGCAGACTAGAGGGTTGGATTTAACTGATACAACTTAACACTTATGATAGTAAAAGGAACTCGATAAGCCGATATTTCCCATGCAAACGTGATGTGATATATCTGATTGGAGTAAAAGATTGGATCTAACCGATGTAGCCTTAGACATAGCGGATATACTAGGATAATGGCAGGACTTACCTTTTCATCGAAGTTTGAACCTAACCGATATAGCATATCGTCGAGAGCCAGAACCTGCTGGAAAAAATCTAGATAAACTAGGGTAATGATACACTGAGATTATAATGATCTATGTAGATAATTTATAAGATTTTAGAGGGTCTATATTTATATCCTGGGTTACACGGATTTCACATGAATACGAGATAAACTTTTCTAATGATAAAATAGAATCTATCTTAGACATAAAAGAAAAACTAATTAACTTATCTATCCATAAGACATATTTTATAAAGATGAATCCACCATAGTTGCTTTCATGATTTTCTCTTTAGATCCGGTCTCGTCTAAATAAGTTTTTATCTTCAACTACATGATCATCTCTTTTCATCTATCAATCGGCTTCCTTCTATAAGCTGATGGCTCTCCAATTCTTAACCAAATCTATTTGCTGGACTTACCAAATTTTGGTGTTAACACATACCATTCAATTTCAGAGTATGATAACTTATGCTTCGAAATGATCCTCTTCAGGCTCCATGACTCCGAAATCTCCTTGTTTCTACAATTGGCTTTCATGTGCCAATACTTTCTACATCAAATACGCTAAATTGTCAAACTCGTGAAAGAAAAATTTCTGATATGACTCAATAATCTTTGGAAGGTCAGCTTTGCTAACTGCTCATCACTTAAGTCATAGCTGTAGCATTGGCTTCTTATATTGCGGAATTTTTTAATATATTCCAGAACCGGTTCCTCCGCCTTCTGCTTCATCGATATCAAATTTGTGAGCCGCATCTCGGGACCTTAACAAAGAAGTATTTGTGAAACTGCTTTTCTAAATTGGCCCACCCTTTGATGGAATTTTGAGGCAAAGATGAGAACTATGTGAAGGCTGATCCCAATATAGACAAAAGAAAAAATCTCACTAGCAATGCCTCCTCAGTTGATGCTTCTCCACGTTGAGTCAAGAATTGGCTAATGTGTTCAACTGTAAACATATTGTCTTTCTCTGAGAAATTGGAGAAGTCTAGTATCTTGTATCAATGTGGTAATGGTACTCTGTCAAACCACTTAAGGTATGAACGCCGATACATAAAATTTTCCTCCTTCGATTTTAAGCCGAACTATTCCTTTATCACTTTGAATATCTTTGTAGTCCACTCATTATCTCCATCGTGCTACCCCCCAAGCTAAACATAGCTATTGGATCAATTGAACATTGGTATCTATGGACCAATATTGGTCGATGTATAAACTGGTGGTTCTTGAGTAATTAATCCATTCAATCTTTTTCTTATCAAGTCCTGAAGCATACTTGTTAAACCACTAGATTGATCAATTAGTACATGACATATAGCTTTATCAACTAATTCTTGGATGGATTTCTGTGGACTTAAAGATGTAGGTTGAGTTGTTTCACCGATCAGAGTTGGTTTTAGAAATGAATTCTTTTGAATTGACCCTTCTTGCGTCAAATTAACGGACTGCAAGCACAACTTCTCAAAAGCCTTCATAGGTTGCTCTACCTGCTACCTATGTGTATCTTTCAAGTCTTTCAATGCGATTGGAATAATGATATCTTCATCAACTTCTTCATCGGATGAGCGTACCTTGGCATCAACCTCTTTTTTAGACATATTGATTAAAATTCAAAGGATTGTGTCCCACTAGCTATGAATGAAATTCTGAATCTAATCAAGCAATTGTGTTGTCACATTGGGTGTGCCAAAAATGTGTTGACACGAAAGTCAGTCCACCAAGCGTGCTGAGAGCAAGAGCGTATTTGTCGATGGAGGTTCGATGCGATGCGCCTACACACCTGAAGGCCTGAGAGATCTGCTTAGCTCCAGTGTAGATCCTTAAGCTCCTTAGCATCTTTGGGTTGTTGGGATTTAGGTGTGGCAGTCAATTTAACTTTGCAATTGATAAAGAGATAAACCGATGAGTCAATCGGCCGATGAGCCAATACGGACTCCTGCTATCGGTTGGTTGCTGATAGGGTTAAGATAGTCATCAGCTATGAGTTCGATGCACCCCTGCTATTGGCTGGTTGCTGACAGGGGCTGTAACATTTATATATCAGCTAAAAAGTCGATGACAGTATAGTCACATAGCAAGGAATAAAACAAAGGACACATCAGCTATAGAGCCGATGGTTTTATGAATATAATAGTCGATAAGCTGTATCTAGACTCCTGCTATTGGCTAGTTGCTAATAGGGGCTGTAACACTCGTTCATCAGCTAGAAAGCTGATAAAGACATAGACAAATAGCGAGAAATAAGATAAGGACATATCGGTTGTAGAGTTGATGGCACTTTGAATAGAATAATCAAGACCTAACGACCATCGATAACCGTAACATTAGAGCCAGCCTTGATAGATCGGACCAAACCGATACAGTATAAGGCTGGAGCACATGGCACAAATATGGCAGAAGCTAGATCAGACGTGCGGACGGAAGGAACATATAAACTCATTGGGTAGCTGAGCCGATGAGAGAAATGAAACTAGCTAGATCTCGATGTCAGCCCTGTTAGACACAACCTTGATAGATTGGACCTAACCGAGACAGTATAAGGCTAGATCTAATAGAACTAGATCGATCGCTAGCAGATTAATCACTAAGGATATATGTATATCGGCTAAAAAGCCGATACGTTAGGTGTGAAGCTCAGTGTAGAGATAACTCACCGGTTGCCTGCTTTGATGAAATGCCGCGTAAAGATCCGTCGACTTAAGGCTCAATCTATTATCGGTAGTCTAGAAGTTCAGATCTAACCGATGCAGCTTGAGACTAATAATGATAAAAGGAACTCGATAAGCCGATAAATCCCACACGAACGTGATGTGATATATTCGATCGGACTAAACGTTTAGACCTAACCGATGTAGTTTTAGACAGAATGGATACATTAAAATAATGATGGGACTTATCCTTTCGTCGGAGTTTGGATCTAACCGATGCAACCCAACGTCGAAAGCCAAAAACCACTGGAAAAATGCTAGATAAACTAGGGTGGTGATGTACCGAGATTATATTGATTTGTGGAGATTATTTTACAAGATTCTGGTTCTATATTTATAACCCAAGATTACACGCATTCCACATAAATACGGAATAAACTTTTTTAATGGTAAAATAGAATTTATCTTTGAGATAAAAGAAAACTAATTAACTTAGTTATTTATGAGACATGTTTTACAAAGATAAAATCATGTTTTTACAATTTCTCTTTAAATTTGGTCTCGTCTAAATTAGTTTTTATTTTCAATTATCCGATCAGCTTTTTCAATCTATCAATCGACATCCTTCTATAAGCCAATGGGCTCTTCAATTCTTAACCGAATTTATTTGTGAGACTTATAAAATTCTGATGTTAACTGCATCTGAGCCATCCATCAGTCTGGTTGCCTCAAACATGCAACCTCATATAGAGAAAAGATCATATGGCCGATGAGGCAGCCTCTCCAGTTGAATATTACAGCATTTCAGTGCCTTTCCATGCCAGGTATGAGCATCCTCTCTTCCTGATTATGTACTTCTTTCTTGATCGACCTTCTCTGTAGTGTATGGCCTCCAGTTCATGCTATCAGTTCCTCTGCATGATCTGATTATATAATTTCGTGACAATAAAAGTCAAATCCAGGGATTGAAGTGGCATCTTCTTCCTTAACATCCTTTGTTGCTGTTTTTTGTTCTGCAACCAGAAAATCCAGAAACATCCGTGAGTAATCTTTCGATCTTCCAGATTTTTTGCTGGCTGTTGCGGCGAATGAAAGGATAAAGAACAGCTGAGACCTGCAACCCATGTCCAGTAGCATCCAGATGGCAAATGGCACGAGCCAAGACAATCATATTGAGGGTAATTTTAAGTTATTGTGGAGTTTACGGGAGTATTTGATACTGCTTGGAACCATAGCAGTCGGTGTGACATAAAATGCTGGATTAACACCACCAGGGGTATTTTGGACGCTAAGCAAGGATAATCATCAGGCTGGTAACCCTGTCCTTCCTGTTGGTTTCTTTCAACAGTATGAGGTATTCTTTTACTGCAATGCAACAGCCTTTGCTGCATCTCTTGTCTTAATCATCTTGCTTCTAAGGGTGCGACCAGGAATGTGTTGGGGCTCCGATCAATGCAATTTACCATGATACTGGGCCTATTCAGCCTGATGGGGGCTTACACTGCAGGGCACTTAAGTCATCCAGTTATGTCCTGATTCTAGTTTTTGCTGTTTTCTTGTATGTTGGGATACACGTCCTAGTATTCATGAGGGTTATTCCAGAAAAGTTGAAAGAGATGGTACGGAAAACATTCATTCAAATGGCACCCACATGGTGTGTCCTTGACACGCAAAAGATGTTGAGGACGCTCGCAAAGTTCATCTTGATTCTTGTAACATTTACCGCTACTGTCACCAGGGCTACGGTGACTCGAACTCCGGGGAGTCGAAGTCCGACTCGGCTACCTAAAAAAATATAATTTAGGAATTCGTCTATTATATAAAATTTTTAATAAAAATATTTATATAATATTAAAGTCAGTAAATATTGTGTATAGGTGATCTTTTCTACAAAGAAAATCCTACACCAACCTATCATACACTTCACTAGTAACCACATACCAATATGTTATTATATCTGTATAGGATAGCTGTACATCGAAGCATCTAAACTCCTAAAGGAACGGGATATTTGTATTAGTAGTGGAATCTTGACATCAGGTACGCATACCAATCCCACTTTTGATATGACAAACCCAGATGGATTGTGTTTTCTGCACAAGGATGCCATTGTGGCTGCTGGCAATAACTGGTTCTATTTTCTTTACAAAGATGATATTGTTAGCTGCTGCAATAATTGGTTTTTGGAACAGGAACACACAGGTAAGCAAAGTTAAGTCAGTAAATTAAGTACCTGGGATGCAATGCAGGGTAACTTCATAAGCGAAATGGAATCCGTAGACTACGTTGACATCCAGGTCAGCCGGACAGGAGCGGCACACGGCTTCCACACTACCACATATATTCACACCATCTGCAAGAAACGCTGGTCGTCTCGTCTCGACGCGCCTGGACATACATGGTCAGCACCTCTACGGAGCACTTGCCTGAGTCTCCTACAGCTTCTGCACTCGCAAGCGCGTCGAGCTCCGGAACTGGAGCGGCCGGTGTCTGGAATGGGCCCCCGCTTAGGCATTGGTTCGAACACTAGACGGGCGCAGAAAACGGGAGCTAACACTTGACGGGCATTCCGTCGAACAGCAGGAGGGCTTTCGCGTTTGGTTCGGTGAGCTGGGTCAGTCTCGGGCCCGGTTGGCGTCGACTCGGATCTCTCCTCGCCTCGCCGGCCGCCCTGTGAATGTGGAGCGGTGGGTGCCAGTTAAAACAAAAGACCAGTATCGGAGTCGTCGTCCTCCGTCCTCGCTGGCTGAGTGGCGTGTGGAGATGGACGATGTGCGTGGTCGGCTCGGTCGCCCGACTCCAAGCTTTTGGCTGAATCTTTTCTTTTTCTTTTTCTTTATCGAATCTTTTGGTTGGATATGACAACATCTACTTCACGAGCTCAGAATATACTCATAACTCTTGCGAGTTTAAATTTATATTAAAATATAGTTATTTCTACACCTATATTATTATCTCTACTAATTATAACATCTCTTATTTAACCACCTATTTTCTCTTTTAAATCAATTATAACATTTCACCACTAAATTTCATATACTTTCTTAATTCCTATAAATTCCTATATTTTTAAATTTGTTCTAACCTAAATTAATTTTTATCTCTATCAGTTCCATAACTTTAATATTTTTTATATATGCACCTAGTAGTTACTTTTCTTATAGCTTTAATATTTTTTACATATGGTCATATTTGATAGTTACTTTTTTCTATAAAAAGTATTTTGGTTATTTTCTATCTTACTAATGTTTTCATTGGATTCGACGAATCCATTTATTTTGGACATGAGGGAGTACTCGATATATTTGTTCCCTCTAAACGCAAATACTAGGATAGGAGAGTGAGAGATAAGACCGGGTTGTTTCTTTTTCCATCCCAAGTCGAAGATACGCAATCGAAGTAACCGAAAATAATTACGTTGTAAAGTTTTTGGACAACACTAGGAACCGGACGCCCGGTCTGAGACAAAAATCGGATGGCCAAAATCAGTTAACCATGAATAAAACATCAAACTATACCTTGTAAAAAAATAAAACAAAGAAGTCATTGAAATATTTTTTAAAAATATATTAGAAACTAGCGTGTGACAAAACAACATTAAAATACATGGATGAAACATTTTGAGAAGTGGAGCCATTGTCTCAAAATACTGCTTCCATCACAGTTTTTTTTTTCTACAAGATAAATATGTGTTAGACCATTGGATCACTGGGCTATATAGACCCGACCCCTCTTATAGAGTTGAGATCTTAGTCTCACTGTACACATTCTTACATAGTATCAGAGCGAGTCTAGACATTCCCGGCGCGCTAGCATTGTTCCACCGGCGAACCAACCTTTTCTCCCCATCGTCGACGTTTTCTCCCCGTCGCCGACCTTATTCTCGGTACTCCCTCCTTGCTCTCTCGTCTCGGTTTCTTTCTTCTTCCCGTCTTCTCCACAGACGCTTTTCCTTTCTCCTTTTCCACCACCCTCTCCCATCCCTTGCTCCTCCATGCGACAAGGCGACGGTCTCTATCTGTCTCTTCGTCTCGCCTCACACTCGTCTTCGCCCTTCTTCTTGCTCTGTGCATCCTTTTTCCTCCGACGCCGGTGCACCTCTGCGTTTATCATCTCCATCGGCTAAACTCGTTCGCTCCCCATTGGCTCGACCTGTCCGTCCTCCATCGGCTGGAACCCTCTCTCGGTTCCCGCTTTTTCGACATGCTCAACGGCTCTCAGACGCAAACCTTCTTCACTCACATCCGAGCCATTTCGATGTGTCCATGGACACGAATCTCTACCTCTCGGACGCGAACCTCTTTTCTTCACATCCAGCCTCTCTCCGAGTTTTTCGTGTCCGCTCCACTCCTTGGCCTCCATGAGTCCACGGACGTGAATTTTCTTTTCACGGACATGAATCTTTGCACATCCATGACCCAACCACTCTCTTACCTACCTATTCTGCCAACCACCTTTCCCTCACCTACTCTACTGCCTATTCCTCATCGGCCAACCACTCCCCATCGGCTGGTTGGCCCACCCTTCCCTCTCATCGGCTCACTCCCCATCGGCCAATCACTTCTCTGATCGGCCGATCTCCCTTCTCATTGGCTTCCTCCCATCGGCTTCTTGCCCCTGTTCTCCTCTCGTCATTGCCACCGAGTCAGCCCTCAGCTCTGGCACTCTCCCAGTCGCCGAATCTGCTCTAGCTCTTGGCGCCCCAAACTACACCTCGGGCACCACCTCGTCAATCTTCTCACCCCCTATGCTGCTATGAACGTGAAATCTCACGTTCCCATCTTTCTTGACCTCAACGCCAACTACTCCAAGTGGGTTTTCTTCTTTAAATCCCTCTGTGAAAAGTTCGGCATACGGTCACACATTGATGGCTCCGCTCCACCTCGACCCGATGACCCCCAGTAGGACATCGCCGAGTGCTGCGTGTGCAGCTGGCTGCTCGGCTCGATTGACGACTCTATCCTCGACCTCGCCATGGAAGATATCGACCCCACCGCCCGGGAACTCTGGGTGGCTATCGAGCAGACCTTCCTCGCAAACAAGCAGCCCTACGCCATTTTCCTCTTCAACGAGTTTCACTCTATGGTACAAGGAGACTCCTCTGTCTCCTCGTACTGCCAACGTCTTAAAGTCAAGGCTGCTGCTCTCCGGGATATCGGCCACCCTGTGGTCGACTCTCAACTCGTCCTTACCCTCCTACGAGGCCTCAACCCCCGCTACTCAAACACCACAGACGACATCGCCAACGCCACACCCTTTCCGTCGTTTGTCCGGGCCCATGACATGCTAGTTCTTAAAGAACTCCATCTGGCCAACGACGAGAAGACCGTGGCCCACACCGCTCTCCTCGCTGCAGCCGATAATGGCTGCTGAGCATCCTACGCTGCCTCTCCCTCCCGCGGCTCTGGCGGCCATGGCCCTAAGCATGGCAACGCAGCCCGCACCGGCAAAAGCAAGGACAAAGACAAAGTTAAGAACTGGCACGGTCCGATGCAATCGCGACCTGCTTCAGTCCCTGCCCAACCTGCTGGTCCCATGGGTCCGTGACTCTGCTACAACCCCTAGGCACCCCATCCCCAACCATGCAACCCTATCGGATAGCAACTAGGGGTTCTCGGCGCCCATCCTTAGGCCCACCTGGCATCGGCTCCCATCCTGCCGCCTCAGCCGATGCTACTAACACCACCCACCCAATCGGTTCTCTCCTGGAACCAAGCTGGCCTCGTCGCCGCCCTCAACTAGATGATGCTCTAATCTCAACACTCTTAGGTGCTGGACTCTGGTGAGTCCTCCCACATGGCGTCATCGGCTGGTATACTCCGTTCTTGTCATCCCTCCTTCTCAACCTTTGTCAACATTGGCAATAGCCACTCTCTTCCTGTCTAATGCCATGGTGACTCTTCTCTCTCTACACCAACCACTAACCTCCCCCTTCACAATGTCCTCATTGTACCCTCCCTTATTCATAATCTTGTATCTATTCGCTAATTCACACGAGATAACAATTGCTCAATCGAATTTGACGCTTCTGATTTATCTGTGAAGGATATCCCAACCCGACGACAGATCCTTCGCTGCAATAGTGGCGGTGACCTCTATACCATTCCCACTGCGCCGTCCACTCCACACGCCAGCATAGCCCTCTCCACCAACCTCTCTCATCTTCGCCTTGCCTACCCCGGCCCCGACGCTGTCGCCAACCTCTGTCGTAGTGCCTCTATCCAGTGTATCCACAACAGCTCCACAGTTTGCCACTCGTGTCAACTTGGCAAACATATGCGACTGCCATTTTCTAATTCTCTATCTTATACCTTACGACCGTTTGAGCTTATACACTATGATGCATGGACTTCTCCGGTTAAAAGTGTCTCCGATAATCAAATTATCTTACCATACTTGATGATTACATACAATATTGCTGGACTTTTCTGCTCATTAACAAATCCAAGGTCGTCTCCCACCGAACAAACTTCACAACCTACGTTTCTAACCAGTTCAACCTCCCTATCAAGGCTCTACAAGCCGATAACGGTATGGAGTTTGTTAACCGTACTGTTCAAACCTTCCTCACCTCGCAGGGTATCCATCTACGCCTCTCTTGCCTCTACACCTCTCCTCAGAATGACAAGGCCGAACGCCTCCTTTATACCCTCAACAATATAAATCGCACTATGTTTCTTGCCCACTTACCTGTAACTTACTGGACAGAAGCACTAACCACTACGACTTACCTCCTCAATCGGCGCCCATGCTCCTCCGTTCGCCACAACATTCCATACACTCTTCTTTACCGCACAGCGCCCAACTACTCCTACCTTCGTGTTTTCGGGTGCGTCTGCTACCCAAACCTCACCGCCACTACTCCTCACAAACTCACTCGCCGTTCCACCGCCTGCATTCTCCTCGGCTATCCCTCATCTCACAAGGGATACCAATGTCTCGGTCTTTCCACCCGTCGGGTCATCGTCTCTCGTCAAGTCATCTTTGACGAGACATGCATTCAGTTCGGCCTGCTTAATCCGAGATCCTCATCTAGCGATCTCGACTTCCTCCTCACCAACACCGTGCCGTCCTGGTCTCCTCCACCGTTCTCCCCACCGGCCCCGCATCGGCCGCTGCTGAGGACTTACTGTTCAGCTATCCCACTACTATTCGGTCTGATGTCACTCCCATCGGCTCCACCACTCTCATCGGCTTCGGCCAATCCTGTCCCCTTTCCATCGGACACCTTACCCCTATCGGTTTCTCAGTCCTCATCGGCTCATCCGCCTCCATCGGCTCCTACCTCCCTATCGGCTGCTCCATCTCCATCGGACCAACTAAACCGATCGGCCCATCCAACTCCATCGGCTCAGGCCGATCTAGTTTCGTCCTTTCCTCTCACATACAGCCACCGATCCTAAGCCGATGACGCCCCTCCCAAACCAGTTCTCCCCCCGTATACCACACTCCCATCGGCTCCCGTCCCCTCCACCTCTCACATGGTTACCCGTTCACAGATCGGGTCTCTTCGCCCACCAAGCACTATAGGCTCTCTGCCGTCTACTACTCTATCTCGCCCATCCCGGTGACTTCTCGTTCCGTCCTGACCGACCCTCAGTGGCGCGCGGCCATGGCCAACAAGTACAAGGCCCTCATGGACAACGAGACCTGGCGTCTCATCCCCCGTCCTCTCGGCGCTAACAATGTAATCGGCAAGTGGATCTTTAAGCACAAGTTCCACGCCGATGGCTCCCTTGCCCATCACAAGGCACGCTAGGTAGTTCGGTGTTTCTCCCAACGCCCTGGTGTCGATTACGATGAGACTTTCAGTCCTGTTGTCAAACCCGCCACCATCCGGGTCGCTCTCACCTTGGCTGCCTCGCACTCCTGGCCGATCCATCATCTCGACGTGAATAACACCTTTCTTCACGGTCATCTAATGAAAACGGTCTATTGCCAATAGCCTCTAGGCTTCGTCGACCCCTCTCATCCCGACGATGTCTGCCTCCTTCAACGCTCTCTCTACGGCCTCAAACAAGCCCCTTGGGCCTGATACTAGCGTTTTACTGCCTACCTTCGGCACATCGGCTTTGTGGCCTCTACATCTAATAGCTACCTATTCACTCTTCATATTGGCAACGCTACGGCCTATCTCCTCCTATACGTCGATGACATTGTTCTTACAGCGTCTTCGACGTCTCTCCTACACCAGATCATGGCCCGACTCCACTCCGAATTCGCCATGACCGATCTTGGTTCCCTCCACCACTTCCTTAGCATCTCCGTCAACCGTTTTTCTCACGGGCTCTTCCTTTCTCAGCACCAGTACGCCATCGATCTTCTCTAGTGTGCGGGCATGGTCGACTATCACCCCACGGCCACTCCGGTCGATACTCGAGTCAAACTCTCCGCTGTTGATGGCTTACCCATCGCTGATCCCTCTTAGAATCGGAGTCTTGCCGGTGCTCTCCAATACCTCACCCTTACACGGCCCGACCTCATCTACGCTATCCAGCAAGTGTGCCTCTTCATACACGCTCTGCGCGAACCTCACCTCTCGCTGCTCAAGTGCATCCTGCGCTACGTGAAGGGCACACTCTCCAGCGGGCTGCACCTCAGCTCCAGCCCCATCGACTCACTCACGGACTGGGCAGGCTGCCCTAACTCTCGACGCTCTACGGCCGGCTACTGCGTCTTCCTCGGCGACACTCTAGTCTCTTGGTCCTCAAAACGCCAGACTACAGTGTCACGGTCCAGCGCCGAAGCCGAGTACCGCGCCGTCGCCCACGCCGTCGCCGAGTGTTGCTGGCTTCGCTAGCTTCTCTAGGAGCTCCGTGCACCCCTCTCCTCTACGACCGTTGTCTACTGCGACAAAGTCAGTGCTGTCTACATGACCACCAACCTGGTTCATCATCGATGCATAAAGCACATAGAGATCGATATCCATTTTGTCCGTGACAAGGTTGCACTAGGACAGATTCGGGTGCTCCATGTACCATCGGTGCACCAGTTCACCGATATTATGACCAAAGGCCTCCCCACGTCTTTGTTCACTAGTTTTCAATCCAGTCTCTACGTCCATTCCCCTCCCGCTGTGACTACGGAGGGTGTTAGACCACTGGACCACTGGGCTATATATATATAGACCCGACCCTCCTGTATAGAGTTGGGGTCTTAGTCTCACTATACACATTCTTACTGTCTGTTAACCCAACATGATTAGAATGTGATCATGCCACAAAGTACCAATAGCTCACTCGAGAAAGAAACAGAAATGCTGGAGAAATAAAGAAAGAAATCCATACCTGGACTTGTATGGCACTATGGCAAGATAAAACTCTGCATCGGAAAATTTTCCTGACATGTAAGCATGTAACTATTCCAATAGACAATAGTGGCAGTCATATGCAACAACAAAAATAATGGAAACAATATTCGTGGCCTACTGTTAACGCCAAAATCTGGACGATCCGATGGTGCTAAAGCCGATCGGCTGAGGGATCCGATGAGGCTAAAGCCGATCGACTGAGAGGTCTGATGAAGGGTTTAATGCAGTCATCGGCTGATGGAGATATTAAGATAAAGCTGATGGAGAACTATAGAAATGCCGATCAGATTAGTAGAAGATTAGATCGACTTGAAGACAAGGGATTGTCCAATCGAGATCAGGTCCGATAAGCCCGAGGGAAGGAAGGAGAAGGATCGGCTTGACTAAAAAAAGGTCCGATAGCTACAGTGAAGAAGCCGATCAAGTTGCAGCAAAGGAAGACTCGGTTACAAATTGGAAGATTATTCACATGAAACCGGGTTTGCGGAAGAGCCGTAGACTCCACGGCAGGGTGCTTATTTTTATAAATTATAACCTTACTTAATTAAGGAGGTTTAGCTGGTTAGTTAACTTCTTTAGGAATATTTTCCTTTGTTCTTACTAGGAAATAATGTTTGATGGTCGTAGACGCGTCGGTCTCTATTTGTAAATCCAGAGTATAAATATAGATTCCCTGGAAACATGTAAGATATCTTTCGATCATATATAAATTCGACGCATCGCCACCCTAGTTCATCTAGGTTTTACCGGTGGGTTCTGGCTCTTGACGCGGGGCTGCATCAGTTAAGTCTGATCTCTGGCGAAGGGGTAAGTCCCGCCATTATCCTGGTATGCTTTGTACTGTCTAAGGCTGTATCGTTTAGGTTCGAACTCTTAGTCAGATCAGATGTACCGCATCACGCCCGTGCAGGGCCTATCGGCTTGTTAAGCTCCCTCTACCGTCGTCAATCTCGTGCTGCATCGGTTAGGTCCGATCTACGGGGGTGCCGACGGTAGATTGAGCTTCAAGCCTATAGTCTTCTGCACGACGTCTCATCGGAGTGAGTAGCCGATGAGTTATCCATACTCTGAGCTTCATAGGGCATCGGCCCCTCGGCCGATACGCATCAACCTTTAGAGGCGTCCCTCATCGACTCAGCTAGTCGATGGATTCGTTCCTATCATTGCTACGGCATAACCGATCCGACATCCTCCGTATCATCGCCGCTGGCCCCGGCCTCGTACTGTCTCGGTTAGGTCCGATCTTCGAGGTTCGGTGTTGATGGCGTTGCCACGGCGGGCGACGGGTCTCGTGCTGTCATATCCAGAGCGGCATCGGCTTTGCAACCCGTGCCTTCTTGTGCTAATTATTGCCTAGGCCGCATGTGCACTCATCGGTTTTTTCAGCCGATGAATCACTGTTCGGCTGTCCGGAGGGATCCCATGCGCCTTGATATCCTTTAAGCACATCCTGGTTTCTCCATCGGCTCTGCGGTCGACCCCTCATCGACACCTGTCCACATCGGCTCTCCAGCCGATCGAAGAGCATCCTGAACCTATCGGCAGCTAGCCGAGAGCGAGCGTCTGTATCAAAACCGCTTGTCTCACTTCCTTGTCAATTGCAGGGTCAAATTGACTAGCACGCTCACGAATCTCAAGGCTTAAGGACCTGCTCTAGAGATAAACAGACCTCCCAGGCCTTCGCTTAACCGAGCCGCCGTTCCTCCCCGGTCGTGGGATTTTTTGGCGGCGACCACCTACTTGTAGTTATTAAGTAACAATGTCTGGTGCGTGAAAAATTGGAAACTAATACATGTGCAACTTCAGGCTTCATTCGAAATATCAACTCTGATCAAATATGCCAGCCAGCATACAACATCACCAGATTTTAAGTTTGTTCGAGTGTGTAAGAACAAATGCAATCAACTGAAACCACCCACCACATCGGGCAAAACAAAAGCAGATTTCCAACTCGATGACAATCTGTGACTACTAAACCTTCAAACTTGTTGTTCAGGTGGTGGTGTGTTTTCTCTTGAAGGATGTTCAGGATGCTTCTGATAGGAAAACTTGCTTATCTTCCTTGATCTCAGATATTTCGCAATGCCAGTTGCTAAAATAGTCACCAACAAAAGGTATATTGTAACTCCAACTACTAGCCCATAGACATAAACTGAGGTCCTGAATTTCCTGCAGCTTCCCGCAGCAAAAGCTGTCATGAGAGCCAGCAAATCTAGTATCATGATCAAGTGCAATGCCTCAAGTGGTACATTCTTCTCCCTGACAGATTTACACAGCAGAAGCATGATCACAACAATGGATGACATGAAGGAGAATGCATTGAAGCAGAAGAATGTTTTGTAGCGATGGGGATGAATATCATGAAGGACTGGGTCGCCAGCCTTGTGTGGTGGGGGTGCTGGGTTGCCAACCTTGAGGCCATCTGAACTTTCATCTGACCAGAAGCCACCAGGTGGGTTTAGACCAGCTTGATACGTGATGGAGGCCGCTAAAATTGCAAGCAACATCAGATACTTGTGTCTTTTTCTTTCACTTTTCTCACGAGGATCTGGACTTCCTTGGAGCTCAGAACCAATATCTTGCTTAACCTCCTTAGTCTGAAAAATCCACTCAAGCAAACTTTCCATACACTTACACAATGGCCCTCCTAGTTTATCATATGTTGAAGACATTATAAAGACTTGAATCATAAGGGAGATCAGAACTGCAATAGCAACGATGATAAGATAAATAGATTGTTTTGCTTTCCTGCAGCTTCCCGCAGCATAAGCAATTAAGAGGCCAACCAATCCCAATGCTAAACACACTCGCAATGCATAGAACTTCATACCATGCTCACAGGATCCCTTGTTCACGAGTAGTATTGTGATGACTACAGATGACACGAACGAGACTGAATTTGAGTAGTAGAACACATTATAGCGTTTTAAATTGTTCTCCTGAAGGATCGGGTTGCCTGAAAGGGTGCTATTGATATCCTTGTCATCAGACCATACACCTCCTGGGGGGTTCATGCCAGCTTGGTATGTGACAGTCGCAGCAAGAATAGAAAGAACAAATAATAGATTGCGCCTCCGCTCCCAATCCTTCTCATTGCCACGCCCTGTCTGGTTGCTACCATGGAGAGGCAACCACAAATGCCTGCACGAGAGGTGATTTAGCTTTTCTGCCGCCTGCCTTTTCCAACCTTCTGGGATTACATGAATTGCTATCAAAACATGAATTCCAACATAAGCAAGCACGAGGAGTACCAACACTGAGATATAAATTGAATTCTTTGTCTTCCTACAGCTTCCCATAACATAAGCCCCTGTTAAGGACAGGAGGATCACTATCATTGCTATCTGCAGTGCACACCGTTTTATAACCTTGTTGGCCATTCTTCTGTTCAGGAGCATAATGATCAGGACAACGGATGCAACAAAGGCAATTGCATTTAGATAGAAGAACGCAATATAGCGAGGATGGTGAGTATCCTCAAGGATGTGATCACCAGATGAATGATTATCATTGTCTCTTGTCCAGAAGCCGCCAGGTGGGTTCAGACCTGATTGGTATGTCAGAGATACTGCAAGAATTGCAAGGAGGAGTAAATATGTGCGGCACTTCTTCAGATGCTTAGCAGTTTGATTTCCATCAGCATATTCATTATCGCCATCTTCATTGGGAGATCCTTCATTCTTGTCAATATAGCCATTCTCAACATGTGTAGCAGTTTTATTATCTTCAGCAATTTCAATCTCATTGCCTCCCACAGGCACATTAGAAGATATTTTCTCTTCTGGTGTAACTACAGTCCCAGGCTCATCAGTCGACGAAGATTGTTCCATTTTATTTGTAACATGCTGGCTGTCTGCAGATCGATTGTCAGGGTTAGGCATACTGCCTTTAGTATCTGTAGTCTTTAAGTCACAAGTCATTGCGGATTGTTCCTTCATATCTGCAACTTGATGGCCGTCTGCTGATTGATGCTCAGGGTCAGAAATACCATCCTTAAGTGTCTTGAAACCATCGATTAATGAAGATTGTTCCTTTGTATTTGTATCTTGCTGATTGTCTGCAGTGTGATGCATACCGTCCTTATTAGCATGTTGACTTTTTTCAGATGGGTGCTGTGTGTTGGATATAGATACCTTTGCAGCTGGTTGGGCTTGGTCGTCTAAAGACTGATCCTGCAGGTTGTACACAACATCTATGCTACACATAGATTGCTGAGAATTGGCCGATGGATGGTCAGAGTCAGGCACAGCCTCCTCGGAATTTGCATATTGACATTCGCCTGAAGGCTGATTCTTCGCATGTGATTCACCCTCTTCAATATTTGTACTTTGCAAAGCATTTTCTTTTACTTGTGCATCTGGTCCAAGCACCATTGTTTGCTGATGATTTGCTTGAGAATTTTCTTGCTCTCTATCAATTGATCTGTTTCTCCCAAAATCCAATGAAAAGACCCGACCAATTTTACCAATGCATATCAGAGTGTCGGGTTTGATCTTTTGTAGCCAGTCTGCTACAGGTTTGTAAACCAAGATTCCAGCCAAAACTGCAAAGCAGGTCAAGACTACGATGGAAACAGACATAACATAGAAAGATACTGCTATATCTCTACAGCTTCCTGCAGCGTAGGCACCTATCAGGCCCAATAGGTCAGTTACCACACACACAATAACTGCTTTAGACCTTATTCCATGCATGCTCAATTCTGGGCTCAGAAGCAATATGACTGTGACCAAAGATGCCACGAATGAAGTTGCATTGCAACTCATGAAAACATTATACCGGAGAAGATAGTTATTCCGAAGAATAGGGGTAGCTGGATGAGGGTTATCTTCAGTCCAAAAACCACCTGGTGGACTTAATCCTGCTTGGTAAGTGATAGTTGCAGAAAAAGTTCCGAGCATCAAAATAAATTTGCGAGCCTCCTCAATGTTTCTTTTTTGATCGCTGCTCCTTTGCTCCTCATGTACACCCCACTTTGTTAGAATTTTCTGTAGCAATGTTTGTGCCTTCTCTTTCAACCATTTTGGAAATATCCTAATGCATATCAAGATATGAATCCCGACATATATGAAAACAGCAAAGACTAGGACCCATATATAAATGGAAGACTTTACTGCCCTGCAGCTTCCAGCAGCATAGGCTCCCATCATGCTGAATAGGTCTAATATCATGGTAAATTGCATTGAACGGAGCCACAAGTTCTGCCTCGTCACACTCTTACTTAGAAGCAATATGATTAAAACAAGAGATGCAGCAAAGGCTGTTGCATTGCAGTAAAAGAAAACTTGATACCGTTGGAAGAAGTAAACACGAAGGAGAGGTTCACCAGCATCATGTCCATTAGTCGTGTTTTTTGTCCGAAATCCACCAGGTGGGGTTAATCCAGCATTGTATGTCACATTGACTGCTAAGATTGCAAGCATTACAAGGTATTTTCGCAGTCTCCACAGGAGCTCAAAATCAACAGTGATGCTGGGTTCATTGCTACTGGCCAGTAAAAATCTACTGGACAAACCATTTATGGAATCTTGCCTGTCGCTGCCAGTTTCCACATCACACTCTGCCCTATCCCCATTGGTGTTGTTTTCTTCACTTTGACCATTGGGTGGTATGAGGACACCTGTGGTATTGGTCAGAGCAATGGTGAGCTTGGGCTGCCTGCCATTTTCCATGTGGTTGCTCAATGTCTGAGATTGCAAGTCTGAGGATTAGTAGGTAAGAGTCTCCTTGATAGAATGTTCCTGGAAGATTCAAAGATAATTCAAGGATGATTCAGAAAGCGTAGATCTTCTAAAAAAAATGCAAATACCACTTATACAAATAATTTGTTCAAAAATTAGCAATACAGCTCTGAATCTGGATTTTGGTACAAAAAATTGGTTAAAAACATTTAATAGTGTCACTTTGTTTATTTCCCATTTATATATTTTCCATTTAACTTTTCTTTTTGTGCTGAGACTCTTTCTCTTCCCATTTTACCCCTCCTACCGCTGCAATGGCCTTCTATGAACTGTAAATTTCTCCATGGTGCCTGACTCCCTCCACCTTACCATGACCACCAGTCGAGGAGCAACTCTAATTGGTCTGCGTGTCACAAAGAAGAAGACGACAAGAGACAAGAGTAGAATACAGGACAGATATTAACAAAGCATAGTAATTGTTCTTCAGCATGAAAAGCAACATGCTAATAGTGGAACTAAACTTGCAAATAGTAGTAATAATAAAGAACCAACGAGTGTATCATTTGTCAACAAGCAACAAAAAAATCAAGCATAGAGGGGGCAGGCACCACGAGATCTCCACTGGCCTCTACGCGATGCTCAACCAGATTCTGCAATCTCCATGCGTCACCAAGGTTGGGGCGACACCAAGAACATGCTGTCATGCTGGTTCATGCAAGCAGGAGGCAAGGAGTTCACTGGACGAATGTGCGCTACATTGCCATGGTGGTCCACCTGGAGAAGAAGGTGGATCCACCTGAGTGATCAGCCATGGCTGCGGCTGAGGGGTTAAGACACTTTTGGAGGAGAAAGAAAATCAATTCAAGCTAAATTAGCAAATCCTAGAACTATCATCTCTAATGGATGTTATTCTATCAATCACGACAGGGACGATGACATATCCTAGAGTGCCAGAGTGGTGACATACCATCAATTTACCCTATGTAAAATTAGTAGCCGGCAAGTGTTACAACGATTCTGAGGGACAAGTGGTTAACTGGCAAAATTAACCAGAAGCTGTAGATTTTGGGAAATGGCGAGTTGCATCCAGGCGTATCAACAAAAGAACTAAGCAAACAGGAAAAGAACGGAAGACCATACCTGACATGGAAATGCACTTTGTGCTCACATAATCACATGGAGAGGCTGCCCCCATAGGCCATACGATCGTTTCCTAGCTGAGGTTGCATGTTTGCAATCAGAACGTGGATTACTCAGCTGCTCAAACTGGCAAGCAATTGTAAGACTGAAGATAGTTCAGCTGTTCAAGGCTTCAAGCCTTAATGGCAGTGCGGACAGACATGTTTCCTAAATAAATAAATGAATTTGGGAACAGAAAGAAAAGTAGTACAAAGGAGGAGTAAACAAAGGAGAGAAGACTTGGTGAAGTCAACATACCAAAGGATAGCAACTGGGAGGGGGCATCTTGCAATAACCACGCACATAAATAACATTTTCAGCTCGTGCTCAATAACTCGCTAAGAAATCGAGTGCAACTGAAAGAGCCAATACGTTGAAAAGATGCACCTAATCGAATCAGACATAATCGGTGTACATGTTATTTTAGAAGGAATATGGCCACTTTGCGGTTAGAACATCAAAACACCTAAAAGTAAAGGATATATCAATAATAGCAGCGGGGATTCCTGGCATGAGGTAGGCATACAGTCCACTTTTAATATGACGACGGGACGGATTGTGTTTTCTGTACTCAGATGCCACCGTTAGCAGCTGGCAATGATTGGTTTTGGAACACGCAGGTAAGCAAAGCAAAGTCAGTAATAAATTACGTACCTGGGAGCTAGGCAGTATCAGGGTAACTGCAGAAGCGAGATGGAATCCGTATAGGTTGCGATTAAGTTAAGCAGAATTGCAGATGCATTGACATCCAGCCATCCAGGTCAGCCGGACAAGGCAAAGCTAAACTGCCACACGGTTTTCACACTAACGCAGGTTCACACCACCTGCAAAAAATACCCAAGAAACCAAGAAAACGCCGGTCGTCTCGTCGCGACGCGGCTGGACTCCATGGTCAATGATTGCTTCGCTCCTACTCCACCACTGCCACGATCGCAAACGCGCCGAGCTCCGGACCCGGAGCAACCGGCGCCGGAACACCCCCCCGCATAGGCATTGGTTCGAACACCTTGCGGGCGCGGACTGCGTGAGCGAGGCCAGCGTTACCTCGAACAGCAGTACGGGCAGGGGAGAGAGGGCTTGCGCGTTTGGTTCTAAGAGGTTGGGGCAGTCTCGTGCCCGGTCGGCATCGATCTGGACCCATCCTCGCCGACCGGTCCGCCGCCTTGATGAGCAATCAGGGCAATAAACACAGACCAAGTCGGAGTCGTCTCGTATCGTCACAGGCTGAGTTGTCAGTGGGGCTCGGCCAGTCGGTGGGGCCCCGAGCGAACTGAACGCACGATGGATCACACTGGATCTGATGATCTGATCACACGTCCGGATGCGGTGGAGACGAGGGGAAATGACCGCGGAACAACGAGATAAATCATTAACATATTTATTAATTACTTATTAATTATTTTAAATTTTTAAAAATATATTAATATAATTTTTAATGTAATTTCTTTTAAAAAAAGATATTGTGATGTTCACTTTATAGCCAATTTCTAACCTTTTCATGTCTCTTTAAAATAAAGAAAAACATAATAATAGGATTTGTATCATATGGACCTTTATTTTGAAGGATATTTTTTTATCTATTTTTTTAAAAAATTCATATGAAATGGACCAATTTTAAAGGAAAATAAGCATAAGATCTCACCTCATATTTTTCTCTTCCTGTGGGTTGAATTCTTATGTTTTCTGTGAGCTAATTAAAAAACTTTTCTGTGTTTCCAAATCCCATAGAAATTCAATGAGTATGATATTTTATTCCTATGTTTTTCATATTTTTGTGCTTTCGCAATCATCATGCATTTTAAAGATTCCCTCAAATTTTGGCATAATTTAGCAAGGGAACAAACAAAAAACATATTATTACCAATATAACTCTATCAAAATCTCTAAAACTTTATGCTCTTAAAACTTTTAAAATTTTGGAAGGCCTTAAACCAAACACCATCAAATCTTACCTTACTAGCATTATCAAAAATTGCAAAGGTTTTTCGAGCAATGATGTAAACAAGCCCTAAGATTCCTTAAGAATGCACGATTCTCAAGATACGTAATAGGAAAGATGTCACACTATACTAAAACCAGGAATGCTTAAATATGTTTGGATGTATTACATGAAAAACACACGAAATTTAAGTTTATATTTTGATTTGTTGGATAGAGAATAGAGAGAATGAATTGGGAGTTCAAAGGAATTTGAAAATATGAGGTAAGACCTAATTCTAGAAGAATTCCTCCAAAATAGTGAGAAAACTTTCCTATCCTATATATTTATTTTGAAGCAATCTTACAAACCAAGTGACATACAGGAAATATTTCTTTGGATTAAATTCCTCTACTTTTCTCCAAAATTCTATCAATCCAAAGGAGACCTTAAATGTTTACAAAATTCTCGGCTATGCCCGGTCTCAAGAATTATTTCTTCAGGTATATATCTCCCAAGCCTTATCAAGATTAGATATTGAGAGATGCTAATTGGCGTAGTTGCACAGCTAGGTGTTCACGTGGCTTTATGGCCGAGCCAAATAGGTTAGGTATGTAACAAGTTTTTAAAAATATTTCCATATTTTGGATAGAACGAAAGTTCAAATTTTATTTGTTTTAAAAAATCCAATTAATACCATTGACAAGCACCTTTTTAGAAATATCATCGATAAACACAACTATTAGAAAATACCATCCTACGGACCTTGTTCAAGAAATTCTATCACGGTTGCTACTGTGTCAATTTACTCTATTAGTCATATGTAAAGACTATTTTGCCCTTATGAAGACTGTATAATGTACCTACAAACATAGATTGTCTGATATTTTGGCAAAGAGTGTATATGAGACGAGATGATTAGCTTGGCAATTCTAATATTTCCACAAGTAATATTCTTTCTAAAATTGAAAATGAAACATTATGTTATTTTCAATTTTCACACACAAGTAATTAACACAATTTACTTCCAATTCTCTTGAAAAATATATCATAGCAAATGGGCAAATGGGCAAATCATAACATGGCTCTAGACATTAAAAAAACATGTGCACATCAAATACATTACTGTCTCAAAGTCAAAAATGATAATGGAGAAAGTCCATAACTCTCCTTTTGCTGCAGTCATGATTCATGGACTCATTTTCTTACTTTTCTCTTGCGCTTCTTGTCCTTGTCCTCCGTTTTCTCCTCCTTCCCTTTCTTCTCCTCCTTCCTCCCCCTCCCCTTCTCCTTCCCCTTAGCAACGGTGAAGTAGCTTGTACTAGTGGCATGATGGCCATAGAATGAAAAACAATTGTTGATACACGATTTCAATTTTACATCAATTTAGGTTGGCTTAACCAAGGAAAATACAGTAAGAGTAAAATGGTTACCTTGGTAAGAATGGCAAAGGCTGGTTATTAGACTCAAGTTCAGCATCACTAATTGTCCCACCAACAGTACTTTAAATCAGAGAATGTAAAATTTGTGATGCTCATGCAACCTAAGAGCAATAAATGATTAACAAAGTGGTAGATGGAAATGTCATCTCGATAGGCTAGCCAAGACTTGGCCTGACATAGTGGTAGGATCACTGTTTTCAGTGGTAGCAGAAGTAGATTTTGATTTCCTATTCAGTTTTCTACAGGAAAAATGAAAATCAGTTATGTTTGTAATGGCAAAGGAAATCAACATGAGGAAGATTTGGATATAGAATTCACCTTTGTTTTGCCACTAAAGCATAGGCCTATTTGGTATCTAGATCTTTTTTGCAACTTATCCATCTATGGTCGTAATTTTTGTAAATAGGGCATTTTTGCTAACTTTTGCCTTTGCCCTTCTTATTCCCCTCAACACTACTGTTGTGCCTTAAAGTTTTAGGCCTCCTATAGATCTCTTCAATATTGGAGGATAGAGAAAGAAATCATGTGTATTCTTTGGCTACTAGGAAATGTTGATTAGAATACAGGCTGCATATATGGCTTTAAACTTGTCCACACTATTGATTCATTAACATAATCATGCACCCACAACTGCCTAATAGATGTGATGAAGCACAAGGCTTCCTAGACACTTGCCACTCTCTATATTTACATGTCTTCTCTTCAAGATCATCTATATGCCTCTTGCCACCTTGTGAGGAAATGAAATTACAGATTATGTCATAAAAAGTTAATAACATGGCATGTGTAAAAATTCAACAAAGGTTTATTTAGGTCTTAGTAACCTTAGCAATGCAATCATCGCTTCTATCTAGATTAAAGTTTAATCCTCTACTTTTCTCAATAAGCTCCTTCATGACACAAGGTAGAACTACATTACCTTCTAGTTTGACTACAACATTCTTCCTCAAATAAAATTTTGGTTTGCAACTTGGGATATATCATTTTGGTTTCCTAGTGTGATTAAACACTTCACCCCTTTTAGTAGAAAAAAAATACTCAAACATTGATGTCAGGTCTTGATATTTGCATATTGAAATGAGTTATTTGCTACTAACATACAAAGATACAATTTCTTTTGAACCCTAAGGATATTTTTCACAAATATCACCTAGAAATATGTCCGCATCGACATTACATTTGAAAGAAAAACCACCCAGGAAATCAAGCCTACATGTCTTGTCTATTATTCTTACCTCAAGTAAATAAGTAGAAGATAAGTCCAACTATTTTAATGAACACATCGTCGAGGTGTGAGCATAAAAATGGAACTGGTCAACTCACTAATACAATTATAATTACTCATAGAGCATAAGATCAAAGACATACCTGTTCAAGCCAAATCGGTCCCATCGGATGTGCCAAAAACGTGATCGCTGATACAAGTTTAGTTCAATATGCTTGAACACAATAAGGTCTAGGAGATCTACTTAGCTTCATTGCAGGTCCATAATTTAAGGTTCATAGGTGTGTCAATCAATTTGACCTTTCAATTAACAAATAGATAGACAAAATAGATCAACGAGCCAATCCGCCAATAGGCTGATACGGACTCCTGCTATCGGTCGGTTGCCGATAGGGGTTGAAGCACTTATACATCGGCTAGAAAAACCGATGATGGTATAGGCAAATAACAAGAAATAAAATCACAGATACATCAGGTATAGAACTAATGATGCTCTAAATAAAAGAGATGATAAAGTAATAAAGAGCAAAATCCGATTTTTTGAAAAAGCGAGATCCAATAACCACTGATGATCGAACTGTTAAAACAAATCTTAATAGATTAGACCGAAACTGAGACAGTATCAGGCTAAAGCTAACAATATTAGAATTGCAGAAACTAGATTAATTGTGCTGATAGTATAAATCGGTTGTGAGTCTGATGTGGACATATAAACATGATATGAAAATAACTTATTTACACATCGGCTAATGGTCTGATGTGATCATAGAAATATAATATAAAAAAGTAAACTCATCAGCTAGCTTAGCCGATGGGAGAAACAAAACCTAATAGATCATGATTCTAGCCTTATTAAAAAACAATCTTGATAGATCGAACCTAACCGAGACAATATAAGATTGGATTTAATAAAACCAGATTGATCACTAGTAGATTAATCATGGATAATATATGTATATCAGCTGATAATCTAATACGTTAAGCTTGAAGCCTAGTTTTATGCAATGTTTTATTAGAGTAGCTAACCGATGAGTTATCTTTATCAGCAGTCTAGAATGTCGGACCCAACTGATGCAGCACAGGATTGATGATGATAAAAGGAACTTGATAAGCTGATAGATCTCACTCAAACGTGATGTGATATATTTAATCGGACTAAGAGGTCGAACTTAACCGGTACAGACTTAGACAAAGCAGATATACCAAGATAATGGTGGGACTTACACGTTTGTCGAAGATCGGATTTAACCGATGTAGCCCAGCATTAAGAGTTAGAACTTGCTAGGAAAAAACCTAGAAGAACTAGGGTGGTGATATGCCAAAGTTGTATTGATTGAGAGATATCTTACAACACCCCGGGGTGTTTGTATTTATACCCCAGGATTACAAGAGTCCGAGATGGTTTCAAACAACCTCCGGATATTATTTCCTAAATAGAAAAGTAAACTATCTCTAAGAAGATACCAAAATTAACTACTATTGCCTAATTATAATAGATATCTTATAGATATAAGATCACTCTGTCGTGGCTTCTATAATTCCTTTCTAGATTTGGTCTTATCTAGATAATCTTTTATCTTTAACTGAACCAAATCTATCTTCATCTGTTCAATCGGCTCTTTTCTTATTTGAGACCATCGACATTTCTATCTTCCCAATCGATATCTCTATCTATCAACCGGCCTCTTTTCATAAGCCGATCAGCTCTTCGATATTTGACCAAATCTATTAGTGAGCTTACCAAATTTTAGCGTTAACACATGCCTCCTAATTTTAGAATTTGTTATCAGACTTCAAAATTCTTCTATATGAGCTTTAGAATTTTTCTCAAACCAAGGCGGCCCATTACATCCCACTTTCATTAATTGTTTTAAATAGTACCAATTGGCCTCTATTCCTATCTGGTCATCATTCCACTATAAACCAATTCGCCTTCCTAGCCTATTTCTTTATGCTTTCACATCACCGGAGCCTCTCCAACTTCCATAACCTTGATGAGCTCCAGTGAACTCAGGTGAACCTCTACAAACCTCTCCATCGATTGTTGATCTCTGTTCATCTTCTTTTCGCGCAATGGTGTTGACAACCATAGTCCCCAAGGTAATCCTTTTATCCATCATCCCTCTAATGCATAATCTAGATAGACTCAATCTACCATGTTCTTTACCTATTCTTCGTCATGCTCTTGTTTACTATAGAACCTTAGAAGCCAAATCCTAATCCTAGTCACTGACCATCTAAATTTCTTTTATCTCGGTCCTATAGGTAGCGAAGATCCAACAGATTTCATCAATGTTGAAACAGAGTATATCCCCTTCAAGAACTCATCCATGCTAATCAACGACTGGATCAATAGTTTCAGATCTTGGCCTAACAAACTTCCTAGATGGAGGAATTGGTATCTTAGAGTATCGACTGCCAAGAGGACAACTTGGGACGAGATAGAAATCAGCAATTGCATAGTCTTTTCCTTAGGTGAGATGGAGAAAAATAAACCTTTACTCCCATCGGCTTCTTAATTCTGGTCAGATGTCCTCAACGCCTTCTTGTTTGGACATGGGTCGATGACCCCAACTCTGATGGATATAGTTATGCTCACCCACAAATTACATCAATCCATCCAACCTTTGATTCAAACCACGTATCGGCTACACACCAAGAACATTGGTGGTTGGACTAAATACATAGCTATTCACAACAAGATCTCTAGACCAATCGATGATCGGGAACATATCGCATTTCTGAATCTGTGGCTAGAACGGCTCATCTTCAGCGGTGCAATCCTCGGCTTAATGACCAATATGTAGTGCTTGGCAGAATGCTTGGCCAATTGTCGACAAATTCTTCTAGGGCAATATCTGCTTGGAGCCACTTACCAACTGCTTCATCAAGTGGCAAACAAATTATCTGCTAGCCAACCAATTGGCCATATTGGCAGTCCTTGGTGGTTCGTACAATTGTGGCTCAACGTCTATACCTCCAAAGCCATCACTAGGACCTCCTTCCTCAACTTGACCTTCCCAGCCGATTACTCAGAAGAAGATGAAACCAGCTGACGCTAATGTATTTCAATGGTCGAAGTTGTGTTGACCCTTTCTGGTAGCAAAATGACTCCCATCAAATTGGGCCAGTGGTTTAAAGGTTTCTATTACGGTTTCACCAGGGAAGCCACTCTTTGATTCCCATATGATGATGCGGCATCATTTGAGATGCCCTTCAAATTTAGTCATCTAAATGTTCTAGCCAATGAGTCCAAGACTATACTTCTATTGGCCATGACTCCTAGTCTTCTACCAACTGACTTCTTGTTGGCCCAATCATAACAGCCATCAAATGAATTTTACCACCTGTTGGTTGGTTCTCGCTAGTTGGGTTTCGGCCAGCTTCCTATTGGCTTATTCTTTATCGATAAACTTCAAGTCTAGGGCAATATAAATAGTGTCTTGAAATATGATCGGTAGTGGATGCTAACAGAGTCCCTGTCCCTAGGCGACTTCACTACCTTTGAGCCATGCACCGCCAACACCAAGCTTTTTGCTCGATGGTGGTCAGAATAGAGAAGACACCTGTTCAATTCATTGGCCGAACAATACTACTCATGCCTCAACCCACACATCGGCTACACACCAAGAGGTAATACTTCTTTATGTTCTATTATCCTTGATCACATTACTTATATTCCCACCATCTTACAGGCCAATGACAAAGAAGTGCCAACAACCAGCGTTAGTGGCCGACCGATCATATATAAACCACCATTGGCTAAACCCAATTTAGGTCATGGTGTTCTTTCTACATCGACTCTCCTCCGGGTGTTGCAGCCAACAGTACCAAAATGCAAGAAGCTTTCATATCGCCCTGCTTCAAAGAAACAAAAGACTAGTGCCGACATCACAATCACGGTGCCAACCACCCAAACACCCACCATTGAAGCAACATTGGCTCCTTCACCCTCACTGGTACATGACGACTCTTATCCTCGTTTGTTTTTCATCTCACCCCCTTTTTTTAGCTTGAATCATTGGCTCCCAAGGTTCAACCATCATATGATATTCTTGTGAACATTGAGTCGATGGTCCCACCAGTAATCCCACTATCTTTGGTAGTCGATCCTCAAGTTAGTGACATCGAGATTGAACCTATCACTTCCATGTCGAACATTGGCCACCCCCTAAAGAGATCACTCACCAAGCCAATGCCAATATCACTCATCACGCTACTACCGATGTCTTGTCTCAGGTAACGTCATGTTGTATGTGTACTTTCGCCTTAACCCATTATTCTTCCATTTACCAATGTCGATCTACAATCTTTAGATGATTTATTCTCCTTTGACATCGGCAAATATCTGGAGACAGATGAAGATACAGCTACCAGTGTAGTGAACAAACTGTCTTTACTAGCTAATGTATGAGAACAACTGTTGGACATCATCTATTGACTAGAAATCCCAATCAACGCACTAGTGAAAGATTGTAGATCGATCCGGGAAAGATTCGTAAAGATTGAACACCATCTGCCCAAGGAACTCATTGACTCATTGACCCCCTCCGCCTATTTGGAATCACACAAGTTTTAGCTAATCATGACCAAGTAGTGCATAGTCGATAGTGTTGAATAGAAAATTTTGGCTCAAAATATCCAAAATGATTCGCTGTCTAGCTAATCTAAGAAAAAAAGGCTTAACGAAACAATAGCTACCTCATAAGAAATCCAATCCAAACCAGACCAACTGAAGAAACAAGAAGCCGATCTGGTAGCAAAGCTTGATAAGATACGTAGAAACATTGAAGCTACAAAATCCCATCTTATCGGCCTACCGCAAGTGATACAAGATTAGGAGGCTAGAGTTGCAGCAACAGTGCATCGAGTTGTTCGTCGACACAAGAATTTAAAGGCCATTCCCGTCTTCGATGAAGAAGACATCCATGCTATTAATGAGATTGACAAAATTTGCTTGCGTGATTATATCAATTAAAAAATTCTTGTAATATTAATGTTGAAAACTATGATGTCATTTCTCCAAAAAACTTGATGTCCCTACTCTTTTGTTGCAATATAACTCAATTGGCTTTGCTACCCTTTCACCTCACCTGATCCCTATTGTTTTTATTCGTTTTATTCAAGGCAATATCAACTGATATGGGCTATCTTCACGCGATGTGACGACATCAGCTCTTGTCTTGAATTGTATTAGAAATCGGTTGCACTTAGCCGATTTAGGCATCGATCCAAACGCTAGGACAATACTTCTTAAGATATTTCCCATTGAGTGCTTTAGCAAATTCTTCTACTTCAAGATTTTCCAATATATAAGCATTACCAGGCACACAACAATTGACCCGATAAGGACCTTCCCAATTAGGCGACCATTTTCTAAATTTATTATCCCCAATCAGCAAAATCAACTTCTAAACAATATCTCCTTTAGTAAATGATTTAGTCATCACCTTTTTGATGTAATGCCTAGCTTCTCTAGCTTTATTCTCATTAATATTCTCAAGTGCTCTTAGTCGATTCTTAGCAAAATCATCAAGTTGTCATTAAGATATAATAATCGTCGCATGTCAGTTGATACTGCAAAGATATTCTTGTGGAGCCAATGTTAGTTTCCCAAGGCAACACAGCTTCATGCATAAACACCAACTGATATAGCGGTACTTGAGTAGACCTATGGCATGTCATCTGATAAGCCCATAATGAATCAGCTAATATATTATGCTATCTCTATAGCTGTTCATCAATCTTAAGCTTGATCAACTTGATTAAACTTTTATTTAAAGCTTTGACTTATCAATTGACTTGAGCATAATAAGGTGATGAATTTAACAACTTAATCCACATACTGGCAGCAAACTGTTGAAACTCATCGGACATGAAAATAGATCCTTGATTGGTAGTTATTGTCTGATGAATTCCAAACCAATAAATAATATGCTCTTTAACAAACTCAATCATGTCCTTCGGTGTAACTTTCTTCAAAGAATGGCTTCTACCCATTTTGTAAAATAATCTATTGCCACCAATATATATTTATGCCCTTTACTTGATAGAGAACAAATATGTCCAATCATGTCAATTCCCTAACCTATGAATGGTCATGGCTTGATAATTGGATTCGTAGCTGATGCTGGTGCTTGTTGTATATTTCCAAATTTTTGACAATCTTGACATCTCTTATAATATCTAAAGCAATCTTCTAGCATTATTGACCAAAAATATCCAACTCTTCTTAATAACCATTTCATCTTGTGAGCTGATTGATGAGCTCTACAAACACCCTCATGTACTTCGCACATACCATTATGGTTTCTTCTAAACCTAGGCATCTTAATAAAATTCCCTCAATAATCCGATAATACAATTCTTCATCAAGTAGAACATACTTAGTAGATCTGTATCGAAGTTTCCTAGAAATTGATTGTGACGGATTTTGCAAATATTTGACGATCTCTTGTCTCTAATCATCGGCCTCAACATAATTATTAATATTGGCTATTTCAATTTCTATCACTCTGTCTGGCTGATACCTTGATGCAATGTGCACAAGATCATTAGCTTTTAAATTTTGCTCCCTAGGAATGATCCAATGACACAATCTTGAAATCTTTAAATAAATATAGATATTCTTTATAATATAACCTCAAGACATCATCTTTGTACTCATATTCTTCGGATAGTTTCTTGATTACCAATAATGAATCCCCAATGATTTCTATAGTATCGACTTTGATTTCTTTCAAAAGCTAGAGTCCATTAAGCACATCCTTATATTCTACTTGATTGTTGATACGATAGGGCTTAATTATAAAAGCTAATTCAAAACTTGCCCCCCGAGGTAATACAATCACTAAGTTGATACCAGATCCATACTTGCAAACTAATCCATCAAAAAATAAAGTCCAAGAAATTGGCTCTACATAATTTTCGTGATTTCCCCTATGTTGCACAATGAAATCGGCACCAGCTTATCCTTTAACTGCTTTACCCGATTCATATCTTAGATCAAACTCCATTAGAGCAAAGATCCATTTACTGACTCGCCCTTTCGAGACTAGAGCTGATAACATATATTTAACACATCAGCCTTACTAATCATAGTGCATTCAGCCAATTGGAGATAATGCATTAACTTTTTGCATGAGAAATATAAACAAAGGTACAATTTCTCCACCGTAGGATATCTCGTTTCAGCATCCAAAAGCCTTTTGATCAGATAAAACATAAGTTGCTCCTTTTCTTCAAACTCTTGTATCAAGACCGATCCGATGGATTTCTCATTGACCGACAGATATAATTTGAATGGTATCCGCTTCTGCGGCGGAATCAAAACTGGTGGAAAATTTACATAATTTTTAATCTCATCGAATGCCTTTTATTATTCTACCCCCACACAAACTCTTGGCCGGCTTTCAACTTTAGCAAGGGAGTAAAAGGCTCAAATTTTTCTAATAAATTTAAAATAAATCTCCTTATAAAATTACTCTTGCCGATCAAGTACTGTCACTTTGTCTTATTGACCAGTGGTTCTTGATGGCTCTGATGCTTCGTTAACTAACTTCAATTCCCCACTCATACATCATAAAGTCTAAAAACTACCCAGCTGATACGCCAAAAGTACATTTATGGGGATTCATGCTTAGTCCATATTTCTTTGTGCTTTCTAGTACTCTTCGCAAATCGGCTATATGGCCTCCAACAATCTTAAGCTTAACCACCACATCATCTATATATATCTCCACTACTAAGCCAATGAGATTATAAAATATATAATTCATCACTCTCTGTTAAGTTACACTGGTACTTTTTAATCCAAACATCATGACTACCCACTCATATAAGCCAATATCTCTAGGACATTGGAATGCAGTCTTAGGTATATCTTTTTCTACCATAAAAATCTAATTATATCCTACATTGCCAACTATGAAGCTAATAATCTTGTGACCCGATGCTGCATTTGTTAGCAAATCTGCCATTGGCATTGGTTACTTATTTTTAGGGGTAGCTTTATTCAAATCCCAACAATCGATACATGTTATCAATTTTTTATTTTTCTTTTCCACCAGGACGATATGAGATATCCATTCAACATATTGGTATGGTCTAATAAATTTTGCATCATACAACCTCATGATCTCTGTTTTGAGTGCCTCATATAACTTTGCTTTAAATCTCCTCAGAGCCTCTTTGAATGACCGATACCCTGGTTTGATTAGAAGCCATTGTTCAACAATCGATCAGTTTAGATCTGGCATTTCATGACATTCTTGGGCAAAACATTCCTGATACTCCTTTAATAATCTTATAATTCTTCACAAAATTCGATACATAATTTTTTAATTATGTATGTTAGCCTTATCTCCTGAACCTATATCAACATCTTATAAATCATCAACCGATGTAAACCCTTGCCTCAATTTTCCTTCAAAATCTTCAATAGTGCCCATTAGAGTAATAACTTTGAGCCAATTTGCTGGATCGGTTGCCATGGATGGTAACCTTGAGGTACTCACCTTCCCATGCTTTTCTAGACAAGTAATCGACTCCATCAGCCTCCCAGATTGGTAGATCGGTCATTGCAACATTGGTCGATTGATCAGATAGGATTATCTCGATTTGATTTCCTTGTCACTGTATCAGACTTTGATGCATTGTTGATGGCACACATCAATTTGCAAAAATCTAGCCCTTGCCAAAGAGTAAACTATATGATCATTTTCCATTGATAGCGAAGAATGTGATAGGCAATGTCTTGCTTTCCACTGTTAACTTCATATTCAACACGCCCTTCGTCTCCAATAGATTTATGCCAAAATCTTTTAACGCCATATTTGTCTTTATTAGATCTTCAATAGTTTTCCCTAACTTGCAATAAGTTGTATACGGCATCAAATTGACAGCTGCTCCTCCATCAACTAGCATTTTTGTCATCAACTTTCCATCTACATATCCCTTGATACGGTTTCAAATGCCAATGCTTAGACTCCTCAAGTTTATCAAACACAGCCTAATCAAGTTGTAGTGTTAATTGAGCAAAAACTTTTTCATTGTCCTCCTCATCGGATGAAAGTGCTTTATATCCCTAAGATAAGAAGAATACCACATTTGTTGTAGCCAATGCATCAACCTCATCATCTTTTCTATTGATACACCATACTCGTTTAGTTCTTTTAGGACAATGATCAACTTTCTCATGGTCTTGTCATTGCTTCTCTTGTTGCTCTCTGTGCCGTAATCGTCGTGCCCTTCTTTTTTGATTTTTTGTGAAGATTCCACTTGGACACCACTGAGGATTCTGGATTCGCCATTTTTTATGCAATTCCTTATTGTCACCTTCTTCAAAATATTCTTCGTGGATTGGCCCCAATCAGCTATGAACCGATGCTCTTTTCGTAAGTATCCAATCTTGTGAAAATCTTTTCTGCTCAACATGTTGAGATCTTAGATTATTGCATTAAGGATACTCTTCAAATGATGGCAATCTCATACTCTAATCCGAGCAGAACTAAAAGGCTGGACAATCCCAATGTGGATTATATTTTTGTTTGTTTGACAAAGCCCACTGTTCTTCCTCTCTATTCTTAGAATAGTTTTCTATTAGGTTCGATGAAGTAATATTTGATTTATTATCTCGATGGCTCCATCGGCCCAATCTCTCAATGATCCCACGTAAACCATGTTCACAGGGAACACATGTTTATCAATTTTGATCGGTTTTTTATGTTTTAATTTAATTCTTTTCTCTTCAACGGCCGATTATATCTATTGTCGTAAAACTTTGCATTCATTAGTATGATGTGATATCGTATTATGCCATTTGCAATATTTCTTCTTCTTTAAGCTCATCGACTGATGGAATCACATGAATTGGTGAGAGTTATATATGCTTCTCCTGAAGTAATAGATCAAAGATTTT
Source organism: Oryza coarctata (assembly GCA_030770085.1). Taxonomy (NCBI): domain Eukaryota; kingdom Viridiplantae; phylum Streptophyta; class Magnoliopsida; order Poales; family Poaceae; genus Oryza; species Oryza coarctata. Next base: position 8,584,034 of record CM061472.1, read on the forward strand.
ATCGGTCTCATTGATGTCAAAGTCATATCTCTCCTCCTTGCCGATATTTTTTACCCACGGGTATGATATTGATTTCTTATTTTTAACCCACTCCACCAATCCAACTTTAACATCAAATCCCTCATCATCTAAGTCCAATGAATAAGTTTGTACTTGAGCAACCCTCTAGTGAAAATTTTCCTTTTTGGCCTCCTAAAATCGGCTTTCATGAGCCGATACCTTCTGTACCAAGTGTGCTAAAGTCTCAAATTCTTGTGATGAAAATCGTTCTTTGATTGAAGCCACTAAACCCTAGAAGGCCAACTCAGATAGCAGCCAATCACTTAAATTCAAACTATAACATCTCAAAACTGCTGGATATATTCTGGGATTGATTCATCCGGTTTCTGTTTAACCAATGTTAAATCAGTTAACCTTATTTTATGAATCCTAGAAAAAAGTACTTGTAAAATTGTTTCTCCATATTAGCCCACCCTCGAATTGAATTCAGTGGTAATGAAGAAAACCATGTAAAAGTCGATCCAGACAAGGACAGTGGGAAAAATCTAACTCTTAAGGCTTTCTCAGCCGATGCTTCTTCACACTAGGCTAAAAATCGGCTAATATGCTCCACTGTAGGTATGTTGTCTTGCTCTGAGAATTTAGAGAAATCTGGTACTTTGTATCGGTGTGGCAGCGAAACTCTATCAAACCACTCAGGATACAGGTGTCGATACATAAATATTTGCTCCTTTGGTTTTATACCAAATTGCTCTTTCACTACTTCTACAAACCTTGCCGATGAATCCTCCCCCTTGGAATTTCTCTTTGATATTGTAGATGTGGACTTGGTAACCAATTTTGCCTAGGATATTCTTTGTGATAATTATTCGAATCGGGAATGACACCTGAATAATCCTACTGATACCACCCATAATAAATAGTTTGTTAATACCATAGAAGTACATAATCTTGTTGCCTCCCAATCAGTTTTTGTGTCCGTGGAAATAGATTTGCCAATATATCCCTTTATGTGCCATAAGTTACTTGAGGCGACTCTATTTTTACAAGCAAATATATAGGAGCCTGACCAGGCTCTTGAGAAAATTTTCCATTCATCTTCTTCTTGATTAGATTCCGTAATATATTCACCAACACTTCTGATTGGTTGATAAGTGCGTGATGCACTGCTTCATTAATCATCTCCTACAACAGTTTCAGAGGACTTGCAAGTGGTGACTGGCTCGATTCTCTTGTCAAAACAGGTTTTGGAAACTATGATTTCTGAATCAGCCCTTGTCTCGTCATGCCAAAAGATTCAAAAAAAGAGCTTCTAAAAATTATCAATATTCTGCTATACTCGCTATCTTTGCTCGTCATTCAAATCATCCATTATGACTGGAATCATGTTGTCTGCTTTAATCCCTTTTCCAGCCATTGTGTTGAAATTTTGAGTCCCCCTAGGCGTTCCAAAAGCATGTTTAAGCCAAATCAATCCCACTAGGTGTGCCAAAAGCGTGTTCAAGCCAAATCGGTCTCACCGGTCGTGCCAAAAGTGTGTTCACTGATACAAGTTTAATCCAATGTGCTTAAATAGGAGAAGCCTTGGGAGATCTACTTAGCTATAATGTAGGTCCTTAATTTAAGGTTTGTGGGCATGCCAGTCAATTTGACCCTGTAATTAATAAGGAGATAGAAAAAATTAGATCTACAAGCCAATCAGCCAATAGGATGATACGGACTCCTGCTATCGGCTTATTGTCAATAGGGGTTGAACCACTTATATATTGGCTAGAAAAACCGATGATGGCATAGGCAAATAACAAGAAATAAAATCACAAATACACCGGCTATAGAACTGATGATGGTCTAAATGAAATAGATGATAAGCAGTAAAGAGCAAAATTTGATTTTCTGAAGAGACGAGACCTAGAAAGTACCGAGATCAGACCGAACTAAGACAGTATAAGACTGAAGCTAAGAACACTAGAATGACAGAAAATAGATTAATCGTGTTGATAGTATAAATCGACTCTAAGTTCGATGCAGGCACATAGACATGATAAAAAATAACTTATTTACACATCAGCTAATGGTTTGATGCGATAATAGAAATATAATATAAATAAGTAAACTCATCAGCTAGCTGAGCCTATGGGAGAAATGAAACCTACTAGATGACGATGCTAGTCTTATTAAAAAATAACTTGATAGATCGGACCTAACCAAGATAGTATAAGATTGGTTTTAATAAAATCAAATTGATCACTAGTAGATTAATCATGGACAATCTATATATATCAGCTGATAAGCCGATACGTTATCTTGAAGCCTAGTGTAAATATAACTCATCGATTAGCTACTCTGATGAAATGTTGTACAAAAATCCACTGACTTAGGCTCAATCCTTTATCAGTAGCCTAGAAGGTCGGATTCAACCGATACAACATGAGACTGATGATGATAAAAAGAACTTGATAAGCCGATATATCCCACGTAAATATGATGTGATATATCTAATCGGACTAAGAGGTTGGACTCAATGATGCAGCCTTAGATAAAATAGACATACCTAGATAATGGTGGGACTTACCCTTTAACAAACGATCGGACTTAACCGATACAACCCTGCGTCGAGAGCCAGAACGCAATGTAAGAAAACCTAGAAGAACTAAGGTGGCAATGCACCGAAGTTGTATTGATCAAAACATGTCTTACAAGACCTCAGGGTGTTTGTATTTATATCACAGGATTATATGAGTCCGAGATAGTTACAAACAATCTCTGGATATTATTTCGTAAACAGAAACGAAACTATCTCTAAGAAGATACCAAAATTAATTACTCATGCCTAATTACAATAGATATCTTATAGATACAAGACTTCTATGCTATAGCTATCACGGTTCCTTCCTAGATTATGTCTCGTCGGAATAATCTTCTATTTTCAACTAAACTGAATCCATATTCATTTGTCCGATTGGTTCTTTCCTTATCTGAGACCATCAATATTTCTATCTGCTCGATCGGCCTCTCCATCTATTAATTTGTCTCATTCCATAAGCCGATCGGCTCTTCGATCCTTAACTGAATATGTTAGTAGGCTTATGAAATTTTGGCGTTAACAATACTCTACTCGAATCCAGGATGAATCTATCCCTTCATGTTTAGTAAGCTCCTCTTCACCCTAGTTTAGTCCATCTAGAATGGCACCTTTGGTGCCACTCATTTTATACCCAAATGCATCTTAAACCAGCTAGGAAATGGATCGAGAACAAGAATAATACCACTAGAAGTCCACCTACGTCAAAATGCTGATAGCACACTGAGAGGAATGGACCATAAAATGTAGTATTGGAAGCACAAGCAGAGTTCTAAATAGTGGATCTTGAAAATGACCAACTTCACATCTAGATTAAAGCATTACAAACATCAATGACAAACATTTGAGTATAAAGGTTAGTTGGCAAATCGTTGTAGACATATTATCTAGATGTTGTAGGTTTTCTGTCAAGTGTGTACTCATAATATATTCATAACTGAATCATTACAAATCAACACATTGTAGTGGTCAAATAGACCTGGAGCAATTAGAGTCAATGAAAAAATAAACTAGGATTTTCATCACTTCTAGAAAATCTATTCCAGAGAACTTTAGTCGATCACGTATATCCTCATTCCAAACTCAATCTATTCTTATATGATCATAAATCTAACGTAACATACGTATTTCTGTAATAATCAGCTGTTGAACATGATGTCTTTTTACCCACATTCTTCCCCATCATAGCAGGTCTTTTTTCCTCCTAAACTCGCATCTCCCTTCTCATGTACGATAATACTAAAGTCACACCTTAAGTATTTAGTTTTAGTTTTGTTTACTCTAAAGCCTTTTAACTTAAGAGTCTACCATCACAATTCTAGTTTCCTATTTACTCATGTGCGTTTCTCATCAATAAGTACTACATCATCTGCAAAGAGTATACACCAAGAAATATCCTCTTGTATGTTTCTTGTAACCTTATCTATTACTAATGCAAAGAGGTATGGACTCAAAATCGATCCCTGATGTAGTTATATTTTAATAGAGAAGTAACCTGTGTTACCATCATTTGTTTGAACACTAGTTATAGCATTATTATACATATACTTGATGAGAGAGACATACTTTGTTAAGACTTTATATTTGTCTAAAGCCCACCACATAATATTTCTTGGTATCTTCTTGTAAGTCTTTTCCAAGTCAATAAAAGCTATATATAGCTTCTTCTTCTGCTCTCTAAACCACTTCATAACTTGTCTTATTAAGAAAATTGCTTCTATGGTTGATCTTCCAGGCATGACAAATTGGTTCATAGAGATCCATATCGTTCCTCTCAAATGGTATTCGATAACTCTCTCTCATAACTTTATAGTGTGGCTCATCAACTTAATTTCCTGGTAATTAGTACAACTTTGGATATCTCTCTTATTTTTATATATTAGTACCAATATACTTCTCTACTCGTTAGGCATCGTGTTCGATTGAAAAATATTATTAAACAATTTGGTTAGCTATCTATAGCTATATCCCCGAGACATCTACACACTTTAATTGGAATACCATCAGGGCCAATTGCCTTACCCCCCTTTCATCCTTTTCAAAGCTTATCTAACCTCAAATTCTTGGATCCTCCGCACAAATCTTCTATTAGTGTCATCCGAAAAGTCATCCAACTGAATGGTGGTATCCTCGTTCCTACTACTGAACAAATTGTTAAAATACTCTTGGCATCTATGTCTAATCTCATCCTCCTTCACCAAGAGTTGCTCTCTCTCATCCTTAATACATTTAACTTGGTTCAAGTTTCTCATCTTCCTATCACGAGCCCTACTATTCTATATATGTCCTTCTCTTCTTCTTTTGTACTCAAACGTTGATACAGATCCTCAAAAGCCTACCCCTTTGCCTCACTCATAGCTCATTTTACGGTTTTCTTTGTCATCTTGTACTTCTGCATGTTGTTCTTACTCCTATCATGATTCAAGCGTTTATAACATTATTTCTTCTTCTTAATAGCTCTTTGCACGCTTTCGTTCGACCACCAAGAATCTTTTGTTTCACATCCACTCTCTTTGGTCACTCCAAACACCTCTGAAGCAATGTTTCATATGTATGCTGCCATCTTCTCTCATATATTATTTGCATCATCTTCTTTCTTCTAAGAGCTCTCTTCGATAACCTTTTCTTAAAGACATTTAATATCTCTCCTTCTAACTTTCACCACATGGTTCTTGTAATTTTGGCTTGTTTGTCCCTGCGAGCGTGCACTAAAAAACGAAAGTTGGCCACCACTAGCTTATGTTAGGCAACAACACATTCTCTAGATATCACCTTACAATTCATTCTTCTCCTAAGGACAAAGTTAATATGGCTAAAGTATTGGCCGCTGCTAAAAGTTACTAAATGAGATTGCCTCTTTCTAAATAAAGTGTTAGCTATCATTAGATCAAAAGCCATAGTAAAGTCTAATATTTTCTCTTCCTCCTGATTTCTACCATCCTACCCAAATCCTCTATGTGCCACCTCGAATTCTGTACCTGTTACACCTACATAACCATTAAGATCTCCTATAAAAATTTCTTGCTAGCTCTAACCAAGTTGCTTAAGTCTTTCCATAAATGTCTCTTAGCACTCTTATCCTAACCTACTTGAAGGGCATATACACTAATTACATTTAAGACTATATCACTAATGATAAGTTTAACTAGGATGATGCTATCCCCTTGTCTTCTCACCTCCACTATACCATTCTTAAGACTATTATTAATCAGAATTTCTACTCTATTTTTATTTGAAGTTATCCCTATGTGCTAGTGCTTGAAACTGGTACTACCCACCTCTTTCGCCTTCTAACCATTCTATTGAGTCTCTTGAACACACAAGATATTTACACGCCTCCTAACTGTCGTCTCAACTAGCTCTCTTAACTTACTCATAAGTGACCCTATATTTCAGCTATCTAAACAGATCCTAATTAACTTAACTTGCTTCCTTCTCCTTCGTACCTGGTGAGTCAAGTGTTAACACCCTTACTCATTTTTCACTATACTCGGGTGTCAATGCGGCGTGCCACTAAGTATGCGACAACCCGATCCTTACTCACTTGATATCATGCGTAGATCACGACATGACGCGTTATGGGGGTGACGATCCAGTCCTTGTCCATTTAACACCATACCCGAATTCTGATATGACACGTCGCTAAGAGGTTTATGCTCAAACGAGATTTTTTTGTGTTTCATTTCTATAAGGATAGCTAAATTTTTATGTTAACTCACTGAGGCTAACATAACCCTATTATTTATCAGAGCTTAGTATCTGCTATGTTGAGATAAAAAACACATCAACACTAACGGAGTTAAAAAAGAGTCAAAAAATTCCTCGCAAAAAAAGTCAGTAAATTAACAGGGAGGCAATGCAGGGAAACTACATGAGCGAAATGGAATCCGTAGACTGCGTTGACATCCAGGTAAGCTGGACAGAAGTGGCACACGGTTTCCACAGCACCACATGTCCATACCGTCTGGAAGAAAACTCCGGTCGGTCTCCCCTCGACGCGCCTGGAAATGGTCGAGAGACCTCCGCGGAGGATCACTTGCCTCGCTCCTGTTACTGCCACGCACGCGAACGCGTCCAGCTCCGGAACCTGCAGCAGCCGGCGCCGCTCGGGTAACTCTCCACGCTCAGGCATTGGTTCGAACACCAGACGGGCGCGGACTGCAGGACTGTGGGTCGGTCCGGCATTCCGTTGAACAGCAGCCGGGCAAGGCAAGGGGGGCGCTCGCTCGTTTCTTTCGGAGAGCTGGGCCAGTCTCGAGCCCGGCCGGCATTGACTGGGACCCCCATAGCTGTCGGCCATCGGCCCTCTACTGGTCCGCCGCCATGTGGATGTGGAGCGATGGGGGCACTAAACAAAGACCGAGTCGGACTGTCGAAGTCGTCGTCGTCGTCACTGGCTGAGTGATTGGTGTGTGGTGGGGTCCGTGGGGATGGACGACGAGGAGGTCGAGTTGTGGGGTCGGCTCGGTCGCCCAAACGAGCACGCACGCCAGTACATGCACATGCTTTAATCATGTGCACAGGCCATGCTTTAATTTTTTTTGCCGCTTTCAAAGTTGTTAACGTATAATTGAGTATTAATTATATAAATTTAAAAGTAAATTTATTTAAGTTTTTTTAAAAACTTTTATATATTTTTTTACAAAATATGAAAACCTATTAACGAAAAGAAACAAAGTTTCTTAGCCTATAGTTATTTGGAGTGGAGACAATAGTTCTTGATGGCAACTTTAAACCGCTAAATAATATATTTTGTAAAAAGCTTTTACTTTAAAATATGAAATAAATCAATTTTTTAAGTTTAATTAACCGTATAGCTTGTTGTTTTACGTGTGTAACTGCTCTCTTCCCTTATCGCACAAACAAAAACGAGCCGTAAGCATCCATCCGATCGAGCAGCATAAACTCCCTGTGGCTGTATAGTGTGCATGCGTGTGCACAATCAGCTAGCTTTTGGGGGTTTAATTTACGAGGCTTCTCGCCGAAGCGGGAGAAAAACAGAACACCCATAATGGTGCTCACGAGCGACGTGATTCTGGCATGCACAATGGCTCTCAGTTTCCTCTACCAAGAGCTCCGTTCTCATCTGGATGTAATCAGGGAGGGAGCCTAGCTTGTTGAAGGCAAACATCGATCTGACTCAGGGAAAGGACAGACAGAATATCAGAACATATATGGACCAAACATATACGGATACACCAATCCCTCGTGCTGAACGATGATCATATTCGTTGAGGAAATGTGGCACAAAGGTATTACGGATTCTATTTCTAGATTTCTGTGCTTTGTGAATGCAATTTGTGAAGAGTGCCAAGTATTATACTCTCCCTTCATTCCAAAATATATAAAAATGATACAACTTAAAATTTATACAATAATATAAGTATTTCTGATACACCGATTTTAATACATAGAAATCTATATATTTTCAGACATTTAGAAGGGAATATAAGTAATTCAAAATTCAAAATTTCATCACTTAAGTGGCTAAAAAAGAATATTTTACCCTCTACCTGTGCTAAAGAACCTACAAATATTAATATTTTGTAATGGAGGGACTACATTGTAATTGGAAATACTACATTGCTTTTGTTAAACCATGGTGGCAGATGCCTGTGGCACGCTGCATGAAATTGTATAAAAAATGATATGTTGTTTTCTAGGATGTCCCCTCATTTTTTAATGTTATCTTTAAAAAATAAGTGTTTTTTTATTAAAAAATTAACAATTCATCGTAATATATAAGTGATTTTAATATGTAATATATCACTGTACTAACATCTAAAATCAAACTTAATTTCTACAAGTGATAAAAAGAACAAATTATCGACAGAACAGTTCTGGATACAAGAGTAATCCAACAGTTGAGCACTTGTCACCACTTTATAGAGTTAGGCATGTGGCGTTATTTTTTTTTAAAGAGAAATTTTATGATCAGTTTGGGACTTGAAAACGAGTGTGCGCGGGCACGCACACTCTCTCTCCATTTTAAATGTAGATTAAATTTCCCATTAAACCATATATTTTAACAAAGTTTTAAAATGGGTAACAGCTAAACCAACATTTTCACTGGATATTACCTATCTTTGCACTTGTTGACGGTTTGGACTATTGTTAAATGCATAAAGGGAATATGAGAGAAAATATCTTTATTATATCGTAGTATTAAGATAAATACCTTTTATATAATCCCATCAAATGGTTTTATAATTTAGTAAATCACAGAATTTTTTTTTTGCAGATCACACCAATGAAGTGAACATGTTTAAAAAATGCACAAATTGAGCCACATAGGGGAAAAGTAATAAAAATGAAATATAAATAGATAGCACTGGTCAATTAGATACCATTCATACTAAAAAGAATGAGAAAACAAAAAATGTTTTGCCCTTTTTATATGCATCCCTATGTTATTACCGGTTTGAAGTTCTCTCACATATTCCATTGATATCCTCATCCTAGTCCAAATAACAACTAATCTAAAGACATGCGGTATTAAATGAAAATATTGGTTTATTTGTAGGAAACTTAGGTCAAAATATGTGGCCCAATAAAATTTACTCTTAAATGTGTGTGCATATCACATCCATTGATTAATATGTATATATGGACCTCACTTAAAGTAGCCACGAAGCAGTGTCCAGTGTGTTCACTACTTCAAGAGTTCAGACAAGACTTCAGGAAAGGCTTTACATACCAACAAACAGATATATTATTGATCTTAACTAGCTAGGGCCTCAAGAATATAAAAGCATCTGAACATGAAACAACTAACCACATAAACCATGACTTAGCTGCGACTAAGCAACGTATGGCTCATCTTAAAAGTGTCAATTACATCAGGCCCGTCAATTACAACACATGGTTCTCCTCGAAAAGATGACAGCTCCATGCAGTAGGATCATCAGCCGATCTCACGATGACTCCGTTGCCAATGGCACAGGACGGCAGTATATGTATATATCTAGCAGAGAGCCTCTGCAACCGTGTATCACTACTGCGTACGGTAGTACACTGAGCTGTGAGCTCCCATGGAGTCGGAGGACTACATTTTCCTGTGGAAATGGCGCAAGTACCTCCTGCTGCTGGCCACGCTGGTGGCTGGCGTCACCTACGACGCCGGCCTCAACCCGCCGGGCGGCGTTTGGCCGGACGACACGGGAGGGCACACCACGGGCGATCCGTTGCTGCCCATGACGTACAAGAGCCGCTACCTCGCCTTCTTCTACTGCAACGCCACGGCCTTCGTCGCGTCGCTCGTCGTCATCATGATGCTGCTCGACCGGCGCGTCAGTGGCAACCGCGTCGGCGTCACCGTGATCCGGTCCGCCATGGTGCTCGACCTGTTCGCGCTCATGGGCGCCTACGCGGCCGGGGTTAGCAGAGACGTTCTCGCCGTGGTGTACGTGTCGGCGCTGTTCGGCTTGGTGTTCGCGTACGTCGCGCTTCATATCGTCGTGGCCACGTCGGCGCTGCCGCCGGTCGAGTGGCTGCGTGTGTCGGTGCAGAATCTTGCCGGCAAGGTCGAGGAGCTGCTCAAGAAGGGCGACGACGAGCGGCTTGTGGAGTCGCGCGTCGAGGTCAGGCAGGAGCGGCGCAAGTTCTTGCTGCTGCTGTCCACCTTCGCCACGCCGCTGACGTACGCCGCCGGGATGGAGCCGCCGGGCGGCTTCTGGGACAGGACCGGAGGCGGCCACACCGCCGGCGACCCGGTGCTGCGCGAAGGCCGGCCTCGGCACCGCTACAAGGCGTTCTTCTACTGCAACGCCACGTCGTTCGTAGCGTCGCTCGCCATCGTCATGCTGCTGATGAGCCGCACGCTGAGCCACCGCGTCGTCCGGTCGCACGCGCTGCAGGTGTGCGTCCTGGTGGAGCTGTTCGGCCTCATGGGCGCCTACGCCGCCGGGAGCTGCAGGAAGCGCGAGACCACCGTCTACGTCGTGTCCCTCGCTGGCGCGGTGCTCGTCTACATCGCGCTTCAGGTGGTCGTCGGGATGTTCGCCATGGCCACGATCAAGAAATGGCTTGTCGGGCTCTGCAGGATCCTGCAGTGCCGACGCAACATGGAGCAAGAACACCTGCGCATTGACACTGCTGACATCACTGATGATCATCGCGTCGAATACTTGTAAGCTGACACGGTTCACGATTTTTTTACACCTTAACAACAATCGTTTTCACAAACACCAAACTGATGTGAGATGTGCCGTTTTACTAGGGAGATGAAGCAGAGCCCGGCGACGCTAAACACGCCAAGCGAAGTTCGTGCTCCGGACGAGGATGTCACCGGAGGCGATGGCGACGAGGGCGACGCGGACACGGTGGAGGAATCGCGGTCGCTGCTGCTCCTGCTCGCCACTCTGGCGGCGACGGTGACCTACGACGCTGGGCTGAACCCGCCGGGAGGCTTCTGGCCGGACGGTGACCACGCCGGGGAACTGATCCTCCTCGACATTCACTACAAGAGGTACAAGGCGTTCTTCCACTGCAACACGGCGGCGTTCGTGGCGTCTCTCGTCGTCATCGTTATCGTGCAGAGCAAGCAGCTGAGCTCGGGCGCCGTCGTCAAGCGCCGCGCGCTGCAAGCGGCCATGACGCTCGACCTGCTCGGCCTCATGGGCGCGTACGCCGCCGGGAGCTGCCGGGACACGGCCACGACCATCTACGTCTCCGCCTTGGCCATCGCCGTCTTCGTCTACTCCGTCGGCAACGTCGTGGCGTTCACGACCATGGGGCAGCGCAGGGAGACGAGGCTGATCCGCTGGGTGGACGGGATCGTCCAGAAGGTTCTAGAGAAGCTGCACCTCTGGGACGGGCAACCCGGGGAAGCGGACGACGACCTGGAGAGGAAGCGCAAGTTCTTTCTGCAGCTCGCCATCCTCGCCGCCACCGTCACGTACAAGACCGGATTGAACCCGCCGGGTGGGTTCTGGTCGGACGACGACCACGCCGGCGATCCGGTCCTCCTCGACCACTACCGGAACCGGTACCTAGTGTTCTTCTACTGCAATGCGACGGGGTTCATGGCATCCGTCGCCGTCATCCTCATGCTTGTCAACCGGCGGCTGTATAAGCAGGGCATACGGTGCAATGCGCTCCACGCCTGCGTCGTGGTCGGGTTGCTGGGCCTCATGCTCGCCTACACCGCCGGCAGCTGCCGGAGTCTGCGCACGTCCGTCTACGTCATCGCGCTCGTCGCCGCCGTGATCAGCTTTCTCCTCCTCCAGATCCTCCTGTTCGTCCTCACGAGGCACGTCATGGTACCGACGCTGAAACATCGACTCCCGCCATGGCTGCCGGCACTGTTCGAGCCGCTGTCGCCGCCGCCCCGGAAGCCGGCCGGCCGGGCCCAAACGCAGGACTCCGGGCGGCACACCGAGCAGTACATGAAGCGCAAGTACCTGATGCTGCTCGGCATCCTCGCCGCGAGCGTGACGTACCAGGCGGGCCTCTCGCCGCCAGGCGGCACGTGGGGCGGGGACGGCGCCATGGCCGACGGCTTCAGGTACGCCGCGGGCAACCCGATCCTGCACGACACCGACCGGGCAAGGTACCACACCTTCTTCTACTGCAACGCGACGTCGTTCGTGGCGTCCGTGGTGGTGATCGTGCTGCTGCTGCAGCGCACGGTGAGGCGGCACAGCGCGCCGCTGTGGGCTATGCAGTCGGCCGTGGTGCTCGACCTCCTCGGCCTGCTCGGCGCCTACGCAGCCGGCAGCTGCAGGGAGTGGGAGACGTCCGCGTACGTGGTCGCGCTCGTCGTCGCCGTCGTCGTCTACATCACGCTGCACGTGCTGCTGTCGTTCGACGCCGTGGCGGCCAAGGCTGAGAGGATCAAGGTCTGGAAATACTTGGGAGGGAGCTCCGATAATCAGCCCGGCGCCGGTGGTAACGGCGCTGCGGTGTAATAAACATGTAATGGTGTCTGAATTTCTCGCCCTGATTGATCTTCAATTGTAGCTGCTGTTTGGAGAGTGCTGACATATGTGTTTGTACTAGATGATTGGATTGTACCATCCATCTGTACTTCCGTAGATTGTAATTGCAGTTTGAATGGTGCATTGTGTGGTTATATGAATGACATGACACTTGTTCCGCTGGTCGTTACATCTGGTACACTGTTGTCCGGTGACTAGTGGGCTGGGAAAGTATTTCAGTTTTAACTACACGACCTTGACACGTCCGGAATAAGGTCGTTTTTTTAGCAGAGGTACTATACTTATTGGAATTGTCTGATACTTCTTAGTACCTATGATCTGAGCCATTTGTTCTATACTATCTAACGGCTCACAGAGGTTGGTACCTGGTGGTACTATACACTAAACTAGATGATGTCATGTGCTTTGCTGCAAAATACGTAAATAAATGTATGTTAAATATCATAGAAATGATGAGTAGATATGTTGAAATATTATGCAAGTAATACTTACATCGTGAGCTCTAAAATGTAATAAATTGTAAAAGACATGGCATTTTTTATCAGCTTTAAAATGTAATAATTGCCAATAGATGATAATGAAGTGGTATGTTTATATGTTAAGATTTAGAATATATTCAGTTGTAAGTATATAAAAAAGGTATAGATATATATGCCTCTCAAGTATCATAGAAAAACTCAAACACATATGTAAAGATGAATTTTTGATCGTACCACCACTTGTAGGTTCAGTTTTGTATCTCTCTTCCTTTCTTCCCTCTCCTCCCCTCACCCTCCTTGACAGATTCTTTGTGGACCACTGGTGCCATCTTCATCACCTCTCATGCCCCTGCATTGCCACCTTTCTCATCTCTAAGCAGTTATCGCTGCTATACGATTTGTTGTCTCCACCCACTACCTCCTAATTAAGTCCTCTTAGGTTTTCCCCACTGCTGCCTCTCGTATTCGTAACCCACCGCTGGCTTATCGTCACTGTCTAGGCCACCTTCTAAATCAGGGAAGTCCCACCATTTAACCCTTTCCCACCCTAGTGACCTAACCCTAACCCTGAATGTCAATTGGTTGGGGCCATCGCTAGAGTTCATTGAGGTTATCGGAGTTGGCAAGGAAGCTTAGTAGATCATAGATTGCATGGTAGATTGGAAGGTTAGAAATTTCTAAGATTTTGCTCTCAAGTTTATTCAAATGTAGTTTAGCAAATCAGTTTCATTATATAGCGTAAAGTAGTTGACCAAACTTGGCACACTAATAATTACAAATTAACTTGTATACATAAGCACGGGACAATTTCTGAAAGATGGAAAACAAGGAGCATCTACTGGATTCATAGATCAACCATGTCATCGGGGTAGATCAGCAGAAGACAAGTATAATATATGCACTCTAGCTCAATCTTAACTATGGTTCACTGAAAATGTGGTCATCTCTTCGACTCCTCCCACTCTTCGTTGGGACCTTTGTTATGGTACAACAACATGAAGTTGATCATGATGCAGGCAAGCACAACAGCAGCCAGCCCGATGTAATACCCTAACGTCTCCCAGTCCCTGTAGCTGCCGGCCGTCGTAAGTCCCAAGTGTTAGTCTATAAGAAGTGTAATTATGATATGATAACCATGATATGGCTGTGTGGTTGCCTTATGAGCCGTCTCGGTCGTCTATATATACTGATACATTGACAGGGAATAAAATCAATCATTCCTACATTTTCATGGTATCAAAGCGGTTTCAATATGCTATTTTCCGCAACCAAAGGCACCGTTGTTGCTACCATCGCCAACCTCCTCCTCCATCACTACTGTGCTGCGAGAGATTGTCGAGGTCCGACGTCCTCAACGCCGCCACTCTCAAACAACGCCCGTCGCCGATCCGATCGCCACCACCAGTGACGGTTGCACGTCACCGGGAGTATCGCCGGTCTCATCACCCACGCTACTGATCTGATCGCCCACCCTGTAGCTGTCCTCATCACCAGGTGTGGCCGTCGAATCTGATCTTGCCACCGCTTCCGCGCCAGCGCTCGTCGCCGATTCGATCGCCACCATCGGTGCTGACTGCACGTCACCGGGAGTGTCGCTGGTCTTATCGCCCGCACTACCGATCCGATCGGATTCCCAATCTGATCGGATATACTATCACCGGGAGTATCGCCGGCCTCATCGCCCATTGATCGGTCCGATCTGATCGGCTGGATCGGTCCGATCTGATTTCCGATCCGGTCGGCTCTACTGTCGATCCAATTCGGTCTCATCGCCCGCCGATCAGAACGATCGGATCCCCGATCTGATTGGCTTGTCGCCGGTCTCATCGCCCACCGACCCTCTGATCTGATCGGCTGGATCGGTTCAATCTGATTTTTGATTCGATCGGCTCTACTGCCGATCCGATCCGGTCTCATCGCCCATCGATCGGTCCAATCGGATCCCCGATCTGATCGGATCTACTGTCGATCTGATCGTCCTCTGATTCGATCGGCTCTACTAACGTTTTTCGAGCACCCTACTAATCGGTCCGATCGGATCTTGCCTGTTGCTGATCCAATCGTCCTCTGATCGAATCCTGTCTGTTGCCAATCAGATTGTCTTCCGATCCAATCGGCTCTACTGCCGATCCGATCCCTCTGATCGGATCGGCCACCGATCCGATCCCTCTGATCTGATCGGCTGCCCATTGTCGATTTGATCGCCCTCCGACCCTTCGATCCGATCGGCTGCCTATTGGCCCTCTGATCCGATCGGCTCCACTGCCGATCTGATCCCTCTGATCGGCTCAGACTCTGATTTGCCGATCCCTTCGATCTGGTTTCCATCGGCTATCGATCCTATCATGGCCGGAGAAGGCAACGGCGTCGCTGCTTTCGACGACCACTGTTTCACGACCGATGCTGCTCGCGCAAACGAAGCGCGTCAAGCTGAGAAGGCTCACCTTCGCAACGACGCCCTGGATGCACACGAGAGTGCTCACACAGCTCTCTGGGCGCAAGCCACCGCCGTTGTCAACGTCAAGGCGCTTATCCTCATCATCCTCGACAAGGCCACGGACTCCTACACCAAGTGGCGTGGCATGTTCTTCATCGTCCTTGACAAATATGCCCTCACACGCCATATTTTTGAGGATGAAGCGTTCCCCACATGACTAGCGTGGCTTCAGGCGGATTGCTATGTCCTCACTTGGGTGTACGGCACCATCTCCAGCGACCTACAGCAATCGCTGATGATGCGGTAGGGCAAAGCTTGCAACGCATGGTGCTATCTCGAGGAGGAATTCCTCGGCTAGAAGGAGTCCCGTGCCCTTCTCCTCGAGACGTAGTTCTGTACGTTCCGTCAGGAGTCTCTAAGCATCACCGACTACTGCCGTCACCTTGAATCCATGGCTGCCTCCCTCGCCGAATATGGTGACCCCATCGGCGACAAGCAGATGGTTCTTATGCTTCTCCGTGGCCTTAGTGGCAAGTTCCGCCATATTGTGTCCATCCTCAAGATGCACCGGCCATTCCCAACATTTACTAAAGTGCGCACTCACCTCCTATGGGAAGAGATGGAGATCGACGCTCGTCCTCTGTCCCCACCGGCTGCTCTTGTCGCTATGACGCCGTGTCCAGCGGCTTCAGGTGCCACCGCTGCTCCTCGTTCGAGAGCGCCTCCTCCTCCGCGCCCTGCTGCCCAAACCGGAGGCCAATGTAACGACCACCGCCGTGGCCACGGGGAACGCGGCGGCTCTACTGGTACTAGCTCTCCGGCGCCTTCTGTTGGAGCGTCCCCAAGTGGACAGGGCGGCGTCCCTCCCGGTACGGCCGTGTACCCGTCGTTCGTCCATCCTTGGACTAGAACCGTGCGCATGTGGCCGTTTGACCTATCCAGCCGACCTCCGCCACCCCAGCCTGCCTTCCACGCCGCCCCACATTATGGCGGTTTCGGTGCTCTTCCTAGCACCTATGGAGGCGCATACGGTGCCGTATCGTCCCTGTACAGCACGTACTACAAGGGAGCTGCGACGCTGGGTTTCCCGATGCCCTCACCAGCATACTAGGCGGCGCCTTGGCTGCCCACTCCCAGAGGGGCTTGGCGCCAGGACTCCTTGGCGCAATCCTTCAACACTATGACACTCAACCAACTGCCCTTTGAGTGGTATGCTGATACTGGTGTCGACTCTCACATGGCCTTGGACGCTGGTATACTCTCCACCATTTCCCCACCCTCTTTATTTACTCCTTCATCTATCATTATGGGTAATGGTGCTTTACTTCCAGTCATAGCCACTGAAACACACCGTTTTTCATTACCACACTGTGATCTTGCTCTTAATAATGTTCTGGTATCACCCAACATTATTAAGAATTTAATTTTTATTCGTCGGTTTACCACCGACAATAATTGTTCTATTGAGTTTGATTCTTTTGGTCTTTCTATGAAGGATCTGTAAACCAGGAACGTGATCGCCAGGTGTAATAGTTTCGGTGACCTTTACCCATTTTTTGTACCATCTACCAGCACCTCCGCGTTCCTCGCCGCCCCCACCTCCCTTTGGCATCACCGTCTCGGTCATCTTGGGCGTGACGTCATGTCTAAACTTATTAGGTCCAATATTATTTCCTGCAATAAAGATGATATCGATCATTTATGTCATGTGTGCCAGCTCGGTCGCCATGTACGCCTCACTTTCGGTTAATCTACTCACAGTTTTGATTTAATTCATTGTGATCTATGGACCTCTCCAATTGTTAGTATGTTAGGATATAAATATTATCTTATTATTCTTAATGATTTCTCTCACTACATTTGAACTTTTTCCCTTCGTCTAAAATCCGAGATATTTTTTACTATTTCCACTTTTTTTGCGTATGTTCGCACACGGTTTGGCACCACCATCAAGAACATCTAGTGCGATAACGGCCGTGAATTCGATAATTCCTAGGCCCACATGTTTTTTCTCTCCCACGGTGTTGATCTCCGCATGTCGTGCCCATACACTTCCCAACAAAATGGTAGAGTAGAGCGTTTCATCCATACCATCAATAACACTCTGCGTTTCATTTTGTTTTAGGCGAATCTCCCTCCGGCTTGGTTGAGGCCCTTCACACCATCACCTATCTTGTGAACCACCTCCCCACCACAACACTCACCTCCTCCACACCATACTCCGCTCTCTTCTCTGTCTCGCCCACCTATGATCATCTCAAAGTTTTTGGTTGCGCCTATTATCCAAATCTATCATCTACAGTGCCCCACAAACTTGCCCCTCGCTCTTCTCTATGCGTGTTCCTCGGCTACTCTTCGGAGCACAAAAGCTATCGCTGCCTTGAGCTTCAGTCGAACCGCATCATCATTTCTCGACATGTTGTTTTCAATGAATCATTTTTCCTTTTCTCTGACATTTGTACCACACCCATAGCACCTTCCATCCTGGCCTTTCTTATCAATGATCATGATCTCACCACTTCAGTTCCTAGAGCTTCTTTTTTGTGTGCAGGTACAACGGCCTCCTCAGCGGCACACCTCGTGCCCGTGGCCCCACTTGCACCATCGAGCCCTAGTGCAAGGCCGTGGTCGCCCGAGTCCACATCATTCGGTGCCGCTGCCCCTGTGCACCCCGCACAGGTCGCTGCCAGCGGCGCCACACCGACTATAAGTGTTTTCGGTCTTGCTGCCCCTGTTGCTCGCGCACTAGTTGTTGCCAGTGGTATCGGTTGCACAACTGCCACTCGGCCGATTGTCATCCCTCCGGTGACTAACGCGCACTCTATGCGCACACGTGGTAAAGCTGGCATCGCGCAGCCTATGGATCGCCTCAACCTCTATGCTGTGCCTATGTCGCCTCTTCCTCGCTCTGTTCGTGATGCCCTGTCAGACCTCAATTGGCGATCTGCTATGCAGGCTGAGTATGATGCTTTGATTGCTAACAACACTTGGAGTCTTGTGTCTCACCCTCCTGGCGTCTATGTTGTGATTGTCAAGTGGATTTATCATCAAAAATTACTCGCCGATGGGTCTCTTGATTGTTACAAGGCTCGTTGGGTCCTACGAGGTTTCACACAACGGCCTGGTGTTGATTATGATGAGACTTTCAGTCCAGTTGTCAATCCTACGACGGTTCGCATTGTTCTCTCTCTGGCATTATCTCAGAACTGGCCTATTCATCAACTAGATGTGAAGAATGCATTTCTCCATGGAACTCTCACTGAGATAGTGCACTGCGTGTAGCCCTCTGGATTTGTGAATTCTTCTCGCTCAGATTTTGTCTGCCGGCTCAATAAGTCCCTATATGGTTTGAAGCAGGCTCCTCGTGCTTGGCATCACAGGTTCGCCTCTCACCTCGTGTCACTTGGATTTGCTGAAACAAAGTCAGATACTTCACTTTTCATATATCACCGCGGTCCAGACACGCCCTACTTACTACTATATGTGGATAACATTGTCCTCACTGCCTCCTCTGCGAGATTACTCAAGCATATCATTGAGGCTCTCCGGCGTGAGTTTGCTATGACGGATATGGGTCAGCTGCATCATTTTTTAGGTATTTCTATGACATGCTCCGCAGATGGTCTGTTCCTTTCCCAACGGCAGTACAGTCAGGATATTTTGGAGCGTGCCGGGATGAGTGCGTGCAAGCCATGCAGCACGCCTGCTGATCTCCACTCTAAATTATCTGCTGATGGACCACCTATCGCTGACGCTACACAATACCGCAGTTTAGCTGGCGCCCTACAGTATCTGACCTTCACCCGACCCGATATTACCTTTGCAGTTCAGTAAATCTATCTCTATATGTATGATCCTCGAGAGCCGCACCTCGCTACTCTCAAGCAAATCCTGCGCTACTTGCAGGGCACCCTATCTCTTAGGCTGACTATGCGCCGATCTTCGCCTGCAGACCTTGTTGTTTACACAGATATCGACTAGGCTAGCTGTCCTGACACTCGCCGGTCGACCTCTATCTATGCCGTATTTCAAGGATAACTTGGTGTCCTAGTCTTCCAAGCGTCAGCATACGGTCTCTAGATCAAGTGCTGAAGCTAAATATCGTGCTGTGGCAAATGGTGTTGCTAAAGCTACCTAGCTATGACAGCTGCTTCTTAAGCTTATCACCCCTTCGACGTGCCACCTTGTTTATTGTGACAATATCAGTGTTGTATATTTTTTCAGCAACCCGGTGTAGCATCAGCGGACGAAGCATGTTGAGATTGATCTCTATTTTGTTCGAGAGAAGGCCGCTCTTAGTCACGTTTGGGTCCTACATGTTTCTACAACATCACAGTACGTCGACATCTTTACCAAGGGCCTTCCTACCTCACTATTTCAGGAGTTTCGATCCAGCCTAAATGTTAGCGATGCTCCCGATTATACTATGGGGAGTGTTAGTCTATTGTAATTATAGAAAGTGTAATTATAATAGGATAGTCATAGTATGGCTGTGTGGTTGTTTTGCCGTTCCGGACACTAATATATACTGATATTGACAGGAAATAAAATCAATATTCCCATATTTTCACCAAGGAGGCCGAGCAGCTCGACCGCGATGGCCGTGTTCATGGCATAGAGCAGGAAACCATACTTCTTCTGATACTGCTGTAGCAGTAGGATGATGACAATGATGGATGTCATGAAAGAGGTAGAGTTTCAATAGAGGAACGCGTTGTACCGGTGTTGGTTGCTGTCACGCATCACGGGGTTACCCGCATTCTCTCCATCCTGCTAGACGCTGCCCGGTGGGTTCAGACCGGCTTGGTATGTGACGCCTCTTGGACACCTCTTCAGTGTTGCAAGCGGTGTTCTGTTGTGAAAAAGAGGACGTTCCATTACGAAAATGGTTTACCGCCACGATAAAAAATTATGTCAACAAGCTAAAGTCATGACAATAGATACATATTGCAACTATTTCGAAATCGTTGCCAGGCGTGATAATAAATTCCATGGTATTAGTTTAGTGCCACAGCTTCTATTTTGCAGTAATAAATTTCTGTATTGCTAAAAAACAATGTGGCAATAGAATATATTGCAACACAAACTATGGTGGCAACTTGCCACGATTATTCGTGGCAACAATTACTATTACAACAAAAAAAATCATAGTATAAAAGCTCATTGAATTTTTTATTGCAATAAAATCATTAACTCCTAAAAATAAAAAAATAGTTGTATCAATTCATGAGCATAGGAAATGTAAGGTTTCAAATATCCAAGGAACCATCAATAATTTATAAGTACATGCAAAACATCCAAAATTATCAGGAGAATACAAGTTTCTTATCTGAAACTTCAGATTAGAGGATAATGTCATAAACTTAGGATATTTGTAACAGTAGAATCCAAACTAGCTATCTGTGGCGATCACTTCTTTGAAACTGTCCTGCTTTGCTCCATCCATTCCTCAGTGTTCACTCTTAAAACATTTATTCCATCATGTGGAACAATACATAGCCAAAATTAGATATGTGTGTCAGCTCATGAGGAAACGGTCAAATTCCCTGTAAAAAAACA
Source organism: Oryza coarctata (assembly GCA_030770085.1). Lineage (NCBI taxonomy): Eukaryota > Viridiplantae > Streptophyta > Magnoliopsida > Poales > Poaceae > Oryza > Oryza coarctata. Next base: position 8,605,028 of record CM061472.1, read on the forward strand.
CAGAACTTCCCTATATATTATGAAAAGATGTATGAAACAATGCACTTTTGGTCTTATAACTCTTGTAAAATATAACCTTTTAAATCTGAAGTACTAGAAAATGTTTGGTCTGGCAAAACTAAATATTGACTACCAATAGGTTGAAAGTACTATATCAACAATCATTTATACTTTCAAATAAAATCGATCGATTCCATCTTATATTCAAAACAGGGGTGATTCAATGTTTCTGTGCATTATCAAGAGTAACTCTTTTATTGCTCACCCTAAATACCTGGATTAGAATGAGTAGATCCACATGCTGCACAAAACATAATTGCAACAGATCAAGAACTGAAATTAGAAACCATGCAAGAACAAACTTGTTGACAACAAATAAAATTGCCTGATCAGTTCATGCACATCAATAATTTCTAGAAGTTATCCCATAATTACATTACTGGTGGAATTATGGCATTCTCAGCAGACCATATTATTGCGAAGCTTGTCTGAGAGATTAAGCGAAGGATAACACATTGAATTATTTAACACCATTAGTTCTTCACAAAGTAAACTGCATTTCAGTAACTATGAGTGTATGATTGACACAGTAACTAGTGTAAATCATGCAAAGGACCAGTTAACACTCCATTAATTTCTTGAATTTGTTGAACCACATTGTGCTCATTGAGTGCGTAGAACAAAAACTAAACTAGATTTGTGAATATCTCTTCGAGAACAATTCAAGATCTTTGGAGAGATGTCACAACTGGCAGAAGTTTAGCTTGGTTTTGCATAGTGCTGGAATATCAAAATTGGACAAGCTGTTAACTTAGGTACCGAATTAACATGATGTACATCATTTCTCTAATAAATTTAAGCTAGACATTCATTAATTTTAGCAGCACATCATACTCTTATATGTTGTACATATAAATTTTAGAGTTACGATCTTTTGCCTTGTCCAGTTGGAGGATGCCTAGAAATAGAGCTAAGCCAAGAGCTAGGGCGACAAGGCAGTGCCGCAAGGAGGAGTTATAGAGTCTGTAGGGGTGCCAAGCACTGTGTGAGCCATCGAGCATCGTGGTGATGAGGCTGAAGGTGCCTCGCAATTAGGGACTAGGTCATGAGGGGTGGAGGTCGACGAGCGAGGGGATGCTGAAGGCTGCAGACCTAAGGCACTGCGATAGAGGCAGCATAGATGCCGAATGCTGGGGATTGGTGGCAGACCTGAACGGCGGAGCCTAGGCCAGGCGCTGTGGCAGGGGCAGGGCAGGGTGGCCCGAGACAGGCAGCGAATTGTGATTTCTCCATAATTAGTAGATAAGAGTTTTTATTTTGCCACAAGGCAAATTGATTATAACCAGAAGGATCGTGGCAACAATTTTTTTCCTATGGCAATAACTATTTTGTATTGCAACAAAATTAAAGATCACAACAACGGTATACCATGGTAACTTTACGCACTTTATATAGCTTTCTATATTGCAACAATTAAATTTTCTATGGTGATAACAAATTTATATTGCAACTGAATTATATGGTGGCAAAAGGTCTACTAATTAATAAAAAGATGTAATTATGGTAATAGTATAAAATATCGCCACAATTTATCTGTTGCAATATTTCTGTGGTGATAGGTAAATTTTCTTGTAGTTTGACCTGTTTGTCGTGTTGCTAGAATTTGAGTTAGAGCTAGGTTCCTGCTTCTTGATATGGAGGCACACAAGGAGCTTCTTCCATATTTCCCGAATGTTGAAATTACGAGGAGCTGCATGAGCAGAAAGGCAGTTACCACACCAACTAGCACGAAGATATAGATATATGTCTGAATTTGCCGGGCGCTACCGGCTGCATTGGCACCCATGAATCCGAACATTCCAACCACAATGCACACATATAGTGTGTAGCACCTTATCCCTATATTGTACAACTTAGGGTTGATAAGCTAGATGATGAGTGCAACAGATGCCATGAAGCCTGTCGCATTGCAGTAGAAAAACGCCTGATACCTTTTTGGGTAGTTGTCGAGGAGGACTGAGGTGCCTGCACGGTGGCCGGATTGGGCATCGTTTTTGTCCCAGAAGCCTCCTGGTGGAATCAAACCGTTGTGGCTACTAGGATTGCGAGGAGGAGCTGCTCCTGTTGCTTCTCCAACTCCAATTCCTTGTCCTTCTGATCACTCATTTAGCAATGGTCAGGCCAGAACAGAACAAAACATGGATACCTGGACAGCTCCTTCAAGTGCAATGACGTAGATGGATGTGCTCACATCTCGGCCACTCCCTGCTGCAAATGCTCTAAATAGGCCGAGCAAGTCCAGTATCATTGCTACTGTTACTTTATACTATATTTGACCTATAAAATCACAGCGTTAATCACGCTTGGTCATTGTTTTTATAAGCCGGTTATTAAGATATAAAAAGATTTAGGTTATATATGTAACATTTGATTTTTATAAGCTGGTTATTAAGATATAAAAAGATTTAGGTTATATATGTAACATTTGATAAATCAATCTATTATGATGTGAATTATCTCTCGCTTTGATGGTATTAAAGCACGCTTCGCTCCTACAACTCTCGCTTCCGCACCTCTAACAATCGCTGCCGGCCTCACGCCGTGCATGTGTCCCTACCACCGCCACTCCTCTCTCTTCTTATCGCTATGGCCTCCCCTTCCTAAGGGTCATCTCATGCTACCGTGCTGGAAAACGCCACCATCGAGGAGCGCCCGCCAATCTTGCCCGCCTCCAGGCCACCAAGACGGGCGTTGCCCTCATCAAGGCAGCCGAGGATGTCATCAAACGCTTGGAGTATCTCCGTGCCACCTAGCCGCACCTCGATGATGACTTGAAAGCCACCCAAGCCATGGCCATCGAGGCATATGCGGTGGCCCAGGCGCACGCTGCCATCACCGTGCTCCATGCTGTCTCCAACATCAAGTCTGTGATCCCCATCATCCTCAATCTCATCTTGGCAAACTATACCAAGTAGAAAGTCATGTTCCTTAACACTCTTGGTAAATATGAGCCATGTCTTGGTTAAGATTGATGACGCCACTGCTGCTGATCCATATTGGGCGCGTATGGATTACACGGTGAAATCTTGGATTTTTAGCACCATCATGTCGGAACTCATGGAGGTCGTTCACACCGGCACACCGTTTGCCCACGAGATATGGCAGAACATTGAGGAACAATTTATTAGTAATAAGGAGATGTGCGTCCTCATGCTCAACAACTAGTTCTGTACAGGACACTCTCACCATCACCGAGTATTACCGCAAACTCAAAAATATGGTAGATCGCCTGGCCAATCTCAAACACCCGGTGAAGGATTGCACCCTCGTTCTCTATTCTTCGTGGTTTGAATGAGCACTTTGAGTACATGGCGAGCCTCATCAAACGCTAGCGCCCATTTCCATCCTTTGTCACCGTGCACTTTGATCTCAAGCTGGAGGAGATTAACATGCTGTCCAAGGTGCCCTTACAAGCCCTTGTCAATACTACCCCTCGACAGACGATGACACCCTCTTCGTCTGCTGCTACTGCTACCTTACCTTCTGTAGTGTCTCCTTCTGGCGGCGCAACCTCTCGCGGCAAGGGTTGTGGCCACAGTAAGGGGCACAGTCGCGGAGGGTCGGTGTGGCCCACCATCTTTAATTCGATGACTGGGATGTTTTAGGTGTGACCTAGCTACAACTCGGACATTCTCGACGCTCGTCCACGCACCCCTGGTGTCGACGCTCCTACGCCGCCATTTTCGCCACCTGGTGTCTGCCACTGGTCATACTAGTTTTTCTACCGAGCATTCTTTATATCTTTATAATATTTTTGTTTCTCTTAACATTATTAAAAATCTTATATCTGTTTGATAATTTATCATTGATAATTTTTGTTTAGTCGAGTTTAATGTTTTTAGCCTCTATACAAAGAATTGTTCGTTGTAATAGCTCGTGAGGCTCTACTCCTTTCATGTTCCTCCTCATACTTTCGACGTTTTGGTCAATGTGTCGAATCTTTTATGTGCCGGTGATCACGACGGGGGGCACATTTCATCAAGCACACGCCGTGCGACGGCCCTGCAGCAAGAGTTCCAGATCGACCACCACCACGGCTGCTGCGTGAGCGTGACTTCCTCCTCGAATCCACCGTACTCCAGAACCATCCACCGGCGGGCCACAGCTCTCACAATCCACGGCCGCGCGGGAGGGAGCTACCACGAGGAGGTTCCGTGCCGGCGCCGCTCCAGGACCGGTCGACGGTCGCTGCCGGGTGGCGGCGTCGCACGGAGCGTGCCCGTGGCCCAGTTCTTGCAAATGGAAGTGGCAACGTGCACAGGATCACAAGTTCTCGAACAGGGACCACCTCTGTACATCACTTTTTTTTTAACACTCTCGCTAAATTTTTCGAAAATCATTACTTCCCTTAAAAGTAAATGTATTCCCTAATATTTAACTATTAGTCTAACATTCGGTAAAACTATTATTTTAGCCAATCATTGGAATATTTGTTCCATCATCGAAATTTTGTACTTCTCTTTTTTCCACTCCGTCAACGCCTTAGTCTTACTGTCTTAAATATACATTATTTTTCACAGGGAATTTAAATAGAAGATAATTATAATGGATTAAAACAAAGAGTAACTATAGTTTTTTTAGAATTTGAACTCCAAAAGTAAAAATAAATATATTGAACGGAGGGAGATTCCCATTTGCCATTATCATTGCTCAAAGTCAATTTGTATTTGTTAAAGTTTTAAGTGATATATTTTATCTTGTAACAACTATAAGGGTTCAACGGTCTTTTAGTTGCAAACTTAACTATCACCCAACCTTCACTAGTGAGTGATGGCAAAATAAATATGCACACTAACGGAAGAGCTCTTAAAAGGAGAGATGCAAATTTGCCATGGCGGAATAGAGAATACAACTGCAATGAGTGATAAAATAAGGCCAATTTTCCTAATATAAACTTATAATAATAGATAAAATTATAGACAAAGTTACCGCTAATGTCAAAAGAAGTTAAACAATATAATTTACATAAAATAGAAACCCTATTATATTTCAAAATTTCGAAATTAGTACTTACTATAGATATCTATATTATTACTTACCTCCATTTTCATTACTTGTCATTTTGACCACTTTTTGAGATTTGGAAATACTTGTCACTAAGTGCTACCCAAGGTGGTGTTTCTCATTTTGCTCTTGTTGAAATTAGATGATATTATTTAGTTGGTATGTGCATTTATAGAATACATATCCCACCTAATTAGGGTATTTTGATCATTTTTTCTAGAAAGTTGATTGCATTGGTACGTGTGCATAGTCAAAAGTATCAAATAAAAAATAGAGAGTGCATCTTTTTTCGTCTATAGTTTTTTAATGTATCTCTACTACTTTCTCTATTCTAAAATATGAGGATAGATTGTTTAGTCATCATTAAGGTTAAACAAGAAAAAGACTACTGTCCCTTAATAAATATAAAATAGATTGCAATGAGAGAATATGTGGGATAAGATGATAAGAAATTTAAATAAGAGTCATCCTCCTTTCGTCCCACCTATAAAAAAAATTAGTGTAGCACCAACCAATTAAAAATTACAAGAGAAATGAAGAAAAATTTTGGTTGCAACTTATGGACCTATGTATGTAGTAAGACATAAGATTATGGTATTAGGGTGTGTTTCAGTGGTGGAAAAAAGGAGAATATTAAGACGATAGCAGAACGAGATGAGTCATTAGCATGTATTAATTATTTTAAACATAAAAAATATATTAATATGATTTTTAAATTAATTTTTAAATATATTTTTTAAACATTCAGTAGTTCAGACAACATACGTGTAAAAAATAAGATATATTTCTCTTCCTCTCCAAAGGAGCCTTAATCTAAGGCTTTCCTTCATTAAATAATTCAATATTTTGGAATTAATAACAAGACCTACTCAAAGTGGGTTTTCAATACTTCCATTTAAAATATAGGATGTTTTGATTTGGTTCTAAGTCAAATTTGCCTAAGTAAAAAAAATATAGTTACAAAAAAATGTCAAATTAAGTTCATTAAATCTACAATTCAAAATATTTTTATAATATATATATATATTTTTGGTGTTAAGAATTTTACCTATTTTTTAATAAACTTTGTTAAATCAAAACATCACATTATATTATAAAACGGAGGGAGCAAGTACTAGTCAGTCTAGAATAAGGGTTTATTCACTTTATTACTATTTTAAACCTATCAAATTATAACAAATTAAACATGATATTAGCAACACTATCCTACCAAAATTTGTAATTCCAGAGATTTTCTCTCATAAAATCACTAACAATATTTGAAAAATCATTACACTAAGTACGCCAAATGCTACCAAATTTTTGTAACGCCAAAAATTTAATAAGATTGATTTTAACAACAAAGTGAATAAGCCTAAAAACACAAATAATTTTGGTACTTTAAGCCAACAAACCCGATGATCACGCGGACGGCCCGGCTAGACATGATCCGTTAAAACCTAGACCGGTTCGGTCAGACTAAACAAGCTGTGCCAGACTGGCCCGTATGTTGGAATGACGGTTGAGGTACAATCCAGCTAAGGATTAGATAGACCAGCTTGCCCAATAGACACCCATAAAAACTTAAAAAATATATGTGAATTTTTTAAAAAATAAGAAAAATAAGAAAAATATAAAAATATTATGTTAAAAATATAGAAAAATGTGAAATAAATGAGAAAGTTTATTAAAAAACTTATAAAATTACTAAACGAACCGAGCCAAATTTGTCTAATAGGCCGCACCGTTAGCCCTGGACCCGGCCAACCATACCGAGCCGATCCAGCCCATCTAGGTTATGTCATTTCTAAGCCGATCTAATAGTAGTAGTGAGCCTTGAACTTGTCCAATTAGTCTGACCCATTTGATCATCTCTACCCCCGTCTCTGATAGAAGCACAGAGCATCTCGTTCCTGCGATTCAGATACTGGACGCAACATTCCTATGGGAGGCTACAGTGGAGTCTAAAAGGGAATTATATATAGTATGGGCCAACAGACCGTACGGATTAGAATCATAAGTGGAGTCGATGGGAGCATGGTCGTCGAAGCACGACGATGTGACCATGCCTCACGTCCGTGCTTGGTGTGGTGTACATGATCGGACTTCAGGTATGTTTCTGGTTAGTGCTTGCTGTTTGCCTTGTGTTGCCCATCGTGATGCTGATTCATGTTAGTGCTTTCCTACGTCTGTTTTGGTATTGTGCCGGCATGCGGAAAGTCTTGTTTGTATGTTTGAATATACTCTGGCAGTTGTAGAACATGAGCATGAGTGCTAGGCTGCTAGCTAGATCCATAATCTTGAGAAAAATGTACCTTTAAATACACCATCAGAGTCTCAAAATCCAAGGTGGCATGCCAATGCCAATCCAAAGTGACATGCTAATTTCTAAGGCAGACCCTGATGTGGCATCTTCACTAATTTCCTTTACTTTTTCCCTTCTCTCGTTTCCCACCTTTTCAATTTCCCCTTATTTTCCTTTTTCCAATTCCTTGCTCGTTGCGCCTGGTCCAGGCCGCTATGCGGATGTGGAACTTGAGGCGGTATCAATTGCTCCTTTTTTTTTTCCTCATTTTCCTTTTTTTCTAACTATGGGCTGGGTGCGAGGAGGAAGCGGGAGAAGAGCCTTGGCTGGAGGAAGAAGATAAAAAGAAAAGGAAGGGAAAAACGAAAAGTAGTAAAGAAAATGAAATTAGTGAGGAAGCAATTGTCCACGTTGGCATGCCACGTCAGATTTTAGGTTTCTACTGGTATATTTAACAAGTTTAGGGATCCAAAAATGTATTTGCTACGGATCAAGAAAACTCGCATGCACAACTTTAAGTTCCACTAGTGTATTTTACCGTAAGGAATTTAAGTTGTCAGCAAGTCATCAAGTATAAGCATTGAGAAAGTAGCCAAGTCAAAGCAGTATTTTTTTCATTCTAATTTGTTTTAGAGAATGGAAGTGAAACTTCTGTCATTATATGAATCAGGTCAGTTCAAGCATCATTGGAAATCTTCTTTAAAAATTGTTCTTTTTTCCAAGTGTTGACAAAAACTAAGGATAAATTAAACAAAAGCATAGGTAAAATGTCATTTATATGAGATGGAAAAGACGTTATTTCTCCCCCAATTCCTGACTTCTTAGTGTGAATTCAAAGACTAGAAATACAACCTTCATGTGGTAATTCTCCAGCTATGAGATAACCAGAATTCTAGCAATTGCCTGGAAGTCCAACAATGGGCCTCATAGCTCAAATTACAGAATGGCATTGTTGTTTGATTATGTCGATCAAGATATTTTGCACAATAGCAAGCAGTTCTGAAAGCAACCAAAATCTTTTCCCATGAATGTACAAAAAGCAACAATAATTCATATAGATTGATGTTTGTATAATACCTCCTGGAGAATAGACACGAACAAACAACTTAATGTCCTAATTCATACATAATTCATACACAATGGCATTTAGTTGAATTAAATTGATAATCTAGTAGAGGAACTGTGGCATGGTTCGGTAGCTAGGAAGGAGGTGTCGGTGTATGTATGCCTTCAACACCCATTTTCAGGTCCTTTCCTACTCATATTTGGTGGCTTTCTATTTCAAAACGAGAAAAACAGAAACCTAGTTCCCTGTAGGTGTTCTCTTTATCCTAGAACAAATTGACAAAAGGATGACGCCACGTTGATGCATCTTTATGAGTTGGTGGATGCCTGGCAGGTCGATGCGGATATTTGTTTTTGATCTCTCCTACGGAAGAATGATATTGTTGCATAGGCTGCCATGTACACCAGCACAGGGACAAGCAAAGCGATGATATTTCTAGATGTCTCCCACTCCATGGTGCTGCCTGCAGCGTAAGCGCACAGAAGACCGAGCATATCCAGCAAAATGGCCGTATACATTGGCCAGACCGATATTTCTAGGTTGTTCCTTGGAACCAGCAAGGCAATGACGACAATAGAAGCCATGAAGGAAGTGGAATTGCTATAGAAGAATGCATAGTACCGGCGCTTGTTGATGTCGTGGAGGATGTAGTTGCCAGCAAAGTGCCCATTGCTAGTTTCCTGCCACATGCCACCTGGTGGTTTTAGGCCAGCTTGATATGTAACACTTGCAGCCAGGACCCCTAGCAGCATCAAGTACTCCCGCATGTCCTTTTCGGTTGATCCAGATTTATCTTCCTCACTGTTGGCTGCTTGTAGAGAGGATCCATTTCCTGCGCCATGGGCTCCTGGTTCAGAAGGCATAGAGTTTATTCTGCTGCCTCCTTGCCCAGAGGACCCTTCTCCTTTGTCACTGTCTCTCAGTGCAGCATCTGCAATATCGCATAACTTCCCAGAGGACCCATTTCCTTTCAGGCAGCCTTCTGGTTCAGTGGATGCAATGTCTGCGATTTCAGTTGCTTGTGAAGACGATCCTTTCCCTTTTATTAGGCGTGTTGGTTGTGAGGCTTCAGTGTCTGTGCTGCCACCTTCTTGCCCAGAGGAGTCCGTCTTGCTGCCTGCTGTTTTAGAGGGCCTCTTATTCCTATTCCAAAACATGGCTATCTGCAAGGCTACCAAGGCAAACACTGCACCAACCAATGTTAATACATAGATGAAAGTGAGTAGATGTCGAGAGCTTCCAGCAGCATAGGCACCCATGAGGCCGAACATCCCTGCCACCATGCACACATAAAGTGCATAGCACTTTATGCCTGGCCTGTACAGGTTTGGGTTCACAAGGAGAATAATGAGAGCTATAGATGCCATGAAGCTGGTTGCGTTGCAGTAGAAGAATGCCTCATAACGCGATGGATAGTTTTCAAGCAGGATTGGAAAGCCTGCTTGGTGGTGCCCAAGATTATCATCCTCTTGCCAGAAGCCACCCGGGGGTGTCAGCCCAGCTTGATAAGTGAGCGTGGCAACCAAGATTGCAAGGAGAAGCAAAACTTCGCGCTTCTTATCCTCCTCATCAGGATCATGATGTTGGTTGTCCATGTTGTCTAGTGTGAAGAAGATTATGTGGATCACCACATAGACGAGGACACCACCTGCTAGAGCAACAACATAGATGGATGTGCTCACGTCCCTGCAACTCCCTGCCGCATATGAACATATGAGGGCAAACAGATCCAGCAGCATAGCTGCCTCCAGTGTGTGGTGCTTCAATACATAACTACTTTGGACCATTATGATGGCCACTAAGGATGTCACAAAGGCCACCGAATTGCTGTAGAAGAACACCTTGTACCGTGTTGGGTGCGTTGTGAGGAGTATTGGGTCACCGCCCTTATGTCCATCCCGGTCGTCTGGCCAGAGACCGCCCGGTGGATCTAGCCCTGCTTGGTATGTGATGCTTGCCGCAAGAGTAGCAAGCAACATGACAAGGGAGCGGGCCTTTTCCATTGCAACATTTCGTTTTGTGTTCCTGGTGATTGGAAACATATTCAGCGTGATAATTGCAGTTTTGGAAGGGCAAGGAAATGGGGGAGATTTACTTACATACCTGCTACCGTCAAGGTCTTGTTCATTACGAATCAGTGACTTTACAGATGATATTCGTCGTTTTGATGCAGTGTGCAGATGATTATTGTACCTCTTCTCTATGAATTTTGTAGCAGCCACCTGGAGGAAAATGTATGCAAGAATTGCAACAATCAAACAGATGACATATATGGTGTCATCAGCCTCCCTGCAGCTCCCAGCAGCATAGGCTCCAACAAGGCCGAAGAGAACCACAACTATAGACCCATACAATTCACCAAACTGCAATGACACTTGCTCCTTGCTGACCCTCTTGTCCAGAAGCAACATGATGATGAGTAGGGATGCGACAAATGCAGTGGTGTTGCAGACGAAGAATGCTTTATAGCGCCTGGAATTGATGTCCTGCAGAACCGGGTTGCTCACCCGGTGGCCATCCTGGGTGCTGCACCAGAAGCCACCTGGTGGGTTCAGCCCAGCCACGTAGGTGATGGTAACTGCAAAGGTTGCTAGCAGCATCAAGACTTCATGCAGTTCTTCGCGCTTGTGTTCACCAGGATTCTTGCCTTGTTTCTCAGTATCGTTAAGTTCACCATGATCCCTGTTTTGCTTCCCAGGGACTTTTGTCTTTCTTGTGCAACTTGGACACTGCATGGGTAAACAAAGAAGGCACAATATAGGCAAATACCATAGACATGATCACCGAAGAGTAGATGGTAGTGAATGCATCTCTGCAGCTTCCGGCAGCGTAGGCCCCCATTAGACCAAGTAAGTCAAACACCATGACTACTCGCAGGGCAGCTGCGCAGTACGAGCTCTTCTTATCCAGGACGAGGAGGAGGAGGCAGACCACGAGTGACGCGGCGAACGCAGTGGCGTTGCAGTAGGAGAACATGGTGTACTGTTCATTGTGGTTGCCTGGTAGGATTGGGTCGCCTGCGAAATGGCCTTCATGTGTGTCCTGCCAGAACCCCCCTGGCTGGTTGCAACCAGAGAGGCCAGCAGCAGAAGGCGGTTCTTCAGCTGGTACTCTGAACTTGAAGCCTGGTTGGATGTCTTCTCTTTGCTCGACCCAGTTTGGTTGTGGGCGTCTATTTTGTTTGTGGAAGACATGTCTTGTGGTTTATGTAACAGGAAGAGGGCCCTTGATGAGATGACAATGCTACCTGAGCTACTCAGGTTATATAGCTGCTCATGACCACATAGCAGCAACTATGGGCAAAATCCTTTCCTGCGGATCATGGCATATTTGCACCAGTCCATCAAGTCACCTGTCTAAAGATGTCTCTGTAGCATATATATTTTCATGACTCCATCAAGTAACCCTATCTAAAGCTTATTCCATTGTCCTTTTGCAGCTTGACAGACATCAAGCGTCAATTACGTGTTTTGTTCTGCGCACATGGTGTAGTAACATCCCAGATTCCGAAATCCATATTAGCCCCAACACTTCCAAGGAGTGGACCCACGTACGTATAGTTTTCACTTATACTTTCATTATTGCTTCTTATAAAGGGTTAGCCCGGAGTTTGTTTTGATTGAATTACGTAGGGTTTATATGTAGGACTTAATCTATCTAAACTTTCTATTTTGACATGTAACAAATAAAAGTAACTTAATCTATTTAAACTTTCTATTTGACATGTAACAAATAAAAGTAACAGGAATTGTTGTGTTGGCGATTAATCCCACGTGGAGAGTTCGGATATGTTGGGTTCAGCATCTAAACTCTCTATCAATTTTTTTTTTCAGAATTTAATGGTACAAAAGCCATAGGATTAGATTTGCCTGGCGTCGCAGAGGCTTCACATTCTGATGGGGAATAGTCAATACGCAAAATATTGGAGGGTGCATGATTGATGCTTGATAAAGACCAGTCGTCACGCAAATTGCAAAGCACAGAATAAGAGATAATGCCTAAGTATCATTTTCAGAAGATTGCCTAAGTGTAAAAATGTGTACAGTGAGACTAAGACCCCTAACGTTATATAGGGGTTGGATCTATATATATACAGTCCAGTGATCCAATGGTCGCAATGGAAGGGAAACAGACGTAGAGACTGGATTGAAAACTAGTGAACTGGGGAAGCCTTTGGTCATAATATCAGCGAACTGGTGCGCCAATAGTACATGGATCATCCAAACCTGTACTAGTGCGACCTTGTCACAAACAAAATGAATATCGATCTCTATGTGCTTCATGCGTCAATGATGAGCCGGGTTGACAGTCATGTAGACAACACAGAAGTTGTCGCAGTAGACAACGGTCATAGAGGAGAGAGATGCACGGAGCTCCTGGAGAAGTTGGCGAAGCCAGCAACACTCGGCGACGGCGTGGGCGACGACGCGGTACTCGGCTTTGGCGCTAGACCAAGACACTGTAGTCTAGCGTTTTGAGGACCAGGAGACTAGAGTGTCGCCGAGAAAGACGCAGTAGCTGAACGTGGAGCGTCGAGAGTTGGGGCAGCCTGCCCAGCCCGCGTCGGAGTATGCAGTGAGGGAGTTGATGAGGCTGGAGCTGAGATGCAGCCCGCTGGATAGTATGCCCTTTACGTAGCGAAGGATGCGCTTGAGCAGCGTGAGATAAGGTTCGCGCGAAGCATGCATGAAAAGGCACACTTGCTGAACGGCGTAGGTGAGGTCGGGCCGTGTGAGGGTGAGGTATTGGAGAACACCAGTAAGACTCCGATACTAAGAGGGATTGGCAACGAGTGAACCATCGGCAGCGGAGAGTTTGGCTCGAGTGTCGACCGGAGTGGCCGTGGGGTGACATTCGGCCATGCCCACACACTGAAGAAGGTCGATGGTGTACTGGCGCTGGGAAAGGAAGAGCCCGTGAGAAGAACGGGTGACAAAGATGCCAAGAAAGTGATGGAGAGGACTGAGATAAGTCATGGTGAACTCAGAATAGAGTCGAGCCATAATCTGGTGTAGAGGGACGTCGAGGACGCTGTAAGAATAATGTCGTTGACGTATAGAAGGAGATAGGTGGTGGCGTTGCCGATGTGAAGAGTAAAGAGAGAGCTATCGGACACGGAGGCCACAAAGCCAATGTGTCGAAGGTAGGCAGCAAAGCGCTCGTACTAGGCCCGAGGAGCTTGTTTGAGGCCGTAAAAAGAACGCTGAAGGAGGCAGACATCGTCGGGACGAGAAGGGTCGACGAAGCCTGCATGCTGTTGGTAGTAAATCGTTTCCGTCAGATGACCGTGAAGAAAGACGTTCTTCACGTCAAGCTGGTGGATCGGCCAAGAGTGCAAGACAGCCAAGGTAAGAACGACCCGGATGGTGGAGGGTTTAACGATAGGACTGAAAGTCTCATCATAATCGACATCGGGGCGTTGGGAGAAACCCTGAACTATCCTTGTGACAGGCAAGTGAGCCGTCGGCATGGAACTTGTGCTTAAAGATCCACTTACCGGTCACAACATTGGCGCCGAGAGGACGAGGGACGAGGCGCTAGGTCTCGTTGTCCATGAGGGCCTTGTACTCGTTAGCCATGGCCACGCGCCACTGAGGATCGACCAGAGCGAAACGAAAAATCGCCGGGATGGGCGAGATAGAACAGTGAACGGCGGAGAGCCTATAGCGCTTGGTGGAATGGAGAGACCCAGTTTGTGATCGGGTAACCATGTGAGATGTGGAGGGGACGGGAGCCGATGGGAGCATGGTAGGTGTGGTGAGGACTGGATGGGGAGAGGCGTCATCGGCTCAGGATCGGCAACTGTATGTGAAAGGAAAGGGCTGAACTAGATCGGCCTGAGCCGATGGGGGTGGATGGGCTGATCGGCTTGGTCGGCCCGATGGAGATGGAGCAGATAGGAAGGGGGGAGCCGATGGAGGCTAAGCCGATAGAGACGGATGGGCCAATAGGTGGTTATGAGCCAATGTGGGCTGAGGAGCCGATGGGGGTGAGGTGTCTAATGAAGAGGAGACAGGATCGGGCAAAGCTGATAAGAGTGGGGGCCGATGGGGGTCTGATGGGAGTGATATTGGACCGAAGAGTAGTGGGATAGCTAAGCAGTAAGTCCTCATGAGTGATTGATGAGGGGGCCAGAGGGGAGATCGGTGGAGGAGACCAGGAGGGTACGGTGTTGGTAAGGAGGAAGTCGAGATCGCTAGATGAGGATCTCGGATTAAGCAGACCGAAGGGGAAGCAGGTCTCGTCAAAAACGATATGATGAGAGATGATGACCTGGTGGGTGGAGAGATCGAGACATCGGTATCCCTTGTGAGATGAGAGATATCCGAGGAGAATGTAGGCGGTAGAGCAGGGAGCAAGTTTGTGAGGAGCAGTGGCGATGAGATTTGGATAGCAGAGGCACTCGAAAACGTGTAGATGGGAGTACTTGGGCGTTGTGTGGTACAAAAGAGTATATGGAACATTATAGCGAACGGAGGAGCATGGTCGCTGATTGAGGAGGTAAGTTGCAGTGATTAGTGCTTCCACCTAGTAAGTTACAGGTATGTGGACATAAAGCAGTATTGTGCGACTTATGTTGTTAAGGGTGTGAAATAGGCGTTCAGCCTTGCCGTTTTAGGGAGAGGTGTATGGGTAGGCGAGACATAGATGGATGCCCTTAGAGGTGAGGAAGGTTTGAACAGTATGGTTGACAAACTCCATACCGTTATCAGCTTATAAAGCTTTAATAAGGAGGTTGAACTGGTTAGAAACATAGTTTGTGAAGTTAGTTAGGTGAGAGGCGACCTCGGACTTACTGATGAGTGAAAAAGTCTAGCAATAGTGTGTGTAATTATCAAGTATTGCAAGATAATACTAATTACCAAAGACACTTTTAACCGGAAAAATCCATACATCACAGTGTATTAGCTCAAACGGTTGCGAGGTACAAGATAGAGAATTCGAAAAGGGTAGTCGCACATGTTTGCCAAGTTGACACGAGTGGCAAATGGTGGAGCTGATGTGCGTACACTGGATGGAGGCGCTGCGACGGAGGTTGGCGATAGCGTCGGGGCCGGGGTGGCCAAGGTGAAGATGCCAGAGGTTGGTGGAGAGGGCGAAGCTAGCGTGTGGAGTAGACGGTGCAGTGGGGATGGTGTAGAGGTTGTCGTCACTATTGCAGCAAAGGATCTGTCGCCTGGTTGGGATATCCTTCACAGAGAAACCAGAAGTGTCAAATTCGATTGAGCAATTGTTATCTCCTATGAATTGGCGAATAGATACTAGATTGTGAATAAGGAAGGGAACAATGAGGATATTGCGAAGTAGAAGGTTAGTGGTGGGTGTAGATAGAAAGGAGTCACCACGACATTGGACAGGAAGAGAGTGACCATTGCCGATGGTGACAAAGGGGAGGAGGAGGGATGATAAGAGCGGAGTATACCAGCCGATGACACCATGTGAGAGGACGCACCAGAGTCTAACACCCAAGGGTGCTGAGCTTGGAGCGTCATCTGGTTGAGGGCGGCGACGAGGCCAGTATGGTTCTAGGAGTGAACTGACTAGGTGGGTGGTGGTGGAAGCATCGACTGAGACGGTAGGATGGGAGCCGATGCCAGATGGGCCTAAGGATGGGCGCCGAGAACCCCTGGTTGCTAGCCGATGGGACTATGTAGCTGGGGCTGGAGTGTCCAAGGGTTGTAGCAGAGCCACGGACCCGTGGGACCAGCAAGCTGGGTAGGGACTGGAGCACGTCGTGATTGCATCGAACCGTGCTAGATCTTGCCCCTGCCCTTGCCCTTGCCTTTGTCAGTGCCACCGGTGCGGGCTACGTTGTCATGGTTAGGGCCATGGCCGCGTCTTTGCCAGTGCCACCGGTGCGGGCTACGTCGTCATGGTTAGGGCCATGGCCGCCAGAGCAGCTGGAGGGGGCGACAGCACAGGAGGATCGACAACCATGATCGACTGTGGTGAGGAGAGTTGTGTGGGCCACGGTTTTCTCGTCTTTGGCCAGACAGAGTTCTTTAAGAACTAGCATGTCATGGGCCCAGTCAAACGACGAAAGTGGTGTGGAGTTGGCTATGTCGTTGGCGGTGTTAGAGAAGTATGGGTTGAGTCCTCGCAGGAGGGCGAGGACGAGTTCGGAGTCGGCCACAGGGTGACCGACATTGCGGAGCATTCTTTACCTTAAGGCGCTGGCAGTACGAGGAGACAGAAGAGTCTCCTTGTACTGTGGAGTGAAACTTGTTGAGTAAGAAGATGGCGCGTAACTGCTTGTTGGCAAGGAAGAGCCGCTCGATAGCCACCCAGAGATCCCGGGCAGTGGGATCGGTGTCCTCCATAGCGAGGTCGAGGATAGAATCATCGACCGAGCCGAGCAACCAGCTGCGCATGTAGCATTCCGCGATGTCCCACTGGGAGTCATTGGGTCGAGGTGGAGCAGAGCCATCGATGTGTGACCGGAAGCTGAACTTTCCACAGAGGGATTTAAAGAAAAATACCCACTTGAAGTAGTTGGCGTTGAGGTCAAGGGAGATGGGAATGTGAGATTTCACGTTCACAGCGACATAGGGTGGTGAGAAGATCGGCGAGGTAGTGCCCGAGGTATGGTCTAGGGCACCAAGGGCCGGAGTAGATCCGATGACTGAGAGAGCGCCAAAGCTAAAGGCTGACTCGGTAGCTATGACAAGAGGGTAACAGGGGCAAGAAGCCGATGAGAATAAGATGTCGATGGGAAGGAGCCGATGAGAAAGGAGATCGGCCAATCAGGAAAATGATTGGCTGATAGGGAGTGAGCCGATGAGAAGGTGGGCTAACCAGCCAATGGGGAGTGGTTGGCCAATGAAAGGTAGACAACGGAGTAGTTGAGAGAAAGGTGGATGGTAGAGTAGGTAGGTCAGAGAGTGAGTGGGTCACGGACGTGCGAAGATTCGCGTCCGTGAAGAGAAGTTTCATGTCCTTGTACTCGTGGAGGCAAAGGAGTGGAGCGGACGTGAAAACTCGGAGAGAGGCCAGACGTGAAGAGTGGAGGTTAGTGTCCGGAAAGTAGAGATTCGTGTCCGTGGACACGTGGATACATCAGAGTGGCTCGGACGCGAGTGGAGAAGGTTTGCGTCCGAGAGTAGTTGAGCAGGTCGAAAAAGCAGGAACTGAGAAAGGGTTCCAGCCAATGAAGGACGGATAGGTCCAGCCGATAAAGGACGAACGAGGTCAGCCGATGGAGACAACGAGCGTAGAGGTGCGCCGGCGTCGGAGGAGAAAAGATGCAAGGGGTAAGAAAAAGGGCGAAGACGGGTGTGAGCCAAGACAAGGAGATGGATGGAGACCGTTGCCTCGTCACGTGGACGAGCAAGGGATGGGAGAGGGTGGTGAAAACGAAGAAAAGAGAACATCTACGGAGAAGACGGGAAGAAGAAGGAGCCAAGACGAGAGATCGAAGAGGGAATACCGGGAAGAAAGTCGGCGACGGGAAGAAAGCATCGGTTCACTGACGGGAGGATGCTAGCGCGTCAGGAATATCTAGAAATACTCTGATACCATGTAAGAATATATACAGTGAGACTAAAACTCCAACTCTATACAGGAGGGTCAGATCTATATATATTTATATATAGTCTAGTGTTTCACTAAGTATACAAAAGTCCCGCTAGCCTCCTGCGATACTCGGATACCAAACCTTGTCAGGTTTACAAGGCTAGTAAAACAAGCAATTGCAGAAAAATCTGTCAAACATTAGGGTGATATCCAAATATGTACAGGTTAGTATATATAAATTTCTAATCACTGTAAATACAACTCCGTATAGCAATGGAAGCACCTCGGCATGTCCTCATAGTTCACACTAACAAGTATATTAGAGTACAATAGAATCTATAGAAGCTGCGTACTTAATTATTGATGAAGGCTAGGTCAATTTAGTTCAGATACGTCTAAGCATTAAAAATGACAGGTCGTGCTCTTATAGATCAGGTTAGGCGCTGTAAAATGAGTAATTTTATGATTCTTAAGGACATACCGATAAGTACCATAGTTTTTAGTGTTAATTTATGCCTCCTAATACCTTTTTATACTGATGGAACACAAAGAGGCTACGTCTTGATACCTCAATACTAAGAGAACACAAATAGATGTTAAAATTTACAGTAAAAAATACGATTTGTCTTGATACTTTCTCAAGAATCATAAATAATTTCTCAATTGCCGGGTACGAGTCAACTAAAAAATACTTATTTTTACAGGCGATTAATTACATACGGTTTTTTTAACCGTCTTTAATAATCTGTTTAACATGCCCTATAAATATTTTTTTTAGTAGTGACAAGTCACCGTCCCACGGTGGGCCTTAGATGATATGCCTTTCTATCTTTCTGCATCTCTTCCCCTGCACGAAATACGTATTGAGCTGGAAGATCCTGAGGTTCTCCCTCCACAACTCCGATGAACTTTTATGGTTGGACCGCTTGATGCCCTGGTAAGCCAGCAGCAAGTAATATTTCTGTCAATGTCTTCCAAAGCTGTATGGTTGAACTATGAGCCCCAAAGTATTTTCTGCCATCAAAGGTGGTCCCAAATATGTCCATGGCTCTTGTTCGTTACGCAGAGAATTTTGCTTGGGTGTCACACTACCAGACTAGCGAGCTTTCGTGAGAGTTACGAATTTAGGCTGACCTTGCTTTTATTGCGTGCAGGATCTTGCTTCGTTACATGTATGACCACCAGCCATGACATGTAGAGAGGTTGACCATTCTCTCGTTGAATTTAGATGCTGAAAAAAAACTCACTCGGGTATTTTTCATGTTATTGTTCTGTTCTACGGTGTTGCTAAAAGTCTCAGGCTTTCTTCTCCGCTGGACAAGCTTATTCAGAACACACAGCTACTTTCTCTGTTTCTGTTAGATACAAGCAAGATGAGAACGTTATTGGCCTAGTTGTTTTTTATGTTACTAAAAAGCTTCCGGATTCTGTTCTCATTAACAGCTCAACATACAAGAATCACAGGGTTTATATATACACTATGAGATCAACAAGATTTGCACATTCTGTAGCCTGGTTTTCCACAATGCGTACTCTTGTCCAAAGAAACCAATCAGCTCTGAAGCTCAAGAACAAGCCTCTTGTGTTAGCTAAACCAAATGGAAATCTATTTTAAATGGAGGACAGTCTCCTTCGAGGTTCCAAAAGTAGCAAGCGAAATTGTGACCATGGTCTGTATCAGAGTGACTCTGTCTATCTTTCAAGGATTAATTTCAAAATGTGTGGCTGCTAGCACATGTACATCGAGTTCATTAGCAGATCATCACAGTGCTCCTGCTTCTTTGGCTACTCAGGCTACACTGCCGAACCAGCTGTTAATGTGTCAGTAATGTGGTGAGCCCCTCAGCTGGTCCCTAGCAAAGTTCTTAACAGCAAACACTACATGCAAAGCCTCCTCTAATCAGATTTGCAGACACCACTTCTGACGACGTTTGTCATGCAAGTGGCAGCCTGTACACAGCAGCATACCATCGGTGTGTTTCTAGTTCTGCTGCCATTTTTCCACAGTAGTTCAGATTGCTTCACCTATTTCAGAGAGTATGTTTGAGGGAGCGAGACAAAACGGAAGAGCAGAACACATTCTTTGGCCCTCCAGCTTACAGCTTAAATAGAAAATCCTGTCGACTTTTCCTAAACTTCTGCATATACACATGGACACACAAAGTATTTGGATAAAAAGCAACAAACATGCTTTGCTAATCCAACTGTTCCGAGATACAGCCTAGCATAAAATTCAATTCATTGATAACCATGCTGATTGCCATGATCTCATCCAACAAGACCGTCCTCAGGATGCTCCATAGCACCATTGTTATCCTTAGTAGTAACCTGTCCAACCCGCCATGAGCCGATAGTCATGCTCAATCCCTATCGGCTCAAGCCCAACCAGTAGTAATGAGCCAGTAGGGATTGCATTTTTTACGAGTGCTAGATATGATGTGGAAAGATTTACAAATCACAGCCATCAAAACCACTGGTCATGCCCTTAGGTGACTGGATTTCTTCAGGGTAATCCAATGACAACAAGGAAACTACAAATCTTGAAAGAGATACACAGTTTCTAGCATAGGAGAGACCTGGAAAAAAAAAAGAGAGCACAAGCCTGCAAAACGAGAAACATGAAGAAAAATTGTGCTTGTCTAGGTGATATCAGTTGGCCCGTAGAATTGCCAGGCCGAAAACACATCTCACTGCACCGCATTCTCGGATGGAAAATACGAAATCACATATAGCTTCCCTGTGCCATTTGCCTGCCATTTCCTGGTTCTTGGGACTCAGCATCCAGTGCATGAACAGTATGCTGGCGCTGGCTAGCACTCGTCTTGTGACACTGGCCCAAGGTTGATAACATCGTGTGGATTGCAAAGTAGCCCAGCACGACAATGACCAGTGCGATTACATATCCAGATGTCTCCCACTCCCTTCTGGAGCCGGCCCCATAGGCCACTAGAAGGCCAATCATGTCAAGAACAATCGTCGTATTCATCGCCTTCAGCAGCCACTTGTTGACCTGCAGCGATGTCGACTCTGGCTGCAGCAGGACGACGACGACGATGGATGCCATGAAGGAAGTGGAGTTGCTGTAAAAGAAGGCACGATACCACCGCATTCCGGTTGTCATGCAAGACAGGGTTACCGGCTACATGGCCGGCTCGCTCTGCCGCACACCGTATGGTGTCTATTAGTATAATATATTTATATTAAATTTTTCTAGATAGGTTTTTTTAATTATGTAAACCTACATTGACTTTCAGTATAATAAATTATAGTAGTGTGATTAGCTTCTATGTCACCTTAATGTCTATATATACATCTATATACGATATGAAACATAATAAATTATTCTAATCATCGTATCAGAGCAGTTACAATTCGCTAAAATTTTACTACACTACACCGCCGACGACGTCCATACGTAACGCTGCCGAAGACCGCCACGCGAAGAAAATTACGGCTGACGCTGCCCGCAGCGCTATGAAGACCATGGCCGACGCCAAGGCCGCCCACCGCGCCACCGCTCTGGACGAGTACGAAGCCACCCACGAATCTCTCTAGGCACAGGTCACCGCCATCATCAACATCCATGACCTTATCCCCGTCGTGCTCGATCAGACCACCACCAACTACACCAAGTGGCATGCCTTGTTCCTCATCGTCCTCGGCAAATATAATTTCACTTGCCACGTTCTTGAGGACGAGTCCTTTCCCTTGCGCCTGGCATGGTGCAGACGGACTGCACCATCCTGACATGGATCTATGGCACTATCTCCAACGACCTGCAGCAATCACTAATGCTGCGACTGTTCTCTGCTCGTGGTGCCTGGTGTTTTCTCACGGATGAGTTTCTCGGTTAAAAAGAGTTTCATGTGCTCCTCTTAGAGACACAATTTCGTAACCTTCACCAAGCCTCCTTGAGCATTATCGACTACTGTCGCCACCTTGAGTCGATGGCCACCTCCCTCCGCAAATGTTGAGAACGGGCGATGCATCTTGAGGATAGACATCATGTGACGGAACTGGTCGTTTAGGCCACGAAAGAGTGTGAGAACCATTTGCCGGTCGCCAATCGAGTTACCGAACTCGGCAAGAGAGGTGGCCATCAACTCAAGATGGCGATAGTAGTCAGTGATGATTAAGGAGTCTAATGGAAGTTGCAAAATTGTGTTTCTAGGAGGAGCGCACGGAACTCTTTCTGACTGAAAAATTCATCCGTGAGAAAGCACCATGCACCACTAGCAGAGAATTGTTGCAGCATTAGTGAATGCTACAGATCATTAGAGATAGTACTATAAATCCACGTTACGACGGTGCAGTCCGTCATGCCGGATATAAGATAAAGGACTTGTTCTCAAAGACATGACGAGTGTGACTATATTTGCCGAGAACGATGAGAAATAGGCCATGCTATTTACTGTTGTTGTTAGCGGCCTAGTGAGCACGATGAGGATAAGGACACAGACATTGATGACGGTGATGACCTGTGCCCAGAGTGAGGCTTCGTACTTGTCCAAAGCGGTGGCACTGTGGGCGGTCTCGGCGGCTACGTCGGCGTATGCTAACAGTCGTGATCACGTCGCGCACGTCCCAGCGGCGTAGGCCCCCATGAGGTTGAGCAGGTCGAGCACCATGACCACCCACAGCGGCCTGACGGTGATGAGCTCTTCCTTCCTCGCGTCCAGAATGGCGAAGAGGAGGATGAGGAGGATGACGACGAGGGACGACGCGAACGTTGTGGCGTTGCTGTAGAAGAAGTCGAGGTACCGGCCATAGTGGAGGTCCCGAACAATAGGGTCGACGACGAGGTGCCCGTGTTTGTTGCCAGACACCGCCCGGGCGGCTGAACCCCGCCGCGTACGCCACCGTCGCCACCAGAGAGGCCACAAGCAGGAGGTATTTCCGCAGGCTGTACTCCCAGCATAGCGTCTTATTATCATCACCTGCAGGCTTCGTGTGCGCCCATTTGCTAAGTCTCATTGAGCTCCAGATGCAAGATTCATCTCTATGAGTTGTGCTATTTGAGCTGCTCGACACGACACACTTACATATATAGATAGAGTATACGTAGTTTATCACTCCGTCGGAGACTTGGCTCGTTCGATCGGTCCGCAGTCGTCGAGCAGCTCAACAGCAACATTACATAATTCGCCTAGTTTTGGCGTGCATTTTGGTCTTCCATTAGAAACCATAAACAATGGCTGCAGTCAGGCTGTGTGTTTATACAATTAACCCAAAGTGAAATACTTCTCCAATGTTTGTGCCAGGGCTTGCACGTTCCTCACTTTACTGTGGCTCTCTAACCACCTAAACTATATGCCGAGAGCGAGCAGGTTTCTCGAAAGAGATGAGCTCGATCTCTTGATTCATGGTTGTGCATATACACACTCATTTCTTACGTACGTACAATATACGGATCGTTGTGTTTGTATATTCCTCCATATGAAAATAACAAATCAGACTACAGTAATCATCTTATACAGTAACATGTATAGAAGTTCAAAATCCATTTCATGTGTATGTACGCAGTGCAACGTTGGAATATGCATGTTGGCTGGTTGTTCGAGGCAAGTTATACAATAATGTAGAAAATTCTGCACGCTAGCACAGGTTATACTTTTGCTCAATTATGTTTGTTTACTCATGTGAACCAGAGCCAAAGGGCGGGGCAGTGAAGTCATGGTCGCATCGGTTGTTCATGACCGGATTACAAAACAGCTAAAATCCAAAATTCAATAAAAGGTCATAATGGTCGGAAGCTGTTCACTACTTCAGAACCATCCAGAAGGCAAGAGAAAAAAGCACATGAGGTCAGGTGTTTCTTAGGAGTTCAATATGTTTCACCTCTCTTTTTTTATTTGACATGGGAAACATCTCCCATCCCTTCTTTTGACTCTTTTTTCCTTTTTTATATGGGAAATGATCCCAAATGACAAATGAATAGGTGTGGAAGTTATAATTGTAAATAAAGCACGATCTAATATATGGAAGCATTGGTTTATACGTTTTCGACTTTATGGATAATTTTTTTCGCTATCTTCTTCCGAGAACCACCTAAGGTTCCGATTAAAAACTAAAATAGATAAAACTTTTATACATATATCCTTAACAACTTAAATGCTAATATTGAAAAAGAAACTCTAAATATCCTAAAGTCAACACTAAAATTAAAATTTAAAATTTAAATTTTGGCAGCAATTCTATATAGGAAAAACGATGAAGCTATTGCTCTTTTATTTTAACAAAAGAAAACCTCGTTGTATTGAAAAACAAATACAAGAGCTGTCGTAGGTTAGACATATGGAGTTGATATAACGAATAATTGACTTTACAAATAATTTAATTAATAAAAATTGGTTTGAAAATATTTATAGTGTTGTGTGAGTGTGTGTGATTAATGTGGGTTAGGTTGCGATATATGTGTACTTTGTCTATTTGTGTGAAAATAAGAAATCAACTTTACTCAATGGTGATAATTGGGACTACGTTCAAGGTAGAGCGAAGGTCTTGTACGATCAGAACGTCATATGACAAAATTAGCCTAGAGTCAAGAGACCTTGGGATCAACATCTGTCAATAACGAGACTAGGACTGATTCAGAAAAAGTTAAGATCTAGAACATCAAAAAATATCATATGACGAAGTTGAGTATAAGATGGTACATTATGGATAGATAAGAATTTCATAATAGGTTTCATAAGTTGTATATATAAGTATCAGATAAATCACGAATAAATTTAAAGAGAAACTAATAAGAAAGAGAAAAAATTAAATTATAAAATTATAAAAGATTTCGAATATAAGAGGTTAAGTCCTATTAGCAATAGTAGTTATACATCTAGTTAGTCTTAAAATTTGAGGGTTTAAATTTAATTAGAAGTAGGAGTTCTACTTCTACTTAGATATGGAGATTTTGAATATAAATAAACGATGGGTCGAAATGCTATAAATATAACTTTTAAAAAAGAGAAAAGCTAAAGTGTATCACAACTTTATCTATAAGATGTTTCTTTTATTAAAAAAATTAGTTTTCAGTAATCCTATCATTCCTCACTTTCTCACTTTCTGATAGAATTGGTTATTAGACAGTAACACCAAGCATGCTCTTATCACGGTAACCCAACCGAAAAGAGAGATAAGTGTAAAAATAAATATTTGATTTTTTTAATAATTATATATTTGTACATTGCAACAGGATGTACTAAAGAAAATGAAATAATGGTTTCATGGTTCAGTTTGTTCTAGTTTTTTTAGGTGGTTCGACTTTTAGGTGAAAACACTGATTTTTTTAAGTGGAGTGGTTTTTTAGGCTGTTTCTTTAACGTGAGCAGGGAAAATAGGGGACGACATTCTTTTATGGTATTATGGTATTAGATATGCATCAACTCACACTTATATTTGTTTTTAACAAAATAATGTTCTAACATAAAACAAAAAAATAGCTGTGTACATCCAAAGCGGATGTAAAGGCTGGCTTAATCCATTTCTAAAAAAACATAAAAAATGCTTTAGCTTAAATTCTTACCAGCATTAAAAATAAATAAGAAGGATTTGTAACGGTAAGGGTTGTTGCTGAACAGGACTGACTCGCCTGCATGGTGACCACTTTTTGGGGTTAGTCAGGCTTGATAGGTGATGGTTGCGGACAAGATCACGAAAAGGAGCAACCTATTGAGCCTTTTCTCCAGCAACATTTCTTCATCTGCCCTTTTTGGTCCAGTGTGAAGAACACGACATGATCACCACATACACCAGCATGGCACCAGCTATGGCCATGACATAAATAGATGTACTTGCATCCCAGCAGCTACCGCTGCTTATGCGCCCATGAGCCAAACAAATTCAGAATCATGGCTGCCTCTAGTGCACGCTTGAGCAAAGACCTACAGAAAGGATGACACCAAGGTCGAGTTACAATAAAACAAAACCTTGTACAGTATAGGTTAATTAATTGTTAGGAGAATCAGGTTACCGGCCTTGTCGATCTTGTCATCCTGCCAATAGCCACCGGTAGGTCTAGCGCAGCATGAAAAGTTATGGTGGCTACTAGAGTGGCAAGCAGTAGAGTGAGAGAACGAGCCTTCTCCATAGCTCCAATAGTAGGAATCCCTAAAATGGCACGTTCCCGAAGAGCTATATACTCTTTTTGCTGATCTCCCTAATAATTACAATAATAAAAGTAGTTTAGAGTTGAAATCCAATAAGAGATTTAAATCATGATTTAGATATGTCAATTGTTAAATTTTCAACACTTATATTTAATTATAGATATTTAAGTATATCTTAAGATGAGGCAAAATTAATTATTTACTTTTAACAAATTGTTAGACAGTGAGATAATGTGATATTTTTACAAAAATTATCGCACTTTCTTTTAGCTCTCTTATATTATATTAAGATACATTAAACTATCATAAATTGTCCCGTCAACACAAGCATAGATTCTCTAGAACCGTAGAATCCTTAATTAACAGGGTATTGAGATGTGCCATAGTTTTTATAAGGTGCAGCGCCTTCCACTACCTTATGAACTACCATATAAAAACGTCTAAAATAAATATCCCTTTCAACTAGAACTCCTCTAGAATCATTAAAAAAATCTCAAATAAATTCCTTTTTCACAATGAGATAAGTGACAGGTAAATTCATTTTTTTGCAAAAAAAAACCAAATAGGAGTGTTTTACAAACCTGTCAATACTGGCCTGGACTACTTCTTCGTCTTGTTGCTTGGGACAATATCGTCGTTTTAACATAGAAAATTAAATCGTGCGAGTTTCGTCTTGCTAAGTTCACGCACCGCATACGGCACGACAGTCACCTGGAAGGCAATGTACACGAGGACAGCGCCGACGAGAGCCACCACGTCCACGGTGGTTTGCTCCGCCCTGGAGCTGCCGGCGGCGTACCCCCGACTAGCCCGACCAGCGTGACGACGATGCACCCGTACAGCTCCCAGGCGAGCACCACGGTGATGAGCAGTGACGCGACGAAGCGGCCCGGGTGACGCTCCCCATGACCGCCTCGCCGGTGGACGCCGGTGCTGTCCGGCGTGCTCAGCCCGGGCACGTACGTGAAGCCTCAAGAGCATCTGCAATTTTACGAGCGTATTCTTCTACGGACAAATTTATAGGTAGCTTAAACCGTTGAAGAAAACTGTCAGCTCGCACACTTTACAACAATATTTTATATAGCCCTCGTCAAATAAAAACACTATCGAACTCTTAGTCATTATGAGGATAAATAAGAATTTGTTATGTTGGATTTAAATCTCTCTAAGAGTGATTTTTAAAAGAAAACTCTCTAAAACAACGATAGATGTAAATCTATAAATTTTTTAAAAAATATATTTTTTTATAAATATTTTAATAAAAATATATAAATACAAATATTCCTGCAGTGGTCCGTTCTGCCCATTTTCTTGGCTTAAGTTCGGTCTATGTGGGACCTAGGACCGTTCGTAGACCAATTTGGACACATTTACAAATTTCGAAGCCAAAATTTTTGCCCGTATAAAATGTTAGTAGTGGTACTTGCCAAATCTAGCCAATTGGTATCCTCCTAATTTTGGCTCATCTAATCTTGTTATGGGCTACTGACGTACATTAGTGAAGTGCCTGATTCGAGACTTTCAAGCATCAAGATTACTAATTGGCGCAGCTTCGGCCGCCACGAACACTTCCCGGCACGCCCACGACCGTTCGACCATGTGACCCGTCCGACGCGTGCGATCACGTTTCTGGTTGTTTTCGTATGTGTCGAATGATTTTTTGAAACGGCTGCAGTGTGAAAAGGATAACTGTCTATCTGATCCCTCGTACCTACTTTATTTATCTAATTAACACCACATACCTTATTTCTATCTAATCAACCGGCTATTTCATTAAGCATCTATTTGAATATATATATATATTTTTATTGTATGACTTTGGTTTGGTTTAGGTAGTTTTAGATAAAATAATTTTATTATTGTTTTAGATAGTGGAAGTAGAATTCCCTAAAATAAATGGTTCCAAATTTCCTTAGAAAAGTTTGATTAAATTTGTTTCAGATTTTTGAGTTAAAAGTTTTCAGATTTTGAGTTGAGAGGTTTCAAATTTTGAGTTGAAAGTTTTATTAAACTTGTGTTAAAGGTTTCAAATTTTGAGTTGAAAGTTTGATTTAATTTGGGTTAAAAGTTCCAAAATATGAGCTGAAAGTTTTGAAATTTGAGTTGAAAGTTTTGGAATTTGTGTTGAAAGTTTGAGTAAAAGTTTCATTAAATTTAAGTTGAAAGTTTCAAAAGTTGAATACAACTTGAAAGTTGAGTAGAACGTCTTTATTAGAAATAATCTGAATTGAAAGTTTCAAAATCAAACCGAATATTTTTAAAGCCACATGGTTTTAAGTTAAAAATCTAACCTAACAGTATATGTCGTGATTGATGGAGAGATAAGGACTCTGGCATCTAAAAAAGAAAACTTCATGATCGTCTAAAAAAAAAAAGAAGAGGAAACTGCATCGGGGAAAAGGAAAACGCGTGGCGTCCGAGTCCCAGCGCCGAATCGGAGCGTGCGCGACTTATGGTTGTGGCGCAACTTCAAGCATTGCACGTGGGCTGAATTCAATTCACCGTGGCCTATTAGGCCTGTCAATTTTGGTCCATGCAAAATCCAGGGCTACTCAAAGCATCGTCACTATTAGACCTCATGTTTACGGCCTATTTAACATTTTTGCTGTAGGCCGCAACTTAGGCCATATAGTAATATTTACGGTGAGCTAAATAAAAATGTTTACGTACTTCTGAAGAACTTTTGTTATTTACGTAAATATTATTTTTCTGCTGAAAATTATGAGAGTAATTTGGTTCCAAAGAATTCTATGAACTCATCAGAAGTTGAGAAATCTGATATATTAGAACGTAGAAAATGCATTCCTGTATACAATAAACAGAACAAAGTTCCAAACTGCATAGGGAACATGCAATTTCCCTAAACTAGACTACTTCCCTGTTGCTGTTGTTGAGGGCTCCAACAATGCAACATGCATTGCACTTAGTTTCTGAGACCTCCCGATGAATAACAGAAACTTGTGGGCAGCAGCAGAGCGCAGCGCTGCATCAACCATCACAATAACAAACACCGAAGGCTTCCACCTCATACTGGAGCCAGACACGTAGGCCAACAGGAGGCCAAGCAAGTCTAGCACAATCGTTACATTCATCACCATTAGCCATCTGTTCTTCTCCAGCAATTCCTCTGGTAGCAACAGGATGATGACAACAATGGATGACACGAAGGAAATGGGGGTTACTGTAGAAGAAAAATGTGGTAACGGTGTCTCATATTATCATGCATAACCGGGTCACCCACAGTATAACCATTGCTGCTACGCTGACACACCGCCAGGTGGGTTTAGGCTGGCTTGATAAGTGACACTTGTAGCCAAGACTCCTAGCAACATCAAGTACTTGTTCTCCCTCGTCTTTCTTTTTAACCTGTCTCAAGGGACTTTTTCATGCCTTTTATCCAATGGAATAGCCCTAGGAATAAGATCATCGCAAAGAGCAGCAAAACCGCCTACGCGAAGACATAGATGGAAGTTTTGAGATGCTGCGTGCTACCAGCAGCATAGGCACTCATGAGAGCAATCAAGCCTGTAGCTATGCAAACAGAGAGGGCATAGCTTCGCATGGCTGGCCTAGATAGATTGGGGTTAGCAAGGAGTATGATGAGGGCAATGGATGACATGAAGCTAAATGAATTATAGTAGAAGAATGCCTTGTAACAGCGTGGATAGTTGTACAAGAGGACCGGATCACCTGCGCGATGCGATAACTCATCATCCTCAAGCTGGAATCTACCAGGTTGGGTCAGCCCAGCTTGATAAGTGAGGGTCGTACCTAAGACAGAGAAAAGGAGCAACCTTTTGCGCCTCCTGTAGAATATGAATAGGGATTGTCCTTAGCTAAATCACTTGGACGAAGATTTTGCACGGGTCGATCAGTTTGAACAGGAATGGGCACACTTGTCTTGTTCTTCTCCTCATCTTCGAGAGGGACGAACACAACATGAATTACCACATAGATCAGGAGAGCGCCAACCAAAGCAATGGCATAAATGGATGTGCTTACATCCCGGCAGCTTCCGGTAGCATACGCTTCCACGAGACCGAACAAATCCAGTATGATGGTTACCTCAAGTATGTGGCGTTTGATGAAAGGCTTATACCGGACCAAGATGATAATAACCAAGGATGCTATCAAGGCTGTAGAGTTGCAGTAGAAAAACACCGTGTAGCGTTTGGCTTGAGCGCACATGAGTATTGGCTTGCCAGCCTTGTGTTCGTCCCGATTCTCCTGCCAGACGCCCCACCTGGCGGGACCAACCCTGCTTGATAAGTGATGGTTGCAACAAGAGTGGAAAGTAGTACAACAAGAGATTGAGCCTTCTCTAGAATATCGTCTTCCTTGCTCATATTATTTTGTATGCCACCATCATTTGGTGTTTTTTCTGATGATTTATCTCGAAAAGTGTCTTGATTATTCTCTCCAGACCTAGTAATTCATATGAAAAATTCAAACCAAAATAAACATGGTAATAATCTTAGGACAAAACGTATTTATGTGGTAATGCCTTCTATTCGATTTCGGTGTTTCTGAAAGTTTAGGCATGCAGCCCAAGACCACCTTGAGGATGCCATTGCATATAAGAACGGCAGCAACCAGACTAAGCACATAGATTGTAGTATCACTGTATCGGCAGCCACCGGCGACATAAGCCCCCGCAAAGCCAAGAAGAGAAGCATGGAGCATGTGGATCCGTCCGGTAACGGTGTTCCTCTTCAAGTCCAGGGGTAGAAAGATGATCTGCTGCTTTTGGTCCAGGAGCAGCATGATGATGAGCAGGGATGCCACAAATTCTATGGTATTGCAGACGAAGAACGCCCTCAGGCGGACGGAGTGGTGTACCCACAGGACTTCTCTCCCAGTAGCCGCCTGGTGCGCTTAGCCCAGCCACGTACGTGGCGCTCATCACGAATGTCGCGAGCAGCATCAAAACATTGCGGTGCCGTTTCTTTTCCTCCTTCTGATCACCCGGTTGTAATTTTTCCTGCGAAAGCACTGGTGATATGGCTTCCGCCGAGCGCTCTGGATTAAGAGGATTGCCTGTGCCTTGGCTGATCTCTTCCAGACTCTTCTCGTTCTCGAGAAACTGTGTCATCACAGTTTGAGCCACCATATACGAGAAAACTGCCGCTAACGCGGAGAGATTCCCTGCCGTTAGCTCGTGCCGGCTCGTGCCGGCAGCATAGGGCCCCGTGAGGTCAACCAGGTTCAGCACCATGGCAAACCGAAGTGGGAACATGGAGATCCATACGCCCTTCTTCTCGTGCAGGATGGCAAGGATGAAGATGAGGACGATGACGACGATCGACAAAGCGAACGTGGCCGCGTTGCAGTAGAAGAACATGATATACCGGGGATGGTAGGTCTCCCGGATGATGGAGTCACCGTCGAAGTGCCCTGCCTCGGTTTCCTGCCAGGCTCCTCCCGGTGGGTTGAATCCGGCGGCATATGTCAGCGTGGCCAACAGCAGCCGGTATTTCCGCAAGTCATACTCCAATGGCCGGTGCGGGTCTTGCGCAGACTTGTTCACCATTTTTGTTGGGAGTTGCCACAGAAAGGAGGTGATTTAAAGGTTTCAATTACTCAATGCTAAGAGAGGGTGCTATATATATATATATATATATAAAATAGAAGACATTTTGACTAGGAATTGATTCATCCTATAAACAGGATCGGCCGATAAAAAAATACTGATCGGTTTATAGGGTGAAGTCGATTGACACTATAGAAGAGCCGATCAAACTAGTAGAAGATTAACTCGGGTTGTTTGAAGACGAAAAGTTATCCATATGGAGTCGGGTCTAAAGAGGAGTAATGTGGATAACGGCGGATCAGGTGTTTATATAGAATGTATTACGTAAACTAAGCAAGTTTGAGTAGTTTTACAATTACTTAGAGGTTTTTTTTATATATTTAGAAGATAATGTCCTATGGTTGTTGTAACCGCGTCGAACTCTATAAATATAGATCCATTGGAAGCCTGTAACAGACATCAACAAATCTATCCAATACAACTTCGGCGCATCACTATCCTAGTTTATCTAGGTTTTTACCGGTGGGTTCTGGCTCTCGACGCGAGGCTGCATTGGTCAAGTTCGATCTCTGGCAAAGAGATAAGTCCCGCTACTATCCTGATATATTTTGCTCTATCCAAAGCTATATCGGTTAGGTTCGACCTCTTTGTCAGATCGAGCGTATTGCATCACGTCCGCGTGGGGTTTATCGGTTTACCAGGCTCTCTCTGTCATCGTCTATCATGTGCTGCATCGGTTAAGTTTGACTTACTAGGCAGCTGACGGTAGATTGAGCAGCATCTCGTCAGAGTGAGTAGCCGACGAGTTATCCTCAACGCAGATTCCCACATCCATCTCGCGTATCGTCTAATGATTGATCCTCTAGAGGTTGATACGAACACGTCGGGCGCTTCCTGGTACCGTCTCGGTTCGGTCCGATCTTCCAGGGCTCGCGGCTGACGTGGCCAACGTCGAGATCCAGTGGGTCTCATTCCCTATCGGCTCGAGCGGCCGATAGATTTAGGAGTAGGCCTACATAGGACGTTTGACCGGTAGGTAGCCGATGGCCTCTTCTCCTTCCTCCCTCATCGTCACGTTCGGTCTAAGCCTCCATCGTCTCCGTGTCGTTAGTCTCCGGCCTCATACTGTCTTGGTTCGGTCCAATTTATCGAGGCTGGTCCTAACAGTGTCGTTACCGCGGTCGTTGGCCCACATGGCTTCGCGAGGGATCAGCTCCCGCTCCGCGCTTCGGATGCCGCGAAGCGTCATCGACTCTTTGGCCGATAGGTCCTTTAGTATATTACACGCATCTATCTCTCATGCCTCCATCAGCTATTTAGTCGATGCTCGAGCACTGCCTTCTCTTTTGGCACTCAGCCGATAGGGAGAGCCGGACAGGCCTACCGGTTGACCGGCTCATGGGTCTCATCCTCTCTTCTTGACAATTACATGGTCAAATTGACTGGCTTGCCCTCAAACCTCGAAGCTTAAGGATCTGTAATGGACCTAACTAGATCTAGACATGATCGAGTCGTCGTTTCTTCCCAGTTGGACCTTTCCTCGTGAGATTTGGTAGTGAGCATAATCTCTATCGGACAAAACCCAATAATTGTAAACTGAAGACCTAGTGTTATAACCTTATTATAACACTAATTTTATATAACAAAATACACCAAAGATAAAATATTTTAGTAGTAACCAACATGCCATAAACAATTGTCTAAGTAGTATAATTATAAATATTTCAAGCACAATATCTATATATTGGTGTATAGAGTTTGATGAGAAGACCTTTTTCCATATATATCTAGCAATTATTTGCATTCGAAGGCTAGAAGAATTAGCCGTTTTAAATATTTCTAATGGCTAATTTTAATAATTCTTCATTTTCAATTCTTCTCTATTTTACATGTTTTAATGTTATTGTCTGGGTTTATTATATTTATTTTATAGATAATCAATTTTTTTCTAATATTTTATCAGAATTTCTCATTTTATTTAAATGCCATCAAATTTTTGCACAATTCTTTCGATATCCTTTTTAGACTTAATATCTACATACCAATTTAGTACAAATAATTATAGTTTGATATATAATAGCTTTCTATATTCTCACTAAGTTATATTATATACTTTATTTGTTTAGGCTTGATGCTATCAAGATTATCAAGATTGGTATTGGTGTTGATTTTGGGTCTACCATACTTTTGTATCTTTAAAATATATGAAATATTATTCTAATATGAAATAATTGTAATTTCTTACTCATGTATTACAATGATCAGACTATTGTGGAAACATTCTACATTAGACCAATTATCATATCATCATTTATCATTGATAATTTTTTTTATTGTAATATCATCTATTATATATTTTGTTCTATTGATGTATACTTTAATGCTATAGGCTAAATGATTGTGAATTTTCTTTATCTTAGACATATGAATTATTTTAGGATATTTTATGAAGTATTGTCATGAATAATATTGTTTCAACTATTTAATTATATAACATTATCTAATCATATATATATATATATATATATATATACCAACCGGAAGAAAAGTCTAAAGTAAAATTCTGGTATGAAAGCCTAGTCACCATAAAATAATAGCTAAATCTAGAAGTTAATATCACAATGGTAATAAATATCAAATATAATATTAATCTATGGTATAGATTGAACCATACTAAATATCATAGTTGGCAATTTAATAATAGCCAATTGTTGATCTGGTATATAATTTTTATATAAATTAGAGTAAGAGACAGGAAGATTTAGAGAAAAAATTGAAGAGTTATATAAAGAACTAAGCAAATTGAAGGCTAGTAATAAATTAAATTCTACATTAAGACTAGAAGAATATAAGAGAAGGCAAAAGAATTTGACAACAAAGTGATTATATGAAGGAATTATTAGCCAAAATTAATTCTAATCAAGATAAAGAAATAATTTTAGCTTCATCAGGTATAGTTGCATCCTCATAAGCCATAAACTTGGAAACATGGATCTATCTTAATGTCTCTTTAGAAGAATAGTAAGCAAATATGACATATCTTAAAGTTACAGTAATAAGCAAAAGGATAAATATGAATAAATGGATAAGTTAGGAGATATTGTAGAAGTAGTAAGCAGCTTAAAAGATATTAAAGATACACTTTAAGAGCAATAAGACCTCGATAAATATATTGCATTGGATTTTTTAAAAATAAGAATGAGTTATATAAAATATCTAGAGAAGTATTCTCATAAAACTAGTTGAGTTAAAATACCAAGGATATAAATATATTCACCAAGGTATGTATATGATTGAAGTTAAAATGTATAACAAGAAAGAAATTAAGAAAGAAATTAGGAGTGAAAGTGTTAATAACCATATTGGATAAAAGATGAAACAATATTCACAAAGCATCATTAGCCTTTCTACAAGGTGACATGAATGAATATAGGCTAATAACATATATAGCCCCAGATTTGATGATGCCTATAAAAGATAAAATAAGTTTTGGATTCTAAACAAAGGTTTATGAAGAATTCAAGATAACAATTTTGTTACAAAATATAGAATTTATAGTAATATTAACTAATTGATGCTTCTAAATACAAAATAAATAAATAATACGATTAAAAATATGTATTCTAAAAGAATAACATTCATGAGCCAATGGAAAATTAGTGAATTAATAGAAAGTAAAACCTGGACTCAACTTGAAAAATTATATAAGTTACCAAAATATTAAAGGGAATACTAACATTAAATTTATAAATTATAAATCTAGAACTATATATAATTTGAAAGCAAAAACATTCGATAAAGATATCATACAGAATTAAAGACACAGTGTTTCTGAATTTATGTAAAAAATTAGATCAGCAAACTGATGTAAAATATTAAGATGATAAATTAAAAGATATTGTAGTAGAATACAATAATTTAAAATATACGAGTGGCCTAGAATAAGAGATGAAGAATTTTGTTTCCATAGAGAAGTGTCTAGAATAAAGAAACTAAAAAGAATAAAGATATAGCTATGAAAACCTCCAAAATAGAAGAAAGTAAAATAGAACAAATAAAGCTTAAAAAAAGATGTAAAGATGACAAAAGAAAGCAAAGGGTTAGTAAAGAATTAACTGAAGATGAACATTGAGAAGAAAATAAGAAAT
This sequence comes from Oryza coarctata, assembly GCA_030770085.1. Classification (NCBI taxonomy): domain Eukaryota; kingdom Viridiplantae; phylum Streptophyta; class Magnoliopsida; order Poales; family Poaceae; genus Oryza; species Oryza coarctata. The sequence goes on from CM061472.1 coordinate 8,640,735, forward strand.
TATTTTTAGCAAGTTACGAAGAAGAAATTAGTCTGATGAATGAAATAGGGAATATAGAAGAAGATGATAACTCGAAACAATACAATATTTTTATAAACTGTACTGTATAATCTTGATAATACAATAGAAGCTATACAAATAGACTAAGAAGAAGAAAAAAGAAAAAGGTATGATGAAGGTCTAGTAAAAAATAAAGGAGAAATAGAAAGACCAGATAAAAGAGGATTATTCATATAATTATATTTTGAATAATATTGGCACATGGGCACTAGAGAAGAGATTTCAGATACCTGTATAATTTTAAAATAAAAAAAGTGATGGTGATATATTAAATTTTTTCGCACATGATCTTATTGATTGGCCGAATATTATTAGCATTTGAAAATAGTTAATAGTTGGAAAATATATACAAAATCAATATAATATAGGAAACAAAGCAGAAGAAATGATAAAATATTTTTGAGTGAATCTACTAAGATCCTATGGAAACAAGGAGTTAAAAAGAATTAGGATGAACTAAAAAGAGCTGATAGCAATCCACATAATTTTGCAAATGTTATATCTAGTATTATTATAGTTGAAGATCGACAATTATAACTGACGAGAGAAGATCTATGAAAATATGTGTGTTGGCTAAGAGGCCGATACACTAGGCGTGATGCTCGATGTGTGGATAACTCATCGGCTAGCTAATTCGATGAAACGCCAAGAAAAAATCCATTAGCTTATGGCTCTACTATCAGCAGTCTAATAGATCGAACCTAACCGATATAGCACGAGACTAATGATGATAAAAGGAGCTTGATAAGCCGATGGATCCCATACAAATGTGATGTGGTATATTCAATCAGACTAAGAAGTTGAACTTAACCGATGTAGCCGTAGATAGAGTGAATATATCAGCATAATGGTGAAACTTACTTCTTCACCGAAGATTGGACCTAAGCGATTTAGCCCCGTGTTGAGAGCCAGAACCTATCGGTAAAAAAACTAGATAAACTAGGGTGATGATGCGCCGAAGATGTATTGATCTAAGAGATGATTTATAAGCTTCTAGAGGGGTCTATATTTATACCTTGGGATTACAACAGTCTAACGCGGTTACAACAACCATCGGATATTATTTCCTAAAAATATAAAAGGAAAATATCTCTAAGCAAGTTAACAAACTAACTTAAACATGTCTATCTTTACAAGATATCTCCTATATAGATAAAGTACCCTGCCGTAGCTTCCACGGCTACTCGTTAGATTCGGTCTTTTGGATAATCTTTTATTTTTAACTGAATTGAATCATTCCTCGATCCGTTCGATTGTCTCTTTCCTTGTATCAATCAGACTCTTCTCACTAGGCCGATAGGCTCTCCAATATATTCATGAGGCTTACCAAATTTTGGTACAAACAACCTAGCACCTTGGTAACTAGTTTATTCTATAGGCACGGTTTGAGAACTAGGCTCGAAACCCTAAAATTCTTCATACTTCGCCTGCTCCTGGAGGAACTCCTTTGCAAACGGGTCGACATCGTCTTCTCCAAACTCTATACATATATATATGCAAGAGTGAGTAATTTAGATACTCAGCAAGCCAGAGGAAAATGTGATATGTTTTGGCTTAACATGGGAGGCTAAGATTTTCATTTGTGAAAACAACATTTTCTTTAAAAGAGTTGTTTTACAAAACTCTAGTGAGCCAAAATTTTAATTGTTGGAAAGAGGCTCACACCTCGATCCACTCCACAAGTCACTTTGCAACAACTTGTCACGGTGGTTCTAAGCGAAAACAAAATTTTAAACATTCCCTCATCTTATTCTTAATTAGCTTCTTTTCACATTCTTAACACTTAGCAAATAATGAAATATTAATTCTTAACTATTTCTTATGGTTAAAAAGCTTTCATAGCTCTCCCATAACTACTTCCATAGTTAAAAAGTATTCATAGCACACACTCACTTTCTCAGCACTACGGTACTATGGTGCCACGAACACCCTAGATCACACAGACCTATTACCAACCATAAAGGTTGATGGTTTGCCACACAGGTGGATTCAAAAAACAATTTCCATCTCAACAATCATGTTCACAAATTTTTGACAAAAATAAAACTACTCTATGAGAAACACTTAACATCCATCCATAACCATGGATATGATTGTTTAAACAGTTAAGCCAAACTTTGTAGAGGTTGCACACTTTACCCACACGTCATGAACTTTTCTCTTTACACAACATGTGCCGATCAAACACGGTTGGCAAGGAATAGCTCAATACAAAGCTTTTCAAAACTAACCTATGGATACCTCATGTCACATAGTTGGGTCAAATCTTTCAAACTAAGTATTAGGCAAGTCTTATGCCCATATCTACTTAGGACACACCGGGGATGCCTCCTATACCTAACCAGTCACCTCACATGAAGCTAGGATAACACTCATTTGGGGTAGTAATGATCCATAATACCATCTCCTCATCCCTAATGTTCTACAACTATTGACATACAAGATCTCCATGTGATAGCTAATTACTTAGCCAGGGGCATCCCATAACATCCGTGCGGTCACACTATAATATGCTTGGATGAATTCCCTAAAGGAATTGATCCTTAATAATAATATGTAGCCAAGGCACGAAGGCACTGACTCCACACCATCAAGGTAATACAAACCCTTTTTTATTTTACAAATAAGTTGGTATCATATCGGATTTTCATGTAAATATTTAAAAGTCCCAAGTTCCTATATGACATTACAATTATAAGTGGGCTAAGCAACTACCTTAATATATCGCATCCAATAGATGACGATACCAGTGATTATTTGGTACAGTTAACAAAGATAGGGTCATTAATAATCTATATAATAAAAGTATGACTACTGGGAATGTCTGTCAGTTTCGCACAAACCTAGGGCAAATGTGACCTAACAGTGCATCTTTATAAATAAACTAATTCACAAATATAAGTTTAAAATATTCAAGAACTTGGTGTGCGGTGGTTTCGGGTGCGACAAAATCCGGCGTGAACACTCTTTCGGTCATGACCTCTACTTTGAGAAACACAAATGTGATATGTAGTACTAATAAATGTAACAAAACATAGAAAAAAAGTGCCATTGCATAAAGGAGAGGATTGTTTATGATAGACCGAGTCTACGGGGTCAGCTGAAAAGGATGGGCCAAGTGGGTTCCATGTCTTTTTTTTCTTTGCTCGTTCTCTTTCCTTCTTCATGTATTCTTCCTCATGCATGAGGAGGAAGCAATAGGATCGTGGCCTCACCGTTTGCATAAATGGTCTATGACGGAGCTTCTCTGTTCTACTGTGATGGTTTCGGTGGTCGGCCGAGCTCAATGTAATGAAAAAAATGGAACTAAGGGAATGCGATGGTAATGGTTGAGGGCTCTGGATGGCCCCTAGTGTTGTGGATGGTGGGGAATTGAGGGAGATAGAGAGGAAGCTTAGGGAGGACAACAATGGTGGCTAGGGTTTTCATTCTAGTCACTCAGGCGAGGAGAGGGGGTACGGAGAGGATGGCGACAGCGTGGTCAATCACCAAGGCCTTTGTAGCCACCTTTGACGTTTTGAGACAATCTGAGTGACGATGAACTTTTGCATGGCACCGTGAATCACACAAAGCTTTTAGTGATGTCTTTCCATGTTCATCGCAATGGGATAGGACACTACCTTGTGTTCGCTGTCATCTCCGACTATCTGCTTTGCTTTAATGCGTGAGAGAAAAAGGAAGGCTATTAAGCTGCTTCATCTCCTAACCACACATGTGCACATGCATGCATTCAGTGGTGGCTTTGCTTAGGCCTAAGACATAATAAAAACATGGAGAGGTTACATGCACATGGTTGCTCTGCTCTTTTCTCATTCATGAGTAGAGGATTCACATGAGAGTGTAGGCTCTCACGTGAAAAGATGTATGACCGCAATGATTTATTGCTTTGCCTTGAGACAAAACAAAATGATGGAGGAGAGTTGTACAAGCGTGGGTCAGTTCAATTTAACCAAAAAAGACAAATGCGGGTTGCTTGAAAAAAAAGGGAGGGGCCAAAACGTGGTTTTGTTGTTTGAAGAGGTGAAAGTAGAAACGCTGGAGAGAATCTCGGCTTTCACCATTTTCATCCCTACGTGATCAAATTCAATATGGATATGATGATGGTCTGACCTGCAAGTGTACAAGCGAAGGGAAAAAATTGAACTATATGAGAGAAAATTAAATTAGGGAAGGAAATACTTATTAGGTCTGAAAATAAAATTTAAATTTATCACACAAAAAGAAATTTTTTGTCCATACGGTCAAATTTTTTCGAAAGCGCAAATTGACCTCTGGAATTTGAAGATTTAAGGTTTTGAAGTTGGAGATGGGATTTAATGGCACCATTAAACAAATTTTGAAATTAGAATTTTAGAAAAATAGCGAGCGCAACAGACATCAAAATAGAAATAGTAATAAAATAAAATTTAAATTTATGAGACATAAAGAATTTTTTTGCCGGTATGGTCAAATTTTTTTGAAAGTGCAAAATTGATGTGTGGAATTTTGAAGATTTAAGGTTTTGAAATTGGAAATGTGATTTAATGGAACCATTAAACAAATTTTGAAATTAGAATTTTATAAAAAAATAGCGGGCGCAACAGACATCAAAATAGAAATAGTAATAATATTAGAACAAATTACTTCTTAAGAAGATCATACAATAGAGCTTATGATACAACATGGAGATGTTTTATATGTAATTCGCCTAATCATTTGGTTAAAACATGTCTAAATAAAGATTGAAAAAGGTATTATGGCAAATATGATGAGCAAGAATGAGTTTTAATTATAGATAGTGTCAGCAAATATAATGATGAAACAAAAGATGATGATTCAATATATTAAATCACAGAAATAGATGAAATTGGAAACATTAATGAAGAATATGAATCAAGCAATGAAGATTAGGCTTATTTTTTAAATTAGCAAGAATAAAAATTAAAATTTGTGAATATGATTGGGTTAGAGGAAAAGGTGATTATAATATTAAATGTGTTTTTTATCTATTACCTAGGTCAAGATAATAGAGTAACATGTAATATATATCTAAAACAAGGTTACATTGAATGTATAAGTGCAGCTAAAAACAGGTGAAAAGAGATTGAATTAGAGTTAGATAATAAAATATAAAATTTAATTGTGGTATTAAGGCCTTGTCAAAAGAACGAATTTAAAGAATAATTGGTAATATCCTTGGATAGTAATACTTGTAAAATAATTCAACCTCAAGATGGCATAACTAATTTTGGAAATAAATATATAGTAATGTTGCCTTCCAAAGAAGTTTTAGGAATAAGGATTCTAGTAAAATAAAATTGTCACCAAAGTCATCATACAAAATATTAACTAAGACACTGGGTGTAGAAAGAATATTATTCATTATAAATATTTTATGAAATCTCCTAAAATAGTTCATGCAATTGATAATAATAAGGCAAAAAATTTCTACAAATTTGTCTGGAATAAAGAAATTCACCACTAGTTAGCAAGTATACATCAATGAGATAAAATATACAATAGATGAGATTACAATAAAAGACTTATCAATGATAAATAATGTATGACTAATGTTTATAAGGAATTACATTTATTTGATAACAACACAATGTTTCATATATTTCAAATGTATGAAAGCATGGTAGACATAGAACCAACAACAACACCAACCATGATAAACTTTATAGCCTCAACCCTAAAGAAAAATGTGTAGAATATGAGCTTAGTGAGAATATAGACAACTTCTATATATCAAACTCCAATATAGAGTGCATAGGACTAAAATCATTAGCACTAAATTGATATAGAGATATTAAGTCTAAAAAGGATATTGAAAAAATTGTCCAAAGATTAGAGGATATTCAAATAATAGGATAAATCCCGATGAAATATTGGGACAAAAATTTGATTACACGTAAAATAAATATAATAATTAAATGTTATTGTTCGCACCGAGGTCCACTCGCGTGCCCCGGCGCGAACACGCCGGATCGCCTGGGAGGTCTGCTTAGCTCCAGTGCAGGCCGATCAGCTTTTCTGCGTGGCTTGAGGTACACGCGCTAGGGGCCATAGGGTTCGATCAGCTCCGGCGCGTTGGTACGGGTGCGGGGGTGCCAGTCAATTTGACCCTGCAATTAACAAGAAAGTGAGACGAGCAGGTCCGTCAAACGCTGGGCCGATACAGGCGCTTGCTATCGGCTGGCTGCCGATAGGATCGGAAAGCTTTTCGATCGGCTAAGGAGCCGATGTGGACAGGTGTCGACGAGAAATCGGCCGCAGACAATGAAGGAAACAGGGTGTAATCAGAGGATAGCTAGGCGCACAGGATCCCTCCGGATAGCCGAACACTGATTCATTGGCTGGAAAAACCGATGAAGGCACATGCGGGCTAGGCAAGGAATAGTATAAGAAGGCACGGGCTGTAGAGCCGATGCCGCTCCGGATATGACAGCACGAGACCCGTCGCCCACCGTGACAGCGCCATTAATACCGAACCTCGAAGATCGGACCTAACCGAGACAGTACGAGGCTGGGGCCAACGGCGATGATACGGAGGACGTCGGATCGGCTATGCTGTAGCAAGGATAGAAACGAACCCATCGGCTAGCTGAGCCAATGAGGGGACGCCTCTTTGAAGGCGGGTGCATATCGGCTGGGAGACCGATACACTCGGCGTTACGCGTCAAGGGACACCTCTGAAGGCTGATGCGTATCGGCCGAGGGGCCGATGCGCTGGGTGTAAAGCTCAGAGCATGGATAACTCATCGGCTAGCACTCCGATGATACGCCGTGCAGAAGACTATAGGCCTGAAGCTCAATCTACCGTCGGCAGCCCCATAGGTCGAACCTAACCGATGCAACACGAAATTGACGATGGCAGAGGGAGCTTAACAGGTCGATAGGTCCCGTATGGACGTGATGCGATATGTCTGACCGGCCTAAGAGGTCAAACCTAACCGATGCAACCTCAGACAGAGCAGAACATATCGAAATGCTGGCGGGACTTACCCCTTCGCCGGAGATCTGACTTAACCGATGCAGCCCCACGTCGAGAGCCAGAACCCACCGGTAAGACCTAGATGAGATAGGGTGGTAATGCGCTGAGATTGTATTTGATCGAGAGATATCTTACATGTTTCCAGGGGGTCTATATTTATACCCTGGATTTACAGACAGAGTCCGACGCATCTACGACCATCGGACATTATTTCCTAATAAGAACAAAGAAAAATATTTCTAAAGAAGTTAACTAACCAGCTAAACCTTCGTAATTAAGTAAGATTACAATTTACAAAGACAAACATCCTGTTGTGGAGTCTACGCCTATTTCGCAAACCCGGTTTCATCTGAATAATCTTCCAATTTAGAACCGAGTCTTTCTTCGCTATAACCCAATCGGCTTCTCCACTGTAGCAATCGAACCTTTTTTTACTCAAGCAGATCCTTTTTCTATCTTTCCTCGGGCTTCTCGGACCTGACCCCAATCGGATAATTCTCCGTCTTCAAGTCGATCCAATCTTCTACTAATCTGATCGGCTTCTCTATAGTTCCGATCGGCTTTGTCTCACGAGCTAACCAGTATCTCTATCGGCCGATGACTAAATCAAACTCTCCATCGGACCTCTCAGTCGATCGGCTTTAGCACCATCGGATCATCCAAATTTTGGCATTAACAGTTATAAAATTCACAACTAATTCATATGAACTTAGAATGAGGTCATTCACATCTAAAATGTCATCTAAAATCATGCTCTACATACTTGTTTACTTTTTATGTACCATTTCTTTGGAGTTTCTTAGTCTTTTTCCTTGTTTTGTGTGTAATGGTGTAGTTCATGTCCTTTTGAAGGATCATGTGTCTGAGGATGAGGATTAGAACACTAATTGAAGACCATTGATAGCAAGGGAAGTCATGAAGACCCAAAAACTCCTTCCAGATCAAATCCAAGTCGGAGTTAGAAAGCATGCAGAAGTCATTGGCGACGAAGTCAATTCTCCCTAAGCGGAACGCCTGCTCTAAAGCAAAGATGAAGCCAACGACTCCTGAAGTTGACTCCATCACAACTTTTGATGGATAACTCGACGCCATCCCCTACCTAGTGCACCAAATGCCGATGTTCTATATCAGTAATAATTTAAGGGTATAGCGCGCAAGGCCTAAAGTGTATAGAGACACAACACAAAGGATTTATTTAGGTTTAGACTCTCAAAGTGAGGTAATACGGTACTGCTATTTTGGTGAGTTATATTCCACCAGGTGTATTGAACTTGGTGTTTCTATGTATTGATCTTGTTGATTTATGAGGTTATGCCCTTAAGGGGGCTCCTTGCCCACCTTAGAAAGGATGGGGACAAGGTTGCATGGTAAGAGTTAAGTCATCAAACTAGATTAATTCTATAGTGACCTTGCGTAGAGGAGAGTAGCTGTTGGTACTACTATCCGAATCATCAAACTGGATTGATTTTATGATGATGCCAACCTCTTAGGGCCCATACTCTAGTGGCTTAAGGTTGTATCTGAGTCAAACTCTAGAAACCTGAGTCGTGTTTGACTCAAAGTTGTAGATTGCATCTAGAACTTGCCACTTGAGGAGCCTTGGGAAGATTGTAGCAATGTGTGTGGAACTAAACTAGATTTGACTGGTCATTCTATCTGGTTAGATTGAATTTGAGTTAGATAGCTTGAGTAGATTGCCGCCTTGTTCAGGTGGCTGAATGGCATCTGGTTTCTCCCCAACTAGATTGAATCCGAGTTGGGAGGCTGAACGGGATCCAGTTGGTTGTTCTTCCTAGCTAGATCATATCCAAGTCAGAGAGAGAAATCTTATCGAAGTTGTTGGCGAGAAAGTCAAGACTCCCGAAGCGAAATGCTTGCCCTAAAGCAAAGACGAAGCTGGCGACTCTCGATATTGATTCCATTGCACCTTTCGATGGAGAACTCGATTCCATCCCCTACCTAGCGAGCCAACTACCGATGTATTGTATCAGCAATAATTTAAACGGGTAGTGCATGAGACCTAAAGTGGATGGAGACAGAACACTAGGGATTTATACATATCAGGCCCTCTATGTGAGGTAATATCCTACTCCTATTTTGGTGGATTGTATTCCACTAGATGTATTGAACTTGGTATTTATGTGCATCAATCTTATCGATCTCTGAGGTTATGCCCTTGAGGGGGCTCCCTGCCTGACATATGAAGGGTGGGGGTAGGGTTACAAGGTAGGAGTCCAAGTCATCAAACTAGATTGATTCTATGATGACTTTTTATGGAGAAGAATAGCAGTCGGTGTTGATGTATGAGTCATTGAATTGGATTGATTCTACAATGACTCCAACCTCCTAGGGCCCATACTCGAGTGGCTCAGGGCCATATCCATGTCGAACTCTAGAAGGCTTAGCCATGTCTAACTAGAAGTTGTAGGTTGCACCTAGAACTTGCCACTTGAGTTGCTTAGGGAAGAATGTACTGGTGTTCACAGAATCAAATGGAATTTGACTGGTCATTCTCTGTGACTGGATCGAATCTGTCTTGGAGAGCTTTTAGAAGATTGTCACCATGTTTAGGAAGCTGAACGGGATATAGTTTCTCCCTGACTAGATTGAATCAGAGTTAGAGAGCTTATAGTAGATTGTCACCACATTTGAGAGGCCAAACGAGATCTGGTTGGTAGTTCTTCCTGGTTGGATCGATTCCAAGTTGGAGAGTGAAAGCTTGCCAAAGTTGTTGGTAAGGTCATTGAGGCTCCCATGGTGAAACTCCTACTATGAAGCGAAGACGAAACTGATGACTCCTGAAGTTGATTCCATCTCACCGTTTGATGAAGAATTGGACACCATCCCCTACCTAGCATCTAACTATCAATGTTTTGTATCAGCAATAATTTTAAGGGATAGCGCATGAGACCTAAGGTGGATGGAGACAAAACACAGGATTTATACAAGTTCATGCCTTTGATGTGAGGTAATACCATACTCCTATTTTTGTAGATTGCATTCTTTCGGGTGTATTGAACTTGTTGTTTCTATGTATCGATCTTGTTGATCTTTGAGGTTGTGCCCTTGAGGAGTTCCCTTGAGGTAGGGGGCAGGGTTACAAGGTAGGAGTCTAAGTTGGACTCAACATAAACTTCCTTATATGTACATGCCATTACCCGACTAAGATTTTATATCCGGCCTTAGGATAGAAGGCAACATGATAACTAGATTCTACTCTATCTCATATTACCTGGATTCGACTCACCTCATATCTTTAGTCAAATAAGGCAGTCGTGTGGGTATCTAGTACCTGTATTCTCCATAGTAGCCCCTATGTACTTCACAGTCAAGTTGCAATCTTTCTTGAGGTTCATGACCAATGCCGAGTGCTTCAATCCATCTTATGAAGTCTTCCTAAGTGCTTTCTTCTTGAGTCCTCCTTCGATATTTTGCAAATAGGCTGTGGAGGGTTTAGCAATAAATGAATAGGTTTATCAAATAGATGCACCTATTTGGTGTAGTCCATGACTCAATGCTTAGTTGAGTAACAACTAAACATAGAGTCAAGTAAGACTATATCCAAAGAATAAAATTATTGGGTGCACCTAATAGGTGTAGCCCCCGACTCTATGCTTAGTTAGGAAACAACTAAAAATAGAGTAAAAAACATCAACACCTTTTTCCTAAGTACAATTAAGCCAAGTACCAACAATCCAAGTGCCTTTGTCTAAGTGCTTCAGTCCCAAGTGGCACCTTCCCCGAGTAGTTTACTGGTATTAAGAAATATGCATAGCTTAAATCCCAATGCATTGTAAACTAGGTGTTTTCAAACAACATGTGCATCCCAAGTTGTTGATACCCAAAAAGTCATGACACTTAGTTTTAGCTAGTTTATAGCATCCAAGTTGTGCCACAAACTAATCAAAGCTTCGGTCAGAACAACACCTAGACAACAACCAACTTATGGCCCAATAAACATGCCAATTTCAATATCCATTTTTGTAAATAGGCTTCAAACTCTTAGGACCAAGCCCAAAATGCCTAAGAAAGCCTTTTATAAGTAGGTAGTGTAGAGAACTTTTCATTCCCCACACTGCACCTATTTGTCTTCTTTGCCTAAACACCTCTTTAAGCTCCTCGCCGCCGCACAAATCACCTTCACTATTTAAAGCTAGGGTTAGGGATTGCCCATGCCCCCTTCGTTGATTCCACCACTAGCACTACTCCACTGCCCCTTCCGTTTTTAGATCCAAAACCTTTCTTCCACTGCCTTCATCCATGCATCATGCCACCATTTGCCATGGCTGCTACTTAGTAGGATAGTCAAATCCCCTATGAGGAATAGTCAAAATAGAACACGATAGAGGCTAGGCTGAAGAATATGGTGAAGGATGGCATCCTTCTAGCAAAGGAAATCATCAATTTGTGCCCCACTGTCACTGTGGATTTTCCTACCCACAACTCCGGTGAGATTTTTTGTTTTTGAATCTTTTTTCTACCGAGGTTTTGGGCTCCCCACTTGCAGCCTCTTGTGCAAACTCCTTTATTTTTATTAGATTGAACTTGTCCATTTAAATCCCAATTTTATCTTCCAAATAGTTGTCTTTGTTCATCTCTATGAAGCCTACCTTAGCATCCCTCATTTCAAGCTTTTTCATTATTTTTTCTTTTTCAAACCCTAACCTGGTAAACAGAATCCGTCTGTAGTTAGGGGTGCTGGTATTCAACTTCACAATGAGTTGAAGTAACATTACCTTGACTTGCCATTGAAAACTTCGAACAAACGGTGGCACTCTGAGTAATTTAATTGCTCCAACCCTAATCCATCTTTTCTTCCATTCATTGGTCATGCTCCCAAAATTCTTCTATCTTGGACCTCTCTTCCTATCAAGGAGTTAGTCAAAGTCGATAAGCTCTAGAAAGGAATCGAAGCCTTGAAGCAACAAAAGCTAACTAGAGTATGGTTCACTCGTTACTTCGTGAAGACTAGGCTACAACCCCTAAAAGACTGAGTGCACCCAACCTTCAAGTTCTCGGGTATCGATGACCCTACTCAAGAAGTCCCCGGGTCCCTTAGGGCTGACAAGGTCACCGAGCATTTATACAAAGTCTTCTTGAGTGGTAATTTGATACCAACTCAAGCTAACAAATATGTGGTGGCATAGAACCTCCTCAATCTTCCTCCCCTAGTTAGTATTGTTGTCTTATATCTTCTTATTGTTACAATCATGATAATTGTCATATTGATCTATTGCACATTGCATGTAGGAATATGCCAACATCATCTCTCATCCCCTAGTCAATAAGGCTAAGCTCCACGTAGGACAGCTATCACCCCCATCGTGATTGATCCTGACCCTAGTCGAGCCACGAAGTGATGGTTGATCATGGAGTCGGATGACGAAGATGAGGGCTTAGTCCCCACTAGAGGTAGTGACCAAATTGCCATCTCACCAACTACCACCTCTTTGGCTACCGCAGCTCCTCTATTGGGCACTCGGGGTAGATATCATGTAAGCTATTAAGCATGACAACGGGAACTTTTTACTTGGATAGGCTCTCAAATAAAACTCAAATAATAATGGTAACCATCTAATCTCATCATTGGCCAAGCACGCGAAATATCAAACACTACATAAAACCCAAAGTGCTAGACTCAGAATAAGGAAAATATTCAATAAGATAGCTTGCCAATCCTCCCCGAGATATGGCAGTCAAACCAAACATGGCACATACCTCAGAGGATTCGATTCACAACGCTAAATCTCATGATTATCTCAATTGTACCGAAGCCCATACTCATGCTCAAATAGCTCCTATGATAAGGGCTAGTCTTGTACTTTCATCCGAAGCAATAATAAACAATAATATGGCATACACATAATTAAATTTCAGATTACAACCAAATTAGAGATACATATGCCAACCCACCAAATATTCAGAATTTAGTGGAAGCTTATCTACCTATCTCCCACAAGCAAGCTGACTAGCGATTGGCCCCTAATAGAACCGTCCTAAAGAATCATGGTGATAATTTAAACAACGGATCTAAATAATCTCATCACTTGCAAAATAAACTAAAGCAACAACATATAATAAGAACAAGTGTCACTACATTTGTGAAATCATAGTGATAATTTAGATTGTGTGATGAATAATTGGCATGATGTGTTTTATTGAGATTAAAGTGAAAAGGTTGTGTTTCAATTGAATTTGTAAAATCAATGAATAGAGTCGGTCAACTACGAACAGTGACGGTCATACCAGTGAATAGCAACGATCAGACTGGTGAACAGTCTCGATCCGACTAATGAAAAGTTTTGGTCCAATCGCAGAAATGAGAGAGCGCTTAGACCAAGAAGCCCAACGGTCAGATCGACGAAATCCCAATAAGAGTCGGTTTTGGGTTGATGTTTTGGTTTATGATGTTTGCTTCATGTTTATGACTTCTTGATGATTTCTATATGTGAGATATTCAATTATGTGCTAATGTGAGTCAAGTTAGATGAGAACTTATGCTCAGATATTATTTCTTTGGTTGTTCATGTGCAAGTCTTGATTGAGGCCTCGGGAGTATTGCCGGTGATAGATTAGGATTAGGTTTGAGAGAAGTTGAGGTCCAGACGGTTAAGGAAAACATGTGGGATACTAAGGCTAGAGAACAATGCACATGGAGGTAAAGTTTCTATATGCCATCAAAGAGGGATTGTGTACATATGGAAAGCAGAGTCAAATTTGAATGGAATCCAAATTTAGGAAGATTGGAGTTTGTATTTGGTACAAATGAATTGGATACATGTACAGGAGAGTTTCCAGTGAGATTAAGAGTGCTAGTTCTAGTTAGATTCGTTGATTTTGTGTAGCCATCTGTTGTTATAAATAGATGACGGGTTGAGGCTCAAAGGAACACAACTTTTAGAGAGAAAAAGTTAGAATTTGCTTTAAGGTTTTTGATTGTAGTTCATGAGTTAAAAGATGAGTGCTTTATATGTACTTTGTAGACACATCTTAATAAAATAAAGTTGATATACTTTCAAGAGTTTCATTGGCTTTCAATATTTTTTGTTGATAAGGTAAGAATTTAATAGTCTTACCTCTATAGCTCATGGTAGATCTAGCTTTGATATGGATTAATCTAATAGTTGTAACAAAAAGGTTAATCTAAGTTATGATGATTTAGAACATATAGCTATTTAACTTGCTAAATAAACTTAATGTATGTTCTAAACGGCTTAAAAGACATGATCACACTGTTGAGATTTAAAATGCCAAAGTTGCAAGATTAAAATATTTTATTCGTGATGATGATTCTTGCAAATCTTGTGAAGTTTCATTTTCTAAAATTTCTGCTTTGCAAGATATTAATATTGATAATTGTTTCAGATTGGAATCTAAGTTTGATAAAAAAAAAAAAGGCTTGAGTCTTCTTTTACTCTTTGATTTGCTTTGCACACTATTATTGTTGTTGAGTTATTTGTAACCAAAAAGCTTTTAAAAAATATCAAGTTGTTTTTAATACAACTTTGATGATTAATTTTTTTAGTGCTAAAAGGTTAACACAACAAAAAAGTGGTTTGGTTTCTAAAAATTGCTTAACATAATTTTCTAATAAGATAAAGTTGATGAATGCTTTAGGTCATGTTTAGAATAGAGAAGATTTTGTGAAAAATAATAAGGTGCTTTCTTTTTCAAACTATTGCAAACATAAAAAGAGTTTCGATTGATTTTGAAAACTATACCAATTTGACAAAAGAAGTTTCTTACTTAAAAATTATTTACAAAGATTTTCATATGGTAAGAAGAAACATAACATGATTTTGGATCAATCAAAAATGAGCACACACAATCAAGAAATAGGTTTTGATGCATATGCCTATTTTACATCTCATCAACATGTTATTTTGAATATACTTGAAAAGAGTGAGATTTTGACAAAACCTGAACCAAAGAAAACGATTTTCAAATCTACTAGTTTTTTAAAAAAACCTTCCTACAACTGTATAAATACTTCTTCTTTATCTTCTAAAGAAACAACTCGTGTGAAGTATAATTGCACCTATTGTGGTAAGGATGGGAATTTGGTTCAGTTTTGCTTTCAACTTGTAAGAAAACAGAAAAAGGATAGAGAACATCAACTTGCAAGGTTTAGATGGCAAAGATCGTATTTTTCTTCTAGTGGTCCAGTTAGACCGGAGGCCACAAGTTAGTCAGACCACAGGTATCCCAAAAGGTCCGACTGATGACCCAAAATTGTCAGACCGATGGTGAAGACACTGTTAGACTGGAGCTCAATTAGACCGTGGAGATTATGATGCAATAATTAGATCGACCTATTTTTTAATCATCGAGGTAAGTTTTTAGGTTAGTCTTATTCTAATTTTGTTCGTATGTATGTACCTATTAGTTCTACTGATCACGTGACTCGGTGTTGGATTTCTAAATTTCTTTTTTCTAACCCTCATATGGAGGCCTCCACATCATTTTGTTTTTAGGTATTTTGGCGGCATACTCCCCATGTACGTAAATATGATCATTACCATTGATTTGAAGATAACATCAATTTACTCTCGAATTTGCGTATTATTTCCTACTATTTTCTTTGTTAGCCTTTTATGCTAATTATGCAAGTAGTAGTTTTGATATGTGTTACAAGTGGATTTATGTTAATTCTTAAGGTTCTTAGTAATATCATTGGTAATTGGTGGTCTTTTTAAAAATATTGGTTTTCTCGTTTTGCTATATTTTGGGGAGAATTGGAGGATGATTTTAGGAGGATGTGTTTTTTATTGCATTCATATTTATATTAATGCATTGCTCTTAATCTGAAAATAAATTAAAGTAAGAAAAAAGAGTTTTGATTTTTAAGTCTAGTATATTTTTATGCTTGTGAGCAACATAAATGAGATTTATTGATTCCTAGTATAGCTTATATGTGTTTTAGTATTTATATGAGACTTTGTTATTACTTTGGAGAGATATTATGCATGACATATAATACTTTTACTTGAATTAAATTAATGTGCAACATGGAAACTAGTGCTAGTTTGAATAATTTATACTTGCTTATATGTTTGCTTGAGATTTTTATACCTCAAATACTCTATAAATGGCTCAAGTGCAAATAAAGTTACTTTACTTTATGAGAGGTAAAAATAGATACTAAATTGTTGGAAATGATATTAATGACAAGGACGTATCCATAGTTAGGAAAACAATGGGAGCCAAATCCTTGAAAACAGTAATCACGATAAGAATGTGCCTAACATAATTGAGATTTTTCTTTTATTTGTATAACACTGTAGCCGCCAAAAATCCCATGACCGGGGAGGGACGGCGGCTCAGTCACATAAAGGCCTGGGAGGTCTGCTTAGCTCCAGTGCAGGTCCTTAAGCATCGAGGTTCACGAGCGTGCCAGTCAATTTGACCCTGCAATTGACAGGAAAGTGAGACGAGCGAGTCCGATACAGGCGCTCGCTATCGGCTGGCTGCCGATAGGATCGGGATGCTCTTCGATCGACTGGGGAGCCAATGTGGACAGGTGTTGATGAGGAGTCGACCGCAAAGCCGATGAAGGAACCAGGGTGTGCTCAGAGGATATCGAGGCGCACGGGATCCCTCCGGACAGCCGAACAGTGATTCATCAACTGGAAAAACCGATGAATGCGCATGCAGCCTGGGCAAGGAATAGTACAAGAAGGCATGGGCAGCAAAGCCGATGCCGCTCCAGATATGACAGCACGAGATCCGTCGTCCGCCGTGACAGCGCCATTAACACCGAACCTCGAAGATCGGACCTAACTGAGACAGTACGAGGCCGAGGCTAGCGGCGATGATACGGAGGATGTCGGATCGGCTATGTCGTAACAAGGATAGGAACGAACCCATCGGCTAGCTGATCCGATGAGGGGACGCCTCTTTGAAGGCGGGTGCGTATCGGCTGGGGGACCGATACGTTTGGCGTTACGCGTCGTGAGACGCCTCTAAAGGCTGACGCGTATTGGGCGAGGGGCCGATGCGCTGGGCGTGAAGCTCACGGCATAGATAACTCATCGGCTAGCACTCCGATGATACGCCGTGCAGAAGACTATAGGCCTGAAGCTCGATCTCCCGTCGGCAACCCCGTAGGTTGGACCTAACCGATGCAGCACGAAACTGATAACGGCAGAGGGAGCTTATCGGCCGATAGGTCCTGTATGGACGTGATGCGATACGTCTGATCAGCCTAAGAGGTCGGACCTAACCGATGCAGCCTCAGATAGAGCAGGATATATCGGGATGGTGGCAGGACTTACCCCTTCGCCGGAGATCGGAATAACCGATGCAACCCCGCGTCGAGAGCCAAAACCCGCTGGTAAAACCTCGATGAACTAGGGTGGCGACGCGCTGAATTTATATATGATCGAGAGATATCTTACATGTTTCTAAGAGGTCTATATTTATACCCTAGATTTACAGACAGAGTCTAATGCGTCTACGACCATCGGACAATATTTTCTAGTAAGAACAAAGGAAAATATTTCCAAAGAAGTTAACTAACCAACTAAACCTTACTAATTAAATAAGGTTACGATTTACAAAAACAAACATCCTACCGTGAAGTCCACGGCTCTTCCGCAAACCCGGTTTCATATGAATAATCTTCTAATTTATAACTGAGTCTTCCTTTGCTGCAACCTGATCGGCTTCTTCGCTGTAGCTATCGGATCTTATTTTATTCAAGTCGATCATTTTCCTTTCTTTCCTCGGGCTTCTCGGACCTGACCTCGATTGGACAATCCCCTGTCTTCAAGCCGATCCAATCTTGTACTAATCTGATCGGCTTTTCTACAGTTCCGATCGGCTTTGTTTCAGTATCTCCATCGGTCGATGACTGCATTAAACTCTCCATCGGATCTCTCAGCCGATCGGTTTTAGCACCATCGGATCGTCCAGATTTTGGCGTTAACACATACCAAAGTTCAAAGTGAGCAAATCACATCGTTTATTGAAAGTTCTCGATTTTTATGAATGAGGGAGTAAATTTGAGAAAGAGTGTTAAATTCAACTTGCCTATGTGTGAGGATTTTTTTTTCAACCTATATACTAGAGAAAGCATTGTATTATAAATTATTGAAATCATGAATCTTTAATATTCATTTGATCTTTATTTTAATATCATTGATTCATATTTGGACTTTAACCCATGCATATTTGTTAATTGGCTAATCTATCTCCCTTGTCTTGAAAAACGTGTTCTTTGCTTGGTAAACGTCAAAACTCCTCAAAACAAAAAATTGGTAACTACAAGTGATAATTGTGAAATCATAGCTTTCAGGCTTTAATTGGTTCTTAATTATCTTTTCTGCAACCTTAATAAAATCATTGTTAAAGGGGGGAGAAATATATACAAAATGCATAGGTAAAAAAGGAGAGAAATTTAACAATGTTAAGCAGGAAATTTTAGATTTTTTTTTGGTTTTTTTGCATGATTGACAAAAATTTTGATAATTTTGATTGATTCTTAAAAATACTCAATTGTATGTTTTAATGTAAAAAAATCAAAAGGGGGAAGAAATTCTTTTCTTGAGTTAAGGGGAGAATTTTTTTTCAATTTTGTTTTTGCTTTACAAACATAGAAATATGCAATTTAGAAATGATATCAACTTATTCATCAAGAGAGGGATCATGAACAATTAGTATGATATATTTTATTGAGATTAAAAGATTGTGTTTGAATTGAATTTGTAAAATTAGTAAATAGTTTTGGTCAACTATAAATAGTGGGGGTCAGGCTAGTGAATAGTACCGATTAGACCAATAAAAAGTTCTAGTTTGACTGTAAGCGGTCAGACTGAGAAGCCCGTCAGTCGAACCGTCGGAATTCCGAAAAGTGTCAATTTCGGGTTAATTTTTTGGTTTACAATATTTACTTTATATTTATGACTTCTAGAAAATTTCTATATGGAGATATTATATTGTGGGCTAATGTGAGTCATGTTAGGTGACAACTTGTGCTCGGATATAGTTTCTTTGGTTGTTCATGTGTAGGTACTATTTGAGGTCTTGGGAGTATTGCTAATGATGAATCAGGACTAAAATTAGGAGAAATTGAGATCCAAACGAACAAAATGATCATATAAGATACTAAGACTAGAGAACAATGTACGTAGAGCTAAAGTTTATATATGACATATAAGACAGATTGTATGTGTATAAGAAAGCATAATCAAACTTAGTCCAAATTTGGAAAGATTTTACTTTACATTTGGTATAAATGAGTTGATACTTGTACGATAGAGTTTCCTCTAGATTAAGAGTGCTAGTCCTAGTTAGATTCATTGATTTTATGTAGCCATCTATTGGTAAAAATAGATGGCGAGTTGAGGCTCAAAGGAATGCAACTATTAGAGAGAAAAAGTTATGGTTTGTTTTGAGGTTTTCAATTATAGTTCATGAGTTGACAGATGAGTGATTTGTATGTACTTGGTACACATATCCTGATTAAACAAAGTTGATATACTTTTAAAAGCTTTATCGGCTTTCGATATTTTCATCGATATTGTTTTTCTCTATTAGCAAGCGGTCAGACCAACTAGATTGAGGCTATCAGACCGGTGACAATGCAGCGGTCGGACCGGGTGGAGTAAGCCGATTAGACCAAAAGGTGTACTATGGTCGTACCGAAAGCAGGAGCCTAGTCGGATTGGTGATATCTAGAGAGGTCTAAAATTTTGACTGTACTAATATTGACTTCATCTATCAAAGATAACTTTTAATTCCATAAAAAGTTTTGGTTTTTTAAATCCTACCATTAAGCCATCTCTTGATAGGCTTGATTCTTATGTTTCAATCCTACATTGGAAAGGCAATACAAACCAAATATATATATCTAAATCAAAGAAAAGACTATTTGTAGTCTTATTTTGACATAAAACAAGTTGTATTTTACAAGCATTTATAACAGTGTTTAATAAAGCATTTGAAACATATATATATAACGTAAGTTATAGTATTCGTCATCATGATAGTATAATAGTAATCTTGTTGCCCTCCATAGCAACAAATCATCACAAACATCAATTTAAACATAATAGGTACTATAAATTATCGTTTTCATATCACAATTTAATAAACACATTTAAAAAGCATAAAATTTTACTCCTGACACTCACTAAGTTGTTCATTATCGCGACTATGGCTAATCAATTAGTTTTAATTGTACAAAGTTTATACAACTTTATCTATATCATGTGATAAGCCAAATGGCTACTCTAGTTATTCTGGTACCTGTCAGTACTCCATACTCTACGCATTATGTGTGGCCTAGAGTTCATAGCTTAGCTTTTTCGTCATCTACTGTCTGAGCATGATGAGTGAAAATTTCATATTCTTAATGTTATTAGGTTGGTTGGTCTTTGCCAGCCTAACGTCGTAGATGGAATAGTTAGTTGTCCCTCACATGGCACTCACCGTTATGCATGAGGTGGAACAATAAAGTCAGCTAGTATAGTTGCTCCTTACCAAACCAAACATTTATAAGTAAGGCAGATCGGTACAATCATCTCCTCGTAAATAACATCAACATGTAAGATAGATAGATATGTACAATCGACCCCTTGTATTTCACACACATGTGGTCAATCCTACAAATAGTCTTACAATTTAGTTATAGTAATAATGATGCTTATGATTGAACTGTAGAACTATCACTTTAGGGCCAGAGAGACTGAGACTTTTGCCAAAGCCCCTCCTCCGACTACTACACAGCTTGGAACAAGCAGGCCACCATAGTTACACACATGTACCCAGGCCTAGATTCCACACCAAACATTCATGCCACCTTTAATGCCCCCACTTGGGTTACAAGCTCACGCTACTGAGCTTGGCTATAGGCACTGTGAGGCTTGACTCAGCGAGCCGCCTGAATGCTGTAGTCCGGTTGACCGTGCAACCATGGTGTACTTGTTGTCAGGGATGTTGAGCGATGCCATGGCTTGTCAACATGGCGCCAATCCTGCCCCCACTCACCACGGAGGCGATGTCGTCCCCATGTTGCACCTGTGACTACAGGATCATGAACTTGTACACAATGTCAAAGAAGGGTGGCTGCCACGCGTCAGACGATATCGGTGGAGTCGGTGGAGTGGACGACGTCGATAGCACCGACAAGTTCATCTGAGCATGCAAGAAGACGTAGTCACTGTGGTTGTTACATGGCATCCCGTAGACAATTTAATAATATAAAGATATCCTATGGCTACAGCATTGATATAGAGTTGTTTTTAATCGATTCACTTTCTCTATCTGTATATAACTATCACCATATATGCATACCACTTACTGCTAAAGTCTTATAACATGGTTTCCATTATTTTGTTTCATAAATAAGCAGAGAATACACCTTGAATACACCTTTATTCAGAAGTTATAAAATTCCTATTGACATATGTATAAAGTGATTATAATGTTATTTGGAATATTACTAAGCATGACTAAGGATATAAAAGCATAACAAGCAAGTATAGCACTTGAAAAGTCCTCCAAACCACTCTACAAATAGTAGGGAAGTTTTAAGGTGAATTATGCGACAATTAGGTCATATCTACCATTTCCTTATTTTTACATAAAGTTTTATATCAAATAGCGCATGCAAATTTACAAACAAAACGTTTGCCCATAAATCATGGGATTCAATATGTTTAAATAAGGTGGCAACTTATCTTAGTCCACAAAGCTCACAATCTGGTCAGCGCTATCAACCACTCCATCCTCCATCAATTATGCAATCTATACAATTATAACATGTATGCGAGTAAATACTAAAATATGTGAAAAATTCAATATGTACAGAGATGTATGATTTATTCACAGTGGATCGGAACTAACCTCAGATGATTTTTAGTGAAGTAATTTCTATTTTATAATTTTTAATTTGTGAGATATAAATTTTCTAAATTCTATACTAGAAATACCATATATTTACACTATCTAAATTTAGATGTATTTTCTGTGCTAGTTCTATCAAGTTTTAGTTTCTAAAAATAAAGAGCATATTTTTATATGCCCAAAAAATCTGGGTTCATCAATTTTTAAGCTAATATAAATTTCTAATGGATTTCACACATTTTGCTAATTATTTACTACACAAAATTTAAGATGTGTTTACTGTACTGAGTATGCCATATTTTAGTTTACAGTAATAAAATTAATAATTTTTTAATTCTAACGAATTTAGGTTCATCTTAAATGGAGCTAAAATGAAATTTATATGAATTTTACAATTTGAATCTATTTTTCAGTTTGAACAAATATTGCTTCAGGTATGTTCCTTTATATTTCCAGATTTTAAATGTATGGGGTCCATAGGTCAGTCAAAGCCAATATGCAAAAAGGCCTCTAGACTTCAAGGAACACAGCCCGCAGTCCTCACACGTGTTAAAACATAATTAATAAATAGTTCCTATACTTTTTTGTTATTATGATTAGGTACTAGGACCATTGTCAGTACCAGGGTAGTTTTGCATATTAGTTACCAATGTTTTGATTCTTCGCCGAATGAAGTCCCTGGCGAGTTCCTACAGGCATAGAGATGCGGCTGCAGCTCGGGCGAGCTCGCCAGCGTCGAACGGCCACGATTTGGACGGAGTGGCCAAAATAAAACATGTGAGGAGGTTTATTTCGCATCCGTAGGTGGTCTAATTGTGGCCGATGGTGACGGGAATCAATGGCGCGCAAGCGGTGGTGAGGCTCGACATGCACATGCATGTGGTGCTAGAGCTTGAAATCGGCCTACATTCTGTGCAATATAGCACCTAGAGGGCTCCAGCAAGCTCACCGAGCTAAATCCCGAGGCTGAAGAGGTCCGGTGAGGCAATGGGGATGGAGGAAAAGCGCGGCCACGGTAGAGAGCTTCGGGACTCAAGTGGGGACTCGAGATAATTTGAAAAATTAATTATATTACATATCGTGTATAGGTATATATTATATTAAAAAAAACTACTATAATTATATTATACTAATTTCTACAAATCCTAAAAATCATGTTACTATTCCATTCATATCTTACCTGTAACAGCCCAAAAGTTAAACCAGTGTTACAAATGTTGAATTTAAGTCCTGTATAAATATTAAATTAAGTCCTTCATAGATTTTTTAGGGCTTTAATTAACTCTATATTGTTTGAAAGCCCTTGCCCAATTTTCAGAATCCAAAACAAATTCTCAAACGTATGGAAACATTAATGTGGGTTCCAAATAGTCCAGTCTGATTTTGTGATATTTTTGAACTTCACTTTTTTTTGTGTGATTAGATGGAAGATGCACGTGCACAAACACAGTGGCTGGAATTTTTCCTCGCAAAAAAAAAAAGCGGGGGCTGGAATTACTCTTGTTGGACAATAAGATTTTGAGGATGAAATGGTTAGGTCTTATATGCCATTCAGAATCCTCTTTCACCAATATAGTTATCTATTCAAGACTATCATCGTTCATTTATGCAGAAGGGCAAAGATGGAGAGGCTGGCGACTGGCCTGAGTGAGATTTTAGATGGCTCTACTGGTTTGGTGAATGAATTGCCGTGATAGTGAGATTTTAGATGGCTCTTCTGGCATTCAAAATCAATCTACTATGCAGCTAGATTCAGCGGTCGTAGAATAGTCTGGATGAAGAACAAACTAAAACTATACGATAGTACCCATTCACGAACGGCCAGGGCCTAGTGCATGGTTTGTGAAGTACTACCCTAGACTTGTTGACTAGTCCACGACTTAGTCGTATGAAAATAGGATACACTATATAGTGTTTATTATATATATAATATAAACTATGGATTATAGAGTAGCTAACAACACAATAAATCAATAAAAAATAAAACTGAAGTAAGGCATTAACATGGTGAATTGGTGATTTGCTAGGACTAATCATGACTAATCTATAACTGACTTTACCACTAATCTACGGCCAACCACGACCGATCGCTTGGTGGAGTCATAGCCTCTGGTTGTGTGGCTTGACTGACTTTAGGACTAGTCTATGATTAATCGCGTGATTTTGTAACAATAGCCTAGTGAAAAACATAAAGAACTTTGTCCGGCATCCATGTGGTTAAACCTTAAGAATTTTGCTGTTTCATTTGCAAATAGTTGAATGTATGCATCAGTTAAGGTGGGATGAAACAAACAAATGGCACTGAAATGCAATGCACATGGATTAAAAATAAAGTCAACGTGTCATTTATCCAAAACTGATCTAAAAGAGACATCTGCATCGTCCCAACATAATCTATAAGAAACACCATTTTGTTACAGGCTAGCAAAAATTAGTCAGGGTTGAAAGCGACCGATAAGAAACTGTAACAATCGTAAGTTTGTGGAATTCGTAGGATAGTAATAAGCTTACCATCAGCAGTTGCTGGGCTATTTTGTCACAATCAAATTGACTCAATTTCCTCCTGTAAGAAAAATCAAGGGATATGTACAAATGTGTGAGTAGTGGTACAAGAACATTACAGGCAGAATAAAAGATGGGTGAAAAAAATAGCAGACCACTAAGCCGGAGGAAGCGAGGTGGATTAGGTGAGTAGGGTTGTGTTCCGTAATTACATTTTTTAAAAAAAAATCTTTAAAAATTACTTTAAAAATCATGTTAATTTATTTTTAAATTTTTAATATTTAATTAATCATGTGTTAATCGGTCATGTTTTACAGTGCGTGGAGATTTAGAATTGAACCTCTAGCCAAACATAGCCTAGCTAACATGTGATTATTGTAGCACATCACAGACAGCGCGACAGAGAAACAGCCGCTGAAGTAGGAGGAGGAAAAGGAGGGGTATCCATAGCACGTAACCTGACTGTCCATGGGTGCGTGAGGCGAGAGGATGGATCGAAGAGGCCAAGGGGGAGTTTAACCATCATAACCTTCTTGGTGGTGGCTCCCGATCAACAGTTGCTCCTGCCATCATCAGTATTTGTGATGGTGGTGGTGGCAGTGGTTACCAATCGTAAACAATCCATTCTGATATGGGAAAACGACATGCTTATCATGCTAGAGCCAAAGGGGATTAGGAAGGGCTCACTCCACCCCACCCTGACGGCAGCGGGAGAGGAGTGAGAGGTGGAGAGAGCTCGATTTGTAGGCGGCGCCGCTAGTGCAGCGTGATGAGGGACCGGCGGCCAGCAGTTCCTTGAGCCATCCTCGGCTCGTTGGTCGCACCGCCTCGCATAGTCGCATGACTCACATAGCGTTGAGAGCCAAGATCCGCTGTACATCGGGCCTGCACGTCAGTGGCAAGTATCTGCACTGCTGTACATCAGTCACTGCAGTGTACTTATAATTTTATTAAAGACGTAATTACTCTGTGCCAAATTTTTTCGATCTCAAGCAGAAGAGAATGGGAAGATCAATCGAGGAAAGTTAGGAACGATTATGGAGTGGTGGTCAAAAAAAAAATAGTAGTAGCCGTAGCATCCAGATAACCATCTAAATTTGGCCTTCCATAAAAGTTTCCTGGTCCCTTTTTTTTTTAACTTCCTGGTCCGTATCTCTTTCAACTTTTTTTTTACAACCTTGTGACACGTTAGTTGTAAGATTCTCTAGCAAGTTCCCAGTGCATGGGTTGTTCCGCCTCAATTGTGAGCTTTTATCATACACTGGTACCACTAATTAGGAACTAGGGATTCAATCAAGCATGATATATAGTGGTCTGATCCCTACTTCGCTTCAATCAAGCTTACAACAATTTGTTACAGCCATCATTTGCCCGTCCCCAAGGTGTCGGCCATATGAATGATATGCTCCATGCACGCATTGGATTGCCTCTCCAAAGAGCGGTCTGCACGGCGGAGGAAGCATCCGGCATTGCGGGTCCGTGGTGGGCGAGCAAATTTATTTTAGTTTTTTTTTTTTACTTTCAGTGTCACCTATGCGCGAGGTCAACGCCATATATAAGGAAAACCAAATCAAATAAGCCGGATAGGTGCTATGTTTTGAAACATTTTTCAATACCGGCGAGAGACTCAATTTATATTGATTTTAGAAAATATCCAGTTTTACAAAGACACGAATAAAACTTATCAAACAATCTACTCAATCTTGCCGTGCGAAACAGGCCAAAACAAACTCGTGACAACTGATATTTGACATGCAAATAGTATGTATCTAAATTTAAAAGGAAAGCCTATCTTGGCCAAAATGCAACTAATTGGACGGGAAATTGCTGCTTCTCGCCCACATAATCAACTAAATTAGGACCAAAACTGCCCTTAAATTCGGCTTGTGAATCAGCCCAAAAGTGAGCTTAAATTCGGCCCAAACGTCAGAGTCAATTTGGTCTATGTGCTCGGTCCAGAAGAGCTGCGCGCATGAAAAAGTCTAAATTAACACCCATCTGATTTGATTGTATCGCTCAATATAAAACCGGTATCAATCCCTTTAATTATTAAAACCATTCCAAACAACTTGCTTGCTATTTTAAGGGTGTCAATACAGTAATCATAGAAATTAAAAATTAAAGTAAAACCCACATATTATTCCCTTTTCCTCTTCCCATATCTTCTTCACGCTTCATATAGGCAAGCAATAGTAGGACAGTGGGAGTGGAGGAAGAGCTTGAGGGAGTTGGATGGCAGCTTATTAGCGGCAGCAAGCTACTCTCCACCCAGTAGTGAGCTCAAGCTCGAGCTCCGCACCTATATTTGTCGAGGGGAAGGAGGAGGAGCTGACAAGAAAGAACGTGGTTGGGGTGGTCGTGCCGTTGCACCTCAAGGTGGCATGGAGGCACGAGAATAGCTTCATTGTTGGCACAAGCAGCTGGGCTGCAAGCCTCCACTTATGCACAATGCCTTTCCCACCACTGCTCCATCCCCAGTAGCAACACAAAGAGGGAAAGTGGTTTTCTCTCCTTTCTCCAGTATCGCCCTCTCCACCTTGCCTTCTTCTAGCTTGAGGCAGCATGACGAAAGGAGCATGGCTTCCTCCCCCTTGCCCTCTCCTAACTTGACCACACTGTGATAAAGGGATTGCGGTGATGGTAGGTGGTGAGCTCCTTTGAACTTGAACTCGAGTCCCCTCGTACTGTTTCATTGCTATCACTTGTCCCACAATCACCCTGCTGCAATCCACTACCACCCGCTCTGCCAACACTCGTGCTGCTACCTGCCATTGACCTGCTGCCACCAAGAAGTATGGGTAGGAGAGAACATAGTGTAGGAAGGAAAAAAAGAGGATGACATGTGAGTCTCACTCTATTTTTTAATATATATGATGACTGGACTGGCACGTGGACGAAAACTTGAATGGTTTTAATATTTTGATATACTGATTTTTGTGGTTGAAGGACAAGATCCCTACTTGAGGTAGTTATGTTAGACTTTGTCCCGCATATTAGTTATAAAGTCAAAAGTTCGGCTCAAATGTTTTCATAAATTCGGCCCAAACGTATACATAAATTAAATTCGGCCTAAATATATACGTTCCTACGTCACTTGATCTGATTTGGTGAGCAAATCCGGCCCAAACGTGATCTGTTTGGTTCACTGGACCGGCATATTCACGTGCCCAAAGCAACGTGAACGATGGAAGTGGTGGGCGTAGATTTCACCAGATCACGCCGGCGAGCAGAGCTCCTGCAGTGAGCCCTTCCAGTTCCCAGGCGCAATCCGCCGCACGAAGCCGGCGAGCGCGCGAGGCGGACTCCCGCCTACGGGCTACTCTCTCCGATCTGTGTAAGTATCTGCTTCGATCAAGCTGCAGTTTCTCCTGCGGCCAGCCAGCTCGCGCAGCGTCTTCCGATGCAGATTTTGATTTTTGACACGCGGTTGCAGAGGCGGGTGGTGGCATGGTTTGGTTGGTGCGTTTGCCCCGGTGCGAAGGTGGCAGCGGCAGTGGCTGAGCAGGCGGAGCGCCCGGTCCGTGTTCGATGAAATGCTCAGCTGGAATCCGTGCCCATTGCTAGAAAAATTGCTCCCTTTGGAGGTGCCCGACGACTATTCGACGAAATGTGTACAAGGACGCGGCAGTCTTTGTAACGGCAGAGTTGTGGTTTTCTCCGGCTCACTTTGCCCGGCAGGACTGCACTGCTGATGCAGGCGCTACTCAGCTCCACTAGTTTTTGAGACCGTACGTGTTGCCAGGTGCGTCTCCTCTCCTACTTCGATTTTCTTGCGTGTTGAATTGCTGATGCCCATGATGATTTCAGTTGTTGAATATAATTGATGCTTACATAGCTTGAAGGAAATATGTGAATATATCCCATAGTACAAATATTTGAAATGTTCTTACCCCTGAAAACAAAAATAGCAGCATTTTTTCCCTCAAAAAAGAGAAAAGAAAAAAGGGCAATAATTTTAGGGTGATTGCTACACTTCAGCCCTCAAGTCCTCTCGTTATCATTCAAACAATATCTAAGCTAGGCTGTCGTCTTGTTGTAAGTGAGAAGGCTGACCATTTCCTTGCCCCTCTTTCTGAGACCTTCTGATGAATGACAAAAACTTGTGGATTGCAGCACAGCCTAGTGCAGCAATAACAAATGCAATGACATATCCAGAAGGCTCCCATCTCATGCTTGACCCAGCCACATAGGCTAGCAGTAGGCCGAGCAAGTCCAGCACAATTGTAATGTTCATCACCCTTAGCCACCTGCTCTTCTGTAGCAGTTCTGTTGGTAGCAATAGGATGATAACAACAATAGATGCCACGAAAGAAGTAGAGTTGCTATAGAAGAAGGTGAGGTAGCGATACCTCCTGTTGTCATGCATAACAGAGTGACCCGCACCATGCCCCTCACTATTATCCTGCCACACACCACCAGATGGGTTCAGACCAGCCTGGTAAGTAACACTTGCAGCCAGGACCCCTAGCAACATCAAGTACTTGCGCTTGGCATGGTATTTGGCTCCATCCTTGTCTTTCTCACAGGGCTTCTTAGGTATGTCATCACTCTTCTCTTTGCCCTCACTTTGATAAAAACACACTAGGAGTATGATCATAATGAAAAGCACCACAGCCACCAACACAAAGACATAAATGGATGTTTTCAGATGTTGAGTGCTTCCAGCAGCATAGGCACCCATAAGAGCAGCTAAGCCTGCTGCGGTGCAAACCGAGAGAGCATAGCTTTGTATAGCTGGCCTATATAGATTTGGATTCACAAGGAGTATGATGAGGGAAATAGATGACATGAAGCTTACCGAGTTACAATAGAGAAATGCTTTGTAACGGCGTGGAAAATTGTAAAAGAGCACTGGATCACCAGCATGGTGCCCAAACTCATCATCCTCAAATCTGAAACCACCTGGTGGGGTCAACCCAGCTTGGTAAGTGAGGGTCGTGCCCAACACAGCAAAAAGGAGCAACCTCTTGCGCCTCTTGTCAATACATGAATCTTTTTGAACGAAATTGTCCTCAGCTGAATTATTTTGGTGGGGCAGAACTGAACCACTTTGAACAGGATCTTGCACATCCAAATCATCTTGGACAGAATTTTGCACAACCGAATCATCTTGGACAGAATTTTGCGCAGTCTCTTCAGTCTTGTTCCCACCTTTCTTCTCGTTGCCATCGTCTTCAAGCGTGAAGAAGATGACATGAATTACCACATAGACCAGAACAGCGCCTGCCAAGGCAATGATGTAAAGCGATGTGGTTATGTCCCGGCAGCTTCCAGCAGCATATGCACCCATGAGACCAAACAGATCGAGTATCATGGTTATCTCCAGTATGCGGCGCCTGAGCAAAGGCTTGTACCGGACCAAAATGATGACAATCAAAGATGCCGTAAAGGCTGTTGAGTTGCAGTAAAAGAACACCTTGTAACGTTTGGCTTGCTTGGATAAGAGTACTGGTTCGCCAGCCATGTGCCCATCTTGGTTTTTCTGCCAGACACCACCTGGTGGGACCAGCCCTGCTTGGTAAGTAACAGTTGCCACAAGAGTGGCAAGCAGTACAACAAGAGATTGGGCCTTTTCCAGAATATCTGTCTTACTGCTTGTATTCTTTCCAGAACTGTTAATTCAAAGAAAGTTAAAATGGAACTAAAGATGTCAACAATATTAGGCAGCAGAAAAATGTTTGTGTTCAGTACCTATTATCTGATGGCCCTCGTGATAAACATGATATCTTTGCAATTATCGACGGGCAGGATACGTTTGAAAGTTGTGGCAGAAAAAATAGGACGCCTATGCATACAAGAACAGCACCAACCAGACTGAGCACATAGATGGTAGTGTCAGGCTTTCGACAGCTGCCAGCGACATAGGCCCCCACAAGGCCGAAAAGAGCAATGGTGATGTATACATAGAGCACATAAGTCCGTACAGGGATGGTCTTTATCTTGTCCATGGGCAAGAAGATGCGCTGCTTCTTGTCCAGAAGCAGCATGACGATGAGCAGGGATGCCACAAATGCGATGGTGTTGGAGACAAAGAATGCCCTTAGGCGGTGGGAGTGGTTTTCCCACAGGACTGGATTGCCTGGATGGTGGCCTTCCAGGTTGTTATCCCAGTAGCCACCTGGCGCGCTCAGCCCAGCCATGTATGTGATGCTAGCCACAAATGTTGCAAGCAGCATCAGTACCTTGCGGTGCCGTTTTTTCTTCTCTTTATCATCACCTGGTCAATTGACCCTGTGAATGCTAACATGACAAGGTCCATATATGTTTAGTGCTTTGAATCAGGAGGATTGGTAGATTACCTGTGCTATTATCCTGATTCTCATTCTTGCCAGGCTGTGAAGTCACCACCATTTGGGCCACCATTTGAGCCACCATATAGAAGAACACGGCCACCAGCGCCAAGGCATTCCCAGCCGTGAGAACACCCTGACTTGTCCCAGCAGCATAGGCCCCCATGAGGGCTAGCAGGTCCAGCACCATGGCGGCTCGCAGTGGAAGTATGTGGATCTGTAACCTCCCCTTCTCATGTGGGATGGCAAGGATGAAGATGAGGATGATGACCACGATGGACAAGGCAAATGCGGTCGCGTTGCAGTAGTAGAACATAACATATCGGGGATACTGGCTATCCCGGATGATGGAGTCACCAGCGAGGTGCCCGGCCTCAGTGTCCTGCCAGACACCCCCTGGCGGGTTGAATCCTGCGGCATATGTCACCGTGGCCACAATGGTGGCCAACAGCAGGAGGTACTTCCTCAAATCGTACTCCAATGGTGAGTTGGTCCTCTCTTTCTGGCTATTCTCCATTTGCAGGAGAGATAGTAGCAGAAAGGAGGTGCTCCAAGTTGTGAATGGTTCAATGCTACGAAGGTGCTTTGTTATGCATAATGATGTATGTAGCTGTGCTTCTCTCGCCTGATAGTGATGCCATGTATGGGCTTAGTATTATTAATGAAGATGTAGACTGGAAGACTTTGCCCAAGTCGTCTTTTTATATTGTTCTGTCTCATCTTTATTTCTTGTGGGTTCTCACACCCTACTATTTCAAATTGATTAGGTCCTATGAAAGGAACGTGCAATGATCTGAGACTTACCATAGTTTACAAGAGCAGAAAGAGACTTTTATTGTTTTTATTGCTATCATGCTGTGTGAGCTGGACATATCAATACTTTATATGATTGCAAAGACATGTTCCTATGCATGTTCCAGGAATGACTCCATGGAATCTATTATTCAAATCGTAAGTCATATACTGTGGGCACGTTGCTATAACTCCGCTAAATATGTGCAGGTCACTAATAGATTTGCAGGTCACTCCGCTAAATATTTGAACTCCAGTGTCGAATATGTTGTGTGCAGTATTTCTCTATACTAATGTGCAGGTGTGATATGCAGGAAACAACTGGATGTCGTTGTCTGAACTTACATGCCCCTCTTGGGCGTCAACCTGTTACTGTTTGACAGAATGCTGGACAAGTTCATGTTTGGTGAAATGCTTTCTGTGGATCTGCATGCCTGCTGTCTGATGAAATATCTTGATGGGTTAACCATCTTGGGAGTGGCAGGCCACTTATGCTATGCCTTCATATCACCTTTTCATTAATGGTGACCATGGTAGATGGTGGTAAGTATTTCAGGTGCGTGTCCAATTGCCTACTGTATCTATTTCAATTTGCCTGTCTTGTGTTTACTTGTAAATTTTGATTGTATATGTTTACGTATCACAAGAATCCAAGTTCACCAAAGTATTTGGTTCATTTTGTCACATGCTAGTTGTCACATAGTGGCAAAGACTGGAAGACTTACTATTATACAACAATGTAGGTTGGGTCCTGGTCTGTTGGATGCAGTGGCCATCAGCTTTAATACACCATATGTTATCTAAGCTCTCGAATTAGTAAGAAAAGTATACTGGCGCAAGTATCTTTTAGTACTTTATAATGTATTTGTCCCAGTATATAGGATTACTTAACATGATTTGGACAATCTTCTGGGGCAAATACTGGTGTCTGTTCATAAAATAGCTAGAGGAGAAAATAAAGGACAGAAGCGCAGAGCAATTATTTTAGGTTGGATGTTAATACTTTTTTTTTCAAGAACATGAAAAACCATTGCATATCTTTTCATTAAGATTGAAAGGAAAGGATCCGATACAAGACGCTGTCAGATGAATCTAGGCACGTCCCCACTTTCGACGAAGGATAGATTAATAATAAAATTGGTAATGTCTGAAAATTAAAACTCACTATGATAGTTGATAGTTTAATCTCTAGGT
Source organism: Oryza coarctata (assembly GCA_030770085.1). Lineage (NCBI taxonomy): Eukaryota > Viridiplantae > Streptophyta > Magnoliopsida > Poales > Poaceae > Oryza > Oryza coarctata. The sequence goes on from CM061472.1 coordinate 8,673,396, forward strand.
AATAAAATAAGATGTGAGGACCTAAGGCTTAAATGGATGTACTAACCTATATTGATAGTGATAATCAAAACTTTTAGCAAAAATAAAATATCCTTAAATTGATGTACTAACATTCATGTCACTAGTACAACCGTTCGGAAAAAATACACTTTGACAAATCTCTTAAAGATTAATATAACTTTATTGTATCAAGTTTGTGTTTATAAAATACATATGAATACTTATTTTTCTTAAAACAAAATTTAAGTTTTCTTTCTTTTTAAATGCTCAACCCATTATTTATTTATATATAAAAATCCAATACTAAGAACACCTAGACTTAATCCCTCAAATTCCAAAACTATTATAATTTTCCAAATTCTATTCTCTCAATCAATCGACACAAACTAACAATCGGACTCCTACTTTTCACATATCCACAAACAACTCGTGTTGCTTTCGGTTACCTCTTGTACACCTGCTCGGTCTCCTCGTACGCACTGATCCCGCGTGGGACGCTGCTTTCTTGCATGGGCTGCTGACCAGCCGAGCTGCCGCTGACCTGCGCCCATGGGCTGCCGTGCCCCGGCCTTGCCTCCTGTTGCTGCCTACAGAAGCCAACAGCCACCAACGCTAGCTGCCAGATCGATCTCTTGTGCAACATATACATGTACACTGACACGCAACCAGTAGGTATATACACACGAGTAAAACCTGTACCATTTTTATTTATTAGAAAAACCTTCTGAGGCCGGTCTGATTAGCATCTAAATGTTGGCCTAACCAATTCCCTCAAACCAGTACTTGTGTTTTTGCCATTTAAATTTTACAAAAGCAATTTTTATTTTTTTCTTCTGTTTACAAGCAAGCCTAAAACAATAACCAACCAGTGTCCATCTTTTCCATAACAAGTACGAGTATACTTCACACGAGAAAATAGTTTTGAAATCAAAAGTTTTGCAGTAGAAACAACTTGGCTTGAAGAAGAAAGAGCATATATTTTTCTAACAGATTTGAAAATGGTTTTGTTAGGTTCTGGTTTTATCAAAAATTTTCCTTTGCTAGCGACGATCAGATTGGTGATTAGTAAAGTATGTGCATTAAAACCAAATTCTCTATTATGTATACTCACTTTTGATTGATCTAAAATTGTATTAAGTTTGTTTTTATCAAAAAAACCTTTGCAAAGTATTTTTCAAATAAAAAACTCTTTTAACAAAATAAGGTTTCATATTATCTTCCAAATACTTAATACAATCTAAAGCACTTTTTAACTTTATCTTGTTAAGAAAACATGTTGAGCAGCTCTCTTTTAAATAAAAAGGTATATCAGTTGTAACCACATGGTGGTTTAACATATGTGCGGGTACGACTGGCCGGTGCTCAGGTGATCGATTGTTAGGATATCCGAATATACTGTGATATGTCAGATTAGGAAGGAGCATGTCTAATCCTTGTTAACGAATATCGTGCTCAGTGTCGTCAAAGTTCTTTTATAGATATTTTCGTGTTTAGCTATTGAGATATATATCGGGACCGGTTTTTCTAACAGTGTGCTAATGCTGTTGCAGCTGATGTTATTATACAGTAGCTGCGTGTGCAAGTCAAGTCGTGGGCCAAAAATGTGCTGGTCAGGTCGCGTCGTTGTGTAAGCTTCTCGGTGTTCAACCAGCCCTTCCATTTCCGAACCGCATGACAGTATGACAGACACGTGAATGCAGAGTGCATGCCACGGTTGACCTGACAAGGTGCTAAGTCAAGCTGATTTGGATTAAATGAAGGTATAATAGTGCACTTATGGGAGTCAGTACTACAAGGAATTGGAAATCCATTGGTTAAGTAATACAAGTAGTAGTTATGGCCAGTTTGTGGGATTGTGTGTTATGATATGCTACATTAATTGTTGAATCGAGTAAGTTTGAACAATATTTTTATTTATTCCACTTGTGTTAGAATAGCAAGTGGACACTTTTATAAATTGGGCAGATCCCTGCATGTTACAGTATATGTTAAACAATTTATCAATAGAAGTCACGGCTGTACTTTTTGGTACACACCTCTCCGTTTCATATTGTTCATTGTGTTTTAGATCGATAAATATGTCTGTGCTTTTATCAGTTCTCCATCTCACTATATGACCATCCAAACACAAAGGTCAAGACCAAGGAAGTTCTCTCAGCAGAGTCCATCTTGTATGTTCATTGATCATGTTCTTGGGTCATCTTTTTCCCAATGTTTTGACCGGAACAGTTTGCAATTCCTTTTCCCTCTTGCCCTGTACAGAGAGAGGGATGTTGTGGATGGTCAAAGTCGAAAGGACAGGTAAAGATGCCACCACTGTTGTCAACCAATTATGCATTATCTAACTGTGGTGTCAGCCAATTATGCATTATCTAACTGACTAAATCCTCTTTGTTTAGTCTTAAATTTATTGGTTTAGCCTTTTAATCTAATATTTTGGCTTATATGTTTTATAGGCCGACGACTTTAAAGCCGGTGCAGTCATATCTCCACTTCACATAAAAAAAATATTTCAATCTAACTTTGGCTTAACATGTAAGGGAAGTTTATAACTTAACAAAGCCAAAAAAAAAAGTTGTTTAGGCTTAGATTTATTTTTTTCTCATAAGCTGGCTTATAAGCCAAACAAAGAGGGCCTAATAATAAACTATACGGATTTTGCTAAAATTTATTGGTAAAACATGTGTTTACAAAGATTGGTTTCATTTATTTGAGACCCAAAAAATAACAACGACCTACAGAAGACTCCAACTAGTAATAGTTACAATAAAGATACAAACTCTCACACATATCCAAGTATCCAATTGGCACAACACAATGTGATACCATTCCATCCGATGACTAGATGGTTATATCTTACAAACACACAACTTAATGCCCGATGATTAGCTAGATGCCGTTCCATCTAAGCACATGAATTGGAAAAGTTGAGCTCCCTCCACCGGTTACGCCGTTCCTTGAGTCCAGCACCATGGAGTAAACCTAGAACCACGTAGATCGCGAGGTAGAGACCAACACCGTGGCGACTACCACGATGACATAAATATAATGGAGGTCCCTCAGTCCCTGCCACTAAACGAAACAAGCACGGCCACAGTACGTGTTCATCATCCTCATCTCAGACCCTCAGTAGCAAGATTGAGGGAACCACATAGAGGATTTTCAACCTAATTGAATTCAGTTGTGGCCTCCCTGCTCCCTCTCCCCCCTCAGAATTGGTTGAAATTTACACATTACTTTAATTTTCGGTTTCTAAATTTGATTGATTTAAATATTTCTGCTGTAATTTCACATGTAGGATTGAAACACGGACACAAAAGACTACTGGAGGGGTGGTGAATGATAACAAAATTCAAAAACGTTAAAACTTCTCCCCAATATAATTGAAAAAGACTCGACGAGGTAGGTCTGATAATTTTTTTTAAAAAAAATCTTTTTGCAGATTACAACTTCACCCAAAATAGCTGGAAAAGACTTCAAAAAGTGTCAGGCTGATCACCCATATACTGCCAATCTGACCGGCCACATGCCCGGTCTGACAGCAGGTATTAATCTGATTTGACCGACAGAATTAAGTGAAACCTATAGATTGCTTCAAAACCACGAAGAACCAACCAATCAAAACTTTTCATAACTCTTCTCTATTGCTAATGAAAGTATTTTTATCCAATCAAACCGAATAAATTTGAACCAAAACTGTAAATTACATACTGAATAAAAAGGCTGCACAATAAGAATGAGATTACGGCACTTTAACTTGAATATATATTAAATTTATTACATCAAATTGTTTATAAAGTATATCTAAATCACTCACTCATGAACTCAACTCAAGATTAATGACAAAAATTCTGAAACCATAATTATCTCCAAAAGATGTACACAAGGAGTCCTACTTCCCTAGAAATACATCCTATCCCTTGTATCCAAACCATAATACTCATTGTTTTTAACAAATTTGAACTCAAATCATCATAAACTTAGACTCTATCTAAATTTAAATTTTACTTCATGCATATGTCCATATATATCATATAAAAACATCACATCAACATGCATCCTTATTTAGTTCAAGTGTCCTGTATAACCTTCTCCCAAATTGACTTCACATGCTATAACCAAATTGGATGGATATTACACCAATTTAGCTAAGAAAGAATAGATATAGAGGTGGATAATATATCAAATTGAGAAAAGTGCTATAACTGTCAATACTCACTCAACAACACTGACAAATAAAAAATTATATATAAGTACTTGTTTAATATGACCTATTATTGTATATGTAATGCATATAAAATAATTAGAAATCATAAACAGACACCAGACTATGCCCACATGTGGTACGACCGTCCTTCAAGCCGATCGCAAAAACCAGTGACACTCCGGTGCCAAGTAACTGCCCACACAGACCACCGTGTGAATCCAGGTTTGACAGCCTCACAACGCCGTTCGAACTCAAGGCCACTATCTAACTTGAGGCACAACTCAGGTCAAATCGCCGATGTGCTAACGCCCGATTTTTTTATTGATAATAATTAATAATGCCGAAATTAAATAAGTAATGATTTAAAGCAAGGAATTATAAAATTAGTAAGGACGCTGTTCTTCCATCACGACAATGATTTCACCATTTTTTTCTTTTGAGTTCTTCCATAATCAAAATATAGGTCAATAACAAAATGCTCATGGTCACACGGAGAACTTTTGCATCTAGAGACTAATTTTATGTAGCCTACAGTTAATTATAACGACAACGAAATAAGTTATACGTAAAAAACTAATATATAAAATAAATAAAGCATTAAAATTAAGTAAATTTTAGGAACGGCTAATTTTAGACTGTTTGCATCAGAACCTTTTTACGCTCTTTGAAAACACCGCAGCCATCCGCATGCACTGCAGATCAACTGCCGCTGTCAATCATCATGCAACGCTACAATCTCGGACGCAGACGCACGGCGGCCGGGCGGCGGCAGGCGGCAGCGTTTGGCGGAAGACTCATGGCTGTATTGGCCCGCGGCGGCGCCTGCTACTTGACGAGACCTGCGCCCGCCGAGAAGGGAGAAGGGCCGCTGGGTGTCGACGTGCTCGACGAAATGCCCGGCCCGCCCACCGTACTGCCCGTTAGGCGTTCGACAGAATGCGCGCCGACGCGGCCCTGCAAATGGCGTTTCTGCCCCAGCCCAAGGCGGCGCCGACGCGCGCAAGCGCCGGAAGCAGCGTAGCGCAGGGCAGTACGGATCGCTGGAGATACATGGCCCAGGGCCCGAAACCAGGACAGTTCAGGCTGACAAAAGTTGTGTACCGGGTGTGTGTGTGTATGTCCCCATCTATCAATCTCCTTGCTTGACTGTGTTGTGTGCTGTGCTGTGATGCTTGCCCGTTTGTGCATGGAGATTTCTGTTATCATTTGGCAAATTGGGTGAAATTCTCAGTTCCTTTTGTAGTCATAGATTAGCGAGAAAAATGGGAGTCAAAAGGTTTAAAGTATGTGGTGTTTTCCCAAAAATTCCAAAGAATATATAGGGATAGAACAAAAGGGGTTGTAGTAGATGCAGAGCGAACTAAAAACTCTGCGACTAATCTTCTCCGATTACTACTGCATCAGAAGTTCAGAACCGACGACTTTTGCGCAATTGCAAGTGCCGCAAGGCATGTAACACGCGGACGTACGCACGATGGCAGCAGGCGGCAGCGTTTGGCCGATGGTTCTGCGTGCGGGCGCCAGGTGAGTTGGAGCATGCTGCTCTGCGCGACGAGAGCTGCGCCTGCCGAGAAGGACCTATGTGCTCGACGACATGCCTCTGGGACACAGCCACACCGGGGTGCCCGGTAGGCGTTCGACGAAATGCGCGCCAGATGGCATGGGCCGGCGCCGCCAAGCAAATGGCATCAGGTAGGCACCGTCGCGCCGCGCGCAAACGCCCGGGCTAAGAGCAATCACAATTTGTTTCATTACTTCATACATGCCCCACGATGGACAGTCCAGGCAAACTAACAAAGTATTCGATACAAAGTTTCATGTAGGACAATTTTGGGTTTCTTGAACGAACAGGTCTTCGTCTCTCTGTTAATCTCATACAGCAATTGGCATTAATTAGCTTATTATGTAATAATGCCATCCTAGATTTCTTTGGATTTAAAAGAAGGGGGCCGCGTGGGGCAACTCTTTCAAAAGCGTGTGGCACCTAAACAAAGAATATATATATGATCGATGGCATATACGCATACTCGATTTCAAAATATATATATGATTGATGGCTGATTCAGCTATCCTCGTGTAATTCCATCTGACGAAGAATTGAAAAAGAAGAAATAATGCAAGTGACATAACTAAATTTCACATCATATCAATGAGTATAAGGTTTTTTTTAACAATTACAATTTGCTCTCAAACAAGAGAGAATGAAATTCAAGGACAAGAAGTCAATGAAGTTTGATGGTCATTTTTTTCCTATCAACAATTACAATCTGCTCTCAAACAAGTTCATGAAATACTCAAGAGATTGGGCGATAAAGAGAGACGTTAAGGGAAATCAAAAATCACTTTATCAGATCTAGTTGAGAAATATTCTAGACGTCAAGAAAAAGAACGGTAGGTTATGCCACATAAAGAGAGGTACAATTTACATTGGGGCTGTCCATTCTTTCAATATTCCTAGGATTAGAATATGAGGTTACCATCAATCGAAGACTGTCCTAAGTGCAACAAGCCAAGGTCGCAGCATGCTGAACCGGAGAAGTCTTCACATAATTGGTCACTTGTAAAGTGAGCATATACATAGCCGATTAGGGCTGATTAATGAATATCGCAATCAAGAAGTGGCTGATGACAAGGAATTGCATGAAGAACACTAGTGGTACCATCCAAAATCTTCAGGAGAAATCAGAAGAGGAGAGCACAACAGTTGTAGCATAGAGAAAGGCACAAGAAGCAACGATGGGATCATGAGGAAGCCGATCGGGGTCAAAAGACTAAACGCGTCTAGCGCATCAAGCGTAAAGACGATAGTGTTGACACATCGGCTCCAACCAACATGGTGTTCTTCTTGCCTTTGGAGTAGAAAGTCTTTTCATCTGGTGAGGAAGATCAAGAAGAAGTTTTTGCTCAGTTGATGTTGTAACCCAATCAAGTTGTATTTGACAAACCTAAAGGGTCTAAGCATCAATACCTGAAGCCATTATATATCAAAGGGTATGTAAATGTGAAACTGATGACGAAGATGTTGGTTGATGAGGATGCAGCTGTCAATCTTATGTCGTATGTGACGTATCGCAAGCTAAGGAAGACTGCTGAAGATCTCATCAAGACAAATATAATGTTGAAATACTTCGGTGAGAATCCATCAGAAACGAAGGGCATACTAAACATGGAGTTAACAGTGGAAAGCAAAACATTGACCACCTTCGTTATCGATGATAAGGGATCATATAGCCTAATCTTTGGCAGTGAATGGATTCAAGCCAACTATTGTATTCCTTCCACAATGCATCAAAGACTCATACGGTGGCAAAGAGATCAAATTGAAGTGATTCCAGCTAATCAATCGACTAACATTGCGGTGATCGATCTGCCAATCTGGGAAGCCGATGGAGTCAATTGCCTGTTCAAGAAGATATGGAAAGTTGATTTCCTTGATGTCACTAGCCAAGGAATAACTTTGGTCTAGCAAATCGGCTCAGAATTGTTGCTCTAATGGGCACTATCCAAGAATTTAAAGGGAAGTTAGGGCAAGGATTTATGTCAACCGATAACTTGGAAAAAGTTGATATAGGTCTAGGAGATAGGCCAAGACCGACATATATAAGTACAAAATTATGTACCGAGTTCCAAAAAAGTTAATAAAATTGTTAAAGGAATTTCGGGAATGTTTTGCCTGTGATTACCATAAAATGTTAAATTTAAGCCAATTGATTATTAAACATTCGTTTTCTATCAAACTAGGATATTGGCTATTCAAGCAACCTCTGAGAAGATTCAAAGCATAGTTACATGATGCAATCAAGACAAAGATCATGAGACTATATGATGCAAATTTTATCAGACTGTGTCGATATGCTAAGTGGATACCAACATCATCCCAGTGGAGAAGAAGGATGGAAAGTTGAGGATATGCATCGACTTATAAGATTTGAACGAGGATACCGCTAAAGATGAGTATCCAATACAAATGGCAGATCAATTAATTGATGCGGCATTGGGTCACAAGATATTACCAACTGGTTGGCCATCCAATAGCTTATTTGCCACTTGGTGGAGATGTTGATAAGTGGCCCCAAGCAAATACTGCCCCAAGGGGATCTAACGACGATCGGCCAAGCACTCCGCTAAGCATTGCATATTGGCCGTTAGGCCGAGAGTCACACCACTGAAGACAAATCGCTCCAACCACATATTCAAAAACACAACATGCACCCAATTATTAACTGGTCCAGAAGTCTTACTGTGACGAGAGATGTACTTAGTCCAGCCTCTGATGTTCTTGGTGTTCAAATGATGGATAAGTTTGAATCGGAGGTTGGACAGGTTGAAGTAATCTGTGATGTTGAGGCAGGTCAATATGACGACATCCTCAAGGTGAGGGTCATTGGCCCATGACTGAACATGAAGGCATTGAAGGCATCCGACAAGAAGTAAGAAGCTGATGCAAGCAGAGGTTCATTTTTCTCCATCTCGGCTAAAGAGAGATTAATACAGTGGTTGATTTCCATCTTCTCCCAGATTGTTCTCTTAGCTGCTGATACTCTGAGATACCAGTTCCTCCATCCAGGAAGTCTACTAGGCCAAGATCTAAAGTTGTTGGTTCAGTCGTCGGTTGACATGGATGAGGTTTTGTAGGGGATTCGTTCTATTTCGGAGTTGATAAAATCTATTAGATCCTCGCTACTCATAGGGCCAAGATAGAAGAAATCTAGATGATCGGGGACTGGGATTAAGATCTGACACCTGAGGCTCTACAATAAACAAAAACCGAACGAGGAACAGGTGAAGAGCGGAATGGATTAAATATGCTAGATTGTGGAGCAAGGGAGTGAATGAAAGGTTACCTTAGGAACTGCGGTTATCGACACCATTACGCAAGGAATAAAGGAATGAAGATCAATGATTAGTGGAGCAACTCACGGTGATTCGCCTGAGTTCGTCAGAGCTCATTGAGATTTTGGGAGGCTCTGGTGATGTGAAGGTGTGAAGAAAGAGAATGAAGAGGCAAAATGCTTTATAGGGGTATGATGGCCTAACGGGAATCTAGGCCGATTAGGGACCGTTTGTAGGCTATGGTGGGCTACCTCAATTTGAGGAGAATTCCAACGGCTCGAAATTGTGAAGTCTATTAACAAACACCGAAATTGGGGGCATGTGTTAATGCCAAAATTTGGTAAGCCCACAAACGGGATCGACCGATAGAGGAGGAGCCGATCGGCTTATAAAAGGAAACCGATTGATACAGTGAAAAAGCTGATCAGACAGATTAAGGATGGATTTAGTCCAGTCAAAGATGGAAGGTTATCCAGATGGGACCGAGTCTAAGGAGGAGCCGTGGAAACCACGGTAAAGTATTTTATTTATATATAATATATTTTGTAAGCTAGGCAAGTTTGATTATCTTTGTTAACTTCTTAGAGATAGTTTCCTTGTGTGTTTAAAAAATAATGTTTGGGGATTGTCTATAACCACATCAAACTCTTGTAACTCCGGGGTATAAATATAGACCCCCTGTAACCTTCTGAGATATCAACAGATCATACATCAACATAATTTTCGGTGCATCGCCACCCTAACTCGTCTAGGTTTACTCCAACGGGTTCTGCCTCTCGATGTGGGGCTACATTGGTTAAGTCCAATCTTTGATGAAGGGTTAAGTCCTACAACTATCTTGGTCCATTCGTTCTCTCTAAGACTATATCGGTTAGGTATGATCTCTTAGTCTGATCGGGCGTACTGCATCACGCTCGCGTAAGGCCTATCAGCTCATTGGCTCCCCTCCGTCATCGTCGGCCTTGTGCTACATCTGTTAGGTCTGACCTACGAGATCGATGGTGGTAGATCGAACCGTTGGCCCAGCAGCTTCTCGCGTGACGTTTCATCGGAGTAAGTAGCCAATAAGTTATCCTTATCTCGCGCTTCACGCCTAGCGTATTAGCTATTCGGTCGATACACATATATATGTCTTATATCCTCGATGATTAATCCGCTAGCGATCAATCTGGTCCCGTCAAATCCGGTCTGATACTGTCTCGATTAAATCTGATCTATCAGGATCGTGTTTGATAGAGCTGTCGTCAGAATCTAGTAGGTTTTGTTCTCCATTGACTTAGATAGTTGATGAGGTTAGATATAGGCTTGCATCGGACATTTGGCAAATAAACAGCTGATGGCATCACCCTATCCCTTCCGTCATTACATCTGATCTAGCCTCCGTCATCTTTGTGCTATTAGTCTCGGCCTCATATTATCTCAGTTTGGTCCAATCTATCGAGGCTAGCACTAACGGTGATGTCACAATAGTCGTTGGTTCTCGTGCCTTCAGGTGGATTTGGGTCTCGCTCCTTACTTTTATCGCTTACCTTGTTTGAAGCGTTATCGGCTCTTCAGTCAATAAGTCCTTTAATTTATTCCATACCTTTTTACCTATGCCTTCATCGGTTTTTCAGCCGATGCTCGAATACTACCTTCCTATTAGCAACCAGCTAATAGGATGAGCCGTATCGACCTACCAGCCGATTGACTCGCGGATATCATACTCATCTTCTTATCAATTATAGGATCAAATTGATTGACACGTCCTCAAACCTTAAATCAAATTGATTTAACGTCCTCAAATTGATTTTGTGTGGGCACCATCCACTCCAATCGGACCTCTGTCGGCTCGCTCACATCTATGCCCGGTCTGATTGGCCCATGACATCTGCATATATCATCTCTTAATTATCGTATATATTTCACTCAAAATTACTATATATATATATATATATATATATATATATATGTGTGTTACTGACATATAAACCATTTAGCTCTACACTGTCATTTTTTCTTCTCACAAAAAGTATAGAGTTGATGAGGGTGATGATAGAACCATCGCCATTCTTTTAAAGGGTATAGATTATGAAAAAATTAAGATTCAACAATCATATAGCCTATTTTCAATGGTTACTGTGCGGTATGAATAGCCATGTAAGCAAGCAATTGATACTGCGCTTTCCGGTGCTTGCAGCCGTTCCTCATGCCGGTGCCACCTCGGGATGAGTTGGGATGGGCTGGGCTAGAAACGACATTTCAGTACGGCTATCACTGGGTATCCAATACCTATATCCAGGATATCCTGGATAAGGAGAAATTGCTTTTGAGTAGGAGAAGGTAATACTCATTATTATCCACTTTACCCATATCCATTTTATGTATATAAAATTTGGACGTAAAATTTTTAAACTCATATTTACACTATAAAAACTTGTCAAATTCAGTTAAATTTTTAAGGATGATTTATTGTAGACAGAAGCAATTTTGTGCAACTTTTAAGTCATTTCTATATGTGGGGCCCACATATGGATCACCCATACTAATTAGATAATACTTATATCCATTATGTATGAGTAAGCTTGCATGAATAAAATTAGGTATGGATATGAGTTACCATACCCTCCTGAGGCTGGGGCAGCCCCGGTGCCATTTGCTGGTACTAGGTGTGCGCGTGTGCCTAGCTGCGTTCGGCATCTATTCTTCCAACTTACTTTTTATCCACGTACATATTGGTACTTATTTTATAAAAAATTTTATAAAAATGTTGTTTTAAAAATTATATTAATTTATTTTTAAAGTGTTTTAGCTAATAATTAATTAATCATAAGCTAATCGACCACTTCATTTTAGGTGCCAGGGTTCCAACACCCCATCCCCACTCCACCAAAACAAACAGAATCTTAATTGTGATCCTTGCCTGCTAGTGCTTGGGAATTTTTGTTATCACTTGCCAATTTGGGGGAAATTATCTATTTCTTTCGTGGTTGTAGATTATAAAAAAAAGGAGTCAAAAGGGAGGACTCAAATGGTTTAGAGTACTTCTGTTTTATTTCCATGTTAGGGCCTAATAAAGGGGGCATAATGGAAGACTTAGGTGGCAAAGTCTTCCATGCGAGGTTACACGTTGTGGCAACTTTGGGTAGTTGGCCTTCAGGTCTTTGTCCCCGTTTTTTTTAACAAATGTCTGTTAATCTCGTACAGCAATTGGTATTAGCTTATTATGCGGTAATCCAACTTGGGTCTTCTATCGACTAAAGAGAAGAAGCGGGGTGGCGCAACTCAAGCAGATGTGTGTGGCAGCTAGAATATATATAATCCGATCTGTAGCATATATGGGTACTCGATTAATTTCAGGTTTTGAACACCACAAAACATTTCACTCTTCAGTCTTAAGCTAGTTCCACAGGTTGACTGTATTTCTATTATATCGTAAATGATCTTTTTCACCTTAAAAACTAGCTAATAAGATGATAGGCTTTTACTTATATATATACTATGTCTATTATCACAACTAATATGCTACTATTCAACAATCTTTTCGTTTACACATTAGTGTCCTCTTAGCTATTCACCACCCCTTTACTATATACCGACGGTCCCTCGGTTATACAGATCCGCAAACACCCACGCTTCATCTAACCTTCTTACTTTTTATATATTGGTGTTCTCTTAACCATTTATCATCTATTTATTATATACCGGTCCGTCTTCATGATTCACCTAGTCTTCATACTTTAGTGTCCATCGAGATAAAAATGTTGAATTAGATAGACTCTGATTTGTAGGATCATAAAGAGTCTTTTTAGGCTTAAGAGGATTATTTGGGTTATTTATATAAGGGATGTTACTTGTTAACCACCATGCATTTACACGTGCTATACATATTATAGTTATCTGCCTAATCATAAATATAGATGCTAACCATATGAAAAGATACTTAGGTTACATTTTGGTTGGCTTGGAAACTATGAATGGGGTGCATGAGTATTATGAGAAAATTATTAGATACTAAGTGGAGCCCTTCGCCACTTTAGTGGTCCTTCGGCATCTCGTGGAGCTCTTCGCCGCTTCGGTGGCTTTGCTCGCTTTGGCTACCCCGGTCGAAGGTTTCGCGCCTGGCCTTGCTTTGACACCCGTCGGCGGGCCACACGTCGCCTGGTGGTGTTAGGCCAGCCTGACAAGTGATGGTAGCGGCCAGGATCCCAATCAGCATGAGGTACTTGCACATCTTATGCATTCTGATGTACTGATTAGTAGCCCCAGTAACATCGTCAGCAGGCTCAGTATCATCATCAGCATGATTAGTATCATCATCGCCATTCCCTGTACTCATGATATTATCTTGTAGCTCAAACCCTAGACATGGCAGAAAATTTCTGACCATTGGATGGGAACGGTGAATGTACGGGATGGCCGAAATGAACCCTACGCTGGCCAAGCCAAGGACGTACATGGATTCATGCGTACTTCGAGAGGTGCCGCAGGCATAGGCACCCGTCAGTCCAACCAAGATAATGGATACACAACAGTAGAGCACCCTACAATATACCATAGCAATCTCGGAGAGGCTTTGGCTCACCAGGATAACGATGGCGAGAACAGACGCCATGAAGCTTGTCGCATTGCAGAAGAAGAAGGCCATATACCAGCCAGGGTAGTTGTCAGCAAGGACTGGATCTCCATTACGGTGTTCTTCATCAGCATGTTCGATCCAGAAGCCGCCTGGTGGAGTTAGCCCAGCTTGGTAGGTGATGGTGATGGCCAGTACTGCAATATTGAGCAACAACTTTTGCCTCTTCTGCAATTCTTTTTTTCTTTCCTTCTCCTCTAGCGACACGTTGCCATTGTTCTGCCAAGTCGGAAACTTGTAACTCAGAATGTAGGTCACTACCAACAGTACAAAGATGGCAGCAACCAAAACGAAGATAGATACGGAGGCACCCATGTCCCTGTAGCTTCCAGCAGCGTATACACCCTTGAGTCCCAAAAGGTCCAGTATTACAGCGGCCTGGAGCGCACATTGGCTGACCAGATCCTTGCTTTGCACCATTATCACAACGATGACAGATGCCACAAAGGCAGCTGAGTTGCAGTAGAAGAACACCTTGTACCGGATAGCATGAGTAGCGAGGAGTATCAAGTTGCCGCCATTGTGGCCACCCTCACTGTCCCGCCAAACTACTCCGGGCGGATCCATGCCAGCCTGGTACGTGACGGTTGCCGTGAGTGTGGCTACTAGAAGTATCATAGAGCGGGCATTGTCTAGTGGATTCACATGAGGTTCAACATTCTGCAAAATCAATGTTGATCCCGTAGTTGTCACTTGGGGGAGATCTGGTGTTACTGCCATTGGTTCACTCTCTCCCACTGGAACGATTGACACCAATGGTATTATTGTCACTCCGCGACCCGGCGCTCCTGCCAACGATTCACCCTCTCTAGTTAGTGGAGATGAGGAGTGGAGTTGGCTCTTGAATCCTTCGTAAAGAACCTCAATTACGGGAAGAAAAGAAACGTAGAGGAGGATAGTAGCTGCAACACCAACAACGCAGCCAACTTGCACTGTGAAGATCGACTTCCTGCAGCAGCCTGAGACGTAGGCCCCCATGAGTCCGAGAAGAGACGTGGTGATGAACACGTTAAGTGCAAGGCGCGATGTGCTTCTCCGCAGCCTGCAGCTCAAGAGCAGCATGACGATGGCGAGCGACGCGACAAAGGCTATAGTGTTTGAGATGAGGAAGGCCATTAATTGCCCTCGATGACGCTCTAGCAAGATGTGGTCGCCAGCACTTTGCCCCTCCTGGGTGTGTTCCCATGTCCCTCCCGGCGGTCTCATCCCCGCCGTGTACGTGACTGTCGCCACGAAGATGACGAGCAGCATCAAGACTTTGTTCGGTTTGCTGAGCCGTAGCTGGCCCTTGGAAGAAGGACCCACCAGCCTGTGAACCACGACACAGCTAAAGACGAATGCCGACAGCAGTAAGGCGAAGATGGCGGTCAGAATATCCCGGCAGCTCCCGGCGATGTAGGCCACCACGAGGAGGACCAGATCAGCCACCATATCCACGCGCACCGCCTTCAGCTACGCCTCCTTCACGCAGGGCTGGAGGAGGAAGGGGATAAGCACGAGCGACACCACGAAAGCCGTCGCATTGAAGTAGTAGAACACATAGTGTCGGGTGGGTTGAGTGTCCGGCAGGATGGGGCCGCCGGTGAGGTGCCCGTCCTTGGTCCCTAGCCATACGCCCCCCGGCGGGTTGAGCCCCGCTATGTAAGTCCCCATCGCCAACAGGGTGGAGAGCAGCATGAGGTACTTCCGCAGCTGTCACGTCCCGGTGACCGGCGCGGCCGCTGCCGCTGCCGCTGCAGCCGTCGCCGTCGTGGCCTGACCAGACCCTGCGGGCAGCGGATTGTTGTGCTCCAGTTGCACGGTGTAAGAAACTTATAAACTGTAAAATGTAAACTTGACTGAACCAATTAATGGCAGGATGAGTTATGCTGTCGGGGTCTCGCAGCCGATGATTTATAGCGCTGTAAAAGATATATCGGTTGCAGGTTAACTGCATCGTCGTTGTTTATATTTTCTTCTCACCTTTCATTTCCCGCCACTGAGTGACAACCATAAAAGTTCATGGATGAATGGATAACCTCAGTCGCGCTGACGTAAGCCTCCATTGATCAATAAAAGTTGTTATTAATAAAGAAAAGAAATCGGACGTAATGGAATGAAAACTCTAAAATGACAGTAATCATGGCTAGTTTGTGGTTGGGTGGTTGAAGACTTGAAATGCTATGTCCTTCTAACCAAGCTTTGAATAAAGTTGTTCTCAGGAATGAGGTACTAGTTCAATTCAGTTTATACTAATCTCAAACATGTATTAAATCATTCTTGGAAATGTTGCAATATACTAATCTCAAACATGGTTTAATTCCAAGAAGATTTGCCGAGAAAAATCAGACGTAATGGAATGAAAACTCTAAAATGACAGTAATCATGGCTAGTTTGTGGTGGGGTTGGTTGAAGACTTGAAATGCTATGTCCTTCTAACTAAGCTTTGAATAAAGTTCGTTTTCAGGAATGAGTTACCAGTTCAATTCAGTTTATACTAATCTCAAACATGTATTAAAACATTCTTGGAAATGTTGCAATATACTAATCTCAAACATGGTTTAATTCCAAGAAGAATTGCCGAGAAGGGCAGCCGGGGTAATGTGCATTTGCTCGGCGAAATGCCTGGGACACAGGAGTCACACCGGAGTGCCCGGTAGACGTTCGACGAAATGCCCGCCAGAGGATTCGTCCAGCGCCGCCCTACAAATGGCGTTTCTGGCCCAGCCCGAGGTGTCAGGCTGGACAGTTCAGCTCACTGCTGACAATGTGCCCAAGTATGTGTGTGTCTGCCGAGCTTCTACTCTCCTTGCTTTTCAGGGGTGTTCTAAGGTCATTCCTACTGAAAGGTTTCATTTTTATGTTTTCAAAAAGATCACGTAAGTGTGAAAGTTTAGAGGAGCGGAGGAGAACACCGACGTCCTATCTGGATCGTGCGATGGTTGCGTGTTGATTGGATGCAGAATAGCCCCGCATATGACAGTTACATATAGGCGTTACAACTTAAGGGCTAAGCCAAGAGATCTTTTCTAAATATAAACCTTCTATACATAGATGATCTATTCCTATACATAAACAATCTAGATCTCTTGGCTTTTGGCACAATATGATAAGATAAATACACATATATTTAACATTTCTATCTAACAGCCTCTCTCAATATGATAAGATAAGCACAATATGGTAAGATAAATACATATGTATCTAATCTTTCTATCTAACAGCCTCTCTCAATCTTAACCGCTCTAGGTTCAGATTGACTTTAAAATTTTCTAACAGCCGAACAGACAAGATCTTTGTAAAGCCATCTGCAATTTGATCTCCTGATGAAACAAATTCAATCTCTAGTAATTTTCGAGCAACTCTTTCTCTAACAAAATGATAGTCAACTTCAATATGTTTTATTCTGGCATGGAAACAGGATTAGCAGACAAGTACTTTGCACCAATATTATCACACCAAAGTCTTGCTGCCTTTAGACTAGAAATACCCAATTCACGCAGTAAAGTTTGTATCCACATAATTTCTGCAGTAGCATTAGCAATTGCTTTATATTCTGATTCTGTACTAGATCTTGAGACAGTAGCCTGTTTTCTTGCACTCCATGATACAAGATTAGAACCCAAGAACACAGCAAACCCTCCTGTAGACCTTCTGTCATCAACACTGCCAGCCCAGTCTGCATCTGAAAATGCACTCACCAAAGTCGAAGGAGACTTCTGTATTTTCAAGCCCAATTCTGTGCATTGCTTCAAGTACCGTAATATTCTTTTAACTGCTGCCCAATGTACTGTGGTAGGTGCATGAAGAAATTGATAAACTTTATTAACAGAAAAGGCTATATCAGGTCTAGTGAGGGTTAGATATTGAAGAGCACCAATAATGCTTCTATACCGTGATGTATCATCTGGTCTCAACAATGATCCTTCATGTAATGATAATTTTTCACTAGTGGATAATGGAGTATTAACA
The DNA here is from genome assembly GCA_030770085.1 of Oryza coarctata. Lineage (NCBI taxonomy): Eukaryota > Viridiplantae > Streptophyta > Magnoliopsida > Poales > Poaceae > Oryza > Oryza coarctata. Next base: position 8,691,002 of record CM061472.1, read on the forward strand.
GACTTGCAATCTGACATACCAACTCTTTTTAGAAGATCAGAAGCATATTTGCTTTGAGTGAAAACAATGCCATCTCGCACCTTGGCAACTTCTATACCGAGAAAATAATGCAGATCTCCCAGATCCTTTAGAGCAAATTCCCCCTGCAAATCTTGAAGTAACATTGTGGTAGCATGTGGTGTAGAGCTGGCTATAATAATATCATCAACATAAACAAGGAGATACATGCTAACATCATTCTTGCGATAAAAGAACAAAGAGGTATCAGCCTTTGAAGATTGAAAACCAAGTGATATCAATTTAGCATTTAGTTTAGAGTATCATGCTCTGGGCGCCTGTTTTAGACCATATAAGGCTTTATCTAGGCGACAAACAAAGTTTGGTCTTGAAGGATCTTCAAAACCAGGTGGCTGTTGCATATATACCTCTTCTTCAAGATTGCCATGGAGAAAAGCATTTTGTACATCAAGTTGTCTGAGAGTCCATCCTCGAGAAACAGCAAGAGACAGAATAATACGAATAGTAGCAGCTTTAACAACAGGACTGAAAGTTTTCTCATAATCTATTCTATATCTCTGCTTAAAACCCTTTGCTACCAATCGAGCTTTATATCTATCCAAGCTACCATCAGATTTTCTCTTTATTCTGTATACCCATTTGCAACCAATAATATTTCTACCCTTTTGAGGTGGAACAAGGTGCCAAGTTTTATTCTTCATTAAGGCATTGTACTCAAGATCCATTGCATTTTTCCAATTACTATCAGCTAGAGCCTCATCAGTACTACTAGGTTCCCCTGTAGTTGTCAAAATCCATACCTGACAGTACCATCTGTGTATATTTTCTCCTTGCGTATGCCACTTTGAAGTCTGGTTACAGGTCGGGTTGTAGCTGGAGGTGCCGCAGACGATCTCGCATGCGGATCTGTTGGCGCAGCAGCAGTCTGGCCTGCCTGGCCTAGCGAATCTCCCGCGCGCGGGAAAGAAGACGTGGCCGCGCCTGGCTAGTGCGGCGCGTTGTCCGGATCGGGCGCCGTCGCGAGAGGGGAAACCGGAGATAGCATGGCGTCCGGCGATTGGCCAATGGACGCGCCCGAATCAGACTCCGATCCCAAGCCCGCATGCAAATCGCCTCCGGAGTTTGCGCCTGTCTGGTTTGCTCCGTGTACACCGGTTCCTTCCGAATTTTCACCGGCTTCTCCCTGATTCTCATCATGCAACTCAAAGGAAACATTAGAAGAATTAGAAGAACCATTAGCACATTGATCTACTGCATATTCGCCCCCTACATATGGATAAACAAGATCAGAAGAAAGACATAAGATCTCGGAGCGAAGACGGGCACCGGCATTGGGATGCAGCTCGGTGAAGGGAAAAATATTTTCATCAAAGATCACATCCCTGGAGATGTAAACACGGCCAGTGGAGACATCAAGGCACTTATAGCCTTTGTGCAAGGTGCTATAACCAAGAAAGACACATCTTTTGGATCAAAATTCTAGTTTGTGCTTATTATAGGGGCGAAGATGAGGCCAACAAGCACATCCAAAAACTCTCATCGAGGAGTAATCTGGTTTTTGATTAAAGAGACGCTCTATAGGCGTAGCATGATCAATCGTTTTGCTGGGTACATGATTGATGAGATAAACTGTTGTTTGGAAAGCTTCATCCCAAAATTTTAGGGGCATAGCTGCATGAGATAAGAGAGAGAGACCGACTTTAACTATGTGATGGTATTTTCTCTCAGCTGACCCATTTTGCTGATGAGCGTGTGGGCAAGAAACAAGATGAACGATGCCAGTTTTATTAAAAAAGGAATTGAGTGTCTGATATTCGCCTCCCCAGTCATTTTGCATGGCAAGAATCTTACGATCAAACAAGCGTTCAACAAGAGCTTGAAACTCTTGAAATTTTTGAAATATTTCAGACTTGTGCTTAAGAAAGTAAATCCAGGTGAACTTGCTAAAATCATCAATGAAACTAACATAATATCGTTTTCGACCAATTGATTTTGGTGCATGACCCCAGACATCAGAGAACACAAGTTCTAAAGGAGACTTGGAAATACTAGAAGACTTGGGATAGGGCAACTGATGGCTCTTCCCTTGCTGACAAACATCACAAACTGACTGACTCAACGACTCATCGATATATGGGAGACTATTATTACTGATAACTTGCTTAACAATTAACGAAGATGGATGACCCAGTCTACTATGCCATCGAGACAGGGGCAATCTGTTGGAGTTGTAGGCTTGCTTTTTTGTTGGCGCAGGTAAAGGATAGAGACCACTATGACACCTTCCTCTAAGGAGCGTATTCTTCGTTTCCTGATCCTTAATTAGAAAGAAATCAGGGTGAAATTCTATAAAGACAGAGTTATCGGCGGTAAGACGATGAGCTGAAACAAGATTTTTCTTGGCTTGTGGAACATAAAGAACATCATTTAATTGTATGTTACGAGTGGGGGTACGAACTGTAGTACGACCAATGTGACTAATGTTCATACCTGTTCCACTAGCTGTGTGGATCTGATCACCGCCATGATACTTTTTCTTGAGAGACAGCTACTCGAGATTGCTTGTCACATGATCCGTAGCACCGGTATCAGTGTACCAGTTGGTGTCCACGCCAAACGAGTTTGTAGCTGCTGCAACAAGACGCTGATCTGGCACAAAGTTCTCATCGAACCTATGCCAGCATTCAGCGGCTGAGTGATTCTTCTTGAAGCACACCTGGCACCTATTGTCATCTGAATCGGGTGCACCATCAGATGTCCCGCGACTATTGTTGTTGTAGAAGCCGCAGGAGTTGTTGTTGTTGTTGTGGGAGCCACGACCTCCTGCAGGAGTCCCACAACTGGACCCGCCACGGCCAGACTGCGCGCCCCCACACGAGGGGCCTCTCCCACGTGCCTGGTTCTTCCCACGCCACGAGCCACGACCACGAGATGCCGAGTTTGCTGATCCAGACCCAGGGCTGTCTCCATAGATCAAGTCTATTCTAGTTTCAAAATTGAGAAGTTGTGAATAAAGCTCACCAACGAAGATGGGTTCCACTCTAGCGCATAGAGCAAAGACGATGGGCGAGAAATCTTCGCCCAAGCCGGTGATGATGTACTCCACCAGTTCTTCATCTTCTAGGGGCCGTCCTGCAGCCGCCATGTCGTCGCCAAGAGCCTTCATCTTGGCAAAGTACTCGGCAATGGACAAATTCTCCTTCTTGGTCGTTGCTAGAGCAATCCGCATGTTGACGGATCGCGCTCGTGTCTGTGACGTGAACATGTCTTCAATGATCTTCCAAGCATCCACCGTAGTGGCGCTGGTGGCCACCTGCGTGAGGACATCCTTGGTGACCGACGCGAGGAGGTAGCTAAGGACCTGTTGGTCCGTGGCCTCCCAGTATTTGTGCGCCGAATTGGGAACCCTCACTTCCTTCCCATCAGCGCCCTTCTGCACAAGCTCCGCCGTAGGTATAGGGGTGGCACCCGTGAGGTACTCCTGAAGACGAGCACCACGGATCGCAGCACGCACCTGTGCCTTCCACAGGACGTGATTGTTCTTGCTAAGCTTTTCCGTGACGGGCTGGGCGAGGAGAGGATTGGAGGAAGCAGATGATGACGCCATTGTAGTTGCGGAGAGGAGATGCAATCTACTCAAAAGCGATGGCTCTGATACCATGTGAAAGTTCAGAGGAGCGGAGGAGAACACCGACGCCCTATCTGGGTCGTGCAATGGTTGCGTGTTGATTGGATGCAGAATAGCCTCGCATGTGACAGTTACATATAGGCGTTACAACTTGAGGGCTAAGCCAAGAGATCTTTTCTAAATATAAACCTTCTATACATAAATGATCTATTCCTATACATAGACAATCTAGATCTCTTGACTTTTGGCACAATATGGTAAGATAAATACATATGTATCTAACATTTCTATCTAACAGCCTCTTCAATATGGTAAGATAAGTATAATATGGTAAAGTAAATACACATGCATCTAATCTTTCTATCTAACAATAAGCAATAAAATATTTAGTTGACAGTTGAAATAGCCCATACAATATGTTGTGTTATTTTTATAACAACCTATATTAGAAATAGTGTACACATGATTTAATTCCAAGAAGATTAGCTAGTGTACAGATGGTTCAAACAATATGTTACAAATCTCACACTAAACTAGGAGATGAAACCCATTCCATCTCTCTTTTCATTAATTTCTTATCATATCATAAAAAATATTGATATGTCACTCTATTTAATAAGAATGAAACTCTCATTAGGAGTGGTCTAATAAGCTAGTTAATTAACTCATGGATTATGCATATCATTGTTCTCAAACTATAATTTGTAAAAAACTTTATATGTCAATATTTTTCTTAGATAACTTATTCTAAGCTATTTATTAGGTTTGTATTGTGTAATATTTAATTCATCTCAACAATGGTTCATGATTTGTCCATCATCCAACTGTGTTTGGTGATGTGATGCTTGCATGCTTGTACATGGAATTTTTTTTACTTTCATTTGGCAAATTGTGCGAAATTACTAGTTTCTTTGGTGGTAATTGATTATCAAAAAAATAGGAGTCAAAAGGTTTTAAACATTGGTGTTTTTGTTTTCATCTTAGGTCCTAGGGGACATAATGGAAGACTTAGGGGGCAAAGTCTTCGACGCAAGTTAAATATAGCGGCAACTTTGGGTTGTTGGCCTTCACGTCTTAATCTCATACAGCCATTGGTATCAACTTATTCTGCAATAATGCAACTTGGGATTCTTCGGATTAAAGGAGAAGGGGGTGGTGCAAATCTTTCACTCATGTAGCAAGAAAAAATCTGATTTATAGCACATATAGGCACTCGATTTCAGAATATGTAATACCGATAACAGCAAACGATTTCACTAGTCACCTAGTTCCACGGATCGGTTATACTTCTGCATGTGCGTTGCAACGGAAAAAATGAGTGAGTTAAAAAGTAATAGCATGGTTGATAGACAACCAAATGAGATGGTAGTATGGAAGGAGAGAGGTGTTGGTTGTTGTATGACAGATTAAGATAAAGAAGCAGTGACATTTTAAACCCTTAACGTGAGAACGAAAATGCAATGGGAAAAAGTAGGACGGGGAATTTTGCTCTATTTTCTCTTTTCTTTGGCTCTCTCCTTAATTTTCTCCATTCTTTATGTTACCTTCTTTTACTGTATTCCTCTTATTTTGCCTCTTGGCTTCTTCCATTAATACAATGGTTATAGAGTAGTCTCTCTGCTTTTAGGTGGTAGTTATGTCAAGTAGACGGGAAAAAAACTAGTAAACCAACGAACTAATGGACTTTTTTTCGTTTTTCGGTTTATGCTTTTATTTTTATTGTACTTCTATTTTTTGTTTTAGGTTTGTGCATCAGCTTTATTTTTATTTTTATGTTACTGTGCTTGTTCTATGGAATTTATTTCGGTTTTCACTACCATAACCAAAAGTCATGAAGAAAAAAAGTACACCGCTACACATCCATCCAACCCAATCCCACAAATGCATAAAACTATCCCCACATCTCTCACTCAATCTACACGTTGCTCACACACAAAAGAGGCAAAGTCGACGAGTCATCTCTCTTCTCTTCAGGTAGATTAAAGACATTGGCGCTACAAACACATGAACAATTGAGGCCACTCGTAGGAGTGATCTTAGAAAGCTATATAAGATGGGGCTACCTTAAATTTATTGGCTCTACAACCACTCTTCAATTTATTTTTATATTTCAATTCTTAGCTATTTTATGTCAGCTCCTATAATATTCTAAATCAATTGAAAATTTGTATTTTAAAACATACGATAAAAACAAGCCCTACAAACATGTTCTTAAACCCTAACGGACCCACATGTCAACCCCTCGGTACCTCTTTTTCTTCCTCTTAGCCCCACCCCTCCCTCTCTTGCCACCTCTCTCCCAAATCTTCTTCCTCCCTCCTTAGGCAAATCGAGGGAAAGCTTAGGAGCTTAGACCCGAGCTCGCTGTCACTGCCACCCCCCTCCCTATCTCGCCGTCAAGCCATCCCACTGCCACTAGCTTATCTCCTTCTTCCCCTTCCTCCACACCACTGGTTCTCCCTTTCTACCCATACATAGATCAAGGGCAGTGTTGCCAACCCGAGCTCACTCCTCACTATCGCACCACCCCACCGCCACCAGCTCTCTCCTTCACCTGCGCACAAATCCAAGCGGGGGACCGATGGATCTAGGTGGTGGCCGGCGAGTGGATCCTAGCGGTGGCAAGCTTGACCAACATGCACAGCATGCACACCCGATCCAAATCCGGTTTCATCCAACCTATTGACCGCCTCAACCTTAACATGGCGGCTCTCTCTCCGATCTCGAAGTCTTTTAGATCGGCATTGACTGATCCAAATTGGCGTGATACTATGCAGTCAGAGTTTGATGCCATCCAAGCTAATGATACCTAGAAATTGGTTCCTCGCCCTCCAGGCGTGAATGTCGTCAGAGGAAGTGGATTTTTCATCACAAGTTTTAGTCTGACGGATATCTTGCTCGCTACAAAGCGAGATGGATTCTCAGGGCTTTACTCAACGCCTAGGCCTTGACTATGATAAGACTTTCAGTCCTATTGTGAAGCCCACCACCATTCGTATGATGCTCACCCTAGCTCTCACACAATCAATGCACCAACTTGATGTCAAGAACGTCTTCCTACATCGGACACTGACAGAGACCGTGTACTGCGCCCAGCCATCTGGGTTTGTTGATTCATCACTCCCCGACTATGTCTGCCGCTTGAACCGTTCTCTTTATGGGCTCAAGCAGGCCCCCCATGCGTGGTACAGTCGCTTTGCTTTCCACATCACCTTCCTTAGGTTTGTGAAAGCCAAATCCGATACCTCACTGTTCATCCATCGCCATGGCAGTAACATAGCCTTCTTACTTCTCTATGTCAATGGCATCGTTATCACCGCCTCCTCCAAGAGGCTCCTACAGGAGATTATTTTAGCTCTCCGACAGGAGTTCTCTATGACCGATATGGGACTACTTCATCACTTTATGGGCATCACAGTTAACCGGCTGGACAACACTCTGATTCTCTCACAACGATAGTATATACTAGATATTCTGGACCGCGTTGGTATGCGAGACTGCAAGCCTAGCAACATGCCAGTGGATACTCAATCTAAGCTGTCCAAGAACGGAGACTCTATACCGGACCCCACAAACTATAGGAGCATCGCAGGTGCGCTCCAATATCTCACTTTTACTCGGCCTGACATTGGCTATGCTGTTCAGCATATTTGTCTACACATGCATGATCCTCAAGATCCTCATCTTGCCGCCATGAAGCAAATACTGTAGTATCTCCGAGATACCCTAGATCACAGTCTCCATCTTTTCTGAACCACTCCGATGAACTCATAGTATACACTGATGCTGATTGGGCCGGTTGCCCCGACACTCGCAAATCCACCTCCGGATATGCGGTCTTTCTCAGAGACAATCTCATTTCCTGGTCATCCAAATGCCAGCCCACCATATCACGCTCCAGTGCCGGAGCTGAGTACCGTGCAGTGGCAAATGGCGTCGTGGAAGCCTACTGGTTACGTCAGCTACTCTAGGAGCTCCATTGTCCAGTTCGTCGTGTTACTGTTGTATATTGAGATAACATCAACGCTGTCTACCTCTCCACCAACCCCGTACAGTATCAGCAAACTAAGCATGTCGAGATCGACCTACACTTCATATGTAAGCGTGTCGCCCTCAGCGAAGTTCGAGTTCTCCATGTCCCTATCTCATCACAGTACGCCAATATCTTCACCAAGGGGCTGCCAACTCCCGTCTTCATCGAGTTTAGGTCTAGTCTGAATGTCCGTTGTACTCCCAAATCCAACTGCGAGAACGTGTTAGACTTATGATTTTGGCATGTGCGGCCTGTCGGCCCACTCAGCCCATTGTTAACGCCAAAATCTAGACGATCCGATGGCGCTAAAGCCGATCGGCTGAGAGATCCAATGGGGCTAAAGCCGATCGGCTGAGAGGTCCGATGGAGGGTTTAATGCAGTCATCGGCCGATCGAGATACTGAGACAAAACCGATGGAGAACTGTAGAAAAGCCGATCAGATTAGTAGAAGATTAGATTGGCTTGAAGACAGGGGATTGTCCAATCAGGATCAGGTCCGAGAAGCCCAAGGGAAGAAAGGAGAAGGATCAGCTTGACTAAAAAAGGTCCGATAGCTACAGTGGAGAAGCCAATCAGGTTGCAGCAAAGGAAGACTCCGTTACAAATTGAAAGATTATTTAGATGAAACCGAGTTTGCGGAAGAGCCGTGGACTCCACGGCAGGGTGTTTATTTTTGTAAATTGTAACCTTACTCAATTAGGGAGGTTTAGCTGATTAGTTAACTGCTTTAGAAATATTTTCCTTTGTTCTTACTAGGAAATAATATCCGATGGTCGTAGACGCGTCGGATTCTGTCTGTAAATCCAGGGTATAAATATAGACCCCCTGGAAACATGTAACACATCTCTCGATCATATTCAAATTCGGCGCATCGCCACCCTAGTTCATCTAGGTTCTACCGGCGGGTTCTGGCTCTCGACGCGGGGCTGCATCGATTAAGTCCGATTTCCGGTGAAGGGGTAAGTTCTGCCACCATCCTGTTATGTCTTGCTCTGTCTAAGGCTGCATCGGTTAGATCCGACCTCTTAGGCCGATCGGATGTATCGCATCATGTCCGTGCTGGACCTATCGGCCCGTTAAGCACCCTCTGCTGTCGTCAGTTTCATGCTGCATCGGTTAGGTCCAACCTACGGGGCTGCCGACGGTAGATCGAGCTTCAGGCCTATAGTCTCCTGCACGGCATGCCATCGGAGTGCTAGCCGATGAGTTATCCACACTCTGTGCTTCACGTCCAACGCATCGGCCCCTCAGCCGACACGCATCAGCCTTTAAAGGTGTCTCACGACGCGTAACGCCAAACGTATCGGACCCCTAGCCGATACCCACCCGCCTTCAGAGAGGCGTCCCCTCATCGGCTCAGCTAACCGATGGGTTCGTTCTTATCCTTGCTACTGCATAGCCGATCCGGCGTCCTCCATATCATCGCCACTGGCCCTGGCCTCGTACTGCCTCGGTTAGGTCCGATCTTCGAGGTTCGGTGTTGATGGCGCTAACACGACGGGCGACGGGTCTCTTGCTGTCATATCCGGAGCGGTATCGGCTTTGCAGCCCGTGCCTTCTTGCGCTAATCATCGCCTAAGCCGCATGCGCCTTCATCGGTTTTTTCTAATGAAAGGCCCATGAGGACCTGTTAGAGTTCAATGAAATGCCCCTACGGAAATGCACAGGTGGTGTTCAAAGAAGTGCTCCTGGGGAATTCTGCTCATGATGTTTGATGAAATACCTGCAAGAGATCAGGATGCCAGTCCAATGTCTGTGCAAATCAGCTTGAAAAATATCAGCGGTCTATGCATATAATTCAGTGGAATGACTGAGATAAGGATCCAAGGAGCAAATCACCAGGTGTGTCAGTTCATTTGCTATTGTGCTCTTGATGTATGTTTGAACATGTCTATGTGACTATGTACATTTGGAAAATACACAAATAGGAACCGTTGGAAACTAGATAACTAAATTAGAAGCCAAATCTAGCCATAAATGGAAAACTGACAATTGAGTTTAAGATAAATCATCTAGACTTTTTCTTCCCAGCAGATGACAGTCTTTATGCAGGTCAAATGATAGGCTGAATAGCTTTTGATGCATTTATTCATTATCATAGGAAAACTAGGATAACAGCATTAGTGTTCCTGTATGTACTGACAGTTTATCTGTCACCATAGGAATAAACTAATCTACATGTGTTCCTCACATTCCTCAAACAATATCAGTTGCAACTTCTATCTGTGATATTAAAAGGCGAGTAGGGGTCATGGGTTAAAGTCCTTATTCTCCTTAAATCTAAGATTAGTAATTCCTCCAGTCTTCCTCACTTTTCTCATTATAAAAGGCAAGTAACGAAATGTTAAATGAGAGAATATACTGGCGCCAATATATTAGTATCAATCAATCTATCTACTGAATGTCTCTGAAGCAACTGTAAGAATGAAACAGGACATTGCAAGTCTTTTGTCATTAAGGTTGGATATTGGCTAGCAACGTTGTAGCAAATTGTAAAGCTAAGCTAATACATTTAGACCTATCACTGCAAAGTAGCCCCTTTTCAGTTTTCACTGTTCCTTTTTCCATTCATTGCTAGTAGCATTATAATGAACATTCGAGGGGTTTCTGTCAACAAGATCATTTGTTGGTGAAATGGGTTGATGACACTGCATTTTTTGGAATCTGGACAGTTACATCAAAACCTAAGATAATGCGGATGCATCATCAGTTCCCGGATCGTTATATATTTGGCTAGTTCTTTTGCTTGGTGTATTCAGGATTTGTATATATTGGGCTAGTTTTGCTTTGTACATTTAAGTGTAAAACTTTTCTATATGAGCTCGTGTTGTCCATCTGGAAACATCAACGTCCTGAATATACTCCTTTTTTTTAATTTAAATTGTATTCAAAGCTTGTAGTGTTCATATGTTCAGATCACTCGATATCGTTTTACATGCTTCAGATGTCTTTCAGAACTAGTATTTTTTATTTAGTCAGGTCATGTTTTTGAACATATCTGATACAGGTGTTCTGTGAAACCTTGAGACACAGACCATAATATATGGGGCTTCTTACCACATCGACAGCAAAAGGTATGGTTTTCTGATATATATTTCTTTGCTAAATCATATTTATTGTGAAATCCTTTGTACATTAAAATGTAAGAATTTTTTAGGTCTCACACAACAACTGTTGTACCTATCTAGTAAATGTTTGTTTGTTGTTTACCTGTTGACAGAAGAAAGGGTACTGTGACTCAAAAAAAAAAAGGAAGCGTCGTGTTTGTTTATCCTAGGGTCAGTGTTGTAAAATGTTACCAGTTTTTGGAGCAAAATTGCTGTTGTGGATGCTTATGTCAGGTTCTGCAAGGAAACATTGCTGAAATATCTCATATCCAAGTGCTCAGGATATGAGCAAACCGAAAAGCTTCAGACTAAGTTCTTATGATTCAAAATGAAAAACTGAAAACTTTTTGCTCGACCTGTTGTTGGTTTACCATTTATCATCAGATATGCTCGTCCTCAACCATTTCTTCTTTCAGTTCCCATTCAGATCTGATTTGCTTAAAAAAATTCAGATCGTGCAATCGTGGAGTTTTTGACACACAAGTACGTACCACTAGTCTTCGATCGCCAAAATGAAAATAAAAAGAACATTTAGTCTTCACAGTAGTCCGGAAATGTTTGCGTACCTTGACTTAGTGAACTTCAGGATGAGAAGTTCAGCTTTATGCACGACTTTTAGATGCTGCATGAGCGAGCCAGTTCAGTTGGGTAAATTCTGGAGATCTGTTTCAATGTGGATTAATTTGACCTTATCTTTGCGTGGTGCAGTTTGAGCTTCTATGTTGCATTTGAGCTTTTTTGTTTCTTTTCTATTGTCATTTCTCTAGGTCACGTGTACAGGTAAGAACTTGCCATGTTTGTACATTTTTTTAGGTCACGTGTAAAAGACATTATCCCTGTGGAACTTTCAGAATCTTCCCTGAAGAATGTGTGTGTAGAAGCACGACATTCTTCTTGAAGAGGAATTCTGTCAGTACAAACATTAAGTACATATCTAAGTACGGATAGGTGGCAGGATGACACTGCACGAAATGAAATTCAACCAGGGCAACAGATCATCCACTTTCCAAAATCACAAAAGAGAACTGCGCAATCCAAGTGACAGCAAAAAACCAATAGTATGGTAGAGCAAAATTTCTAAACACTGGAAAATAACATCTGTTTATATATACAATGGACATGGTCAACTATAAACAAAAGCTGACCAAAATTGCCTAAAACAAGAATCATAGCTAGCAAGAACCAACAAATGCGGCTCAAGAGATAGGTTGAACCGGTTGGCGTTGAATATTCAACAAATGCAATCACCTAATGCTTCTAGTGGATTTCCAAAAATACAAGAACAAATGGCAACTCTTAAACAGAATTAATAGGCCTTGTTTCCGGCTTTTCTCCGTCTACAATGACCTTGGACTTAAGCAAATGAGAATTTTGCCTTGATGTTGAAGGAGCTCTCTTGCCACCACTGGCAGACTCTTTCAGCCCTAGGTAAGTGTAAACTGACATGCCTCCAAGGGCAATTAGAGCTCCGCAAAGACTGATGAATCCAGGATCAGAGTTAAACACCAAGTAACTGGAGAGCATTATGACAATAGTCTTGAATTGACCTAGCACAACATGAGCAAGAGCCGAGGTTGCACTGCATCAAACAAAATCCAGTTAAATAGTTAGGTTCACTTCCACAGGTTTTGCAAACTAGGATAATGGTACAAAACAGAAAAGAATGCATCAATGTTAAAAACTACTTTTTTTCCAATAAAGCTGGTCATTTTCAAATGGACAAAACAATGTTACATTTTGAGGGGAACAAAGGGTGAGTTTTGCAAAGCTGCTGGTGTCAACCTGACAGACAGGCATCCTGTTGTCAGCTGAAATTTTATAGGTCTTATCAGCATAATGAAGAAAAAAAATTATTGTCAACATACTGCCTAAGTGCCTATAAGCTATAATCAATCATAGTAATTGTCAGTTGCAACATGGAGTTACAAACAGAACAGTTAGTGGCATACGGCAAATCCATGCAGATCAATTTTATGAGTCTATTTGAAATGAGGAAAGTGATACTATCATGTCTATTTGAAGCAGCAAACAAAGTTAAAAGTTTCAGAGCATAAAAGCCATAAACTACAAGTAACAAACTTTGACGGAGCTGTATTTCTCTCAGTTTCATCTCATGGTTAAAAAGTGTGCCAATAGAACATAAGAACAATCATGTGATAGAAATACTATGGCTCACCCAAGTGCCAAAGCACCAGACCACTGAAGAAGAAAACCAAACAAAGCAGATATCATGATTGCGCTGCTGTTCTTGAAATTCCAGTTGAAAGACAACAAGCCCGGAGGATCCAATAATGGCATCAAAACAAGAAATAAAAATACAGTTATTGGGGTTGTCTTCCACATCAACCTGATCAAATAACCTGAATGTTAGGAGAAAGGGATATATGCAATATGTTTTTTGCCAAAACAGACAAAAATCACAACTTACGCAAGAGCAGTCCAGTTTCCACTCTGTTGTAAATTTGACCACAAGATCTTGTTTACAGCACTAGGAATAATCCAAGCTACTGCTACACAAGCACCAAAAAGGTTGAACTCTAAATCAGTAACAGTTGCTACAGCCACACCAAATGGCACGACAGCCAATGTGATAACCTGCGATTGATTAAAACAACTCTTATTTGAATTATTTGAGACTTGAATTAGCTTCAAATATTCTGAGAACAATTAGATCAACTAAATACTGAACAGCATATGAAGCTTATATTTTCTAAGTTCTAGCAAATATACCTTTCGAAGGGAAACTTTTTTCTTGAAAAGAATAAATTCTGCTGCTACAATTGTTGGGGTCACAGCTATCTTAGCCATTTGATAAAATCCTACACTGAAGACAGAGAGCAGTGAGCACATCATAAGGCACACCTGTAGTGCACAGGTGCCTTTTCATTTGTTAAACGGAGAAATCAAATCAGCAATCTCACCTATTATGCTTCAAACTGATGTTAGCAAGGCCAGTGGAAAAAGACATCACTGCACCCAAAGCAAATAACGAGGAAAAAGGAGTGGATTTTGAAGGAGCTATGGGCAGCAAGTATAATGCCTTCAGGACTGCCATCAGGACCCAAGCAGCTATGTAATGAATTAAGGATAATGCAACTGGGAAGTTAAACCCAACAGTACCCATGACCTGCCAGACAAATGATGCCATGTGAAAAACGCAAACAAGTGTACTAAGAATTATAAAATAAGTGATAAGATAACCCAGACCATTTTGTTTGCCATGATAATCCCGACAGCAACCACAAAGTTGAATGTCAGTGCAACACTCGGCCCGCAAAACCTCTGCTGCTGGCGCTTGGCCCCTTCTGAAGTATGAAATTCATTGTAGAGTGAACCCCTCAGCTCCTCCAGTGCCTGACCTGTCGAAGTAAAATACCAGGTTTGATCAGTCACAAACTGGTATAGAACTGGAATAGGATTTAAATAATAAGTTTACAACTGGGTCAGCAGGGGAAGAAAAAACTTTCTTGACCTCCAGCCCTGCCTAATGAGCCCTTAATAATGTTAAATCTTGTCATTTGCATCATGATTACTATTTTTCCAAAGCTAAGAATTACTTGCTTCTCAGTTCAAAATAATAATAGTTACAGTAGAAAATGTACGGTAAAATCACAATCGAACACTTGGTTTTCTTGTTCCACTAAAGATCTTAAATGTTCCCTGAGATGGACAATGGAGAGTTAGAAACAAACTTGCATGGCCATTTTGCATAACCAGCAATAACATAAAAGAGGCAAGTTATAAAAACCACTATGTGCAACAATACTTAGCAAACTTGGCCTGGAGTACATGCCCATGGGAGACTAAAGCACCATTATTGAATAGGACATCATTCACATGCAAATACTGCCATTGTCTTCCGGTCACTGGAAACAATCTCATCACATTACGAGAAAGGGGGTACAGCACCCTAGGGACCAGGGAGCAGCGACATATATTGGATATCTGGAATTTCTCGCACATGAGCAAGACAAAGGTCAAACGTAGCAAGTAGGCATAAGCGTGACACTTTTCCTTTCCTATGCATATCCAATCAACAAATATAAAGAGTTGATTACACAATTGTTTGCACCAAAATTTGGTAATCCCCACGAACAAGATTAAAGAGCCAATCGACTTATGAAAAGAGTCCGATTGATATAGAGAAAAAACCAATCAGACAGATTGACGATAAATTCGATTCAGTTGAAGATGGAAGATTATCTAGATAGGACCGAATCAGAGGAGTCATAGAGACCACGGCAAGATACTTTTATCTGTATATAGAATATATCTTATAAGATAGACAAGTCTAGTTAGTTTTGTTAACTTCTTAGAGATAATTTTCTTTTATTTTAGGAAATAACGTCCAAAGATTACTTGTAACCGTGTCGTACTCTTATAATCTCAAGATATAAATAGACTCTCTATAAGCTTGTAATATATCTATATCAAATACAACCTCAGTGCATCGCCATTCTAGTTCATCTAAGTTTTTACCGGCGGGTTCTGGCTCTCGACGAGTGACTGCATCGGTTAGGTTCGAATTTCGGCGAAGGAGTAAGTCCCACCATTATACTGGTGTATTCGCTCTGTCTAAGTCTACATCGATTAGATCCGACTTCTTAATCCAATCGGATATATCACATCACGTTCGCGTAGGATCTATCGGCTTATCAAACTCCTTTTACCATCATCAATCTCATGCTGCATCAGTTAGGTTCAACCTATTAGACTACTAATAGTAGATTGAGCCATAATCTGATGGATCTTTACTTGGTGTTTTATCGGAGTAGCTAGCCGATGAGTTATCTATACATTAAGTCTCATGCTTAGTGTATCGACTTCTCAACCGATATACATATATCTTCAGTGATTTTCTCTTATTGGCTCAGCTAGCCGATGGGTTCGCCTATTCCTTCTATCCGTACGTCCAATCTAGCGTCTGCCATCTCGTTGCCGTTAGCCTCAGTCTCATACTTTCTCAGTTTAGTCCGATCTATTGAGGCTGGCTCTAACGGTACCGTCACGATGATCACTGGGTCTTGTATTTTTGGTAGATCAGATCTCACTTCTTGCTACTCATCTTACATTCTATTCGGAGCACCATCGGCTTTACAGCCGATGGGTACTTTATCTTATCCGGAGCGCCATCGCATATTCTATTCGATGCGCCATCGACTTTATAGCCGATGGGTCATTTATCTTATTTGGAGCGCCATTCTATTCCAGAACGCTATCGGTTCTATAGCCTATATGTTCTTTAGCCTATTGCTTGCTATCTACTTATATCTTTATTGGCTTTCTAACCGATGAACGAGTGTTACACCTTCTATTAGTAACCAGCCGATAGGAGGAGTCTATATACATACTTATTGACTATTCTATTTCAGAATGCTATTAGCTCTACAATCGATGTATCTTTCATTCCTTTGCCACCATCCGCCTACATCTTCATCGGCTTCCCCGCCGATGGAAAAGTGCTTCAGTCCCTATCAGTAACTAGCCGATAGTAGCAGCGTGTCGGGCGCAGTCAATGACTATCTTAACCCTATCGATAGCCAGCCAATAGTAAGAGTTCGTATCAGCTCATCGTCTGACTAACCTATCTGTTTATCTCCTTGTCAATTGTAGGGTCAAATTGACTGGCACACCCGCAACTCCATCAAACCCGACGAAGAGACCTCGAAGCCAAAGGAATTACACTGCAGCGAAGCAGACCTCCCAGACCTCAGCGTGTTAGTGCAACATCACATCAAACCTCCATCGGCAAACATGGAGAACTGATTCAGCGCCAACAACAATATATCCAATGGAATCAACAGGATATGTTTTGTTCCACATCGGTTATTAGAACAGAAAATCTAGGACAAACAACCAGAAAGATGGAATTCCCCAAAAGGAAAAATTAACCAAATGGAGATAGCAGCGCTACTAACTTCGTTCTGCAGGACTTGCTTGTACAAACATAGCAAGACAAAATTAGTAGGCACTAACTAAGGGGGGAAATCAATATATTTTGCCACAGGTAGAAGGAGGACGATGTCAAAAGAGGCAATTTGTATGTTATTTATCTCAACTAAAGAAAGAAAAGGAACAAGTTGCGAATCATAAGATCTAATAAAAACTGCAGGAACAGACCATAATCCCCAGTAAGCATTAGAGGAACTGGGAAGAACAATGCCGCTCACTCAAAGAGGCATTGAAGCAGCACGCAAAAGAAGATGTCTTGAAAGCACCCAAAGCCACATCTTTTTACAATTAAAACCAAAGACTGAACTGAAACCAAGAACCCAAACCCTAGAACGTCGCATGGCCAATACAAGAAGTAGAGTAGAAAAGGAGAGGAGGGGGTGGTCCCGACCAGCCTCGCCGGCGTCGCTGTCCTTGCGCTTGATGAAGCGCCGGCCTCCGCCCCCGCCGCCACGCAGGATGGAGTCCCACACGCCCATTTCCGCCGCCGAATCAGCCGGGCTCCCGCCGTGGCCGCGGAGGCTTGGCAGTTAGCTCGCTCACTCCGCTCCGCTTCGGGAGGAAGATGGGCGCAGCAGAATAGCAGATGGCGAGGGGAGGGAAGGATGGGAGGGTAGGCGTGGGAAGCGAGTTCAGGTGTGAAACCTGGGGACTATTTTGTAATTTTTTGGTTTTGTGAGGGTTTTTTTTGCTATATAATGATTATCTTTCGTGACAAAAATTGAGAATTTCCCAACTAAGTTAAAATATGAAAGCGTATTTGATTTTTCACTATATATGGCTCAAATAGCCACATGCCAGTGAGAGAATGATCGGCATGTCCTAAAATTTTGCCATGTAACAATTCCCTATTCGCTCTACTTATCTATGACAGCGTCGGAGATAGAGCATGCTCCACCACATGCAGCACTAGAGCAGTACTTTCTCTATTTTAAATTATTTGTTATTTTAATTTATTCTAAACTAAACATTTTTAATTTGAACGATTAATTTTTAAGAATTTATATAATTTAATAAAATGTGAACTATATCTTACGATAAATAAAAAAATCTATTTGAGGATAAAGCTGAAACAATAGTTAATTTAAAACGGAGTAGTACTTAGGACCCGTTCATTTCTATGATAAGTATAAATATTTTAAAATAACTTCTATATAAAAAATTATCATATTAAACTTACATGCAGTAGTAGAGCATAGTATTTAGTTACTGTGCTTAATCTGTTGGTTCTAATATCACCCACGCAAACTAGTATGGCAAATGTTCATAATATCATATGTCTGCAACCTGATGGCAAACTAACTTTCTAGCACCCATCACCTTTTTCTTTTCATTTCAAGGTAATGGAAGCCCAAAAGCCCCATAATCTAGCCGATGAGCGATACACAACCACCAATTTATGGATATAATCTTATGCATTGTTTTTCCTCTTCCTACAGAACTCGACGAAGGTTATATTTGCTTGTGTCTAAGATAAATATTTTATGAAATTGTATGAATTTGTGAGTATTTATTCATCGTAAGGCTTGTCGGATTAAAAAATTCTTGGGATCCACCACAGGCAGCGGCGGAGCCAGAAACGTATAAAAAAAATTTGATTGTAGGGAGCCAATAGTATTAGTTTTTGAAAAATTACAAAAAGCTACAGTAAAATTCAGTGTTAAATTTAAAGCTAGGGGGAGGCCAACTCCCCCTGTCTCCGCCACTTACCACAGGTCTATGATTAGATTGGAGGGGGGAAACCAAGCCATTATCTGTAAGCCAAAAAAAGAATTTAATGTTTTAGAGGTAATTTCTCTTTTGCCAGTACAAAGTTATAGTGTTGTATCTTCTTTGCATGACTCTTAAAAATATGTGGTCACTTTTCTAGATGCACCCTTCTCCTATGTTCGTAACAGTAGGACCCACTAATTTATCGGCCCATCTATCTCTTTAAATTTCGTTGGCAAGTACTACTCCGTATATTTGTTGTATGGGGGACATGTATGGCTGATAAGTCAAGATGAGTTCGGGATGTTCATAAGAAACACTTCAATACCTGCAAAATTACTAATTAGGAAAAACCATTTATTTCATGCTAGTATATCGATACTACTACTTTATAATTGATGAATAGCATCCACTCCTATTTAGGACCCTTCGAAACGAATGGTTGGCATATAATGTTCGAAGGATTTGTTTTTTTTAGATTTTATTATAGGCCCTTTAATTCATAGGAATAAGATAGAAATTTTTTCCATATGATTGCATTCATACAGTCAATTCCATAGGAAAATAAACAAGAGATTGAATCTCTTGAAAACTTTGGTTTGATTCAATTTTTCCTATGGTGTAACAAAGGGTTTTTCTTTTCATTTTATGTGTTTTTAATTCTAATAGGATTGGAAAAACACTTCGCTTCGATTCATATAGTTTTCTATATAGTTTTTCTATAGGTTTCAAATAGCCCACCAAAAAGATATGTTAGTATGGACTAATGTAGGAAAGTATAGGGATGAACCTTGTCTCTATCATTGGATCAAATCTAATGGTTCAGGACTTCAGATTGACCCCTACACTACACTACCAATGTGCCTAGTATAACTATAGCAGTTCTCTACACTACACCTAGCATTGTCCGGCCTACAGTACGTAGTATTGTGCAAGCCCATTCACATGGACTCAAGGGAGGAGCCACCACCCGGCTACCCAGGCGGACGCCCGGGCTAGCCATCGAATACTCTCATTAAAATTTTACTTGTTGAAAGGATTAAAGATAGAAATCCCTTAGCAAATACTAGGTATATTTGAGTTTGTCCTGTCTCAAAAATCTTTTTGGCTCCGTCATTACACGGACTCAAATTATCATGTAAACTGTAAGTAAGGGATCAACCCACCAAGACCAACTTGAGGACCTGCTGGGAAGGCGCTTCCTGGTTTGCAGCTTATAAACCAAGGCGAGTGACCAAAACAATGGAAAAGAATTAGAGTAAAACTTTTATACTGCTTATTTTAGTGGTTCAAAAGCCAAGGTTGGGTGACAAAAAGTGATAGAAAAACCTCTAAATTTATGGCAACTCAAATTTTTATAAAACCTATAAGCCGAAGTAGTAACTCGTCCCTTGGCTTGGCATGGGCTTAAGTGCAAGCCTACATGATCTAAATTGGCATCATCAACGCCATCCTCCCCCTTCACCGGTGACAACACCACTGCCACTTGACAATGCGATTAGTCAAATATATACAGCCAATGTTGATTTTCTTGTATCCCATAAATCTGAACTATGTCTTCACTCTTTGGAGCTCCACCATCGAGGCTCGCTGACCCTAAAGTAGAACATGCTCAAAGTTGATTCACCTGAACCACTGCTGACTGTCGGTGCTTATATATTATTGTATTAGTAGTATTTTTATTTGTAAATGATGCATCATTTAAACATAGGATAATTGCTCATTTGACGATGTTTTCAACCCTAACTACCGATCTAACCTTACTATTTTTTATAAGTTTGTTTACTTTACCTTGCTTTTTAAAATCAGAATTAACATCTTACCCTTTTTTCACTGCACTGTTAGATTTTCATTTAGAAAAAAAGTATTTATTAGCCTGAACCGACTAAAATGCCCCTAAGTACACAAACCCTATACCTAAATTTTCAATCCTGTGGTCCATTCATCTTGAGCCTTCCATTCATCTTGGGCCTTCTCTGCGGTGGTGGCGCGTGGAGGGTGTTTGTGGCGACGGCATCCTAAGCGGCGACAACGATGGAGCGGAGCTCTAAGGTGGTTCTCACGCTAGCAACGACACAATTTGACGGTGAATCTAGGTAGAGACGGTAGCCCAAAAGAAAAACCGGTGATGGGCGCTTGTCCCTTGTCTTCAATAAGAAGGTGATACCCATAGGCAGGAAACTAACGAAGACATGGACCTCGTGGCCCAACGACGATGTAGGTGCCCTAGGGGCAGCGGTGAGGCCAGAAGGCATCGTGGCTTCAAGGACACGACCTGACAGCGGTGGAGAAGAGGCACAGCTTGATGGTGCAGCCCTATCTCACGATGAAGACGGGTCTCCCGGTGGCAACACAAAAGGGAGCCGAAGGTACACCTAGGATCAATGGGGCTTCTAAGGACAATGCGAAGAGATGTGAGGGTGGCAGAGAGAGAGAGCGATGGATGCTAGAAGGAATGGTGCGCCGACGACAAGGGCCTATAAGGAAGCTTGTAGATCTAACCGTCGGTATGGTCATAGATCGACGACGACCAACAGGAAAAGCTAGAGAGCTCTCTAGTGGAGAATGAGATCTTCGTCTCGAGGACCCTCGTGCACGCCTACCTCTACTTTAGCCACGTCCCAAAGGCCTATAGGACATTCGGCGAAATGTCCAACGAGGACATGCCCACGTGGAACACCATGGTGTCTAGGCTCTACCACAATGCGCACATCTTCACAAGATTTTCCATGGTATAAAAGACAGCAGGGTTTCTCCTAATGTGCTAATGCTTATGAGCCTAGATCTCCTATTGCTCAATATGGGGATAGCTATGGGGTATGGTGGGAGATTATGTCAGATAAGAACAATTTGTCCCTTAGTTAACAGTCAACACTGTTATCTTGCCTTTGCCATTATATAATAGGGTTGACCATAATCTTTAATTTTCAAAAGCGGATTAAATAAGCAAAATTTAAAAAAAAGGTTAGATTGATAGTTAGGATCTAGAACAAGGTCAAATCAGCAATTGTCCCTTTAAGGATTGTCCGTGCATGCATGCATCCAAAAACTAGCAGCAGCATGCTTGATTTCGACAAAGTTTGTTAGGGGCGAGCTTTCTTCAGAAAACTCCAAAAAGTTGGTGCAACGGATCTGAACTAGATGGATCCCCGCGTGTTGCTGTGGGCGATCGACAAATTCCAGACCTCTTTGAGATAGCATAATGATCCAAATAAATTTAGGCTCTAAATTAAAATGCATAACAATCATATATACAATGTAGGCTCAAGAATAAACATTGCTTAATCCATGGGTCGTGATAAGTTCCTTTTACAAAGCTAGTAACACACATGGTATACCACGTTACATTGGGTCACTGTATTTGTATATATGGTTACAGTTATAATTCGAATTTGAAAACCTATCTCTGTTTATGTATGGACCACTTGATAGTAGAACTATGATCACATTGTTGATACATACACAAACCAGATGTTTTGGTTGGTAGTGGCACTCTCTTTCTAACTCCACCAGTGTTAAGCTACCTTTGGTGTCTAAATATAAGAGGTCCTAAGCTCTAATAAAGAAGGAGAATTGCGTTAGTTTTGACAAGACAATATAAAAACTTAGCTACTCTTATGGAAATAAAACAAAAAATCCCATTAGAACGTAACTCTCTTAGCAACACGTTATATCGAAACCTGAATATGGTGTTAAATGAGTCGAGTCATCACCCTCGTGACGCAACATATCATGATCTAGAAATGTTGTCAAGTGAGCAAGAATCGAATCATCGTATCCTTAGTGGTGTGCCACATCGGCTCCCGGGTGTGATGAAAAATAAGCAAGGTTTTTACACCTAACTCAACGGGTGTGAAGAGTACGAAAGCAAGTCAACCTAACTAGAATCCGTTTAGGTAGCTAAATTATAGGGTCCTTACGAGTAAGTTAAGAGAGGTAGTCGAGATAACGGTTAAAAGGCATGTAAATATCTTATGCATTTAAGAGACTAAATAAAATGATCATAAGACAGCAGATGGACAGTATTGGTTTTAAACTCTAGTACACAAGAATAACTTTAAATAGAAATAAATTAAGAATTTTGATTAATAAAAGCCTTAAGGGTGGTATGGTGGAGATGAGAAGGTATGGGGATTGTATCATCTTAGTTAAACTTATCATTAGTGATATAGTCTTAATCATAATTAGTGCATATAGCCATCAAATAAACTAGGATTAAAATGCTAAAAGACATTTCTATGAAGATTTAGATGGCTTGGTTAGAGTTGTACCTAGTGGCAAGAAGGTTTTTATAGGAGGGGATCTTAATAGTCATATAGATGCATTGAGACGGCAAATGGAGATTTTGGGTATAGTGGTAGAAATCTGAAAGGAGAGGAAATCTTAGACTTTGCTATAGCTATAGCTAATACTTTCTTTAGAAAAAGACAATCTCATTTAGTGAATTTTATTAGCAGTCAACGCTCTAACTAAATTGACTTTGTCCTTATAAGAAGAGGAGATAAACAAGCATGTATGGATTGTAAGTTGATAACTAGAGAATATGTGGTTTCTGAACATAAGTCGGTGCCGACCGACTTTTGCTTTTTAGTGCATGCTCGTAGGGATAAACAAGCTAAAATTGTAAGAATCAAGTAATGGCAATTCAAAGGGGAGACATCAAATGTCTTCAAATAAAGGGTTATCGAAGATGGCTCTTAGAAGTAAGAAGACGATGCAAATAACATATGAGAGAAGATGCAACATGCATTTAGAAGATTGTTTCAAAGGTGTTTGGAGTAACCAAAGGGAGTGGATGCAAAATTAAAGACACCTGGTAGTGGAACGAAGACGTACAAAAAGCTATTAAAGAGAAAAAAGATTGCTATAAACACTTATACCATGACAGGAGTAAGGACAACATGGAGAAGTATAAGATTATAAAAAAAACCGCAAAACAAGCTGAGTAAGGCAAAGCGACAGGCTTTCGAGAATTTGTATCAACGTCTTTCGAGAATTTGTATCAACGTCTAAGTACGAAAGAAGGAGAAAAGCACATCAATAGAATGGCTAGAGCTCGTGATAAGAAGATGAGAAATATCAAACAAGTTAAGTGTACTAAGGATGAGAGAAAGCAGCTATTGGTGAAGGAGAATGAGATTAAATATGGATGACAAGAGTATTTTGATAATTTATTCAATAGGAACTTTGTGTAGAGGATTCAAGAATTTAAAGTTGGAGAAGCTTTGAATAAGATGAAAGAGACCAAGGCAATGGGCCCTAATGTTATTTGATTCAAGGTGTAAAGATATCTCAAGGATATAACTATATTATGACTAACCAAGTTGCTTAACAATATTTTTCAATCGAACATGATACGTGAGAGTGAAGAAGTATATTAGTACCAATCTATAAAAATAAGCGAGATATCTAAAGTTGTACTAATTAACGTGAAATTAAGTTAATGACCCACACTATTAAGTTATGAGAGAATTGTCGAACACCGTTTGACATGAACAATACAGATCTCTATAAATTAATTTAGTTTCATACCCAGATCAACCATATAAGCAATTTTATTAATAAGATAAGTTATTGAGCGATTTGATTTAGAAAGCAGAAGGGCCTACATATGGTTTTTATTGACTTACAGAATGCTTATAACAAGATACTAAGAAATGTTACGTGGTGAGCTTTAGACAAACATAAAGTTCTAACAAAGTATGTCTTTCATCAAGTATATATACAGCAATGCTATGACTAGTATCCAAATAAATAATAGTAATATAGATTACTTTTTAATTAAAATAGGACTATATCAGAGATCAATCTTCTTGAGCTTATATCTCTTTATCTTAATAATGGATGAGGTTATAAAAAACATACAAAGATATATCTTTTGGTGTATACTCTTTAGAGATGTAGTGTTAGTTGATGAGAATTGGGTAGAAGTAAATAGAAAACTAGTGTTGTGACAGCAGACTATTGAGTCTAAAGGTTTGAGCAAGCAAAACTAAGATTGAACACTTAAAGTGTGACTTTAGCACCAACGCACACGAGGAGGAAGATGTGAGTTTAGAAGGCTAAGTAGTGTCTAAGAAGAACATCTTTCGATATTTGGAATCGATACTATAGATATATGAGAATATTGATACAGACGTTAGCCATAGAATCAAAGCTGGTTGGTTGAAGTGGCGCTAAGTATCTAGCATCCTCTGTGATAAGAGGATACCACAAAAGCTAAAAAGCAAATTATAGAACAGCGATTAGACCTGCTATGCTATATGGAACAGAAAGTTCGTATAAAAAAGACATCATATTCAACAGCTAAGTATTGTAAAAATACATATACTACGCTGAATTTGTGGTTATATAAAAATAAATTGAGTCCGAAACGAGTCATACAAGAATGGATTGAGTCTGAAACGAGGATATACATGATCGACCAGGGGTAGTACCAAATGAAAAAAACCTTATCCAACATCGGTTGAGGTGTTTGGCTATATCCAAAGGAGACTTCTAAAGGCGCCAGTACATTGTGGAATCGTAAGTCAAGATAATAATATAAAAAGAGATAGAGAAAGACCAAAACTAACATGAAGAAAGACAATAAATAGGAACTTAAAAAAGTAAAATAAAAATAAAAATCTGTACTTAAATAGAAATACTTAGAAAACAGCTATTGACATGACTGAACCATGATTAAAGGCTTTTATTAGGTTTTAACTCTAGCCTATCTCAAACTTACTTATGACTGAAAAACTGTCTTGTTGTTGGTAGTGACAGCGGCACCTCTTTTTTCCTATTACTACTAAAAGTCACCACCACACAAACACTGAATTGTAAATCATTGTTTGCAACCAGTTTTTTGCTGCAGTAAGGAGATGGGTCCTTAAGATCATGGCAACTGATATCTATGAAGCAAACAATATATTGCATACATGATTATTATCTTTGAAGTTATGGATGTTAAAACAACATAGGTAGTCCCCATATAGTCTATTGGTTTAACTCTTTTAGATTAGATGACTGAGCAAATCAAAAAGGCAAAAGAGTAGTGGAAATAATTCTTGCTAATAAAGATATTACTCAAAAGGTTTCGGTGTGTTCAAGGAGCAATTTACCTTTGGAATTACCGAGGTAAAACATCATGAACAGACATGATAGACTCGTACATAGCTTGCTTGTGTATCATGGCCACCACAATTATCAATCAACGATAGTAAAAGGTGCATTGTGAATATTAGGTTATCTTCCTAGGAAGAATAATATCAATCTGAGACAATAGAAGATGTACTGTCAATTGGAAGTCATCTTGAGCACAATATCAGTCCAAGACAACAGAAGAAGCACTGTGAATTTGTAGCCATCTTCTTGGGCACAATAATATAAGCCCTAGACAATGGAAGATGCATGGTGAATTTGAAGTCATCATAATTGATCCATCTTGACAATTAAGTTTGCAATAATCCTTTCAAAAAACAAAGGACGCATTATTGATCAATAGCTATCATCTCAATATTTCGAATGATAAAGAAACTAAGGATTACTGTAAATTACTATGTTTGAGTGCTACCATGGTTGCCAAGGTGGTTACAACAGCACATCATACCGTGGAAAATACAAAGGACGGAAACAGGGAATGAGTCAAAATTTTACCTTGATATGGTTAGCACGTAGGAGGAAAGAATATAAGGATATCCAAGGTAACAGATATAGTGAAATCAATCAATTGAACAGAAGAACCAAAATAACCAGCCCAGCTCCAGCATCCTTGTCGATTTACATGTAGATCTCTGCAGGGAAAATATGCCAATCTCTGCAAGAAAAATATGCCAATGTTAAGCATAGGTATCAGAAATTCACATTTTATCTACAGTAGAGAAGTGGCAAAACTGGGTGATTCATCCAAAGAGTGGAGACTGGAGGCGAGAGCATTGTCTGGCAGCAACTGGAGCATGGCGGGTGGTCGGATGGGCCTACACATGCACTTAATTAAGCTTTTTTTAGATAATGCACTTAATTAAGCTAAGCCTAATCTAGAGACAGGACAAAGGGAGAGCATCAACCTGAGGCCCAATGAACAAAGAAAATGAGATGGAGAGCACAGATCGTATAGAGCGATACCTAGAACAGTTGCCTATTGGAGATCACTTCGTTGGGGGCCGACGGCGGCACACTGGCCGAGCACCGGCCGGCTTCCAGTTAGTCAACCCCGTACCAAAAACCTCGCGTTAGGCCGGCAGGTTGGTGGCGCCAAGCCGCCGAGAAGGGGGCGGATGGGCGAAGGGGACGGCGCCGTCGAGGTCTCGAGGAACCTACGGTCGAGAGGGAGGCGGGGGCAGCATCGAGGGGAGGAGCCGCAGAGATAAGGACGGAGGTCGGAGGGGTCCGGCCCCGTGGGCCTGTGCGTGTTCGACGGATTCGGCTGGGGATATATGCGAGGGACGGGGGCCTGTGAGTGGAGGCCAGATCGTCTGTTGCCTGATGATCGGACGGCTGCGATTGAGGTGAACAGTACAGCTGCTTCCTGGGGAGTCGGGGAAGTGGACGGCAAAAACCATTATATCTATATGATGGTTATATATTCTGGAAGATTTTCTGAAAGATCATCTATGCTGGAAGATTGGAATCATCTTGGTGTACTACTATGGTGGCATACCATCTCTAATTAAGGAGTGAAAGATTAGATGGTGTTTACTCCTTAACCTCAAAAGATTTTGTGCATCCAAGTACATTATTTTTGTGTTGGGAGGATGTACATCCAAGCACCTGGCAATCATGACATATCATTTCCAATACCCCGGACCATGTGTAAACAATGAAGATAATTCATCTTTTTTAATTGATGGTTTTTTTTTTGGGAAATGTTTGATTGTTGAACGAGATTTAGAATCTACTCTTGTTTGAATTGTGGGTGAGAATTTTAAATTTTAAACTTAATCATGAAACTAAGGGAGTTTGTAGATTTTAGACGTCTTAAATTTTCAAAAATTTTTACTTTCTCATCCATTGGATAGTAATTCAATGGTTCTCATCACTACCTATCACTTAAAACAAAGTCTTTACTCTAACCTATAAAAATTTACAAAATTGCATTAACTAAACTTATAACTCATAAAATTTTACAAAATTAGATGCAAAATATTCAAACTTAGATAAAAATAAATAAAGCATAACCATGTATAACAACAAAATTACAATTAAATATATTAAAGTTGCATATTATATTATGTAATAATGCAATTTAGGTGACTGCGCTTGAAATATAACAACTACCTAAAATTAATTAAGTTTATTTTCATTTTTCGGCTTTTTTAATCATACGCTCTTTAGCAAATACCTAAGATTTTTTTAGACAATGTTCTTTTAGCTACTTTACAATATTATTATCATAGATTATTTACATCATAACATGTTTTCTCAAAACAAAATCGCTAGTTAAAATTACTTTCTGTTATACAAGTCACATATCTTTACTTGTAAACCAAGGACACGAAAATGCCTTCCAACGAGGGTTACATCAAAACTTTCCCATGAATATGTTTCACATATAAATATACAGCAAGATTCCTGCTCCAAGAATTTAAAATACCAGCTTCTCAAGCATGCCTTCAAATTTTTCCCCCAAATCAATTGAAGCCTTAGATGCGTCCAGTTGTATTGACATAATAATGCAAGTGTAAACCGGACCCATATGCATGACAGCATTTGCCGTTGTCGGACAGCTAGGGAAGAAACGTGCATCTGCGTGACAGTGATCTGCCGTCCTCCTTAACGGGACTAAACTCCAAACATATAACAGAAGTGATAAGCAGAGTTGAAACAGATACTTCTGTACACTCAGATCCGTAAAATTGAGTCATGGAATTAGCCAGTGACGGATGGTTATGTGACACAATCATATTAACTTAAAAAACTTAAAAATAGTTTAATATGTTTTTTAAGAAAACTTTGTATAAAATTTTTTTATAAAAAATACTTTAGTAGTTTAAGAAATATACTTATAATAAAATAAAATAAAATATTAGAATTTGTACAGCCGACGTAGCCTAAGTGCATTCAGCCTAGTACAGCATTGGTATTCACTAATTTTAAAAGTACACGTGCGTGTTAAGACGTGGATATGTATAGTCATGCTGCTGCTCCGGAAATATTCAAATGCGTATGGAAGATACGAATGTAGTAGCTTTGTGTTGCACATGCTAGTATACTTAATAATAACTTTTTTACAATAAATAACATATATTCCATTTCTATTATAAATTTTATAAAGTATTTCTTTAATTTTTTAATATTGAGAAACAACCAAATCTAAATTAAATAAATATTTTGTATAAAAAAGAAGTGTAACATATTTTATAAAAAATATTTTTATTTACTTTAAATAATATTATAATGTTTTTTCTATTATCCGTACTAAAACAAAGCACGGCATTCAGCTAGATGATTTTAAATTCCAGGACGTTAATTAAGAAAACAGAGTATCAACCGAACAACCCGTACCGTATCCTCCCAAGCTCGACAGAAACACCGTGGCAGACGCAGCTCTCAGAGCTACGCTCACCATTGCCGACGAGGCGACGACAGAACTGCACACACATCACATTAAAAAAATCGCCACGTGTCACCATCCCTTTGGGTCCCATATGTCAGCTTCTGAGCGCGTATCCAGTAAGCCACCGGTTAACCCGTCCCCTTCCCCAAAACGCGAATCTTAATTAATGCCCGCTTAAATAATCTTTCTTAATCAATATCATGGTTACCCCACCCGCGCTAATCACCCCCAAAATCCCCTCCTTCCGATTCCATTTCCGCCGCCACCACCTCCGACTCCGACACGCGGAGCGGACGGAGCACGAGCCAGAGCTTGCCCTCCGCGGCGGCGGAGGCATTCCGGCGCCGGAGAGATGGCGCTCGTGCCTAAGGGCGACCCTGGCAGAGGCCCGTGCAAGGACGGGGCGGTGATGAACCTCCCCTGGTCGGAGATGTTCCGCTCCGCGTCGCTGCGGCTGCCCAAGCAGGCGGAGGAGGAGCCGCCGCCGCCGAAGAAGCCGCAGGTGAAGGGGAAGCCGTCAGCGGCGGCGGCGGACATCGTGGGGCTGTCGCTGGAGCCCGACGCGCGGCTGGCGCTGTACATCGCGATGGCGCACGCGGGGCTCGCCACGGCGCTGCTCGTGCTGTACGGGCTGTACAGGCTGCTCGCCGACTTCCTCCGCCCGCTGCAGTGGGCGCTGCTCTGCTCCATCCCGCTCCGTGAGACGCAACGCGCGCTCGTTGCCTTCTGGGAGCCACCGCTCCGCGGAGGGCTTAGCGCCGCCGTGCTCGCTCTCCCGCTTGCCGCCGTGCGCTCCTGCGGGGACACGCTCGCCGACGCGCGTGCCGCGATCCTGCGACGCCCGCTCCCGCCGTCGCCGTCCTTCCCGCGCCTCCTGCGCTGGCTCGCATCCTCCTTCCTCTTCCTCCTCCTGCTCGACCGCCTCGGCACCGCCACCGCGCTGGTCCTCCTCGTCCTCTCCCTCGCCTTCTTCGCCGCATCCCCCAAGCCCTCCTCCTTCCTCTCCCGCGCCGCCGCCTCCCGAATCGCCGGCCGAACACCCTCCTCCCACGGCCGCCTCCTTACCGGCGGCA
Source organism: Oryza coarctata (assembly GCA_030770085.1). Taxonomy (NCBI): domain Eukaryota; kingdom Viridiplantae; phylum Streptophyta; class Magnoliopsida; order Poales; family Poaceae; genus Oryza; species Oryza coarctata. Next base: position 8,721,061 of record CM061472.1, read on the forward strand.
TCCTCCGCCACCTCAAGACCCTCGTGGCCGTCGGGCTAATGCTCGGAATGATAGTTGGGTTCCTATCCGGCACCGTCTTCTTCTCCTACAAGATCGGGCTCGAGGGCAAGGACGCTGTCATGTCTCTCAAGTCCCATGTCGAGAATGGCAACTACTCTGAAAAGATTGGCCTCAAGAAGTGGCTTGATGACAATGACATCCCCTGCTTGGTTGATCAGTATTCTGCGAAACTCTACGACACCGTCTGGGAGCAGATAGATCAATTAGCAGTGCAGTACAACCTTACCGATTTCACTAGCGGATTCCGGCATTTCTTGATCAGCCAATCAGTTGATCCCTCTGGTGCAAAGGGCAAGGAACTCATCACTTCCAGACCACACCCGTACTCGATGAAGCTACAGGTGATTGCGGTGCATGTGAAGAACAGGGAGTGGATGGAGATTTACAGGGAGCTGGACTCGTTCTTTAGGGAGCTGTTAATCACAAGGGAGGATTTGGTAGTGAAGGCCAAGGAGCTGGCGTTGCAGGGAACTGAGATTGCAAAAAGTCTGCTGTCTAGCAGCACATTGGTGCTCGGTGGTAGTGCCAATCTGATGTTATCCATTGCTCTCCACATTGTCTCTGGTGCAGCTGAGGTGCTCAATTTCGTGTCACAGTTGATGGTCTTCTTGTGGGTGCTGTACTACCTCATCACTGTAGAGGGAGGTGGGGCTACAGAGCAGGTCATTGATCTTTTGCCATTGTCAAAACAAGTAAAGGATCGATGCGTCGAGGTCATCGACCATGCCATTAGTGGTGTCTTGTTAGCCACTGCCAAGATTGCCATTTTCCAGGGATGCCTGACATGGCTGTTGTTCAAGTTCTTCAAGGTGCATTTTGTGTACACATCAACTGTGTTTGCAATCATCAGTGCACTTTTGCCAATACTCCCACCATGGTTGTCGTCGATATTTGCTACAGGACAGCTGCTCATGGAAGGGAGATATGTGCTTGCTATTGTCATTACAGTGGTTCACCTCATAATCATGGATTATGGAACTACAGTCATTCAGGAGGATATACCTGGGTACAATGGATATCTCACCGGCCTTAGCATAATCGGTGGCATGGCATTGTTCCCCAATGCTCTGGAGGTACTGACTTTTTATACCAGATCTCTTCACTTTTGTTCTGTTAGTTGCATTTCACCATTTTCGTTCAGACAACATTTAAGTGCTTTGAAGATGAACTTTTGTTAGTTCAATTGTATGATTTTACATATGGTATGAATAATCAGAAGCCATAATCTAGAAGAAATGCTTTACCTTTTGCATCTGATACTATAAGAATCTCCTACTGTGGGCACCAAAAGCATATCTATTTTTTACTTATATCCCCTCTTCATTTGCTACCTTTTTCTTGCTCCAAAAAGCTATACCTTTTCAACCCTATTTATGGATGTAACTCCAATCATTTTTCTGCTCCAAATAAAAGTATACTCTATCTCGGCTTCATGCCTATGATGTTATACTTAAGGCCCTGTTGAAGGAGAGTTTCAGCTGATCATCCGCCCATCTTATCAGAGAAGTTTTTTAACTAGCGCATGATTAATTAAGCATCAACTATTACAAGCTTCAAAAATGGATTTATTTAATTTTTTTAAGAAACTTCTATATATGAAGTTTTTTAAATAATCTAGTAGGTAAAATCTGAAAAGACTAATGTTTCTTCTAGGCTGCAAAAAATAGACACTAATGTGTTATGTTGAATGATTTTCTGTATAGTCTGTGTGTTGTACACTTGTACTCTGTACAGCATCTGTCTGTTTACTGTCCAGAAAATTCTTATGGAATCATTCTAGTCCTTGGAACATGGAGCATACCAATGTACTGGAGTGTCATTCTACCGAGCATCTGAGAAATGATCTTTTCTTTACTCACATTGGGTTGACCATTTCATGTAACTCTGCAGGGTGCAATATTAGGTCCCCTTATAATGACAGTTGTGATGGCATTGAAGAACCTGTACACAGAGTTTGTGCTTGCTGACTCAGAGGAGACCAGCAGCTAGCATGAGATGGAAGGCAAATTGTCCCGAGGGAGTACATGTAGGATTTTTACTCTATTTCCATGATGGCTTTGCCCTTGTACCATAGTTGAGTCTGCATTGCACCAGTTGTGATACTTTTCCTGGTTGTAATTTTCCCTCTCTGTAGTGCTATAATGCTACTTAATCTGCAATTGATCTTTCCATAGTTTTTGGTTTTGCTACCTGTGGAAAATCCCCTCTAGTTGATTGGAACCAAAACTGTACAGTACTTAAGTAAGATTGTTGCTATGGTCAATCTATGAATAAACTGCACAGTAGCATTGATGATTTGTTGATGTTATCATGTTATCTAGTTCTGATGCGCCTTATTACCTGCATCCAACTTCTGTAATTTTTAATTAGTACAAATAATGAAATTAGTCTTGAGGAATCACACTCTTTTCTTTCACTGTTGTTTTCAATTCGTGCTGTGCTTGCTGAAAGGTTCCAATATGGCAATATCAAACAGTTTGGAAGAGTTCATAGAGTCAGACTTGGACATCTGTACTAAAGACTCCGGTGACTTGCACTTGTGCTGCAAAAGGTAACTGTCCAGACTTCAGATAGCTAAATCACCTCCGTTTCTGCACCTACTCCAGGTTTGTGCTTGTTTTTTACTTTAGTTCTTAATGTGACACTTGAGGTCGCGGTGAACAATTACCCTGAATTGCTCCTTGGGGCAAATATAGAGTAATTTATCATCTGCCGTGTTAGCTTGTGCTCAAAAAAGCTTTGCAGCTTTACTTTTGATCTAAACATGGCTTCAGTTGATGTGGAGTAACCTCCTTTTCGGTTTTGCAAGAATTTATGCAACTTACAGGAAAAGTTGAAGCTGGAACAGTACTCCTTAGTTTTGCAATTTTTCCAACACTTTCTTTACGGGTGGAAATCACTTCATAATTTTATGTTTATATCCATCAAGTTGCTAAACCTTATTTGCATCTGAAAGGCTAATTATTTACCAGTCATGTTGTCGTGGTCTTGTGGCTGGCACATCTGTAGAGCCCGTACTTTTTCTAGAGGCCATGGTTGTTCCAAGGAATACTCCATCTTTTAGCACAGTTCATCTAGAGAAAAACTATTAATTATTGTCATGTTCTTCAAACTGTCCGTGTGCTGTGTCCATTGACGTTGACACAATTGCTCCTGTCAAACTTTCCCAGCTGAAAATTATTTGCTGTCAAGCTGCCTCTTCTTTACCCAGTCCAGTCATGACCACACAGCTGCAACCGCAACCAGCCATGTACTAATTACTTCTTGGGAGATTAAAAAAAATAGACTACACTTGGAATTTAGTTTTGTCCTGTCGAATTATGATTATAGATTTGCCTCTAGCCTGGATAATCATCGTGTCGATGTGTTGCATACTGTTAGGTGCATTAGGCACTTGATTACCTGTTTAGTCTAACATTTAACTATTTTCTAAAGAGCCATTGTTCTGATTTTAAATGAACTTTGGAGGTAAGAAATGTAATGATTATTCCCAGAAGAACCCAGGGAGCCATTCAAGAAGAGTTGCTGTCAGTGGTTGTTCCTTGCATGGACCCAACTTGGTCAATATATACGGCGATGGGCATAATTAGTCAAAATGAACTTATCCCTATTAAATAAAAGCAAAAACTTAGTGATTCCAACTGAAAAAAAAGTAAGCATGGCACTCCAAGCCTACTGGCAACTGCTCCAGATAATTGAAGCATGGTCAAGACCGGGTCCTTGTCTAGAACACATTGATTTCATAGAAAATAATTCTGTTTTCCACAGGAAAGAGAGATTTTTCGTGTATTCTAGACAGGGGCTCTCAAGTGTATACAGTTTCATTTGACAAACTCATAATTTGGCCTCACTAAAATACACTAATTTCACTTGAAAACAGTTAAAATCCCATATAACGCCCTCATTTGAACGCTATATTTTTTGATACATGTGGAATTCCTGTGCACACCGAAAAATTTTCCTGCCTTTGAACAGGACTTTATCTGCCTAGACACAAGAATTTTTTTTACAAATTCCTATAAAAATTTGAATGATTTGAATGAAAATCCAATAAAATCTAAATGATTCATATGAAAATCCAAAAGTATTTTTTCCATGCCATAAGCTCTTCCTCCCCCTTTCCAGATCCTCTCCTGGTCTGCTTATTGTCTTATTAATTAAAATTTTAATTTTAAAACATAAAATTATAAAAGTATTTTAAAGGGGTTTTATCGTAATTTATTTTATAACATTGGTTTTTAGTCCGCTAAAAACATAAATATAAAAAATTGTTCTTTTCATAGTTCATTTTCACGCCGTATCTGTTGTGTTATGAAGTTAGTACTCCTCCTTAGTTCTTAAATATGGTGACTATTGATTATCACCGTTCTACTAAACTTTTTAAATGGTTAGACTATAATAAAAAAATGCTTATGTGGAAGTTGTTATACAACTTGACAATATATTATCTTTAAAATATTTTTTAAAAAAAACGTGCGGTTAAATTTGAATTGTGAATAGTGCCTTGCTTTTTTTTCATATGGTAGTGGAGAGGTTGAAGTAATAGAGGAACCTAAGTAAAAAAAAAAAAGAAAAGTAGAAAAAGTAGGTTAAAAGGTTATCTATTTATTTATTGTAATATGAAGTTAGTACTACTTCCTTAGTTATTAAATACTTATCACTATTGACTATCACCATTCTATTACTATAACTTTTAAATGATTAGACTATAATAATAATATCATAGGCTTAGTTTTTAGTTTTAAGTAAGTCTAGAGTTGAAATTGTCTCAAATTAGTTATATCAATAACTACTTTTATTTTAATTTTAATGTTTCAAGTATTTTTTTACGTTAATTTTGATTTTTTTTCTATCTTTTTTATATTATTATCCTAACTTAGAATTGTGTCTCTATGAGTCTTCTGCCAACTTAAAATCTTTTCTTAATGCTATTTCTAGCCGCTGTATATATCATTATTTTGAACATTCATCGTACTAATACTTCATTAATTTCTTTTTCTAGACCAATATTTTACTCTATACAACATAGCATAATCGTCGTTTTATAAAACTTTCTACGGTATTCTCTTATCATAAAAAATAATAAATAATTGATGGCACTTTATTTACCCCATTTTGATTTTATTACAAACATCTACGTCAATATCCTCGCTTTGATTTAAATGGTTAGACTATAATGAAAAAAATATTAATGCTTACGTTGAAGTTGTAATACAACTTAACAATAAATTATCTTTAAAGTATTTTTTAAATAAACGAGCAGTCAAACTTGAATTGTGATTAGTGTCTTACTTTTTTTCCTGTGGTAGGGGAGAGGTTGGAGTCACGGAGGAACCTAAGTAAAAAAGAAAAGTAGGTTAAAAGGTTACGTACGAAAGTATTAGAAGATAAAAGATTATTTAATTTATTGATAATATAAATGATAAAATTAACCACTGTATATTTAAAAATCTATTTTAAAAACTAGAAAAAAAAGCTGAAAAAAAGTGGAAACGACCCGAAGTACCAGTAAAACTGTACTTCTGGTACTAAAAGCTAGCTAACGGGCGGAGCGGTTTTGAGAGTCGACGCTGACGCGGGGAGGAGACCCACAGACCGTACCAGTCTTGTGTTGTGTTGAGTCCTCGAATCATTTACATTCTCATTTTCAGTTCTTCACCTCCTTCTCTCTCTCTCTCTCTCTCTTCGCCGGCGCCTCTCAAATCAAAGCCTTCCGTGCCCGAAGCCGACCGCCCGCCCGCCCGCCCGTTGCTTCCACAAAACCTCCCGTGAGGAGACGCCGCCGCCGCCGGAAGCCAGGCTCCCCCCACCGCTCTCTGATTGGCCTCTGCAAACGCCCGCCGTGCTACTGTTTTTTTTGTTTTTTTCCTGAACTTTTTTTTTCATTGATTGGGGTTCGTTTATTTCCTCGCCCCTCCCTGTTCTGGAGGCTGGGAGCTTTCTTGCCATTCTCGCTGAGTTTCGTGGCGCTTTAATCGGGATGGATTCGTTGGTTGGTTGGTTGGTTGGTTGATTGATTGATTGATTGGAGACGGTGCAAGCTTCCTGCGGTGTAGTAGTGTTTCTTGGACAGAGCAAGCGGGGAAGTTCTGATTTTTTCCGTTCTTGATTTCTCCGAGCTGCTAAGCATTCAACCGCTTCCATGTTTCCAATCTAAATCACAAGCTGCACAGTTAAAAGGTAGGAAAGGAATCGCCGGTTTCTTGATTTTGAACCGTACTGACGGCGCCCAAATTGTGTTTCCTGGAAGAGGGAAGGAGGAAAGGCGTCGCATTTTTCCAAGAAATGAGGCTGCTCGTGCATGTGATCGAGGCCCGCAACCTGCCGGCGATCGACGGCAACGGGCTCAGAGACCCGTACGCGAAGCTGCAGCTGGGGAGGCAGCGGGCCAAGACCAAGGTGACCAAGAGGACGCTGAGCCCCGCCTGGGACGAGGAGTTCGCGTTCCGGGTCGTCGACCTCAAGGACGAGCTGGTGGTGATGGTCGTCGACGAGGACAGGTACTTCTCCGACGACTTCCTCGGCCAGGTCAAGGTGCCTCTGTCGGCTGTGCTCGACGCCGAGAACCGCTCGCTCGGGACGCAGTGGTACCAGCTTCTGCCCAAGAGCAAGAAGTCCAATATCAAGGATTACGGTAATGACGCGTCCTATGTTATCTTGACTTGAAGATGAAAGGATTATGTTGTTTGCAATTCATCCAGCTTGTGCTGTTTTAGTCGGTTGCCTCATGATGGTAATGTGTGCTTTTACCTTTGAAATGGATATACTATGATTGTTACTTATGGAGTGTTGGATGGGTAGGTTGTGCTAGTTTCTCACTTTTTTTTTTCTTCTTGGTTTTTCTTGGCAATAGTTTTCCATAACAAGCCTATTTTTGTTTACTTCAATCCATTTTTTTTATGCATGCAAGTATTTATATACTGCTAACATGCAGCAACTTCTGTAGGAGAAATTCGTCTTATTGTATATCTCTCTCAAAAATACCCTGAAGAGACAACGACAATTGCACATTGTGTTTCAGATGACCTTGCGTCACATTCTGACAAATCAACTGAATTACAGAAGAGATCTTCTTTGCCAAATATTCCTATAGAAATACCCTCATCAGTATCAGGGGGTGATGATATAGAAACCACCAAGGAGGATAGATCAAATGGTGATGCATCATTTGTCAACCGTCTGTATCAAATTTTCTCAGTGAAACCAAAAGATGCAGAAGCTTCAGCTTCAGCTCCACCTGTCACTAAGAGTAAGGGTAATTCGGATATTCTTGAAGAAACACCATCAACTAGCTCAGAACCTCCTGATAATCAGGATTATGAAACTGGTGTAACTATGTCCTTTGATGAACAACTAAAAGCCTTTGGATCTTGCCATGAAGGGAATGAAATACCTGAAAACTTGTCAGGTGGAGTTCTTATTGATCAAGTTTATGCTGTTGCACCCAGTGACTTGAATGGACTTCTTTTCTCATCAAGTTCAGATTTCTTGCAATCATTAGCGGAGATGCAAGGAACTACTGGTCTTGAAATTCAACAATGGAGACTTGAAAATAATGGTGAGGTCTTAAAGAGGGTAGTAAGCTACACAAAAGCTCCTACTGCATTAGTTAAGGCTGTGAAAGCAACAGAGGATGTGTCATATCTGAAGGCAGATGGAGATATGTATGCAACTTTAGCAGATGTTAGTACTCCAGATGTTCCATTTGGAAATTCTTTTAGGGTGGAGGTTTTAACATGCATAATGCCAGGGCCTGAACTACCTGATAATGAAAAATCCTCACGTCTTGTAGTCTCCTGGCGCTTGAATTTTATCCAGAGTACAATGATGAAAAGCATGATTGAAAATGGGGCTAAACAAGGGTTAAAGGACAGCTACAATCAGTTCTCTGAGCTCCTGGCTCGAAATGTCAGGCCAATTGATTCAAAAGATGCAGCAGCTACTGATAAAATTTTGTCTTCAGTACAACCAGAGAAAGAATCTGATTGGAAACTAGCATTCCGTATATTTGGAAATTTTACTGTTGTATCCTCACTGGTTGCATTCATGTATGTTTTTTCACACATCATCCTCGCAGGCCCCAGTATAATCCAAGGTCTTGAGTTTCCTGGCCTGGACTTACCAGATTCTGTTGGTGAAGTCGTAGTTTGTGGAGTTCTTGTTCTGCAAGGACAGCGTGTCCTAAATATGATTGCACGATTCATCCAGGCTAAGAGGCAGAGAGGTAGTGTCCATTTCTCCTTTTGCTGCTGCTGTTATTTTTCCTTGGTGGAAATTGAAACTGTATGTATAGCCCGACTTTATCTGAATCACGAAATAAATGAAAGTTCAGTAGATAATCTTACAGTACATGGCACTCAATGGCACATGTTACATGTACTTAGGTTCTATACAAGTGCTTTTATAATCCTTCCTTGATATGGAAACATGTTACTGTTACCTTTTCTCTTCCTCAACAAAATTTTCACCTGTTATTCTGGACATACTGCTACTTTATGTTTCCCTCAGAAAACCCTTCTATTGTTACTCCCATGATATATGCACATTTTAACTAAAGCTTGCTTACATGGCATTTGGGAGTATATAGGAAGTGATCACGGAGTCAAAGCACAAGGGGATGGTTGGTTGCTGACTGTTGCTCTGATTGATGGTACCAACTTAGCAGTAACCAAATCATCCAGTTACTCTGATCCATATGTTGTATTTACCTGTAATGGAAAGACAAAGACAAGTTCAATTAAATTTCACACTCTGGAGCCTTGGTGGAATGGTAAATGTTTGGCTCATTATCTTTTATTATAGTTTCTGCTATATAAAATTATGATGCATAATTTCGCACCATATCTTCTCAAAATTTGCAGAAATTTTTGAATTTGATGCCATGGAAGATCCACCATCGGTTATGAAAATAAATGTGTATGATTTTGATGGACCCTTTGATGAAGTTGCATCTCTTGGTCATGCTGAAGTAAATTTCTTGAAATCTAATTTATCCGAGCTTGCTGACATTTGGATTCCTCTCAAGGGTAAGCTGGCTCAAGCATGTCAGTCAAAATTGCATTTGAGAATTTTCTTGAATAATTCAAGGGGTACTGAACTCATGAAGGACTACCTAGACAAAATGGAGAAAGAGGTTGGCAAAAAGGTAATGCATTTATCTTCTCTATTTTGATTTGGGGGGGGGGGGGGGGGGTGTCATCCTATCTTGGCCTCTTTCCTTATGCAAATTCACCATGCAGATTGCTGTAAGGTCTCCACACACAAACTCAGCATTCCAGAAGATCTTTTCTTTGCCACCGGAAGAATTTCTAATCAATGATTTTACTTGTCATCTAAAGCGCAAAATGCTCACACAGGTAAACTGTCTTTTAATTATGGCACAGAGAGCTAACAAAGGTGTCCAACACTCTTGTATTGGTTTATTCTTATTTAGTTTTCTTTCTTATCGTGGGGATGGCTTCATTCATTTCATAAAATTTCACTATCCTATGCTGACAGCTGACAAAGTGAAGTCAGTATCATAAAACCAAAAAATCAGCTGTTGGTGCTGTTCCAATAATCTCTATTATCTTAAAAGTACAGTTGTCCTCCTTCCCTTCCCACCCAACCCCACGTATATAAAACCGCTCCAAAAAACCGGTGTACCAAAAAAATCTGATCAACCAAGAAAAAAAAATGAGAATCTCCACTATCTTAAAAGCACAGTTGTTGTCCTTCACTTCCCACCCCAACCCTACGTATCAAAAAACAGCTCCAAAAAACTGGTGTACCAAAAAAATCTGACCCACCGAGAGAAAAATACAGGAAGAAAAATTGAACCATGTTCACTAGATCTGATCATGTTGCAATGCACAGGCCTGTGACAAGTAAATATAAAAATCTACAGAAGGTGGTCACACTTTTCACCCACTGTTCAGTCCGAAGTTGTAAAAAGGAATGCATTAAAAATAATTCATCTTCTGCACCCCTTTTAAATTTAAAATAATTCAACTTGTGCCCCTATTGAAACAATATATTCAATTTAATTCATCTCCCATTACTGTTTCAGCACTACTGATGATTGGTCCCCAAAGTGCACAATAGCCTTTCTGTTATGAGACTGGTGTATTTCATCATATAGCCATATTACTGCACAACCGAGTTATGAACATCTTTTTTTGGGGGGGCTGAACTTGCATGGCAGTTGACTATTGTGTCTGTTGCAGGGCCGCCTGTTTTTATCTCCAAGAATTATTGGGTTTTACACTAATCTTTTTGGCCACAAAACAAAATTCTTCTTTCTTTGGGAAGATATTGAGGACATCCAAGTGATGCCTGCAACACTATCTTCAATGGGAAGTCCATCTCTGCTTATTGCTCTTCACAAGGGCAGAGGAATGGATGCAAGGCATGGAGCAAAGCAACTTGATAATGAAGGACGACTCAAGTTTCATTTCCAGTCTTTTGTATCGTTCAGCATGGCACATAAGTAAGTTCTACATCTTGGGTGACGAACATAAACTTGTCTTGTTAAGCACTTCTGTTCATTCCATGAAACAACTCCTTGCAATGAACCCGATTTGTTATCTATTTACTCACCTATTTAGTACTCTTTTCAGTAACTTGTTTTTCAAATTTCCATGGGCATGCTTTTCAGAACAATAATGGCGCTGTGGAAGGCAAGGTCCTTGACCCCTGAACAAAAAGTACAGCTGGTAGAAGAGGAATCAGAAACGAAAGACCTCCAGAATAATGAGAGTGATTCTTTCTTAGGAATAGAGGATGCGAAAATGTCAGAAGTATTTTCATCTACAAAGCCTTTTGATGTAAGATTCTAATTCCATCCTGAGAATTGTGTGCAATCATCTCTATGCTCCAGAAAGAATAAAAAGAAAAACATAAAAGTTTACATTGTAGCCAACTTGATTGTTTCATTAGGTATTGACATTCATGGACATATTTGAGGGTGGTCCTTTGGAGCATCAAGTGATGGAGAAAATTGGCTGTATGGAATACTCTGTTTCAGCATGGGAGCCAGTCAGGGCCGATGCTTACCAGAGACAAGTTCATTACAAGTTCGACAAGAGATTGTCACGCCATGAGGGGGAAGTAATGAGCACCCAACAGAAATCCCCTTTGAATGATAAAAATGGATGGCTTGTTGAAGAAGTGATGACACTTGAAGGTATTCCAGTTGGTGAATACTTCAATGTAAGTGCAATTTCGTGGCTTATACTATTTCTTTTATTATGTACATTTCAATTCTATGCCCTTAATGTAGTATTGTAGTCATGCTTACACAAGAGAGTTGTGTGTCTCCTAGAGAGTTGTTTGGATCTCTGAATTATGAAAACGAGGTTACATGAAATAAGTTTTAGTCCATACTAAACAAACCTCCAATATGGGTGTCAGTAACTAAAACCAGATTTTGATTAAATTAGGGAGCAGAACAAGGCAAGTCCCCTCTTTTGTTGGGTAAATATATGGTGGAAACCACTAATCCACTGTCTAAGTGGTAACTATGAAAACCAGATCATAAAAAATCTTTAAAAAATAAAAAAGAATATCACATATAGCTAAGATGATATCAGACAACCATGCAAATTTTTAAGAAGAAATTTGTCTTTGTTTGTGTGATATGAAATTGACAAATAGCAAAGAAAAAGACAAAAACCAGGAATAGCATTTTTTTCCTCTCTATTTGTTAACATCATATCTCAAACTAAGTCTACTTTGCTCTTGAAATTTTGTATGGCTGTCTAATACCATCTTCTCTATATTTTGGGGGTTTTTTAGAATTTATATAAAATAATACTGATAGTTTCCAAGTTTCCACCTGAGGTGTGGTTTCCACTACTGTACATAGTTTCCCCTATTTGGTTCATCTGACTAACTGAGAAGCTGTACTGTCAGCTGAAACCCAGCACTACGCCAATAACTACTGCAGTATTGACCATTGGTTTGCTCCTTGTTGGTTTCTTTATGATATCTTCAATCAAAATACTCACTGTTCCATATTATAAGTTATTTTGACTTTATACTAAGTTAAACTTTTGTAAGTTTTAATTAAGTTCATAGAAAAATATAGCAACATTTTCAACACAAAACAAATATATTAGGGTGGATTTAATGAAACTAATTTAGTGTTGTATATATTATTTTCCTTTTCTATAAACTTGGTCAAAAAGTTTGACTTTAATAAACCCAAAATATTTTATAATATAAAATAGAGGGAGTAAAGAGTACTACAGTAAGCGATAAATGTCATCCTGGTTCTGGATAATTGTACATTGCCATTTCATAATCTCAAAAAACACATTTATTTGCATATACAATTACTAGTGGTGACTATGGTAAAGATGCTCATCCAGATTCTGGAAAACCAGTACATTCCCATTGGACGATATATAGAAGCATCGCATTAAACACAAATGCATTTCACCTGAAATGGGAAAAGAAGGCAGTCTCAAGTTTAATTTGTTTCTAGTGAAAACTTGTCTTGCTTGCCATCTTATTACGACAAAAAGTGTTACTCTCCTTCTCACATAATTGAGCTGCCTCTCCTCTTACATTTTTACAGCTGCATATGCGATACCAATTGGAGCAGGTGTCATCCATGCCCAAGGCATGCAATGTCCAAGTGTCTATTGGGATAGCCTGGTTAAAGAGCTGCAAGAACAGAAAGAAGATTGCACAAGAGGTACTATCCAATGCATCTTCTCGCCTCAAGAAGATGTTTGGCCTACTCGAGAAGGAACGGTTACCAGCCAAGTAGGGACCCTTTTTCATACCCTGCGTTTTCTGGTGCACCCGTGTATCGCCCGAAATCATCGTCTGGTGTCTTGGTTTTGACAATATCTTGATCCTGATGCTGAGCACGAATCAGTACATAACGAGAAAGTTTCTTACTTCCCACGCAAGGCAGTGTACCATACCCTGATGAACATCTCCTCATGCAAGATTCAGATTGGAAAACTAACAGCAGAGCTAGGAAGTTGTTCCACTCATGAAAACGTTACTGTTCAAATGCAGTGGTTAAACAAGAGGTTTGGTATCTTGCCTATAATCTTAAAGATAGATTAGATCATTAGAAACTTTGGTCAGTGTCACTATAGTTGTCAGTTGTCACTCCCTTTAGCAACAGAAAATGATGCAGCTTCCATAGGCATTCTTTTTAAATTTTTTACACCAGCAAGGATTATATGATCTGGTGATAGTTGTTACGGACAAAAATTGAGCCTCTGTTTAACCAATGGACCAAGCCATACTTTTTTATGTTACACTGATTGATCTAATTGGTTTCATGCTTAAGCCCCAAAAAAAGAACATCTGGTACACCACTGGTACCCATGTATACATAGGTTGATCCATTCACTTGAATTTTGGTTGTTGCCGCTCGCGTTCAGGGGATTCAAAATCTAGCACTGTTGTAACTATGGAGAACATGGCACTTAAATTTATTGCTGGAGAGTATGCATATGCATATTTATATTTTATTACTATTTGGATTGGTTCTGTCAATTGGATGTCTCCCCTGAGTTATACATAGACCCTATTGGGCTAGAGATTCGGAAAACTAGTTGATGAGAATTTAGAGAGGTTGTTTCTTCCTTTCTTTCTATATTATAAGTAATTTTAGGTTTGTTCTAAAGTTTAATTTAGGATAAACTAAAATGACTTCTAACATGGAATAGAGGGATTAGTTACCGAGTCTCAAAATCTGAGTTGTTTGGGGAGATGGAGATTTTTTTAGTAGCTACAACCCACAACTGTCCGAAACTCACAATTGACCTTATAATCTGACGAATGAACTTAGGAGACAATCCTCCATTCCATCAAAACTGACAACCTCCTACAAAAACTGACAACTTGACGGAAGAAAAATTGTACCGAAAAAATATATCGACACACTCTTTTGACACGTACTTCAGTAGTTTTACTCTTATCCCTTGGGATCAAACCTAGGAGTAATAAATAAGAGTAAAGTATTGATATAATTAAAATTACATAAGCAAATACCAATTTACTTTAAAAAAAGAACAAAAGTTCGTAAATAAAAGCATAAGTACCACAATTAGTCTATAAATCGTTAAAGCTTCTGTAAAAGCTAGAGTAAACAATAAAGTGCCTCGTATTTTATTATTTGTCTTACAATATAGGTGTGAAGTTATCATACTTCGATTAAGAACCTATAATTTGTTTTTTAAAAAAATCATTAGAACTATTGTTACTACCCCGTTTAGCTTTAACACCGATTTTGACATCACTTAGAGCAAGTACGATAATACAGCTATCTATTGGCTAAAAAATTATCACGTCATTTGTAGCTAACGATAAAATATACAACATACAATATTATACTATACGATTTCTTAAATAAATATAGAATACGGTTATTGGCTAGGAGCCAGTTAAACCCACTGTACTATTTTGAAAAGTCTATAGATAGATGGTGTAGCTAACTGATGGCTATAAAAATGACTACATCAGCATATTAGAGAGTGCTAAAAGCTAGTCTTCTATCTATGCACACAGTTCCCACCAATAGTTATCATTTTTGTAATCTCCAGTTGTCTCCATCCAATACATCTTAACATGGACCCCACAACTTGAACTAGTAGGAGCAGGCTTGATGACTGATATTGCTTTTCTCGTCTTGGAGCGTGTGTGACTGACGGCTATTTTGTCACCTGCTCATGCTCTCTCTCTCCATTCATTCTGGTTTCAGTTCATCACTTTTGACAACATAAACATAATATATTGTACTTTCTCTAATTAGTAGCCCCTTTATTTTTAAATATATAATATTTATAATTTTTAAATATAATGTTTCACTATCCATCGTATTCAAATATGACCTCGTTCCACTTTCCTTGAAATTTCATTCAGAACCTGTTCTATCCCAATCGATGTTCTACCTCGATCTCTTTTATCGCCCAAATTTCGCACCGTTCTCCAAGTGATGTGTGGCACCAAGCTAACACGTCTGATGGCATTTGGCAACGGATCCAGCCAGAGTCATTACAGCAAATCAGAACTTCAGGACTGTCTTGCCCCAAGAAGATTCTGCTTCATTCGTACAATGTAAAAGGTCAAATCAACCACCAACAAAATATCTCTACTTGTAACAAAAAGGAACTCATATTCAAGCATATGCTTAGTACAAATAATAGCATTGAGCCAGTCTGAAGTTTGGTATTTGAGCAGAGTGAAACAAAAAGTTGGTGCCTGGTTACTTGGGTTCCATTACCATCAGCTTGAGAAAATAAAATAAGAAGTTTACATCTACCAGTTTATTCTGATGTGGTATTTTTACACATGCAGAGTTGCGGAATAAAGTCCGGATTACAGCTGATTTTACATAATAAATAGAGCAGCAGAAGATTTCACAACTACATCCATCCTTGTCTTGCTAATAGTCCAATCTGAAAGCATACCACCAAAAACACCACAGCAAGGGTAGGTGGATGCCCTGGTTAGTAGAAAGGAGATAAAAATGCAAGTGAAGTTTGTTCAGCTGTTTCAAGATTAATTCACAAAAGGTGGGGAGTAACTCAAATCGCTCCTCCGAAAGCAACAGAAGATGCAAATTCCCTCCACTGTACAGAAGAAAAAGTAGGGATAGCATCTGAAAATTTTCCAAAACATTCAAATCTTTTTGTCCTTTTTATCCCCTTGATTGCTCTGTTTTTTTGTTCTTTTTAGAGGGCAGGCCTGCCACAATTGTATGTAGTATCAGTGCTTTTCTGCCAGCCACAATAAGCATTGATTGATGCTTGCTAACCTAACACTGGGATAATTCTTTTTTTGTGTTCAGTAGCTCCTTGTTTCACAGAGTGGATCATAGTCATATGCTTCACCAGCCTTAACAAACCGTCCCTTGACTCTTTTTCTCACGTCCGCCCTAGCCTTGCGAGATGCATACCTGATTTTCTTGTCAAATCTGTCAAGAGGAGCCATGTCAAAGATAATCAGCTAGCTTTCAAAAAGGAATAGGCAAATGGTATGCTAGGAACATAACATGTTGGCGTGAGTGGCCTGACATATTAGAAGGTAAGAAACAACAAGTAATACATCAGTAGTTATCCAAAAGAATAGGTATTGGTGGCCCGTGGGTTGTGTAGCATTAAGTTATCTTGTAGCAGAAAATCTTCAGCATGTTTATGTGATACAGTAACCTACCAAAAACATCTTTGGTGTAAGCAAAAAGGTACGAAGTTAAGGTAATTTTACTTTTACCTAAAACTATGCTCAGCTATAGATACCTTAATGTAAAACCAGGGTAACAAAAACTGGTGTTTCCAAAAACTCGAAAATTTAACTTTCTTGAAACCACTTCCATGTCTTTCATAAAACTTGTGTAATCTAGTGGTTGCGCTGAAAAGTTTACAAGCTACAATTTCTCTTTTAGTTCTTGTACAGCTACAAAAAATTATTGTAGAGTTCTTACGTGGTTATACAGCATTACATGTTTAAGCAAACAAGAAACAAAATTAGTAAGAAATGCACTTACTTTCTTCTCTTCTTCTTCTCCTTGTACCGTGTGATAGCATCGTCTCTGGTAGCTCCAGCAAATGACCCCTCGGGGCCAGGAGGATGCCAAGGAGGCTCACCCATAAGGAGCACTGGTGATACCCCACAATCTTGGTAATCTCCAGCACTGCTCTCACCAGTCAAACCAGAAAATGAAAGAGAGATACTGGACCTAGCCTGCCTCACAGGTATACAAAGACTGGAATCACATTTGGCTCCTGGGATCAACATCCCTGAATCGGCGGATACTGCATTGCTGGTCACTGGCTGCATTAGCTTGGGCTGCTGAAAAGACAATAATGAATATAAATGCTGAAAATCTAATGCTACAATAAGTCTCAGGGGAACCTAAATACAACAAGAACTTCTGAAGAAATGGATTATAAATGAACTGCCACATTTGAATGTATATTGATTACAATTTTCAGTCCTAGTTTTGTTTATTTTATAAACACAAAGACCAGATACACTAGTTATGAACAACCTTGGACTTCCATCTTTTGCTTCTTGAACATGGGAGCTGTGAATATCTCAGTTGCTCGAGCATAATTACTTTTTCAATGAGGAGGGAAGGAACAGCTTAAGGGGAGGGATCTAAGAGAAGGATGAGGCCATGGACTGAAATGATAAGGTTTTGGGAGAGATGAGAGTAATTTACATTAATCTGAATGCTTGACGTGACTCCTCTCGCACAGAGATTTAACACCTAATAATTTGTCTTTAAGGGATAAATTTGACTCAAACAACCAGGTCGAATAAATGACATATATCTAAGAAATCAAACCAAGAGATAAGCCTGCAACCAATAATGATGTGCAGTACAAGTTGAATTGGTCAAACAAAGAAAACAGGAGTTGCGAGAAAACATACAAATGAATGTTACTGTGTACTGTAGCATACTTCTTAAAAAAGGATCCATTAACAGTAAACTACAAACCTCATCAGAGTTTCCAGCAGGCATTTCCTTCGTTTCAAAGTAACTGTCAATCCCAGCATCATCAAAGAGTTGCTCTGTCTGAATATGAGAGGTGCCAAATAGTTCCTCATAATTTTTGAAACTCAGATCAACATTGTCCACCCAGAAATCTTCATATATACTGTCTTTGCTGAACATATTTTGGTCTGCCGCATAAGGCACCTGCATAAGGAGACCATAAACACAGATTAGTCACAAATTAATATTTGAAGAAGCATGGAGCATGCACACGTGTGGGTTGAGGGAAAGCTGTGTTGCGTGAGGCCTTGTGTGTGTGCACAGGTTGCTTATGCGCGCACTCGGTGTGAGCGTATGTGGCGTGACTCTGTGTTTTTGTGTGTGTGCGTGCCCTTATGCTCTCTAAAAATGAAACATGGTACAATGGAAGACTGAAGTAAAAGGGCCTGAAAATTTGCAAATGCTGTACAGAGAAAGCGACATGTGAAGAAATACCAAAGCAAGTTCTCTCTGTATAGAATCTTTAAAGTTCTCCACACAAATAACCTAGTATACAAATCTACAGTCCAGTAAGATAAATTAGTACATGAGATAGATTAAAATGTGAACTTTTAAAAGAAATTGTATAAAGTAGTGTTCCAAACATTTTCCAAAGAAATTGTAACAAATTATTTTAAAAGATTAGCTGTACCAAATTTTGATGTTGAGAGAATAGGCATTTGTAGATCTGCATGAGGTTATAGAACACTTCGAAGACGAGCAATGACACAAGAACATAAGTACCATAGTTCCCTGCCAGTCTAAACCTCTCGATAGTCCTATAACTAATTTTTGTAATATACTGTCTCTGTCCCAAAATATAAGGGATTTAGTTACAAAATCCCTTATATTTTAGGACAGAAGTAAATATTTTCCTATACTCCATATTCTGTTATTACTCTGTTTCATCTATTCATATGCTGCTGAGTGGATCCAGATTACAGTCCATACACATCATAATGTTATTTCTCATTGCACATGCATGTATACAGTTTCAGCAACTTCTGCTAGCCCATATACTGAATCTCCATGCAACATCCATTACCTTGATAAGCTTATGCTTATGCACAATTAACAGTTTTTTTTTGGTATAGACATTTAAGTGAACTCACTTGCAATATCCATTCAAAACAAAGTACATACAGAAAAAATTCATGGTATATGGTAAAGTAATCATCCACTATCTTAATAAGCTTATGCTTATGCATCCTTAATGAATATATTCTTTTTTTTCTTGCATAGAAATTTAAGTGAAGTCACTTGCGATATGCATTCAAAATAGAGTACACAAAAAACATATCATGACATATGGTAGCGTAAACAAATGATAATGGCCAACTGTAGGGAGGAAAGCAGTTGATTATCTTACATCCATGTGATATGGGAAGTAGTATATGCAGCAGCAGAGGTAAATTGAGGCGATTAGTAAGTCTACATATGGAGGAACATGTGAAAGCCTTATAGCACCTTAGCTGTTGTCGAATCCATAGATCCACCCGTCTGATCAGTAGCAAGTGGAAGAAGGTTCACACCAGCTTCAGATGAGGAGCCTATCAAAGACTTCGGCTTGCCAGCAGTGTCAAGATCAATCATAAGGGTTGCACTAGCGATATCTAACAAACTGTTGTCCCCTGCAGCATTATCTTGATTACTGAAACCACAGTCGCTGATGCTCATCATGCTTATCCCTTGCTCACAATTCAGCTCAGGAGCTACATTAGGAATATCCGAAACAAATGCCCAGATTTTAGAAAGTTCTGAAGATGATGGGCACCCTGAGTAGCAGTTTATGGTCTGTCTCTTATGACCAGCAGCTGAAGACCCAGCACTATGCCCATTCCAATCACAATTTTGGCAAAGTGAGGTGTTCTCTACAAGGCAGCGGACCATGGCAGGCTGTGAAACACATCTATCACACAGAAGTGTCCTTGTATGGCGCCGAGAAAGAGCATTAGCTGAATGCACATTGCGGTCACACGATAAGCACAAGGATGCTGCATCTGATCGACAATAAACCATGGACCTCTGCTCCCCACAGAAAATACAAAGAGCACCCATGATATTAGCTATTGGCAAACTTTAAGCCAGCTTTAGGGACTATTATGTACCACACTCTTTTTCACAAACTTTCTAGATCAATCAGATTTACGGAAACCTGTACAGCATCATCAAACAATTATTAGAAAAATATTAGTGCCAGCACATCAAAAACTATTCCCACACTTCAGGATACACAACAATATTATTGGAAAACCGTATTCATAAACTAATATACATACATTTATGGGCGTCCACCAACATGCGGACATAGATTTTATTTTTTACTGTTTCAGTTGCTATGACCTAGGCAGAAATCCTTTTCAGTTTTCATTCAAACCAAGAGAAATGTTCAAAACAGGTAGCAACAAGTATGTTCCACTCAACGTCGTCTTGCATCAGCTATCAATAATATAATCTAAAGGATAATGTAGATTTACTTCCAAATTAGGACATATTACCGCCATCTACTTTAAGACAATTTTAGGTTTCAACGGATTCATCAATCTGTGGACTCCGCCCCAATTTGCCAACCAAAGCATAAAAAATCGAAATCCCACTACAAAAGTATCAGCAACTAGTCTTTGGAATCTCCTGCTCTTGGCACATAGTAGTACTATAATTTCAGCACCTCACTAATTGCTTCCAAGCATATATTCCCATACGTACTAAGTTTCCAAAAAAAAGAGATGTAGAAAATTATCATAAGAACCAAAATAACCCCATTTCGAGTCAACGACAATTATCAGTTTCATTATGAAAATAGTATATTTTTGTTACAATTTCTCCGAGCAACGATCGACAAACCGCATTAGTTGAACACTCAAAAATCAAAATAGGGGGAAATATATCAAATAGAAGAGGCTGAAATAACGATACAAGCAAAGAAAGACGTAGCTATCCTAGTCTTTTTCATAAAACCAAAAGAAGGGTCTATTTGCAGGATAAAATCATAGCATCAGTAAGGTAAACGAAAAGGTGAAGAAAAAATTGCTAGTCTTGAGTAACAGCAAGTACTGTAGACCTCCAAGCTCTTGCGCCGAGATGCACGTAGGATCATATGATGGCGAAGGAGAGAAGAAAGGAGAAAGAAGAATCCACCCCTCAACACCAAACGGATTGAGAGAAAAAGAATCCACCCCTCAACACCAAACGGATTGAGAGAAAAAACAAATAAAATAAAATTATTATACTATATTAAGAAAAATGTATTAGAAGTAATGTGTTATATATTATCTCTTAATTAATAATCTTAATGAATAATAAGATGATATACAATAATTAGAGAGTCCACCACCTCTCTTCTAAGTAAGGTAAGGAAGCTAATTAAACAATGTTTTAATGTTTTAATGGACAGGCAGGAAGTGCAGAAAGAAAAATGTTCGATGACATGGCAAAATAAATGTTATTTTAGGTGGGCATAGAAAAACACACCACTTTTGTATTAGGCACGCTATGTCTGGATAAAGCTAAAAAAGGAAAGATTTCAATAGCTATTACAAGCAAGAAAAAGATTGTACAAAAGAAAATTTTAGGAAAAAGATGAAACTTAAGATGTAAAAAACATGTCCTTTAAGAAATTGTAGAATTAGTCAAAGACGGAGTTCTCTTTCATTTTACTCCGGTTTGTGCGAAAAAAAAAACAGCAAGAACATGGTGACGATACATTGAACAATAGAAAAAAGCTGAACTTTTTTTATTTGATGACAACATATGAAGAATAGAAAAAAAATCACTCTTACGATACATAAACCTTTTTTAGTTGATCGAATAAAAAACGATCCCACAGAAATTCAGAAATATCCTTTGGCCACTTATTAAAGAATGAAAAGATTTATTTTTTGGTTGAAACAAGAGGGGGAAAATAGCCAATCTTAGAACAGTCGATTAATGTTACACAAAAGCACGCCTTCTAAGAAACTGCACATCTGTGGTTACAAACTTAACCGAAAATATCACTTACAAGACCCGAACCAAAATTAAGCCATACCAAAGCCAACCACATGAACAACGCCGTACACAGGAACGGGACAAAACCCCAAATCCTCCGTAAAACACCGATGCGAAACCCCAAAGACGACGAACCTCGGCTAGGTAGAGCTCCGAGCTCGCTTCGCTCCAAATCCAACGCTTCAAAACACAAAACCACACCACAACCTCACCGCTGCTCACCACACCACAAAATCCAAACGTAAACACCCGGACCGAGATCGAGAGGAGGAGAGATCACGCACCTGTACGAACCAGCTGTGGCTCCTCAGATCCGCCACGCCGAGCGGCCGGCGCGAGCTCTGTCTCCCCCAGAACCCTAGAGCGCGGGGGACACTGAGGCGGGCAATCAATCCAGAAGCCTCTGGAAACAAAAAGCTCCCCCAGGAACCCAATAAAAAACCACTTTTCCCTGTGCCGACCGTGTCGAGAGCCCGCGCGCGCGTAGAACTGCAGCAGCAGCAAGCAGACAGAGAGAAGACAAGGATAAGAGGAGAGAGAGAGAGAGCCCACAGCCAATAGCCGATGGACAGAGAGAGTATAGCAGCGTGGAGTAGGGGCGGGGGATGAGGTGGCGGGGCCCACCTGCCCGCGTGGGGGTGGTCCACGCCGAAAAGCACGAGAAAAAGCGCGCCCCGCTTTTTGCGCTTTTCGGTCTGGCGGGAGGAAGGGGCAGGACGGTCAATTCGCATCCCCCCGTCGTGGCTGAGGATAAGGCGGGAGCAGGGGGTGGGCCCCACGTGGCCTGGAACGCCACGTGTGCAGTCCCCCTCCCCTGCCCTCAGGTTGCTCCCTTTCGGCGAGCGGTGGCCTCCGGTACTCCGGCCCAAACACCACACCTCGCCGACGGGTGGGCCATGTATGTACGTGGGACCCACAGTGTCTGGGTGGGCTAGAGCCAGGCTGGGTACGTGGGTTGCCTGTGGCGGTACTGGTGCGCGAAATGTTGCCCCGCGACCGGCCCGATCTGACTTCTCGTCCGTGCCGGGGGGTCTACTGTTGCGGTGAGGGGGTCACTGACAGGTGGGGCAGAGGGGAACCGACAGACAGCGACATCACGCTCGCTGTGGATCGCCCGTTTCCGGTCGGAGTGGAAGCCGCACTAGCCTGCGAACGGCATACTCCGCCCTCAGCCTGCCACGTCCTCACGCCATCGTGCGTTGCCATGGCATGCTCCTACTACTACTAGTCGACTGTAGTGGAGCGTAGTATTTGCATTGATTTTAGAAAAAACAAAAGCTCAAGACGATAAAAAGCACGAGGATGTAAGCCCATTTGATTGTTCTAAATGCATAATATAATTTTGTGATAATATTTTGTTAGAATTAATAGGTGGGCTAAAACTCATTTAGAAATTAATTCTTAAAAAAATCACAGAGAGTCCCACGTGTAATATTAACATTTAGTACTATCTACTTATTTTAGATTTTAGAAGAGAGATCTCCTTAAAGCATAGTATTTCTCTAACCACTCGAGCAATGCTTTATGAAGAAAACTAAAAAAACTTATACATACACTTCCTCACCTGGCTTGGCATTGAGCTCGAACCAAGTTCCGCACATACACGATATGCGTGTGAATGGTCCACCAAGTCTGCCATTAGATTCTCAGTGTGTGGGGTGACGTGGAGCCATATAGTCTTCGCGTGAGTTTAGTTACGTGTTTTAGAGATCATGCATGCGTTGTGACATCTATATATATAAATCAAGCCACTGCCTACTCTATCCTATCCATCGACATGCATCGCCAACAAGGAAAGCTAGTTTTCAAAATCTTCTCCTTTAACATCCTACACCGAGAGAATGTGCTAATAAGGTTTTTTTGAAAGCCTAACGCACAACTACTTGTTGTTTGTCCACCACGGTGATACGTGTCGTCGTCAACATTTGGCACCACATATTGTACATGTTTCTAGAACTATGGATACGTTTTAAACATGCTTCGTATGTTTAGTCTGTTTGTTCATGTATAACTTTCTTATATATCAATTGAGACCTATTACTTTTCAATGTTATGATTTATTTATAAAATAAATGTTTATACTCCCAACATATTCAAGGTTATGGACAAATAAATTTAATACTATAAAATTAACAAATTATTTTTTAAAAAAATACTATGGTGATAATATGCACAACGTTAAGATTTTTATCGTTAGTTTGAATTGTAATTCTATCAATTTTTGATGATGCCTATAAAATTTTCACATGGCAGAAAAGAGAAGCCATTTTATTAGTGCCAAAATTGAGCTAATGTGAGAAAATTATATGGATATTGCCCAAGTTTTAGTAAAGCATTGGTTTGATGGAGAATGTTTGTTTGTTATTCTGTTCATCCAAAATAATTTCATCTTTTAACACATGGATTACCTACAAAACTGTGGTGTAGTAATTCTTAGTCTAAGGGCTCAAAACTAATTATTTTATTTGTACAAGCCTGTTAAGATATAAATAAAAAATAAAAACTGAACCTTGCCGCACTTTGGCACATGTGATGTGATTGGTAACATAAGCCAAACCTGTTGTGGCTCCACTTAAGTATATGTCTAGCGAAAAGAGAGTTTACAATTCGACCAGCATAAATTTGTTTGCACAGTGTGCTCGAACAACAACAACGGTTCTATTTTATACTATACTTTTATAATATAACAAAATAAAACTCTCAAATAATCTTACTTTTAATCTAAATCGTTTGCTACATCATCCTCATTTGCGCATGTAGAATATTATCGTGCTATTAAAAAACTGTGGCACGACAAAGATCTGGTTACCCACCCGTGCTACCAGACAATTAAAATTTTAGTGGTGTGCAACATTTGCTTGTCATGTGGGAAAAAGGTTTACGTAAAAAACAAAAGAAAAATATAAAGAAAAATGGATTCAAAATTAAAATTCGAGATCAACAAATTTCAGGGACTAAAAAGAGAATTTGATGTGCAATTTCGGCACCACACATGTTTATCCATCCGAGCAATGGAAACCGAGGCATCAATATTGCGATGCTACCCGCTTGAGTAGATAAGAAGTATGTGGCTGTAGCATCGATCGATCCGATCGTGTCTTTGAGCTGTACGGAATGAGACATGAAAGTCCCTTTCCAATAGTAAAAGGCCACCATCGCAGATGTAGACGCGAACAAGGCGACTGGTACTTGTTCTTTCTTTTAACTAATGCTTTTAAAGCTAGTTAATCTTTGATTACGTTAACTTTGAAAACATTTTGGTCATGGTCTCAAACGACTTTGGAAACTTTTGTGCACCGAACATTTTCTCTCTGCGCCTACCCTTTTTGACGAAACGTAGAGGACGAGTAATAACATATCGCCAAACAGAATCAGATCAAAATCAAACGTTACTAGTATTTAAAACCATATCTCATCAAAGGTTACTCCTATATTTTCAACATTTTTTGAGTAGTGTTGATACATCAAAGAAAAAAAGAAAAGTCGTCATTTCAAGTGAGAAAAGGGTTCGCTGGATTTGTTTGGTACGTGAAAGCTTTCTGCTGCTGTGTCTGTGACTGGTGGGCCCATACTGTAGTGGGTCCCATCCACCTCGGTAGACAATTCTATGATTGGCTCCCGCTTCCTAGGCTGGTGGGCCCCGCCGGGATCTTTTTGCTTGTTTGTTTGACGAATTTATTGAGAAGTTTGGTTTATCTCCAAGCATGAGAAATTCTCTCGAATTTTACCATCTAGAAGGTATGGTTTTTAATTAGGTAGAAGTCCACCTCAACTCATCATGTTGCCGTATGCTAGTTCACAACCGAAAATTATTTGTGAGTAAAAAAATTATATCTATATTATTTATGAATTAAAAACTAATGCTAAAAAAATTATAGTGAAACCCCTAAAATCAACTTTGCTTCAAATTCAAATTTTGCCTATAGCTAAAGCGATAACAACTTAAGAAGAAAAAGTTCCCTAAAAATATCTCCTCAAAAGAAGGGCGCCCATACACACAATGGTTAGAAAAAGTTGCAAATTGAACGGACAAGCTTAAATAGTCCTTTTAGTTGGAACATTTATGCATTTCATTTTATCACAGGCAACACGTGACTAAATGGTAGCACAACACTGAATGTGATTGGACCATTCACCATGTTTTTTCAATATGAAGGGTTTGGCTAAACATTATGTTCCTATGCTAAAACTGTATGTGCAATAGTACCACATGAGCCAACTTGTGCTAAAATTATAGCATGCTAGCCACAGCTTATTTGTGCCAAATTTGATGATGACAGCTGATTTCAGAGAAAGACAATAATTCCACACAACTTATAAACCGTTGGGAAAAACAATAGTTGTGCAAATTATTACCAAACATAGATGAACAAACTGTCTTTAGATAGTATTCTAAATAGTTTTGTTATGTTTAATCAATATATGATTTTGTAATTCACAGGCTTCTAGTTGGTTTAACTTATTTGAAGCAAATGCTAAAATAAATTTTATTATCTTAAAAAAGCTGCAACTTATTGATTTTGGAATAGTCATGGTAACATAATTGAGTTAAAGTTAAAAGTTTAATTTATGAGGGAACGGGGGGCGGGGATAAAATCCTGTACTCTCAGCAGGGTTGATAATTATTTTGTGAAATCAACAGGCTAAGAGAGAATGGCTAAGAAAAATCACATTATTACACAAGATATACTATATTTGTCCTAAATAATGAAGCTAGGAACTATAGTTGTGCTAAATGAATCCCAATACGGAGGATTGTCGCTTCAAAACCTCTTTGTTACACAACTGTTGTGCTTTGATGGTTGTTCTACTTTCTTGTTCCGGGTGGCAGAGCTATTGTTTTTAGGCACCCTCCGATACAGAGGCTGAGGCTCAGCTAATTATGACACTTAAAATTTTTAAGATGAGTTATTAAGTATATAATTAAATAAGCACTATCTATTATAAATATAAATATGGATTTATTTGATTCTTTTAAGAAATTTCTAATTTTTTTAAAATATACTATTTAGCAATTTAAAAAATATACTTATAAAAACGAGAAAGAAAGCAACTCATGTCATTTAGACATTTGAAAAAAAGGCCTTAGTCCGTATTAACATCACTAATTGTCTCTTATGTTATTTTTGGCTTTCGTTAACTTAACTATTATAAATTAAAAAAAATATATTTATTTAATTTTTTAAAGAAACTTATATATAAAAATAAAACCCACACTGTTTAGTGATTGAAGAACATATTAAAGAAAAAGTTGCTTAGCCCAATTGAATGGCCCTAAGTAACTATATCACTTTTCTAACAAACTCTAACAGTATATTTGATTGGGGGATGGATACCCAAAATCAACTCAAAATTTAAAATTTAAAATTTGGAATGATGAAGTGTCTAGGTATGCGGTGAGACAGCGGTTTCATGAAGCAAAACAAACAAGTTGGATATTTTGGATTCAGTGGTCCAAAGTCAGTCCTACTGTACGAGTGCAGGTCACAGGTGAGGCTACATGATACTCAAAAGTGTATGTTGTGAAGGATTATAATCAGTTCCTACCTCCACCATGTGTTTACCGCAGCATGGTATGGTTAAATAAATTTTGTTTAAATTTAGAAAATAGAAATTTTTCAAAAAATTACTACAAGTAGTATATGATTTGTAATTCAAAAATTTAACATAACAAGATGCTTGAAAATCAAGATTCAAGACTCATGGATATTATACCGTGACGTTGTAATCTTGAATATTATCGTTTTCTTTTTTCAGTGATTATTTAAATCAAATATAGTGGTTACTATACTATTGCTGCTTACCGCACTGAATCACCATCATACCGTGAGATTTGAAACTTTTGAATTCAAAAATTTGAAGATGAAATTCACGTGGTTTTCGGTGATTACCAAAATAAACTAAACTCTGATTACAATGTCATTCTTCACTAAAAACCTAGCATACTCCTAAAAACCTAGCATACTTCCATATTCTAAATTGATTTCCATTATTAAAAAAGGGGAAACGCTAAAAATGTAGCATATGTGCCTAGATACATCCAACATACTCCTATATTGAATTGATTTCCGTTATTAGAAAAAGAAAACGCTAAAAACCTGTTGACGGAAAATCAGGTTATGGAACTTTCGATTTTTGGCTCTAGGAAGTTTTTTGAGATTCGCACAGATGAGGGAGTAATGTTTTTGCAAGCACGTGGGGTGGAGGATCGAACTCAAGTAGGCAGGGTTGCAAGCACATGACGCTAGCCCCTTTATCCACGTATAGTTTTGAATATTTACACAAAAGTTATATAAAAGTTAGTATAGTTACAATAATTATACAATAATTATACTATAGTTATATTTTTAAAAAAATTTAGAGTAATTTTCGTCGAAAGTTGCATAGCTGGTCAAAAAAATGCTGAAACGTGCTTAGCTTGATCAGCATAGCGGACCTACCAGGGTAGAGTTTATACCAGCCAATTGGGTGAAATGGCGTACGCCTACTACTACTAGGCCGAACGATAAACCGAGTGCTTGTGGACTTGGAAGCCCATTAGCCCAGATATACCCATCACCACGTCAGCCTCCCCGCTCTACGATTCGCGACACGCTTTGCCGCGGCGGAACGGAACCCCACGAACCTCCTCCGCCGCCGTAAGTCTCTTCGCTTCCCTCCCCTCTGGAACACGCACGACTGACACGAGATTGCGGAGACCACGAGACCCTCTTCGCCTTCGCCTCCGCCCACACCTAGGCCGCCGAATCCCTAACCCTAGGGAGGGAAAAAAAAAGAAGAGAAAACTCGCTCGCTCCCCCGCCGCGTCCCCAGCTCGAGCCCCCTCGGCGCGATGGGGAGGAGGAAGGAGCGCCGCCTGGCGGCTAAGGCGGCCGCGGCCGGCCGCAGGGTGAAGCTCGACCTCTTGCTCGATCCCTCCCACGGTGAGTGATGAGTCCTCCGTCGCTGGTTCCATAGGGTTGGGTTTGGCCTCGATCTGGCGATTTCGTCGCTTCTGACCGCGGTGTGGGTGCTCGTAATTAATCTCTGGCCTGATTTAGGAATAGCTGATGGTTGAGAGCGTTGATTTGTCTAGTGCTAGATTGTAGGTGGACTATGCTTTTCGATTGAACTCGATTGATTCGGGCAGCACGAGATTGTTTGTAGTGTGCTCTTGTGATTACTTATCGTTTGGTGCGTGAATCGGTCCATTCCCAACTGCTGAAGCTAATCCCGAGCTCAACCTGAGAGCTGTCTGATTCGTGCGGTTGGGTTTGGAATATGTTGTTTGGCTGTTTCTAGTGTAATCTGGCGGTAGCGCATGATATAGATTTGAAAGAAGGATGAAGTGCCTAGCTGACAAAATGTTGTTTGGCCAGTCTGTTGGCTTTGAGTCAGCAGTATCAATGTTACTCTTAGCTGCATTATCTAAGCAGTTACCCACAGTGTTAACAAATAAGGTTTTCTAATACCAAAGGGCACAATTGCTCTCCACATTTGAAAATAAATATATCCAGCACAACTTCTGAATTGGCTCCCTTTACTGCAAATCTACAACAAAAACGTGGATTATCCATCATGTTTAAACACTAGGAAGAGAAGATAAGTGCCAACATCCAAGGAACGGTAATAAATACGTTGGACTGGGACAAGTGAAACTGCACTGAACCTAGATAACACAAAATCATGTATAAAAGCAGCACATAAACACATAAATATAACTTAAATGGTGCTTCTGATGTTTTTGCCATAAAAAAGAATAAATAGTGTTGGGTTGTTTGCGGCGATGTCTTGGGCAATGAAAAGGTTCGGTGGTGAAGGCAGATGCGATTTTATATTGAACTAATGAAATTATCCACATGTGAAATGGGAGGGGGAAAACCTCATATAGCAGTGAGAACAAGGAAAAGTTTAGTTTGGGTTCAGGAAGGAAGGTTGATAAACAAATTAAATCGATGTTTATATAGTAGAGGTGTAATTCTTGGATACGTTTCCTAGTTTTTTAAATTAACGACGAAAGGGGTAATAAGGATAGCAATACATGCTTGTAAGTTGTAACAGTTTAGTGACCAAATGTGTAAGAGATATTAAATTAATACATGCCCATAGAAGCATTCTGATATATTTGTGGTGTATATTTTTGATGAAAAGCTGACTGCTGCTATGGTATTTTGCAGGGGGAACACCTTTGAAAGAGGGAGAGCGAGGGGAAAATCATGACCAACAAACTGGGGTTCCCACTTCACCATCTTCTTCAGGTGGGTTTCATCAGTTTCCTTCCAAGGGATTTGTAAAGAAGACATGCCTATGGAACCTAAATATGGTGGAAATTTGGAATTTTTGTACAAGTATATATATTGCTCCAAATATTTGGTTGAGGCACATGTAGGGCTCTGGCCTGCAAGGAACATTGAGTAAATTCTTCAGACTGGGCTGCTACTGTCAAAATTGAGTAAATGCCTATGGGTAATTTCTCTTTTGGCAGCCTCTAAGTGTGCGGATCAGAATGTGATTGTTGCCTCCTCGGTTCGTATGTCTCTTTCTCTATAATTCATCTCCTAACCTGGTTCTTATATTATTGCCAGGCTGATATACTGCAAGTAACATAGTTTTAACCAATTTGCACCACTTGTTTGACTTATATTATACGACTACTATGTATCTTCATATGTGCTTCAGAATAAAGTTCAATGCAGATTGCCACATGCAAGCTATTGCAATTTTACTGATCCATTCTTATTTTCAGATAAGAAGGAGAATCCTCTAGCATTGCTTGGGCAATATAGTGATGATGAAGAGGACGAGGAAGCAGCAGATCAACCCAATGATAAAACTGAGGGTAATCCTGCAGATGCAGGTGATAAGGTAACTCAAGCTTTCATTTTGTCTTCTCTTTATCCATTTCTTTGGGTCTATCTACAGCTTTGGTTTCATCTTATGAGCCCTTGAACTTAAGCTTATACTAGTTTTATACTATATAAAGACTCAAATAAGCTGGAGCCTATGAAATGGCTTATAAGCTAATACTCCAATAAGCTAGCTTTTGTGGGGGAAGTTTTGCTTGGCCAACAGGCCGCCCTGTTTGGTACAGCTCCAACTCTGCTATTGTTGGAGTTGGATATCTCTAGCTCCAAAAAAGATCTTGGAGTTGGAGCTGGGCCTAGATTAGGGCTGTTAGGGTGAGACGTTTTGTTCACATTTGAGACTACAATTAGATGATTAAATTATATTGTTTTAGCTTACAAACTCTATTTTCTGGAAGAATCCAGGATTTGAAGCCATGCCAAACAGGCCCTTCGCCTATTCTTAGCAATTTATTTTCCTGTACACTAGGAAGCACTCATGTGATGCTATCTTGTCACATTTGTGGTCCAACTATATCTCTTTTGCTTGAGAGTTAATTTTATGATTGAAGAGTTTGAGCACGCTTGGCCTCATGGTAACAATACTTTGCTTGTTTCAGATTACTCATGAACGTGGTGACTCGGCTGGGAATGAAGGCGATGCACAAAGTGATCTGGCTGGTTCTGCTAGTGTCCAACAAGAGTTAACTGAAGCTGATGATAAGAAGTGCACTGGAAATATTGCTGAAGAAAATGTTGTTGCCCTGAAGCCAACTCTGGAAGATGGGACTGCAACAGCAACTGAAGCTATTCCTGATTCATCTGGGTTGCAAATTGTTGGTGACATTGGTGGGAATTGGAAGTCTATAATGCATGAGCAGAGCAATCAGTGTTACTATTGGAACACAGTTACTGGAGAAACCTCTTGGGAGATTCCTAATGGATTAACTTCTGAAATTGCAGCTGACAGTGTCACTTCTGCATCTGCTCCTACTCATGTAGACTACTCTATGGAAGCACAAGCACATGTCCTTACCCACAACGCTGTGGAAGCTTATCCAAGTGATATGTCTGCGCTAAATGGTTCAGTGGCTTATGCTACTTTGGGAACGGGACAGCCTACTCATGATGCTTATGCTTATGCTGGAGCTGTCACTAGTCATGAATCAATGGACATTGATCCTTTGCAGCTTGCAAGATATGGTGAGGATTTGCTGCAAAGATTGAAGCCACTAGAAAGGTGCTTGCTATTATTTTTCTGCCATTTACTTCTTCTTTCAAGCATTATTCCACACCTTGAACTTTATAACTAAACTTTTGTCATGCTGCTTCTGTTGTAGGTTGCATGGTTCCATTTACAATGTTGAATTGATAAAAAGAGAAATTGAGATACGAATATCAGACTGCAATGCACTTTTGTCGTATGGATCTTCTTTGCTTCCATTGTGGTTGCATGCTGAGGTACACCTTAAGCAACTAGAATACTCAGTTTCCAAATTGGAAGCTAGTTACTCTACTACTGAACCTAGACATCTAGAGACAGCAGACACAGAACACAAAACACCTAATGAAGCTGAAGTGATGATGCCACCCTCCAATTGTGAGGATTTGAAATCTGAGGTGAGCACTGGCTCTACGATGGATGGAAATGTTAAAAATGAGGAGCCATTTTCAACATCATCCATTCAGAAATCAGAAGAAAACGATACCACAGCAGTCCTGTCAAAAATTGAATTGGACAATGATGAAGATATGGATGTGGATATGGAGGTTGACGATGACAATGTTGAAGAGCATAAGCACGTTAGTTCCATGCCTAGTAAGGAGCATCCTCCATCAGAGCATGTGCAATCACTGACTTTGTTATCATTGGATGGTTCAGCTGCACCCCTAGAGGATAGCAACATTCCTCCTGCACCACCAGAAGATGAATGGATTCCACCACCACCACCTGAGAATGAACCAGTTCCTCCACCTCCTCCTGAAGAGCCTGCTGTGTCACGTGTTTGTACTGAAACAATTCCACAGACCTATGTAGATCAAGCAAACTTGGTCTATACAGTTCCTGGAATGGAGTACTATGCTGCTGCAGGTACAGAAGGTACACATGCCAGCTATTATATGCAAACGAGTGAGACTCATGTTGTTCAAGCACACCAGAATGGTTACTATGCACCAGTATCTGCAAGTGGCATATCTATTCCTGTTGATGCCACATCTGTTGCTCCAGTACCTGTTTCTTACTATAGCTATCCTTCAGTCACTATGGCTGCCACTGGAGAAGCAGCTGAGCCTTCTGGATACTATGCGGCATCAGTCTCTGCCACTTCTAGCAGTGTATTAGATAACAGAACAAATTCTTCCAATCTTGCTCCTGCGAATAGTAGTTTGCATCCCAGGGAGTCTGACAGCATCATATCCAAGGAGGCAAAAATTGCATCTTTGAGCC
This sequence comes from Oryza coarctata, assembly GCA_030770085.1. Classification (NCBI taxonomy): domain Eukaryota; kingdom Viridiplantae; phylum Streptophyta; class Magnoliopsida; order Poales; family Poaceae; genus Oryza; species Oryza coarctata. Next base: position 8,753,864 of record CM061472.1, read on the forward strand.
AACTTGTGGGAGCAACATCAGCATCAGCTTTCTTACAGGGAAGTTCTACACAGGCTTCTACAAGTACCACGAGTCAGAGCAAAGGTAATTCTGTTATTCCTCATAAAAACACTAATATACTATCTTTTTTATTGTTCCTACATGGAAAACATTGTTTAACCTTTTGCTGTGTTCTGCAGTTCGTAGCAAGAAGCGAGCTGTTGCTGTTGCAACATCACTGAGATCTAATAAGAAGGTTTCAAGTCTGGTGGATAAGGTAGCACACTATGATGAACCTCCTATAACTGTTTGCAAGCATCGTATCTGTTCACAACATGTGTAATTGCTAATTGTTTATGTACTATATACCTGATGGAGTGTATGGAGATAGTAAAGTCCTCAACTGTCTCTTTCAACAAAGAGCTAGAGCAGCTTAAACTTGTTTCTTTCCTTCTGTCAAATAGAGGTTATGCTGAAAAAGATCCTGAAAACATCTTAACTATGTGCTTCCTGATTTATTTTTCTCATTTTCATCATTTCTTAGTTTAAAGGCAGATCAATCTGTTTACATGGTAAGGCATAAAATGAGGTGAGTATTGATGTGCATATAATTATTTCTCCACCAATTTCACTTTGCTAAAACAACTGCTTGTGTTCTTTCTTATAATAGTGGATAGCTGCTAAGGAGGAGCTTCGTGATGAGGCGGATGAAGAACCTGAAAGTGCTTTGGATGCATTAGAAAGAAAGCGTCAAAAGGATATTGATGTAAACTTCTCTTTCTCCTGACAAAACATACATGAAATATTTTTGAAGTTGCCAACTCATTTATGTTCCATTTGTTTCAGGAGTGGCGCAAGCAACAGATAGCCAGTGGTGAAGCTCAGGAAAACGCCAATTTTGTTCCCCTTGGTGGTGATTGGTATTGTTTACATACTCTGTGATAGTTTGATTTTAATAACTTCACTAATTTACCAGTTAACACCTACCACATATTACTTCTGGCTGCTGTCATGGCTATTTTGTTTTATCTTGTGTTTGCAGTATTACCATATCTGATCTGTCAGTATTTTTTATATGATAATCATTTGTTCTTTTGTAATGTACACTAGCTTAATATGTTTTAGGTGCCTGCTTTTGAGGGTTTGGATGCATGTGTAAGACTACAAAAAAAAAACGATGCATGAACATTTTTTTATGTATAATACCTGGTGCATGGTTGTTGTGGAGAAGAATACACACTAGGCAGCCTTCATAGCTCAGGTGCCAACTCATCAGCTAGGAAACATACGTTAATTAAGGAAATGGAGATATAGCAATCCAATGTAATTAGACTATGAAATAGATGACGTAAAGGATGATTCATTATTTGCCCCTATCAAATTTACGTGATCTCTTATTTGTCCCTGATGTCTCACCGGATCCATGTCATTGTGAGAATGAGGGGGAAATAAGGGATTGGGTCATCATTTTAGGGGCAAACAAGTATTTTATCCCAACTTGAAATAGGTAGAGATCATATCTGATTCATGCGGCCAAACTGCTGCTGGTTCACAACAATGTTCTCTGCTTGCTACCAGTGATAGCTGGTTTGATGACTGCCGAAAAACTGAACTGCTTTGGGCTAGTTAGTTTTCTTTGGAGTTTGTTGGATTCAATTCGGAGTGTTTTGTTGAAACAGCTGGAAACCATCTCGGAGATGCCCAATTAGACCTCCAGCTGGTTTCTGGAACTTGGCCATATATGTACTCTCTCTGCCTTGAAAAGATGTCAGAGTTGGACACGTTTCAATTCAAACCTTAAAAACTTTTTGAACACCAATATCTTTTCGACTATTTAGATTGGATGTATAAAAATAGTTGTGTTGATTTGCTTTGAAATAAGTTGTGGGTAGACCTTGGAATCATGCCACCAATTTACCAATTAAGATTACATGTGCTTTTTGTTTTTTTGTGAATTGTTTAGTTTAATATGGCAAGTTTTAAGTTTTGTACAACAAAATGCTATAGAAGTAGGTACCCAATGGGAAACTTTTGACTAACTGGGAAGTGGGAACCCAGCTACCAATGTTTTGAGGGAGTACGTGGGTTTTTCTGTTGCATATATTGCAGGTTCTTGTCTTGAGTTTGAGCTTTATTCTTTTGTGCAGGCGCGATCGGGTGAAACGCAGGAGAGCGGAAGCAAAAAAGGAGGCAAAGAGGGAGACTATTCCTGCACCAGTGAATGCCACTGATCTGCATAAAGGACAACCTGATCTTGCAGAGCTCTCCAAGGGTCTTCCTTCTGGATGGCAGGTTAGTACAATTTTTACTGTCATTTTTATTGTGACTAGAGATACATCTAGAATAAAATCCATCATGCAACTTGCAAGACATGTCTTTTTTGGTTTTCTGATGACAATTCAAATATGTGAACACACGCTAAGTCTTCAGACCAGATCATGTATTCTTTCCTCCAGTATTGTGCCATGATAGCCTTATTTTATGTTCCATTTATGCCCGTTAAAATGGAAATGCTGACTTTTCCATTGTTGACAGGCATACCGGGATGAATCTACAAAGCAGGTGTACTACGGGAACAGCCTCACATCAGAGACGACATGGGATTGGCCTACCAAGTGAAGATAGAACTAGGAAGTCTAGAGCATGTTTTGCAGTTTCTGGTTGGGTCAACTGCCAATCCAGTTATTCCCCTCTTCAGCCTCACATCAGAGACGACATGGGATTGGCCTACCAAGTGAACGTAGGACTAAAGTCTAGAACATGTTATGCCGTTTCTGGTTGGGTCAACTGCTAATCCAGTTATTCCCCTCTGTAGATAACTAGATATCCTCTTCCCTCTAAAGAGCGAAGATACTGTAGCTTGCATATGTTGAGGTAAAAAGTTTTGTATGTTTGAAAATTTCCGTGGAACGCTTTCTTCCATGTTTGCGATGGTAGAGCTGCAAGAGTTTCTAGTCTTTTGGAATGTTGCATCAGTATCGACCACATCCACATGCCACTTGCTCTCCCAAGTAAACAAAGAGCGGAATGGCCAGCTTCGTTTCGAAGTCATCTGGCAATTTTATTCAGGATACATCATTCATAGTGCATCTTTCAACTTCTCAATGTACCGTAAACATATTTTTTTGATCTACGTACGGTGCTGAAAAAATGTCCAAGCTTCTATGCAGAATGGGATGGATGCTTTCATTACTTCCTACATAAACAAGCAAATTTAACAACGAAGCCGGTCTAGATGATGCAATTTTGGCAAAACCTTTTCTCGGTCATGCAAATCTCACTTACGATGCTTTATCAGTTTCATAGTCAGGTTTGTGGCAGGATGATGTGCATTGCTGCCACTGAATAGGCTTGCTGCTCAAGTAAAAGAAGATGGAACGCGCTTCTTGATCACAGTCAATCGAAATACTTTCTGCGGTCAGCACAAAGAAAACATGGCCTTCATCTCAGGAAGTTTCACATCACTTTCAAATTCAACGCAGCAAAAGGAAAATTGTCAAAACAATATGGGCGATAAACACACTATTAAACATATAACTACTCAACCTATTTTACAGCATTAAAGTAGGAGTTATTACATTCTTAATTTTGATTTCCTCAATGGATAAATAGTGAAACAACCCATTCAGACGAAATGGACAAACATTGTGAAGAAGGTGTAGCTTCCAATTTTTTAGCATGACAAAAGGCTCTCGGCTACACCGAAGAAAAACCAGAATATGCCTCCAAGGCTTACTAAGTTGTCAGCTGCCTAAAATTGATCTTCAATTTTCACGACTATAGGATTAAGACAGGCATCTTTCTACTCAAATAGGTTAATACTAACAGGACATGCACATATTTGATAGTCTTAAGTCATTGATCTTGATCTATCTTTTTGCTATATACTCCTATAGCAATAGTCACGTGTATACTAAATAGAACAATTGTAATCATTATAAATGTAAAAGATACTATTGCACTAAGACAATCTGCTTATCCGAGGAAATATAGCTAATCAAAGAACAGCAGCACAACCATGCAAACAATCTAACAACAGAATCAAGTCCAGAAGCATCTTACTTTTTATATCGTTTCTTAGAACCACATGGGCACATAGCATTTCTACTTATCTGTCCATTCTTTGCCAGATTAGATCTGCCAACTTCCAGTGGTGTAGAACCCATTAGATTTTTCACCTACAAGCACGATATGATTACAATGATTCAGCATGACTGCAAGAAGCTACCATATGGCATAGTCTCATTCAAGACGACAATAAAAAAATCAGTATCCTGATCTAACAAGTAATATGGTACACTAACTTTTACCATGTCCTTAAACAAAGAATCATGCAGCAATTTCTACTCTTTCTTAAATATTGTTCAGAAAGTCATTTACAACAATTGAAAGTAGCTTTTGCCATTTTGACCACAAACCAGGATTCTACACAGATACATGCTAAAAACTAGAAACAAGGAAAGGAACCAATAGCATATCCTGCACTGACCTCATTCATATTTTGACATATAGAAATACTAGGGGGCCAAATTTCTTAGTATCATTGTAAAAATCACAGAGTTGGAAAATACCATCATAATTGTCATTGAAATGTGGGTCTAGGCCCACGTGACACTTTCACGTGCAATGGTATTTTGCAAGTTGTATACCTTCGCAATGATACTTACTGATTCTCATTTGCAGTTTGCACTCTTGGTGATGTACTGACTTTAATAGCTAATACTTTTATGCCTATATTTCTCAAATAGACAAATACATACCACACATTTTCTCAATCTACTATATTTCTTCCCAATTCCTATGTAATGCCCAACTAGGTTACTTTCAACGGTCATCAAGCACATCTCTAAAAATGAATCTTGAACAACTAGATTAACACCTTGATCTTCCAAGAGACAGGATTACCTCATTGAAGCTCTTCGGCAACGGCTTCCCTTCTTTGAGCTTTACTATCTTCTTCTGAGCCTCCTTAGCCCATGTGTACTTGGCCAGTATGTGCTCCACATCCGCAATCGTGCAGTTGCAGTGCTTGGTGTCATTAATCTTGTCGCTGTTTTGGAGTTTCTGCAAAACAACCCGTAGCCACACATAACAATACACAACGCAATGCAAAGCGCTACAATCGAATGCAGCCACTTTTGTGTGATCGTCGCTTACCTCGCCGGTGGGGTCGATGCTGCCGAGGTAGCGGAGGACGGCGGAATGCTTCTCGAAGGCGTTGACGACGGTGGCCTCGCTGCACCGCCCCATCACGAAGTTCTTGAATGTCCCCAGCTTCCTCGCCTTCAGCTTGGGCTATATATATATATATATATACCTAGTATACGCTTAGGGTTTTAGTCACTGTATATATTTTACATGGTATCAGAACGAGTTTAGACATCTCCGGCGCGCTAGTTTCTCCCTCTGACGAGCCGATCCTTTCCTACTCATCGTCGACGTCTTCTTTCTATCGCCGACTCTCTTCCCGATACTCTCCTCGCTCTCTCGCCTTCGTTTCTTTTTCTCCTCGTCTCTCCCGCAGTCACCTTCTTTTCTCCGTCCCACCTCCGTGTGACCAGGCGACGGTCTCGATCCGTCTCCTTGTCTCGCCTCGCACCCGTCTCCGCTCTTCTTCTTGTTTCGTGCATCTCTCCTTCTCTGACGCCGGCGCACCTCCGCGCTCGTCGTCTTCATCAGCTGAATTCATCCGTCCTCCCATCGGCTAAACTTGTCCAGCCCTTCATCGACTGGAACCCTCCCTCGGTTCTCGCCTTTTCCGACACGCTCAACGGCTCTCGGACGCAAACCTTCTCCCCTTACGTTCGAGCCAGTCCAACGTGTCCACGGACACGAATCCCTGCCTTCCGGACGCGAACATATTCTCTTCGCGTCCGGCCACTCCCTGTCTTTTTCACGTCCGCCCCACTCCTTGGCCTCCACGAGTCCACGGACGTGAATCTTCTCTTTACGGACGTGAATCTTCGCACGTCCGTGACCTAACTACTCTCTGACCCACCCACTCTATCACCACCTTTTCCTCACTTACTCCGCTGCCTACTCCCCATCGACCAACCACTCCCCATCGGCTGGCCGGCCCACTTTCCATCGGCTTCTCACATCCTTGATCGGCCGATCCGTCCTCTCATCGGTTTTTTTCTCCCATTGGCTCTTTGCTCCTGTTCTCCCGTCATGACCACCGAGTCCGCTCTCAGCTCCGGCACTCTCCCAGTCGCCGAGTCTGCTCCGACCCTCGATGCCTCAGACCACACCTCGGGCACCACCTTGCCGATCTTCTCCCCTCCTTATGCTGTTGTGAATGTGAAATCTTACGTTACTATCTCCCTTGACCTTAACGCCAATTATTCCAAGTGGGTTTTCTTTTTTAAATCTCTCTGTGGAAAATTCGGCCTCCGGTCCCATATTGATGGCTCCGCTCCACCTCGCCCCGATGATCCTCAGTGTGACATCGCCGAGTGCTGCGTGCGCAGCTGGCTGCTTGGCTCGGTCGACAACTCTGTCCTCGACCTCGCCATGGACGATACCGACCCCACCGCCCGAGATCTATGGGTGGCCATCGAGCGGATCTTCCTGACCAACAAACAGCCTCATGCCATCTTCCTCCTCAACGAGTTCCACTCCATGGTACAAGGCGACTCCTCTGTCTCCTCGTACTATCAGCGGCTCAAAGTCAAGGCTACTGCTCTTCGGGACGTCAGCCACCCTGTGGCCGACTCTCAACTCGTCCTCGCCCTTCTGTGAGGCCTCAATCCTTGCTTCTCCAACACCGCCGATGACATCGCCAACGCCACACCTCTTCCATCGTTCGCCCGGACTCATGACATGCTAGTTCTTAAAGAACTCCGTCTGACCAACGATGAGAAGACAGTGGCCCACACCGCTCTTCTTGCCGCAGCCGATAATGGCTGCCGAGCTTCTTGCGCTGCCCCTTCCTCCCGCGGTCCTGGTGGCCATGACTCCGGCCACAGCAACAAAGCCCGCACCGGGAAAGGTAAGGGCAAAGGCAAAGGCAGGACCTGGCAGGGTTCGACGTCATCATGACCTACCTCGGTCCTTACCCACCCTACCGGTCTCACGGGTCCATGGCTCTGCTACAACCCCTGGGCGCCCCAGCCCCAGCCACGCAGCCCCATCGGCTGGCAACCCGGGGTTCTCGGCGCCCATCCCCAGGCTCACCTGGTATCGGCTCCTGTTCTGCCGCCTCAGCCAATGCTACCGACCCCAACCATCTAGTTGGTTCCCTCCTAGAACCAGGCTGGCCTCGTCGCTGCCCTTAACCAGATGACGCTCTAACCACAGCACCCTTAGGTGCTGGACTCTGGGGAGTCTTCACACATAGCGTCATCGGCTGGTATACTTCGCTCCTGTCACCCCTCTTCCTCCCCTTTTGTCATCATCGGCAATGGTCACTCTCTTCCTGTCCAATGCTGAGGTGACTTCTCTCTATCTACATCCACCACTAACCTCCCCCTACACAATGTTCTTATTGTCCCTTTTCTTATTCACAATCTTATATCTGTTCGTCAATTCACACGAGACAATAACTGCTCCATTGAATTTGATGTGTCTGGTTTCTCTGTGAAGGATATCCCAACCCGGCGACAGATCCTTCGCTGCAATAGTGGCCGAGATCTCTACACCACACGCCAGCGTCGTCCTTTCCACCAACCTTTGGCACCTTCGCCTCGGCCACCCCGGCCCCGATGCTATCGCCACCCTCCGTCACAGCGCCTCCATCCGATGTACTTACAGCAGCTCCACAGTTTACCACTCATATCAACTTGACAAACATGTGCGTCTGCCCTTTTCTAGTTCTCTCTCCTGTACTTCGCGTCCATTTGACGATTACACACACTATTGCTAGACCTTCCTGCTCATCCACAAATCTGAGGTTGCCTCTCACCTAAACACTTCGTCACGTACGTATTCACTCAGTTCAACCTCCCCATCAAGTCTTTACAAGCTGATAATGGTACGGAATTCGTCAACCATACCGTTACAAACCTCCTCACCTCGCAGGGCATCTATCTCCACCTCTCCTGTCCCTACACCTATCCTCAGAACGGCAAAGCCGATCGCCTCCTTCGCACCCTCAACAACATCAGTCGCACCATGCTACTTCACGCCCACTTACCCGCCACTTATTGTGCCGAAGCTCTGGCTACTGCGACGTATCTTCTCAATCGACGCCCATACTCCTCCATTCAAAACAACGTTCCCTATGCCCTTCTCTACCGCACGACGCCCGACTACTCCTACCTTCGCGTTTTTGGGTGCCTCTGCTACCCAAATCTCACCGCCACAGCTTTTCACAAACTCGCTCCCCGCTCCACCGCCTGTATTCTCCTCGGCTATCCCACCTCTCATAAGGGATACCGATGCCTCGACCTTTCCACCCGACGGGTTCTCGTCTCTCGTCACGTCATTTTTGATGAGACATGTTTTCCCTTCGGTCTACTTCATTCGAGATCCTCCTCTAGTGATCTCGACTTCCTCCTCACCAATACCGTGCCGACCAGGTCTCCTCCACTGTCCTTTCCATCGGCCCCCTCATCGGCCGCTACTGAGAATTTACCTATCACATATCCCACCACTACTCGGTCTGATGTCCCCACCATCGGATCCACCTCCATCGGTCGATACCCATCCTATTTATCCTTCAGCCGATACCGTTCCCTCTCCATCGGACACCCCACTTCCATTGGCTCAGTTTCCATTGGCTCCCCTACCCTATCGGCTGATCCATCTCTATCGGACCGATCGGAATACTCGGCCCACCCGACCTCATCGGCTCAGGCCGATCTAATTCCTCCTTTTACTCTTGTCTACAGTCGCCGACTTGGAGACGATGACGTCCCCACCCGACCAGTTCTTTCCATTACTCCCACACCCCCATCGGTTCCAGTTCCCTCCACCTCTCACATGGTCACCCGCTCTCAGACCGGGTCTCTCCGCCCCACTCAGCGCTACGGTTTCTCCGCCGTCCACAGCTCTATCTCGCCGATCCGGTGACTTCTCGCTCAGCCCTGGCCGACCCTCAGTGGTGCACGGCCATGGCCGACGAGTACAAGGCCGTAATGGACAACGAGACCTGGCACCTCGTTCCCCGACCTCCCGTCGCCAACATTGTGACCGGTAAGTGGATTTTCAAACACAAATTCCACGCTGATGGCTCCCTTGCCCGTCACAAGGCTCGCTGGGTAGTCCGAGGTTTCTCCCAATGACCCAGTGTCGACTACGACAAGACCTTCAGTCCCATTGTCAAACCCGCCACCATCCGAGTCGTCCTCACCTTGCCTGTCTCTCGCTCCTGGCCGATACATCAACTAGACGTGAAGAACGCTTTTCTTCACGGCCACCTGACGGAAATAGTCTACTGCCAGCAGTCCCCAAGCTTCGTCGACCCTTCTCATCTCGACGACGTCTGTCTCCTTCAACACTCTCTCTATGGCCTCAAACAACCCCCTCGTGTCTGGTACCAGCGCTTTGCTGCCTATCTTTGGCACATCGGATTCGTGGCCTCTGCGTCCGATAGTTCCTTGTTCAATTTCCATATCAGCTCCGCCACTACCTATCTACTTCTTTATGTCGATAACATTGTCCTCATAGCGTTTTCGACATCTCTCCTCGACCAGATCATGGCCCGACTCCACTCTGAGTTCGCCATGACCGATCTTGGTCCTCTCCACCATTTCCTTGGCATCTCCGTAACCCGTTCCACCCACGGGCTCTTTCTTTCCCAACGCTAGTACGCTATCGACCTCCTCCAGCGTGCGGGCATGGCCGATTGTCACCCCACGGCCACCCCGGTCGACACTCGAGCCAAACTCTCCGCTGTCAATGGCGCCCTTGTTGCCAATCCCTCTCACTATCGGAGTCTTGCCGGGGCTATCCAATACCTCACACTTACCCGACCCGACCTCACGTACGCTGTCCAGCAAGTGTGCCTCTTCATGCATGCTCTGCGCGAACCTCACCTCGCGCTGCTCAAGCGCATCCTACGCTATGTGAAGGGCACCCTCTCCAGCGGGCTGCATCTTAGCTCCAGCCCCATCGACTCCCTCACCGTGTACTCCGACGTGGACTAGGCAGGCTGTCCCGATTCTCGACGCTCTACGTCCGGCTACTGCGTTTACCTCGGTGACACTCTCGTATCCTGGTCCTCAAAACGCCAGACTACAGTGTCCCGGTCCAGCGCCAAAGCCAAGTACCGTGCCGTCGCCCACACCGTTGTCGAGTGCTGCTGGCTTCGCCAGCTTCTTCAGGAGCTCCGTGCACCCCTCTCTACCGCGACCGTCGTCTACTGCGACAATGTCAGTGCTGTCTACATGACCGCCAACCCGGTCCATCACCGATGCACCAAGCACATTGAGATCAATATCTATTTTGTCCGTGACAAGATCGTATTAGGACAAGTTCGGGTGCTCAGGTACCATCGGCATATCAGTTTGCCAATATAATGATCAAAGGCCTACCAACGCTTTTGTTCACCAGTTTTTGGTCTAGTCTCTGCGTCCGTTTTCCTCCCGCTGCGACTGCGGGGGTGTTAGACAGACCACTGGCCTAGTGTGTATATATATAGACCTGACTCTACTTGTATATGCTCGAAATCTTAATCACTGTACACATTATACAGTATCACGAAATCTGCAAAATGCTCCCAACCAAACAAGCAAGAACCCGAATCAGGCGGGCCATCATCACGCCCCCACCAAGAGAAAGAAGCAGGCATTCGGCCGGAGAGCTCACTCACGGATTAGGGTGAAGTTGGCGGCGGCAGCGGGGTCGGCGGTCTCGTCGGGCATCTTGCTGGTGAAGGTGCTCTTGATCTTGTCGAACCAGCCGTGGGAGGCGAGGCAATTTTGGCTCCTGAGAAAAACGTTGGCGGCAAGGGCTACTTATGACAGGCCTGTTTTCCCTCGCGCGTCCTTTGTTTGCTATAGTATAAAATACTATAGGCTCTTTAAGAAGACGTTTTATTTTTAAAAAAGAGCATTAAGTATATATCTATTTTTTAAAAATATTTTTAAAAATATGTAAATACAAAAATTTGTGTTGGCGACGGTAAGAGTCAGAATGAGACTCTCAGTTGGTGGGCCTTTTTTGGAGCATGAGGTTTAGTATACATGGGCCTATTTTGAGGCTCATAAAACATTCTTAAGGCCTGTTTAGAAGGCTTGAAAGAAATACACCAAGGCCTCCTTTCAAACAAAACAAAGGATATTTGGAGCGATTTTGTAGGGTTTGAATCCTTCAAAAACAGAAAATTTCTTTGTGCTTCTTTGATCAAAGGAATGAACCCTATAAATTTCCTATGGAATGGCCTAAATCATACTCCCTCCGTTTTATATTATAAATCATTTTAATATTTTTAAGTCACTTTTTAAAGTGTGATCAAGTTTATAGAAAAACATAGCAATTTTTTTAATAAAAATATATATTATCAAAATATATTTAATGTTACATTTAATAAAAATAATTTGTTGTTATAAATATTAATACATTTTTTCATAAATTTGATCACTCTTTAAAAAATTTCAACCTAGAAACGGTGAGAGTAGGAATTTTAGAGGGAGCTCAAACCTTTGGAAAAATTCCCTTACGTCACTCTCTCTCCAAAGTTCCTGTACTATTTTCCCGTGAAGCATTCAATCAACAAGATTGAGCTATTATTGAATTTTGGCATTCCATAGGATTAAAAGTTGGCACATCATCCTAATTCCTATATTTTTTCTATTTCTATGTTGTAAATGAGTACATTATTGATAAATAATAATTTAGCCACAATATTCGAATATATATAATGTATTTAAAGGATGTAGGATTAATTAATATAAGGATATAACTAAATTTATAACGAGAAAGCGACACGTGAATTTTTATATAGTTTCAAATTTTGGAGAAGGATAATAGCCATAGAGGTTGATGTTGTTATTATATCAATTATTCATGAGTATAATGTATGAAGATAAAAACTCTAATATAGTCTACATCTATGATGTAGGACTCATGCATAGTTATAGACGGCTACTTGTCAATGAGATTAGAGTTGTCTTGGTTATATTGGTTTGTTGCTCTCCTTCTGATAGGCTTTATATTTATACTCTTGGTTGTCTCTTTGTCTAATTAAAATTAAGAGATAAATATAGATATTATCTGAACAGTCTTACTAGAAGCCGAATATGACTCTATTTATTCTTTTTATCTAGAAACATTTCTTAATTCATAGAATTTGGTACATATGAATTCTTTACTTATAGAATTTGGTACATGATAATAGTTAGCATAAGAAGATAAAGGAAGCATAATAAGAGAAAGCATTGGTTTCTATTCGATGTTTTTTTTTTGAAAAAGTAAAAGTTTCCAAAGTACCCGTTCATTCCATTTTTTAAAATATAATGGAAGATAAACAATACATCTTCAGCCTCCGCATATATTGCATCTAGCCAAGAGTTAGTAATATTAAAAATGGCTGTTGGACAATCCCACGTACAAAGACTTTAACACACAGCATAGTGAGTCCAGCACACATCTCCAAAATTAGAGGGCTAGACTATGAAATAGTGTCACACACGCTAAAATAGCACTAGAAATATAACACCATCATCTACAGAGTAAGCCTTAGCAAACTATGCCATCCGAAGAGTAACAAGAGATTCTTGGCTACGTGTTTCAAGCGTGTAACTCCATTGAGCGCAATAGCTGGCTCCTTTGGCTGAAGCATCGAACACCATTTAAGGAGTCAACTGGGATACATGTAAATATCCTGAAAAGATCCCTCCATTCCTTTGTTCCCTATCAGCATAATGGATAGATGTATTAGCTTTTTATCTACCTCTTAGACTCTCGGAATGGGAGCAGAGTACAAGTTTGAAAAACGAGGAAGCAATACATGTAAATTACATAGGTTGGTTGGCATAAACGCACAGTGACAAAGAGTCTATCAAGCAGCAAACTAAAGGAAACACAAGCAGGAAGTATATACATATGCAAATGCAATACCGTTGGCTAATAAATGGCTTGTAATTACGTAGGGATCGCTTGATAGAGTAAATGCAGTTGCTACTACGCTGCGGTTGCCATCATCTGCTGCAGCGCGAGCTTCTCGCGGGCGTCGACGAGCGCGGCCTCCAGCCTCCCCACCACCGCCTCCATCCACTCCCGCGACTTCTTGGCGACGCCGGCCGCCGCCCTGAGCATCTTGCGGACGGCACCCGCGCTCTTCCGCTTGTAGGCAGCCTCCGACTCCGATCCTCGAGGCGCAACTTGGCTCCTCCACGCGCAGTTCCAGCGCCTGGTCGTCGTCGTCATCCTCCGCGCCCGCCGCCCAGAGTATGAGCAGCGGCGGCAGCAGCGTCTCCTCCGCCACGCCGGTTCACGACGGCGGCTGGACGCGCGAGACAACCTCCATGTCCATGGTCGCCGCGATCGAAGGCGAGTGGTGGTGGGTGGTGGAGTGGAAACCGAAGCAGCAAAGCAGCAGCGCAAGCGATTATGGCGATCGAGCGCCGCGTGGAGAGTGGAGGGCGTCGTCGGAGATAAATAGCGGGGAGAAGAGATGGAGAGGAGCCAAGTGGCGCCGGCCGGTTACGTATCGGCGGCATGCATGGAAACTAACTGGGAACGAGGGGGTGCATGCGTGCGTGCGTACGCGCGCGCGAGCGGTTAAGGAATGATAGTCGTTCGTACGTGCTACCACTCCACTACGGCGTTCGGGTGGACGAATTAATTACCGGCGATCACACAACCACACCAAGCGCCGCGCCGTCCCGCCGTTGAGGATAAATTGCTAAAAGTTTAAAATTGAATTTGATGCTAAGTGAACAGTGATGCCTAGTTTTCTTAGAATTGACTTTCAAATTGAGTTTGATGGATGATTTTCGACTCGAAGATTTTCAGGATGAGGAATTTTGGGATTTGTTTTTTTTGGGGTGGTGGGTTAGTTGCCGTCCGAAGAAAAATTGAAAGATTTTAGATGAACGGCAATAATCGGGAAGCGGAATGGAGGCCTAAAAAAAACACAAAGGACGGTGACTTTAAAACTTTCGGAAAACAAATTGTCTAAATGTTACATTGGATTCATTCATTCTACATGACACATTCTCTTTCGAGGCCACTCCGAATAGTGGCTTCCCATTACGAATGCCCTAAAATTACAGAGTTTTGTTGTCAAAGTGTTTGCATGAGCTAGCTGCTATGCAGTGCACCTGTGTCGTCACTGTGAGAGTCACCGCTGTCATCGTGCAGTCCACTTGGCATGTTATCGACGATGGCGGAAGGGCGCATCATCAGCGAGTAGAAATTTCACTATTTCCAATTGTCAGCCCCTGGTAGGGAATCGACGATATTTTTTGGGTTTAGTCCAGTAAGCATCCACGGTTGCTAGACATGAGTTATAGTTATAGTGGTAGTAACAGGACGAAATAATTATATAGGTTTGGGTTGTGTAGAGTCATAATACCGTATTTTTATTGTGTTTTTCCTTTGATCTTGGTGAAAAAAGTAAATTATAAAGCTTTCACCTTTTGTGATTTTTTGGGTTAGGAAACCCTTTTCTCGGAGGCTTTGGTTAAAATACAATAGTAGCAGGACTTTAGAAACTAGACTCTAGTACACAGGAGTTAGGTATGTGATGTCTTGCCATTGGTTGTGGAGTGGGCCTAGGCCCTGGTGGGGCCCTCCTTGGGGCTAGCTTGGGACATAGCCGTGCTGCCTTGCCACACATCCTTTGTAACCACGGGAAGTTTGAGATAGAAGTTTGGATTCCTAGTGCTAACGGTGGGGCTCGTTTGTTAGTTGCACGTGACGGGACATGCGGGAAGGTGGCGGGCCTTGTCAGGTGGCATAGCAATCAACCGTGCCGCCTAATAGCCCACACTCCTTCCAATGTAGGGGGTGATGATGGCACACACGATAGTCGTGTGGGCATCATCCTATTGTCCTAGTTGCACACTGGGCAGGTTTGTGTCATATCGCATTTAATGTAAATCTTGCGCGTGGATGGACACAATAGCTTGTCGTGTCTCGTCATAATTAATATTTGTGTTCCTGACTTGCTCGAAGACACCATGCTCAGGGGTGGGGATGCCTTGAGTTCAGCCCCTAGGGAAGGGCGAGCTCGGGTCCTTATTCTGCTTTCCTTCAGATGTTGTTGTTTAAAGTCGATTACTATTTGGGCGGGCCACCCTGCTAGATGACCTATCACTTGGTGCCCTGAGCAGCTGGTGATAAGGACCCTGGATCCCATTTTATAGACAATAGCACCTAGCCTTGATCCCGGGCATGAAGTTGTTGGGGACTAGGGTTAAGGCTCACCTTGTTAGCGAGGCAGCGTCACAACACCTTGTCCAACAACAGCCTAGTTTGGTTCTCGGTCCATTTCTCTGGGTTGGTCATAACCATTTGTAGTGGATGGACGTGTGGCGGTGGAGAAGGCGGAGTGATGTGAGCCATTCTGCTTCCCTACTTAATCATGCATGTGTTTTTAGGATGGGGAAACAATGCCTACGTTGGTTTAGAGCAACAACTCCTTGATCTATGCACGTATGGATGAGTGGCGTGGCAGATTTGTGTTTTACGGGACGTGGGTGAGTAGTGCACCCTATATAAGGGGCTAAGGCACACCAACCACTCCTTTCCACGCTTCCATTTTCCATCTGTCTTCTTAATCTCCACCTTCTAGCTTCCACAACCTTTCTTCTCCTCACTCGCCACCATGCTAAGAGCCAGACGTCGCTTGCATGCCATGGGGACAGAGTGCTGCCATCGTCATGCCTCTCCACTGAGGCAAGGGTGGAGAAGGTGCGCATGCTGATGTCGGCGCCATGCACTAGGAGGCGGGTGGTGCCAGTGAAGCCGGTAGAGGTGAAGCCCAGGCTGGACTAGGCCGATGAGGTGGTCTTCTTGATGTTGTATGCTCTCGCCAGGTTGATGCCACCATTCTCAACGTTCTTCATGGAGGTATTGGAGACCTACAAGATCCAATTGGTGCACCTAGCTCTAAATGCCATTGTGACATTGGTCATCTTTGTACACTTGTGCAAGATGTTCGTTGGTGTCATGCTTTTGGTGGTGCTATTTTGATGGTTCTTTGCCATACGGATTGCGAGGAATAAGAGCTTCGATGATCTAGAGACCGCGGGATGTTGCTACTTCTACCCTTACCTAGCGAGCAGTGACCCATACATTTTGTAAGTGCTACAGAATAAGTGGGAGCATTGGCGCAATGACTGGGTATACATTAGAGTTCTAGCTCACTTGCATTTCCTTTTCCCATAATAGCCGGTGGTTCGCATCGACTCTTAGGAGGACCCCCTTAATTGGACGTGCACTTCAAACTGGTGTTGCATCGAATCATCGACCTACGTGCCACTGGCCTAGACGCTGCTATGGTGGTTGATGACTTTCTACGCCGATGGTTGGCCCCTTTGCACCAACGCCGTTGGCCCCTTTGCACCAACGCCGTTGGCCCCTTTGCACCAACGCCGTTGGCCCACCTGGTTGTACATGGGCAACTAGGATGCCACCTGGATCCACTTCAGCGAGGGTCAAAATTGGGACTAGAAGGAGTTTGCCCATATGATAAGGGTGATCATGGAGGTAATCAACGTGGCGGTGATGCTCCTGTTGAGGGATGACCTCGTGTTGTGCTTGGATTTTGAGAGGGTGGCGATTCAGTGAACCCTCCTGTATTGCAATGTGAAGGGGGTTAAGGACCAAAACCTAGAAGGTGGTGGTCCGGGCAGTGACCACAAGGATGGTGACAATAGTGAAGACCCTATGGATCTATAAGGAAAAGGGAAGTGGCGGCATGGACCGAGCCTCCCATGACTGCCCCCTTTGCATCCTCGAGCCGAGAACATGTTGAGTAGGGCCCACGATGGTGAGGCTAGGGGGTCGAGGACATCATGTGGCGCCCTAATGACACCAAGGTCGGGGCACAAGCCTGAGGAGACTAGGCTTAGGACATATTTCAGCTTGGGGCCTGACAGAATGGTGAGCTCTCCTCGCCAGGAGCTGAGGGCAGTGTACATCCATGGCCCTCTTGTGAAGAAGAAGAAGATGACCTCGCCCTGTGGCAAGGAGCCCCTCTCCACTTAGGATTGGGGCTTCACCAGTTTGAGACTAAGGTTAGTGCCGTGCCCTAATTTTTCACCAGTCTTTCTTTTTTAAGGGGTTTCATTGTGGCAGTCGAGTGTTGACTCCTCCCCTTGTTTCTCCATCTACTCAGCTGGCCCAAGGCACCACAAGTGTTTCTAGATGGTTTTAGCTTGCACACCGTCGAGCACATACATGTAGTCGAGCACATACATTTACGGTTATACATGGGCATGCTGCTTAATTGATCTATATCCGCCTCTTAACGATCTCTTGGGGAACCAATTTTAGGCAGTGCATGAGGATAACGGAGCAGCTCATGGCGCTCGAGCTTCGATAGCGCCAAGGGTGGAGCTACCTAAGCCCAACGCCGCTGCCCGTCATTGGGGCCTAAGCTGCCCCAAATTGGGGCTTGCTCAAGACCTTAGGACATTAGCTATGCTTGGGGCATTGTCCACATCCTAGGCACTTGTCTTAAAAATGCAGGGCCAAGCAATCCCTATCATCCAAGCGCGTGATGCGATTGACCCTCACTAACCACCGAGGGAGAGAAGCAACCATTCGTGTGGCAACATGTGAACTTGCAGACAAATAAGGGAAGAAAGATTCCTTGAGCATAAAATTGGAAAGAGGATACCAAGTAAATCCATGGAATAAATTGTGCAAATACATTTAATGTAATATACATGATGGGAGCCCCCGACCAACCTGTAGAGAATGATGTTCTGTTTAGGTTGTCCCGAGCACTGCCCTACTTACAAAGTACTTTAGGGGTAGAATTTGCACATGTGCTCGATGTTCCACGGGTTTAGAAGTGGGGTCCTGTACTCCGTGTCCAGTCTTAAAGTGCTTGGTTGGGGACACCCGTCATAAGGATGGGGCCTTTCCACATGGGGAACAATTTCTTTTTTCTAGCACATGTTTGGATGTGGCGGAGTACCAAATCCTTGGCTTGTAGTGACTAGGTTTGAACATTGCGCTAATGATAGCGCTTTAGGTTCCATTGGTATCTAGTAGCTCATAGCGTAGCTCATTGATGGCGTTCCTCGAGGTAGTTGATGTCATCGCACTGAATCTATTCTTGATTTGGTCGGCATACAAGTGGACCCGAGGTGAGTTGAAGGTGAGCTTGAATGAGAGGATGGCCTTAGTGCCATACACGAGTAAGAAAGGTGTCTCCCCAGTAGCTCAGCTCGTCGTGGTTCGATTAGCCTAGAGGATGGTGAGTAGCTCATCGATCCATCTGGCCCCAAGCTTTTGGAGGACGTTGTATGTTCTTATTTTGAGTCCCTTCAAGATTTTGGTATTTGCTCGCCCTGCTTGGTTGTTGCTCTTCATGTGGGTGGATGAGGCAAAGCAAAACTTGATCCCAATGTCTCTGAACAACTCGCTCGTGAACTGTAGGTCATTGTCAGTGATGATGAGGTTGGGGTTGTCAAAACAACTAATAGTGCCGCATATGAACTTGAATGCTGAGTGCTGGTTGATCTTGATGATTAGGAATGCTTCTGTCCACTTGGTGAATTTATTGATGGCAATGTACAGCTAGTCGTAGTCCCTGACGGCATGGGGGAACAGTCCTAGGATGTCCAGCCCCCAAACAGCAAAAGGCCCTAAAAAGGGATGGTTTGGAGCACTTGGGATGGTTGGTGGGTTTGGTTCACATGAAATTGTGTTGTGCCCCACCTTGGCATCACAAATAGTGATGCTTGAAAGGACACTGCAAGAGGAGGAGAAACCACCTCTCACGAACTGCAAGCTCGGTACCAGTCTTACAACACGATGTTGGTACCCATTGTAACAGAAAAGTATCGTAGCAAAGATAATAATAATAATAAATAATAAACATATATCTTGCATCTTTGAAAGGGATCTAAGAAGGCAACCGGAACAATAGAAGCCGTATTGGAAACACAACGTAGCTAGCACCTAAGCCACAAGTAATATTTTAGGGCTAGAACGAAACCCTATCCATCATCTTCGCTCATCTGAAATTTTTGAAGGAAAAAGAAGTTTGAGTACATACGTACTCAGCAAGCCACAGAAATGTGAACATGCATAGGATTCAAAGAAAGGTTGGATTTACTTCACGACTCCATTTGTTATTTTATGTATTGAAAATCTCTATGTGTGTATTTATCTTAATTGAGGCCCTAGCCTCAATCTCAAGTGAGTGTAGCTATGTGGCCACTTCATTTAGTGTAATTTATTATTTATAAGAGACTCAGGAGCAATGACATCAGTGTCAGCGGGCTCCCAGAGCTTAAAGCCTATCGGCAGTTTTCACCTTGTCACCCATTTATTAGTTACTTTTCACTTTCCTAAATCCATAGGCCTTTGCCCAAATCATTATCTAATAACAATCACAGGGCCATAGCCTAACTCATCAATCACATCTCCTAGAGCCTTTTCCACTCAGGTAGCTCACCAACCATACCATCAAAATTCAATTTATTTTCTTTACATTACCATCATTAGTTTTTCCTTTCAAACCTAAGGTTATCATCTCATTCTCTCACTATAAATCCATATGATTTTCTAGACTACACAAGTATATTCCTGTCCACACAAGTCAGCCGTTAGCTACAAAGGCTAACTCTGGAAACGGATCCTAGCCCACAATTTTACTTCACAACCATTTACAAACAAATCTATGTGAGAGGAACCATTTTACATCCACCCATGACCATGGGTATGGCTGTTTAAATAGTTTAACCAAAACTTCTACAGAAGGTGCACGCTTTACCCACATGCCACAAGTCTCTTTAGTTACCCATCGATAGTGAAGACATATAAGACCTTTTTAAAGCAAAACTAGAATAACCTTTTGCTGGCTAGAAGGGTCCCAGACCAAGTCCCATGCAAGTCCCAGACTTTCTATACTTAATATCATGTGAGCACCACTTTTTATGGCTACTCTGGCGATTTTACAAGTCCTAATAAACAAGTGATCCTAACCCCACTAGTTACTTAGCCAAGGGTGTTCCATACTATCCTTTTGGTCGCACAACACTATGCTTAGTGTAGTTTTCCAAAGAATCAGTCTTTATGTGTTAATACAAAGCCTCGCCACATAAGCAACCACTTTGCACCACGGTTTTCTTTAAAATAATCCCATTTTATTTCGCAAACCATCAACATAAAGTGTCGGATTTTCAAAACAGTTCACAACCCATTTTCCATTAATTTAATCCAGCCATACATCTCATTATTTTAGAATAAAATATTTTTTAACTATCAAAAGTAATTACTGGATACCTTAGTACTAGTGGTATGCATCTCAGGTAATAAAACATGGCTCACAAAGATTAAGGTAATTAATTTTCAAAGGAAAGGATATAATGCAGCAAATAGGTCGGCCAAACAAATTGGCTGCGATCAGTGGCCATTACATGTGCCTAATTATGTAATTTGTAAATATTTAATTCTATAAACTAGGATCAACTTAATCAAAGAAGTGAGTTTCCTTGCTCTTAGTTGACACAAAACTCTTTAGATTCCACGTCCGAGAAATTTTTATCAGCGAACTACATTTGAAACGAGAAAAATCCAAATAAAACCCTAAAATTAAAATATTTTTAATAATAAATAATAGTACCATTGTATATATCTCAATTTTAGAAAAATTCTAGAAATTGAACAGAGTCATTTGGACTTACGATTTAGGAGATATGAATTTTTAAGTTTAAATTAATTTCTTGATAAAGAAAAATGATTTATAAAAACTCCGAAAGGGATATACGTGAGAATATTCTCTCTGATATGATAGGTAGGGCCCACTAGTAGTGATAGGGAGAGATCTTGAGCCTACGGCTCACGGTGGACTTGGTTCATCCAGGAAGAAAAAATGGAGGGCCAGGGACGCCACGTGGCCACAAGTTCTTGGCTAAGGTGGGCCGAGGCTATCAGCTCTAGGGAATTGCCTTCTTCTTCCTCTGTTCGGCCAAGCAGACACCAGGGGGGCATCGGCGGTATGTTTGGTAGGAAGGTGGCTATCGATGAGCTTCTCACCTGGTGGCGACAGACGACGACGGTCCCAACGGTGTCGCGCGCTGCATTGGGTGGCTGCTTGGGATGGAGAATAAGGAGGAAGAGAAAAGGAGAGAGCGTGCGAGGGAGTAAGGGTTGCTATGACATTTGTAGGAACAGGAGGGCGGTGATGTGATGGCGTGTAGGGTATGGTGAGGTAGTGCGCGGCAAGGCCAGCAAGCAGGGCTAGAGATGGGATTGGACGCGGGACGAGGGGCCGTGCGATGGAAGAGGTGCGACACATCGTGGATTAGGGTGGTTGATGATGGAATTCACGATAGTGGGGCCACGGTGTTTGGACATCGTGGGGCCACGACGTACGGGAGCAAATACGGGCGACCGACTTGGCATTTCATCAAGCATGCTGGTCGCGTTGGATCTCGTGCATGTGACGTGATCATGCCAACGCCTGAGAGGTCTGCTTAGCTTTAGTGCAGGTCTATCGGCTTCTCTTTGTGGCTCGAGATACTCATGCTAAGGCCTAGGAGGTTCGCTTAGCTCTAGCGCGGGTCTCTCGGCTCGCTCTCTGGTCCCTCAGTCACGACGGTGTAGGTATGGGCGTGCCAGTCAATTTGATCTTGCAATTGACAAGGAGGTGAAGCGAATAGGTCAGTCAAACGATGGGCCGATACGAGCTCTTGTTGTCAGCCGGTCACCGATAGAATCGAGTTGGTCATCAGCCGTGTCTGGATGGCTCCTGTTATCGGCTGGTCGTCGATAGGGATTAAGACACTCTTCCATCAGCTATGGAACTGATGAATATGTAGATGGATATCGATGAAGGATGTGATGGCTCCGGGTGTAGCGAAAGCGAGATCCTGATTCATCGGCCACAAAGCCGATAGAGGCACCAAAGGGTATTCAAGGAATAGCAAAGCACGCAGGATCTCTCCTGTTTGTTGACGGAAGCTATAGCGCTCGTTCATCGGCTGGAAAGCCGATAAAGGCATATGTGAACTGGCAAGAAATCATATAAAAGACACAACGGGCACAAAGCCTATGCAGCTCCGGATATGGTAGGTGATGAACAAGGAGCGGGGCCGATCGTCTCATAGCATGAGACCTGTCGCCCATCGTGACGACGCCACTAGCACCGATCTGGAAGGGTTGAATTGAACCGAGATAGTATGAGACTGAGGCCAACGACAATGGAACGGTGGACGCCAGATCGGTCGTGTTGAAGGAAGTACGGAGCGAACCCATCGGCTAGCTGAGACGATGAGAGGACATCTCTGAAGATATGTATGCATCAACCAGAAGGCTGATGAACTAGGCATGACGTTTGATGGAAGTCTTTGAAGACAGGGGCGTATCGGCTGAGGTGCCGATATGCTAGGTGTGTTGCTCAAGGTATAGATAACTCATCGGCTAACCACTCTGATAAAATGCCGAATAGAGACCTACATGCCTACAGCTCAATCTACTATCGGTAGCCTCATAGGTCGAAGCTAACCGATACAGCACGAGGCCGGTGACGGCAGAGAGAGCTTGGTAAACCGATAGATCTCGCACGAACGTGATGCGGTACACTCGATCTGACTATGAGGTCGGACCTAACGGATGCAGCCTTATACAGAGCAAGACCTACCGGGATAGTGGTGGGACTTACCCCTTCATTGGAGATCGAATCAATGCAGCCTCGCATCAAGAGCCAGAACCCATCGGTAAAAACCGAGATAGACTAGGGTGGCGATGCGCTAAAGTTGTATTGATCGAAATATATCTTACAGGCTTCCAGGGGATCTATATTTATACCCTGTCATTATAGAGTCTGACACGGTTACAACAACCATCAGACATTATTTCGTAAAAATATAAAAGGAAAATATCTCTAAGGAAGTTAACTGAACTAACTAAACTTTTCTATCAGTATAAAATATGATTTACATAGATAAATTATCCTGCCGTGAGTTCCATGGCTTCTTTTCAGACTCGGCCTCATTTGGATAGTCTTCTATAATTGGACCGAATCTTTCCTCGCTTCGTTCGATCAGCTTCTTTACTTTAGCAATCGGACTCTTCTTTACTAGACCAATCGTCTTTCCAATCTATCTATGGGCTTACCAAGTTTTGGCATTAACACATGCACTGTGCATGTAAGTGAGGCGAGGGGGGAAGGGGATGACCGTGCACGTGAGAGGGAAAGGGCGACCGGCTTTCATCAAGCACGTGTCGTGCATGCTCATGAGGTGAAGGGGGAAGAGGATGATTGCGTGCACAAGAGGGAGCGGGCAGCCATGATATAGCTGAGTGGCTGACTTGTGGGGCCTATGGGACGCTATGTGGCAAGTGAGCACATGGACACAATAGTGTGGACGTGTGGAAGAGGGAGTTGGCTTGTAGGCCATGGGCCGCCGGGGAAGGTAGGGGGAAGAGGGAGGGGATAGCCGTGGGTTGGCCCGGTAAGGAGATAGGCCAATGGAAAGAAGGAAAGAGGAAGGGAAAGCAGAAAGGGGATGTGACGAGGGAGAAATGGAGGCTCAGAGAAAATATTTTCCTTTTTCTTTTTATAGGGATTTTTGATTAGGATTTTGAGATGATTTGGAGGGGTTTTGAATTCAAATTTGGTATACAGTCTTAATAGAATTTTGGTAATTTTTAGGAAAGATGTAAAAGGGTTATTTGAAAGATTTGAAGGGATATTTGTGTTCTCATTTGATATTTGAACTCACAAAAAATATGAGAATGCCAAGGAAATGGCTTCAAGATGAGGACTTGTATATTTTGGGAATAGATTTGATTTTGTGGGACGGAAAGAGAGAGGGAGCTTCAAAGGGGTTTTGGATAAGATTCTAAAGGTATTTGAATTTCAAAATTCAAGCCATAGAATTTGAATCTCAAGATTTGCTTAGGAGGGAAAATTTGGATTGGAATTTTCTAGGGTCACGAGGAAGGATTTAATTGAGATCTTTGGCACTAGGATTTAGGACTTAGGTACACACAAGGAACCAAAATTTTGAAACTACAATTTTTTTTATCAAAATGGCTTTTAATGGCTAAGCTAAAACTAGGGTGTTACAAATTAGCTAGCCCCGTAACATTGCACCAGCTCGAAGGCACCTTGGATGGCCGTCGTTCAGTAGAATTCTTAACAGAATGCCTTTCTAACTAGGGCATAGAAAGACGAGTGGTTGCCACATTCGACTTCATGGATGTCAATGAGCAGCTCACCACCTTCTTCTTGTGGGATGCACTTCTGGAGGACGCCGTTCATGCCATATGAATAGAGGTCCCCATCCACCAAGATGTAGCGCTTTGCCAGATGCGTGATCCTTTCCACATAGGCATCATCATCGGGAAAAATGTTTTCTTTCATATACCCTTGGATTCGTCCATCCATGTGGGCAACCAATGAGTGTAGTGCACTCATTGAGCGGCGATGCCCTAGCGGGAAGCTCCTAGGAGGGTGCCATCTAGTTTACCTCATTATAACACAATGTTCCTTATCTGTCTTGACCAGCAGTTGATAAGGATGGCCGCATGAGTCTTTCTTGGAAGGTTCCATTTGGGACCGGCGCTAGAATTGACACCAGCTATGGGAGCTCATTAGCGCGCATGTTGTCACGGTGGGAAATGTGCTAGGGTTCCAAGCCATCGAAGTGGCGCTCCATCCTCCGTACCTCATCCACGTACGTTGTCATATGTCGATCTAAGCACTAGTACTGTTTGGAGACTTGGTTAATCACTACCTGAGAATCACCTTTAACAAGTAGGCACCAGATTTCAAGTCCTATGACAGCCCGGAGGCTCGCAAGTAGGTCCTTGTACTTAGCCACATTGTTGGTTGCTCGAAAGTTGAGTTACACAATATACCAGAGCATCTATCTAGTTGGCGAGTTGAGCATGACTCTAGGCCCCACACCTTGTAGTGACAGGAAACCCACACCTTGTAGTGACAGGAAACAATTGAAGTTCATTATCATAGTTTCAAAAACATTTGTTCTTTGTGTGTATTATGTGCCAAAGATCTATGTCCAAAATTTGAATTCTAATTTTTGAGTTTTAAATCAACCTCTCATCTAAAAATTTCTTCCAATCTCTCCGAGTCCAACCATCGGATTTGAATATGATCCATATATCAACTCCACTTCATAATCGTCTCAAATAAATCTCCTTGAATTCCTCTCACAAGCTCTCCAAGAAAATCTTGAGTTCAAATTTAAACTCATTTTCAAATTTTCCTAAAAATTCAATTCTAGAAATTCTTGAAAAAAATGGAAAATCTCCTGTTCATTTGGGCCGACCTCTCCCCATCCCATTCCCTCTCCTTAGCCACAACTCCTCCCCATGGCCCAACCATCCTGTTGGCCTAGCTTTTCCCCAGTGCTCGTTCGTCGCTCACTCCTTGCCCGGTCTCGGTTCTGAGCCACCGTCTCTCTACCACATGCACCCGCTCTGCTCGCATCCGTATGCTCGTCCCCTCCCTACATCGCGCTAGCGCGTGGACAAGCTGCTCGACAAAATGCCAAACTGCTAGTCGACGCACCGACGTCCATTGCCATATGCCCTTGCTCCGTTCTTGTGCACCGCAAACCCATTCCCCATGCCTACACGCACATCACGTCCTCAACAGGGTGCCAAGTCAGCCACCGCCTCTGTAAACATGTTTCGTGACCCCACTGCACCGCATTGCGTCACACCGTGCCAAACATGGACCCTATCACCATGAATCCCACCTGCCACTACTGCTCTATGCATGAATCCCACTGGCTATTGCCCTATACTTGACCTTGCCACTCCATCCTATCCCTTAGACTTGCCTCTCGCACCCTTGCACCGTATCGAATCCACCGTAGTATGCACCAAGCCACACTGAGTTGTGACAAGCCACAACACCCTTCTACATGCTGCTGCTCAGCATAGCGTTGCCGCATAAAGTGGTGCATTATGGTGTGTATCATTACCCTGTCACTGCTAGGTGCGTGTGCTTCGCATCACCATAGACCCTGCTGACAATCCTCCTGCCTCATTGCCTTGTCATCACCTGACAACCACGGCTATATAAGCTAGCATGTCTCATTTGCTTTCCCTGCAAAACCCCTAGCCACCAAGAACACCTTCACTGCCCTACTTCGCCTCTTTCTGAGCTGATCATCGCCTCCTTCACACCACCACCCTTCTCCTCCGCAGTGCCGCTGCCTACTCCTCCTTCTTTACCGCCTAACCGCCGCTTTACTCTAACATAGGCGCCGCTATCGACCTTTGCCCCACTGCCAGGTGCCGCCTTTCCCATTGTTGGCACCACCACCCACAGCCAGGACCTATTGCTGTGCCTCCATCCCGTGTCAGAGAGGGGTGAGTGGAGAAGAGGAAAAGAACATGGGAGAAGGAAGAAGTGCCTTGGTGCCACTAACATGTCGGCCCCACCTCAGTCAATGAAATTAGGTCATGTGCCCTTGCTCTTTTTCCTCCTGATAGGTAGACCATGCCCATCCCTCTCTGCCTTCCACCGACATATGGGCCTTACTTTTCTAACTTTATATTAGGCTGCCTACCGAGCTATGTAGCTCGAGGCCCATTTTGGCCCACCAGCTTTGTAAGATCCATTTTACTTCCCCAAAATAATCTCTGGTTACACTCTAGAGAATATTCTAAGGGAACATTAATTCCAATTTTCCAGTGATTTATTTTTTTTCTAAAAATTACAAAAAAATAAATAATCTTTCAAAATTCATATCTTTTCAACCATAACTACTATTGACTTATTCAACTTCTAGATTTTTTCTAAAAATGAGATGTATCCAATGACACTATTATTTATTTAGTATTTTATTGTCTTTCTAGAGTTTTATTGGGATTTATCTCCTTTCACTCATAGTTCGTTGCTGGAAAATTCTCGAACAATGATTCTAAAGAATTTCTCGTCGACCAAGAGTAAGGCAAATCACCCTTAATCATATTGCTCTTAATTTATAAAATGTGATTGTTTGCAAAGTTGCATGTTTACTGTACACAGTTAATTTGATCGGCCTCAGTTTGTGCATAAGTGACGGACCAATCTAGTAGCTATATTATTTTCCATAGGTTATTGTTAACTCCTATTCTTGTAACTGCACCATAACGATGCCTGGAACTTTTCGCTCCCATAGAGGGAATACCACTCCCTTGTTTGTCATTAAGAAAAAATTGGGATGTGAAACATCTTGAGAAAATTACTCATGGAGTCGTTTTGTTTGAAAAGAGAAAAGATATGCAAAAACTCGTGATGCGGAACCATGCCTATATGGCTTGGTTTGATAATTGCATGTAAGTACTAATTTCTGAAAGAATTATATCCTATCCACATTATTATTTATAAGATGCTCTTGGCTAATTAATTAGTTATCACATATAAATCTAATATGTCAATAGCTATGAAAAACTGTACATCTGACCTACTCGCAGTTTTATCACGTCACTCTAGCATACCCTAAAAATTTATTTATCAATTTTTGTCCAAAATTTCTCTAAATTTTTAAATAGATTTTTCATCTATTTCTAGCATTTAATACCTATACACATATAAACAAAAAAAAAATCTCTAGGTATAGATTTTCACAACCTGACTTATGTTAGTGCACACACAGACTCATCACATTTTTCATAAACAATAATAATACAAACTAATTATGCAATGCTAGTTTTAATATAAAATAATTTTGCTAATTTTAATATAGTTTGATTTACGAATTTTAATACAACCAATTCTTTATCAATTTTGATTTAACAATCTCCCTTAATGAAAATATTAGCAACAACATATAAATACATTAGCAATACCATCTTAAAAACATTAGCATTTACCTTACAAAATATAGAATTTATATGTAAACTCTCTTCTACTTTTTAAAATGGAATTATCAAGAAAATATGAATAAAGAAAGATTTTCATTTTTTACCAAGTTTTTTGATGATGAGTACTATAAATCATCAATGTAAATAAGCTCACACATGATATTCTAAAAGTAATTTATACTTTTACATCCATACACATGCAATATAAATTTGGCGTAGCTATAAATCAAGTGTAATTAATAATTTATTGCAAGACATGATATTTCTTACTCAACTATTTTAAAAAATTATAAGCATTAACATGATGTATTTTATTGGTGTTTTTTAATAAATTGAGAACTTAATTGATTTCAATCTTGATATAAATTGCAATGAATTATATGCAACATTAACCTTAATTTTCAACTAGTTCAAACCTATCTTTTGATTATTTCAAGCTTAAGAACTAGGTTTTGATTATACACAACTTCTTTTAAGTTCATATCAAAGTGTAATAGTAAATAATCTTGTTAAGAAAAGTGTGCAAATGCATATTTCTTTGATTTTTTCTGAAATTTTTTATAGCAAATAATGTTGATCTTTCTCATATTTCTCATAGCATATTAGATCATTTAAAACAAAATCAAAATAGATAAGAGCGTTTAATCATGTCAAAATTTAATTCAAGTTATCATTCTATTTAGTTAGCCATGCAAAGATCAAGAACACACATATAGAAACATAAAATCACTTATACATTATCACATGAACATGGCTGCATGTAATACATATGAATGAATCATATGTAGTGCTCATTATTTATCAAAATATTTTTTTTACTTTTCAAATAAAGAACACAAAAATATGTTAAAAAAGTTGATGCTCCCCATCAAAACAACCCTATAGGATAAATAACCCTAAATTCTCGAAGACGAGCAAAATGAGAATAATCCAAAGATTTTGTAAAAATATTTACTAATAGATGTTCAATATCTACAAGATGAAGTGCTATATTATGTTTTTCTACATGATCTCTAAGAAAGTGTAATGTAATATCAATATATTTTGTACTAGAGTGTTGTACTAGATTCTTAACAATACAAATGGCACATGTGCTATCACAAAAAATTGAAACATTCTCCAAAATAACATTTGCTACTATCCAAAGTATTTGACAACAATAACTAGCAGCAACCATATAGTTAGATTTAGTAGTTAATTGTGACATAGAAGATTATTTTCTACATCACCAAGCAATAAGTAAATTAGTTAGAAAGAAACAATCACTAGAATTACTTTTCCTATCAAGTCTACATTCTCTAAAATTAGCATTAAAAAAACTTTTAAAGTAATACATGAGAATGCAGATAGCCATATACGAAAAATTTTAATACCACAAACATACCTGAGAATCCGCTTAATTGCTTGAAGATATGAAACACGTGAGGAAGATTAAAATCATGCACATAAACATAACGTAAATTGTATATCCGGTCTTAAATCAGCAAGATATAAAAGTAAACCAATTCATTTCATTCTATAAGAGGAACCATAGCTTCATCTTCATAATCCTTATTATCTTCGTTAATAAGGATCTCTCACTAGATGTATGCATTTGTACCTATAGCCATAACCATAAATGTAGAAGCATCTCTAAAAGTTAACTTTTCAATATGCAATGCTCTTGTGAGATAGGGGAACTAATTCTTATCACTGGACATTTGGCATAAATATTTGGAATTCACTAGCCAAAAGTTCTCCTTTCTCGCGCAAAGTGCTTATATAGAAGAAGACAATGTCGAGGTCTCTATACTAGGGTTAGTAATATAACATTTAGGAATATAGTATTGACACACATGACGCACACCGGAAAACATAACACAAATATTTTTATACAAAGGTTTAGGTCTATTATTACTCATGTTAGTATAACAAAAAGGGCGCACCTTTCTCAAATTAGACAATGAACTTTTCTCTCATTTATTGCTTAGTAAGTATAAAACAAAATTCTAATTTATATCTATCTCTGCCATAGTGAGGGTAAGTGTACTTAACTTTTTATTTACTTTTAGAAGTAGAAACAATAGTTATACTAATTATACCAATAGATGACATGACACCATCAGATCTAAAAATTATTTTTTAGGTTTATCCGCTATCTTAATTGTGCCACTACAAGGTGATTTAATAATAGTTAGAGCATAAGTCTTACAATAATCATAATGATCATAATCCAAACTTGTTTTAAACTTCTAAGAACTAGTGTTTTGTTTCAAAATTGGATTCAAGCTTTTAGTTTCCATCTTTTCTTGTAAGTAATCAATACAATTAAAAAATTTGACATAATTTTTACAAGAGGCATACTGAACTTTATCCTTATTACTATAATTAGAGTATGAAAATAATTTTTAATATCATCATATTTCAACTTCAACTTAAGAAGCATGCATATATCTTAAAGAGGTAAACTTAGTATACACTAAGTTACATGATTTACAAGAATCATATATAGGAGTCAAACTTTTAAGTCTTATAATTTCAGTATTTAATTGTTCAACTAAAACATTTTGTTTCTTAATCTTTGTTATCACTCTTCTCTAATAAGGTATCAAGTTTTTCAACAGCATAAGTTAAATCATTGTAAGAAGGTTCTACTTCATTGTCGTTGTCATTGTCGATGTCATTATTGATGATGCTTATACTACTTACCATCATAGACCAACCAAGTTTTTTTTGTGTTTGAGAGTAACATCATCATTACTCTCGGTGCTCACATCAATTAGATTTATCTATTCAAGAGTAGAAAGAATACGGTGCATTACCTTTTGTTCAAAAACCCCATTTCTTATTACTCTTGAGTGTTCACTTCTTGTCACTCTCCCTCTCTTCCTTCTCATTTTTATCACTAAAAATTTTTACTAAAAATTTTGGATATTTAAGACGAAGTTGATTAAGTGAGCCACATTCAAAACATCTCCGAAATTATCCAACATTTGCTCTCTTTCTAGATCAAATATTTTACAAACTCTTGTGAAGTATGGGGAGAGGAGTGCCAAATCAACTTCAAGAAGTTATTCTACCTATTCATTGGTTAGTGAAGACAAATAAGACAAAGCATAGCTATATAAAAAATTATTATCAATAGAGTTGCTAGTTTGTGACACTAAAGGTATTGATTTATTTGCCATATTTTTCTAGCAAAAACATCTGGCTCATGAGTTTTTAATTTAGAATAAAGCACATCAAATGTAAGTGTACTCATGATAATAAATTCTCTAATTGATGTTACTTTCATCTCCCATATATATATGTAAAGTTCTTAACAATTGACGAGAATTTTCAGTCTTATAATATATAACATTAATAGAATAAGTTGCTAAG
Source organism: Oryza coarctata (assembly GCA_030770085.1). Lineage (NCBI taxonomy): Eukaryota > Viridiplantae > Streptophyta > Magnoliopsida > Poales > Poaceae > Oryza > Oryza coarctata. The sequence goes on from CM061472.1 coordinate 8,785,103, forward strand.
AATTTTATTAAAGCGAGCAAAGAAATCATTAAGAGATTCATCGGGTTTCGTCTCAAAATACATGTATTTCCTTTTTATATACATCCCGATGTACCTTTTCTACTTTGTTTAACTATTTGTGAAAATCATAAAGTACTATCTATACCTCATGTGCTAACATGAGATGCACCACACTATCGTTTCTTTCTAGCCCTCAAATAGTCAAGTTCTTTGCATTGCTGTTAGCCTTCACATATGGCATGTTTATCACTATCACTATATCATTTTTAAAAACTTGATATAGCTTATAGATATTTTCCCATATGCTTAAATATATGCCTCCATCTTAGTGTTCCAATATTAAAAATCAACATCATAAAAAATACGGTTTTATGAAATACCTATGTGTCAACATATTTTCTAATCACAAGTTAAGATCATTTAGAAAAAAATAAAATAAGTAATGTTATTCTAATACCACTTAAAGGATCGCCTATAAGATAATTGGAGAGGGTGAATGATTGCGGAGGTCAAAAATAAAATTTAATATTTTCTTCTAATCACAAAACCCGAAAAACCATATTTTTAAAATCTAGATATAGTATTGTTTTATCACTAAATATTTTATAGCCAGAGATCCATAACGCCGATCGATTTGAAAATTTGATAGAATAACTAGATAATAGAATCAGCTCAATCAGACTAAATTACTAAATATAAGGTTGATGAAAATTAATTAAACCCTATTAATTAATAATGCAAGATGTAAAAATAATTAACTGATCAAACTTTTCATATTACTAGAAAACACACTTGCTAAATTTTAGATCAAAGAAACCAATCCAAATCACATAAGAAACGAATTAATCTAAAATTAATTGCTAAGCATACACAAAGTTGAACAAGAAAGCAAGATTAATTAGTGCACTTATCTTCGATAAGCTAAAATTATGCTTAAAAATTTCTACAAAACTCTCTCAACTCTCTATGTTAAAATTGCTAACACCTTACTTACTTTCTTTTTATAGAAAAGAATGACTAAAAAATACTAAGGATAAACCATAAGGCCTTATTCCTTTAATCCCATAAAAATTGGAGAGGATTAAGAGGATTAATTCCACAATTATAGATGTGAAATTTATCCCCTATAAATCCCCTCAATTCCCTTAGGTGAGAGATTAACTAAACAAGCCTTAAAGGTGACAGAAACACTTTAAAAAATTAGGTAGGTAAAGATAATAAAGATACAACACCATCTGAATAGGAAACACACAATATTCTTTAATAATACAACACCATTTTAGTATTTACAATTTTTTTTGCAAAACTAGAAGAGTGGTAAGAAGTTTGAAAATAAGTAGCTTCCTATATGCAATTTAAAAATGGAAGGAATAATTTCAAATTTGAACCAAAGGAGCATGCCATCCCCAAAAGGTGGGTCAGATCACTACTTTAAGAACTATTTTGGCACACCCCATTTCACTTTACAGGTTGTAAAAAAACCCACGTGTACAGAGGGGGCCTCTTACTCGACCATATCTGGAAATTGGTATGATGGTGTTTTCTTTTTTCATATTGTTCATGTCTATAGTAATTGGAGAGACTAGATTGTAAATATGAAAAAAATTGGAACTTAGCAGTCGTTACCCCTATATCTGATTAGAGCTAAATGAATCCGTGGAATTCTTACTCTTATAACCCGATAACCATGGATGATATTCGGAACTTTAGCCTGAGACTCTTTTTTATTATGTGTAATTACTTTAAAACATGAGTTTGATTGTATTTTTCTAGTCAACTTTTTTTCCTAGAAAATTGTGTTAAGTGCAATAAGTCTAACCCTCCCTCCTCTCATTTATTTTCTCTCTCTCGTCTTCCCTTCCTTATCCACATTGTCCACCTCCTCCATGTCGCTCTCCTCTATATTGGCCACTCCATCTTTCTCCACACTAATGTTCTTTATGCCGTCCTCACCACCTTTCTCCACGATGTCTTTCTTCGTCCATACTGCTAATGTCTATAGGCGACTGTCTGCACCTCGGGATAGCAAATTCGACCGAGGTAGACCTTGGAAATGACATATCCAGTACCATAAAGGCTGGATCAGATGTCGTCTAGGTGGCAGCGGGCCTCAGAAGCAATGAATCTAGCTGTGGCGATCCTAGGGAAGCACTGCATACGCCAAAACTTTGCCATGGAGGAGGTCGGTGGTGAGGACTACAGCTTGTGCATCGTTGACTACATCCACGGGTAGAAAGGCTATATCTACCACCTCCCTCCTCTAGCTACGCCGCCTCCTCTTCTCTCTAATTTTTCTCTCTTGCAGATCTGGAAGAGGCTAATCAGAGTTAGGTAGGGCTTGTGCTGAGCCATAGATCAAGACGGTGGAAGGATGGGACCAACACTGAACTCGATGGTGGTGAGCTATTTTCTTGCTGCATCTTTGACCAATGCTCTTCTTCATTTTGCTGTGAAATATATTTGAATTGATAGAATTGTGTAATATTACGTAGAATTGTGATGGTGATATGGAATTTATCTCAGTTTTTTTCTCTTAGACTTTGGACCAACAGCGTGGTGATATGGAATATTGAATCATGTTCTTTCCCATTTTGCTTGATTTGATTTGTGTGGTGAGATGGATTTTGGACCGGCAGTGTGTTTGATCCTTAGAAACGGGACAAGCTGGTGTGTGGTATACAGAGAGCACTGCTGCACGTGGAAATTTTCTATATTTTCATTTTTTTTCACTAAAAATTACCTCTCCAATTGTTCGGCTTAACCTAGCCATCTATAAAAAAACTAATTTTCTCATGAGGCCACGGAACCCGTTGTGAAAATCATGCATTTTATTAGAAGCGATTGGTTCAACCGTATCTCAAAGGAAATTTGGCTGCATGTAAAAACACTTTTGTTGTAGTGTATACTAGCAAAAACAAAAAACACAAACCACATTAATTATACTCCTGAATGTCCTTGTAGCACTTAGACAACCCAAATTACTGAGTGTCCTCGCTGCACGACTCTCAAAGCACATTGAATAACTAGGACAATGATACACACGTGTAACTCCGGCGTTTCCAGAGGGACATCATCTGACACACCCTCTGTTTACCACTACTTCAGTATGCCACTTTGGGATAAAGGTAGTATGCTACTCACTGTCATTATTTATAGATACATCCAAGGCCAAACGTCAGCGGTCAACTATCTTCGTTTTAAAATTTAAACATTTCTAAAGCTGAGCGTCTGTATTAAAAATATATATGAAAATAATTGAAAGAATGTTATAATTGATTGAAAAGAAAAGGCAGGTGAAAAAAATTAAATAGGGAATATTTGTGTTTGATTAAGATGATAAGGTTGGTAAAGAAATAAATTTATTTTGTTTTAAGATAAATGTTGAGCGGTAGAAATTTTATTTTGAAAGGGAGGTAATTTCTATTCTAAGTTAAATCTTATTAAGTAAGTGTTAAAGTCAAATCGATATAAATTCGGTTTGATGTGTTTAAACACGAGAAAGTTTGGGATATCTACTTAGTTCTATTGTAAGGGCTTAATCTTTCTAGCGTCTTTAGGTTGTTGGGGCTTAAGACACACTAATCAATTTAATCTCTAATTAATAAGTAAGATAGATATAATTAGAGCATCGAGCCAATCAACCGATAAATCGATACAAACTCATGCTATCGCTAGATGTGCCGATAGAATTGAGATAGTCATCGGCTATAAGTCCGATTCACTCATATAAATAATCAAGTAAACTCATTAGCTAGCTAAACTGATAAGAGAAATGAAACTTAGTAGATCACAATGCTAGCCTTATTAAAAATAATATTGATATATCAGACTTAACCGACATAATATGATTGGATATAATAAAATCAGATTGAATGCTAGCATGTAAACAATTTATGTATATTGGCCGAATAGTCGATACGTTAAGAGTTTGAAGCTTAATACAAAGATAACTCATCGGTTGGTGTTCGCACCGGATCTCGTGTGCCTGGCATGAACACGTCGACGCCTGAAAAGTCTGCTTAGCTCCAGTGCAAACCAATCGGCTTCTCTCCGTATCTCGAGGTACGTGTGCCGGGGCCCGTGAGGTTTACTCGGCTCCGGCACGACAGAGCGGGTGCAGGCGTGCCAGTCAATTTGACTCTGCAATTGACAAGAAGGTGAGGCGAATGGGTCAGTCGGACGATGGGCCGATATGAGCTCTCGCTATCGGCTGGCCACCGATAGGATCGAGGTGGTTGTCGGCCACGTCCGGATGGCTCCTACTATCAGTTAGTTGCCGATAAGTATTGGGATGCTCTTCTATCGGCTGAGAAGCCGATAAAGACGTGGATAGATGTTGACGAAGGACGTGATGACTCCGGGTATAGCGAAAGCAAGATCTTGATCCATCGGCCGCAGAGTCGACGGAGGCATCAATGGGTATTCAGAGAACAACAAAGCACGTGGGATCTCTTCTGATTACCGACGGAAGCTGTATCACTCGTTTATCGGCTAGAAAGCTGATGAAGTCATATGCGAACTAGCAAGGAATCGTATAAAAGACACCGGCTGCAAAGCCGATATCGCTCTGGATATGGTAGCACGAGATCCATCGCCTGTCATGACGACGCTGCTAGCACCGGATCTCAAAGATCGGACCTAACTAAGACAGTACGTGACCGAGGCCAACGGCAACGGGACGGTGGACGCCGGATCAGTAGTGCTGAAGTAAGGACGAAGCGAACCCATCGGCTAGCTGAGCCAATGAAAGGAGGTCTTTCTGAAGACAGACACGCATCGGCTGGAAGGTCGATGCGCTTGCATGGCGCTTGAGGGAAGTCTCTAAAGACTGGTGTGTATGGACCGAGGAGCCGATACGCTAGGCGTGGTGCTTGGGGTATAGATAACTAATCGGCTAACACTCCGATGAAATGCCATACAGAGACCTATAGGCCTATAGCTCAATCTACCGTTGGTAGCCTCGTAGGTCAAACCTAACCGATGCAGTACGAGATCGACGATGGTGGAGAGAGCTTGATAGGCCGATTGACCCTGCCCGGACGTGATGCGATACATCCAAATGGCCTAAGAGGTTGAACCTAAATGATGCATCCTTAGACAGAGCGAGACATATCGGGATAGTGGCGGGACTTACCTCTTCGTCGGAGATCGAACTTAACCGATGCAGCACCGCGTCGAGAGCTAGACCCCGCTGGTAGAAACCTAGATGAACTAGGGTGGCGGAGTGCCAAAATAGTTTTGATTAAAAGATGTGTTGATTCCTTTACAGGTTTTCAGGGGTTCATATTTATACCCTGGTATTACAAAGTCTGACGTAATTACAATAATCATCGGACGTTATCTCCTAAAAATATAAAAGAAAATATCTCTAAGGAATTTAACTAAATTAATTAAACCTTCCTATATAAGATACGATTTATATAGATAAAATACTCTACCATGAGTGCCACGGCTCCTCCTCAAACTCGGTCTCATCTAGATAATCTTCTATTCTTGGATTGAATCTCTTATTACTTTATCTGATCGGATTCCTCTCTGTAGCAATTGGACTTTTCTTTTACTTCAGCCGATCTTTTCTAATCTTTCTCTAGGCTTTTTAAATTTTGACGTTAACAACTGGCTACTTTGATGAAACGTTGCAATAAAAACCCACCTACTTAGACTTAATATACTATCAGCAATCCTAGTTGATGCAATACGAGATTGATAACGATAAAAAGCGCATGATAAGTCGATAGATCTTACGCAAATGTGATGTGATATATTCGATAGAACCAAGAGGTCGGATCCAACTGATATAGCCTTAGACATAGCAAATATATTAAGATAATAGTGGGACTTATCATTTCGTCGGAGATCGAACCTAACCGATGTAACTCCATGTCAAGAGCCAGAACCGGCTGAGAAAACCTAGAAGTACTAGGATAGTAATGCGGTAAGTTGTATTTATGTGTGAAAATGCTTTACAAAGTCCATGCGAATTTATATTTATACTCTGTTATTACACAAGTTTGAGCATACTCTGCCATGATTTCCATAATTTCTTTTTAGATTTAGTTTTATTTGGATAATCTTTCATATGGCAACTAAACCAAATCCATCTTCATTTGTCTAATTGACTTTATTCGAGACTATTAACATTTTTATTTATCCGATCAGCTTTACATCTATCAATCAGTGTCTTTTTATAACCCGATCAGCGATTTGATACTTAACCAAATATATTTATAGGTTTATCAAATTTTGACATTAACAGTAAGCTTATAGAAAAATATAGTAACATCTATAACTTTAAATTAATTTATTAAATCTATTTTTCTAATATATTTATTTTGTGTTAAAAATATTACTGTGTTTTTTCTCCGTAAACTGTCCCATGAAGCCCTCGACCTTGACTCTCTTATCCGCAGAAACAGCGTTCGCTTGTACAGGTGGTTAAGCGCCCGATACTTGCCACCGCCATGCGGGCATAGGCGTCCGTGGCCACCGTGATCGTCGAGACGCTACGCCCCACCTCCTCCTCGAACTTAACCGCCATCCTCGTCGCCACGAAGAATGGCGCCTACATGTACATGCCGTAATATATATACTTTTTTTTTTCAGATTTCATAAGAATCTGTCAATGAGTACACTGAAAGTTACGAGTTATAGTTTCTGATGAACTTACCTGGCATTGCACATCTTTCCCGTTGCTTGCATAATAGACGAAGGCTCCGGGAGAACTGAGCCACGTACCTCCTGATCTCACGCATATGTATACATGTATTGATGTACACGTACGGTGTTGTAACATGTCACTTTGTGTTTGGCGTTGTGTGTACGTACCGTTTGATGGCGGCGTATATGGTGTAAAGGGGTAAGTATAGAAATGTGTAAAGTGACTAAGACCCCGAGATTATACAAGAGGGGCCGGGTCTATATATATACAACTTAGGTCAGTGGTCTGTCTAATACTCCCGCAGTCGTAGCGGGAGAGGACCAGACGCAGAGACTGGACCGAAAAATGGTGAACAAAGGCGTGGGCAGTCCTTTGTTCATTATATTGGCAAACTGATGTACGGATGGTACATGGAGCATCCGAACCTGTCCTAATGTGATCTTGTCACGGATAAAATGGATATCGATCTCGATGTGCTTGGTGCGTCGATGATGGACCGGGTTGACGGTCATGTAGACGACACTGACATTATCGCAGTAGACAACGGTCACGGTGGAGAGGGGTGCATGGAGCTTCTAGAGAAGCTGGCGAAGTCAGCAACACTCGACGACGGCGTGGGTGACGGCGCGGTACTCGGCTTTGGCGCTAGACCGAGACATTGTAGTCTGGCGTTTTGAGGACTAGGATACGAGAGTGTTACCGAGGTAAACGTAGTAGCCGGGCGTAGAGCGTCGAGAATCGGGGCAGCCTGCCCAGCCTGTGTCGAAGTACGCGGTGAGGGAGTCGATGGGGCTGGAGCTGAGATGCAGCCCGCTAGAGAGGGTGCCCTTCATGTAGCGTAGGATTCGCTTGAGCAGCACGAGGTGAGGTTTGCGTGGAGCGTGCATAAAGAGGCACACTTGCTGGACAGCGTACGTGAGGTCGGGTCAGGTGAGGGTGAGGTATTGGAGAGCCTCGGCAAGACTCCGATAGTGAGAAGGATCGGCAACGAGTGCGCCATCGGTAGCGGAGAGTTTGGCTCGAGTGTCGACCGGGGTGGCCATGGGGTGACAATCAGCCATGCCCGCACGCTGGAGGAGGTCGATGGGGTACTGGCGTTGGGAAAGAAAGAGACCGTGGGAGGAACGGGTGACAGAGATGCTAAGGAAATAGTGGAGAGGACCAAAATCGGTCATGGTGAACTCAGAGTGGAGTCGGGCCATGATCTGGTCGAGGAGAGATGTCGAAGACGCTATAACGACAATATCGTCGACATATAGAAGTAGATAGGCAGTAGTGGAGCCGATATGAAAAGTGAATAGGGAACTATCGGACGCAGATGCCACGAAGCCGATGTGCCGAAGATAGGCAGTAAAGCACTGGTATCAGGCACGAGGGGCTTGTTTGAGGCCGTAGAGAGAACGTTGAAAAAGACAGACGTCGTTGGGACAAGAATGGTCGACGAAGCCTGGGGGCTGCTGGTAGTAGACCGTTTCCATCAGGTGGCCATGAGGAAAAGCGTTCTTCACGTCTAGCTGATGGATCGGCCAGGAACGCGAGGCAGCCAAAGTGAGGACGACTCAGATGGTGGCGGGTTTAACGACGGGACTGAAGGCCGCGTCGTAATCGACACCAGGTCGTTGGGAGAAACCACAGACTACCCAGCGAGCCTTGTGATGGGCAAGGGAGCCATCGGCGTGGAATTTGTGTTTGAAAATCCACTTACCGGTCACAATGTTGGCGCTGGGAGGACGTGGGACGAGGCGCCAGGTCTCGTTGTCTATTAGGGCCTTGTACTCGTCGACCATGGCCACGTGCCACTGAGGGTCGGCCAGGGCGGAGCGAGATGTCGCCGGGATGGGTGAGATAGAGCTGTGGACAGCGGAGAGCCCGTAGCGCTTTGTAGGGCGGAGAGACCAGGTTTGGGAGCGGGTGACCATATGAGAGGTGGAGGGAACTGGAGCCGATGGGGGTGCGGGAGTAATGGGAAGAACTGGTAGGGTGGGGGCGTCATCGGCTCCGGGTCGGTGACTGTAGATGAGAGGAAAAGAGGGAACTAGATCGGCCTGAGCCGATGGAGTTGGGTGGGCCGAGTGGTCCGATCGGTCCGATAGAGATGGATCAGCCGATGGGGTTGGGGGAGTCGATGGAAGCTGAGGAGTCGATGGAAGTGGGGTGTTCGATGGAAATGGGACGGTATCGGCTAAATGATAAACGGTATCAGTATCGACCAATGCAGGTGGGGCCGATGGTGGTCCGATGGTTGGGACATCGGACCGAATAGTGGTGGGATATGTGAAGGGTTAGTCCTCAGCAACGGCCGATGAGGGGGCCAATGGAGGGGACAGTGGAGGAGACCTGGTCAGCACGGTGTTGGTGAGGAGGAAGTCGAGATCACTAGAGGAGGATCTCGGATGAAGTAGACCGAAGGGAAAACATGTCTCGTCAAAAATGACGTGACGAGAGACGATGACCCGTCGGGTGGAAAGGTTGGGACATCGGTATCCCTTGTGAGAGGAGGGATAGCCGAGGAGAATACAGGTGGTGGAGTGGGGAGCGAGTTTGTGGGAAGCTGTGGCGGTGAGGTTTGGGTAGCAGAGGCACCCGAAAACACGAAGGTGGGAGTCGTCGGGCGCCGTGCGGTAGAGAAGGGCATAGGGAACGTTGTTTTGAACAGAGGAGCATGGGCACCGATTGAGAAGATACGTCGCAGTAGCCAGAGCTTCTGTCCAATAAGTGGCAGGTAAGTGGGCATGAAGTAGCATGGTACGACTGATGTTGTTGAGGGTACGAAGGAGACGCTCAGCTTTGCCGAGCTGAGGAGAGGTGTAGGGGTAGGAAAGCCGGAAATGGATGCCCTACGAGGTAAGGAAGGTTGTAACGGTACGGTTAATGAAACATCAAGTATAGTGAGGTAATACTGATTACCGGAGACACTTTTAACTGGAGACATCCATACATCACAATGTATAAGTTCAAATGGACGCGAGGTATAGGAGAGAGAACTAGAAAAAGACAGACGCACATGTTTGCTAAGTTGATACGAGTGGTAAACTGTGGAGTTGCTGTGTGTACATCGGATGGAGACGCTGCGATGGAGGGTGACGACAGCGTCGGGGCCGGGGTGGCCGAGGCGAAGATGCCAAAGGTTGGTGGAAAGGCGACGCTGTCATGTGGAGTGGATGGCGCAGCGGGAATGGTGTAGAGGTCTCCGCCACTATTACAGCGAAGGATCTGTCGCTGGGTTGGGATATCATTCACAAAGAAATCAGATGCGTCAAATTCGATGGAGCAGTTGTTCTCTCTTGTGAATTGGCGAACAGATATAAGATTGTGAATAAGAGAATGTACGATAAGAACATTGTGAAGGGGAGGTTAGTGGTGGATGTAGATAGAGAGGAGTCACCTCGGCATTGGACAGGAAGAGAGTGACCATTACCGATGGTGACAAAGGGGGAGGAAGAGGGGTGACAGGAGCGAAGTATACCGGCCGATGACGCCATGTGTGAAGACGTCCTAGAGTCCAGCACCCAAGGGTGCTGTGGTTGGAGCGTCATCTGGTTGAGGGCAGCGACGAGGCCAGCCTGGTTCTAGGAGGGAACCGACTGGGTGGGTGGGGTCGGTAGCCTCGACTGAGGCGGCAGAATGGGAGCCGATGCCAGGTGAGCCTAGGGATGGGCACCGAGAACCCCGGGTTGCTAGCCGATGGGGCTGCGTGGCTGGGGCTGGGGTGCACAGGGGTTGTAGTAAAGCCATGGACCCGTGGGACCGGTAGGTTGGGCAGGGACCGAGGCAGGTCGTGATTGCATCGGACCCTGCCAGTTCTTGCCTTTGCCTTTCCCGGTACGGGTTGTGTTGCCATGACTGGAGCCATGGCCACCAGAGCCGCGGGAGGAAGGGGCAGCGCAGGATGCTCGGCAGCCATTATCGGCTGCGGCAAGGAGAGTGGTGTGGGCCACTGTCTTCTCATCGTTGGCTAGGCGGAGTTCTTTAAGAAGTAACATGTCATGGGCCTGGTCGAACGATGGAAGAGGTGTGGCATTGGCGATGTCATCGGCGGTGTTTGAGAAGCTAGAGTTGAGGCCTCGCAGAAGGGCGAGGATGAGTTGAGAGTCGGCCATAGGGTGGCGACGTCCCGGAGAGCAGCAGCCTTGACCTTGAGGCACTGACAGTATGAGGAGACAGAGAAGTCTCCTTGTACCATGGAGTGGAACTCGTTGAGGAGGAAGATGGCACAAGGTTGCTTGTTGGCTAGGAAGATCTGCTTGATGGCCACCCAGAGATCCTAGGTAGTGGGGTCGGTATCGTCCATGGCAAGGTCGAGGACAGAGTCGTCGACTGAACCGAGCAGCCAGCTATGCACGCAGCACTCGGCGATGTCTCACTGAGGATCATTGGGGCGAGGTGGAGCGGAGCCATCAATATGGGACCGGAGGCCGAATTTTCCATAGAGAGATTTGAAGAAGAAAACCCACTTGGAATAATTGGCGTTAAGGTCAAGAGAGATAGGAATGTGAGATTTCACGTTCACAGCAGCGTAGGGAGGGGAGAAGATCGGCGAGGTAGTGCCCGAGGTGTGGTCTGAGGCACCAAGGGCTAGAGCAGACTCGGTGACTGGGAGAGTGTCGGAGCTGAGGGCGGACTCGGTGGCCATGATGGGAGAACGGGAGCAAATAGCCGATGTGAGAAAGAAGCCAATGGGAGGGAGAAGCCGATTAGAGGACGGATCGGCCGATCAAAGATGTGAGAAGCCGATGAGGAGTGGGCCAGCCAGCCGATGAGGAGTGGTTGGCCGATGGGGAGTAGGCAGCGAAGTAGGTGTTGAAAAAGGTGGTGGCAGAGTGGGTGGGTCAGAGAGTAGTTGGGTCACGGACGTGCGAAGATTCACGTCTGTGAAGAGAAGATTCACGTCTATGGACTCGTGGAGGCCAAGGAGTGGGGCGGACACGAAAAAGACGGGGAGTGGCCGAACGCGAAGAGAATATGTTCGCGTCCGGGAGGCAGGGATTCGTGTCCGTGGACACGTGGACACGTTTGACTGGCTCGGACGTGAGGAAAGAAAGTTCGCGTCCGAGAGCCGTTGAGCGTGTCGGAAAAGGCGAGAACCGAGGGAGGATTCTAGCCGATGGAGGGCTAGACAAGTCCAGCCGATGGGAGGAAGCCGATGGAGACGACGAGTACGGAGGGGCGCCGGTATTAGAGAAGGAGAGATGCACGAAGTAAGAAGAAGAACGGAGACGGGTGCGAGGCGAGATGAGGAGACAGATCGAGACCGTCGCTTGGTCGCGCGGAGGTGGGACGGAGAAAAGAAGGTGATTGCGAGAAAGACGGGAGAAGAAGAAATAGAGGCGAGAGAGCGAGGAGAGTGCCGGGAGGAGAGTCTTAGGAAGAGGGTCGGTGACGGGAAGAAGACGTCGACGAGGAGAAAAGAGTCGGCTCGCTGGAGGGAGAAGCTAGCGCGCTAGAGATGTCTAGACTCGCTCTGATACCATGTAGAAATGTGTACAGTGACTAAAACCCTGAGAATATAAAGGAGGGTCGGGTATATATATATACAACCCAAGCCAGTGTCTCTGTCTCTGATGCCGCCGAATCGATGTGGACGACGGCGCCCCTACGCTGCTCCACCATCCCCGTAACACTGTCGCCGTCACCTCCGTCACCGCCCATAGGTTAACCCACATCATCCTCACCCACGCCTCCACGTCCGTCTCGTGCAGGTTCACCGCGCCGGGCCTCGCCACGCCGCCGTTGTTCACCACCACCCCGACGTCCAGCCCTTTCACTGCCTCCCGCAGCCGCCGCAGCGGCTCGTCGCCGTGGGGAGTCGAGACGAGAGATAGGTCGAACACCACGGTCTTGGTCTGCACCCGGTGCCGAGACTCGATCGTGTCGGAGATCTCCCTGAGGTTGGCGGGGTCACGGCCGATGAGCGAGGTTGAGGCCGCGGCTCCCGAGCTCCAGCTCCATGGCCCGGCCGATGCCGGACGTTTGCCCAGTGACGACGGCCCACGCGCCGTATCGGCGGCGAAGGTCCTTGGGCCGGCGGCGCAGGTAGAGCGTGAGGTAGGCGAGGAGGTGTACCGTGACAGTGGCGACGTAGGCGGCGCCGAGGAAGGCCAGCGAGAGGAACCACCACGGCGCCGGCGTCGCCGTCTCTTGCCCGATCAAGAAGACATGACTAGCCTTGATGATTCCGGTCGCGCCCCGCTCTCTCTCTCTTCGTCATCTTCAGCACCGGCCAGGGTTCAAAATTCCGGAACAGAATTTTCAAAATTTCTGAAATTTCGGGTCTATCCGAACCTGCGGATAGGGAACTTTCGCCTGAAATTTTTTAATTCTTTCAAATTTTCGTGAACTTAGCAAAAAATATTCAAATTTGATCAAAATTTGTTCAAATTTCAAAATATTTCGGACCGAAATATTGTGAAATTTCAATCGCATCGGCACCTCCGATAGAATTTGCTCAACCGATATATTAAACCCTGGCGCCGGCACGGGCCGCGCAACACCGTCTTCACGCTGCACATCCAGGTGCAGCAGTTCCTCCACTTCAAGCAGCGCTCGCTCGAGCTCGCCAGCAGCGGGGAGGTCATCCGTCAGAGGTTCCCGGTCATCCTCTTCGAGATCAAGGATGCCATCCAGGTACATGCAAAATTAATCGTGTAATTTACAGTTCATGTTTGATTTGCGTCACTGTCAGTGCTAATTTTGAAACTGTCAAGACTAATGTGCTGCCATTAATTAATTTGCGCAGAGTTTATACTACAGCCAAGAACTTCTGGATCCATGGCACCGGTCCTCTCAGCTACCTGTCTCAGAAGTTCGCCGTGCCGAGGGCCGACGGCGGCGGCCGCCGCCAAGCACGGGCCAAATCTCCATCTCTCTCCCGACCGACAACCACGCGCGTCACCCAGAGTGTGGGAATTTTCTATGGAAATGGGACAAGCTGGTGTGTGGAGTGTGGTATGGAGATGGCAGCTCCATGTGGGAACTTTTTGTATTTTCATTTTTTTTCCAAAAAACATCTCTCTTGTCCGTTGGCTTGTAATTGACGCTAGATGATCTCTATAGAAATTATGATAGGATCACATACATAAAAGGTTACGCATATATAAAAGGTTACAAGCGTGACCAATAACAATTAGAAAATACAGCTCTAAATATAGATTATACATCTCTATGTTTAACACCCCCTTAATTTGAATGAAGATATACTAGGCTCAGATTATGCCGTAAATTGCAGTACAGAGTAACCGAGAGTGGCTTAATCATGATGTCGGTCGCCTGGTTCTTGGATAAGATGAAACGAACGTTGAGTTGACGAGAGACAACACGTTTACGAATAAAATGGTAATCAATCTCGACATAATTCGTGCGACGATAAAATATAGGATTAGCAGAGAGATAAGTGGCATCAATGTTGTCACATCATAGGGACGGTGGCCGAAACTGAGAGATCCTAAGTTTTTTTAGCAACACTTGTATCCATATTACTTCAACGGTAGCATTGGCGATGACTTTGTATTCAGCCTCTATGCTCAAGCGAGAAACGGTTGGTTGTTTGCGAGAGCTCTAAGAAACAAGATTGCCACAAAAGAAAATAGCATAGCCACCTGTACTGTGCCGATCATCTGGGTTCCTAGCCCAATCGGCATCAGAGAACGCATCTAGTAATGAAGACTCATATTTAGTGATGCATAGCCTCATATCAGACGTGGAACGAAGATAACGCAATATGCGTTTTACTGCCGCCCAATGAGCTATCGTTGATGCTGATAGAAATTGGCATACCTGGTTGACAGAGAAGGAGATATCGGGGCGGGTGATAAACAAATATTGGAGAGCCCTAACAACACTGTGATAGCATGTAGTATCTTTAGCTGAGAGAGGGTCGCCACTCTTTAAGACTAACTTATTGTTGGAAAGCATAGGTGTCGGAACACTATTAGAGGAGGCCATATTTATACGCTGCAGCAGGTCTTGGATGTATTTGTGTTGTGTCAAGATGAGGCTAGTAGAAGTATGATGTACTTCAATACCAAGAAAATATCCAAAAGTGCCAAGATCTTTTATGGCAAACTCAGCTTCAAGTTGAATGAGTAGACGATCCACAGCTGATGATGAAGAGCTCATAATAATAATATCATCCACATAGATGAGAATATACATTTGAATGTCACCTCTGTTGAACATGAAAAGAGAAACATCAGCCTTATAAGCCTAAAACCCCAGTTATAATAGTTTGTTACTAAGACAAGAAAAACAGACATGTGAGGCCTGTTTGAGGCCATATAATGACTTGTCCAACTTGCAAAGATAAGTAAGATGAGCCGAGTCAATAAAACCAGATGGCTGTTTTATATAGATGTTCTCTTGAAGATGGCCATATAAGAATGCATTTTGAATAACAATCTATCGAAGAAACCAACCACGAGAGACTGTAAGAGACAATAAAACTCGAATAGTGATAGGTTTCACTACCAGGCTGAATGTATCATTATAATTAACTCCATACTGCTGCTTGAAGCCCTTAGCGACCAATCGTGCTTTATAGCGATCAATGGAGCCATCAGCTTTGTGCTTCAGTTTAAAAATCCACTTGCAATCAATGACATTAAGGCCGGCACGTGGAGAAACCAGATGCCAAGTCTTGTTCTTGAAAAGGCTTGAAATTCATCATTCATTGCTGACCTCCAAAGGGGGTATGCCATAGCAGTAACATGCGATGTAGGCTCTGCATCCGAAGTTCGTATGGCAGAATAAGTAACCGTGCTGTCGGTACGAACCTTGGGTTCTTGATGTTGTGGCTTAAGCGTGTCTCGTACTTGTGGGTAGGAGGATCTGGTGCAGGAACCTCTGAGTGGTGCACGACCTCAGGTCGGACGATTGGTGATGAAGTTTGCCACGATGCTGGTGATGATGGGTCGGCAGATGACAGCCTAGCCGCAACCTCTATGCTTGCCGTAGAGGGACACGGGAGAGGCAGGCGGAGACTTCGATGTAGGCAGGTCAGCGTCAGGCGCTGCATGCGGAGCGCCTACCTCGGGTGAAGAAGCGGGCACAAGGAATGTCAGCGCCAATCCTGATGAGGTTTTAGGCATCACGGGATCTACTGCATGCTGAGAGGCTGCATTCACAGGGTTAGCAGGAAACATATGCATATCGTAATTGTTCAAATTAAAACCACCACTGTCCTGATTAGGTGCAACGTTGGATGAAGGATAAATGGAGAAAGAAACAATTGTTTCATCAAATATAACGTCATGAGACACATACACACGTCCGGAATCCATATCGAGACATTTGTATCCCTTGTGAAGACTACTATATCCCTAAAAACATGCAGACTTTGGATCGAAAGGAAAGTTTGTGCTAGTTATAGGGTCGCAAATTGGGCCAACATGCACAACCAAATATACATAGCATGGAATAATTCGGTGGAGTTTTGATGAGGTGTTTTAGAGAGTATAGATTATTAAGGACTTGAGTGGGTAATCTATTGATGAAATAAGTGGTTGTGAGGAAGGCCTTGTCTCAAAATTTAATTGGTATGGAGGCATGAGCTAGTAGAGCAAGACCAGTTTCAACTATATGACGATGCTTGCGTTCAGCTGATCTATTTTATTGGTGAGTATGTGGGCAGGAAACACGATGGGCTATGGCAAGGGATCGAAAAAATTGAGTATGAAGTTTTTGGTACTCCCTGCCCCAATCGGATTGGACACATTTAATTTTAGTATCAAGGAGATGTTTTACATGTGTTTGAAATTGCAAGAAAATGCGTTGAGCCTTAGTGCGGTCATGCATCAAATATATCCACGTAAATTTACTAAAATCATTGATAAAACTTATGTAATATTTGTATCCACTAACAGACTTGGGGGCAGGGCCTACACTTCTGAAAAACACAAGTTCAAGAGGCGATGTAGAATGATGAATGGCATGAGTATAGAGGAGTTGATGACTCTTACCTAATTGACATGTATGACAAACTGAGGGACTCGACAACTTGATATATGAGAGATTATTCAAACTCAAAATAGATCACCCGATTGGGATAGAGGGGTGGCCAAGACGAGCATGCCACTGATCTGTGGATGCCTTGACACTGATAAGTGCTTGTTTGAAAAATTCAACATCGGACGGTTTTATGGGATAGAGACCGGATTCACGCTTTCTTTCTAGAAACACTTGTTTCGTTACTTGGTCCTTTATAAGAAAATGATAGGGATGAAATTTAAAAAATACATTATTGTCACGTGATAGTTTATGAACTGAAAGGAGGTGTTTAGAGATATCAGGTACGTGGAGAACATTATGTATGCCAACTTAAACCGTTTCTCCACCATGGTATTGTTCATGCAAGGCTAGACGATCCAGATCACTGGTTATGTGATCGGTAGCCCCCGTGTCGGTGTACCAGTTGGTGTCGACCTTGTAGGATGAAGTAGCAGTCACCATAGCATAGGGTTGATCCTCCTGGTAAGACTTATCCATATGATACCAATATTTGATGGCAATGTGACCTGTACGACCGCAGATCTGATAGGGAGGGGCGCCGCATCCACGTCCCTGGGGTGGAGGACTGCCATGGCCATGGCCTCGCTGCTGCCCACCTCGGCCGGCGAAGTTGTTTGATGCGCCGATGTTGAGGCGAGTCTTCGCCTGGTATTGTAGTTGGCGGGCCTAAAATGCTAGGAGATGTGAGTAGACATCGTCGAGCGTGGGGGGCTCACTCTTTGTTGTCATAGATGTGACGAACGGATTATAATTTAGGGGAAGAACCACTAGAAGATAGGCAATGATCTCGTCATCACGAAGAGTAGCATCAGCCGCAGCCAGCTTGGAGGCCAGACTCTTAATCTTGTGGAAGTAATCGGTAGTAGAGAGGTCACGCTTCTTGGTTGTAGCAAGGTCGACACGCACTTGGACAGCACGCGTACGCGTAGCGGAGGAGAACATGTGCCGAAGAGTGTCCTAGGCTTCTTTGGATGTGGCAACAAACACCACGTCCTAAAGATGTCTTTAGTCATCGACGAGAGAAGGCCACTTAGTAGTTGTTGATCTTTATCATACCACAGGCAATATTTTGGATTAGACACGAGCTCGGCACCATTAGCAGTCGATGAAGAAATCTGCTGAGAAGGCATGGTCGTGGATCCATCGATGAAGCTCATAAGCTTTGTACTCCACAGATACGGGAGAAGCTGAACGTACCATAATGTATAGTTTGTTTTGTTGAGTCGGATGGTGATAATATGATGAATTGGTATAAGGGCTATGTTAATATAATTGACGCTAAATAATTTCTATAAGTCATGACCACTCATATATATAGAGAATCGTATACTTACGCATACATAAAAGGTTATAAGCGTACCAATAGCAATTAGGAGATACAGCTCCAAATATAGATAAACTCATTATGCATTTTTTCAATCGCCTCTAGAAAGGAAATTCAGCCACCCATAAGTATATAACAAAAAAAAACACAAACCACATGAATTACGCAGCACTCAGACAAATCAGATTACCGAGGGTCGTCGTGTGCACGAATCTCAAAGCACAGTGAATGACCAGGATAATGACACACATGCAACTCGACGTTTTCAGAGGACCATACCATCAAACACACCCCTATATTTACTTCTACTTCAATTTACTACGCCGGGATCTGTTATTCTTTATAGATACATTCAGGACCAGACGCAACCCGCCAGGATGGTAGCTATTAATTAGCGAGTTATCTCTCTCAACATGTCCCGGGACCGGGAAGCCCTGAAACCTTGTCACTCTGATCCGCCGAAACAACGTTTTCTGTTCAAGGTGGTTAAGCGAAGGAGGATCCAGTCGTGGACGGAGTCCGGCACGGCGGCGGCAATGCACCGCAGCAGCTGGTGCCGGACACCCGGCGTGCAGAGCGGGCCGCCGCGCCCGATCCACGCCACCGCCGCGCGCGCGTGCGCGTCCGCGGTCACCGTGAACAGCGAGACGCCAACCGCCACCTCCTCGAACCTGAACATCAGCCTCGTCTCCACGAAGAATGGCGCCTGTATGCACGTACATAACGCAATACTCGTATTTGATTTCCTTTTTTTTCGGATTTCATCAGAATCTGTCAACGACTAAACTCGACTGAAAGTTACAAATGATATTTCTGATAAATTAACTTACCTGACACTGCACATGGATCCCTTTACTTGCATACTCGACGTGAAGGCTCCGGGAGAACTGAGCCACGTACCTATTCGATCGAAGTGAATTACGGCCCGTCTCTCACTCATGTGCATGTATACATGTATAGTACTGATATAAGATTATAAGTACGGTGTTGTAACATGCCACTTTGTGTATGGCTTGGTGTGTACGTACCGTTTAGTGGCGGCGTACATGGTGTAGAGGGGTAAGGACGGGATGGCTTCCGATGCCGCCGAGCCAATGTTGACGACGGCACCCCTGCCCCGCTCCACCATCCCCGGCAGGACCGCCGACGTCACCTCCGTCAGCGCCCACATGTTCACCCGCATCATCCTAACCCAAGCCTCCACGTCCGCCTCGTGCAGGTACACCGACCCTGGCCTCCCCACGCCGGCGTTGTTCACCAACACCCCGACGTCCAGCCCCTCCATCGCCTCCCGTAGCCGCCGTAGCGGCTCGTCGCCGTGGGGGGTCGACACGAGCGAGAGGTCGAACACCACGGTCTTGGTCTCCACCCCGTGAAGAGACCTGACCGTGCTGGAGATCTCCCGAAGGTTGGCGGGGTCACGGCTGACGAGCACGAGGTTGAGGCCGCGGCGGGCGAGCTCCAGCGCCATGGCCCGGCCGATACCGGACGTCGGCCCGGTGACAACAGCCCACTCGCCGTACTGGCGGCGGAGGTCCTTGGGCCGGCGGCGTAGGCAGAGCGCGACGAAGGCGAGGAGACGGAGCGCGACGGTGGCGACGTAGGCTGCGCCGACGAAGACCAACGAGAGGAACGACCACTGCGCCGGCGCCGCGGTGTCTTGCCGGATCAAGAAGACATGACTAGCCATGATGATTCCGGCCGCGCCCTCTCTCTCTCTCTCTCCTTCTCCACCGGCGGCCTTACACGATATAAATATGTGTAGCACTCTAGCACATGACGCGTTGGAGTGCGACCTGGAACGGTTACTAGCCGAGTCGATCGCCAACTATAACCAAACCGGCCGGATGCAATAACGTGGGAATATGACGGTACGCATGCTGCTCGCACAAATGCACAAGTACTAGCAATAATTTGGCGGTGTAATTAGGCACAATGGAAGCGGTTTGTTAAACGTCACAGTGAAATTAAATAAATGGGCTGCTGCGGTCTCCGGCAGGACGCGGACCACTGAAACTTGGGATGCAGTCGGCACTCGCACTGGTACACTGTCGCGCAGCACGTGGATGGCATAAATAGGGCGAACCACTGGCTGTAAATATATACTGCAGGGTTGTTTTGATAAAACTATAACGCGACATGTTTTTTTTACTTTCATTTTAGTATATATAAGGTAAGATGTCGTGTTTTTTTTTTCAAAATTCCAATGGAATGGTTCATTCCGTAGGGTTTTCAATGGAAACCTTAGGACCGATCCTTTCTTCCAAATAGCCTTGTAGGAATTCCGCTCATCGTATTCAAATCCTCTAAAAGTCCCATATTTCATTTGTTCCGAATGAGTCCTTAGTTAAAACTTTACGCCCAGCCATTGCAAGGCCTCCTGCATGCAGCCACCCCAACGGCTTGTCGCCACGAGGCAGTCAAGACGAGAGAGAGGTCGAACACCACGGACTTGATCTGTACGACTGTACGCCGCCATGGCGAGAACACCATGGATCGTGGCGGAAGCTGGAGATTTTCCGGAGGTTGGCAGCGTCGAGGTGAACGTAACGAGCACGCGGCTGAGGCCCCGGCGCATCAGCCGATCGGCTCGTCGTTGAGCGAGCTAGCGCATCAGCCGTCAGGCATGGACATGGACATGGAACGGTTACTTGCTGATGGCAAGCAGCAGCACGCGCAAATTGCACGACTAAATTGAAGGGATAATTAGGCGGAAGTGGATAGATAAGCTGGCAGAGTGTGCGTCGTGCGTGTACCTGTCTGTTTGTGATTCCAATGTTGTACATGCAGTGAAAATTCGAAGTAAACTGTTAAAATCCACGCATTATCATATTTAGCAAGGTTATGGGTCCAAATCTGTCAAAAAAAAACATAGTTTACTGTACAGAAACTACTGCTGCGTGAACAGACAGAAATAACATACATAAAAAGTCATTTTTTCCATGGATTTCCCTATGGAAAGGTATTTTTGATGGTTTTTTTCAACTGGTGGAACACAGAAAAATACCATCGACCTCTGATTTTTGTTTCTTTTTCCAGACGTAGAAACGTCAGAAAAGTACTGTCATAGTTTTTTTTGCCGTTAAAAATATTATTTCATTACTAATATATAACAATTTCAAACATTCAAAATTTATCTCAAAATATCACCTTCTTCACGTTCTCCCTATCTCAACTAAGCACAAATACCTCTTGTTTTTTTCTATCTACTAACGTATCCTAATCAATTATAAGCATCCCCTATTTAATTTCATCTATTTTATTAACCACTGTTATTCTAGGTCATGTTATTAATATAAAAAGTATTATATTTTAAGATAAAAAGAGTAGTACGAGGTATATATTTTTTTTACTAAAAGCATTTTGACAATAGTAATTTTTGTACGTGGACAGAACAGTACTATTTTACTCTACGCAAATGGAAAATGGTTATTGATTTTTTTTTATAGAGAGCAGTCAGGGGGAGGGGAACAGGGTTAAAAACATAGACTTATAGCCCTAGTTCAAACTACCACATTGGTAAATTTAGATGATCTGAAGTGAAATTTACTCTAATTTTTTACCCAGAGGAGGAAAATGGGGTTAGCGAACGCGGAATCGAGCAGGGAGCGTGGGCGCTGTGAGGCGCGTGGTTTAATAAACAACGTGTTGCGAGCTGGCTGTCAAGTTATATGTCCATATTATTATGCGTACGAGAGAATAGCGGCGTAACTAGGCTATTCCGATGGAACAAAATCCCAACATACGCTTGATAAATTTTATAGTACAACGCAACTGCTCGCTGTTATAGTACAGCATCCAAGATGGTATAGTTACTCATCTCAATTTGTCTCTGGAATGAACTTCGTGCTGCGACGGCGGCGACGGCGCCTTCGACGCTTTGATCCGCTGAAGCAACGTCCTCTTCTCCATGTGGCTGCGCAGGAGGACCCAGTCGAGGACGAAGTCCGGCAAGACGGCGGCGATGCACCACAGGAGCTGGTGCCGGACGCTCGGCGTGCAGGGCGGGCCGCCGAGCCCGATCCACCCCACCGCCGCGCGGGCGTAGGCGTCAGGGGTCACCGTGAACGGCGAGAGGCGCCTTGCCTCCGCCAAGTTTTGCACCATCCTCGTCGCCACGAGGAACGGCGCCTGCAGATGTATTTGCGTAAATTTGTTGTGTTTTAGGTGTTTTTTGGCTGCAAATTTCATCAGATCCTGTCAATAATGAGGAGAAGGTTAGAGATTGTTCGTCAATTACCTGGCATTGCACATGGATCCCTTTACTTGCATACTCGACATGTAGGCCCCGGGAGAACTGAGCAACGTACCTGCTCGAAATGAATGCAATTACTAATAGAGATCATGCTGACAGTCGAACTCCATGTATGCACGGAATTTAAACGCTAGTGTCCACAAATATAGCCGTCTACAATTCGGATAATTTCTTTTGGTTCAGACAATAATACTTCGTAACAAAAGGTTGAAGGATTATATTTGTATCATCTTGGTGTAATTGGGTTTAGGTGAGTTTAACAAAAAGCTTCCATTATCTTTTTTTAAAAACGGTTACATGTGTGTTGACGTACGTACTTACCGTTTGGCGGCGAGGGAAAAAAAATTATCGGCGAGAAAACAAAGAAATTTTCGATAATCACGTTTATCGGTGGAGGTTGGTTTTTTTTCTTGCCGCCTAAAATTTTCGGTGATTTTAAACTAGCGCCCGAGAAAAAAGCCCAGTGGACTTTTGAGGCCCAAAATCCGTGTCGCCCTCTCCTCCCAACCCTAAACCTTATCCATTCCAACCCTGTCTACTCGTCTCCTCAAACACAGCCGCTGTCGCTGCTTGGGCTCTCCACGGCCGCCGCCTTTGCGCAGAGATTCCTCGACGCGATGATGCCTCGGCCATGCGCCTGCAGCCCCGCATCCATCCACAGCTGTTGGTTGCCCGCAGCCATTCATCGCGCGGGACGGCACATCAGCCGCGTGCTCGCGCTGCGCGCCCTCTGTTTCTTGGCGTGATAGTGGCTCGGTCGCACGCCCGTGCCCCACATCCGCTGCTCAGTCGCGTTACCAAGTCTGACGTGAAGCAGCTCATCCGCAAGCTCACGGTACGTACCTCCATACACGTATCAAGCCGCGTCGCCGCCGGCGACCTTGTAGAGCAAAGCTGACGTGTTATAACGTGTTGATCAATCCATGGTTGTCCAATGTGCTGCTGAGGCTTACATGGGAGATGCTGATTATGGGACATATTATAGTAATGCTACATCGTTATTTCTTAATAATACGAATGATGATAGCTTACTAGATGGTGAAGAGAGCACAATGCCATGCTATGTGGTGGGTGTGCTAGAGTCTGCTAATGATGGCTATTAAGGTTTTAAAGTAACTACTTTCTACTCTGCATTTAGTATTTAGCAGTGTCCTATAAACAAATCTCTATTAGTAGTGATGTTTCCTTACATTCTTCCGCTACGTGTCTATACGGTGAGTTTGTTCATTTACTAGGTATTGTTTGAACTATAAAAGGTATTGCATTTTCATGTATGTTACAAAATTAGAGAATGAATAGTTTAGAATTTTTTTATAAGAAGAGGAATAGGCAATCATTATATAAAAGGTGAGTCTATTGATGGAGGACCGATCTGTAGCATGTGCTCTGCTTAGGGCTCATAAAATTCCCATCTCATAGCCATATAATGACCATCGATGTTTCTCCATCACTACTGTCAGAAGTAGGCACCGTCTAGTGCAGAGCAAAGCCTCCATTTGTATGTGTATGACATAGATACAACGGCTATCGGTTTCCATTTTATTTTGAGCCTCTATTGTTCGATGTGTTCATTTCAATCTCTGTGTGTGACTGTGTAGGGCTGTAGGCCGTGTCCGTGTCTTCTGTGATGGCGACAGGGGGCAAGAATGATGATTCGTATTCGTGCCCACCTGTGCGTCAAGCTGCCACTCGAGCAGAGGGAGATGTGGGGTGCAGTGGCAAAGGCAAGGGTGTCACCGGCACGTCATACAGTAGTGCTGCTGGTAGAGGGCCAGCGACAGACACTAGTGCTGAGGTGGAGGTGGTTGCTAGAAATGGTAAATCACCACACTGTTTTATGAATCCTTCAATTTTTTAATGAGAGATTCGTAGTAGCTTAACTTTTCCAATTTGAGTGTACAATATGGAATAAAAATTTCTATTATGCAGTACAGTTTAGGAAAATGTATTAAACTAACACTATATTGTGGTGCCAATTGAGGTCACAAGGAGCCATAGCAATCCTTATCCCTCCCTCTTGGTGCTGGCTTTATGTGCTATTATTGTTTCAAAAAAAAATAAAGGGTGAAGATGTGACTTGTCTAAGGGAGCATCTAGACAGAATACCTAGGAATGTAACGGAATGGAAAAATGTGCCGCGATATATTAAGGATGTAATGTCAGGCGAGTTGCAGAAGGAAGAGTAAGTAGGAAACGAAATAATGACCTTTGTCTCTATGTTGAAAGGGAGGTTATGGCAGAAAACAGAGGCTATGGCAGACCAAGAATGCTCTTGATGAAGTGGCACAAGTTGAGATGGCAATGAGAGAGTCACTGGGGGAATCTAATTCTGATTTGGAACATGGTAGTTCTTTACCTTTTGGACGGCCAAGTGGTATTAGGGCTGCAAGTTATTCGGGTAATCATCAAACTATGCTCGACAAGTTCTACCAAAGTGGCAGTAGGAATGAATAGAGAAGAGTTGGCCACATTTAAAAAGAACTTGGTTTTGCCATAAAAGGTGGTAAGAAAAAAAAAGTGGCATTTGAGGAAGAAGACATCGCAGACGATGACGGTAAATCAAATTCCGATCAAGGTAGCCCAACTTGTGCTGAGTCAGGGGACAGTAGCTCTAATGACAATGAAGGCAATGGTGAGTTCTATCATTTGATTGAATTGTGCATATTCTGTCATAAGTTTCCTCAATTTGATGTGCTTTTGTTGAAAATCTTGTTTTGAATGATCACGATAATGCTTATGATGATGCTTGTGGTGCTAGTCATGGTAAAAGCCCAAGTGATGGAGGCCAAGATGGTAATCATGTTATATTTGCTCTTTTGTAAGCTTTGATCCTTAGCTACAACTTTTTCTTTGGTCCTTAGTTATATTTCTGAATTCAGTTCATAAATATGCTACTATATGTGCATTTGTTTTTTAGAGACTTATATTTGTACATCTTTGTAGGTGCTAGCCATGCGTAGCCAGCCCCTCTTCGACCAAGATTGAAAAGGTTGAAGAAAGTCTCTGTCAAGTGCCTCTACCCACGTGAAAAGGTTAGATAAATCTCATGTCATCGTCAAAAAATTGGATTGCCAATACTGAGCATACATGGCCATGTTTGTTTAGATATCTAAATTATCATGTATTCAAACTTTTAGAAATTTAGTTTCTGCCATGGATAGTTGGATTTTCTGATTGCATGTTAGTAAGGGAAAATAAAGCATTTGTCACATACTATTCTTACCTTGAAGGTCACTACAATAAAAACATGTTAGAAAATATAGTTGCAAGATAAAAACAATATTGTAAATACTTCAAGAAGAAAATAATAACCATCATGACATGAATTAAGGGATCATGTGGAGCTCATGATAAATTAAGGAGCATGTGGAGCTTTTTAGTACCAAAAGTTGAAGGAAGAGTTATTGCACAGCTTTGAATTGGCACCAAGTTCTTGCTCTGTAGAGACTCAAAAATAACTTTATGCATTCATTGTATGTTGCTGACTTCTCCTTTGTTAGGAATTGCAATGAATTGACTATGTAAGTAATATGAAATTGTTCACGCCGAATCAGTCCTCTGTGTTTGTCGATGGAGGTCTGATATGATGGCGCGCAAACACGCTGAGATCTAGGAGGTTTGCTTCGCTCCATTACAGGTCCTTCGTCTTCGAGGTCCCTTCGTCGGGGTTATTGGAGTTGTGGGTATACTAATCAATTTGACTCTATAATTAATAAGGAGATAAACCGATGAGTTAATTGGATGATAGGTCGATATGAACTCCTACTATCGGCTAGTCGTCGATAGGGTTGAGATAAACATCGGCTACGCCTAATGTACTCCTGTTATCGACTGGTTTCCGTTAGAGGCCGAAGCACTCATCCATCGGCTGAAAAGCCGATAAAAGGAGTAGGTAGATAGCAAGGAATAGGATAAAGGACATATCGGCTGCAAAGCCGATGACGTTCTGAATAGAATATATGATAAATAGTAAGGAGCGAGATCCGATCTTCTGAAAGTATGATACCTAGTGATCACCGTGACGGTATTTTTAGAGCTAGTCTCGATTGATCGGACTAAACCGAGATAGTATGAGACTGAGGCTAATATCATAAAGATGGTGAACGCTAGTTTGGACGCGCGGATGAAAGGAACGGGCGAACCCATCGGCTAGTTGTGTCGATAAGAGAAATTCTCTGAAGATATGTATATATCGGTTGAGAAGCTGATACACTAGGTGTAAGTCTCAATGTGTGGATAACTTATTGGTTGGCTATTTCGATAAAACGCCGAGTAAAGAACCATCGAGTTATGGCTCAATCTACTATTAGCAGTTTAGTAAGTCAGACTTAACCGATATAGGTTGGGAATGATGACGGTAAAAAGAGCTCGATAAGCCGATAAGTCCCACGCAAACGTGATGTGATATATCTGATCAAATTAAGAAATTAGACCTAACTGATGCAGTCTTAGATAGAGTGAATACACCAGAATAATGACGGGACTTATCTCTTCGTCAGAGTTCGGACCTAACCGATACAACTCTGTGTCGAGAGCCAGAAATCATCGGTAAAAATCTAGAAGAACTTGGGTGGTGATACACCGGGACTATATTGATACGAGAGTTGATTTACAAGGTCACATGAGTATATATTTATATCCTAGAGTTACAAGAGTGACGTGATTATAAACAACCTTCGAACATTAACTATCTCTAAGAATTTAATTTACGTATTCTTATAAGATATATTCTATGGAGATAAACTATCCTATTATGGTTTTTATGGCTCTTTCTTAGACTCGGTTCCATCTAACAACTTTTTGTCTTTTGATTAAACCGAATCTATTTGATCAGTTCTTTCTCTGTATTAATCGGATTTTTTCTATAAGCCGATTGGCTCTTCAGTCTATAAGCTGATTAGTTCTCTAATCCTTTCTGCAGTAATTACTAAATTTTGATGTAACAAAATTATAACTGATTTTGTGACCATATTTCGAGGTGATTAGAGGACCAATTTATGGTGTTGTGCGTTGTAATATTTTGGACTATACTGTGCTTGGCATGTTATGAAATTTTGGTTTATGTGCTTCTAATCTTCTATGTTAATGTACTGCTCTGCATTCATGGATAATGTATGAACGAACTGCTTCTAGCTATAGTATTTAGGATTATGGGCTATTGAATATGGATATAGACATCTTTTATGTTAGTTTAATTCCCTATGAGCTTGTAATATTTGGGAACTTAGTTGTTTATGGTGTATTGGATGCTTATGATATTATATTATTTTTTATATTATTATGTGTTTATATTAGATGGTTTGTAATCAATCTAGGTGATTTTCTGTGCAAATTGAGGTATTTTTTTTTTCAAATTTTGACCGAAAGCAATCCGATAAACGGATAGAACAGATAAATCCGTTTATCGGTGATCTCCGATTTTTTTCCCTTACCGGTAATGTTAATCCTGCATTGTGCAGAGGGCAAGGATGGGATGGCCTCAGACGACGTGGAGCCGATATTGACGACAGGCGTCCGTACGCCGCGCCACCATCCCTGGTAGCACTGTCGCCGTCACCTCCGTCATTGCCCACAGGTTCACCCGTATCATCCTCACCCACGCCTCCACGTCCACCTCATGCAGGTACACCGCGCCGGACTTCCCCATGCCTGTGTTGTTCACCAGCACCCCGACGCGGCCTTCCGCAGCCGTTGCAGCGCTTCGTCTCCCTGATCTATGGAGACGAGGGAGAGGTCGAAGACGACGGTCTTGGTCTCCACACTGGCGTCGCGGCACGAACGGCGAATGCCGCCGGCGCAGCTTGTTCTTGGCACCGACGATGGTCGCCACGGACAGCTAGCGGCGGCTGCATATATTGCGAACGTAAATATATTAAGCCGCTATAACCGGCTGCATGTATGCATTGTCGAAGCTTTGTGATGCAGTTGGCACTTTGCACTGGTGCACTGTCACGCTGCACGTGAATGGCATAAATAGGGCCAACCACTCGGTGTAAAACTGAAAATATACCGCAGCGACACAGTAGATGTGATCTCTGCTTCACAACACGGCTGTAACTTGGCCAGGCACGACACGGTACTCTTCTTGGCGAGCCGGTCGCTGGTACAGTGAAACGTTCTCTTTACCGGTAGTACGTTTGCTCTCGGGTGGCCCGTCTGGCTTTGCAATGGTTTACATTCACTGGTTAATAACCATAAATAAACTAGGTGATATATCGTGCATTGATGTGGGATTTTGTAGATTGAAATACTCCCTCTATCCTGGTGTGATCAGCAAAAAACCAAAAGTTCAAAATTGAACGTCACGTTAGGCTGCGGGCGAGGGATTTGCATGCAGATTTGATGTGTTTGCATGCAAACGGTTGTTAGGTTTAGAGTTGATGCATTGGCATGGAAGGTGGCTATGGCTTTTTATTCGCATGCAAGGAGGCTGAATAAATCTCGGATGCTTCTCTCTGTACTGTTACACATGCAAGGCTTCTCCTTTCTTCTCCACGGCTCAAGTCCATTCACTGCCACTGCCTGCATGAGATGGCCGACAGCCTGCTGCGTGATGTAAACTGGGCGCCGGACTTCGTTGAGGATGTGGACGGGAAGGAAGTAGAGGGAGGCGAGCAAACGGATTCCGTGGCCGAGAGCGAGCGCTATGAGGCCGATGTGGTCGCGGAAGATTCCGACGATGTTCGCTTCGCGGTGGACTCCATGGCCAGTGAAACTCAAGTGCTGGATTCTCAAGTCGCCGTCGATGTCGAAGCGGAGGACGTCTCACATGAGTGCGATCACTGCGATCGAGTCCACGGTGATGAGTGGTGGTGCTTATGCAAGAGGGGGACAATGCTCTCGCTGTAGTCTCGTACACAAAGATTACATGTCGGCGTCTTGGATATACGGCCTCGACGAGTTCGATTGGGAGCTACTCTTACCGGACCTAGATGCTGTCGAGATGGATGAAGACACAATCGTGCTTGCACGGCAAGAGCCCAAGATGGGCTACGACATTAACAAACCTACGCAAAATGAAGTGCTTCCAGCGTTAGAGACCAGCAGCGGCAGCGAGCTAGGTACTGCAGAGAAGAAGACGAGTTAATTTGTTTGCTGAAACAATGCCTAGATTGCTGCAAAAAACCGAGATCCAATACATTAAGATCAGGTGAGCTCGGAGGTTGGCATGTTAGCCGTATGTTCCACACATCTGCTTGAGCAACTTTTACAACTTCTAGATCATTTACGTCAATGTGTGTCATGGCATTGTCTTGTTGGATTAATATGGGCAATCTTCTTTCATTGGCCGGCCACTTTGCTTTAGTTGCAGGCACGACCTTGTTCTCAAGGGATTCTCGGCTAGTTTCCTTAGTAACTGACGTCATCGTCTTTGTTACCAAGGTACCTACAGTAGTAAAAACAGTTTTAGCATGACTTAACCAATTAAGATGGTAAGTTTAAACTACACGTGCATGTCATACCTCTAGGCCTATTTGTGCTCGATCACTTAGCTGGCTCTACATAGACGAAGGGAAAGATACAAATTTTACCATCAAATACGCAATTACCCTGCTCATCAATTCTGGGCCGAGTAACCGCAACAAGGAATATCTCCTTCTCCATTCCCTATGTACTCCTATGTTGCCATGAATAGAAGGAAGCCCAACAGTTCTTCCATCATCTCTTCCTTGCAAGTTCTCTGATCCATGGCGGCACAAGAATTTGACCTAAACCTTGAGCCACCCGGTTTGGACCAAAATCATCCGATCGATTGGAATGACATTGGTGAGTGCGATGGTCCTGAACATAATCTTGACTACCACCTGGTGTGGGATGATCAAGATGAAGGTGCTGCTGGATTGCTCACAATTTGTTTGTTTTTGGTTGATTGCAATGCCACTGATTTGTTTATGTTTTGCTATACTAGATGGAGATGAACAAGGTGAGGGAGCCCATGGAATTCAACAAGGAGAGGGAGGAGCTGTTAATCATGTTGGTTCCATTATTGTTGAGCACGATAAATACATAATGACAGTTCTAAATTCCAAGTTCAGAATCTCAATTTCTAAAACTAAGCTCAAGTTTTGTTTTTTTTTTCAAAATCATTGAAATCTAAAGCTAAGCTATAAATTCAGTACATGATCTAGTTCTTGTTGGATGGAACTTGTCGGTATTCTAAATATGTGATAACTTATAGATATGTACTTATATTTACGGGATCATTCATATACTAAAAATAAACGTCATATATAGATAAAATCTGGAGTAAATAAGAAATCCCAGATAAGAAAAAAAATACAGAGTCCTAATTAAATACAAACCGGCCTACTTAGATCATATCTAAAATTATCTTCCTAATTTTACTTAGACAGGGAGCGCCCGAGGATATAAATACAAAGTCTCATAAGAAAGGGGACAATCAAGAGAGACAAGACAATGTAAGCCACTCTCTAATCTTATTGAGTCAATATTAGAGAAGTCGATGATAGCTAGCTGTCATTCACTGTACCCAAGCTCTATATCGATATATTAGCAGACTAGATTAGGGTTTTTTCCTTATACTCATTGCTCATATCGGCCTGTAACCAAACAGAAATAAGACTATTACTTATCTTAAGTGTCTAAACTTGTATAAAAATCATTCCTTCACTTGCTCTCTTTACACCTTATATCAGTCAATCCCTATGTTCTCGAATATGTACGTAACCTATGCTTAGGATGTTACCCATCGACAGAACTTATTTTGTGTACTGAATTATACTAATCCTTTTGTAGATACTTGTTCAGAATTTAATTCTTATAAAATTTAAATCCGTTCTGAAACTGCCTCCTTTTGTACTGAAACTAAGCTGAAACTACAGTGACTGAAGGAGTACTCTAGCTAAAGTTCTTAAATTTTCAAGTGCCTGAAGTTGAGTTGTCAAGTTTTGAATTTTGCTCTAGTTCTGAATTTAAATTGGCAAGTGAGTGAATATAAGTTGTCAAGATATGATGTTGCTGTACTTCTGAATTTTGGCAATGTCCTGAAATCTGAAATTATCTTCTGAAAACTCAAGTTCTGATATTATTTCTGAAACTCAAGTTCTGAATCTTCTAGTACATCTTGCTACATTTACTTGTAGTGCATCTTCAAAAATCACTTACAGATTGCCTGAAACATGGAGTATGTGTTACTTGTAGATGCAAATGGATAAGATGGGGCTGGATCTACGGAACGTGGAGGTGCACATTATTTTGATGGTATATGTACTACTCAGTTGTGAATTAAGTTCTGAAATCAGTCCTACATTATCAAAGACGAAATTGTTTTGATTTGATTAATTCTGTAACATGGAGTACTGAAGATCTTGTTCTCAAATCTTAATTTATACTAGTGCTTGTTCTGAAATTTCAAACTCTAGTTCTGAAATCTGAAAACGTAGTAGTACTTGTTCTGAAATCTCAAATCTGAACTTGTACTGGTGTTTGTTCTAAAATTTGAAACTTTAGTCGTGAAATCTGTAAATGTACTAGTGCTAGTTCTGAAATTGATAATCTGAAAAGTTTTTAAAGGAGCACTTGAATGAACATTTAGATAGATATTTTCCCCCAAAATAACTGGATATTTTTATAAGTACATGAATGAACTAACTTTCCTTTTGTTTTATGGAAGCATCTGATCAGGATGGGGTTGGAGCTATGAAACATGGAGGTGGAATTGATACAAATGGTAAGCACTATATTGTCTGATTGCTATAGTTCTTACAGTCAAGCTGAAACTCTAGTTCATAAGGAGTAGTTTATTTTCAGGAGTACTCCAGTTCAAGTTGTCAAGTTATGAATATTGTTCTGATTTGATTAGTTCTAAAACACGGAATTTAAGTCCAATTCAGAACTTGCACCTGAAATTGAGTACTTGCACATGAAATTCTGTTTTCGCTCAAGTTTTGTTGTGCAGAGTGTGTGGCGCAATGGACAGGATTATGGTGGGATAGAAGGTGTAAGAAACAAGCTGGTTACAAACTGTGGTCACAAAGGAGTACAAATAGACATGGAAGCCATTAAAGACGTGCCTTCGAGGGAGTGGATAACCTTCCAGGATCTAGCCAATGCTCTGGGCGTGAAGAAAAGCACACTTGATAGCCATTTTAAGAAACAATATTTTCACCCGCATACCAATGACCTAAAGTTTAGCTTGACCAATGACAACAAGATGGCCCGTATCTAGAATTGCTTGTCCATTCTACTCCACACCGTAAACCTGCTCCTAGTTTCACTCGGCGTCGCCTAGGGTTTAGGCGGACCATGATATGCATGGCATCCCACGCGCGGCGCCCGTGATGCCATGGAGCGAGATTTGGAACAGGTCACGGCCCGACTCAAGCGGTGTCGCCGTGCCGTCGTCGGAGTCGTTGTCGTCGTCCAAGTCAAGGAAGAAGAGCCGGCAGCACGTGCGGTTATGGGCTCATCACAGTTGAAGCATAGGCCAAGGCGACGCGTTCCTCCATCTCTTCGGCGGTGAGACAGCGCACCGGGTGGCCGTTCACTGTGGCCGTGGCCAGCCGAGGCACCGGCGCCTTGCTGGAGGAGGACGTGTCGGTCGCCGGAGTGGCGGCCGCAGGCGTCGGGGTGGGTAGTATCGGCCGGCCTGCAGCCGGTCGCGGCTGCCGTGCATGTGGGCGGACCGCCGAATCACGTCGCTCGAACGAACTGGCCAGGTTCATCGCCATCTCCAAGGTGCAAGGGTGCTGCATCTGCACTGTTTTATAATCCAAGCTCTATTAGCTCCTCTTCATCCGGATGTAAGAGCTCAGCCTAAACTGGGCGCGTCGAGGTCTTCCTGGCTTCTAGGAGTAGTGGGTTTCCGTCGTGCGCTGCTTGCACGTCCGCGGGATGATGCGGATGTACCGGTATTCGTGACGCACGCCCTGGCTGTAGGAGTTGAGGTGTTCTGCATGTTCTAGTTGTGGGATGGCACGACGTGGGGAGGAGCGTGAAGAACGCCGCGTCGTGGCCCTGCGTGGTCACAAATTCACACTGTAAATCCCTCTATTTATTCAGCAATCGAGAGTGAGAAAAGGCAAGCATGTTTGCCGCAAAGTGCCTGTGTATGTGTGCTCTCAAATCCATTGCGTTCACGCATAGTGCCATTGCATCCTTGTGCTTCCTCATCTCCGGTGACGGGCGCCGGCGAGCAGGCAACAAGTGGTATCAGAGTGGGGTTTCGCCAGTGGACGTGAGACAAGGCCATCGCAGCGGTGGTCATGGAGCGCCGCCGAGGGAGCTCATCCTCGCCGCCGTGCCAAGAACGAGGCGGTTCCAGCGGTGGTGGAGGTGGCGACCGTGATCTGGTCATACACCGGATCGTGAGAGAAGGTGGTGGAAGCGGCCACTATCCAGTGCTAACCAAGACCAACTACTTCAGTTGGGCGTCGTCGCTAATGAACTCAAGTTGCAGGTGAGGAACCTGTGGATGGCGGTGAGCATCGGCACGGATGTCTTCACCGACGACCGGAACACGCTTGAGGCAATCGCCCAGGGCGTTCCACCGGAGATGCAGGGGAGCATCGCTAGTAAGGCTAGCATGAGAGCTGCGTGAGAGGCATTGAAGAAGATGCATCTCGGTGTCGATCGTGTGCGCCAAGCGCGGACGAACACATTGCGCTGAGAATTCGACACCCTCAAGTTCAAAGACGGGGAGACCGTCGATGACTTCGAGATGCGCATCGCCGATCTCGCCAATCAATTGGAGGTCCTCGATGCTGGCTATACCGAACCAGAAATCGTGCGAAAGTTAATACAGGCCACACCTCTGAGGTATGCGCAGATCGTGATGGCGATTGAAACTCTACTGGATTTGGATGCAATTTCAGTGGAGGAACTGATCGGGAGGCTCAAGGCGGCCGAGGAGCGCTATGATCTCGGCGGCGCTGGCAGCGGTCCTTCAGCGCCTAAACCTCACCGAGGATGAGTTGGTCGCGTGCGTCATGTCGCAGCTGCAACTCTCCGGTGACGGCTCGGGTGGCGGAAACGGCAAGTCATCCTCATCCTCCAACCAACGCCGAGGTGGTGGCGGCCGTGGCCGTGACGGGGGAAGGAATGGTGGTTCTAGATTTCCCACTGGAAGGAACGGTCGCGATGAGAGCAAGAAGAAGGGGAAGCAGCTCGCTAGCGACGAGTGCGCGTACTACGGCAAAACCGGCCATTGGGCCCGTGAATGTCGCAAGAAGAAGAGGGACGAGGTGGTGCACGCCACTCAAGCAGAGGAGTCCGAGGCGACGCTGAACCTCAGCATCGCGCAGCTTGACGCGGATGCCAAGACAGAGCAAGCGCGGCCCTGGTGGGTATTCACTAGGGAAGGGGATGACGCTAGGGCGACCGTGGAGGCACGTTGGGTCCTCGATGTCAGGAACACCAGCGCGGTATCGTGCTCACCGACACAAAGGTGGGCACTGGAAGAGGAGGACGATCCCCTGAACGTGTTCGTGGGGGTGATCGCGGTCACCGTCGACGCGCAGATGTCCAGGGCCTCTGAAAGAATCCGGGAGCCCATCCACCTTCGCGAGGACAAGCTCTTTATGTAGCTCAGTGAGAAGAGTGGGGAAGGGAGCGCCCAGTGGATCCTCGACACGGGTGCGACCAACCACATGATAGGCATGCGCACCTTCTTCTCTGAGCTCTACACCGGCGTGCGTGGCACCGTTCGGTTCGGTGATGGCTCAATCATTGCCATTGAGGGGCGTGGAACCATCGTGTTCAGGCTGAGGAGTGGGGAGCACCAGGAGCTGGAGGGTGTGTACTACATCCCAAAACTGACGGCAAATATCGTCGGCCTTGGCCAACTTGATGAAGACACGTACAAGATCGTGATCGAACACGGCAACTTGAGGATTTGGGATCAGCGGCGTAGACTACTGTCTAAAGTACCACGATCACATAATCGCCTGTATATCCTCACCTTGGCCATTGACAGGCCGGTCGTCTGTCTTGCAGCACACAGCTCTGAGGTGGCCTGGCAATGGTATGGTAGGTTCGGGCACCTTGGCTTCCGGGGACTAAGGGAGCTGTCAAGGGGGGAGATGGTGCGGGGATTGCCCCCGATTGATAATGTTGAGCAGATCTGCGAGAGCTGTCTCGTAGGCAAACAGAGGCGGCACCCGTTCCCGGTGGTGGCAAGATTCCACGCTAGGCGCACACTCGAGCTGGTGCACGCGGACCTGTGTGGTCCAATCATGCCGCAAACACTTGGTGGCAAGAAGATGTTCCTTCTCGTCGTCGACGATAAGAGTCGCCATATGTGGCTCGTGCTGCTGAGCTCGAAGGACTAGACAGCGGATGCCTTAATTAAGCTGCAGGCACGCCTTGAGGCGGAGGCCGGATGAAAGCTTGGCACCCTGCGCACCGACCACGGAGGAGAATTCACGCTGCGCACGTTCCAGCAATACTGCACCGAGCAGGGAGTACAGCACCACCTCACCGCGCCCTACACGCCCCAACAGAACGGGGTAGTTGAGCGGTGCAACTAGACCGTACTCGGCATGGCAAGGAGCATGCTGAAGGCCATGCGTGTGCCGGGTCGGTTTTAGGGGGAAGCGGTGCTGACGGTAGTTTTCATCCTGAATAGATCACCGACGAGGAGTGTCGAGGGCATGATGCCACACAAGGCATGGTATGGCTCTAAGCCGCCCGTACATTTCCTTCGCACGTTTGGATGCGTTGCACATGTCAAGGGGGCCGGAGGCCACCACAGGAAGCTCGACAACCATAGCACCAAGATGGTGTTCATCGGGTACGAGCTGGGGAGCAAGGCATATAGGTTTTTTAACCCAAGCACCGGGTGCACTCACATCTCACGGGACGCAGTGTTCGAGGAGAACCGCCCGTGGGACTGGAATGAAGATGACGCGCGCAAGACAGACGCAGAACCATTCCAAGTCGAGTACACAATGGTGATGGTCCGCCGTGGCATCGCGGTGGAGAAGCAAGACGAGGGATTGCCAGGTGACACACTGAGGGGAAGCCCGAAGCATTCGGCAAAGACACCGGTTGGAATGCCTCTGACATGGCATATGCCCACGATGTCGCCAGATGCGGGATCTTCTGCCAGTGCGTTCGGTGGAAGCACGCCGGGGACACCTCCATCCTCCACACCAAGTGCACGCACGGAGTTCACAACACCCCCCTCTAGTGACCTGGACCTTGATGTAGATCATGGCGATGAGGTACGGTTATGATTTCGGACACTAGACAATGTGCTTGGACCCGCTGCCATTCTTGGCCTCGCCGAATGGAATTCCTGGTGGATGAAGACCTCCTGCTAGCCGTGGGAGAGGAACCTGCCATGTTTGAGGAGGCGCGAAGAGAGGAGTGCTGGTGCAAGGCCATGGTGGAGGAGATGGCTTCCATGGAGCAAAATGACACTTGGCGGCTCGTTGATCTTCCTCATGGTCACCGGTCCATCGTCCTGAAGTGGATTTACAAAGTAAAGTGCGATAAGGAGGGCACCATTGTCAAGCACAAAGCGTGTCTGGTCGCAAAAGGGTATGTGCAAAAGGAAGGCGTGGACTATGATGAAGTGTTTGCGCCAGTCGTCAGGATGGAGTCAATTAGGATGCTGCTTGCCATGGTAGCATAGGAAGACTGGCTTGTACACCATATGGATGTCAAGTCAGCATTTCTCAATGATGAACTCAAGGAAGAAGTCTACGTTCGACAATCGCTCGGTTTTCTTGCTGCTGGCAATGAAGGGAAGGTGCTGAAGCTCAAAAAGGTGTTGTATGGACTTCGTCAGGCGTCGAGAGCCTGGAACGTGAAGCTCGATAGCAGCTTGCGCAAGCTGGTTTTCACCCGGTGTGCTAGAGAACATGGCATGTACACTCGAGGAGTAGCAACATCGTGCGTGGTGGTGGGTGTCTATGTTGACGACCTGATCATAACTGGAGTGAACCCAGAGGATCCTGGCACATTCAAGGAGGAGATGTGTCGGCTGTTTCGCATGAGTGATCTTGGCCTTCTCTCATACTACCTTGGAATCTAGGTGAAGCAAGGAAGGAGCTCGATCACCATGGGGCAATCGGCATACGCTAGGAAGCTGCTTGACAAGGCGGGCATGGGAGCCTGCAAGCCATGCTCCACACCAATGGAGGTCTGCCTGAAGCTATCGACGAAGAGCACGACACCGGAGGTTGATGTAACAACATATCGCAGTTTGGTGGGGAGCCTATGATATTTGGTGCATACTCGGCCTGACCTCGCCTTCGTCGTTGGGTATGTTAGCCGTTTTATGGAGAAACATCGATTGGAACACTTGATGGCAGTGAAGCACCTGCTACGCTATATAGCAGGCACGATGGATTATGGCATAGTCTACCCCATGCTGATGAATGGCGACAACAGGTTAATGGGCTACAGTGATAGCGGTTTAGGGGGAGATATTGATGAAAGGAGAAGCACTGCGGGAGTGATTTTCTTCCTAGGAAAGCTGCCGGTTACTTGGCAGTCTCAGAAACAAAAAATGGTGGCTTTGTCCACTTGTGAAGCAGAGTACATGGCTGGAGCAGCAGGGGCGTGCCAAGCCATGTGGCTCATTCAACTGCTGGGTAACATCACAGGCAAAGAAGTCCAACATCTTGTTTTGAAGATAAACAATCAGCAAGAATCCCGTTTTACATGATCGCAGTAAGCACATTGATATTAAATTTCATTTCATTCATGACTGCGTGGATAGCAGGAGGATCTGCGTGGACTATGCGAGCACTCAGGAGTAGCTCGCTGATGTTCTGACGAAGTCGTTGGGGCATGCGAGGTTCTATTAACTTCGTGACATGATTGGCGTCGTCAACTTGAAGCATGAATTAGGGGGAGATAGTTGTATAATCTAAGCTCTATTAGCTCCTCTTCATCCGGATGTAAGAGCTCAGCCTAAACTGGGCGCGTCGAGGTCTTCCTGGCTTCTAGGAGTAGTGGGTTTCCGTCGTGCGCTGCTTGTCCACGGGATGGCGCGGATGTACCGGTGTTTGTGGCGCATGCCCTAGCTGTAGGAGTTGAGGTGTTCTGCACGTTCTGGTCGTGGGATGGCATGACGTGGGGAGGAGCGTGAAGAACGCCGCGTCGTGGCCCTGCGTGGTCACAAATTCGCACTGTAAATCCCTCTATTTATTCAGCAATCGAGAGTGAGAAAAGGCAAGCATGTTTGCCGCAAAGTGCCTGTGTATGTGTGCTCTCAAATCCACTGCGTTCGCGCATAGTGCCATTGCGTCCTTGTGCTTCTTCCTCATCTCCGGCGACGGGCGCCGGCGAGCAGGGGACAACATGCACATCCAAGCTCATGGGCTCCTATAAACCAACCGTGAACAATTGTACCTGTTGGTCCTCAGAGAGATAGCCCGCGCGTGGGAGGAGGTTGAGGAAGCGCTCCGCATACTCGTCCACCGTGGTAGTGCGGCGGCAAGCCGCCAGTTCGCCCAAGAGCGCTTTCTGCAGGGGTGGTCTGTAGTGTTGAATTATGTCTCCTGGAATGGCCCGAATTAATCTGGTCACTATTTAGCTGGAGCGCGACGGAAAGCGCGGTTACGGCGTTTTTTTCCCAAAACATTTCAGCAAACAACGCCCTAGATGGCGCACGAAAAGCAGTGTGCATGAGATAGCTCAGATTGTTACATGTAAATTCAATCGAAAGAAAGAGAGGAATTTGAGTCGAAAATAATCTCGCCCTCACCTGCTCTGTTTTCCGCTGCTGTCGCTGCTCTGTTTCTGGTTGCCGCGGATTTGCTGTGTTCGCTACAGTGCCATGAAATCGTGAGTGAGATTGCGTGAAGAATCGATTGCCGATCGTAAAAGTGAGGGAGTGAATTGCCAATTGCTAACATTTGATATCAGAGCCAGAAATATTTCGAAGTTTAGTCAGAGATATCGTTGATCCCTACTGTAGGAGGAGGCGGTGGCAACAGCAGTGGTAGCAACGGTGCCGATGGTGGTACGAGTTCTAGTATCTGCAATTGACGGTGACAAATTACACCAGCTAGTGCATCTGTGTCCACGCAATAATGGAGGGTCGGCATTTGGGAGGCAGTTCAGCTGGCTGACGACACCGACGCTGTCGACATGAAGCTCGATAGGAAGGCCAGGGCGCATCTGCTCCAAGCACTACCTGAGAATATTCTAATGCAAGTTGCAAAAAAGATGTCCTCAAAGGAGATCTAGGAAGCCCTGAAGACGAGGTTTGTCAGGGCTGATTGTGTCAAGAATGCACGGCTCCGAGTGTTGAAGAGCGACTTCGACGCCATAAGGATGATTGAAGGCGAATCGCTTGACGATTACACATGAAGATTGACGATAATGTCAGTAAAATACACCAGCATTGGTGGATCTTTGGATGATGCAACCATGGTGAAAAAATTGTTTGACACCATACCAGATCGATACCTGCCCGTCATCGTAGGTGTCGAACAATTTTGTGACCTTGAGACAATGCTGTTCGATGATGCGTTGTCATGGTTGAAGCTGTTTGATGTGTGAACGCGCCATTGTCAACCCGCAGGTGGTGTCACCGTCGATGGTTAGTTGCTCCTCACTCAGGCTGAGTGGGAGGCATGACAGAAAAAGGGTAGTGGTGAATCATCATCAAATTAGAAAGGAAAATCTCCCATGGGTGGCGAACATCATTGCTGAGGTGGTCGTGGATGTGGGTGCGACCGTGGCTGCGACAAGGGTGGTCATGGTGAACATCAGAATACCGATGGAGTGAGAGGCTTCGGAGGGGGTGGGCGTGACAAAAGTCACATACGCTGCTTCAATTGCCAAGAGTTAGGACACTATGCCTTACAATGCAAGATGCCCAAGAAGAAAGAGGAGGCATATCTTGCTCAAGCTGGTGACATCAAGCCGGCACTACTTCTTGCCGTTTTGGAAGAACTCCCGTGGGAAGCGATCGCACCGTCCAGGGTAGAGATTTGGCAACAAAAGCAGAATCAACATGAAGTTGTACTGCTAAACAAAGATCATATAAAGCCTAAATTATACCAAATTAATCACAACATGTCGCTGGCTCCCATCTAGTTCCTCGAGAATGGCACAAGCAACCATACGACTGGTGACAAAGGAAAATTCAAGGAATTAGATGAGGGGATCAGTGGCAGGGTACGATTCGATGATGGTAAATTGGTGGAGATCAAAGGAAAGGGCTCAATTCTCTTTACATGTAGAACTGGAGAACATTGGTTACTCGAGGAGGTATACTACACCCCTAGCTTGCGTGGCAACATGATTAGTTTCGAACAACTCACTAAGACCGGACGCAAGGTGATCATGGATGAAGGCGAGCTTGAGGTGTTCATGAAGAATCCCTTGTAGTTGATCATGAAGGTGAGGCATACTCCAAACCGCCTCTATAGGATTGAGCTCACTTGCGCACTCGATGTTGTTGTTGGCAAGCTTGGATGATCCATTGAGGCTATGGCACACACGCCTAGTTCATGTTAACTTTCAAGCACTGAAGCAGTTCACCAACAACTTGATGGCCGGAGGGGTTCCATCGATTGAGCACCTAAGACAATTGTGTCAAGTATGTCTGGTTCCAAGCACGCAAGACATTCATTCCCGGTGGAGGCAAACTTCCGAGCAGAGGAGCCGCTCGGGTTGATTCATGGTGATCTTTGTGGCCCAAAATCACAGGCGACAAATAGTGAAAACCAATACTTCGTGCTTCTCATGGATGATTGCACTCACTAGATGTGGGTGTATTTGCTTGAGACAAAGGATCAAACATTGCTAGTATTTGCAAAATTCAAAGCGCTGGTGGAGAACGCATGCGGGCGCAAGATCAAGATGCTTCACAATGATGGGGGGATTTCTCTCAGCTGAGTTCTCTCGGTTGTGCAAGGATGGTGGGATTGATCGGTAGTACACTACGCCGTACTCTCCATAGCAAAACAGCATGGTGAAAAGGAGAAATCACACTGTAATGAAGATGGCACAATTCCTCTTGAAGGGCATGTCAATGCTAGGGAGATTTTGAGGGAAGGCGGTAACACACACTGCCTATCTCCTCAATTGGCTACCGATAAGGGCAATGGGCAATCGAACACCATTTGAAGCATGGAATGGGAGGAAGCTACACCTAGGACACCTCCGTGTGTTTGAATGTACAACACATGAGATGGTCACCACTCCGTACTTGAAGAAACTCGATAATTGTAGTCAATCGATGGTGTATCTCGGTGTTAAAGATGGAAGCAATGCACATCACTTGTTCGTTCCTCGGTGCAACAAAATTCATGTTAGCCATGATGTACACTTTGAAGAGAAGTGGAGTGGTGTTGGAATGAAGGTGTGGAACCTAGGAAATCATTTGGTTTTAACCTCGTGGAGTCGTCAGCCGCGATAGACATTGATGCTGTTGTGATTGGTGATCGAGTCCCCATGACTAGGTATGGTGAAGGTAGTGCCACAGTAGCAAGCGATGAGGCTGATAAAACAGAGCTTTTCGATGTGTTCTAGAAGAGGCACATGACGGCACTACGCTAAGGCCACGTACGAAGACATGCGTAGCTGAGTTGCACACTCCAGTACCAGCGACGCCAGAAGTCTCACCAATGTCGACATCGACACGGGATATGATGGGGATCAATGGCACGGATTTGGCAGGGGGTGATGAATCTCATGATGGTATTGTTCGATATAGGCTTATGAATGACATCATGAAAGAGGCTCGCCGTCCTGAATTGATAGAGGTGGGAGCTAAAGAAGATCTATTGCTGACAGAGCTTGAGGAACTAATGTACTATTTAGAAGCGGCTGACAAACCTGAGTGGGAAGAAGCAATGGATAAGGAGATCAAGTCAATTGAGAAGAGCTCAACCTAGTCCCCTGCAAAACTCCCATCTAAGCATAAAGCAATTGGGCTCAAATAGGTATTCAAGATCAAGAGAAACTCTGATGGAGAAGTAATTAGACATAAGGCAAGATTGGCTGCTAAGGGCTATGTGCAGCGTCAAGGTATCGACTTCAAATAAGTGTTTGCGCCGGTAACTCACCTCGACACAGTACGTGTCATCCTTGCTATGGTAGCAAATCGTGGATGGCAGGTACACCACCTAGATGTTAAGTCGGCATTCCTCAATGAAGAGTTGCAGGAAGAAGTGTTTGTTGAGCAGCCAGAAGGATACAATGTGATAGGAAAGGAGAATCTTGTGTACAAGTTACACAAACCTTTGTATGGTTTACAGCAGGCGTCGCATGCATGGAACACGCACCTTCATCGAAGTTTGAAAGAACTCGGGTTCACGAGGTGTGGCCAGGAACAGGCAGTGTACATCTGAGGTAGATCAAGCACTGAAGTAATTGTCGATGTGTACGTGGATGATTTGATTGTAGCTGGCCAAGATTCTTCTGCAATCACAGAGTTCAAGAGGCAAATGATGACTCAATTCGAGATGAGTGATCTTGGATTGTTACATTATTACCTCGGTATTGAAGTGGCGCAAGGTGATGGTGATATTTTCATAAGCAGAGAGCATATGCGAAGAGAGTGTTGGAACAATTTGGTATGAGTAAATGTAATCCAACCAAAATTCTAATGGAACCAAGGACATAGATACATAAGGATGGCGATGAACACCCGATGGATGCTTTAGAGTATCGACGCATCATCGGTTGTCTTAGGTACTTACTCCACACGCGGCCAGACATGTCATTTCCAGTCAGTGTGGTGAGCAGATTCATGGAGCGTCCTACTGTCATGCATCACAAGGCAATCAAGCAAATTCTAAGGTATATGAAGGGAACAATTCATTATGATCTTGTGTATGGCAAAGGAGAAGACGTAGAAGTGATCATCGGTTACAATGACAATGATTTGGCCGGCGATCTAGACGATTGGAAGAGTACCGGCAGCATGGATTTCTATGTCAACAAGTCTTTGGTTTCATGGAACTCGCAGAAACAGAGAACGGTAGCACTATCATCGTGTGAAGCAGAATTTATGGCAGCAACAGTGGCGGCGTGTCAGGCATTGTGGCTGAGGAGCTTATTGACTGAATTGAACAAGAGCAGCCGAGGCCCATGAAAGTATTCGTTGATAACAAATCAGCAATCGTGTTGATGAAGAATCCGGTGTTTCATGGACGCAGTAAGCATATCGACACTAAGTTCTATTTTATTCGAGAGTGTGTTGAAATAGGACAGATCGTTGTCGAATTCATACGAACAAAAGAACAGTGAACTGATCCATTGACTAAAGCATTGCCGGCAGCAAAGCTGGCTACAATGGGACATCTACTTGGTGTACGCAGCCTTGTGCCTTTTTAGGATTAAGGGGGAGAATATTGAATTATGTCTCTTGGATAGTCTGAAGCAATCTGGTCACGATTTGGCTGGAGCGTGACAGAGAGTGCGGTTACCGCCTTCTTTCCCCAAAACATTTCAGCAAACAGTGCCCTGGATGACACATGAAATTACTTCCCAATTCCTCTCCAAAATGAGCGTTAGATTTTCTTTCATGTATTAGGCTAAGATTAACTCAAATCATTACATATAAATTCAATCAGAAGGAAGAGAGGAATTTGAGCCGAAAATAATCTCGTCCTCGCCTGCTGTTCCGCTGCTGTCGCTGCTCTGTTTCTGGTTGCCGCGGATTTGCTGTATTCGCTAGATGCCACAAAATCGTGAGTGAGAGCCAATCGATCGCTGATCATCGATTAAACTGAGAGAAAAGTGAGCGAGTGAATTGCCGATTGCTAACATGTAGTGTAGGTTGAGAAGCTCGGTGAAGCGGCGCCATGACGGAGTCCCGTGATCGCGTTCCAGTCACGTATACAACTGCTGCGCCGCATCGAGGAGATGGTAGGAGGCCAGCTAAACTTTTTCTTCCTCGAGCGTACGTTGGCCGCGAAAGAATTGCTCGCAGCGATTGTGGAACGGAAGTGGGTCGCCCTTGCCATCATACTTGGGGAACTCCAACCGGTGGTAGCGAGGGGCCGGTCACCGTGGCCGTCCCCACCTCCCGGCCGATGATCGTAGTAGTCTCCGCCAGCACGGCTGAAGTTGTCGCCGCCGCCACTGCCCCCCGGAAGAGGTGAACGGTCGCGAGCACCACATTCCAGACGGTTGATGGCGAGGTGGTGTGCACGTTGCTGCTGAAAGATGTCGGAAATTTACACGCGCATTGCCTCTAGCCGGTCTAGGACCGTGGCGAAGTTGTTGCGCCATTCCCATTCGTAATCGTTGTTGGTGACGCCGGACATGGTGCGTGGTGGAGCAGGATCACTGGAAGCTGATACCAAGATGTTAGGAGACGGCAATGGGCTGCAGCTCCGAAGGTTGTAGGTGTGATCGACGGGAGGGCGAGGACGATACCCTCGCCACCCTGAAGCCGTGGTGAAAGAGAACACAGAGACAGAGGTGAAGTTGGAGATTAATCTTGCTTGCTTTATTTCATTGCGGCGATTACAATCCGCTAAGGAATAGGAACTTACTGAAACAAACTTGAAACAAACCTCAATTCTTAAGGAATAATTCTTATCTAACGCAAGCACCGATGATGCCGACGACGCCGCAGTGGCACGCGGTGCGCGCTCACCGTTCTCCCGCTTTCCTGCGACATTCGAAGGGAATTCCCCACATAACATCGCTAATCTCATGCAGGCGGTGGCGGTGAATGGACTTGAGCTATGGAGACGGAGAAGCCTTGCATGTGAAACAGAAGGGAGAGGAGCATCCGAGATTTATTCAGCCTCCTTGCATGCGAATAGAA
Organism: Oryza coarctata; assembly: GCA_030770085.1. Taxonomy (NCBI): domain Eukaryota; kingdom Viridiplantae; phylum Streptophyta; class Magnoliopsida; order Poales; family Poaceae; genus Oryza; species Oryza coarctata. The sequence goes on from CM061472.1 coordinate 8,830,053, forward strand.
AAGTCATCGCCACCTTCCATGCCAATGCATTAACTATGCTTGCAAAACCGAACAGCCGTTTGCTTGCAAACACATCAAATCTGCACGCAAATCCCTCCCCCGTAGCCTAATGTGACGCTAGATTTCGAACTTTCGGTTTTTAGTTTTATGCTGATCCTACGGGATGGAGGGAGTATAGCATTACCGATATTAATTGTCCGACGAAAAACTGAAGGTATAGCAGTTATTTTGGAGATCAACTTTTAGAGATAGTAGTAATGCAAAGAATAATAATCATTATAGAGCATTCAATGCAAGAGGGGAACTAATATAGGACAACATTCGGTAAGGTGGAGCAAAAACAAACTGGCAGACATAAGAGCACCTAATGCAATGGAAGAGCTAATGAAATAAGTACTATTTAATCCAAGTTCCTCTATTTCAAAAAGGAAAAAAAGAACACAAATCCAAATCAATTGATATACTAACTGAATAAAGAGGAAGAAATGTAGGGTTCCCTGGAGGATGCTGTATCCACCCGATTATATGTACAAATTAAATGGCCTAGAAAGGTTTCATGGAATGATGCCATGGCTAATTAGCAAAGTTCAGAGCACTGTGGTGCGGCAGCACGCAACAGATTGTCACTTGAATGTGAAATGAAATCCAATATAAGAATAGACATCACTGAATCTCTGAAAAAAAAACAACTGTGGAAAGCAAACACATGTAATATCATGGTAGATGAAAAGGATTACATAATGCAATATAATTGAGGATACAAAGTTTTGTGTTTGTAGCGATTGAACTAATTTAACAAAGAAACATGGCGTCGTGTCTTGGGTCCTGTTTACTCCTCAGCAGCAGGTTTTCTGTTATAGGCTCGTTTTCTCCTTTTTGGTGTCTTCTTCCTCATGCGGAGTAAAGCTAGCCACAACAAGACGAGGGTTGCGGTAGGGTAGGAGGCATGATGGCTGCGGTCAGCACCAGAAGGGTCGGACACACACGTTGCTCGGTGGGTGTGGCTAGCGCCTACATGGCAGATGGTGACGAGCGCCTAGAGGGCGGTCAGTGATGGTGGTGGTGGTGCAGCCAGCGCAACTTGGTCGCTAGCAAGAGCAGTGGGAAAAGAAAGAAAAGGAGAGGAAGGACGGCTACTACCTTTAATCATGGCGAGTGACAACAGTGATGGTAGTGTAGCTCTATTCTTGTCTATTCTTGTAGTGACGATGGCGGCTTCAGTGGATGCTCGAGCTTAACGTGGTCGAGGAAGAAATACCAAAAGAATATCGTGAGTCAGTAGAGGAGAACCACAAACGGCAGTATGCTTGATTTTTAAGTTAGTCTCGCCACTTCTTGACGAACAGCAAGATGATGAGATTCCACGTGGTGCCTTGAATTGTGCAAAATACTTGATGCTCTTCTATAGTGTTGTCGCGATGGGACGGAGCGTTGACCTGCCGGGCGGATACCCCAACATCTCACCTAAATCTACCCTGGGCCCACCTTATCGCTCCTCCACTTGCCCGCAGCTTTTTCGCTGGCTACCTGCGCTCGCTCTGTCCCTCACATGGGAATCGGGAAGACGTTGTTTAGATGAGAAACGAAGATGAGAGTATAAAGGTTTAATGGGCCTTGGGCGGAGTTCTGGAGATGTGCTGCTTGTTCGGTTTATATGGTATGATCGGTTTAGAGCAGTTGCAGACTGAGCCAAACTCCGAGCACTGAGCTACAGGAAAAATAAAACCGAAGCACAGACCGGAAGCCAAATAAACCACTAGTTCGGCTTTTTTTTTTGGGTTCAGTTCGGTGCTCGGTTTTCGGGAATTTATGCCCAGCCCTAGTTGTCGCATCTTCTATCGCAACTGGCGCGTGGGAGGATCGAGCTGGAACGGTCACGGGCGCTTGGGTTGTTGGGCCAATATGGGCCTCATTGTATATGCACAGGAGAGAGAGAACACTTATCTAACGGCTGATGTAGAAAGAGGCATGCTGATCTAATGGCTGGAAACTCTTGGTGACGTGGTTCATTCCCACAGCAGCTTTATAGCTATAATTGCTTGTTAGTGGGTTACACTATAGAAAGAAAGGATTCCTTAAACAACAAGACAATCGATCGATTGATATACTAGAAAAAAATAATCGGTTCTAATAAAAGGTACCAAAGTACTACTCTAGGTGCTTTTGTTTGTACCCTCTCGATAAAAAAACAAATAATACACTGTCTGGAGTCCTAGTAAGTCGCCGTACAAACTATAAAAAAATTATCAAATATGACTTAGTTGTTATTTGTAAGAGGTAACATTTTGTAGTTGAGACAAACATGAAAAATAGTTATATATAAATATATATCTACAAGTATAGGAATGACTTACATTTAGGATTAGAACAGAGATGGCAGAGCAGAAACGACCTACATTTGAAAGTACGCGCACATGACAGTTGCTTGCACAAATGACGTGAGGCTTGTATACATGCTGCAGGCATGATTTTGGCCAAGAACCACATTACAGCGACAACACGAGTACGAGTCAGGCACACGTGCACACCTCTGTTCATCAGAAAGCTAAGGCAGCAAAACACGAACTAGCTAGGAGCACTAGCTAAGCTGTCGAGCTGTAGCTACACAGCGCGGCTAGCTAACTAACCATCGATCTTTGCTTGATGATCAGGAGGTGGCCGGCGACGCAGCCGCTGGAAGACGGCCCTCTGCCGGAGGTTCTCCCGGAGGCGGACCCGGTCGTGGACGGCGTCCGGCACGGCGCGGGACACGCACCACTGGAGCCGGTGGCAGAGGTTGGGCATGCAGACCGCGCCGTGGCCGATCCACCGCGCCGCTGCTCCGGCGTAGGCGTGGGAGGTCGGCATGAACAGCAGCGAGAACCGCCCCTGCCGCTTGCTCTTCTTGGCGTCGTCGCCGGCCTTCGCGACGCCGGAGGTCATGTTGGTAGCCACGAACAACGGGGCCTGCATATATTTGAAACATGCCATATATTTTAGACGTTCTTGTCTTTGATGTCCAATATTAATTTTGGGTTTTTATTTTTATCTCTGTTTTTTTAAACGAATCCATATTTTGCTGCTACTTTGGATGATCAAGTTAATAGTGTTAATAATATTAAGTCATTGGCAAAAGGATATTTACACCTATTTGCTGTGCACACTTGCTGTTGCACATTTGTATAATTGCAAAGTGACCAGAAAGATCAATCCATATTTTACATAATTTTTTTTCTATTTCTTTACTACAGTAACTCTAGCTCCACTCACTTCTGAAACATGGAAAACGTCACAAAATCCTAAAAAATATGGGCAAAATCAATATTTACATTAGAGGAAAAACGAAATTATCTTGATATTTTATATATGATTTTGCACTTTGATCAAACATCCAAGTAAAAATAAAAAAAGATGACGCATTGGCTTAATGAGAGAAGAAAGATGAGAGCAATTAGCACCGCGGATCAACTAATAGAAGACAGTAAATAATTGAGCTAACTTGACTTTACCAGAGGTGAGATAAATAGCATTAAATATACATAGCGAGGAACATCGAGTAATATAAATATAGGATTAGCGCCTCTGCAATTTGACATAAATCAAGTCCGGAACCGACGCATGATTGTCTGTTTGGGGTGCATGCTCCCACAAGTATATTTAGAGCAGCTACAATAAAATAATATAAATGAACTATAAAAGTTGCTAACTTGAAAGATAGAAAAGAAAAACGGGTTACAAGTACGGACGAAAAAAACTTTACGAGAGTATTAATTATATAATATAAATGTATAGACAGGTGCGGACCTAGAAATGGGCAAGCCAGGCCACCTATTAGAGTGTTGGCCCACCAGAAATTTATATGGTGAAATCTCGAAGTGCCTTTTGTCTAAGGACCAGGCCATGGCCTGAGGTCTGGGTCACCTTGGCTATAAATAATAGAAAAAAATCTACTTTTAAGTCCTCATCTAAATGTTGAGTTTCAATTGTATTTCTCAGCTGTAGAACGGGTTATAACGCATCTTACATCTTTCAAAATCAGTATAAATATAGACCTAAAACAGTATTAAGGCCAATTTTAACTTGCATGAAGCTCACATAATATATTAACTAAGTCTTGATGTTTATGTAACACTTATAATAAAAAGTAACAATGAGACTTACATGAGGCCCACATGTTATGGAGATCTTCTTGCAACCTACTCTCTCTCCTTCCTTCCCTATCTCACCTCTACCTTCTCATCTGTAACCTCCCACATGTTTAGGGAGGTAGTCGGAGAGGAAAGGAGTGGCGTCTAGTATGAGAGAGAGGCTGGAGGCAAGGCAATGAGGGGACATAGCTCAGTAGTGTTGTCAAGGAGGAGGAAAGGTGGTGAGGGGATGGAACTTGGCAGTGTCGTCCATCTTAGTGCGCTAGGCAAGCACGAGCCAATGCCTACATGTTTAAAGGTTTGGCCCTGATGTGATGGATTCATCATTTGGTTTAAAAAGGTAAGCCAACGAAGAAGGAGATGGACTAGACTAGGATGCAGATGTTCACCAGAGTCTCATCGAAGGTGTATTCTCCCAATGGAGGTGGGTGGTGACTGAGATTGATGACATTCTCCCTCCACACTGTTCGTCTCGTTCTCTGATGAGCTTGCCAAACAGATGAAGCGGCAAGATGAAGAGCTCGACCGATTCATCCAAGACTAGAGATGGTAACGAAAAATTCCTTATCGGAAGTTACACCCACATCCTTGTCCCTATGAACAATAGCGAGGAACATTCTTTCTATCCCCACCTCTCGCATGGGGAATTAATCCCGTGAAGCCCTTGTCCTTGCTTAAAACTACAATTACATCCCAAATCATATATGTAATGTAACAATATCATCTACACTTTATATTATCCACTAATCTACATGATAGAAACATAATATTGTATTTTATCCACTAATCATGGCCTTCAAATGTATAAAACTTATATTATATTTGGATCCTTGTTAGTTAATCGGGTCTCAACGGGAAACAAGGATGGGGATGGATGATCATCCCTGCTCCCACTAGACCTGACGGGGACATGTTTTCCCCCGTTTGATCCTCCACGGAAAATCACTTGCAAATATCCTTGTCCGAGAATTCCTCAGGAGAAATGGGGACTGGGGGCCATTAACATTTCAAGACTAGGTAATTTATGTTGACTTGGACAATTCATTTGGTTTGGTAGTTCGTTTGTTCATGGCCTGTTGCACTCGCACATTCTTGGCTAGAGCAAGCAGCTCAGGTGAGCGATGGCCGATTGGGTGTGGCGCCATAACCATGCGCTGTTTGTCACGGTAGGCGTTCAACGATGAGCTCCGTGGTGGCAAAATAGGACCCTTATTTATTATTAATTTTCCTTTAGATACTTAAATATGGCCCCTAACATGTAGGCCCACGTCGGTCCCACTGAATTTTATTTTTTCTATAGTGCTACGTAGACACCACATGGGAGTATAGTCAATATACTACGAGAACACCACGTCAGCTAAAACCAGGCTCAATACTACTATGAAACTATAATTACACTAGTTTTAAAAGACGAGGGATGAGTCGTACCTAGTTTTATATAGTGTGAAGGGACACGATTGTAACTTGACCCTACTTTTTCTAAAATAATACAACGATAGTCTCAATACTGTCATGTTACTATAATTACACTAATTTATGAGGGATGTGTTATATTCAATTTTAGTTTAGGGACATGATTGTAAAGACTTTTTTCAAGATAATACAACAGTAGATACAGCCGACAGATCTTACTTGCACTGGTACACTGTCCTTCAGCACATCCGTCTCAAGCTATCGAGTTTTCCGCCAGCCGATTGGCTCCCTTCTTACTCATCAGCTGAACGACACGTGGCAAAATATAACCCGTGCATCGAAAGCGTGGGTAAAAAAGTGAGCTGAGGTTTCTAGAAGAGTCGGTGTTTTTCCGTTTTTTTTTGTTTCTTAAGTGCTCTGTGATTTCTGTAAGGATATAGGCTGTGGGAAGGGAACATGCATGCTGAGAGATGGTTTGAGTGTTCACCGTCACCTAGCATTGACAACGTATATGGGTTGATCTTAGTAAAAAATATATGGCCTAGCTTGGAATATATCTGATCTAAGCTTTGAGGTTTACGATCCAAGAGTTCCAACAAAATTAGGATTGTTGCTAGAGTTCCAAGAGTAATAGTATAGGAGCTAAAAGTATTTGCTAGATTTGATTTTCCTCAAATTTATGAATTTTCATCTACCCTAAAATTGCATAGCGCTAATCACTCTAACCTTAACGTAATATGCCTTCAAAACAACTCATATTACCATAGTATTTTGATTCATTATTTAACCTATTACAAGTGTAAATTAAAAAAAACATTTAATCGCACGTGTTATAATTATGAAAATCAAACTAATTTTTTAAAAGAAACTACAAAATTATTGCATTATAAGAAAGGGTAATCAGAATGGAAGTGTCATAAATGACATAAAAACTTTGGACCCCATAATGCAAGTGTAATAAATGACATAAAAAAATTGGACACGATAAGGTGATTGGAAATTCAAGACCCAGGTTCGTATGTTCTTAAAAAAAACTCTGAAGTATATATACAGGCTATATAGTGGGCGTGCCAACGTGCAAGTCGATTTTCTAGTTAATATACTGCAGTTTACAGCGACGCAGGCCACGTGCATATGCATGGATCAGAGATTGGACCATACTAATTAAATTGACAAGTTGGGCCACGATCTGCCGGTACGGTTCCTATGAAATTACTCAAATCACCCCCCTAAGTCTGTGCGACTTTGTAGTGATCCCCATTTTTAGAAGCAAACAGATGCAAGCGTTGGTCAAACTACCACTAATACATGAAAATTTGCTTTCTAAAACTTTAACAACAGTACAATATACCTGACATTGCACGTCGATTCCTTTGCTCTTGTATTCCACGTAAATGCTCCTGGAGAACTCCGCAACGTACCTGCAGCGTTGGTGAAAGTACAAGAAGCAAACAAAAACGAATTAAAACCAGCTAGCATAGGATACATTCATGCTAGAAATCATTGGACACTCCAATTAGAATAGTAGTATGGTACTCCATCCAATATTTATCGCCGGTGTTGTTAATTGCAGCAGTACCGGCGTCAAATATTTTCGACTTGAAGGTAGTAGTAGTAGTATATTTAATACACCCTTGTTTAGCGAGTATTATCAGGATATGATTTACAACTCGTCAATTTTTTTAAATCCAGCATTAATGGAATCAACCATCTTCAGATAATCAAAAGAGTACAACAACACTATTTATTTTAGTCTGATATCGGCCGATACTTATAAGATATCATATGATACTCGCAAGTATTATCCAAGTATTATGTGATGCCTGCTAGGTAGGTATCAGATACATATCATCCCGTCGGACGAAATCTCACAGTATAGCAGCTCTTTTTTAATCCGGTATTAATGGAATCAACCCTACAGATAGTCAAAAGAGCACAAGAACACTGTTTACTTTAGTACGATGGCAAGACAAATATATTTGGCAAAGATACTAGCTATTCAGAACTGCCATTTAATCAACTAGAGATTAATATGCTTTCTCTATATTAAATGCAACTAGTATATGCTTTACAGCTTCAGTGCTTTACCGTTTAGTGGCGGCGTAGACGGAGTAGAGGGGGAAGGAGGGGATGGCCTCCGTGGACCCGGAGCCGATGTTGACGACGGCGCCCCTCCCACGCTCCACCATCCCCGGCAGCACCGCCGCGGTGACCTCCGTCAGCGCCCACAGGTTCACCCGTATCATCCTCACCCACGCCTCCGCGTCCGCCTCGTGCAGGTACACCGCGCACGGCCTCGCCACGCCGGCGTTGTTCACCAGCACCCCGACGTCCAGCCCCTCCACGGCCTCCCGCAGCTGCCGCAGCGCCTCGTCCCCATTGGCGGTGGAGGCGAGCGCGAGGTCGAACACCACCGTCCTGGTCTCCAGGCCGGCGTGGGATTTGGAGATGGTCTCCGAGATGTCGTGGAGCTTGGCCGGGTCGCGCCCGACGAGGACGAGGTTGAGGCCGAGGCGGGCGAGCTCCAGCGCCATGGACCGCCCGATGCCGGAGGTCGGGCCCGTAACGACGGCCCAGGAGCCGTAGCGGCGGCGGAGGTCCCTGGGGTGGCGTAGGCAGATGGACAGGTGGGAGACGAGGCGGATTGCGGCGGCCGCGACGTAGATGGCGCCGATGATGGTCAACGCGAGGAGCCACGGCTCCTGCTGCCGGAGGTCGTTGGCGGCGGCGGCGGAGGCGCTGCCACCCATTCTTACTCTCGCAGATTCAATCGAGTAGCCGCCTACCCAGTGTGTATGTATACAAGCGTATCGGGCTGGCTGTGCTGGTGGACGGGGAACATGCCATTAAATGTCGCATCACTTGCTGGAAAGAAATGTGGGAGCTGTGAAACGTGGGTGTGGACACCGCGACGACCTGCCATGCCAGGTTTTTACTTGGGTTGGTGACTGGTGACGTTCGAATGTGAGTTAAGAGCGGTAATTTTCTCGTTTTTTCTTACCGCATTTTCGAAACAGCTATGTTTTTTAATTAAAAAAATTATATATAAGTCTTTTTTAAAAAATTAAATAAACTTACCTTTTTCTCCTTTACAATAATTAATACTTAATTAATTATATATTAATAACTTATCTTATTTTATCTTATTTTACCTATCATCTAAGATCCCATCCCACCGTCATAACGATTTAGTAGAGGGTTAGAAACTAATCCCCACATATAAAATAAAGTGTTTTATTAAATAGATTAATATGATTTTTCAAAGAAACTTTTTTATATATTTTTTTAAAAACTTATTGTTTAATATTTTAAAAAATGAGTAGAAGTTAAAAAAGAGGAGTACTAAACGCACCCTAAGTTTTTCTTTGCCCGAAATGGAATGAGTAAAATTAGGAATGCTTCCTGAGTTTCTAGGTGTGATATTTACAAAACTTTATACATATGAATTTATTTGAAAATTATTTTGGATTAATTTTAACTCTATAATATTTAATTATTTTGTTTGTTCCATCAAATAATTATCACAAATCATTTAGCTATTAAAAAGGAAATGAAAAAAAATACTCTTCCAATGTATGGAACTTGTTAAGCACCCCATTAGGAAGGATTTTTTGTGGCCTCGCTACCAAAAACATTATATATCATTATATTTTTGATAATATTTTCTATATGACTTGGTTAGTTGACCTAGCTAAACCGACATATAAAAAATAGGAGTATTTTTTGCCAATTCTTTCTCCAGCCTTTCCTAGATATAGTACTCTCCCTTCAAGCCAACTCAAAGATGAACACCAGAGTAACCTATGATTCTCATCCATGGCTTAGAGTTCATAGAAGGACACAAAAAGGTCTAAAAAAAGTGGCAATCCTAAATATGCCTGACATAAATGTGTGTGAATATGCTTAGGAATACGATGGTGTTGGGGTTAAGGTGTAGGAGGCGGATCCCGAAGAAATTGAGGAGACTATGAAAGAGGAGGCAAAAAAACCGCATTAATCAAAGGAAGAGAAGATGGCTATTACATTGGATTTAGGGTGCGGTTTAGTACCTCCCTTGGTGCATCCCATTGTCCCAGTGACGAGGATGGATTCTTCTATCTACATCTCCTTCGCCGTGACATCATCGGCATTAGTTGGTGCCCTCAAAATCCATTGTGACGGTGGTGGGAAGAGGAGGAGATGGAGATTAGGGTTTTCAGGAGTTAACAAGGATGAAGATGAAAGAGCTAGAAGTTTCTTGAGTAGGTAGACTCCAAATGAATCTTGCTATTGGATTTTAAAGTCTAGGGCGATAGTTCGGATTTCGAGAAAGCGTGGTAACATTCTTAGAAAAACTACAATGCATTTTTAAACGACGATTGAAGTTCTAAAATCTATCTAGATTTCAAAAACTAACCACTATCGATGGGTTATACCCAAATCACAGGATTCGTGTATAATATATATGATATATTTTGAGGACAGGATTGGCTGACAAGAGAGCAAGAGAAATAGGGATTTTTATATAGGTTTGGACCCCTTGATTACAGGTAACATCCATACTCCTATTGGCTAGAGCCGATATCTCTCACGAGTACAAAGTATTGGGAGAAAAGCCCAATTGAGTATGTTAGTATATTGGTGTATAGCTCAGACATGGTGGTTGATGGTTAGCTATTGTCGACTTCCTCGGATATTAACTTGATGAGATTAGAGATAGCTTGTATTGTAATGTCTCTATTGAGATTTCTCATGGCTTATTCTTCTGCCCTCCTAGGGCCTTGTATTTATACTCTCGGGTGCTCTCTTGTCCAAGTAGCACTAGGAGGCAAGTGATATGATCTTAGTACTCCTAGTCAGGTCTAAGTAAGACTCTGTATTTATTTCCTTATCTGAGATTCTATCCTTATCTACCCCGAACTTTATCCATACGTATGAAGTTTGCTATCGTATAGTATAGGACTTGGTATATAGTCCTATCAAGGTAAGTGCACATGTATAGGGTATCCCATATCTTGGATACTGATAGTACCCCCAAACTCTATTCAAATATATTCTAACCATACGTAGGGTTACGCGTAGGCTACAATAGCATAACACAAAGAATTTCTACCGCTTAAACTAGGAACCATGCGAGTAAGGGATCATGGATCGTTACTACTCGACGCATCAAGCAATGAAAGAAGAGTTAGAGCAGACCGATTTGACGCATCACACGTCAATGTAGAGTAAGTAGTCGATCGTAGCAACCCGATCGTCTCCTCACGCGATCACCTCCTTGCTTGTTTGCCTCCCCATGTTACCATGATGATTAGCGTTGCAACACAGCACCACCTCTATTGGTATCCACATGTCCAGGGGAGGAATGCCGTGCTTAGTTATGATCTAGAGCCTATGCGCAGCTACGGTTTTGGCTCTCGAGAATAGAAGCGACAGCTATGGTCTCAAGTGGTGTCACACCCTCACCCTATGACCCTCTTTCCTACATATATAAGACCTTTAACTAGGCCTCCAAGACCCATTAGGGGTCATACTCGGATCCTCATATGAAATAAGCCACTATTAGTTCATCATCCAATTGTCTTGTTCCAACCAATTAAATGTACGATCCCGTAGGTTCATACATACTCGGTTGCAACCAAAAACTCTTTTTTGTTCAATGTGTCAACAGTGGCCCTTAGTAGGACATATTGACCCATTAAGTATACATAAAGATTATATTAACTAAACATTTAGTATATCTATATACGAACACCTTTGCCTCATGATATCGATCAAGCTCAAGGCTAGATTTATGTCATCTTTTCAATAGCTCAATCATTCACTCGATCATGTATTAGATTAGTTTCTTCATGACTGACACCTCAATCATCTTAGTGTGGCCATGCACTTCCACAATCTATTACATCTAGGGCCCGTAAGATATCCCTCCTATCAACTAGGGGCAAATCACATCTTGATTATTCACATCCCACTACATAATTCATAGCAAACTTGAAGACTACCTTTATAACTAAGTTATGGAGTAGCATTTGACAACCTCAAAGTAAGCCATTACACATGTTAGGAACCATGATAATCTTAAGTATAAAAATTCTACACCAACACTACTTGAGACCAACTGATGGCACATTATAATCCTTGCAGTCTCTTAGGTTGGGTCTATCCAACCAAACATTCTTCAACACATGTCCATATTGTTGATTTGATATCTTTATGCCATGATACATGAGATATAATCATGAATCAATTAATGCGATGATCTTATAATCATATTTGTTTCACATATGATATATGATTAAAGGTCATTTAAAAATAATAACATACACAAAGAGTCTCATGAATATATCACATAATCATTGTCTATTTTAAGGAACTTAATAAATCTGTAAACATAGTGCGTGATACAATCATCTACATGATTGCCTCTATAGCATATCACTATAAATATTAATATCTTCTGAGGAGTTGAGTTATCGGAATATAAAACTTAGTTGACATGGTAGTCGATAAGGTTAAGGTTGACAACTCAACCCTTTTCTTTTAGGTGGAAAAAAACACATGGTTGGTTTCTAAAATTTGATAGAATTGTGTGTATAAAATCTCGGTGGAGAAACCATAATATTTTTACTATTTCTTTTTCATAAAATACTCAAATATAAACTGGTCAGAAATCACAAAACCTTGAGCATATCGGGTAGCTCAATATACCTCAAGCATATCGGGTAGCTCAATATATAGGTATTAGAAATAAGCAAGTAAATGCATATAAACACCTAATAAAAATTTTGCACCTTGTACGTATTTGTCTAACATCGTAAACTTATAATTACTCTTGTTTTGACCAAATCTAGGTTGTTTTGCATCTATGGCTTTAATCTAACCATGACTTTTCGAGCATTCCGGGCAGTACTAGCTATAACTCGTGATTGTTGCATCAAAGGTAGTTATATGAGACTATACCTTTTTAGTTTAATGATAAGAAATTTTATGTTTAGTATGTACTCAGACTGTGGACAAATCCTATAATTTGATAATGTAAAGCTTTCAGTGTAATAGATATGATATACCTCATAGGTGGTACATACTTTGGTAGATGTATTATATATCAAGTCCTATAAAGAAATAAAGCTTATACATATGGATAAAGTACTGAGCTGATAAGGAAGTAGTTCCAAACAAGAAAATAAATACATAGTCCTACTTGGCTTCTAATAAGACTGTTCAGATAGTACATATACTTGCTTCTCTGGTTTTACTTAGACAATTAAGCATCTAAGGGTATAAATACAAAGACTCCTAGGATGGGAGGGACAAGCGAACATAGCCAAGACAATATAGGCCACATCCAATTCTATCGAGCCAACATTGGAGAATCCTGACAATTCCTAGCTACTAACAACGATGCCTGAGCTCTACATCGATATAGTTGCAGACTAAATTAGGGTTTTTCTCCCCATATATTGTACTCATAAGAGATTGATATAATGGCAATACCGGCCTCCGACCAAACAGTAGTAGAGATATTATCCTTCTTAGTGGCCTGAATCTATATAAAAATCCCTATGTCTCCTTGTCGCTATAAAATTCATTTATATCTTCATATCAGTCGATCCCTACGTCCTTCAAATACATCGTATATACACAAATACTGTGGTCAATTTATTATTCATCGACAATTGGTTTGCCAGGTAGGAGAAGCTGGTATTCAGAGGGATGTCACAATGGCTTTGGATCAAAATCTTGACCGTCGGGATTTACACCAACTCCATTATAAATGGCTTCATCAATACCAAGTTTATTGTTCTAATATCTTATTTTTAAATCAATTTTAACTTTAGTATTAATCACATATTGGGTTGTGGCTTTTTTTTGTTTTACATGCACATTGTTCATTCGAGTTTGGGTGTCATTTGGTTGTACCTCTGACCAACTGCTTGTTGGCCTAACTCCTACTTAGATACACTAGGTCAAAAACAACCGCGTGTGTTGGCGGTCCCTAATCGATACCCGTGGCCGACAAAATTGCATGTACCAGACCATAGGAGCTCCTAGCATACACCTATATGAGAGCATGTGGACAAATCAGTCTTGCACCCAAGGGGGGTATCCAAGAAGAATCTCTATATGCACACATGTGGCTACCAGAAAGATAACTATGTTCATTGATCTAATAACTCGATGTCATGTACACAAGGACGTGATATCAGGGGTGGAGTTTCTGATGAGGGATGCTACGACTACTTTGAATCGGGAGATATGACCTGACAAAAGTATGTTCCCCCTAGATCGAAACCATCACCATCTCAATCATTGATAATTTGATCTACTAGGATCGACTTGGCTTCTAGACATTGCCGCTATGGAAAATAGAAGTTCAAATTTATTGATCTCGGAGCCTCAAATTGAGAACCCAAGATGATAACTCCCGAACTAATATCCACCAATCGGTTGACAACAAGGTTGTGCACCAATGAAAACATTAATCTTCGATGAGACATTGGGTTTGTTGTTCTAATCTATTAATTATTTATGTATGGTGTGTCTATTTCTCATTTTTTGTTTTGCATAACCATAGCCTCCTACAACTCCAACCAGTCTGGAAGAATAAGATGCTAATTGAGCTACCAGGTCTTGGGTCGAGGCACCTTGTGGCTTTATGCCCATACCATTAGCATGCTCAACTTGTCCATTCCTCACATATCAACTGCTAAAAATAGACGCATGAAGCCCTTGGTGCTTTCTTGAAAGGCACAACCATGTCCAGGCCCATATGGCAAATGGCCATGAAATTGGAATGGTTTAGAACTCTTAGTTGGAACGTGAGTCTGCCTAGGGAAGAATTGGCATCCTTCGTAGGTTAAGACAATGTCCTAAGTGTCAGTGATGGCAGTTGACCAGAAGAAGCCTTCTCCGTACGCCTTGCTGTCTAATGTATGGGAAGCTGTGTGATTGCTGTAGATGCTTGAGTGGATTTCATGTAGAAACTTGCATCCTTCGTAGTATGTAGCCCCTGTGGTATAATTTGCCATCTACGACCATGTTGCAGTGGCTTTGACGAGCGATCTTCTTAGTCTCTACCTTGTCAAGCAGATGTTTGTCATGGATGAGGTAGTCAAGGCGAGGAGCCCTCTAGTTCGGTGCTGCCATCATGGCGTCCTGGGTAGGCTATTAAGCTAGAACAGGATCCCTAGGCACCTTCTATGGGTAGAGGATGGTTTATGAAGTAACTCCAAGAATACGTTGCCGTCACTGGGTCTCACTAAGCACCACACTTTGCTAACTGATTAGCATCTTCGTTGCCATTCCAGAGAACATGGGTTAACTCTAGACCGTCAAACTTGTCTTTCAACTCGTGAACTTCTTGACAATAGGCAGCCATGTTATCATGCATGCAGGTCAATTTTTTCATCACTTGATTCACTATTAGCTATGAGTATCTATGGACCACCATGCATTGAATGCTGAGTGATATGGCAATACGAAGACGGTGGATCAGAGCCTCATACTCGGTAATGTTATTAGAAGCTAGGAAGTGTATCTAGAGAACATAATTTAGCCTTTTGCCCCTAGGGGAAGTTAATAGCATGGCAGCATCCATGCTCGACTTTATGAGGGAGCCATTGAAATATATTATTTGATGTTCAAGGTTGTCGGACAGGGCTACCTCCTAGACTTCGGTGCACTCGGTGACAAAGTCGGCCAGAGCCTATGATTTGATGGTTGTGCGATGTTGGAACATGATTTCAAATGCCATTAGCTTGAGTGCCCACTTTGCTATCTAGCTAGTGGCTCCCTTGTTGTGGAGGACGTCCCAAATGGGGTATGTCGTGATGATTGAGTCTTGGTAGGCTTGGAAGTAATGAACAAGCTTCCTAGTGGTGATGAAGACAACATAGAGTAGCTTCTAAATTTCAGAGTACTGGGCTTTCGACTCTCCTATGACCTTGCTAATGAAGTAGACAAGCCATTGTACCTTTTAGAGGTGGCCCTCTTCTTCCTTCTCGACCACTAGAACAATGCTGATGGCTTGAGTTGTTGCGGTAATGTATAGCAATAAGGGCTCATCGGGGAGAGATGATACTAGAACTAGGAGAGTGGTTAGGAACTTCTTTAAGTCTTGACAAGCCTACTGGGCTTCTGGTGTCCACTCAACCTAGTCAGTTTTCTTAAGTAGCTTGAAGAAAGGCATGCTACACTCGCCTAGTTGGGAAATGAAATGGCTTAGTGCCACCATGCACCCAGTCAGCTTCTAAACCTTCTTCTGATTGGTCAATGGGTTCATATTGAGGATGGTGTTAATCTTCTCTAGATTGGCTTTGATTCCATACTGAGATACGATTAAACTGAGTAGCTTTCCTAAAGCAATGCCAAAGACACACTTGTTGGGTTTAGCTTTATCTTGAAGTCACGTAGACTGTTGAATGTCTCAGTCAAGACGGCGATGAGGTCTTCCTTCACTTAGGACTTTAGCACCACATCGTCAACATAAGCTTCAACGTTTCGTTCGAGTTGGTTGCGGAGGCAATGTTGCATGGCATGTTGGTATGTAGCCCCCATGTTATTCAACCTGAAGGGCATCGTCATAGAGCATTAGGCACCGAATGGAGTGATGAATGATGTTCTGAGAAATCATTCTTCTGTTAAGCCTATTAGATCAAGAAAACATAGTAATTTAGACCCTATAGTTGAGTTAACCACCTGATCAATGTGAGGCAATCTGAAAGGGTCTTAAGGACAATCTTTGTTAAGATCAGTGTAGTCAACATACATGCACCACTTTTTATTTTTTTTTAACAAGCACCGGGTTGGCTAGCCAATATAGGTGGTACAACTCTTTTATCAAGCCTGCAGCGAAAAGCCTAGCTAATCCTTCTCGGATAGCCTCTCTTTGGGCTGGGGCGAAACGATGGAGTCATTGCTTGACTAGCTTTGTGTCTACTCGAACGTTCAAAGAGTGCTCAATCATCTTCCTCGGGAAACTAGGCATGTTAGAGGGAAAATATCCTTGTTGGCTTGGATGAAGGTGATGAGCGGGTCTTCCTATTTATCGTCGAGGCCGATGCTGATTTGTGCCATATTGGTGGAGTCAATTAGGTCAAGTGTGACCTTCTTGGTCTCGTTACTGGTAGGTTTGAGTTTGGTCTTGGCCTATTTGTTGGTTAAGACCGCGTCATCGGTGGGGCAGGTGGCAACTTCCCAACAGATTGCCTACCTCTCAATAGTTACCTCCTAGCTTTGGGCCAGCTCGCAGCTCTTCTGTTCGCAGGCGAAGGACTACTTGATGTCGACACGAAGGGTGATAACGCCAGTTGGGCCCAACATTTTCATGATGGCATAGGTGTAGTGAGGGACTGTCATGAACTTTGCCATAGTCGGGCAACCAAAGATAGCATGGTACACCATCTTGAAGTTGGCCACCTTGAAGCAGATGTGTTCGATACAAAAGTTTTCCTTGGTACCGAAAGTGATGGTTAGAGTAACCTACCCAAGCGGCGTTGAATAGAGCCCTAGGATCACTCCTTGAAAAGCCAACATGCTCAGTCACTAGGATGAGTGATAGAGCTTCATATCAGTGAAGGTCTTGGAGAACAAGATCTTCAAAGTGCTGCCCCCGTTGATTAGGTCCTTTAGCTTGACACCCTAGATGACTAGATCTAGAATGTGGGTACCAGCTGGGATATGGGACCTGGTCGGGGTGGTCAAAGCAGTTGAAGGTTAGTAGGACCTCTGACTACTTAAGGTATGGGAGTATTAGGAACGATGATGTTGCTCTCCTGGATAGTCAGCTTTTGTTTTTACTTAGACTTGTACACGTCGGACAAAAGGGACTTGCATCATCTTGAGGTAGTCGTCTGCTCGGAGCGAATGTGGTCGCCCACGTTCTATGATTGTGACAATGTCCTTGCTCTTGCGCTTGACACCCTTGCCCTTGGAGGACTTAGACTAGTCCTTCTTAGGCTTGTCATCCACATGGTGCGCAACCATGGCATCAGTCGAAGAAGCGTACTTGTTGGACATGTCAAACATGTCATTGACGGTGGTGGGTGGCTTGCGCACCCACTTCTTAATGAAGTCTTTACCCCTGTCAAAGCAAGCCCTTTAATTCAATTATTTATTCTTACATTAAAGAATGAATCAAATCTCCCCAAGTAGGATTCAAACCTACGACCAGTCAGTTAATAGCCAACTTCTCTACCATTGAGCTACTGAGGAACAAGAGGGGATTCGACCTCCTACAGTTCAACTCCCACTCTCAACCCATGAACAATATGAGTCTGAAGCTTCTTTCATAACTCCCAAAATTTCTTCAATGGCTCCGTTCCATGCCTCATTTCATAGGTAAGCCCAGAGTGGCTCTATTTCATTCTATTTCACTTCCTAGCACTTCCTATCATTTAATATCCATCCCTTTGGTCTTATTGACATAAGATATGCCATTTATAGTCTATCAATTTCTATATATGGAAAATCAAGAAATTCTCATCAAAACATCGAGAAATTGTGCATAAAGAAACTCTAAAGAAAGAAAAAAAAAGAGACCCATGCCATGATTTTCAAATCTTTTCTACTTAGTAGTCTAAGTTTCTGGATGAGGATAATTAATTCGGTCATTGTGGTTGGACTCTATTATGGATTTTTGACCATATTCTCCATGGGTCCCTCTTAGATCTTCTTTCTCCAATCTTGGATTAGGGAAGAAGGGCACATGGGTGGCTTGTGTGACTGTTCGCGCCGAGGTCCCTCGCGCGCCCCGGCGCGAACATGCCAGATCGTCTGGGAGGTCTACTTAGCTCCAGTGCAGGCCGATCGGCTTTTCTGCGTGGCTTGAGGTACACGCGCCAGGGGCCATGGGGTTCGATCGTCTTCGGCGCGTCGGTACGGGTGCGGGTGTGCCATTAAATTTGACCCTACAATTGACATGGACAGCAAGGCGCACAGGATCCCTCCGGATAGTCGAACAGTAGTTCGTCGGTTGGAAAAACTGATGAAGGCACATGCGGACTAGCAAGGAATATTATTAAAAAGGCACGGGCTGCAAAGCCGATGCCGCTCCGGATATGATAGCACGAGACCCGTCGCCCGCCGTGACAGCGCCATTAACACCGAACCTCGAAGATTGAACCTAACCGAGACAGTACGAGACTGAGGCTAGCAGCGATGATACGGAGGACGCCGGATCAGCTATGCTGAAGCAAGGATAGGAATGAACCCATCGGCTAACTAAGCCGATGAGGGGACTCCTCTCTAAGGCAGGGGCGTATCGGCTGGGAGACCGATACGCTTGGCGTTACGCGTTAAGGGACACCTCTAAAGGCTGATGCGTATCAGCCGAGGCGCCGATGCACTGGGCGTGAAGCTCAGAGCATGGATAACTCATCGGCTAGCACTCGGATGACACGCCGTGTAAAAGACTATAAGCCTGAAGCTTGATCTACCGTCGGCAGCCCGTAGGTCGAACCTAACCGATGCAGCACGAAATTGACGACGACAGAGAGAGCTTAACAGGCCGATAGGCCATGCACGGACGTGATGCGATACGTCTGATCGGTCTAAGAGATCGAACCTAATTGATGCAGCCTTAGACAGAGCAGAACATATCGAGATGGTGGCGGGACTTACCCCTTCGCCGGAGATCGGACTTAAGTGATGCAGCCTTGCGTCGAGAGCCAGAACCCGCCGGTAAAACCTAGATGAACTAGGGTGGCAATGCACCGAGATTATATATGATCGAGAGATATCTTACATGTTTCCAAGGGGTCTATATTTATACCCTGGACTTACAGACAGAGTCCAACGCGTTTACGATCATCGGACGTTATTTCCTAATAAGAACAAAGGAAAATATCTCTAAAAAAGTTAACTAACTATTAAACCTTCCTAATAAGGTGACAATTGACAAATATAGAACATCTTGACGTGGAGTACACGGCTATTCCGCAAACTCGGTTTTATCTGAGTAATCTTTCAATTTAGAATCGAGTCTTTCTTCGCTACAACCCGATCGGCTTCTTCACTGTAGCAATCGGACCTCTTTCTACTTAAGCCGATCTTTTTCCTACCTCTCCTCGGGCTTCTCGGACCTAACGCCGATCGGAACCGATCCAATCTTCTACTAATTTGATCGGTTTCTCTATAGTTCCGATCGGCTGTCTCACGAGCTGACCAGTATCTCAATCGGACACCTCTCAGCTGATCGGCTTTAGCACCATCGGATCGTCTAGATTTTGGCGTTAACACATGCCCTCAATTTCGGAGTTTGCCAACAGACTACAAAATTTTGAGCCGTTAGAGGTCTCCGCAAACCAGGATGACCCGTTAAAACCCGCATTAATCAGCTCAGATTTCTACCTAGGTCGCTCCGCCTCTATAAAACACATCTCCGCCTCAGCCTTCTTCCACACACTTCTTCCCATCAAAACCCCCAAACCTCGACGAGCTCCAAAGGTGTCCACAAATCTCCAAAGGCGAACTTACGCAAACCTCGACGAGCTCCGAAGACTGAAGGCAAACTCTCGTAGATTTCTTCATTGGCCGCTACTCCTTCTTCATCCATGCAATGGCTTCTACACTCGTAATCCCTGAGATAACTATCATATGCTCTTTCATCCTATGTTTCGCACAAATCTTCTCCATCCCGACTTCTCATTAGTAGTTGGGTTCTTGTTTCTGTAGGATCTTAAGAGTCAGATTGCCATTCCGGTTTCTGACCGCCCTGGTCACTTCTATCTTGGCCCTATGGGTAGCAAGGATCCGACTGATTTCATCAACTCTGAAACAGAATGGATCCCGTTTAAACACTCATCTATGGCCATCACCGATTGGGCTAACAGCTTCAGATCTTGGCCTAGCAAATTCTCAGAATGGAGGAACTTGTACCTTAGGGTTTTCGCCTCCAAAAAATCTTTCTAAGAGGATTTGGAGATAGACCATTGCATCAACCTTTCCTTAGCCGATATAGAAAAGAATGAAACTCTACTTGCATCGGCTTCTTACTTTTGGTAGGATATCCTAAATACCTTCATGTTTGGGCATGGACCGATGACCCCACTTTGATGGACGTTACTATGTTGACCTGCCTCAACACCACCCACCACATAAAATGCATTCAGCCTCAAATTCAAACCCACTCATCGGCTGAACACCAAGAACTTCGGAGGTTGGACTAAGTATATTTTCCTGCATAAAAAATCCTTCGGCCAAGTCGATGGGCGTGAACACGTAGCGTTCTTGAAACTCTGGTTGGAACGGTTCGTCTTTGGTGGTTCGACTCTAGGTCCAACAATCAATATGCAATGCCTGGCAGAGCTCCTAGTCGATCACCACCAGATTCCCCTGGGGCAATATCTTCTTGGAGCTACTTATCAACTACTCCATCAAGTGACAACCAAGCTATCGGCAAGCCAACCAGTCAGACATATCGGCAGCCCCTGGTGGTTTATACAACTTTGGTTGAACGTCTACACCTCTAGAGTCATCGCTAGGTCCCCTTTCCCTTCCATGACATACCCGACTAACTACCCAGAGGAAAATGAGGCTAGCCGACACTGATGCATATCTCTGGGTGAAGCTTCATCGGCTCTTCCTAGAAGCAAAATGACTGCCCTCAGACTCAGCTAGTGGTTCAAGTGTTTCTACTAGTGCTTCACTAAAGTGGTTACCATCTGGTTTACATACGAGGATGACTCGTCCTTTGAAATGCCTTCTAGGTTTCATCCGATGAACGCATTAGCCGATGAAGAATCGAAGACAATATTTTTATCCTCTATAACTCCTTGTTTTCTGCCGATCGGATTTTCATTGGCCGATCCCAACATCCATCATATGAGTTCTACCATCCTTCGGTTGGTGCTCGTCAGTTAGGCTTCGGCCAACTCCCCATTGGCTTGTTCTTTATCGGCAAGCTCCAAGCCCGCAAAGAAGTAAAAAATGGCTTAGAGTATGACCGGCTTAGGTTGATGGCATCAACCTTGTCCTTAGGGACTCTCTCCACCTTTGAGCCCTATATATCCAATACCAAAATCTTTGATCGATGGTGGTCAGAATAGGGAAGGCACTTGTTCAATTTATCGGCTGAAAATTACTGCCTTCGCCTCAACCTCGACTATGTGGAATCCGATGAAGAGGTAACCCTTCTCCTTTCACTATCTTTTCTTCATCGTATTGAATTTCAACTATGCCTTGATTCCCATGATTCCATAGGCTGGCGACAAAGATGCACCTATGACCAGCGCAAGTGGTCGGCCGATTATTTATTAACCTCCATCGGCCAGATTCCTCCTTGGGCAAGGTGGTCCACCTCCATCGGCTCTCCTCTGAGTGTCGCAAATATCAGGGCTGAAGCGCAAGAAACCGGCTACTCGGACGATTTCTAAGAAACAGAAATCCGACGCCGATGTTGCCATCATTACATCGGTCTTACAAAGTCCTTCTCCCGCGGCAATCCTGACTTCTTCTACATCTCCATTGGTACATGTCAGCATCAATTCTTCGTTGCCTTCGCTTTTATCCTAACACCTTCGCTTTGCAGCCTAAACCATCGGCTCCTTAAGTCCAAACGCTAGACACTGTTATTGGGGCTGAGTCGATGGTATCCTCAGAAGTTATGGCATCTACTCCTCAAACTCAAATTGCCTCAC
This sequence comes from Oryza coarctata, assembly GCA_030770085.1. NCBI lineage: Eukaryota > Viridiplantae > Streptophyta > Magnoliopsida > Poales > Poaceae > Oryza > Oryza coarctata. The sequence continues at coordinate 8,852,212 of CM061472.1, forward strand.
ATCAAGCTGATACCCATATAATTGCTCAAACTGCTCCTGCTGTATCCTAGGTACATCCATCCTACATGTCATTTCTCTTGACTCATGATCCCCATATTTACTAATATTGTCATGCAGTCATTAGCTGATCTATTTTCCTTCGATATTGGTAAATACTTGGAAGTAGAGGAAGACTCAACCACTAGCATAGCGATCGAACCATTTTTACCAGCCGATGCACGCAAGCAGTTGTCAGATATTATGCATCGGCTGTAAGTTCTGATTGACTCGCTGGTGGAAGATTACGGGCCAATCTGGGGAAGACTTGCTGAAATTGAATATCTTCTGCCTGAGGAACTGTCGGACGCACTCACGCCTGCTGCCTACTTGGAATTTCAAAGGACCCAGCTGATCGCATCAAGACGACGCATAGTTGATCGCGCTGAGCAAAGCAATTTGGCTCACAACGATCGGCTAACTGCCCAAATCGAAAAGAAAAGGCTTGATGAAATGACAGCTGACCTTCAACGCACCAACACCTAGCTTGGCCTCTTGAAGAAACGAGAAGCCGATTTAATGGCGGAACTCGACAAGGTTCGTGAAGACATCAACTCCACCGAGTCCCACCTTATCGTCCTACCAAAATCAATCCAAGACCAAGAGGCCAAGGTAGCAGACCAAGTACGGCTTGTAGTTCATCAGCACAGGAACTTGAAGACTATCTCTAGATTAGATGAGAATGACATCTGCGCCATTAATGAAAAAGATCAAATTCGTCTGCGCGTGATCGAGGCCATTAAGAAATTCTTGTAAAACTTTAGCCTTGGAAAAAATCCAAATGTCATTCTGAACAATAACCATTTGCAATAGAATTCAACAATTTTGATCAACAAAAGTTGTGTGTATATATTTTCTAACGACGACGTCTAAACGATATTGGCCATCCGTAACTGATATAATCATATCGACTTCCGTACATTAGAAATCGGCTATGCCTTAGCCGATTTACGCAAACAGTATCATTAGCTGATACTACTTCTGAGAACTCATCCGTGTTGAAAAGAAGAAATCAGCTATGCTTAGCCGATTTAGACGTCTTTCCGATTGGGTGACCATTCTCTAGACTTATCATCACAAGACCCAATCGGTAACTTCCAATGTGTCGGTATCTCCTCTTTTCTTGATAATTGGCTCTCGTAAACCGATACCACATACATCAGATGTGTTAAACTATTAAACTCTTGGGCAGAAAATTTTCACCTGATGCGACTCGATAACCCCTAGAAGGCCAAATCGGCTAATTGTTCATCGCTCAGAACCAGACTATAACATCGGCTTCTGATGTCCTAGAAACGTTGGATGTATTCTAGAACTGACTCATTAGGCCTCTATTTAACCGATGTCAAATCTGACAGTCTTGTTTCTTGAATCCTAGTACAGAAATGTCCATGGAACTGTTGCTCCAGATTGGCCCATCCTTTAATCGAGTTCGGTGATAATGAAGAAAACCATGCAAAGGCCGATCCAGAGAGGGATAGTGGGAATAGACGGACTTTGAGAGCTTCCTCAGCCGATGCTTCCCCACACTGTGCTAAGAATGGGCTGATGTGTTCTATTATAGATATGTTGTCGTATCCTGAGAATTTTGAGAAATCTGGCATCGTGTATCGGCGAGCTAATGGAACTCTGTCAAACCATTCTGGATATGGGTGCCGATACATAACGGTTTGATCTTTGGGCTTGATACCAAATTGCTCTTCCACCATGTCCACAATCCTGGTTAACCAATTCTTCTCTCTTAAAGTATCTTACTGATCATGTAGAGGTGGATATGGTACCTGATTCTGCCTGTGGTATTCTCCATAATGATTTCTCTGAAAAACTCTGGGGGTACCTCCTACTGTTGCCCCCCGAATCGATCTTGTATTGATGGATACGTATTTGCCGATAGGTCCTTGTTTTCCTCCGTCTCTATCGGCAAAGGCACATGATCCTGATCAAGCTCTTGAGCCGATAACTCTTGTATCGTCTTCTTGATCAGATTTTGTAATGTATCCATCCATACTCCTAATGGATTACTGAATGCTTGATAAAATAATTCGTTGAACATCTCTTGCAACGGCTTGGAAGAATGGCTTGATTCCTTCATCAAAACACATTTTGGTAATTGTGCTTTTTGAATTGGACCTTGTTTAGTCATACTGAAGAATTCCAAATAGAGCTTCTGAAAGTTATCCATGTTTTGCTCTATATGCTGCCTCTGGTCTTCATTCAGATCCTCCAAGGTAACTGGAATTGTAATCTCCTCATCGGCTTCATCTTCAGATGAATATGTCTTGGAATCAACCTTTTCTTTAGACATATTGACAATAAGATGCCTCCCGGGTTGAGGAGTAAAAATCTGACTTCTAATCAAGTACTTGTAGAGTCCTGCTGGTTGATGAATGGAATTGTACCACCAGCCGATGAAGGATCTTCAGCCGATGACCGGTCTTCGGGGTTCTCCAGCCGATGAATGAAATCCACTCCAATCGGCTAATGAATGAAGATTTCGACCCTATCGGCCAATGGATAAAGTATGGTTCTTATCGGTTAATGAATGAAACCTTCGGTCCCACTAGGCATGCCAAAAAAAGTATGTTTGCGCCAAGGTCTCTCATGCGCCCCGGCGCAAACATGCCGGATCGCCTGGGAGGTCTGCTTAGCTCTAGTGCAGGCCGATCGGCTTTTCTGCATGGCTTGAGGTACGCATGCCAGGGGCCATGGGGCTCGATCAGCTCCGGCGCGTCGGTACGGGTACGGGCGTGCAAGTCAATTTGACCCTGCAATTGACATGGAAGTAAGACGAGCAGATCCGTTGGACGATGGGCCGATACAGGTGCTCGCTATCGGCTGGCTGCTGATAGGATTGGGAAGCTCTTCGATCGGCTGAGGAGCCGATGTGGACAAGTGTCGACAGGGAATTGGCCGCAGAGCTGATGGAGGAAACAGGGTGTACTCAGAGGACAGCAAGGCGCATAGGATCCCTCCGGATAGCCGAACAGTAGTTCATCGGCTGGAAAAACCGATGAAGACACATGCGGACTAGCAAGGAATATTATTAAAAAGGCACGGGCTGCAAAGCCGATGCCGCTCCGGATATGACAGCACGAGACCCATCGCCCTCCGTGACAATGCCATTAACACCGAACCTCAAAGATCGGACCTAACTGAGACAGTACGTGGCCGAGGCCAACGGCGATGATACGGAGGACGCCGGATCGGCTATGCTGAAGCAAGGATAGGAACGAACCCATTGGCTAACTGAGCCGATGAGGGGACTCCTCTCTGAAGACGGGGGCGTATCGGATGGGAGGACATTACGCTTGGCATTACGCATCAAGGGACACCTCTAAAGGATGATGCGTATCAGCCAAGGGGCCGATGCGCTAGGCGTGAAGCTTAGAGCATGGATAACTCATCGGCTAGCACTCCGATGACATGCCGTGCAGAAGACTATAAGCCTGAAGCTCGATCTACCGTCGGCAGCCCCGTAGGTCGAACCTAACCGATGCAACATGAAATTGACGACGGCAGAGGAAGCTTAATAGGCCGATAGGCCCTGCACAGACATGATGCGATATGTCTGATCGGCCTAAGAGGTCGAACCTAACCGATGCAGCCTTAGACAGAGCAGAATATATCGAGATGGTGGCAGGACTTACCCCTTCGCCGGAGATCGGACTTAACCGATGCAGCCTCGTGTCAAGAGCCAGAACCCGCCGATAAAACCTAGATGAACTAGGGTGGCGATGCGCCGAGATTGTATATGATCGAGAGATATCTTACATGTTTTCAGGGGGTCTATATTTATACCCTGGATTTACAGATAGAGTCCGATGCGTTTACGACCATCGGACGTTATATCCTAATAAGAACAAAGGAAAATACCTCTAAAGAAGTTAATTAACTAACTAAACCTTCCTAATAAGGTTACAATTTACAAAGATAGAACATCTTGCCGTGGAGTACACGGCTCTTCCGCATACTCGGTTTTATTTGAGTAATCTTCTAATTTGGAACCGAGTCTTCCTTCGCTACAACCCGATCGGCTTCTTCACTATAGCAATCGGACCTCTTTTTACTCAAACCGATCTTTTTCCTACCTCTCCTCGGGCTTCTCAGACCTGACGCCAATCAGAACTGATCCAATCTTCTACTAATTTGATCGGCTTGTCTACAATTCTGATCGGCTTTGTCTCACGAGCTGACCAGTATCTCCATCGGACATCTCTTAGCCGATCAGCTTTAGCACCATCCGATCGTCCATATTTTGGCGTTAACAGCGCCCACTTCTTGATGAAGTCTTCATCCTGTGCGCCCTTGTAGAAGGACAACATGACCACCTCATATGAGGCATTGGGGATGGCATTGTGCTTCTCAAAAAAGCAACTAATGTAGTCCCGGAACCAATCAAACCTTCTAAGTGGCCCATCGGCTACACTCGGGCCGAGTCCATTAGCATGATGGGTAGGTAACTGGACATGGCTTTCTAGTCATCTCCCACCACATGAATGGCAAGTATGTAGACCATTAGTGATGACTCGGTGTCGATCTTGCTACCATACTTCTTGACCCCCATCGGCTTAAACTCGGTGGGCTAGATGATGTAGCGTAGATCACGTGTGAATGCGAGGATGCCCTCGCCATCTGTCGAATGTGGGTAGACTAGGGACCACTCATGACCATTGTCGAGGTGGTAGTTGGTCTCGTAGTTAGTGTGGTGATAGTCGCATGAAGAGCTATGGAGGTCGGTGTGGTAGTCCTCATTGACATAGATGCTGAAGCGGTCATGCTCGTCTTGGATGTGTTGGCATTAGTATTCCTCCTTCTCGCACCAGATGGCATTGAGGTTGTGGCAAAGGTCGTGTGGGATGAGTAGCTAGTCACAAAGAGAGCTTGAGGATGCCTACTCGGCACCTCTGACTTGGAGCTGCTGGCTTGGGATTGGTGAGGGCGATGATGTGGCGTGCTTGACTTGGAGGTTGTTGGAGGTTGTACTTGGAGGTTGTCGACACCAGCTCAGTGAGGGCGAGTTCATGGTGCTACACTGCCACCACCTCTACCATGGCCTTTATGCGGGCCACAGTTGGGGTAGCCATGTGCTTCGGAGGCAGCACTACCTCGATGGACTTGAGAAGGGCTCAGGCCACCACAACATCGTGTTGTGGCGTCTTAAAGACTACTTGGCCATGGAGGTCAAATTGAAGAATATCCTCTTGAGCTTATCAGACATGGAGGCATAGCTCTTGCTTGCACCCATTGAGTTCCTCCTGCTCTTGCTTAAGTCTTTCCTCCTCCACGTATCGCTTATTGGCCTTTGCCTCAATCTCCTCCATAATCCAGAGGACAGCGAACATCTCATGAGGTGAGGAGGAAGAGTTGCTCACCAATACATCAGATTCCAAGCTTGGGAGGCTCACGGTCTCGTTAATAAACTTGACCCACCTAGATCCGATCTCGATTGGTGCAGGGCCATGTCAAAGTGGGACCTAAGTAAACGGGGTAGTGCACGTGGATAAGCATTTGCCGAGTTAGAAAGCCCGAAGTGCACATGGAAACATGGCGTGCATCTTCTATGTGCGATGTGGTCTTGTTAGGCCTCCTCCTTGGTTGGCTGGGAGTGAGGCTCTACGAGGATGGAGCGATTGAGGTGCTAGACTACTCGCGTGTTGTCTATGGGACTAACACCAGAACACTAACATTGTTGGTGATGAATTCAAGGCGTCCAAATTGGAAATTCGATCTGGGGGTGAACCTAAAGTGGTTGGTGCCGATGATGCTAGTGATGTTAAGCGGATGGAGAACGCTAGCGCCAACAGTGGTGATGTCAAGGGATCCGAAGCAGAAGGCCACCTCGGGAAGGAATCTTGTGCCACTGATGTCAGTGATGTTGAAGTAGGCCATTAGTGCCTCTAAGAATTGATCTTTGACGCCCCTTACCTAGAGCGCCAACTGTCGATTCTAGAAATCGACAACAAACTTATGGGGGTGTGCAAGATCTAGGAACTATTGATAACTCAAAGAGAGCTTTTATCTAGGTTCTGTCCCTCATAAGGAGATAATACCCTACGTCCTATGAGGAGATTAGACTAGCCTCTTTTAGGGTTTACATCATGGGCTATATACGCACGTGTGAGTTTCTAGCCATTACATGTGATATACCGGTCTCTTTATATAGGTATAAGGGGATGAATTATAAAGGATCTGGCTTAACAAACTTAGCCAAATTACTTGCTATATATATATAAGCTAGATTTCTGGAATAGAGATTTATATCTTATCTCTGACTTTCCATCATCTTGTGTTACAGGTAAGTCTTAGCACTCATCCATTCAAGCACTACTTGTCCCACCTCCTTTAGCCTAGTCAGCTTAGCCTTTCCTAGTGGTACACGGGTCTCATGTACTCCACAAAAGGCAGCCATCACATTATTTTTCTTGGTTAGAATCTGGTAGAGGACAGGATTTTCCATAGTAGGTGAGGATGCTAGTGGTTGAGCATCATCTATACTGCTCACCTCTGGAACGGGCCCTATTGATGGCAGCAGTTTTCCTTCTTGTGTTTACCATCTGTAGTAACCAATAAAAGAGAAGGAAGAAAAAGGCAAGTGATCAGAACTATAACCAAAGATCTTCCAAACTTATTCGGATTTTGTCATAGGATGTGATGTTGGTAATACTTAAGCTGCAAGTTATTAAACATATGATTACATCACACCCCACCAATGTAAACCATACGCTATACTCATAAGCAACAGACAAACGACCTAAAAACTAAACAACATTAAGCTAAGAGGGTAGCTTAGGATCTACAAAAGGCTTCAACAGAACTTCAATCTTCATCGGGCTTAGTAGCTCAGACATGTTGAGACTGGAGAAGGGAGATAAATAAAACATTTTAAACACAGCAAGGAGGTAAGGAGAAAAAATGGATTTAAAAATATTTTTTTATAAAATATGTCCTTAGGGTTTTATCACTTGGCTCGTCCTACGGTCAAGGTGGTTTTGGTACCAACTTATCACACTTGGAAAAATACAACCATTTTCCAAACTCTCATTGTATTAATCACCATCCTAGGAAGGCAAGGTCCAATAACAAAGTTGTTGTGTTACAAGCCACACTTGTAGAAGCGTAAATAGAGTACTTTATTAAATGGTGTGCATAGGCTCACATTCAAAGATAAATAAAGATAGTGGAAGTATATAGAAGTGGCATCCATAGGCACTTAACGGCGGTATTAGCTAGCAGTCCAAGTCTTCTCCTCCAAACCATCCATCTTATGAATTTGATGTAAGCAAGAGTGAGTATCACCCATAGTACTTAGCAAACCATACCAAAGTTACACAATAATGCATAGGGGAACAAAGGAGTGGCATAGTAGGGTTCATTTTGCATAAAGCCATAGTTCAAATAATTCATATGTTTAAAGGATATTTTAAATCATGATCCTAATCTAAGCCTTATTATAAATTTAACAAGGCTGTGAGTCCACGCAACCATCCCAAGTTAACCACTTGCTTAAATACATCATGATTCCATTCTCCCAAGGTTTTAGAAAGTCGGTACTAACTTGGAGTAACATTTTTAGACTTGCCCATAACCAAGGGCATGGTTTTAAATTAGGTGTATAATAGGTGTTGACTTTGATCAGAGGTGTATAATTTTACTCAAAAGGTACATTCTTCTCGTCAAGTCTACTATTCACCATGATACTTGAAGGTACTGAACAGAGTCCATACTAAGAACTTTCATCTAATTTGCCACAAAACAGTGAAACTCCTGATGGTAACCCCTCAATGAAACTTGCTAAAGCACTCATCCCTTGGTTACTAGTGACAATGTCCTAGGTTCCTAGGATGGGACTGACCATCGCTACTGGACATTACTGTCTGAGATTGATCCCTTGTCCTTGGTTCCAGAGGTCCACTGCCTTGAAATGGACTAAAATGCTTAGACTTGTGGTTATACGAAAAGGCTATGCAATAGATGCCCGAGAGAGCCTCAAAACATGTTTTAGTTTTTACAAAGAAAATGACCATTCTCACATTCACCAACTGCATAGTTGATGGTCCAACAATTAATCAAGTAGTCAGTTGATACCACTGTATCCCAATTCATTCAAAAGTTCTATATTGAATCTAGGCAGGCATGGCTAAGCATAACTCGTAGTTAACGATATAATTTAAAGTAGTGAATAAATAATAGTAAAATAATATAATTTTCACAATATTGAGATTCAACATGTTTCAAGGTATGATATGACTTGCTTGATTGCTCATAAAATCTTCTGGATCAATGTCGATGAATAAGTGATCATCCACAATGAAACTACTACACAATAAACACAAAGAAAAACAAACTAGGATTAAAAAAACCACAGAAACAAAACAAGTTAGATAAATAGGTTCTTGACATTTTTAGGAAAAAATTGAGACTTGAATGGGTCAATTCAGAATTCAAATGGTAAAGACATGCCATTTGAAGTTTATATGAAATTTACATGGAGGTTTATGAATTATTGAAATTATTTATTATTAGAAATTGGGTTTATTGTGTCAATGGAGAACCTTGGCTGCCGGCCGAGGAAGGAAAGGAGGCTTTGGGCAAAAAGTGGCAAAAAGGGAGAGAGGAGATTACTTTTAGCTTTTACTTTTATAAAAACTCTGTTAAAGGTTATTGTTGCTTTAAAATTATTTATATTACTATGAAAATTAAAGTAAAAATTGTTTAGACATTTTGAGGCATGGGGAATTCAACAAAAATTTCCATAGGCCAATTGGAGTTCAATCTTGGTGATTTTTTATTGTTCAAGGTTTTTTTTGGCTTTTAAAATTTCTAGAAAGTGGATTAACACATGATTTAAACCTAGGGTGAATTTTAGGGCGTTACATCTGCCGACTAAATTGCACATATTCCATCAAGATTAGTTTAGAAGACTAGATTAGAAACCTTGCACCTATATTGTACTCGGTGTTATACACCCCCATCAATACATATAAATCAGAATATTATTATTACCCACAAAAGAGGTGCGAATCTATATAAAATCCCTTGTGCCTTTTATTCCGGTAAACGCCAAAGTTTGGAAAGCCCAGGGAAAGATTGGAAAAAAGATCGGCTTAAGTAGAGAAGAGTCCGGTTGCTATAGGGAGGAAGCCAATCGAACGAAGCAGGGAAAGATTCGGTCTAAAAATAGAAGGTTATCCAAATGAGACCGAGTTTGAGGAGGAGCCGTGAAACTCACGACAGGGTATTCTATCTATGTAAATCGTATCTTATATGAATAGAAATGTTTAGTTAGTTTAGTTAACTTTCTTAGAGATATTTTCCTTTATCTTTGTTAGGAAATAACGTCCGATGATTGTTGTAAACTCATCAGACTTTGTAAACATAGGGTATAAATATAGACCCCCTGGAAATATGTATCAACACATCTTTTAATCAAATTACTTCAGCGCATCGTTACCCTAGTTCATGTAGGTTTCTACCGGCGGGGTCTGGCTCTCGACGCTGGGCTACATCGGTTAACTTCGATCTCCGGCAAAGGGGTAAGTCCCGCTACAATCTCGATATGTCTCACTCTGTCTAAGGCTGTATTATTTAGATTCGACCTCTTAGACTGATCGGATGTATCGCATCACGTCCGTGCAGGGTCTATCGGCCTATCAAGCTCTCTCTGCCGTCGTTGGTCTCGTGCTGTATCGGTTAGGATTGACCTATGAGATTGCCGACGGTAAATTGAGCTTTAGACCTATAGGTCTCTATATGGCGTTTCATCGAAGTGTTAGCCGATGAGTTATCTATATGTTGAGCAACACGCCCAGTGTATCGGCTCCTTGGTCGATACGCACCGGTCTTTAGAGATTTCCCTTGAGCATCATGCCAAGCGCATCGGCCTTTCAGCCGATGCGAGTCTGTCTTCAGAAAGATGTCCTCTCATCGGCTCAGCTAGCCGATGGGTTCGCTTCGCCCTTACTTCAGCACGATCGATCTAGCATCCACCGTCCTGTTGCCATTGGCCTCGGTCTCATACTGTCTCGATTAGTTTCGATCTTCGAGATCCAGTGCTAGCGGTGTCATCACGGCATGCGACGGGTCTCGTACTATTATATCCGGAGCAGCATCAGCTTGCATATGCCTTCATCGGCTTTCCAGTCGATGAACGAGCGGTACAACTTCTGTCGACACTAGGAGGGATCGCGTGCACTTTGCTATTCTTTAAATACCCTTCGGTGCTTCTATTGGCTCTACGGCCGATGGATTAGGATCTCACTTTCACCACACTCGGAGCCATCATATCCTTTATCGACATCTGTCTACACCTTCATTGGCTTCCCAGCCGATGGAAGAGTGTCCTGATTTCTATCGGTGACCAGCCGATAGCAGAAGCCATCCGGACGCGACCGATGACCACCTCGATCCTATTGGCAGCCAGCCCATAGCGAGAGATCATGTCGACCTATCGTCCGACTGACCCATTCGCCTCACCTCCTTGTCAATTGTAGAGTCAAATTGACTGGCACGCCCACACCCGCACTGTCGCGTTGGAGCCAAGTGAAACTCACGGGCCCTGGCACGCGTACCTCGAGCCATGAAGAGAAGCCGACCGGCCTGCACTAGAGCTAAGCAGACCTCTCAGGCATCAGCGTGTTCGCGCCGGGCGCGCGAGATCCGGCGCGAACAATTCCCTACTAGCGTGGGATCCAAAGCTGTATTGTCACATCCCACTCTATCACCACCTATAATGACACTAGAGAGGGTGCGCCGAAAGAGCATGGTATGAACCAACTCCCATGGAACCACGATGTTGGTACCAGTCCTAACCAATGGAGATACATCATTATAACTATAATGTAGTTAGATTATACCTTATAGGATGTCTCACCTTTGGAACAACTCTAAGCATATAAGCTGCAAACAGGGTAGCAGTGAAACTTACTGTAGCTAGACCCAATCCACAAAACAATGACATAGGATTAGGAAAGAACCATAACCTTCAACTTTACTTCACTCTTCCTGAGGGAAAAGGGAAAAAAACAACAATTGAGTACATATGTACTCAGCAAACCAAGAAAAATATGAGTATGCAGGCTTGAAGGGGGACTAGGTTTATTTTGTAAACTTTTGAAAACACTAAGGGCCTATTCAGTTTAGATGAATTCAGAAATTAAACTGTTTTCCATAAAAATCATGTAAAATTCCTACGTTTCTAATGATTCCTAAGTGTGGTTTGTTTAACATGTGCTTTACAATAACTCAAATGGACAAGGCAAATTTTAGTTGTTTAGTATGATTGATGAAGTCCATACTATATCGGCTACCTAACCATGACACTAGCTCATAGCCTTCTACCCATCGGCAGCTTCTCACTCTTTTCTCATATATTAGTTTTTTCTCACTTTCCTTCTCGATTAGGCATCAGCCCATCTAACAATTCTAACTCTTTGGCTCTTCAAGCCAACCATATTCTCCATCACACTACTTTCTTTCGAGAAGCCTAATCTATAATGTCATTCAACATTTCAGTCCACATAAGTCCATTTTAGACCACATAATGGACATCCATCAGCCACCATGGACAATTCTAGTAATAGTTTTCATCCCACAAACTACTTTCACAAAGCATTAATAATTAAATCTATGCTAGAAGAATCACCTCACATTCAACCATAACCATGGGCATGGCTATTCGAACAGTTTAAAAACTTCTGTAGAGGCTACACGCTTTATCCACATGACACGATCTTACTCCCACATTGGCCAAGCAGGAGGTTCGAACCAAAGCCTTGTCAAAGCCAGCCAATGATACCTCATTCCACATAGAAGGGTTCTATCTAAATTGAGTATTAGGCAAACAACGACCCTTTTTTACCTAGGAATCTAGGATGCCACTATTCACACGTGCCTAGCATGTTAAATTTTTGATTTGCGCCTAGCACAACATAACCTCACATCTCCTCATCCCAGCATTCCCCAACTATTGGTAAACAAAGTATTTCTAGCCGGCTAATTACTTAGCTAGTTGTGTCCCATACTACCCATGTGGTCACCTATGAGATGCTCCAATGAAATTCCCTAAGGAATTGATCCTTATACGTGAATATAGAGCACTATCACAAAGGCAATCAGTTTGTATCACTGGTTTTCACAAACAAATTTTATTTTGCAAACTTGTCGACACCTAGTGTTGTGTTTTAAATGTTTTCGTAAAACCATTTTCCCATATCTACAATCATTAGTGATGTGAGTAGAACCATTGGCACCTATGCTTGAGGGCACGGTTGCCAAGGTGCCATGGGGTTGGAGCAACAAAGGATAGGGTATCAACATCCTACAGATATAACGTATCTACTGGGTAGGTCTATTGGTTTGTTGTACAAACTAAGGCTAGTCAAGTTAACGTGCATACTAGCAACGTAATTTTATAAACAGAACATATGAAACTAGAGCAATACTTTCTGTCTTCAAAGGATGACTTGCCTCCATCTTTGTCTTCAAAATCTTAGAACTTCAATGTCTAAAATAATTTATGTCCTCATCGACTATGCTCAAAAGAGAATAAACCATAAAAAACCCTAAAAAGAAAACTCTATTATTAGTAACTAATAGTGCCACGAAGTAGATCTCAATTTTAGAAAAATTTAGAGACTTGAACGGGTCAATCGGAGTTACGAATAGGGATATATGAATTTTTTAAGATTAAAGGATTTTATTAAAAAATAAAATATTTTAATTGAAAAAAAATATTCCCGAGAACATTTCCTTGCTGACAGATGAGGCCCATTATCAAAGAGAGAAGAGTGGGTTTGGGTCATGGGTCCATGGTGTACTCGTTCCATCGAGGGAAAGTAGGGGAGGGGCTAGTGGGCTCGGCTTTTTTGGACAGTCCATGGGCCTTGGCCTAAGGAATAAGGGCAAGCCTAGTGGTCTATTGGACAAAGGAAGAAGGGAAGAGAAAAAGAGAGGTCAGTGGGCTAGTGGCCCCCTTATCCATCCTAACTACCACAGACTGGCCCACGAGTGACCGGTCCATGGCTATGGCCTGGCTTGGGATGAGGGATGCGTCGGTGGCAAGGGGCCAGCTCACTAGTTCGAGGTGGCAACCATGAAGGCTTGGACTAGGGGTTTGACCCTGACATTGCTCGACGATTGGAGGCCACCGAGTCAATGAGTAAGGGGAGAGAAAGATGATGAGTAGCTCGGATTAGGGAGATGAGGAGCGATGGTGACTAACGGCGAAGGTCCAAGAGCAGCGGTGAGAAGGTCGGTCGCATGACATTAGGTCCCATGTGGTGACCAAATGAGCGGTTGATTGGGTACAGAAAGGGTTTGGTGGTGTGCAAAGGGGTGAGAGGAAGAGTAGGGAGGGAGGAATAGGGATGGAGGGAAGAGTTCAACGAATGTGGAAAATAGAGCCGATAGTGGCTTGTGAGCTCAAGCTTGATTCCGGTGAGGTAGAATCAAGCGAGGCGGTGCAGCCATGGTAAGGGTAGAAAGAGGGGATGGCCACAGAATTTATAGGCAAAGGGGCACGCAAGACAACGTTGGACTGAGGTGGTGGGCAAAGCTTGGCGAGGCATGGATGGCAGATGTGACAGGACCAAGTGGCTACAAGCTACGACACCATGATGGTGTCGACCGAAGAGGACGGAGAAGAAGGAAGGAGACGTAGAAGAAGGAAGGAGACGTGCTACAATTCATGGGACGAGGTGATGGGGAGACATGGCGGTAGTGTCGATTAGAGGTAGAAAAAAAAAGGGCGGCAGCGACGAAGTGATGGGAGCATGAGTAGTGTTCCCAAGAATACAAGGGCCTACATGGGTGGCAAATGAGGCGTGATCGTGCATGATGGCAGAGGCAGCTCGGTCACGTGGCCATTTAACTGAGTGACTGGCGTGCATGGTAGGGGACAGAGGAGGAAGATGGCCACACAAGGCCTTGTTAGGCAGCCGACCGCTGCCAACCCGATGGGTAGGCCCTGCCAGCCCAATGGGTCAGCCACAAGAGAAAGAGCAGGCGAGGGCGCGGACAAGTCACACACGAACGCGGTGCGGTGTAGGTGCAGAGCTAGGCCATGGGCTAAGAGGCTGCGGGAAGATGGGAGGCGTGCAGGAGCTAGACTAGGCTAGCTTCGCACGGAGGAGATGGGCTGTGCAGTTGGGTCGTGTGGGTGGAGGAGAGAAGAGAAGGAAGAAAGGGGCTAGGCCAAGTGCGGAGGAAAGAGAAGAATGGCCTAGTTGAACAATAATATTTCTAAATTTTTCTGGGGAAGCTTTTTGAAGAGATATTGATGATTTGATTTTGGATTTGGATTCAAATTCACTCAAATTTTGATTTTGGATTTGGATTCAAATTTTTGGATTTGGGATAGGAATTTTAGTGAAGTTTAGGAAGGGAAGAGAAATATTTCAAGGAATTTTGAGGCAAGGAATTAGTGGATGGATTTGTGGTTGATCTGAAATTGCAAGAGAGGATTTACGACATAAATTTATTTAAAAGGATTTTGGATAGGTTACGAGGAGATATTCTAATTAAAAAATTCGAGCCTCGGGATTTTTGATTGAGATTTTGAAATGATATTTTTTAGGTTTTAAAGGAAAGGGGTTTTTTATTGAAATTTTGAAACGATATTTTTTAGGTTTTAAAGGAAATGATTTTGAGATCTGTTGGCAGGTCCTTAATTACCCATAATGATCCAAATATTTAAAAATATAATTTTTATCACCCTAAAAATCATATAAAATCCATGTCTTCCGCCTTTTATTCCCTGCTCATGATAACCGAACCATACATTCTCAAATATCGTAGTAAGAGTCTTACCCATCAATAAAAGTATTCAATTCATCCCTATATGCAGTTATGCCTTGTCTGTTTAATCTTCCGGTTAAATGGCCACCAACACCCAACCATCTATATAACCTCAATCTTGACAACAGTGTTTGTTTATTTTTGTTTGCCTCTTTTCCCTCTATGCTAATAAGTAGCCTAAGTAATCGTCGGCTAGCATTATATTCATTGGCTTATCGATGGAAAAAAAAGGCAGAGACTGCCATACCTGTCAATTTGCTATTCAAATCTACACCTATACTAATTGAATACTCTGATACACCTGACATATTAACGAGAAAGATATAGTTGATAAGATGGATCACATTATCACGCGTAGATCGTATTGAGAATTTATGTGAATTAAAATACATAATTCAAGGTATTCTCTATTAGAAGTCAATATCTTTGTGGATCGGTAGATTACTGGTAGTAGAATACCTAAAATCAGGTTTAGATCATTTTTATTGGTGATATTCTACTACTAGTAGAGAAAGCTTCAGTTTCAGTTTTGTCAAACCGTCCACGTTCTTAACTGTATCGAATTTTGCCTCCGTTTCTGTATATAGGTTTTCCATCACTTTGCTTCATTTCCATTGAACTTGGAGATGAACAGAGAAAAGCAGAAAACAAAGCAATCTGTGAGAACACATAATTGAATTTGAAATTGGACAAACTAACACACGAATCTGTCTGCCCTCAAACTAAACGGCTTTTCTAGTTACCAATTAATGCCCATGCTTTACTATGGGAGTAGAAAAACAGCAAGAATGTTTAAACTCCATAAAAAATGATGATGTTGTGAGAAAACTGGAAACCAAAATTTCAGGTGTATGTTAGTAAAAGATTGTAAGTAAAAATACAAACTTATTGTTTTATAGATAGTAAGTCAATGATCATAAGAAAGAAAGCAAGCTAAGTTCCTTTTGAGGGGAACGGATCCGTTCCTCTGACATTAGAGTTACAGATTAACGCATGATTAATTAATTATTATTTAAAAAAACTTTAAAAATAAATTAATATAATTTTAAAAGTAAATTTTCTATAGAATTTTTTTAAAAAAACAAACCGTTTAACATATTAAAAATCATACTCACAAGAGAGTAGAAAATTAAAAAAGAGACATTCAAATGCAGCCCACTAAAGATAGCAACTTTTTCCTAGTTGGGTACTTGGTGGCTTAGGAAATGGAGAGAAGTCCATATTCACTATTTGGAGTTCTGTGGTGGTGGTGGTTTGTGTAAACTCACCGTCATCACCAGGAGTATTTTTTAAAGGAGTATAGATCAACCTTAAATTTATAGCAATAAACAAATAGATGATTGTCAAAATCGTGAATCTTTTTTTATGCTATTGAAATAATTTTGCCAAGAATTGGCTTTATGCTCAGTGTAACTTTTCATTATATACATTTATTTTATTATGTAAGATTGGCTTAATTTCTAAATCTTGGACACCACATGTGTGTTTGCATGTGCCCATCGCTATAGACTGCACACGATTCACATTTGTTCGTGCGTGCACTGAACATGCCTGGGGAGGAATGTAGGGGCAAAAGAAAACTCGCTATCGAAAGAAGGTACAGGTAGAGAGACCTACATAACTCACAGTCATAGTTGTTATTAGGACAGAATCAGACATCGAACTGGTCGAGCCTCGGTTCATGGTTTGATTGGTCTAATCGGTTGAGCCGCTGGCTCAACACGATTCAAATAGCCTGAGATATATGCCATAACCACACAAGCTAGCATAGTTTAGTGGTGGAGTTGCTCCTCTCAAATGGAGAGGTTAGAGTCTAATTGCACGTCCGATCTTGTAACTGGATCAGACCGGCTGAGCTCTTAGTTCTGGTTTTTTCCAGTCGGATCGTCGGTCTGTCCGGTCCTTATAACTATGCTTACAGTTCATGAGTCTGGTAGAGTGTTTCATTCCAAGTAGTTCACTGCAGGTTATGAGCAGATGCGTTCCAAGAAAGTCAAATGATACCACAAGTAGTATCTACGAACTTTCTATATGTTCCACTCATTGTCATTGAGGCCATGTAAAAGATATATGCGAGACGCAGTAACAATCTCATTTCCTTGTACACGTCATTTAGAGACAGCAAATGTCATCAGCTAATACAACATTTGATCATTCTTGTGTGTCTTTCCGTAACATTTTTTTCTCCTCAGCCCCAGAAACCGATCGACGCTCTCCCGCTGTACCCTTTATTTCCCTCCGCTCACCGACGGATGTGACCACAATTACTGTGATCAAAACGAACAAGTTTTATTCCTCAAAAAAGCAAAATATATATTGCTTGACTGCGCGTATTTTAGGACGTCATTCAGCAACGGCTTGCTAGTTAGTTAATTAAGCTCTGTCCGATGATGGTGGGTATGGACGACGATCTGAGGCTTCGAAAGATGGCACGCTGCTGTAGGTGGAGTTCCAGGCGGTGCCAGTCGAACACGAACTCCGGGGTGGATCTCACCGCCAGCAACTGCAGCCTGTGTGCCATGCCGGGGGTCACCACGAACTGTGACAGGAAGGTGCCCTTCACGGCGCTCGATATCATGTTCGTCTCCACCAGGAGCGGCACCTATAGACGTGGGAAGAAAAGCCGTGATACCATTCATTGGGTCGAGCTTAGTTGATTTAGTTTCATTTTTAGATTGTATATATCACTGTATATACTGAGATTTACAATCAGGCTAGCTGTTTGGAGTGCTGGAGATTTTTTTTTTTTTGAGTGGCTGCAACCGGTTAGAATGCACCAAACAAGACCTAGGAATAATGCTAACCTGGCATTGAACGTCGATTCCCTTGCTCTCGTACTCCACGGAGAAGCCCCTGGAGAACTCACCAACATATCTGTTGTTTCAACAAAAACCAAACAATTCTTAGTTCATCTAGAAAAACAAATTAACAAGAAAATCAAATAATCTGCTCAGTTTTACAAAATGTGCAAAATTCACGATTAGTCTCCCAGAACACATGGGCCTAGAATAGACCTAGATGGGTTTTTAGAAACGAGTTTAAAAAATAAGTTTGATAAAAACCAAAAATACAAATAAAGGGAAAAATAATTCTGTTTAAAAATACTTGTGTGTATAAACTTTATACATTATGTGTAAAAACTTTTAATATAGCAACATTCTGTATATAACATTTGAATCCGAACCCAAATCTAAATTCGAATTGAGCATATAAATTTTTAATGTATAAACTTTGAGCATATAAACTCTAGTTATATAAATTAGTTTAGGTGTATAAACTTAAAAAGAAAAGAAAGCTACGCGGTGCCAAAAAAGAAAAAAAATGGAGGGGACCTGATCGCGCGACCGATCGCTAGTTAGAATTTTCGATCAGGATATGCATGCGTGAGTACGTACGCTTTGATGCCGGCGTAGACGGAGTAGAGGGGGAAGGAGGGGAGGGGCCTCCGCCGACACCGAGCCTGTTGACGACGACGCCCCTCCCCCGCTCCACCATCCCCGGCAGCACCGCCGCCGTCACCTTTGTCAGGACCAGGGCGTTCACCCGTACCATCCTCATGAGTGGCTCTGCCTCCGCCTCGTGCAGGAACATCGCGCCTGGCTTCGCCACGCCGGCGTTGTTCACCAGCACCCCGACGTCGAGCCCTTCCACGGCCTCCCCCAGCTTCGCCATCGCCTTCTCACCTGCACAACGGAGACGGAGAAGACGATGGATCATTAACCATGCCACACACACCAAGATGGACCACTCGGATGTTAACTGGTTACCTTGCACGGTGGAGATGAGGGAGAAGTCGAACACCACGGTCTTGGTCCGCACGCCGTGGGACCGGGCGATGACGCTGGCGACGTTGCGGAGCTTGGCGGGGTCGCGGCCGATGCCGGACGTCGGCCCGGTGACGACGGCCCACGAGCCGTACCGGCGGCGGAGGTCCTTTGGATGGCGCAGGCCGAATGAGAGCAAAGCGATGAGGCGGCAGACGTCGGCGGTGACATGGACGGCACCGGGGGAGGCCAGCAAGATGAACCATATCGGCATGGCCATGTTGGCAAGCAGCTCTTCTTCCGTTAGCCTGTTGAGTTGTTTTCTGTGAGTGCAGCATCCAAGCCCAACATCCATTTGTAAATATGTACAATGATGCTTATGATCTGCAATTGTCTAAGTTTTAACAACCAACCAATTGAACACTACATGGGAGTGACAGATGCAGTAGATGTCACTGTATATATGGTGTTGACACTTCGACACCAGACGTTCCCATTTTTTCTTGTTTAATTGGAAATATGCCATTATAAATTCGTTCATTTTAAAAAAATATTATTATAATTTGTTTAATTGAATCGATACCACTAAAACTCTTTTAAAATTGGATTGAACATGTTTTGAATCGCTTTTTATCCATTGTATTTTTGTATGGATTAAAATACCTTTGGATTGCACTGCTAAAACACCTGCCCCAAATGCACCCTCCGAACCCTAGCACGAGCAGCAGCGGCAATGGCAGTAGCAGACCTAGCGAGTGAGCGAGCGGCGAGGGCGGCAGCAGCGGAGTAGGTAGCAATAGTGAAGCAGAGGCGACGAGGTCCGAGCCAGGCGGCGGTGGAAGTAGAGCTAGCGACAGAGCGGCGACGGCAGCGGAGGCGAGGGCGAGCTTGTCACAGTGCAAGCAGATCTGCCGGTAGAGGTACGGGCGAGCTCGTCGCAATGTGAGCAGATCCCGCGGCGGCGAGCTCAGGGCAGCGACGGCGAGGTCCGGGCCAAGCCGGGGCGGATGCAAATCCAGCGAGCGTGCGGCGGAGGCCAGGGCGAGCTCGTCGCGACACGAGCAGATCTGGTGGCAGAGGCGAGGTCAGGGCAGCGGCGGCGAGGTCCGGGCCAGTTGGGGGCAGAAGCAGATCCAGAGAACGAGCGGCGGAGGCAAGGGCGAGCTCGTTGCGACGCGAGAAAATCCGGTGGCGGAGGCGAGCTAGTCGCGGCGGCAGCGAGGTCCGGGCAGCGGCGGCGGAAGCAGAGCCAGCGAGCGAGCAGTGAAGGCGAGGGCGAGCTCGCAGATCCAGCGGCGAAGGCAAGCTCGTCGCGACACCGGCGAGGTTTCGGCGACGGCAGGTCTGGCAGCGGCTCGGTGCGGTGCGAGCAGATCCGGTGACGGCGGCGAACTTGTCGTGGCGGCAGCGAGGTCTCGGAGACCGCCACGAGCTCCATCACCATTTTCCCCCCTTTTTTTTCCTCTCTGTAATTTGCAGGAGTGAGGTCTCTGATCTGATTTGATTTGTTTTACAGTTTTTGAGTTGCAGGAGAAGCAGGAGACATGGTATTTTGATCCTTAAAAATATACTGAAAAAGAAACGATTTAAAATATGTCTGAAGTCTCAGATGTATAGCATGGCATAATCCAATTTTTTGAGAGTTGTAGTGGGCATCGATTCAATTAGATAAATTATAATGGTATTTAAAAAAAAGGAAAATTTCTAATGACATGATTCTAATTAACCTTTTTTAATAAATTCATTCCTTTTGGAGTTAAAATTTACTTACCTAATTAAGTAGCCATGCTTATTTTGAAAGTGGCTTTTCAACTCAAACTAAAGCCCCAAGTATCATGCATGGTCCTAAAGGTCTTGCAAGATCTTATCCTTATCCAAATCTTAGCTAATTTTGGCATATTAGGATTAAGGGTGCGATAATGCCTAAACCAAAATTATCTTAATCAAGAAATCAATAGTACTTCAAAATTCCATATACACTTGATTGATACGAAAGATTAAGTAAATATGTGCCAGCATGTTGTATTGTTTGGAATTTAAATTAATAGAGGTAAGATTTTTTAGAGAAAAACTTAGGACCTTAGCAACCAGGGTTATATGTAGTCAAAATGTCTCATGTTTTCTGTAGCTTCAACCATAATACCTTTTTTTAAAATAATATTCTTTTAATTAAATTTTACAAAACTAAGGTATTTTCAAAGAATTGTCACATAAGCATAGATTTGAGCACCAATATACCAAAACTATAGGTTTAACCGAATTAATTCACAGCATTGAAGTTACAAGACAAACTATCTCAAAGCTACTCAGCTACAGAGATGGAGTGACAAATCCATCTCAAAATTAAAGATTCTAAGAGTTGCATCATGAAAACAGTGCAAGGGATTTAATCTCAAAAATATATGTAGTTTTAAAGATAAATTTGCTACTAAACATATAGTTTTGCAATATTGTAACTTAGATATATAATTAGGTTTGCGATACATTTGATGTTAAATATTGTAGTTTTTATGATACCATGGCTTAAACATTTATTGTGACAGTTTTACAAAAATACCTAAAATTTTGTGAAATTCCCTCTTATTGTTTTCCATGTGTATATTGTTTTTTGATAATTTGGTGATAGATGATACTACAATCTACGCTATTCAGTTCATTCAAATTTTGTCGTAACTAGCTTCTTGCATCACATGTAATAAATGAGGGCACATACGTATTTGGGGCTTAACACTTTCCATTTAGTTCTTGTTGTCTTTTCAAATCTAGATGTGACATGATGCCATGCTGTGACATCAATGACTGTATGTTTCATATGTGAAGTTCTCATTTAGATTGGAATTTTTAAACCTACACTTACCTAATAGTACGGTCGGTTTTGTGCTTGTACAATTTGTAAAACATTTTTAAATAAATCTATGTATCAAGGACAATCTCAAAATGTGATCATATTTAAAGAAAATGGAAAAGTTTTCTTTCTTTTTCTTACAAAAGATAACTCAAGGTATTATCTTTAATTTGTACTATACAAACATGCTCAAATTGTCGTAGAAAATCAAGAAAGATATATATTATCAATAAAAACACCAAAGTCAATGGATCAATTTCATTTAAAAATATTAAAATTTTGGCAAGATTTTTTTTTAGGAAAAAGTTCAATCTTTCTCAACTTTAATAAATTAAAGTTCAAAAGGTTGAAATCTATTTTTATCCCATAAACTTTACTCAAAGTCTAGAAAACTGTTATATTTCATCGTAAGCTTTCAAAAATAGACAAAAAAAACAACCTTACGATATATTTTTATAGTAGTTTTGTTTAGAACAGAGGTGGTTTTCCTACTTGATACTCTTATTTTGTGTATTTAATTAGGTCCATAACCATATACCTTATGTTATTGAAGTTCATGTTAGCGAAAAGCATTGGCATAGCGATAAAAACCACCATGAAAATGTGTTTGAGGGTCTCAAATGAGTTCTGAAAGTTTAAGGGTCTCAAATGAAATCTAGTTCTGAAAGTTAGAGTTGACAAATGACCGATTTTCTGGTTCACGGTGAAAATGAACTTTAAGCAAAGTTTAAGGGCAAAAATCGACTTTAGCTTTTTCAAAAAGTGGTCAGTGTTATTTGTATTTCATTGGTTTTATCTTTTGCTGGATTTGATGGCAGTAGAAAAACATGGGATAAATTTGATAGCGGCAATAGAGAATGGTGTTTCTTGAGAGATGAGAGGAGATTCCAGATCCAAGGATTCAAGCTGGGGGTTCAACTCAAATGATCCACGATAAAGATAGTTTTGGAATGTTTTTTATTTGTGAGGTAGGACTTCTTTCAAAAATGAATTGCAATTTGGACCAGATTTTATTGCTTAAGCAATATATTGGACTAGAACTTATATTTTCACTTTGAAGTAGAATTTGTTACCAAAACTAGCAATCCATCCAAAGTGACGGGAAATTACCAATCTAGTCCAAAGTGTAAGAAAATATAGTTTAAAATTAAAAGATGTGCTAATGCATGACCAATATGCACCATGATAAAAAAATGTGCTTCAAGTTGCATTCACTCTTCACTTAAAGAATCTGTGATAAGGTAAGTAATTTTGTTACACATAGAAAGGAAGGGGTGAGCAAGGCAAGCTTCAGTTTTTAATTATATTAAAAACACACACATGCATACACCACTACACACACAAACCTGCGAGTGCGCTTTGACACATACTCAAATAGACGAAAAATGATAAAAAAAAATTGAACTCACTAGATTTATAAAATACAATCCTAGTAGTCTAGCAGACACAATTCTACGAATACACTTTTACTGCTTAAAAATAAAAGAACCTATCCGAGCGAAACAACATTAATATAATTTTTTTTGGTCAATTCAGTTTTGGCTTCGACAAAACCAATAGCCCGAACTATTACATCAACTCATAGTATTACAACCTAAATTTAGTAAACATCATTAAGAGGATGAAATCAACAGTCAATATTTCGCAAAAAATCAACCAAACAAACCAAACTATTTAGCGGTCTCATGGGGAAAGGAAGCAAATAATAAGGGGAAAACTATTTAGAGGTCCCCTGGGGAAAGCAAGGTTAGAGGCCAGACAAGTACCATGTAGTCAGCTAGTCAGCAGTCAGATTTGCCTTGCAATCATATTCTGGAGGCAGCAGCAAAAACCAGGGTCAAAAAGCTTTTGTAAATTCTGCAAATTATGTAATTCAATGTATCCAACTGTGAATGAATCGCACGATTTTCCCACCGCTTGGTTTGTTATTTTGCATACTCCGTACTATGTAACTGAACACAAGTGTTGTAAATTGAGCAAGAATGTACTGAGCAAGAATGTGTAATCTCCTACAAGCAACATGTATTTTACCAGTATGCAAGGAGGAAAAAGGGTTAAACCGTTAGAATCCTCGCCAGGGGAAAAAAGGGGTAAAGGGTTTTTTTTCTGGTCTCTGAAGTTCAAAAAATACTAGGGAGTTTACATTAAGTGCTAGCAGAAGAGCAGTTTCATTTTCACCAATGTATTAAGAAAAAATAACAGACACAAGGCAGATAACAACACATAACTCTTTGAACAATCCAATCCAACCTCATTTGACACGATTCTTTCCTTAATTTGATAAAGGATAGCATTTTTCTTTGCGATGGAGACAACGGACAGCTTTATTTCCACAATATAATAGCAAGGAGCCTTCAGATACATAAGCACGACAAACCTTTTCTCACCCAGCATTGATCTTAATCTAAACAGCAACAAGCATGAGTAGGAGGGGTGTCACAGTCTCTCTATCGCTGATCAGTACTACATACAAAAATATTGCAGGAAAAACAAAGGATATATGATCAAGTAGTTGTCATCCTACTCAGGATACCGGCCAAAACAGCTTGTTACTGATGACAAGAGACTCAAGGAGATAAATTTCAATCCACTGGAACCCCCAGGAAAATAGGATATAGCGTAGTAAGCAAGAGATAGAACCTGTGACAAAAGGAGATGAAGGTTACTCACAAAGATATGGCCCACGTGCTTCGTGGCATTGTTTATCTGAAGGGATGAGGTAGGGGATGGAAATAATAGAACTAGCGATCACCACATCCAACTCAAACATTTAAAGTAGTGAAGAAATGAAGAAAATATTATTCATTTAAAGCATGATTTCCAAGCCTGTACAGACGTATGCCTATATCCCCTACAATAACCATAAAATTTCAAGATAAAGACAAGTCAAAAAGTTTTACTCAGGGGAAGGATGCACCTGAAGGACAGAGAATATCACCGAGAGGAAATAGCTGTGAAGAAATATAGACTCATAAATGGTGCCAACCATGCATCCAATTAGTGCCCCTGTAAATGGTAGCCTCTGTAAAGAACAGGGAAGTTCTTTTATTAAATCATATATACAATAAATTTTAAAACCATGGAAAAACAAAGATATCGCCCTGCAAACTATTTTAAGAAGTTTGAGCAAGCAGAAGCAGCCATTCTAAAATTTTAAAACAATAAAAATAAATAGTTCTTGAATTGTCATAAGCTTTCTATTTATCTACTAATTTGCATCAACGACCCTTGCACAATGTTTATGGGCCTACATGGGAGAGTTCAATTTTTCATCTAGATATGAGGATTTGTAAATTTGTAGTACAGGTAAAAAAACGATACCTAGAACAAATCTCCCCGATGACCTGACGAAATAAGAATTATATACTTCATTGCATATATGGTACGTTCAAAGCATCTATCAAGAAAATGAAATGTGCAAATGTGCTTTGCAGTTGTGCCGATGTGCTCAACAATCTAATCTGGGAATTGCACTGAAATCAAACTGTACACTGCTGTCTCAATTGTTTGCATCTAATAAACGAGAAACACAAATGCAGGTGAACCAAAAGATGGTGAGAAATCAGTTATATTTGATAACAAACTGTAGAGCACAATATCCTGATTAACATTGCTGTTGCTACCACCCCCAAACCTGAGCACCTCATCCACAGTTTATGCAAGAGGCAGCAGAAGTAGCACCCTATGAGTATGAGGCTATGAGCCAGGAGGCCACGAGCCAAGCCCTTGGACTAAAGGGAGAGAGGAAAAAACTGAGTGGACTGACAAAAGGTGCATTAGTCATGAGGTAGCTACAAATTCATGGTCTACTAGAAGAACCTGACCACGTCAAAACCAAATGTAGCAACCACAGCAATACTAAATGACCCTGGGCAGGAAAGTAGAACTTTTGACAGGTTGTGCAAGGAGTGGGACTGGTAAAAATAAGTAAAGAACTGTTGAATTGTTGATAAAAGTTTTTCCCATTTTGTTGTGGATGCAGAATAAGGTGTTGCCTCTAGCACTTCCATCCACTATATTCTGGTTAATGCTTTAGTAGAACTAATATAAGCATAAAACCTTATATTTAACTCATTGAAATCAGAAACCCTTTTGGGTAAGAGACTTTCATCTAGCTTACTAAGATGCATGAAAGTTCAAAAATCTTTTAAAATTTGAGCCAAAATATATTCCTTCACAGGTTTCATATAAGGAAATCCTTTCAGATCGAGCCAATATATTATCTCATTCATATGTAGTAAAAAGGATGACAACATGCCTTCTTCAGTTGCAACTGATTTAGGGAGAAGCCAAACCAAGAAGACGCTAAGCAGAAGAAGTCAAGTTAGCAGCATGTTCTTACATGTTAGTTAGCTCATGTACCAATGAGGCAGTGAGCTTTCACTCAGAAGATCAAGGGTCCCCCTCTGCCATGACAAAGTTCTCAACTAATATTGTTCACATTTCTTTTGGATGTGCTCAAATTAGTAACATACTCCATACAGGTCCTTCAATTTGCTAGACGTTCTCTTCCCTTCTTTTCTTCTTTTGGGTCTTAGGGTACTTGGATTCTTGCATTAAAGGCTTCTGATAGTTAGAAAATCTAGGTTTGATGCTACATGGATATTTGAGTATTTTAAATGACTTCTAAAGAAAATTTCTGTGCTGCTGACTTGCTGAGTATAGTTCAGGAGGCAAAAAATCTGGAGACGTGGGTTCCAAAGGCATTCTTCCCATTCAGTACTGAAGTTAGAAATGTTGTTGAGGTTAGTGACTAAACATTCAAAAGGTGAACCAAGAACTAGGAAGGCTGAAGGTCCATTTCTATGTTTTTCAATCTGTGATTTTTTGTGCATTAATAGATTAGACACTAGAGTTTAACTTTGACATTTCCATATTTAATCAGATATTAATCAATTGTTACTAATGCAACCCATATGGAAAATAGGGCAATAAAAAGAGAATTCATAACCACTACCTCCACATGGAAAATCCATCCATGTACAGAATTTAAAAAAAATATGCACCCATGATGGAAAGAAAAAATAGCTTCGATTTTGGGGCCCTATTCTGGGGAGTAAATGATGAACTGATGATTACCACTCTATTCCATCAGTGAGGGATTACAAAGAACCTCATGATAGGAACATTTCATAAGTGCCTCTTTAACTTAACTCAATTCAACACAGGCTTTCAATTCTAAGCAAGTTAGGATGGGTTAGAGTTAAAATCCAACAAAAATTTCTAAATCACGATTCAGACACGTTAAAAGCTGCTTTCCAAACATTTCTATTGAAAAGTGTCTCTTGTTCCATTAAAAAAAAGCTAGTATGCACAGTATTGTTTCCTTTTCTATGTTTACAGGGCCCTATTTTGGAGTTCCTATACTTCTCATCTACAGGGATTTCATTTGGGACAACCCCATCCAAACAAACCTACAGTGCTTCTCTAATTCAGGAGAGAAAATTTAAAACACCACACAGGTAGCAAATTATGTACGGAGTAGCTGTTTTGTACTAAAGAACTCTTTGGATGCATGGAACATAAATGATCTACCAGTGGAATGAGGTGCGGGTGGTGGGGTTTTTTCTTATCATTTTCTATGGCTGGGTGAGGGAATTTTTATCTTACTATTTACCTCCAATGTTGGTCGATGACAGTTCAAATGACAGCCTTTAGCTATATGGTGAGTAAAAATTGCAGCTCCAAAGCGTTAAGTCAGTTCGTCCAATTTTGCAGGGCCAAATTAGGTGTTGGATTGTCTCTACTCCCTCACCACCAAACAAAAC
The DNA here is from genome assembly GCA_030770085.1 of Oryza coarctata. Taxonomy (NCBI): domain Eukaryota; kingdom Viridiplantae; phylum Streptophyta; class Magnoliopsida; order Poales; family Poaceae; genus Oryza; species Oryza coarctata. The sequence goes on from CM061472.1 coordinate 8,879,418, forward strand.
TAATTCCGCTCCAAAATTGAGATACAGTATAACAATTTTAACGATCACCGAAACAATTTACAGCTATAATAGCAGTACCTCCATGGAGGTCATGTGGGCGAACTGGCTCGCGGGTCCTTTCAGCGCGAAGATGGAGGCGATGATGAGCGCGCATCCGAGCGTGAAGGAGATGGCGAACTTCTGCGGCATGAGCACCATGACGGGCAGGAAGAGCGCGAACGCGATGAACACGAAGAAAATGCCGCTGGCGAGGAAGAGTCCGAAGTACACGAGGGCCTTCCCGACGGGAAGCTGCTCGTCGCGCTCTGGCAGCTCCCCGGCAGCTCCCGCACGCCCTTTGTCACCCTGCAAACCCCACGGCATAACAGACCGGATCAGAGAAACGAGAGATCTCGGCTCCATGAGAGCGGATCAGGTCTGGCGGAGCGAGGAGAGGGGTGGGGGGCGGGGTGGCTTACACGCTAAAGGTGCCGGAGACAGTGTCGTTGGCGGAGCGGACGGCGGCCTCGATGTCGAAAGGGAGCGGGGAGGGGGAGGAGGCATCGGAGAGGGAGGCGGCGTAGGAGTTCCAGTCGGCGAGGAGGGACGGCTGAGACTCGCCGGCAGAGGGGGCGGCGGGGCCGCCAGTGAACCAGGTCTGCGCCGTCTTATGCATCGCCATTCGCGAGGAGGGGTACGGGCGCCGGCGACGACGCGACGCGAGGCGAAGCGAGGCGAGCTGGTGGGAAGTGGGGAGGAGGCGCGCGGCGGGGCTGTGCGACGCGGAGGCGGAGGGAGCAGTACAGGTACAACAAGATGAAAACGAAGGGACTCGTTGGTTTTCTTAACGAAGAGGATTCTACTAGTAATAGTTTTCCTTCGGGTCTACTCTTTCGTCGATTTTTTGACGTTAGAATGCAAAAGTTTAAAATGTAACGGTTTATAAATATATTAAATTAAACAACCTCTCTAAAGAACAAAAAAATACACGAAGAAAAATTTTCTTACAAACTTTTTACAAATACTGGTGTGATATACTATGATAAAATCTTGATGTTGTATGACTTTTAACTAATTAAATTGAATGGTTAAGAATTATGTTAGTAAGTTTTTTGTATGAATGTTTTAGTCCGCGTGGCTGTGCTAAGTGTTGTACTCCTCTATAACAATTTAAACAACTCATTACTCATGAACTATTTCAGAAACTTCTTAATAACCTTAATAGACCATTTTGTACATTATATGGTTGATATATTTGCTCTTGCTAGTGCAGATAACATCCTTATTAAAATTGAGATAGGAAGGAATATCGAACTAAAAAAACTCATTAATAAAAAAGGATCGCTCCTGTTTGTATGTTCTCAAGAAAAGGATAATAATTTGACTGGTACAACCTAAGAAGAAAATGGGACGCCATCCATGTTATAATGGTGCTCTATCTTTTATCTTATGATGCTTTCTATATAGATATTACTATAGATCAGACGCCTAATCTAACTAAACTTATTAAACTTATTAGACGGTCAAAATATTTAAATAAAAACTTGATGCAATGTTTAATAAAAGAGAGGTGAAATATTCCTTGAAACAGACATATTTTATTGTTCGCACCAGATCTCACACGCGCGACGCGAACATACCGAAGTCTGAAAGATTTGCTTAGCTCTAGTACAGTTCTGTCAACTCTTCTCTATATCTTGAGATACGTGCACCAAGGACTAGGAGGTCCACCTAGCTCCAGCGCGGGTACCTCGGCTCGCTCTCTGTCTCAACAGTATAGGTGCGGGCGTGCTAGTCAATTTGACCCTGTAATTGATAAAGAGGTGAAGCGAATGGGTCAGTCGGACGATTGGGCGATACGAGTTTTCGCTATCGGCTGGCCATCGATAGGATCGAGATGGTCATCAGCCACGTCCGGATGGCTCCTGCTATCAGCTGGTTGTCGATAGGTATTGGGACGATCTTCCATCGGCTAGGGAGCCGATGAAGGCGTGGATAGATGTCGACAAAGGACGTGATGACTCCGGGTATAGCAAAAGCGAGATCCTGATCTATCGGCCGTAGAGCCGATTGAGGCACCAAAGGGTATTCAGATAACAGCAAAGTACGTGAGATCTCTCCTAGTTGCTGACGAAAGTTGTACCACTCGTTCATCGACTGGAAAGCAGATGAAGGCATACGCCAACTGGCAAGGAATCGTATAAGACACCGGCTGCAAAGCCGATGCCGCTCCGAATATGGCAGCACAAGACCCGTCGCTCGTCGTGACAACGCCACTAGCACCGAATCTCAAAGATCAGACCTAATTGAGACAGTATGAGACCAAGGCCAACGGCAACGGGACGGTAGACGCCAGATCGATCATGCTGAAGTAAGGGTAAAGCGAACCTATCGGCTAGCTGAGCCGATGAGAGGACGTCTTTCTGAAGACAGACACGCATCGGCTGGAAGGTCGATACGCTTGGCGTGGCGCTCGAGGGAAGTCTCTGAAGACTAGTGCGTATCGGCCGAGGAGCCGATACCCTGGGCGTGGTGCTTGGGGTATAGATAACTCATCGGCTAATACTCAGATAAAATGCTATACAGAGACCTAGAGGCCTACAGCTCAATTTACCGTCGATAACCTCGTAGGTTTAACCTAACCGATGCAGCATAAAACCGACGACGACAGAGAGAGCTTGATAGACCGATAAACCTTGCACGGACATAATGGGGTACATCCGATTTGCCTAAGAGAACAAACCTAACCGATATAGTCTTAGACAAACATATCGGGATAGTGGCGGAACTTACCCCTTCGCCAAATAATAAACTTAACCGATGCAGCCCCGTGTCGAGAGCTAGAATCCGTCGGTAAAAAACTAGATAAACTAGGATGGCGATGCGTTGAAGTTATATTGATGGAAGGATATCTTTTACAGGCTCTTAGAGTCTATATTTATACCCTGGCAGTCCGACGTATTTATAACAACCATCGGACGTTATTTCCTAACAAAGATAAAAGGAAAATATCTCTAAGAAAGTTAACTAAACTAAATAAAAACATTCCTATCTATATGATAGAATATCCTGCCGTAATTTTTATGGCTACTTCTTAGACTCGGTCTCATTTGGATATTTTTTTATTCTTGAACCAAATCCTTCCATGTTTCGTTCGATCGGCTTTTTCCCTATAGCAAACGGACTCTTCTTTACTAAACCGATCGTCTTTCCAATCTATTCACAGGCTTACTAAATTATGGCGTTAATATTTATATAATGTTCCATACAATATTTACAACCAATGTGCGAAACACCACTTTAAACAATGTGGAGCATTTGCTTTAAAAAGTTGTGCAAGAAATCAGTGAAACATCCAAAGTGAAATATTTCTAAAATAGTAGGTGCATTATCCAGATAAAAAGGAATGAAACATTCTAATGCAACAAAAGTGCAACAATAAAAGAGAAACCGTCAAAATATGCAACAAGCATATGCTTACAAATCTAAATCCTCTTCTTCCTCCCGTCTGATCTCAAGATCAAGGTTCTATCTATCTCCTCAGCACCAAGTGGCCGGACAAAAATTAGAGTGTGAGGATGAGTAGGGATGAGTAGTGAGAAGTGAAACAATAGTATAGTCGTGAAGTGGACACAATAAGAGGAGCACAAGGCTAGGAAGATGCATCTTAATTATAGCTTTAATGGTGCATGGGTATGGAGCAAAAGATGCTAATGTATGAGTGGATTGAAGCTTGTTCACGTGCAAGCACTGTCATGCCCTTGCCCAGCACAAGCGCCAGCTTGTGTAGATCAAAATGTAGTAAGTAGAAGCAGCCAATGTTCCACAACAAATATCTTTTCTTTTTTCTTATCTTGTGTGGAAACTGGAAACCGACGGAGAGAGGGTGGGTGTTAGACCACTGGCCTGGGTTATATGTATATAGACCCGACCCTCCTTGTATACACTCAGGGTCTTAGTCACTGTATATATTTCTACATGATATCAGAGCGAGTCTAGACATCTTCAGCGCGCTAGCTTTCTCCCACCGGCGAGCCGACCTTTTTTCTCCTCGTCGTCGACGTCTTCTCCCCATCACCGACCATCTTCCCGGTACTCTCATCGCGCTCTCGTCTCTGTTTCCTTCTTCTCCCCATCTTTCCCGCAGTCACTTTTTTTCTCCGTTCCACCTCCGTGCGACAAGGCGACGGTCTCCATCTGCCTCCTTGTCTTGCCTTGCACCCGTCTTCGCCCTTCTTCTTGCTTCGTGCATCCTTTCTTCTCGGACGCTGACGCACCTCTGCGCTCGTCGTCTTCATCGGCTGAACTCGTCCGCCCTCCCATCGGCCGGACTTGTCCATCCCCCATCGGCTGGAATCCTCCCTCAGTTCCCGCCTTTTTCGACACGCTCAACGACTCTTAGACGCGAACCTTCTTCCCTCACATCCGAGCCAATCTAACTTTCCACGTGTCCACAGACACGAATCCCTGCCTCCCGGACGCAAACATCTTCTCTTCGCGTCCGCTCCACTCCCTGGCCTCCACGAGTCCATGGACATATATCTTCCCTTCACGGACGTGAATCCTCGCACATCCGTGACCGAACTACTCTCTGACTCACCTACTCTACCACCACCTTTTCCTCACCTACTCTGCTGCCTACTCCATATCGGCCAACCACTCACTATCGGCTGGATGGCCCACTCTCTATCAACTTCTCATCTCTCTGATCGGCCGATCCGTCCTCCCATCGGTTTCTCCCTCCCATCGGCTTCTTCCTCCGATCGGCTATTTGTCCCTGTTCTTCTCTTGTCATGGCCACCAAGTCCGCCCTCAGCTCTGACACTCTCTCAGTCGCCGAGTCTGCTCTGACTCTCGGTGTCCCAAACCACACTTCAGGCACCACCTCGCCGATCTTCTCCCCTACCTACGCTGCTATGAACGTGAAATCTCACGTTCCTATCTCTCTTGACCTTAACGCCAACTATTTCAAGTGGGTTTTCTTCTTCAAATCCCTCTGTGGAAAGTTTGGCCTACGGTCACATATCGATGGTTTCACTCCACCTCGCCCCAATGACCCCCAGTGGGACATCGCTGAGTGCTGCGTGCGCAGCTGGCTGCTCAGCTCGGTCGACGACTCTGTTCTCGACCTCGCCATGGATGATACCGACCCCACCGCCCAGGATCTCTAGGTGACCATCGAGCAGATCTTCCTCGCGAACAAGCAGCCCCGCGCCATCTTCCTCCTCAACAAGTTTCATTCCATGGTATAAGGAGACTCCTCTGTCTCCTCGTACTGCCATCACCTCAAGGTCAAGGCTGTTGTTCTTTAGGATGTCGGCCAACCTGTGGCCGACTCTCAACTCATTCTCGCCCTTCTGCGAGGCCTCAACCCCTGCTTCTCAAACACCACCGATGACATCGCCACTGCCATACCCCTTCCATTATTTGCTCGGGCCCATGACATGTTAGTTCTTAAAGAACTCCGTCTGGTCAACGACGAGAAGACAGTGGCCCACACCGCTCTCCTTGCTGTAGCCGATAATGGCTACCGAGCATCCTGCTCTACCGCTTCCTCCCACGGCTCTGGCGGCCATGGCTCCAGCTATGGCAACACAGCCCACACTGGGAAAGGCAAGGGCAAAGGCAAAGGCAGGAACTGGCAGGGTCTAATGCAATCGCGACCTGCCTCAGTCCCTGCCCAACCTGCCGGTCCCACAGGTCCGTGGCTTTGCTACAACCCCTGGGCACCCTAGCCCCAGCCATACAGCCCCATTAGATAGCAACCAGGGGTTCTCGGTGCCCATCCTCAGGCTCACCTGGCATCAGCTCCCATTCTGCCGCCTCAGCCGATGCTACCGACATCACCCACCCAGTCGGTTTCCTCCTGGAACCAGGCTGGCCTCGTCGCTGCCCTCAACCAGATGACGCTCCAACCACAGCACTCTTAGGTGCTGGACTCTGGGGCGTCCTCCCACATGGCGTCATCGGTCGGTATACTTCGTTCTTGTCACCTCTCTTCCTCCTCCTTTGTCACCATCGGCAATGGCCACTCTCTTCCTGTCCAATGCCAAGGTGACTCCTCTCTGTCTACATCCACCACTAACCTTTTCCTTCGTAATTTTCTTATCGTATCTTCCCTTATTCACAATCTTGTATCTGTTCGTCAATTCACAAGAGACAACAACTGCTCCATCGAATTTGATGCTTCTGGTTTCTCTGTGAAGGATATCCCAACCAGGTGATAGATCCTTTGCTACAATAGTGGCGGAGACCTCTACACTATTTCCACTGCGCCGTCCACTCCACACGCCAACGTCGCCCTCTCCACCAACTTTTGGCATCTTCGCCTCGGCCACCCCGGCCCCGACACTGTCGCCACCCTCCGTCGCAGCGCCTCCATCCAATGTATCCATATCAGCTCCACAGTTTACCACTCGTGTCAACGTGGCAAACATGTGTGTATGTCTTTTTCTAGTTCTCTCTTATACCTTGCGTCCGTTTGAACTTATACATTGTGATGTATGGATATCTCCAGTTAAAAGTATCTCCGGTAATCAGTATTACCTTGCCATACTTGACGATTACACACACTATTACTGGACTTTTCCGCTCATCAGCAAATCCGAGGTCGCCTCTCACCTCACTAACTTCACCACATATGTTTCTAATCAGTTCAACCTACCCATCAAGGCTTTACAAGCCGATAACGGTATGGAATTCGTTAATCGTACCGTTACAACCTTCCTCACCTCGCAGGGCATCCATCTATGGCACTCCTGCCCCTACACCTCTCCTCAGAACGGCAAAGCCGAGCGTCTCCTTCGCACCCTCAACAACATCAGTCGTACTATGCTACTTCACGCCCACTTACCTGCCACTTACTGGGCAGAAGCTCTGGCAACTGCGACTTATCTACTCAATCGGCGCCCGTGCTCCTCCGTTCAAAACAACATTTCATATGCCCTTCTTTACCGCACGGCGCCAGACTACTCCCACCTTCACGTCTTCGGATGCCTCTGCTACCCAAACCTCACCGCCACTACTTCCTACAAACTCGCTCCCCGCTCCACCACCTTTACCTTTGTTCACCAGTTTTCGGTCTAGTCTCTGCGTCCGTTCCCCTCCCGCTACAACTGTGGGGGTGTTAAACCACTGGGCTGGGTTGTATATATATATAGACCCGATCCCCTTGTATACACTCGAGGTCTTAGTAACTGTACACTGAGTTGCGCTCTAGCCTCTAGCTTTTGCATGGCTAAAGTAAAGTGGATGGATAAGGTACGTGAAGGTGTGCAGTAGTGTGCTTGAGTACAAAACTATAGTGAATTGTCTAAGAAAACAACCCACATCGGATGCCTAACTACAAGCATTGTCGACGTAACATAGTGATATTCACCATTTCTCCTAGCTCACTCTTTTACTCCAACTACATGATTATCACAGTGCTATTTGTCATTTTGTTCTAGTTATTTTCTCTAGGTTTCTTTCTCTCTCTCCAAGTCTAACGCCCCAATCTTTGATGCAAATCTTTTTTTTCTCAAGGGTCAAACATAGTTTGGCAGTCGTGTCCTCCCGTGTGCTAGTCAACCACTCACTGCTACCTACCACATCACCCTATGCTCCAATGACTAGGATTTGTGGAAGCCAAGGAGAGAAAGAGAGGTTGCTAATCTTGGATCAGACAGTGTACACCCTTACGAGATACGGATGACTTTCATGTGCTCTAAGCCTGGCCGTGCAGTTAGGAAGCAAAAGGATAGTACGTAAATACAGAAGATCGAGTCTCTTCAAAAAAAGTCAGACAATGTTCAAGCCGCCTGTTATTGAGACAAAAATGTATTAAGCACATAAGACTTGAGAATTGCATTTCCACTTCAGCTCAAAAAAAAGGCAACCAACATTAAGTGACACACCACTAAGAGAAGAGAACTTTTACAATATGTGGAAAGCTTCCTGTCGCTACTCAGCTATTTCGATCGTTACCCAGTAGACAGAAGCCCTAGTTCCAATATACTAGGCATGGCACATTCCTCACGAATTGGTTATGACTATGATAGAGTAATGCCATCGCTAGTGGGATCAGCTCTAGATATGCTAGAGGAACATCACTCCTTAGCTTCTTATTGTCAACGGCGCAACGGAAATAACGGAAGGGTATCGAAGAACCCCTTACCCAAAGGAGAACCCCTATATGGTTGCCTCAATGGGATATATGGCAAAGGGATAAAAATAGAAAGACAGGAGGTGGCTAATAGAAGGGGTATGAGTGCCGATGTGGCAAGCACACAAATCACCATCACCGAATTACTATTGTGGTGCATAACTCCACCCAGCAAGGTTTAAATCCTAGTCCACAAATATTACTCACACACCAACGCACTTTCAATAGGAATATAATGGGCCTGTCGGTGTATGCATGCATGTCTTCCATGTAATTGAAAAAAATGTTTTAATTTGGATAGTGATTATGTGTGTTGTGCTGGTTTACTTTGGGCCACAATTATAACTTAAAGCATAGCCTTTACTGGATGTTTGGATAGGGAGCTTCTCGGCCATTACTGCTTCTAGGGCTATGGGCTGGGCTGGATGGGCTAGTGTTTGAAAGGCCCTAGTTAGGGAGTTTTTTATTTATATATTTTTTTATTAAAATATTAACAAAATACATTTTTGTTTGGAAAATTTATAGATTTATACTCCCAATGCACTTAGGGTGTTTTTTTTAATAAAAAACGTCTAATTAGAGGGCGAGAAATCCGGCGTGGCAAACACCCATTGGCATACATTAACGGTGAGGTGGCAGGAACTGGAAAATTTATAGGCGGCCCACTTGTTACCATAGTTGAGGGTGATTTTTCTTATGACACGGGTCCACCTACAAATGAGCGTGCGAGGAATGAGGGGCCTGTTGTTTTTGCAGGTGGCCCCCTTACAACTCTCCAATTGGGTGTTCTTTTTCTCCTAGGGGTCAGTCTATAAAATTGCTAGGCTTGTCTGTGGGAAGAGAGTGGGGCCTGATAATTTTTTAGGTGCCCATCTTGATGCCCTCTGTTAGGATGTTTTTTAGACGACTGCCTATAAAAGCTGTCCTAGCAGCCTAAAAGTTTATTTTATTAAAAAACAGAAAAAGAGAAGAGAGTGTTGAGGGGAGATGGGAAGCGATGAAGCCCTACTGACTTGTGGATTTATATGCATGTAAAAGATTTATACACTTTGTAATATTTATTTTTAGTGATGAAACGAAATAATATGTGTAGTATTGTTCTAAATTCATAAATAGTTTCGTTCCAAGATCTGTATTTTGATAGTTTCATTTCTAAATCTGTAGATAATTTTGTTCATAATATTTGAAAACATATCAGTATTGAAATATCGAATGTACGGTGCTAGATATGATGATTAATTTCTTACATCAACTTTATTTTTTTGTAAACAGATATGTCAAATAAAGTGGTATTTTAGTTATATCACAATCGAGAAAATATTAGGTATGGTCCATATGGTGTAGATCTGTCAGAGCTCGGCTGAACCCTTAAGGGTATTGAAAAGCTAGCTGAGAGAAGTTTTCCAGCAATGTACAAACTAGTTAATGTGAGGCTTCTAAATCAACCCATAAGTCAACGCAATAACCGTATATATTATTGAGCCGGGCAACTAAAGGTTTTTTCTAGGAATTGATGCTGGTGGATTCTACTACCACTTGGAGATGGTATGTGAAGAATGCATTGAAACAAGGTTGGCTGCTTAGTATTCTTATGTCGGTGTACGAGAAAGATAACGCAATTTCAATGGTCGTGCAAGACAAAGAGAGTCATAGTGGAGGGAAATAAGTCAGAGCACGAAGAAGAAGGAAGAGAAGGATGGGGAGTAGGAGGAGCCAAGAGGATTGGCAGACGAGGGAGAAAGAAACAATACCATTGTTGGGGTAATGGATAGAAATTTTTTTGATAATGAGCATGCAGAGAATGATCAATCGTCAGACGAGGAGGGGGTAATGTATCTATCACAGTAGTCCAACGAGGACTTCTCTGGACTTGTTATCTCTAAGAATCATCATGTGCTATAAAAGTACAAGGAGAATGAGGTCATTCATGAAAGATCAAGTCTCATAACCTTGTGTTATAGGAAATTTTGGTGATTAATGATAATATATGTATGGACTAACTATTTCTATGAGTTGGAGTGACTTATTTAAGTTACAACATCAAGATAAGGATGTTAATAGATATGTTGGTGAAGAGAAGATATTGAAGATGTGGAGATCAAAGTGGCTTTGTATGGCAAGATGGTGAAGGACAAGTAATGCTCGCCCATGATAGACCATGCTATGGTGAAAAGCAAGCGAAGGGTTTGGCGCTAATGGATCAATACAGTGGTAAAGGGCGGGTGAAGACTTCACGTTGACAGATCGTGTAATACCGTATGAAGTTACATAAGATCCATATCAATCATTTAAAGAGTGCAAGATGGAGTATTGAAGATCAAGATGATGCGAGACATTGATCAGGGCAAATTTATAATTAATTTAGGACTAATGTGTTTAATAAGATGTAGGTGAATAGTCCCGATGATAAAATAGAGTTGACATTGGTAACCCTTAAGGTAAAGCAAGAAGAAGTCATGAAGGTGTTAGTATAAATTTTCTATTTGCTTTTGAGTATATAAATGCTATACTATTAAGAGAGATGCAATATTGATATGTTTGTTTATGTCTCGGTGCTCAAAGTGAATCTTTTAAGTGCTTTCTTGAGAAAAATCTAAGCCTTAACTTATTCTATGAGAGGTTTTAGATTTTGTTTTTGGTTGGGTTGGGTAGCTCTCTCAATAAGCTTTCCACAAAGCTCAAAATCATCAAAAACGAACTTCTGAGTAAGGAGTTATGACCGTTTTTGTAGGGTACTGTTAAAGAGTAGCGGATACTCTTGACATTTTGGCCAAATACTCTGGACCAGAAAGAGAAGCTTGTCTGGAATTCTGGTGGATCTGGCTAGAGATTCTGAACTTTGAATCTATAAGTAATAGCTAGTTTTAGGGGCTTGAGTTTTTAAACCCCTGCACCCCCTCCATCTATTGCTGTTGTTTCGAGGCTAAGTTTTGGCTAGAGTAGACCTATCCAAAGATAAATAGCTCCTCCCAAATCTCCTATCTTGGTGGTAGCTCTTTGTGAGAGTAATTTGACGAGAGAAAGAGTTGAGTTAAGAGATTGAGAGGTTGAGAGCAAGTGAAGTTCCCTCTATTCTCTGAGCAGTTGAGTTCATAGCAAATAAATCTTTGATTATATTTGTTACTCTTAGAAATCAAGGTCTCCTAGATAGGTAGGAGTCGCCAGTGAGCTCCTAAAGTTATGGTGAGTTACTGAAAGTTTATGAATGTTCATCCCCACCTCCGTAAGGAAAGAGATAATTAAGTAAGAACCAAGTTTGTGCTTAGAGATTGCTTGATAGAGCAAGCTTCACCGAAAGTAGTAGCTCATTGCTCAAGTGTGTAGACCTCGGTAATTACTTGGCAATAAAGTTTTGCCTCGGTGGTTGCTTAGAGGCCAAAGCTTCATCCTTGATGCTTATTTGGTGAGGTTTAGGATCGAGAGAGATCCGGCTTCTTAGAGTCCTTCAATAGAGATGTATGATCATTGTGATCTAAACTTCAGAAAACAAATATTTTGTCTTAATCTCTCACTTATGTACTTTACTTTTTTGCACATTTACCGTTGATTTGGATAACCTCTTTCCTCTGCTACCTATAAGGGTGTCTCTTTCAAGTATCCTTTTAGATACAATAAAAGAGGATTGGAATATATGGACTTAGTATCCGGAGACTTTGGCCGAGGCTCTCTATTTGACAGAGAGGCTCATCCAGATACTCCAGAGGAACTTTGTGCGAATACTTTGGCCATTTTGACTAGATACTCTAGAGAAATTTTATCTAAATACTCCGACCATTTTGACAGGATACTTCGAAGGAACTTCATTTAGATACTCCGGCCCTTTGGTTCGAATACTATGAAGAAGAATTTTATTTTGCTACGAATATTTTTTAGGAATGCCTATTCACCCCCTCTAGGCGACATCAAGGTCCTTTCAATTCAAGGGACTAAATATGTATACAAAGAGAAATTGATAGAGAAAGTCAAGCACTAGTTAGTGTCACTTCGGCAAGAGCTCTAGGTCACAAAGTTAAGTAAGTCGGTATACGAAGTGAAGTACGTGACCTCAATTTATGTGTCCATGGAGGGCGCATGCATTTAAGGGTAAATGGAAGAATTACTAGATAGTGTCAATCAGCACCAAGCATAATTGTCACTTACAAAGAGTCGAGAAATACCACAGAAATATGACATTTATATTTGTTGCAACAGAGTGTACTCTAATGTTGTGTACAATCTCGGGTACGAACCAAGATTAACTATAAGGCACATTGAGAACAAATTCAAGTACACAGTTAGCTATGCGAAGCCATGAAGGGTGAAACAGAAGATTATGAAGAGGTTTGGCACATTCAAAGCTTCATATGATAATTTACCTTGTCTTCTAGCTTATATTTTTTAAAGGAATATTGGTAATTACTATGACCTCAAATTACTCCCATCACTTAATCATCCTTTTCAGAGCATGCTTCAACGAGTTTTCTTCGTCTTAAGTGTGTGCATTAATGCATTTGTGCATTGTTGTTCTATTGTCTGCATTAACGGGACGTTCTTGACTAGAAAGTACAGATGATAGATATTGATAGCAATTGAAGTTGATGGGAACATTCCTAATTGGTATTGGTTTCTGAAGTGAGTGAAGGACATAGTTGCGCACATGAGGCTAAGTATATGCCTTATACATGACTGTCACGCTGGCCTTCTATGGGCTATTGAGTATTTGAGGGATGGTAATGTGGATATGAGGTATGCATAAGAGTGACCAGATGTTCGTAGCAAATGGAGCATGCATCACATAGGTGCTAATTTCTATAAACAGTTCAAGAACACACACCTTATGGATCTTTTTAAGAGGCTCTGTGCCTAGAATCAATAAAAAAAATTCAATGAGCTTTGGAGGAGGTTAGATGAGCTGATAACAAAACAAACAGATGAGCAATCAAGAAGGCTAACACCTATAAGTGACGATGCTCCCAAAGCTCAAGGACCACTTCCAAGTGATAATCATACTGTGAGAAGTAAGTAGGCATTTAGGTTAGAAAATTTTCGCATTGGATTGAGAATGAGCTAAAGGAGAAATATGCCTTATTATATGACGATGGTGGTGCTAGGTTTGGCATAATGATCGCCAATTTGGCTAAGGTTTACAGCTGGGTGATGTGTGATGTAAGAGGGCTACTGTTTGTTGCTATTGTTGAGTTTATCATGCGTGACACATGCAAGTATTTTAGAGATCGGTACAAAGCAGTTAGGCCCTCTATGTTAGACAATGGTATTTTCTTTGGTATAGTGATGATGAAGTACTTGGATAAAAAATCAAGTTATACCTTAAGACACACAATAGCATAGATTCAAAATCTTATGTGCTGACCAAGCTAAGTGTGGAATCTACTATAAGAGAGTTGTGAAGGATTAAGTCCTGAAGGACGACGGGGCCTTCAGGATTAGGGTGTAGAATAGTGAATCATCATTTTGTGTCGTCTTATTTTAGGAAGTAAGCTATCTTGAATACCTAAAGTGGCAAGGTATATGGCTTCGGTATTATGGGGTCTTTTATAGTTCAACAACCTCATGTTTTTTATATTTCGGACCTAACAAAAATGGCATGTCGCTGTAAGATTAAATAGATTCATAACAACATAGATGAGTTTGAAGTAGGTGAAAAGTTGAAACGTTGTAGCAAATGCGACAAGGAGGGGCATACTTACAAGAAGTATCCAAAAGATGCGGTTGTTCCAAATGAAGCAAAAGCTCCTCCATCAGGAGCAGGTAAAATGGAAGACACCCCACGGTTGAAGGCAACACTTCAAGACCAAATCAGCCTAGGTGTTCTTGTGCACCTAGTGGTTTAGTCATTTAGTACAAGTCAATGTATTATTTTTAGATGTGTAACTTAGGTTATTGTAATTTAGAGAGTCGTGAACCTTATTTTATATGTTGTATGAAATATATGTGTCGTAATATTGTTTGCTTTCAGCTTTGTAGTAATGGTAACTGTTGTTCATTTTGTTTGATAAAAAATTGTTGTCAGTTATATGAACAGTAAATTATAATTTTATTTACGATAATCATGCTAACTTGTTTTATGTAGGTATGGCATACCGGATACCGGAGTTGCTAGACAATGGTCTCAATCGGACACACCATTCATACCACTTAGAGGTCAAGAATACCATGTTGATCACCTTTCGTCCATGCCCTTCGTAACACCTATTGCCTATGGACTGTCGCTTTCATGCTAAATAAGAGATATCATTATTGTTTGCTGTAACTTTAAATGTGAATCTAGGCTGATAATACATATGTTACCTTTTTTATCACGTGAGGTTGGCCTCTTTCTATTGTGCATGTTAGTCGAGGCCTCAACACTCAAGAAGGATCCATCGAAGCGATGGTTCACAGACCTATCTCATCTTGTAGCACTTCAGGACCGCTATAGGACGGAGATGCACACTTTTCACCTGCTGTGTGGGGAGATGGCCCCTATGCTTCAGGACATCTCATACCATCTGGGTCTTCCCCTGTCGGGGGACACAATAGGTTTGTTTGATGGACTTCAGGGATAGCGCGATGACATTCAAGAGTGTTTCGCTCACGTTCAGTACTTGCCTAGTCTTCCAGCTTTGGGCTCACTCTCTCACTACACCACGGGTAGCCCCATCTAGGCGTGACTACTTAAGTTCACTGTAAATATAGTAGTTCCTATACTGTTATATTCACACTTAGTTTTAATTAATTACTTATAGAAATAACCTCTTCCCTATATAGCCTGATCAGCTTTATCCTGAGGCCAATGACTATTCGGCGCAATGGAGCTTTGAGGCATACCTGGTATGGCTCTTTGGTTGAGTGATGTTCACTAGCACACCTGGCCACGCTGTAGACAAGGGGCTTATCCACTACACTTGGGTGAGGCCGATGCTAAGGACGTGGCATTCATTCCCGACGCTCCATAGCTACATGTAGCAAATGTGTGAGATGCGTAACCTAGGCATTGTGACAAGGACTTTTTCTGTGCAGTGAGTTAATCAATCTTCCGTATCTTAGGTAAATGTGCTATGACTTTTACATATGACATGTCATATCAAATATATCGACATTGTGTGACAAGTTGATAGTGAGCTTAAGGCTATGTGCCGACGATTGGATGTTGGGGTTATGCTGACAGAGGATGAGCAAAGGATTATCTTCGGTAGGATACACAACATGATGCGCACTGTCCTCCGTGCTCTTATCTATTGTGCTGCCGATGTGGTTCTTTCGGTAGCAGTGGTAGCAATAGGAGTCTGCTCTATAGGAATGTAGCCCAGAGGTAACTTTGCCTATCCACCTCTCAAATATATTACTCTTACCTATTGTTAATAAATTATACTTTTTATAGTTTTCATTATGTCGTAGCTTGCTTTCTCTATAGCAGGGACGTTGACACAAGAAGCAGAGATGTTGACATAAGGAGCAAGAAGACCCACATAAGGGTTTTCAAGTTTGCCACCTGTTACATATTTCTATTTGGTCTATGATATTCTAACTTACATTTCTTAACCATTTTTATCACATGGTTCGAGGCTACATCACCATAGATCTTCATAGTCACGGGCAAACCTAGGTAGGGCACCTCTAGATAGGTGCACGACTCCTTCAGCCTCGATGACCTTATAACAAATCAAGACATCCTCAAATCCTCCCAACTTTCAAGAGTTTCGCCACCTCACTCACAAGAACCGCATGCTTTGGCTCTTGTATAGTTGGTCCACACTAGCCGTAGCATCCCAATTGACTGTCTCACTTACTCTCAAGGTCATGTGCGAGTGTAAGACAGGAGGACGATGCGGGGTAGAGGGTAGGCCTCAAGCCAGTAGTATGTTGTACTATTTGTACTTACTATTTATACTACTTTGTATTCATTATTTTAGCTTTGTATATCTACATTACTTACTATGCATTAAAATCACGTTGTTTTCACTTTTTATTTTGCGCACATGACTACTAGTAGCATACGATAATCAACTTTTGGTGCCTTCACTCTTTACTGTGTACATGACTGACGAGTCATAATCGACGCTCAATGATACTAGCCAACTTTCGACATGTGACTGTCCTGTCGCTCTCAACACAATCCGACAACCAACTTTCGACGCGTCACCAATAAGTCGCTTTTATCACAACCTGACAACCAACTTTTGACGTGTTAATTCACATCGCATTCAAAAGATTTTTACAGGCGCAACACTTTCCAAGGATGAATGTCACATCATTTTCAATACTTTCATTCATGTATTTCATACATAATATAACCTATGCTATATAAGACCTCCGTATATATGATGGAGCTTAAGTTTTCCGTCTACTGATACCCTTGTAAATCCTATACCACTTATTTGTTCTATCTTCTATACCATCAAAGAATAATGGTTGCTAAACACACTTTTACTGAGGATTATGACTAGAGAAGGAATCCTTTGACTTACTAATTCCATCTTAGTACGATCTTTCGTTCTACATATATGATTATCGATGGTAGCTTATGATGTTTCAGGACCTCAATACTTGTGGGAGGAGATTTTTCTAATGGACAAACTATTTTTATGAGGTATAGATTGTATGTACTTATTTTTTCAGTTATTTCTTACAAATATTTTTCTTGAACTAATACTTTTTTTGTCAGATTCACGAAAGGATGTGTAGCATTATTCGGTGGGTTGACATAAAATGTCCAGTATTAGACCCTAACCGTTGGTTCTCCTATGACCATTGGTTTGCCATTTGAGAATAAAATGAACAGTACATTAGGAGAAAGAAGAAGTATAAGCGACGTTAGTGAACTGAATAGTTAGATTAGAGTTTGCAACCTCTTGTACTACCTCTATGGTGAGAGCATCATTAGTGTACTTGCAGTGATCATTGTTAGGTGGTGAATCAATAGACTTGTAAATTTTTCAAATAAAAAAATATATTTTAAATATTTTAATAAAGAATATATAAGTAAAAAAATTTCCTAGGTCGTTCTATGTAGCCCGTCGTAGGGCCTCCTCGCCTGAGTTTTGCCCTTATGATGGACTGTTGCTAGTGGGCTTTGTTAGATTGTCTCTGTATGGGCCGTAGTTCGGTTGAATAGGTATCCTTTCGATCTGTTCTTCGTCGTGATCGTTAACCACCGCGGCCCTAGCCGCGGTCAAAATCCCGACAAAGTGGCGCCGATCGACGCAGACAGCACGGCGGGGGCTGTGGGCCGTACGTCCACCGATCTCGCGGCGCGGCCATCAAGCGATCCATGGGCATGTGGTGGTTTTGATCTCGCGAAGGAGGGACCTCGTCCATGGCTAGAGGATGCACGCGCGATTATGGGAGGAGGGACCACCCGGATATCCGGGATCAGGAAGCGCGACGCGATTTCAGGAGAAGTGGACTCGGGAGAGAGGGAGGCTGTGCGCCTGTGCCGTTGGATGATCCGGATGAAGCTTTGCGACGTCAAGTTGGTGCAGATCGATTCCCCATCCCCTAACTCGCTGTCCCTCTCGACGGCGCAGTGAGCCACTGTGACTCCCGACGGCGCAGGAGGTCGGGGACTGCGGAGTGGCCGGCTTCGACGTCTGGCGAATCGACGTCAGGCCGGCGACGGCGCAGCAGATCGGAAATGTCGGCTATATCTGGATCGCCTGCCTCTTCTCGACGCTATCCATCCAGTCCTTATTCCCGTACCTCTACTTCATGATAAGAGACCTCAAGATCGCGAAGCAGGAGAAGGACATCGGGTTCTACGCCGGCTTCGTCGGGGCCAGCTGCTTCCTCGCAAGAACCGTCAGCTCCGTGCCATGGGGCATGTTCGCCGACAGATACGGGAGGAAGCCCTGCATCGTGATCAGCATCCTCTCGGTGATTGTCTTCAACTCGCTCTTGGGCCTCAGCACCAGCTACTGGATGGCGATTGTGACCAGAGCTTTACTTGGATTGCCTCAGAGGTTTGCAGGAAGGAACACCAGGCTCTTGGGATCTCTCTCGTCACGTCTTCGCGAGCGATCGCTCTGGTTGTCAGACCAGCCATCGGAGGATTTCTTTCGCAGCCGGTGGACAAGTATCCAGCTCTTTTCTCTCGAGAACCTGTGTTTAGGAGGTTTCCATACTTTCTCCCTTGCTTCGTCATATCGGTGCTAGCATCAGGAGCATGTTTTGCTTGCATCTGGCCCCCGGAAACCCTACACATGCACCATGGTGACCAGGTATTAGAAGCCGTTGATGCACTGAAGGCTCAAGATGCTGCTGCTTCAGGCTCACAAGAGACGGCTAAAGAATCGGGATCGGCAAAGAATCTGCTCAAGAACTGGCAGCTCATGTCAGTGATAACCCTCTACTGCGTCTTTTCTCTCCATGATACGGCTTATATTGAGGAATTTTCACTCTGGGCTGTGAGCAGCAGGAAATACCGGGGCCTGAGTTTCACATCCCAGGACGTTGGTACCGTGGTAGCTATCTCCGGTTGCGGTGTTTTGGTGTACCGTGGTAGCTATCTCCGGTTGCGGTGTTTTGGTGTATCAGCTTGAAATCTATCCGCTTCTTGCAATATATCTTGGGCAGATCAATCCAATCCGCTAAGCGGCGGCCTTGTCTATACTTCTCCTTTCGACATGCCCATTCATGGTTTGGAGCTCAAAGTACTCTGCTACAATCACTAGTGCATGCAACATCCTGCAGAACGCTGCGGTGATGCAGGAACTAAGAGGGGTTGCAAATGGAATCTCTGTCACTCTGATGTCAATCTTCAAAGCCGTAGCTCCAGCAGCCGCAGGGATTTCGTTTTCATGGGCTCAAAAGCACATTGCTGGGTTGTTCCTGCCAGGTGACCAGATCCTGTTCCAGATGCTGAACATAGTGTCAGTGATTGGGTTCATCCTGACATTCAAACCATTTTGCACCTTAACGAATACGATGCTATGAAATGTAGTTTAGTAGAAACCAAAACTTATCAGATTTCAGGCTGGATTCCAACCCGCAAAAATTCATGTATTGTACCGTGTTCTGTTCAGGCTATGCAATCATAAGTGGTGGGATCTTTGATTTGTTTCTGAACTCCGAAACATTGGATGGTTGATGGATATGATAAACAGTTAATGGGATCTTTCCTGTTTAACTGATTCCTAGCCAAAAAAAATGTCTTGGGCTCTTATAAACAGGATTTAATTAACTAACCTACGCCACTACATATTCTGTGGTAGAAGAGCATCACTTGGCGCACCAGCTGCATTTCCTAGTGCATGCATGTGTGTGACTGTGTGCTTGCATTTATTGCGACACCAAAAGTGAAGCGAAGACAACTAGTACTACCATTGAGCAGCCATGGGAGTACCAAATGCGGGAGTATCTCGCCTAGCTGGTGGCCATTGCAACATCCGTCGCCGGGGGAGTGTGGCAGGGAGGACGCCGCCAGTCAGTACAAAGCCAGCGACCCGATCGTCCACGACGCCGGCATCGTCCCCCGGTACCATGCGTTCTACTACTGCAATACGGCCGCCTTAGCCGTGTCGCTCGTGGTGAACCTCCTGCTCCTCGTCTTGAAGGGGACGAGCACGGTGTTGGCATTTTTTCTTGTTTAAACTTGGGCTGGTTTCTTCAGGGTTCATAGTTGCTGTAGCGCGTCCAGTATTTCGGGCTTTGTTTCTTTTCACTGAATTGTGCTCAGAGTCCGAGTTCGGTCCAATAGGAGCCGTCGTTTGTGATCCTGACATGTGCGCGTTCACGTCGAGGATGAGTTTGTTGCGTTGTTGAGTTTTTCTCTAGCGCCACGATTGATCGTGTGGGATGGCACGCGAGGTGTTCTATCGTGAGACCAATAATCGGCCACTTATTTTCCTGCATTGAATAAAAGAAGAAAGAAAACAGAAAAGCAAGTCATTTCGCTGCGCCAAAATCTCTTTGCCTCGTTTTTTAGTGTTGAGAGAAATTCAGGGCACCGGGATCGAGGATCTCTGGCTTCATCTGATATCAGATCCATGTCAGCTCTGACGCCTAACATGTCGAGACGCCCTCCTCCGCGTCCGCATCATCACTCCTGCTCCTACTACTAGGAAAAAGCTGCAAATTTGGTTTTCGCCGTCTGCGACTTTAGGCAAGTGAAAACCTTCGATTTTCATGGGCGGACGACCGACCGCTAGCGAAAATCGACGACAATCAACTTTCACTGGCGGGTGTCCTATCAGGCCCGCCAGCGAAAATTGATTTTTACCATCCAACTGCACTAAAATTTTTTGGCACTAAAAAAAATTCACAGCCGACGCCGCTCCTCAGCCGACAACAGCTTCCCATCAGCCTTAATCAATCCCTCCATACAGATCCAATCCACAAAAATTTTCAAAGTTCTCAAATCCACAAATTTCACAAAATCCACAAGTTTACATCTTTCACAAATTTCTAATTGGAACAATCCATTACCAATAAGACTAACTAGAACTGGCTAGTCATCAAAATCGTTGTTGTTATTGTGAAGAACCCGAGCCACACACATCATTGCCCTTGCTAGATTTGGCAGTCCCAAGGATCTAGCCTTCTCACTGTTGTCTTGTTCCTCGTTGAGCACCAACCAGTAGGACTTGGAAAAGGGAGAGAGAGGCGCTAGCGTCTCGCCAAAGCTCACTCACGCTAGAGCTCTGATGTCACATCCATTGCCTGCATGCCTCGCTATCGTCAGATCCGTCGCCCGCACACCTCGTTGCTGATAGATTCGCCACCCACACCTAGCCAAAGCCCACTCGTGCCCAAGTCCCTTCAAAGCCTACAAAGCCCACCGCCCACCCCCACGCCTATGGACTCATAAGTAGAAGGGTGGACAGGGAGGAGACTGGGAGAAGCCGCCAGCCTTGTAGAGTTTTTTATGTGTAATGGGGAGAGTTGGAAATGAAGTGATAATGTGTGGCATTTTCTATTTGGTGTTCTTTTATGCCATCCGAAGTGTGTTTTCTTAGACGGCTAAGAGCATCGCTTGTGAACTCTCTTACCGGATCGTCCCAATATGACTATTTTTATAGGTTGTCTTTTAAGATGACCATATATAAAAATAAATTTTTATAAGTGGTTACTAACTAGCAACCTCTTGTTGTATTTTCATAACTCTCTTATTTTATCTGTATGAGAAGGAAAAAGGGGTGGCACTGGAAAAAAAAACCGTTTTAGTAGTGTCCCCTCCTCCACTCCGTAAGTGCCCGCTGCAATGGCAGCGACTGAGGCCTTATGGTCCGGCCTATGAGATGGGTAGATTGGAGGACTACGTGCAACATCCAAAAACTTGGAACAATTAAAAACATGGAATCCTAAAAATATGAATCACAAGAAATCATTCCAAAATTTTCATCTCAGGCTGGATCTTCTGGTTTTATGATTTTTCCCTTTTCATTGCCCAGTGCCAAGAACCAAATCAAATACAACTTTGTACTTTATACTAATATATTTTAAAATGATGCTTCCAAAATCCCAAATCTTTGAAAGTTAAATTACTTTCTAAATAAGTCAAAAGGCTTTTGTAGAATAATATTTTTTACTAAAGTTTTCGGACCAAATCATTTTTTATCAATTTTGCCGTTAATCAAAAGTTGATCATGAAATAACCCTGAGTTGCATAGAGGGTGAATGAATGTGCACATTAAAAAACTATAAGAAACTCATAGCGGAAATTAAAACTCACTCTGGAGTATTCGATCCTAACTTGCAAAGACTTCGGTCGAGGTTTACTGTTAGACAGTGAAGCTATACCAAATATTTTGGTCCTATGGTTTAGATATTCCGATCTCCTTCACTGCCTCAGAAAAGAGAGCGTGAAGGGATCAATCACTAGAGAAAATGAGGGATTGTAGGCGATTCAAAGATAATAGATAAATACAAGAAGCAATACATAATTAGACATAAGATTTTTCATTGAAATTCAGATAAAAGAAAATTCTCAGTCTTCATTGAGTGACTCTTAGGAGCAAGATCGCCCTTGATCCCTAGCCTCACTAAGCATAAACATAGGAAGAGGTCTAGTCTCTAAGCTTTCACTAAGGCTAGCACAAAGCTCAAGACAATTACTAAGGTCTCTACTAGGACACAATGCTACCACCTCTAATAAAGGTTGCTCTATCAAAACTAATCTATAAGAATAAACTCGGTATCTACTATAATTATCTATTTTCTTATAGAGGTGAGGAATACCTTCATAAACTATTCTAACTGATTTACAACGTTGAATCCTCGTGGGCGATGCCTAGCCATCTAGGAGTAGAACCTCTAAGAATAACAAGTGAAAATCTTTGCCGAGCATCGATCTACAAGTGCTCAATTCAATCCCTAACACTTTCACTCACAATCTCCAAAAGATTACTTATAAAGAGGTGAATTTGGTGGAAAAACCCAGTGAGATAAGTGGGAAACCCTAGAGAGACTATAGGGAGTAGGAATGAAATAAATGAACAACCTGCCCCTTAAGGTGAGGGTTGGTGGAGTTAAAAACTCAACTCTCTCGAAACTAATTGTTACTCAAAAATTCAAATATTGTAATATTCAACCCTAAAGGCTAGAGATTTCGCCCCTAAGCTTGAGTAGGCAAGGCTATCCGGAGTATCTGGTCAAAACCTCCAGAGACTTCGGACAAGCCTCACTGTCAGATTTAGAAAATTCTTCAGAGACTGCTCCACCTAAGGCTAGAGGCTCTGGTCTATTTTCACTGCTAGGTAGGGAAATTTGCCTAAAAATATCTGGTGATTTAGACAAAATATTCTAAAGCCTCTTTAGAGAAAATACAAAATTTAGATGTGCATGTGATGCAAGTGTTCACCTAAGAAAAATAAAGGGATCAAATTGAGTACTTGCTTCATAGCTTGGGCTAATGTTTGTATCCCTCTTGAAAGTATGGCAATTCTAGGACTCAAGAAAAAAATACATTTAAAACATAACGTCAAGTCCTCTTTAATACTTTTCTTTTGTGATAGGATTTTCTTTTCATTAATTCAATTTTTTTAGAACTAAGTCCTACACTTTTCTTCAATTAACACATTATTTTCTAAATTTTTTTTGTCAGCTATCATCCAAAATCCACTAGAGGTCCTAGATACACTTTTAGATCAAATCCTTCGGAACATCAAAATATATTTTTCTTAAAATTAGAAAATTATTCCATGATGTTGGGCCTTTTTTCCTCCTCCATTCTTTATCTCCAGCCTAATCCACCACCCCAGCTGGCCTCTGCCTCTACCTCCAACCTCACCTGCCAGCCTAGCCACCTGCACTAGCCCACCTCCTTCCTTGCTCTAGTCCAACATGGCTCAGCCGGTAAGCTAAAGCCTAGAAGCCTCGCTATGCCATGCCACCCTTGCCATGCAAAGCATGCCATGCCATAATCAAGCCACCTCTTCCTCCTCTTGCAGACCTGTGATGCACCACTCTGCTCCCATCACGCCCGCAACAACCTATGACAAAGGAAGCATCACATCGAGTCACCACCGCTCAACACTAGACCGTGACGTGGCCACCTCACCACCGCACAGGCTACCACCCACCACTCCACCCTACTTGGTCACTGCCTAACCACATCGGTCCATCACCACCCTTAGCAAATGACTTGCTTGACCGCTTGACCCTGACGTGGTCACCGTGCCACCATGCAAGTCGTTGTCCACCACCCCATCTCACTAGGACTCAATGCAAGCCACGTCACCACGTCAGTGGCCGACTCCGTACCACACTCGATCACCTCCTCGCCGTTTATAAAGCCAGCTAAGCCATCACCATCACCACTACCTTCTTCCTACTTCTCCCACACTCAAATACAACAAGCCCATATGCTCTGTCCTCAGCACACCACACCCCCAACCAATCTTCCCATCCATCTCTGGTTGCTAGCCACTACCCTGCTCAGCCGTCTAGCACCATCTAGCACTCGAGCCACCTCCTTGCCATACATGGCCACGGTGGCATGACTACCCAAGCTGCTCCCTAGCCAAACAAGTTGCACAAACGGGAACCCCATGAAGAGGCAAAGCTCCCGCACACCTCGCCTTGCTCTGAGAACCCCTGCACGCCGGTGCCCTTTTCAACCAAATGAAGTTGTTGCCACACCCAACTGCTCGGCCTCTTTACATCATCGCTGCCCTGGCATTGAGCCACGCATGCTTGCCCTAGCAGCAGCGTGTGTGAGTGAGAGAGATGTAGAGAGGCGAGATGTAGAATAAGAGTAGGGGAGATTCCCATGGGATTAATGTTCTAATTAATTTAATGAAGTTGATTAATACTTAATCTAATTATTCTTATTTGTATGACATGTGGGACCATCTCATTATGTTTTTATAATTTAAAATTGATTTAAATCAATGCGTGGACCCCGTGGGTTTTTAAAGGACCGTACCTGGTCAACCATGTCCATGGACTCACATATAAGTGAGATAGCCTCTTTTTCTATATAGAAAGAATGTAAAAAAAATAAAAGTACCTGGTCCCACTTGTTGGCCACTCTTATTATTCTGAAAAAAAAATACTTCAGACAAAAAATAAATAATAAATAGTAACTTCTCTCTTTTATTTGAATTAGTTGAAATTTGAATATTTGAAAGCTCATAACTTCCTTATTTGAAATCGGATTGAGAAGAAACTTGGACTAAATTTTATCTAAAATTAACATCTATCTAATGGCACTGGTTTTGCATTTTTCTCAATTTTTTGATATTTTTGTATTTATTTGAATTGCGCTAGAATTTGTTTTTTATCGGTGTTAACAACAGGTTAAGTCCTAGGAAGCAGAGGGTGAGACCGAGGATCCATAGGGCGAACCAGGCGAGCCACTATATTCTACCTTTGAACATGTTTCTATTTGTGAAATGTTTCATTTTAAATAAATTGCATGCTATATTTAAATTAAGTATCTGGTTGTTGAAGCTATTCCTTGTTATTGTTATCTTTACCCTGTAGCCGTATTTATGTTATTATTATTCTTGTTCTAGTCAATTTATTGACAATTGCTTAGACTTGCTATTATATTTTCCCCACATAAAATAATGAATATCTCTTGGAAAACAATCGCCTAGATAGAGGTGGTTGTCAATCCAGATGGAAACATATACTACCATCTGAAAACCTGTTTGTGAAAACTTAAACTTAACGGAATAAAAAAAATTTAGACTGAGACGGCACAATGATTTGGGTAGATTATGAAAAAAGCAGTGTCGACGACCGAGTCAAGAAGCTGACATAAATTATATGAGTTGAGCGAGCGTTTGGTGTGTTGCATTCTCGCTTTAACATGGTGTGTCGTCTAGCTCGGATGTGGAGGCAGGGTGACGCTATCAACGTAATGGAAGCTTGTGTGATTAAATATGATAGTTGAAGATGATAAGGAAATGGTTAAAATTTTCTTTGGATTTGAATAAGAACTCCTCCAACCCCAACCCATGCTTTGTTGCGGTATTACGAATAAATTCATATATTCGTGATCGGCTCAACACATATGCAACTCAACAAAAATTTAGTTGCGCATATCTGGCAGCGCTTTGGAAAAAAGTAGAGCTACTTTATGTAACGAAATAATTAATTTAGCTTATCATTTGCTTATAATAGTATATGTGTGTGCTGGTAGGATACACGTCGTCCTTTTTTTTATATGGTTATGCTAGCACAATGTAGTAGTGGTTCTACAAAGAAAACATACAAACATATGTAAGGCTGAAATTTACATTTGATCTAGCATACATGCAGTGAATTTATTAGTCATTTATTAGCCTTTATTAATGGAGAGAGTCAATTGAAGAGACAATGCTTTGTAAGTAGAACTTTTTTTTGGCTGATGTGGAGTGCCCAAGAGCCCATACTATCTTTGAGCATGTCATTAGTCTATTTAGAAACTATTAGTCTAACAATTAATACATCGGAATATTTTTTATTATATATCTTCCTATATTTTTATCCTTATGATGTAAAGTTTCTTTTATAAACGATTGTTGAGGCATTGTTAAACTTAACATCAATGTTTTCCTCTCATTTTTTCTTTTTTCTTCCATGTCATTAAATTTATATTTTAACAACCCTAAAAACCTATTTGCTGTCATACATGCCTTCAGACACCATCCCACACGGTATGCACTCCAAACTCATGTACTACCATCGAAATAAATAAGACTCATGAGCTGGCGTGCTGATGCTGCAGCCTGCCAAGTTGTCATGCCATGCTGCTTGGTATGGCATCATGTGGACGTGGCAGCCAATCCAGCCTGGCATGTCGTGCCACACGTGTGGCAGGGTTGATTGGGAACGTTAGTTTTTTTTTCTAAAATGTTTAATTTTAAAAATAGAAGGGTGGTTGGGATAAAATAAGGAAAAATTGAGAAATTTAAATGAGGGATAGTTAGAGGAAAAAATATTACTTTCTCCCCGTTTTAAATTACTTTTCCTTTTAATTTTATCCTAAGTCAAACATATTATTATTTTCTAGAAAACCATATAGTTTAACAATATTTAAATTATATATTATGAATGTATTTCTCATAGAGAATCTAAAAATATAAATCTTATAATATTAAACTATGTATTTTTTAAAAATTGATATTTAAAAGATAGGATAAATTAGTAATTAAAAAAACAGTAGTATAGAACTACACTCTAAATGCCATTAGCCAGAATCATATGACATGACTGCTGCGAATAGCTAACGCAACTATTCCATCGGTTCAAAATAAAACTAAATATTCGTATCAGTTAAGCTAAAATAAATTTATTTTTCTACCTATTCCCTCATCTTAACCAACCATAACTATACTTCATCTAATTTTTTCATCTATTTATTTAATTAACCAATCACAACATCTCGCAATTATTTCCACCTACTTTCCTAATATTTTTATCCAACTATAAAAATGTTTATATTTTACAACAGAGAGTACCAATAGCTCATCCATAGTGCACAGCGTCTGTCCGATTCAAGGTCAGGTAATATAGTCAAAAAAATCAACTGAAACCTTATGTGCAGTATCCAATATCCAGGATGTTAGAATTTCGGAATGTTTGTGAAATAAATCAGCCAGCCTTTTATCTTCAAAAAACAAACGAAATCACTGGCGTATGTGCAATAATACATACCCACATGCATGCAGAGAAGAAGAATATATGCGCTTGTCGCCAACACCCAGCCCCCGCAAGACTAGTAATTCAACTAACCACCAGCCAGCAGTAGCCAGTGGGAAGCTCGTGGCTTCGAGAGAGAGAGTGTGTGTGTATATATATATATGGCTCTTATTTTCCCATAGTAGAATGTAATACGAGAATATTCATGTTTTTTAGCTTCTAAACGTTGTAATATTTTTTAAAAAACTTTCTACATATAAAATTTTTAAAATATTATTTTATATCTATTTTTTAACTATATAGTGGTTAATTACCCTTGAATCATTTATCTATTCAGTTATTCAATATTTTATTCTATTTCTTTCAGCCCAAAATAACACATCCAATATTCACAATCTAACTGCTGAGGGAAACTCGTGCCGTAGTTAGGCTGTGGATGTTACTATTGAGGGCAACTAGTGCAACTTATCCAATATCAATGACAGTGCACAGCGTGTACAACGTGCTTGACCAGATTTCGATCCGGCCAGGTCAAGATAATCAGTGCCACAAAAAACAAACAAAAGTGCTGACTTATAATAATACCCAATATTTTCAGCCGGTAGCAATTTTTATGGAAGGATAGTGATAAACGGAATAATCGGATTTATCGATGACTATATTCTTCACTTATTTTTTCATAAATCAATCACAACATCTATTAATTATTTTTACCTATTTTCTTAATATCTATATATAACTTTAAAAATATTTCTATTTTGGGACAAAAGAATAGGGCAATATCAGCATAGCATGTGAACGCCTAAGTTAACCGTCCAATTCATCGATGGTAGCAGTCGGTCCGACGTATTTGATGACTATACTAATATCGGTTAAGTAACACTAATTAATATTAAAGATTTATGCATTAGTATCGGTTAATATATGAATATTACCGACTACATTAGCTGGTTACTGTACTATAGATTGGTAGGAGGAAAAACTAGGAATGTAATGTTAAAATTTAATCTAAGTAATAATAAGAGTATTTTATAATAGAAAAAATACAATAAAAATAGGAAGATGATTAAAAAATAGAAAAATGGAGTAAAAAGAATAGAAAATTAGGTAAAATAGGAAAATTAGTGCATGTCTTAATATAAAAAATACATGGCATATAAAATTAATAAAAAATAGAAGGTTTTTACCCTCAATGTTTTTAAAAATATTATCCTAGTGTTCTTTTTATTAATTTATTTATCCTATAATTTTCTGGTTTTTCAAATTTTATATAACATTTTAACTGCTTAAAAATCTTTTATACCTGTTGTAGAAAACAACCGGTACATCGAGAAGGAAAACTTTTTAGTAACAACCAGTATTAAAGAATATGTATTTAATCCGATTGTTAATACCAATTGGGACTACGAATATTTTGGTCGAGCAAAAAAAACTCTTAGCATTGTTTGTTTTATAAAACTGATAGTAAAAAGGAGATGGTATATATACATATATGTATATATCATTTCCTTGTCTTCTCCGATCTAAATTCCCATATTACGTTCTTATTGTCTTTTCACGTCGCTGTCCTCCACACCAACGCCATCCAAACCAACATCTTCACACGTCCATCTTCCTATCGATGACGCCACCTTCCACGCCACATGCCTGCTCACTAACGATGCCACCGCCATTCCCAAAACTAGAACTCTTTCTAACAGATTACATAAGGAATATTCAAACTCATTAAATTTCATTGAATTTAGTATGTACCAGGTTGTTAATTATATATATATTATATATAGAGAGAGAGAATTAAAGCAATAGAAAACAACAAACAAACACTAACAAAATATAATAAAAAAACAGTTTAGTAACCGTTGGTCACCGATTGTTACAACATATAAGTTTAGTATATTGAACCGAGACTAGAAATATATATTTTTAATTTTGAATTACGCGTACCAGGGATTAATAGAGATTGTGAGGCCAGTAATTCAACTAAACACCAGCCAGCAATAGCCAGTGCGAAGCTCGTGGCTTCGAGTATATATATATATAAGCGCTCTTCCCATACCCATAGTAGAATGGCATATGAAAATATTTATGTTTCTTGAGCTTCTAAATGTTATAATATTTTTAACAAAACTTTGTACATATACAAATTTTAAAATATTATTTTAAATCTATTTTAACTAATAATAGTTCATTTATTTATTTATACCCTTGAATCTTTTATATACTCAGTTATTTAATATTTTGTCCTATTTCATTCAGCCCAAAATAACACATCCAATGTTAACAATCTTAACTGCTGAGGGAAACTCGTGCCGTAGTTAGGCTGTGGATATGCCTATGGAGGGCAACTAGCCAACGTCAATGACAGTGCACAGCGTGCACAACGTGCTTGACCAGATCTCGATCCGGCCAGGTCAAGATAATTAGTGCCACAAAAAACAAACGAAAGTGCTAACTTATATGCAATAGTGCATGCGGAGGATAAGAATGCGAGCGTCGCCACACCCAGCCTAGGATAGCCTGCCACCATCCTGGCACCAGGCCGGCGTAAGGCGAGAGGGAGGGAGCCATGGCTGAGCTCGCGGCAGGCGCCGTGAGCTCACTGCTGGGCGTCATCCGCAACGAAGCGCTGCTGCTGCGCGGCGTCCGGGACGACGTGCAGTTCATCAAGGAGGAGATGGAGAGCATGAAGAGCTTCCTGGCGAACCTGGCCAAGTGGGCGCCTCCCGGTGGAGAGCACGACGAGCAGGTGCGCACCTGGATGAACCAGGTCCGGCTGCTCGCCCAGGACTGTAACAACTGCATCGACCTCTATCTGTACCGCGGGAACCCGGACATCCACCGCGCCAGGGAAGGGATTCGGCGCTACATCTGGTGGTTTTCCTGGTCCCTGCACAAGATGGTCGCGCAGCACCGCGCGGCCGTCCAGCTACGCCAGCTCAAGGACCGCGCGCGTGACGTCGGCGAGCGACGCTTGAGGTACGGCGTGGAGATCCCGGCGAAGGCTGCTGTACCTGCTGCCGAAGGTGACGTCTACGCCGCTGGAGACGATGAAGAAGACAATGAGGATCAACTCATGGTGGCAACCCGTCATTCCGGTCCAAGACGACGGAGAACCGCCTTATGTGAGATCCGCACTCTGGACGACCACGTGAAGGCAAAGCTATTGGAGTGGTCTGATAGAATTCCTCCGGGCGCCAGCGAGACGTTTTCCATCGCCATTATGGCACCTGATACATATCAGGAAGCCCTCGCTCTTGCACATGATACTTTGGCTGTGGAACCCACCGAAGATCGCGCTGGCTACCATCGCGATATCTTGGTCAACATCCCGGCAGTGCACCCCAATTTTCTACCGCTACGACCCAAAGAGGTTCTCTACTACATCCTACGGCAGCTCAAGCTTGCCAAATCCGGATCGCAGAAGCTGGGTCAAGGTGAAAGGGAGGAGGAGGAGGAGAGACGATGCCAGAGACAGGACATAGATCAAGGCGAAGCGGGGGAGGAAGAGGAGTCCCGGAAGCAGGGAATAGATCAAGACGAAGGGGAGGAGGAGGAGGACGACGATGAAGGTGAGGTGGAGGAACGATCCCAGAAACACTGCATAGATCAAGGCGAAGCAGGGGAGGAGGACGACGAGCAGGCCGGCATAGATCAAGGCGAAGGGGATGAGGAGGTGGAGCAATGCCAGGAACAGGGCATAGATCAAGGCGAAGGGGAGGAGGAGGAGGAACTGTCCCAGAAACACTGCATAGATCAAGGCGGAGTAGGGGAGGAGGACGACGAGCATGCCGGCATAGATCAAGGCGAAGGGGATGAAGAGGTGGAGCAATGCCAGAAACAGGGCATAGATCAAGGCGAAGGGGAGGAGGAGGAGGATGAAGAAGAAGAGGATCTTGATTCTTGGCAAGATTACTACCAAAAGTTATATATTTACCGCGAAAAGAAGAGGGAGCTTCGTAAAATCAAAGGGAATATTAGAAGGATGAAGATTTATGAAAAACTTGACAAGATCAAGAGTGATATTCAAGTTCGACAAGAGAAGGGCAAGGGCAATCGGCAGCAACTGCTTCACTCGGACCTTATACAAAAGGGAGGGGATGTGGATAAGCTGGACCTAGACGTACTCATGGTGGGGCTGCACGAGTCTGCTGCTGCTGATGTGTCTCAACAAGACCAAGTGAGGAACAGAGACATGCATAATTTACCAGCGTGGGATGACAACATCATCTTGAAAATAGCAAAGAAGCTTAAGGAGCATATGGAAGCAGATGAAAAGACCATGGGGCTTAGGGAGCAAACAGGAGTAGAAGAAAAAGAAGAAATAGCCAAGCAAGGAGAAGAAGGAGAAGAGAAGGAGAAGGAGGGGAAGAAGCAGCAGCAGGAGGAAGAGGAGGACAAGCAGAACGAGGAGATGGAGAAAGAAGGAGAAGAAGAATATGATGACGACAATGACGATGACGATGAGGATGACGACGACGATAATGATGATGACGACGACGACGACGACGATGAAGGCCCGATTTGTCTTCACGAATATCAATATGTAGAAATCCTACAAGATGTGTTCCCGAAGACCACCAACAGCAAGCCACTACATGCCCAGGAGCAAGCTACAAAGACCACGACGACTACATTGGACGAGGAACGAGTCAAACAGATGATCCATGAGGCAAAACAAGAAGTATTAAAGGCGCTGCAGGAAGGCAAACCAGATAAGAATCAAGCAACAGGTGAACCTGGTGTCCTTGGTCAAAACCCAAAGACTGATTTTGAAGAAATTATGCAGAAGATTGAAAAACTCAAGCAGGAAATTAAAGAACAGCTAAAGATCAATAGGATCGTGGACAAGATTAAATGTCACTTAAAGGACGACTGCCCCCTGATTATCCTCAAAGTTGATGAGATGATGGATGGATCTAGGTGGGAAGAGATCAGACAGGCTTTGAGCCTGTTAGAATGCAGCGCAGATGCAGTGATCATCACCACTACAAAGAGCAGCCAGCAGGCTAAAGGTTATTACTATCCACCTCTAGAACCTATAGACTATTCTCTTGTTGGCCTCTACAATGATAAGATTCTCGAGCTTACTAGCCAGCAGAAGAAGGAAGACTGCCCTAACCCCGAAGTTTTACGTGACATCTTGGAGGAGTGTGAGCCACACGAATTCTGCATGAAGATCTTCACTCATTCTTTGTATGCTAACCCCAAGAGGAGCAATGAAGAGTTAATCAATCTGCACGTCAACCTGCAGGATTCACCAAAATCATTCAACATCCTAGCTAAGAAGATGTTCATGTACTCTTACAATGATCTACCGAAAGAATACAAGTCATGCTTGTTGTACCTAGCTATCTTTCCCAAGGGACAAAAGATCAGGCGGTCAACCTTGATTGGACGGTGGGTTACAGAAGGGCTGACATTCAAGGAAGACTGGCCCAGTTCTGTGCGTCAGGCACGCCGATGTTTTGAAGCACTCATCCACCGGTGGCTTGTTTATCCTGCTGACATTGGTGCCACAGGAAAGGTCAAGAGCTGTGTGGTAGGTGATCTAGTTCATGCATTCATTACCACTATTGCCAGAAAACAGAACTTCGTGGAGACACGCCTGTCACATCATTTGGCTCGCCACTTCTCCGTTTTTAATGATATTCAACTCCGCAGTTCAGACAGAATTGACAAATTCTTCCAAAGCCTTTCCGAGTCATCTCGAGTATCCCTGCTCAAGGTGCTAGATCTGGAAGGTTGTCAGTTCTTTGGTGGTGGGAAGAACCAGCGGTACCTCAAGGTCATCTGCAGCAAGATGTTACTGCTAAAGTATCTGAGCCTAAGGGGTACAGATATTACCCAGCTACCCAGTGAAATCAACCTCCTGCGTGAGCTAGAGGTATTGGATATCCGACAAACCAAGGTGCCTGCATGTGCAACAGTAAATGTCCTTCTATTGAAGCTGAAGTGTCTGCTTGCTGGTCACATTGATCCGAATCCAAGCAATTCAGACAGTGTCTGTAGTGTTCAGATTCCTCAAAGGATCGACAAAATGGTTAAGGTAGAGGTACTATCTAATGTCGAGGCCCGGAGTAGTGGTGATTTGAAAGATATTGGAAAGCTATGGCAACTGAGGAAGCTAGGTGTGGTTATCGATGATAAGAAAAGTCACCTCAAGAATTTGCTTCAAACGGTCAGTGACCTACATGAATGCCTCCGTTCTCTGTCCATCATTCTTCCCGTAGCCACATCATTCGAGGGCACTCCTTCCAGTGTAGAGTTACCAGCTGATATTGGCTCTCGCCTACGACACCATCCTAAGATTCTTCAGAGTCTAAGCATAAGTGGAACCACAATGATGGGGGACCTTCTTCCAGCGATCACAAAAGGTGGCAATAACAAACTTACCAAGGTAACTCTAAGTAGCACCACGCTGAACAAAGGTGATCTGAACATCCTCGCCAAGCTACCCGTGTTACAGTGTGTCAGGCTTCGCCACATTGCATGCACCGAGGGTTTGATCACCTTCAGGAAGGATGAATTCATATGTCTCAAGTACCTTCTCATTGAGGGCTCGGGCTTGACTAATATCACCTTTGAGAGTGGATCAGCCCTTGAGCTTGAGAAAATGGTTTTGTCTTCCACCACCAGCACAGGGTCCATGGAAGGAGCTGACGGGCTTCCAAAATTGGAAGAGCTCGAGTTGAAAGACAGCTTCTGTGACATCCTGCTATCATCATTTGACAATGCCAAACAAATAGCCAAGCTGACTCTTTGTGGTACATTGCTGAAGCAAGATGCTCTACAAATCCTCGCCAAGAAACCAAATATACGCTGCCTGGTGCTCTCGTACAAGTCTTTTGACGGAGACCAGATTACCTTCAGAAAAGATGAGTTCATATGGCTCAACCTTCTTGTTATTGACTGCTCTGCCATTACCAAGATTGTCTTCACCACCAGATCTGCTCCAAGGCTTGAGAAGATTGTCTGGTCATCTTTCAAACCTCTCCCCGGCATCGAATGTCTCTCTGGCATCGACAAACTTCCTAGATTGAAGGAGCTGGAGTTCAACGGTGACCCTGTCCCTAAGGAGGTGGAAGAAGCCACTGAAAAACATAAAAACAAGCCTACCGTTAAACATAATGAACCAGAAACTCAAGACCAAGCAAAAGGAGAAGAACAAGAGTACGACGACGATGCTACAGGATTCTCTTTATGCTGGAAGAAACAGGTTTGACACCGGAGGAGCCTCTCCTTTGAAACCACGGTGTGGTTTTGTATGTGCTATTGTGGATTGATTGTTAGATAATCCTAGCTCATGTTTACTGTTTATCTTATCCGGCTTTTTAGGAATAAGGTGGGCTCGGTCTTAGCCGAATCGAGCGTGTCTGTAAACAATCTGACGCGTGCAGTGTTCATGCGGAGGTGCTCCTTTTCTTTTGGTCGTAGGAGTGGTGGCGATCGCTCAGCTCTCAGTCGTGGGATGGCACGGCTAAGTAGGAGAGTGCGGAGGTCTCAACGTCATGGCCAATCGTGGCTGCAATCTTTTTCTGTAGTCTATTTAAGCATCAACATAGAGTCAAAAAAGCTGCGCAGTTAGCGGCACCAAAATCCACTTGTGTTGGCGTGTGTTCTCTGAGTTTCAGGGTCCTCTCCAGCAACGGGCGCCGGCCAGCCGAAGACCACATTGATATCTGTTCTTCTTGTCTGTCAATTTCTTTCTGCTGCGCGTGCATGTGTTTATGTTCTGCATGTGATTCGACTTAGTGTGTCCGTTTACTTTCTGTACATGAATGTATTGTGACTCTGATTGAGCATAAATGGTTGTGTCTATGATTGGATTTGAATTTGTGTGGCTTTCCTCTGTATCGGACATCATGCGTAGTTTCATATAACTAGGACGGACGGCGCACGACCAGTCAGCCTATAGTTCACATGCTGATATGAGCATGTATATTGCTAGTTGACATAGAGGCTAAAAGCTAATCATAAGATATATGCAGATTGTGGACAGGATTTATATAGCAATTTTTGCCACATGTATGGTGGCAGCTAGACAGTACATAGTAATTTAATAGTGATAGCGTTGCAACCGTTTTGCTAGATGAGCATATATGACTGCAGTACAGATTGCTAAATTCTAATGTGGCTATTTGGACGCCATTGCAGCAATTGTCCTTTTTCCCCTTTGAATTCAGAGGATGTAAACATCAATTCCAGGGCCATTTTGTTGACGTACAAATTGAAAGGCGCATACTTTTCCGACTTGAATAATCTTGTTTTTTAGGATGAATTGCTTCCACTTATACATAGCTGTTCCAAAAGTGCTGCAAAAAACAATTGAAGTGTCAATACGGGGAGTCAATAATCTTATGACATTGAACTACTCAATAATATGAGATCCATAAGCATTCTCCCCTCCTAATGTTCTTTTGTTGAAACTAGGTAATGATGGTGGTAATGAATTTATCACTCCCACCTACTCCTTCGTAAATTTTATTAATTGCCTCTTAAACTTTTTAATACTATAACTCAATAAAATCTAAATGGATAATCGCATATAAAGTCAAATTGAGGTGAATATTTCTTATAACAAAAAGATGGCTATCATATTTCATGAAAAAATATTTTTATTTATTTTAGATAATATTATAATATTTTTTATCTTTAGCAAAATACGAACATTTAGCTAGTGTGAATAAAATAAATTAATGAAGCTATTTTTTTGCATGTGTTTAGATTGTACGGGTCAATGCGGCAGTTGTTTATGTCAAGTAATCGTAAATAAATTAATTGAAGGTCAAAAAAAGTGTACATCTCAAACAGGGAAATACAAACATCTCAATAATAAATCATCACAAAACCAATTTCAGGAAATCAATTAAAATCTCAATAATAGGGAAAATAGAAAAAGGTAGCAGCCAAAACCAAAGCAATGATTAATCCGTACTTAAAAAAACATAACAAACAGGTAAACAATCTAAACTGTTTTCTCATCAACATGTCTATTCAGCAAAGTTGGGATGGACAGGTTTGTAGGATTGTATATATCAATTTGTCAAGTAAACTATTGGTTACTGTCTGTGCATCTTTTAAATATATTATAAGTATGCAATTTGAATACTTAAATCATTGCAAGTACCATGTTTTTGAGCGCATATACTTTCAGGCCGTTGAAAGGAAGAGGATGAATGTGCAAGCCAGTCAAATACAAATTGGTCACGATGGGATTTCAGCCTCCAGAGCTGCGGAATTAAATTTAAAAATATACTGTTCTAATAATATTTTTTTATGAATATACTGCTTTTCAAAAGATTTGCAAAAAAATATGTTGTCGCATGGACACCGTGCAACAATGCGGTGTCTCACGCCAGGGATGCGACGGGGCGGTGGTATCACTACCCATCTGTGTGACGCCGGCGCCACGCGTCATGCTCATACTCCCGTCCTGTCAGCCTCATGCACATGGCACCGTGCCACACCGCGGCCATGGGTCACGCGCCCTGATGTCATGCTCGCCTCATGTCCGTGTGACACCGCCTGCTATACCGATATATTTTTATAAAAAAATAAAAGGGAGTGTATTTTTTAAAAAAAAGTCTAGGGAAATAATATATTTTCAAATTTATACGGGAGTAGGGCAAGTTGGTTACTGTTGTTGAGAATCTGATAATAATAGCACTTGCGTACTAACGATAAGGCCAATGTGGGTATAGAGATATGTATGAAATGATATAGGTGAGTAAATTAATCGGCTAGCTTAGTCGATGGAAGAAATGAAATCCACTAGATCACGATGCTAGTATTACATAAAATAATCTTAATATATCAGACTAATAATATAAAATTAAATCTAGTAAAACCAGATTGATCAATAGTAGATTAGCCGTTGAAATGAAAGATGAGTATCGATCGATAGTCTAATATGTATGAGGATAGCTTATGATAGACATCGGC
Source organism: Oryza coarctata (assembly GCA_030770085.1). Lineage (NCBI taxonomy): Eukaryota > Viridiplantae > Streptophyta > Magnoliopsida > Poales > Poaceae > Oryza > Oryza coarctata. The sequence goes on from CM061472.1 coordinate 8,916,529, forward strand.
ATATTAAAATTGAAGTTTAATTATAAAGATACCTCATCGACTGCTAGAGCTTCAATGAAATGTTGTATAAAACCTATCGACTAAATAGGATTTAACCTATTAGCAGTAATCGAATAGATCAGAACTAACCGAGACAGTATCAGATTAAAGACAATATGAAAAACCTAATTAGCATATATATCCTACACCAGCGTGATGAATATACTAGATCAATCTAATAGATCGAAATGATACAGCTTTAAACATAACTAATGTATCAAGATAAACCGGCAACTGTATCAATCGAACTAGAACAATCTAATAGATCGAAACTAGAACAATCTAATAGATCGAAACAATGCAACCTTAGACGAGACCAGTCTAACCAATACAACTGTAGGGATAAAGAACTAGGGTTGGTAATGTGCCGGGTATTATTGTATTGTATTGTGTGTGTTATTTACAATAACACAGGGTTTATTTTTATACCATAGGATTACACGAGTCCTAGGCGGTTACAATATCCATAGCAAACACAAAACAAACAGAAACTAACAAACATTCCTAATTACGATATAATTTTATCTAATTACAATATATATCCCTAAAGATAACTTTTTTTTGTCTTTCACAAACTACGATGGCTACTCCAAACATTATCCTTGATGTAAGTTTTTTTCCCCTTTTTCCTCAAACTTTACAATTTCTCCCATCTTGTTTCAACTTGCCTTCTCCTATTCTTCCTCACTATTCTTGCCATCCTTGTTCAACTATACAAAACCTCAAGAATCAAATCCTCATCCCCATGGTGAATCACCTAGAACATTTTTACCTTGTCCAATTGGTGACGAAGACCCCATAGATTTTATCAATGCTAAAACCAATTGGCTTCCCATTAAGAACACCTTTTTGTTAACCGACAATTGGGCGAATAGCTTCAGGGGATGGCCAAGCAAGTTGACAGGTTGGATAGACTAGTATTGCCATGTGTTTGTTGCCAAGCAAACTTTCTGGGATGAAATAGGCATCGGCCATTGCATTAGCAAGTCCCATGCAGAAATGGAGAAGAAAGAGCCCATCCTATCATCGGCCTGTTATTTCTAGTCGGATGCCCTCAATGCCTTTCTCTTCGCTCACAGGCAGATGACACCCACACTAATGGATCTGAAGATGCTAACCGACCTCAATATCATTGCCTCCATTAACACTAGCAATCTCCAGTTCAAGGCTCACCATTGGTTGGAGACCAAAAGAGTCAGTGGCTGGACTAGGTATATATCAGCCTACAACAAGTAGACTGGTCAAGTTACCGACAGGTAGCACGTGGCTTTCCTCAACTTGTGGCTAGAATGCTTCGTCTTATGTGGATCAACCCTTGGTCCAACAACCAATATGTAAATGCATTGTGGAAAGACTGGTAGCAGGAGGCCACATCCCACTAGGCAAGTATCTCCTACGAGCCAGCTACTTGCTACTGCATCAAGCAATTGCCAAGCTATTAGCCCATCAACCTGTTGCTCACATTGAAGGGCCATGGTGGTTCATCCAACTGTGGTTAAATCTCTACACCACCACCATAGCAAACGATCCTCCTCTTGATACCCTGTCCTACTCGTTGGACTATGCGGAGGATGCAGACCCCATCTCACTTCAATGCACATCATTTAGAGAAGCATCATTGGCTCTTCCAAGCAGCAAGATGGCCCTTGATGAAGCAAGCCATTGGTTTAAAACTTTCTATCACAACTTTATCCAAGAAGCCATCATCTAGTTTGCTTATACCGATGCATCTTCTTTTCAAGACTCTTATAACTTTGATCCCCTATTCGTTTCATCTGATGAATAATCCAAGAACACCTTTATATCGGCTATCACCCTCTGCATTCTTCCTACCGGTATCACTTAGGGCAGATCTAATTGATCATCATATAAATTTTACCACCCATCAATCTGCGCTCGTCAACTTTGATGTGGCCAACTCCCGATTGACCTTTATCTCATTGAAAAGTTAGGGCTTGAGATAACGTATCAAGCGGATTAGAATACGATCGACTCAGGCTTCTTTCCATATCACTACCATTAGGTGACTTTGCAGACAAAGAAGCATGCACCATCAACTTGAGGATGTTTGCCCAATGGTGGAAAGAATAGAAGCATCACCTGTCCAATTTATCAGTAACTCCTTATTGTAAATCCATCAACTTTGATTATGAAACTTCTGATAGTGAGATAAAATCCTTTGAATCATCTCTTCTTTACTTGCCATTCTCATCCATCGTTACAGGCCACTGATATGGATGCCCATGTAATGAGCCAATGTAATCGGCTGATCACTTACCTTTTTCCACCAACCATTCCACACTTAGGATCTAGTGCTCCTACTCCATTGGCACTCCTTCGAGAAAACACACCAAGTCAATCTGCATCGAAACAAAAGCACAAAAAGATTGCAGTCCACCCAAGATATACCAAGGCTAGAACAACTGTTGATGTTGCCAATATCACCACCGACGATATTGTTCATATCGTCTCCGACACTGAAGCCACGTTAGAACCTCATCCACCGGTGGCAAGCATTGATCTTTCTTACCTTCACCAATTGCTATAACCGACAATATTGACCTTTTAGCCCATTGTTTCAGCATGAGACATCAATCCCCGATCCATCAATACCAACAGAAATGCAAAGGCCCAAGCCATCGTCTCTCCAAGTTGATCCATAGATCCGGGCACCGAATACCTCACAAGAATCTAAATGCAGAAGCGACACCAAAATTATTCTGTCAGCTACGATATCCCAATCCAGCATCGGCCAACATCAAAAGATCACCATCCTCTCAACCGATGCCAACACCTTTGCTCAGCCTGATGTACCCTAGGTAAAACTTTATCTTAATCATCACCAAACCTGACTCCAGAGCTTACAAATTCTCTATCATGTAGCCTCTCGCTTCCCTCTTCTCCTTCAATGTCAGCAAATATCTTGAGGAAGATGACGAAGTAGCCACTAGCTCACTATTATCTCTCCCTATTACCGATAGCTTTCAGGAACAACTGATGGACATCCTCAAACACCTTGATATACCAATCGATATGCTAGTGAATGACTCAAGGCTGATTAGGACAAGGCTACATGAAGTGCAAGATCAACTACCAGAAGACCTGGTTGAAGCCTTAACCCCAGCGGCCTTCTTAGAGTCCCATTGGCTCAAAGTCCTAAAGGCCAGACACTGCACAGCCGATCACGTCAGCCAACAAATCTTGGCCCAGCACCTTCAGGATGACTGATCGACCGCTCAATCCATCTAGGATCAGCTTGACGAGCTATCTACTATCCCAGCTACTACAACGGCCACCATCACCAATACTATGAAAAAAGAGGTCAACCTATTGTTAGAGCTAGAAAAGACGCACAAGGATACCAAAGCAACCAAACTTTTTCTCACAACTCTTCCTCAAACCATCCAAGAACAAGAGGCAAAGCTTAAAGAAATAGTGCGCCAAACTGTCAATCAATCTAAACAGATCAAAACCATCCTAGGATCTGACATAGAAGACGCCAAAATTATCAACGAGATTAACCAAATCCGCCTACACGTGGTTAAGGAAATCTAGGACTTCCTAGGTTAATGTAACCTTTACTTTAAGGTAGTCTAACAATTTTGTCCTAATGCATATAACATAACTCTATCAGTCTTAGGCAATTTAACCATCCATATAATTTTATTTTTACTTCAATATTTTCTAAAGGCGATGCCCATTGGTATCGGCTATCTTAAGGCGATGCATCATCGTCAGCTTTATTTAGACATCGGTCGTGTTCTAGACGATTCAAGAATCAAGCCACACGCTAGAGTAATATTTCTTAGTATTTTTCATTAAGTGCCCTAGCAAACTATTCACCTTCAAAATTTTTTAATATATACGTATTACCGGGCACATAATGGCTAATCTGATAAGGCCCCTTCCAACTAGGTGATCATTTTCCAAACCAATTATCTCTAGACCCAATCGACAAAATTAATTTAGAAACCACTTTCTTATTATAGTGCCGAAGAACCTTAGCTTTGTTTTCTTCAATCTGCTAAAGCGCACAAAAGTGATTCTAGGCTTGGTCCTCAAGCTTATCCATCATCAAACTGTGATAATCATTGGTTGTCAACTGACTTTATAATGACATCCTCCTTGAGCCTATGTCAGTTTCCCATGGCAGCACCACTTTATACCCATAGACCAATTGATAGGGAGGCACCAAAGTTGACCCATAACACGCCATCCAATATGCTCATAAAGAATTGGCCAATGTCATATGCCATCTTCGTGCCTATTCATTTATCTTACGCCTGATCAATTTTATCAAACTTTTATTCGAAGTTTTGACTTGACCATTGGCTTATGTATAATAAGGCGATGAATTTAACAACTTAATTCCCATACCAACAGCAAATTGTTGAAACCCGTTGTACATGAATATAGATCCTTGATCTGTTGTAATTGTCTGAGGAATCTCAAACTGATAGATAATATATTTCCTAACGAAATCAATCGTATCCTTATATGTAACTTTCTTCAATGGTGTTGCTTAACCCACTTAGTAAAATAATATGTTGCTACCAATATAAACTTATGTCCTTTGCTTGATGGTGGATTTATCTGGTTGATCATATCAATCCCCCATTCTTTGAGCGGCCAAGGCTTAACGATCGGGTTCACAGCCAATGATGGCGCTCATTGGATCTCTCAAACTTGTGACAATCTTGACATCCTTTGTAATATGTGAAATAATCTTCTAGCATTGTTGGCCAAAAATACCCAACTCTCCTCAACAACCATTTCGTTTTATAAGCCAATTGATGGGTCCTACAAATCCCTTCATGTACACATAACCACTTTGTCACCTTCCGACCTCAAACATGTAAGCAAGACCCCCTCAATTTTCTAATAATATAACTCCTCATCAACCAATACATACTTCATAGCTTTGTAACGAAGCTTTCTTGGACCGATTATGAAGGATTATATAGATAATCAACAATCCCTTGTCTCCAATCATTGGTGTCGATATCAGCAATCCCAACTTCTATCAGCCTCTCTGTCATCTGATACCCTGACGTAATTTGGGCAAGCTCATTCGCCTCTATATTTTGTTCTCTGGGAACATGATCCACCAACGCAATCCTGAAATTTTTCAACAACACCTTACATTCCTCGTAATAAGTCTTCAGTACATCGTCTTTACATTCATATTCCCTAGCCAACTACTTTACCACAAGCAACGGATTGCCCACGACCTCTATAGCATCAGCCCCAAATCTCCTTCAACAACTGCAACCCTTTGAGTACTGCCTCGTACTCCACTTGATTATTAGTGCAATAGGGCTTGATCGTAAAAGCAAATTTAAAACTTGCCCCCCATGGCAATATTATAATCAAACCGATGCCACATCCATGCCTACAAACCGACCAATCGAAGAATAATGTCTAGGCCATCAGCTCAACATAACCGACTTATTTCTACGTTCTGCGATAAAATTGGCCATTGCCTGTCCTTTTACTGATTTAGTCGATTTGTACCTCAAATCAAACTCCATTAAGACCAAAACCCGTTTACCGACCCTGCCTCTCACTATCGGTGCTAACAGCATATACTTGACAACATCAGACTTGCACACTATGATGCATTCAACCAATACCAAATAATGCCTTAATTTGTGCACGAAAAATATAAACACAAGCATAGTTTCTCCACTGTAGTATACCTTGTCTCGGTGTCCAAAAGCCTTCTACTGAGATAAAACATGGCCCTTTCTTTCCCAACAAGCTCCTGTATTAAGACTGATGTAATAGACTTCTCATCGACTGATATATATAACTTAAATGGTTTTTACCTCTACAGTGGAATAAGCACTAGAGGCAAAATCAAATAATCTTTAATCATGTCAAAGGATTTCTGCTACTCTTCCCCATACGAATTCCTGATCGGCCTTTAATTTCAATAGTAAAGTAAATGGCTCAATCCTTCCTGACAAGTTTGAAATAAACCTCTGCACAAAATTTATCTTGCCAATCAATGATTGCAACTTCATTTTGTTGATTGTTGGCTTAGTGTTTTTGATGGACCTGATGCTCCGTTGACTAATCTCAATACCTCTCTCGTGTACCATGAAACCCAAAAGTTTCCTAGCCAATACACCAAAGAGACACTTGTTAGGGTTCATCCATAATCATATTTCTTCATTCTTTCTAGAACCTTTTGTAAATCAGCTAGATGTCCTTCATCACTATTCGACTTAACTACCACATCATTGATGTAAATTTCTACCAGTTCATTGATGAGATTATGAAATATGTAATTCATTGCTCTCTAATACATGGCACCGGCATTCTTAGGCTGAAAGTCATCACAACCCACTCGTACAAGCTGATAGCACCCGGATATCGGAATGCAGTGTTTAGTATATCATTTTCCGCTATAAAAATTTGATTGCATCCTGTATTTCCATCCATAAAACTAATAATCTTGTGTCCGGATGCTGCATCCACCAATATATCTGCTATCGGTATTGGGCATTCATCTTTAGGGGTGACCTTGTTCAAATCTCGAAAGTCAACACACACCCTCAGTTTACTGATCTTTTTCTATAAAGGGACTATGTTAGAAACCTACTCGGCGTATTGACATGGTCTAATAAACTTCGTGTCATATAATATTGTAATCTCTGCCTTTATAGGCTCATGTAGTTCTGTCTGGAACCTCCTTGGTGGTTGCTTATATGATCGATACCCTAGTTTAATAGGAACCTGATGTTCCTAAATTGATCAGCTTAATCCTAGTATTTCATGATATTCCCTAGCAAAACAATCCCGATACTCACCTAACAATGCTATTAACACTTCTCTAATTTCAATACATAATTTTTTACTTATATAAGTCAGGCTTGACCTATCCCCTAAGCCTATGTCTACTTCTCATCGGTAGATATAAAACCTTGTCCCAACTTTTCTTCAATGTTTTCTATGGTCTCCATCAAAACAACATTTCTAAACCGACTTGCTGAATCAGTTGTATCCTTTGGTTGTAAACCTTGAAGTACTCTATCTCCCAAGATGACTAATCGGCTACTGCTACACTCCCCAATAGATTGGCTGAGACCACTTTGACTTGGTCGCCTTGCCACTGAATTAGATTTTGATGCATGGTCGATGGTATCCAGCAATTGGCATGGATCCAAAAGCATGCTATATGACCTCTTTGCTTGCATGTAATTAATATGATTCAAAAGAGCGGCATAATTTTACAAGAGACACGCTGAAATTTATCCTTTTTATCACAATTAGAGTATAAAAGAACCTTATGAGTAGCAAGATCATCTTTTAGTTGAGCAATTTTAATATCACAATCTTTCAACTTCAACTTAAGAGAATTATAATTATCATAATAAGCAAATGGATCAACTATACAAATATGTTTATCGTTATTCTCTTTTTCAAACTTAATTTCCTTTAAAGTAGAAGCATGTATATCCCTAAAAGAAGTGAATTCAGTATAAACTAAATAAATCAAGTATTATCTTTAGGAGTCAAAGTTTTATGTCTTATAATTTTAGCATTTAACTGTTAAATCAAAGCATCTTGTTTTTTAATTTTTTTGTTTCTCTTCTATGATAAAGTATCAAGTTTTCAATAGCACAAACTAAATCATCATAAGAATATTCTAACTCATTGTTGTTATCATTATTAATGTCACTGTTGGTGACGTTTTTGCTACTTGCCATCATATATAGACCAATCAAGATTTTTATTGTCTTTGGAAATAGAATCATCATCACTCTCAGTATCCATATCGCTTAAATTTACCTATTTGAGAACATAAAGAATACAGTACACTACCTTCTGGTTCAACTACCTCTTATTCTTGATGCTCTTGAGTGTTCACTACTTGTCACTCTTAACCTTGTCTTCCTCCTCATCTTCATCTCTAGAAATTCTTGCTTGAAATTTTAGACATTTAAGATGAGGATGATTAAGCGAGCCGCATTTAAAATATTTTTGAGGTTCTCCACCATTTACTCTCTTTCTAGATTGAACATTCTGCAAAAATCTTGTGAAGCAAGTGGGGAGGAATACCAAATCATCCTTCAAAAATTATTCTAGATATTCATTAGTTAGTGAAGACAAAGAAGATAAAATATAGCTAGATAAAGAATAATCACCGATAGAGTTGCTAGTTTATGAAGCTAAAGATATTGCCATATTTTTTCTAACAAAAATATCTAGCTTATGAGTTTTCAATTTAGAATAAAGTATATCTAATGGAAGTGTACTTATGGTAGTAGATTCTCTGATTAATGTTACTTTCATATCTCATATAGACATATTAAAGCTTCTAATAATTGACGAGAATTTTTAGGCTCAGAATATATAACAGAATACAAGATGCTAAGAATCTTATTAAAGTGAGAAAAAATCATCAATAAATTCACCAGGATACATCTTAAAATGCATATATATATATATATATATTCCTTTTTATACCTAATGTACCTCTTTTTTATACATGTCATGATGTACCTCTTTTATCGTGTTTAATTTCTTGTGATAATCACAAAGTGCTCTCCATATCTCATGTGATGACTTTGAGATGCACCATACGGTCAAAATCGCTTCTTCCTAGCCTTTGAATAATCAAATTCCTCGCCTATTGTTAGCCTCCACATGTGGCATGTTCACCATTGACACTGCATCGTTTTTGAGATCTTGATATGGTTTAGCTTGAATGTATGCCTCTATCTTAACCTTCCAATACTAAAAATTAACACCATCGAAAATACAAGGTTTTATACAATACTTATCCATTGATATATTTTCTAATCACCAGTTAAGATCAATTAGAAAAGATAATAAAATAAATAACATTGCTTTGAAACCACTTATATGATAGACTCATACTAAGATATTCAATAGAGGGGATGAATGATTGTGAAAGTAAAAAATAAAATTTAATACTTTCCCTAGCCATAAAAAAACCATGTTTTTAGTATCTAGACATACCATTGTTTCATCACTAAATATATTATAGTCGTAAATCCATAACTTCGATCGACTTAAAAATTTGGTAGAATAAACTAGATAAAATTTACAAACAAATCCAACTAGAATCATCTCAATCGAATCATCTCAATCGGACTTCTAAATCTTAAGATATTAACGAAAAAATTATTAAATAGAAGTTGATCAAAATTAATTAAACTCTAATTATTAAATTAATAATACGATATCTGAAAATAATTAACCACTACACTAGAAAAACAACCTAGCTATCTAAATCATTAACAAAACAATTTAATCTAAAATCTCGCTAGGTATTCATAAAGATGAACGAAAAAAGAAAGACTAAACTTTCATAAACTTTAAGCTATATTATCAAAATTATATTTACAAAATTCACACAAAAACTCTGTCAACTCTCTGTATTAAAATCCATAACATCTAACCCTCTTTTAGAGAAAAAATAATTAGAAAATCCTAAGAAGAAAGACCTAAATATCCTTAAAATTTTAAGACCACTACTCTACTTATTCTCATCCATCAGATTCAAAATCGATAATCCAGGTTACGCCACATCACCTGACACATGGTAGGTCATAGAGTACAATGTGTTTTCACATAAAATCCTGTTCGTTGACTGTTTTCACGCCACTGTGCCAATCCCATGACAACACGTGTCCGCGAGATCTCTTACACCCCACCCATATGTGCCACTTCTTTATCTCATCCAGATTTACCTACTATTAAGTCGTTGCCATGAGTCATGTTTTAAAAATTAGAAAAAAATCTTAGAAATTAAAAGAAAAAAGCAAAACCTCTTATCATCTGTTTCCACTTAAACTGTGGGGCCCATTATTTTCACACATTAGATCTATTTACAAAAATGTTTAAGCCACCACATTCACGTCTTAAAAATCAGAAAAAACTCATAGAAATCTGAGAAAAAATTGAAACATCTAATTATTGGTTTTCACTTAATTCATTTAAAAAAATTAGAAAAACAAAGCCCCTCCAACTCCACTTTCCCTCTCATACGCACAACACTGCCTGCCCCTCCCCCTCCGGCTTGACAACTCAAGCTCTGTGCTCTCCATTCCTCTCTCGTTTCCTATTTTTTTAGCTATTAAATGAAAAGAGAAATAATTAATAATTTTAGATATTGAAATGCCAATAATTTTAATTTTTAAGCTGCACATCTGATTTCTATTCTAACACTCGTATTTATATTAAACCAACAATTTAAGATACATATTCCTATATTTTGCTATATAAGAAATATGACATTGGGCATAGTCTACCCATGTACTTTGCATGTCATCCAAATAGCAATGAAATACTATGAAATAATTCAACAACACAGGTTTGCACAATCATATATTCATTTGCATGCATGTATAGCTAAATTAGATATGCAGTACCTTATAAAAAAAATAGCTCAAATGTGAATAGGCCAAGCCACTGCATAAAAAAAATCAGTGGAGAAAAATCCGCGGCCCTTTTACATGTCATCCAAATTACCATAAAAAATACTATGAAATAATTCAACAAAATAGGTTGCACCATCATACATTGTTTTGCAAACACGTATAGCTAAATTAGATATACACTATACAAGCAAAAAAAAACACTATACAAGCAAAAAAAAACTAACTCAAATATGAATAGTCCAATGCACTGCATAAAAAAACAGTGCTTTAGTTAGAGAAAATAATCCAAATACTTCATGAGTATTTTGAAAATAATGTGCTTAAATAATCAAAGCAAGCCAATTATACATTACCACACATTTCCTATATCAATAGATATATATTCAAGTTTGTGTTTGCTTTGGGGATGAGGTGGGATGGGTTAGGCCAATTTCTAGTTTTTAGGATGGGATAGGCCCAACAATCTGTTTAGTGTGAGGGATGAAATTGTCCTATTATTTTAGGGATGGGAGAGTGTGACCCATATGTCACAGAGAAAGGGGGTTGGATTGGTCAATCAGTTTTTGAGATATAAAGCAAACCCAGTTATTAAGAGAATATTTCCGTTTAAAGATTATCCCATCCCACCTTTCCCCAAATTAATCACCCTGAAAAATAGGCTTGCACAATCCCAATCCATCCCGACCCTTCAACCAAACACATGCCAAGCGTGTGGCTATATCCTTCTACACATTTTGAGTGTGAACACAATTTCATTTATTTTCTTTGTGTATAAACCATTAAAAAGGTGAATCATCCCTATCACTGTATACGAACAAATTGGATATGAACATTTTTATCTTGTATACCAAGACATAAAAAACGGATTAACTAAACTTAATCAAGAATGTAAACACCACTAGGGGGGATCACAAGGCAACCTCCACAGGTGCAACCACCACATCTCAGCATCTACACAAGCATTGCAACCAAGGGGCACGGTGACTAGGAGCTGCAAGAAAACCGTCCTCACCAAACTATTATCATATACTAGACACACAAAAATTATAACTAATTTGTTTAGACTTTGGACGTAAATATTTTCTCACACAAACACGTGCGGATAGCAAAGACTGTGCCACAAGAGAATATTATAATCATATTTGACAAAGCATTCTTCTCCACCACATCCATTGCAACCATGGAGACTCTATGTTGTTCAACATCCCCACCCATCATGTCGCCGGTGGAAAAAAGGACAAATAGAAAACCAATTAAAATCTGGATGAACCTCAATTGTACGGTGTATATTGAAGACTACAGTAGTTGTCCGTCCTAAATAACCGATCCATATAACCGTTGAAGAAACATTGGTGAGTCCATGCCCCGATCTCGAACCAGATATGCTTCTGCGCTGCCATCCGTCAAAGCAACCACAATATAGGGCAGGAGAAGGTCCAACAAGCTTAGTTAGGCCTTGCTTTTTTAGCCATGGGGCATATTAACTAGGAGGTACAGGAGGAACGTATAGCCACCAAGTAATTTACATGCTAGAAATGTGAAAAAAATTTAAATTATTTATTTGGTCCATGGAACACAAAGATTTTGTAAGGTCTTTCTTGAATTTTATGGAGCACAACATAATTATGGTGACTGTATAGGAGATTATGTAATATAAATATTCTTAATTCAAGCCAAGCGCAAGCTAACTAAAAAAAATTATAGAGTGGTCGGTTTCAAATACATAATTCCTAATATTAATTTATAAATTTTATAGAAAAATATTAAATTATAGAAGCAATCTTAATACATTATACATCACATTTTAAAAATAATGATGCATACCCAGTTATATTTAGCCGTCCGGTCATGCTCATGCTAGGCTTCATGTTGCCTCATATTCTACATGAAACATTCTAAGATGGATTGTCTCCCAAACTACGCAATTGTATTGAACTCTACGAACCCACGCAATTAGTGTAGCATATCCGACCCAATCCATTCGTTAATAAACAATGAGAACATATATATCAGTCTTACCTACTTATACAAAAGATTAATTTTTTAAAAGTTTACACGTAAAAATAAGACAGGTATAAAATAAAACAAAAATAGAAAAATGTCAATAGGAAATAAATTTAACCAACTGAACAAAATCTTGTAATTTCTTAGAAAACATTGGTTCTTACTTTTCAATGAACCATTGCACTTGAAACAACCATTGCCATAACCGTCGCATTATTTTTTATGTGCTTACATATTAATGGACTTCCCTCCATGCCTTTTTGAATTTCTCCATATATTATTGCATATGTAAGCCACACTAAAATAGTATTACATAGTGGTTTAAAAGTTATATTTATTTAAATTTTAAGACTTATGTTAACTAAGTTATTTATTGCATATTTTAAGACTACATCATATATCAGGAAGCGAGGTCTATGATATATATATCTCCTTATATCTCCTTCGTCATTATTGATTTATATGTAAATGTAACAAATTGTATCAATGTGAACCAATTAAAAGGAGGGCTGGCTTGGTACAAATAAAACACATTTATTAGCAATAAATTTTTTTGAGATTTGTGAAAACAAAGCCCCTAAACAACCAATTAAAAAAGGAAAAACACCTTACTGTAAATTTACACTTAATTTATTAGATATGTTTTCTAAATAAACTAATTTTACCTTCTTTTTAGATGAGGAAAAAGATTATAGATAATTATTTATAGGGATAAATTAAATATTATATAGTTAACGTAGGTTAGAAAAATTATCTAAACAATACTGATGAAGAAAATTTATGAAGAAATCATACTTTAAAGCGTGCTAGATGTTATCGGTTAATATTACATCCTTATAATGTAACACTCCAGTGAGCCCAGCATTTTGATAGGTCTGAAATCAGGGTACATATGGTTCTTCCTTGTCGTGTTCCGCTCCAGGGCGCTGTTGAAGCAAGGCTCAAGGGAGCCAGTTCCAGAAATGCAGCCTGACGTTTTGTGCATATCAGTGTTGAACAACTCAGGCCAGGCCGCCAGGCCCAGGCGATTCATCTGCCTTGTTGCACTAGCAAAGAACGCAAAGGTGCACGTAACTTCCATGGCTCAAATCCCCAAAAGAAAAACAGAAACAGTCCGATTCACAATAGAAACTAATGATGTATAACCGTTAGTTTCTACTATTACGGATATAAAATAAGAAAGCTAGTAGTGTATCATCAATTAAGTTTTAATTATTATAAATTTAAAATAATATATTTATTTAATATTTTAAAATAACTTCTATAAAAAGTTTTCGTACCAGTTTAAAAAACGTGCTAAGTAAAAGCTGGAATAAAATCTATATCTTAATCAGATTAATAAAAAAAAGGGAACGTAGTAGCAGCTATGAACATCGACTTCTGTTAGTTTATGTGCACCACCTTTGTACATGATCCTAAGCATGCTGACCCTGCATCTGAGTAATCGGGGTGAGGATAGTTCCTGGGTTGGCTTCATCTTCAGTCCACATAACTGATTTCTTCTCCAGATACTTCACCTGGAAAAATTCGAATCATCAGGTAAAGGCAGTTAAATGCATGTATGCATGCAAAATGTAGTTGCAATTAGGAAGTTGAAGCATTTTGTTCAACAAGCTGTGGTCAAAAATAATCTTGCCCTTGCCATGTATATAGAAAACATGCAAACCATGGAATAAGTTCACGGCTTCAAGCCACTTGATGTACCCTAACTTCGCAAGGAAGTGCAGAGTTCAAGAGTAGTATTTGTAAAAGCTCTTCACAAAGTTCATGCGAAGATTTCGAACATATTAGGCATTAGACCAACATACGCTATAATGTTATGTCCACAGTGGAAAACTAAGCCTATACAACCTGCACACCGATGAATAAAGAAACTACTCAATTTTAGGCACAAGTCTGCCAAATATTGAAATCATGCTGCCAAAAAAAAAACAAGACAAGGTTCCTCATGTTCAAAAAGGCTGAGAAAACAACTCTGTTTTGCCCTACTACAACTCCATTTTAAGTTTAGCATGTGCCGTAGGTATACTTCCATTTTTTTTTCATCTGATATCTGTAGTTTTAAAATTTCTGTTCTCGTGTTCCATAATTTGGCTAGAGGACTGGTCATTACTCAATAGCATTACTGAGTTGAAGTCTAGTAGAGTAAAATGCCAATAGATGCTCATATTTGTAGTTTGGATAAAGAACAAAATAATGCAGCCTGACAGAATGCGTCTGAATCTGCACACAACTAACTAGCAGATGTACCAGGGACTCAGAAATACAGTAGTAAAGTAACACCATAACAACAACAACACAACCAAGCTTCAATTTAAAGTTGAACTTAAAATCACAACACGTCAATAGTTATCATATATTTTTTAATTTTCTTCTTATTGTCTTTCTTTATATTAATATTAATTCTAGTCTTCCTCTATCTCAGAAATTCACGTTTCTTCTTCTCTGTCCTGTTTTGAAACTGCCATCTTCTCTGTCCCGTTTTGAAACTGCCATCTTCAGTACTTAAAAGCTGCAACATAAAGTAAATTAGATAACACTAAACAAAACAATTAAAAAGGTTTGAAGATTTATGTACTCATCTCACATGGAATGCTAGACAACTGTATAAGATGGAAGTCTCACGAGATTTGCTACATTGGCTGGATCTTGTCCATCCAGGTCAAGGCACAACTCATTCTTCAATTCTAATTATCTGCGGTAAGACAGTAAACTTAGTAATCTAAGATTTTCAAAAGGAAATAATAAATATAATGTATTAATTTCAGCTAACATGCGATTATGTGAAAGGAAGTGCACTTACTTCGACTTGACAATCTCCCCCAATAGAAGTGCACTCATGTTATAGTGTTTCCCCTTAATATCCAAGAAGCTAGTCAATTAGGCAATATTTGTTACGTTTGAAGTGGCCATGACATCTACTAAAAAAGTAGCCAGACTGGCAGGTTGCGTAAACAAGTTGAGAAATGCTCTGTTACATTTTTACTTAGAACCTAGAAGCGTCTCAAGATAGACCAAATAGTCATGCATTCAAACGAAATAACTCTAAATCATTTTCATACACTCATGTTGTCATACATAATAATTCCCCATTGCCCAAGATAAATGTATTTAGTTATCTATACACCTATAGGTTCATTTTGAGAAAAAAAATAAATAAGCCCCCGGTTTAAAACCACTGTGGTATTAAATGATGTCCTCTTAATTCTTACTCAGAAAGTGATTATTATTTATTGATGCATCTTTCAAAGCACATTCTTGTCCCAAAAAGAAGAGTAACACTTACATCCCCAAGAAGATACTCGACTTCTTTCTGGTTACCCTCCCTAAAAGCATCAACAGCCTGGAATTTTCAGTGGAAAATCTTGAGCATAAACAAAAACAAAAGCATCTGTTCACTGAAAACTAAGTAAACGTCAAAGCATCAAGAATCATTGTGAAGCCCCTTACCTTCTCATATTATTGCTTCATCATATCCCAATGCTGCTTTTCAGCCCTACAATAGTTCTGGTAATCATCCTCATTATCCACAACTTGTTCTAGTTATAGACCAAAACAATTTCAAGACAAATAATATATCATATATTTATATGGAATACAGAATGATATGTTCCGAATTCTGACAAACCACTTGCATTGATACACACAGTATGTCACCTTAAGAGATCGGTTGATTAGAGGCTTCATGTTAGCTTTTTTTTTATCACCTAATGATCAAAAAAAGTTCCATTAGTTCAGATTACTTTTCTTCTTTTAAACACATGTGTCCTTCAGGAAAATATGAAACATAAACAAAATCACTTGCTGATTTGCGAAGTTCGACAAGATTTCATTAAGGGGGAAGAAACAGATTACAGTTCCCACAATTGTCCTTGGCTTAGGTCAAATATGTCTGCCAACATCAGTGTCAAGCTGCAAAACACGTATAGACCAACTAGTAGCAACAGATTCAGTGGATAGATCACTGCAAATCTGCAATACTGTCATTCATATGGTTTGAATACTGTGATGGACATAATACTCCAATGTCCAAAGTCTAAGCGGTTCAAACATTTATTTTAACCCATCCCATGGAATGGCGATTGTTATAAAACCAGCCAAAAACGACATCAAAATCCAAACACAAAAAAACTAACATAGAATATCTAAACTTAATAACGACATCAAGACACGATAATTATTAACGAGGTTAAACCGAATCCTATATTCCCAAGGCATTGATTGCAGGTGCTCCTCCCCGATCTAGCATATTACCGTATATTCGAGCATCACGATCCTCAATCGGTAAGGCTAGCTAGCTAGCTAGCTGTACTCACACACTTATGCTACTGTCGTCATACGGTTATAACAAGTGTATCTCTCTATTTAAGAAAAAATCTAAGACAAAGTCAGACTATAACCAATTTTATATACATATTTAACCTAAACTCTAACAAACTTCATCTTAACGAATATGTCACGCTGATCTAAATTTGTTCCACGTATAAACCTCTGTGTATCTAAACTGAGTTAATCATTTTTACCACTCACGCTGAGCCGCCCCGATGAGACTTCACCCGGCTTACGATAATCAAGAGACATTGATATCATTGTAACTTCTCTCTAAACTCCACCTATAACAGTTCTTTATCTTCTCATCTAGCATCATAATCGTTAAATTGGACATTTTCCTAACATCCTAAACTTTCTAAAGAGCATATCTACATCTATCTTCCATCTTAAATTTGATTTGATCTATGGCTAGATAATTTGTGTCATAAATTAAACTCACCAAACTTTTGAGGAGAATCATTCTCAAATCCAATATCCATACATCCACGTCCTTAGACTAAGCATCAATTCAATGTCACCTCAAATCAATTGAAGAAATTACTACCATAATAACTGCTCTCTCTCTTCAGTGATACAGATTTTCAAATATCCCTATCGTACCAATCCGTAGCCTGTACAGCCAAACAGATGTGTTGAAGCCACCAACGGATTTAACAGGCTGTTGTCCGGTTTTCTTTTTTTTCCTCGTTCCAATCAACTCTCAATAGCAAATGTGAACGATACCGAATCTGAACCATAACCAAGTGAACAGTGCCCAACTAACGAGCTCAAGAAAATTTTCCTCGTTTTCTTTACCAGAAAACAGAGCCGCTTCACGAACTGCTCGCTCTCCGGTTTGGCTCGTGCGTGAGCGCAACTGCTTCTCCCACGAGCCCTTCATGCGCACGTGCCTGAGCGCTCGCACGCGCGCACCGCTGCCTGGGCCCATGGAGTCCGCCCATGCGACGCCATCTTGTCCCTACCAGGAGCATCGCCCCTGGTGCACCAAGCCTCGGCGCCGCCTGGAACCTACGCCCGCACTCCGCCGCACGCCATCACCTTACGATTCCCGAGACTGAATCCGACCATCCAGTCTTAGCCGCAAGGCTAGTCCTGACATTTTGTAGGCCTAGGAAAAAATTAAAAATATAGGGCTTAAAGAGTATTATATGTAAAATTATTTTTCGTTGTGATTGTATTTTAAAAGGCATAAAACGGGTTATAGGATTACATATATATACGTATCGCCTATACATGCTAGATAAAAATCATAAGGCCATAAAATTGCATGTTTAATAGGTGCCCATGTGGGAAAGTCAGCTAAGAGCTATCTTACTAACGTGAAGGATTGAAACTTTTTAGACCGAATGAGTGACTTTTTGAAATTATTGTACGCTATACACACAGTAAACTGATACTTGTTATATTATAGAAAAATTATGTATGAGACACAATTGAACCGACCAATAATTTTGTAACTTTGAGAAAATTGTAACTTGCTTTTGCTTTTGTTTGCGTAGTAGCACCATGTATGATGTATTAAAACGTAGATCTATAACTGACTGTGTTCTCCATGTAATGGTAACTTACGCTAGTTTTTTTTCATCACTTCAGTTAATTTGGAGTTATGATTTTAAATAAACAAATGGAATTTTTTATTAGGAATATTTTTTCCTTTTTGCATTGAGAGACATATGCCACCTATGTCATCATCGTTAGGAGGTAGTAGTACAATTTTCTCAGTCATGAAATTATTGATCGGTGATTGAATTGTCTCTGCTAACTCATGAATATTTTTTTCTATAATATAGCAAATATCAGCTTATTATGCGTAGCGCACAACAAGATCAAAATCACTCATCCTGTCTGACATGGTTGATTTTACAGCCTTGTGATCTTCATCTAGCCTGCATAGGTGATGCGCATATATGTATATATAAGTAGCCGTATGACTCATTTTATGACTCTTAAAATATGCATTATCTATATAATCACAACAAAAATTAATTCTACATATAATACTCTTTAAGGCCTCTATTTTTATTTCACCCTAGACCTACAAAATGTTAGGATTGGCCTATCTGTTAGATCATCACTGTGCTCTACCTTACCTCAATATCCCTCCATGAATATTGTATACAGTAGTTGTGGTGTGGGTACCTCCATCACACCTCTACCTTAGATCTCTCATAGGTTCTGATACCGTTTGTTATAAAACCGGCTCCACAAATGTGATCGGAAGCCAAACACGAAAAAACGCCATAGAAATTCGATGACAACACCGAGGCACCATATTTGTAACGAGTTTCAGCCGAAACCTACATCTCTAAAGCATGACTTCAAGTCCTAAATTATAATCAAATTTATACACATATTTAACACAAACTGACTTCTTATATCATACGGTCAAAAGAGATGGCTTGTGAGACAGATTTTACCACAGATGTTCAGTACAGAAAAATCGATATGACAAAGCAATATAATTGGGAGCATGGTACTGATGTTGGTCCTAATTATGCATTAAAGAGTACACAGTTGCATACGGGATAACATCTTGACAATTTTACACTTGTCTTACTGAACAGAATTTTATAATTCAGAGTAAAAATCTACTTTTGAGAGGTATCTAATACAGTTCAGTCCCAACAGTGAATTTTGTTATCGAATGGAATGTTGATGCAAAAGATATAGAAATTAAAATAGCTGATAAAAGAACAAAATATTAAGACCAGTGTGCTCGTGAAGTGCATAATTTATCATCAATTTTAAAATGTGGAAGCATATGTATCTAGCAATATACCTCCGTTAACTAGGAAAACTTTCACCGGAAAACCTGTAGAATGTGACGAGATGTCCTCAAGAGGTTCCACAACTGGTTTCTGATAGGCAACTCTGTTTCGATTTGCACCAAGTTCATATCATTTACCTATTGGTTCCTCCCCAGATCTTTCAGGTACAGTGAAGATTGACTCTAGCAACTCTCCTGGAGAAATCTGACTTGAGCTATTTCTCTCGCCTTGCAAAGAGTTGCCACTGCCATTCCTACAAAGAGGAGTGTTAAAGAAAGATAGATGAAACCTTCACGATGGAAAGATTGGAACAAACCAATAAAAACCGAAGAAAGGAAGACCTAAAGGTGGATTGTGATTCTGGGCAGCTTCCCTTGGAAGAAAAGCGTTCTACTACTGCATTATGCATCATCGATACATTATGGGGTAGATATCATTCAAATGCTTATACCATATAGAACACATGAAAAGTGCATTGTTGGCTAATATAACAGATGACTCCGACTTTCTTCACATACACTAGCAGGCTAGCAGCTGTATTACAAAATCTCGAAACATTAACCAACAGTCAACTATCAATGACCAATCGAAACTAATGATCATGTCAATCAGTAGAGGGCTGTGCCACAAAAAATAAATGCATGTGCGTTAAATCGACCTCTTAAAAGTAGTAGTGGTATTAAGTGTGGAATGTGCCACCACCCCTATTACCAACTCCTTACTCTTTTATAAAAAGAAAAAAAAACAACAATATAGAATCAGAGGACTCACATGTCAACCACATCATCACTAACTTCCTACTTTTATAGAAATAAAAAAGAACAATAGAGCTAGAGAGCCCACATGTCAATAACAAATATATATAGAAATTAAGAAATGATATATAAAAAGTCTATATACCCCCTAAACTTTGGGTGGAAGTCCGTCTAGCACATTAAACTTTTAAACCAGATACCCAACCCCCTAAACTTTACAATAATGTTTATATTACCTCTCTAAAGTGGTTTTAGATGATGGTTTTACACATTTGCTAGCTTAAATGAATGTTTTTAAATAACTAATATAACATATTTATGTATCGTCAATCCTCGGTTTAAGTTTATATTTTGGCAAGTTTTGGCGCTTCCCTAATGATGTCACCCTCAAAGAGATCCTCCTCCTAGGTCACAAATATACATGGTCAAATGAGCGTTATTCACCAACCTTGGTGCAGTTGGATCGTGCCTTTTGTTGCACAAAATGGGACGAGATCTCAATTCTCTCTTGCAAAGTACAGCCCCAGTTGTTTTTATCACTGCCCCTCATATCAAGGTTGACAGTGAAAACTCCAGGTAAAAGATGCTTCCATTTTGAGAGCTTTTGGCCAAACCTGAAGGGTTTCTTGATATGGTGTAGCAAAGTTGAGAGGCTCCCATGTCGACTTTTTGCCCGATTGAGCGCATGTTCCTCAAACTACAGAGGCTCAGTAAAGGCTTGCAAAAGTGGAGTCAACACAAAGTAAGTTGGTTATGTCAGGATCCAACTAAGTATGGCCAAGGAATTGCTTCATCGCCTTGAAATTGCTAGAGATTCTAGAGATCTTTCCCACAGTGAGGAATGGCTGAGGAAGAAACTCAAGCTGCACTGCCTCGGCCTTGAATCCCTTGAACAAACTATTGCTCGGCTGCACTCTCTAGTGCTTTATCTTCATGAAGGGGGCACCAACACTTCCTTCTTCCGTCAACAAGCTTGGTATAGAAAGAAAAAGAATTTCATCGCCAAACTTTAAGTTGGGGATCAGATTCTCACCTCACAAGATAAATAGGAAGCAGTTCTGAATTTCTATGAAAATCTCCTTGGTATGGCTGAACAGTGGGACTTCTCTCTTGATCTCTAAGCTCTGCATATTCAGCAACATGACCTTGCTTGTTTGAAGGAGCCTTTCTCTGATCAGGAAGTGTGAGCTACAGTCAAAATTTTGCCTTTGGATAAGACCCCCAGACCGGATGGGTTCACAGGTTGTTTCTACAATATTTTTGGGAAATTATCAAGGACGATATGATGCTTGCCCTCTCTGCAATTCAGCAGGGTCATGTGTTCAAATTTAAGTTGCTCAACACAGCTTTCCTCACCTTGTTGCCAAAGAAAGTTGATGCCATTTAAGTGAAGGATTATCAGCCTATTAGTCTTATACACAGTTTAACTAAGCTGGTCACAAAGCTTATGGCAAATCACCTAGCACCTTTGCCACCTAGGATGATTTCGGTAAACCAAAGTGCCTTTGTTAAGGGAAGGAGTATGCAAGATAATTTTTTGTTGGTCCAACAAATGGCAAGATGTCTGCATAGGAAGAAAGAACCTCATATCCTACTCAAGATAGATATATCTAAGGCCTTTGATTCAGTGAGTTCGGCTTTCTTGATTGAAGTTTTACAATTCTTGGGG
This sequence comes from Oryza coarctata, assembly GCA_030770085.1. Lineage (NCBI taxonomy): Eukaryota > Viridiplantae > Streptophyta > Magnoliopsida > Poales > Poaceae > Oryza > Oryza coarctata. Next base: position 8,938,511 of record CM061472.1, read on the forward strand.
TTTGGAAGAAGGTGGTGTAAGTTGCTTTTGCATGATGCTCTCCACTTCTTCCACAAGGGTGTTGGTCAATGAAGCGGCGGGACACACAATATATCATCAAAGAGCCTCTGACAAGGGGACCCTTTGTCCACCCATGCTATTTATTTTGGTCATGGGCATGCTTAATTCCCTTGTGGTTCAAGCCACATGGGAAAATCTCCTACAGTGGCTCGCTGTTCAGGTGGCCAATCACCAGATTTCTCTCTATGCCGACAATGTTGTGATGTTTCTTAGTCCTACAAGAGAAATTTTTCCCTTGTCAAGCAAATTCTGGATTTTTTTGGTAATATTTTGGGATGTCACTCCAATTCGTATTGATGATGACTTGGGGATTATTGCGGATGAGCTATCGTGTGGGATAAAGGATTTTCCTTATTCTTATCTCGGTTCCCTCTCTCAATGATTTTCTCCCTTTGGTGGACAAGGTCGCTGATGGTCTACCAAGTTGGAATGCCTCTCTTATGAACCAGCATGGTCGTCTCATTATAGTCCAAGTGGTTTTAACCGCTATCCCTGTCTATTCAATGATGGTTGTGGATCTTCCCAAATGGGTAATCAAAGCCATTGACAAAAGGAGAGGAGGTTTTCTTTGGATGGGACATGAGAATGCTAACAGTGGTAATTGTCTCGTTTCTTAGGAGTGAGTTTGTCCACTTCAATATGGTGGCCTTGGTATACATAACCTAGAAAAGCTAGGATGGCCTCTACATATCCGATGGCTTTAGTTAAAAAAATGACACCTCTTGACCTTGGGCGGGATTGCCTATTCAAGTGCCATGCAATGTGCACTCATTGTTTAGTGTTGCAGTGGAATCTATAATTGGTGATAGGGAGATCACTCAATTCTGAACAGATCTGTGGGTGCAAGAAAGAACAATTGTTGAGTTGGCTCCTAACCTAATTAATTTGATTCCTCCGAGAGTTAGGAAACAACTCACTGTAGCACAAGCCTTGGTTGATAGGAGATGGGTGTCAGATATCCATGGAGGACTCTCTACACAGGTCCTTTGTGAATACGTACATATTTGGGACTTGGTTAATAACTAGCCCATGCAACCTAGTGTGCCCGATCAGCATAAATGGAAGTTTACAAAGTCAGCCTCCTAAACTAGTAAGTCGGTGTATGAGGCTTACTTTGTAGGGTCCATCAAGTTTTCGCCTTGGAAACGTATTCAAAAGAATTGGACCCCCTTAGGTTGCAAGTTCTTCATTTGGCTAGCAGTTAACAATCAGTGTTGAACAGCAGATTGCCTCACCAAACATGGTTTGCCACACCAATGCATGCCCATTCTATGATCAAGATGGTGAAACAATTCAGCATATCTTAGTTTCTTGTGTCTTCTCTTGGCAAATTTGGATGCAAATCTTCTTGAAGTTAGGAATGATCTCAGCTGCGCCTCAATCTTCGGCAAGCCGCCTAGCGAGCTGATGGCACAAAGTTATTAAGAGAACTCCTAAAGAGTGGTGGAAGGGGTTGAACTCCTTAATAATCCTATGGCTTGGGAGATTTGGAAGGACTGCTATGACTGTGTTTTTAATGACGTTAACCCTAGCATCATGTTGGTTTTACAGACTATAGCAAATGAAAGTACCTTGTGGTGTATAGCTAGAGCCCAAGCTTTGCATGAGCTCCTTGTGAGGTTGATGACCCCCAAGTGTTTAGTTGGGGTTTTGGTGGTGCATCCTTGTGTGATGTGTTTTTGGAAGGGTCCTTTCGGCCTATCCTATGTATTTATTCTTCTTCTAAATAAAATGAAGCGTAGTCTTCCTATATTTTCGAGAAAAAAATATACTCTAGGGTGATGTCTAAGTAATATTATGTTTGTATTCATTTGTAAGTGAGAGTTTGAACAAGGGGGTAAAAAGAAAGATTTGAATGAAGATTTTAACACATATGTCCAATACATATATCATGTAGTCAAACTCATCCAACATATATACAAATTAGAAAAAAAAACTCTGCAAAATTATCTTAGGTGGTTATATAAATGTAATTATAAAGTTCAGGGTGCTAGATGGGCTTTCCATCAAAGTTTATGGGGTATTTGGACTTTTTTTCATACAGAAAATAATGGTAATAACAGGTCAGTGATAATTTTCTTTAATTACGATTTCATTGCAAGTATGGGCAATATGATAGTATAACAAATAAGCATAAAGGAAGTTCAGCATTAAAAAAACACTAGAACATGTGTAATTGTGGCTAACAAAAATTTCTTCACCATATTTCAGCTGAACAGCACAGAGAAATTAACATGTTTTATATGTATTCAAGCTCAACCCAGAAGTAACAAAGGAAGAACAAAGTCATATAGCATTCTTGAAGTACAGAAAATAAAAATTAAACTTACTTGTTCCACATTATGTCTGTCTTCTGCCTTTTTGTCGTGATCTTTTGCGGAAGCTGACATTAATTCCTCCATACTCTGCATGAAATACCACGATTCTGTTAGGTGTGCAAATGAAAAGGTACATTAAATGAAATTATGCACCCTATGACCTAACTATAAAGCCTTTTGATGCATATATGACGATGAGGGTCAACACAAAATACATAATCTCGACAATAATGATTGATTACTACCTTCTTAATGTCTTATCCACAGCTACCTGCAAAAGAAATTGAAGATATAGTTAAAATGGCTTCAAACAAGCAAAAGAAATTGAAGATATAGTTAAAATGGCTTCAAACAAGCAAATGAAATATCGTGAGATGGCCTCATGTGGCATACATATGTTTACCTAGAACCTCACGGATCGCTTCCATAGTGAGCTTAAATCCTTCTCCAAGCATTGAAAATAGAAAAACCTCAATATCTCTATTAGTCAAAGTATCTCTCTTTGGTGTAGAGTCAGATTTATCAGTTTTCACATTCAAATCATCTTGCATGTACCCTGGTAGCTCAACCATTGGAGGTTTTTCTTTTTCTGATGTTCTACTCACAGATCTCATACTGCCAGATCCCTTCCCTAACATGCTGGGTACTGTGCCGAATGAAGCACTAGACTTCTGCAATTTTTCTCGTGATCTTGCTTGGCCTGAATTCTCTTTACAGTTTTCTTCAACTGCCTTCGCAGTGTGGGGAAGAATAGTCCCAACACTTAAGTCAAATTCATTGCTCTTAGGCACCGAAAGTTCAAGTTCGGCCAATAGATCACCAGCTCTATTGGCATCACCATTTGCTCTGCAATATGCAGTAGCTATGTCTTGAAGGGAAAAGGCACAACTGAAAATATCAAGCAATGCATTAAGTGCCCTTGTCTCCTCGTCATTGGATGAAGTTTATGAATTGGGAAGATTCATGGTGAGAGCAATTTCCAAAGAATCTCAAATAGTACTGTTGAGCCTGCCCAAAAAATGAACAACAGGTGATCAGGTCTTCATCAAATAACCAGAGGGTTAACAAAAAGAAAATACTAATTCCTGCAGTTATGCTGTGAATACCAAATACAAGAAACTGCTAAGGATATTGAACACAAAAGATGAAATTTCAACAAAAGAAAAGAAACGGTACAGCATGGTGCAATTTCAATTTCAAATATACCATTATCACGGTAGAAGTGAAGTATACAGACAGTGAGACTGAGACCTCGTTTACTGTAAGGGGGGTTGGGCCTACATATAAAAGTCTAATGGTCTAATAGCCCCCATAGTCGTCGCGGAAGGAGCACGGACGTAAAGACTGAACAAAAACTAATGAATAAAGGGATGGGCAGGCATTTGGTCATGATGTCGGCGAACTGATGCATCGACAGTACATGAAGCACCCGAACGAGTCCTAAAGCGACCTTGTTACAGACGAAATGAATGTCGATCTCGATCTGCTTTGTGCGACAATGACGAATCGGGTTGGCGGTCATGCAGACGGCACTCACATTGTCGCAGTAGACAACTGTCGTAGAGGCGATGGGTGTATGGAGTTCCTGGAGAAGCTAGTGAATCCAACAGTACTCGACGACGGCATGAGCAACGGCGCTGTACTTGGCTTCTGTGCTCGACCAGGACATCGTGGTTTGGCGCTTAGAGGACCAAGAGACCAAGGTGTCATCGAGGAAGACGCAGTAACAGGATGTGGAGTGTCGGGAGTCGGAACAACCCATCCAGTCCATGTCAGAATACGCGGTGAGAATCGATGGGGCTGGAGCTGATGTGGAGGCCAGTGGTCAGGGAGCCCTTCACATAGCGAAGAATACGCTTGAGCAATACGAGATGAGGTTCGCGGGGAGCATGCATGAAGAGACACACTTGCTGGAACGTATAGGTGAGATCAGGCTGTGTGAGCGTCAAATACTGTAGAGCACCAGTAAGGCTCCAGTACTGGGAGGGGTCAGTGACGAGAGAGTCATCGGTGGCGGAGAGCTTAGCACAAGTGTCGACCGGAGTTGCGGTAGAGTGACACTCGGTCATGTCCACATGCTGGAGAAGATCCATGACATACTGGCGCTGGGAAAGAAATAATCCATGGGGAGAGCATATGATGGAAATGTCAAGGAAGTGGTGCAGAGGACCAAGATCAGTCATGACAAACTCCGAGTGAAGTTGTGCTATGATGTGCTGTAAGGTGATGGGCGAGGATATTGTAAGAATGATGTCGTCGACATATAGAAGTAGGTAGGCGGTGGCATCCCCAGTGTGAAGTACGAAAAGAGATGTATCGAAAATAGAGGCCACAAAACCGAGTTACCGAAGGTAGGCAGCAAAACGCTGATACCAAGCCTGAGGGGCCTGTTTGAGACCATAGAGAGAGCGCTGGAGAAGACAGACGGCGTCGGGACGAGCTGGGTCGACGAAGCCTGGGGGCTGCTAGCAATAGACGATCTCCGCTAGATGACCATGAAAAAAAGTGTTCTTCATGTCAAACTGGTGGATCGGCCAAGAGCGCGAGGCAGCGAGGGTAAGAATGACCAAAATAGTGGTGGGCTTGACGACGGGATTGAAAGTCTCGTCGTAGTCTATGCTAGGGCGTTGGAAGAAGCCTTGAACTACCAAATGCGTCTTGTGACGAGCAAGAGATCCATCGGAGTTAAATTTATGTTTAAATATCCACTTGCCAGCCACAATGTTGATACCGAGAGAACGAGGTACGAGGCACTAGGCCTCTTTGTACATGAGTGTCTTGCACTCGTCAGCCATGGCCACGCACCACTGAGGGTCGGCCAGAGCAAAACGGTGATTTGCCAGGATGGGCGAGATGACACAGTGGACTGCGAAGAACTCGTAGCGCTGAGGTAGACAAAGGGACCCAATCTGAGAACGGGTGATCATGTGAGAGGCGGTCGGGACAAGGGCAGCCGCGCGATCCGATGGTAACATTGGCCGTGTGGCGATGTGGGCAGGAGCAGAGGTGATAGCGGGGTGAGGCCGGTGTCTGTAGGTCCGGAGGAAGGGCTGGACTAGGTCAGCCAGGGCGACCACTAGCACTATGATGGTGGAAGAAGGTGGGGAAGCCGATGGAGGTACGATCGGCACGGCAGGGGCACGTAGAAGGATAGTGGAGTCGTTCAGTGGATCCTCGAAGTTGTGGTGGTTGGTAAGAGACGGGTAGGTACAGTGCTATTGAGGAGGAAGTCGAGGTCACCAGACAAAGGTCTAGGGTTGATTAACCCAAAAGGAAAGCAAAACTCGTCAAAAACAACATATCGGGAGATGATGATGCGGCGAGTGGAGAGATCAAGGCAACGGTATCCCTTATGGGAGGAGGGATAGCTAAGGAAGATGCAGGCGGTGGAGCGTGGGGCGAGTTTGTGAAGGGTAGTGGCTGTCAAATTGGGGTAGCAAAGACACCCGAAAACATGTAATTGAGAGTAGTCGGGAGTCTTGTGATATAGAAGAGTGTAGGAAATGTTGTGACGAATTTAGGAGCAAGGGCGCTAATTCAGTAGATAGGTCGCTATGGTGAGTGCTTCAGCCTAGTAGGGTGTAGGTAGGTGGGCGTGGAGAAGCATGATGCAACTAATGTTGTTGAGTGTACGAAGGAGGCATTCGGCCTTACTATTTTAGGGGGAGGTGTAAGGACAGGAGAGGCGAAGGTGAATGCCGCGGGAGATAAGGACGGTTTGGATGGCACAGTTGACAAACTCTATCCTATTGTCAGCCTGTATGGCTTTTATAGTGAGGTTAAATTGAGTCGAAATGTAGTTGGAAAAGTTGATTAAGTGGGTAGTGACCTTGGACCTGCGAGAGAGAGGGAAAATCCAGCAGAAATGTGTGTAATCATCAAGTAAAACAAGATAATATTGGTAGCCCGAAACACTTTTAACTAAAGAAGTCCACACATCACAGTGAATAAGGTCAAAAGGTCGAGAGGTACAAGAGATAGAGGAGGAGAATGGCAGCCGCACATGTTTGCCAAGTTGACAGGAGTGGCATATAGTGGGGTTGTTGCTAGTGCACTGGATGGAGGCGCTACGACGAAGAGTGGCGACGGCGTCAGGACTGAGGTGGCCAAGGCGGAGATGCCAAAGGTTGGTGGAGATGGTGAGACTGATGTGAAGAGTGAATGGCATAGCAATAATGGTGTAGAGGTTGCCACCACTATTGCATCGAAACATCTTGCATTGGATCGGGATATCCTTCATAGAGAAACCAGATGCGTCAAATTCAATAAAGCAATTGTTATCTCTGGTGAATTGACAGACAGAGAGGAGATTGTGTACGAGAGAGGAAACAATTAAGACATTGTGGAGTAGGAAGTTAGATGTGGGTGTAGGCAGGATAGCGTCACCACGGCATATGATTAGGAGAGATTGCCTATTATCGATAGTGATGAAAGGGGAGGAGGAAGGATGGCGGGAAAGAAGTATACCGTCCAATGAGGCCATGTGTGATGATGCACCAGAGTTCAGCACCCAGTGGTGCTGGGGCTGGAGCGTCATTTGGTTGAGGGCAACGAGAGTGCGAGAGGCAGGAGCGGTTGCACCGGGACAGACGCCAGGTGTGCCTGGGGGTGAGCGCTAAGAACCCCGGGCTGCCAACCGATGTAGCTACGCGGCTAGGGTTGAGGCGCCCAGGGATTGTAGCAGAGCCACAGACCCATAGGGCCAGCTGGCAGGGTAGGGGCAGTAATAGGGCACGGCTACATAGGACCGCTCCAGCTCTTGCCCTTGCCCTTTCCTTTGCCTTTGCCACTGCCGCCAGCTCGGGCTCTATTGTCGTGGCTGAAGCCATGGCCGCTGAGGCCGCGAGAGGAGGCAGCAGCGCACGTGGGACGGTAACCGCTGGGGTTGTTGCAGCTAGGACCGACTGCTGCGATGAGAGTGGTGTAGGCGATAGTCTTCTCATCGTTAACCAGACGAAGTTTCTTGAGAACCAGCATGTCGTGAGCCCGGGCGGACGTGAAAAGAGTGGTAGAGTTGGCGATGTCATCGGCGGTGTTTAAGAAGCGAGGGTTGAGTCCACGCAAGAAGGCGAGGACGAGATGGGAGTCAACCACAGGGTGGCCAGCATCACGAAGGACGGTGGCCTTGACCTTTAGGCGTTGGCAGTACGAGGAGACAGAAAAGTCCCCTTGTACCATGGAATGGAACTTGTATAGGAGGAAGATGGCGTAAGGTTGCTTGTTGGCTTAGATAGCCACCCATAGATCACGGGCGGTAGAATCGGTGTCTTCCATGGCAAGGTCGAGAACGGAGTCATCGATAGAGCTGAGCAGCCAACTACGGACGTAGCACTCGGCGATGTCCCACTGGGGGTCATCGGGGCGAGAGGGACAGAACCATCGATGTGGGAGCGAAGACCAAACTTGCCACATAAGTATTTGAAGAATAAGACTCACTTGGAATAGCTGGCATTTAGGTCGAGTAAAATCAAAACGTGGGATTTCACGTTGACGGCGATGTATGGTGGAGAGAACATCGGAGTAGTCGAGGCAGTGTCGAGAGAGCCGATGGTTGGAAGAGAATTGGACCTGGCAACAGAGAGAGTGTCGGAACCAAGGGTCAACTCGGTAGTCATGGTGAGGTTGGACGCGACGTGAGGGAATCACGTGTAGATGAGCTGGAGTGCGTGAGAAGCCAATGGGAAAGAAGCCGATTAGAACGGGTAGAAGCCAATGGGAATGGGTGAGAGAGAGAAGTGGGTGAGAGGGAGAAGCCAATGAGAAGGGGTGAGAAGCCAATGAAAGTGATGCGGTCGCGAGAAGAAAGGTGCGTGTCCGAGAGATAGAATGTTGCGTCGGTGGACACGCGTACGCATCAGATTGATGGGCAAGCCAATGGAGGCGAGCGCGAGGCCGATGAGTGCAGGGCGAAGTCGATAGACGCGTGTGTGGAGCTGATGGACGCAACGAGGGAAGTCACGGGCGCGAGAAGGAAAAGTTCGTGTCCGGGAAGTAGAGTTTCACGTCCACGGACACGTGTACACGGCTGAGAGGCGCGGACCCAAAAACGAGAGAAGCCGCGAGCGCGAAGGAAGAAAAGTTCATGTCTAGAAGACAAAGTTTCACGTCCGTGGACACGTGGACGCGTCGGAGTGGCGTGGACCCGAAAGCGAGAAAGGCCGCGGACGCAAGGGGAGAAAGTTCGCGTCCGGAAGGCAGGTTTCATGTCCGCGGACAGGTGAACGTGTCGAAATGGTAGGAACCTGAAGGGTGTTCTAGCCGATGAAGAGTGCGAGCGCGGAGGGGCACCGACGCAACTTCGGAAAGATGATGGTGTGAGAATGCTAGAGAAGGTGGAGGTGGATGGGACCAGGAGGCGGATAAAGATTGTCTTCTCATCACGCGATGAAGGTGGCGAGTAAGGTTAAGCCTACGGTTAAGGAAACGACAGGGGGTGAGCTCACAACAAGGATTAGATTGTCTGCGGAAGAGATGATGGGGATGAAAGACCGAGGCGCACAAGCAAAAGAAACACCAGAGAAAGAAGTGGAAGTGAAGCGTGTGGTAGAGGGGGGACTCGAAGGAGAAAGAGACGTCTACGACGGAGAAAAGACATCAGCTCGTCGATGAGAAGGTTGTCAGCGCGCGGAGATGTCTGAATCTCGTTCTATTAGAAGTGAAGTACACAGATAGTGAGACTGAGATCCGTTAACTATATCGGACCTATATATAGGTCACCAGTACTTCATGCTAAGATCGAAACAGACAAGACATCAACCTCAAGAAATACGTACGAGAACACTCCGGCAAACAAAGGATGTAAGAGAACACAATTGAGGTTCCCATAAAGAATCAGCAGGGGACCCTCAAATGTCTTATTCACGCTTACGTAATAATGAATTCGCACAAAATATTTGCGATATATTCTTTCAAGAATCGACACAACCTGAAGTCAGGAACACACGCCAATGCAGCTGCCATCCCACCCTACTCAAGACAAGCACCTCACCTCCACGACCGAACAGAAGACAACCGCGTCAAACACAATCGCCTCCGTACCAGCCGAACTAGTAGCTTCCAAACAACACTGAGGCATCAAATTGTAGAAGCAAAAAAGCATTTGAACCACACGTGCCAAATCGAAGCACAAACAACTGCATAAACACAAATCAGCTTTGTCTCTAGAGGAAAAACTCTGCAGGAATCTCCTAGCAACTGCATTAACTCATCCGTCGTAGAGAACCCCGCATAAACCCCCAAAATGGCGAACCGAATCGCTGGGGTGGAAATTACAATACCAACAGAAGATCGTACAGAGAGCAGAATACATGATCGCACGCGCCGAAGCAAAAAATCTCACTGAACCACCCACCCGTCGCCCTGTCGGACCCCCACAACGCAACTACGCAAGCCAGCCCAAAGCACCCACCAGAACAGCTGAGGCGCGGCGCGACGAAGCAGAAGCTCGCTAGGGTTCTCGACCGACCGTTCTAGAAGGTTCTAGAAGAAGAAAGAGAGGGGGCTCACTATTCGTGGAGACGACGCTGCACGGCCTCGCTGCCGCTGTCCTCACCGGCGTCGCTCGGTCTAACAGGCTATTGGCTTGCTGTTGCTTCCCCTGGAAACTGGGTTTAATAAATTGAGAGACGGTGGGACCCACCTAGAGGTCTAATATGACATGCGTGGTGGTCCGAGCCTACGGATGAGTTAGTTTGAACACATTGGAGAAAACTCCTCATTTTTCTTATGAATATTTTTCAAACAGTTAATGGTGTGTTTTTTAAAAAAACTATAGAAAAATTATTTTAAAAATATATTAATTTATTTTTAAGTTTAAAATAATTAATGTTTAATTAATAATATATTAATAATTTATCTTGTTTTTCGTATTTCTCTTTTCTCTACCTCTTAAACACACCCGAGAGAAGTTTTATAGTTTAACAGTTTTACTTTTACTGTTGTGTTCTATAGCTTTATTATACCACATAAAATTCAATTCAATGGTACTATAATATATTAAATATATCATGGTACTTTTATAATACCTTTTATGTTTATGATATATGACGATGATCCCATAAAGTATCATCAATAGTAGTACCATAATACATAAATACATTATATTATCTAAAGATATCATGATATTTTATACCGATATGATACCTAATACCTGAAGTATCATGATATACCTGAATATACTTGATACATCTAAAATACCTGATGCCTAAAGGTGCAATGGTACCTAGTACCTTCATATATAAGACTTGAAGGTACCATCTGATACCTATTAATACCTGATATATCTATGATATGATATATTTAAGGTAGCATAATACTCGATATATCTATGACACATGATACCTGAGTATTTAAAGTTGATAACTAATATCTATATAATGTCTAAAGGTATTTTCCGGTATTATTTTATTTTATGAAGCTATTATGAAGTACCGCTATTTTTAAAAAATAATATATATTAAAAGGTATATTATGAGTATCACGTATATCATTGATAATTTATATGGTTTCAAAGTAGAGTATATTTGAAAACAGAGAGAGAGGACAGGGAGCAAATTTTGTAAATAATACAAACAAAAAATTATTAAAAAATTAAAAAATGCAGGCTAGTCCAACCAAACACAGGGACTATAAACAAAGAGTGGCTTTATTAGGATGGCCTACTTCATCCATGTGGCCATATGCCCCATAAATGCACTTCGATTAGGATGGCCTAAGCAGGTCAGCGGTGCTGAGCAGGTGCGTGTATTAGCGTATGTGGACGGGTGAGCAAGCGGGGCCGTGCGGAAGGATTGATTGGCCAGGCAAGCAGCACACGCTGTGAAAGGAAATCTCGCAGCCCACGTAATCGCACGTCATGTTTCGGTCATTACCTCATCTCGTCCTGAGAACGGTGTAACGTTACGTAGTTTTCCTCCTTTTTAAATGGTTTACGTTGGTAGATATCTTAGACTCTGTTCATTTTGTATTGTTTCTAACCTTCTCATTTTTCAGGCACATGTTTTCTAAACAGTTAAACGCTTGTTTATAATTTTTTTTAGAAAATCTATTTTAAAAAATTATATTAATTTATTTTTTAAGTTTATTTTAGTTAATAATTAATTAATTATATGCTAATCAGAAGTCTTATTTTATATGTGTGCTGGTTTATAATTGAACCAACAATACCGAATGTGGCCTTGGATCCAATGAGGTTTGTTTGGTATGGCTTCAACTCACGAATTCTTATGTAAAATAAATAGAGTTTGTTATCTAAAGTAGAAGTTACATTAAAGAAAAAAATGACTCATTGAGAGAATGAGGCCTAAATTCAACCATACAAGATTGATTGAGAAAAACCAAGATAAAACCACTAAAAAAAAAACTACGTAGCAACTCTAAACCACAACCATAGAACTGAAAGCTCAAAGCATAATAAGGTTTTTTTTTACAAAATACGCATAAGAGTTATGTATCATTGCATTAAACAGGAGGAGAGGGTAAAAGCCCTTACACATAATAAGAATTTTTTTTTACAAAATTCGTATCATTGCATTAAACAAGAGGAGAAGGAGGAGGAGGGTAAAAGCCCCTTACAAACACACACCCACACACACAAGAACATGTAATCGTTCTTGAAACAAATAAAACACGACCACTACCTCACCTAACCATCTTCTCGTGCTAAGGGCAGCGAGGTAAGAAATGTCTCGAGCCCTGGCCATGCTCCCAACAATCCAATTCCTTGTTAACGAACGACAAAGCTCCAACAAGGTTAGGAGAAGCACCTTCGAACATGTATTAATTACGATACTTACAAATCGATCAAGCTCCTAGGATAATGAGAGTTAAGGGCCATCGGTGTGCTCACGATCTTCTCTATGGTGTTTCTCCGAGGTGGACGATGAAGCTAGCACCTTGTTCTGGATGGATAAATGGCTTCATGGACAGCTCATTGCCGATCTTGCAACCCGATTGTTTGCCTTGGTGCCCAAAAGAAGAGCCAACAAGCGAACCGTTTTGGATTCTCTCACTGATCATAATTGGGTCTGTGACATTCAGGGGGCTCTGATTGTGGGCGTCATTATGGAGTACCTTGAATTATGGGACGCTATTTCAAATGTGATTCTGCAACCGGGTGTGGAGGATTCTCATATTTGGCGCCTCTCAACCTCCGAACAATATTCAGCAACATAGTGCTTACAAAGGCCTTTTTTTGGAGCCGAAATTTTTATGTCATGGGAACAATTTGGAAGACATGGGCTCTAGGCAAATGCCGTTTCTTCATGTGCTTGGTCTCTCACATAATAGGTGCAGGACCGGTGCTGATATTTTGTAGGCATAGGGCGAAATAAAAAGAGGCCTTAAAGCGTATTATATATAGAATCTTTTTTTGTTGTGGTTGTATATGTAACGTATATTTTAATAGAAATAAAACGGGTCATAGGACTACTTATATACACGTACATATGTATCCCTACGCATGCTAGATGAAGATTATAAAGCTCTAAAATCACATATTTAATAGGTGACTATGTGGGAAAGGCTAGGTAAAAGATGTCTTGCGAACGTGAAGGATTGGACTGTGTTAGACAGGATGAGTGACCTTGACATTATTGCGCACTAGGCATAGTAAGCTTATACTTGTTATATTATAGAAAAAATATTCATGAGTCATCAAAGGCAATTTAATCACCGATCAATAATTTCATGACTGAGAAAATTGTAACTTACTATTACCTCAAACGATGATGGCATAGATGGCATCTGCCTCTCAATACAAAAAGGAAAACGTATTCCTAATAAAAAATTGCACTTGTTTATTTTAAGTCATAACTCTAAATTAACTGAAGTGATGGGAAAAAAAAGCTAGCGTTAGTTACCATTACAAGAACACAGCCGGCCATTACTTACTTGTTTATATCATTTTTGCGAACACGTTCTTACACCAGTGCATATATGTGCTTTTACCTTTGTTTGTGTATTAGCACCATGTATAATGTATCTGAGCGTACGTGCGTAGCTGGTCGGAGGCCCTCGTCACGCTGGGGGCGCTCGCCCTGCCCAGGGCCGGCGCTGAATAGGCGTTGGACAGCTGACCGTCTTGCACGTCGAGGTCTACCACGCCCTGCTCAATGCCCTCACTGTGATCAGGCCGGGGAGACAATCAACCATCCACTCATCTCGTGTATCTTTGCGCGGCAATTCTGGTTTAAGCTGCTGGAAAAGGTAGGGCTGAATGAAGCCTCTTTTCATGTTACCACTGTACTATATATATATATATATCCGATCCTCCTATATAAAATTAAGGTCTTAGTCTTATTATACACCATATTTCTATATAGTATCAGAGCAGATCTAGACATCTCCGACGCGTTAACATTCTCTTACCGGCGAGCTGACGCTTCCTTTTCGTCGCAGACCTTCTTCCCGGTATTCCTCCTCTGCTTTCTCGTCTCCTCTCTCCTCCCCGTCTCCTCTACAGGCGGCTTTCTCCTCCTCCACGCCCTCTCCCCTCCCTTTTCCACCACATGACAAGGCGACAGCCTTCATCCGCCTTCTCGTCTCGTTTCAGACCCACCTTCGCTCTTACCTTGCCTTGGTGCACCTTCCCTCCTCCGACGCTAGCGTAACTCTACATTTGTCATCTCCATCAGCTGGACCCGTCTACCCTCTATCGGCTGGACTCATCTGCCCTCCATCGGTTGGAACTCTCTCGGTTCCCGCTTTTCCAACACGCTCACCTGCTCCCGGACACGAAACTTCTTCACTCGCGTCCAAGCCACTCCAACGTGTCCACGTGTCCACAAACACGAATTTCTACCTCCCGAACGCAAACCTCCTTTCTTCGCGTCCACGCCTTCTCCGAGTTTTCGCATCTGCTCCACTCCTTTGCGTCCACGAGTCCATGGATGTGAAACTTCTCTTCACGGACGCGAACCTTCTCACGTCCGTAACCGACCTACTCTCTCCCACCCATGACCTACCTACTCCGCCACCCACTTCTCCCTCAACTACTCCGCTGCCTACTCTCATTGGCCAACCACTCTCCTCATCACCCACCTACTCCTATCGGCCAACCACTCTTCTCATTAGCTTACTCCCATTGGCCACCTATTCCTCATCGGCTCTTATCCTCATCAGCTAATTGCATCTGTTACCCTCTCGTCATGACCACTGAGTCAGCTCTTAGCTTCGGTACTCTTCCAGTCGCCGAATCTGTTCCGGCCATCGGCGCACCTGACCACACCTCGGGCACCACTTCGCCGATCTTCTCACCACCTTACGCCGCTGTCAACGTGAAATCTCACGTTCCAATCTCCCTCGACCTCAATGCCAACTACTCCAAGTGGGTATTTTTCTTTAAATCCATCTATGGAAAGTTCGGCCTCCGTTCCCACATCGATGGCTCCGCTCCACCTCGACCCGATGATCCCCAGTGGGACATCACCAAGTGCTACAAGCGCAGCTGGCTTCTTGACTAGGTCGATGACTCTATCCTCGACCTTGCAATGGAGGACACCGACCCCACCGCTCGGGATCTCTAGATGGCCATCGAGCGGATCTTCCTCGCCAACAAACAGTCACGTGCTATCTTCCTACTAAATGAATTCCACTCCATGATACAAGGAGACTCATCTGTCTCCTCGTACTGCCAGCGCCTCACGGTAAAGGCTACCGCCATCCACGATGTCGATCACCCTGTGGCCGACTCACAACTCATCCTCGCCCTCCTGCGAGGACTTAACCCACGCTTTTCCAACACCTCTAACGACATCGCCAACTCCACACCCCTTCTGTTGTTCGCCCGGTCCTACGACATGCTAGTTCTTAAAGAAGTACGCCTGGCCAACGACAAGAAGACTGTGGCCTATACCGCTCTCCTTGCCGCAATCGATCATGGTTGCTCTAACCCTATCGGCTAATGACCACCATGCGCTGCTGCTACCCCTCATGGCTCTGGTAGCCATGACCTTAACCATGGCCACAAAACCCGTACCGGTGGCAACGACAAAAGCAAGGGCAAAGGCAAGGACAAGAACTGGAGCAGTCCGATACAACCGCGCCTTGCTCTAGTCCCTGCCCTATCTGCCAGTCCCATGGGTTCGTGGCTATACTACAACCCTTGGGCACCCTAGCCCCAACTACGTAGTCCCATCGGCTAGCAACCAGGGGTTCTCGGCGCCCATCCTCAGGCCCACCTGGTATCGGCTCCTACCCTACCGCCTCAGCCGATCCTCCCGCCACCACCCACCTAGTCAGTTCCCTCGTGGAATCAGGCTAGCCTCATCGCCGCCCTCAATTAGATGACACTCCAACCTCAGCACCCTTGGGTGATAGACTCTGGTGCGTCATCCCATATGGTGTCATCGGCCGGTATACTTCTTTCTCACCAACCCTCGTCCTCCCCTTTCGTCACCATTGGCAATGGCTACTCTCTCTCTATCCAATGTCATGGTGACTCATTTCTATATACACCCACAACTTATCTTCCACTTCGCAATGTCCTCATTGTCCCCTCTCTCATCCATAATCTAGTATCTATTCGCCAATTCACAAGAGATAATAATTGCTCAATTGAATTTGATGCATCTAGTTTCTCTCTGAAGGATATCCTGACCCGGCATCAGATACTTTGATGCAATAGTGGCAGCAACCTCTACACCATCCCCACTGTGCTATCCACTTCACACGCCAGCATCGCCTTCTCCACCAACCTCTGGCATCTTCGCCTTGGTCATCCCAGCCCCGACACTGTCACTAATCTACGTCGCAGCGCCTCCATCACGTGTAACCACAACAGCTCTACTGTTTGTCACTCTTGTCAACTTGGCAAACACGTGTGACTGTCTTTCTCAAACTCTATGTCTTGTACCTCGCGACCTTTTGAGTTAATACACTGTGATATGTGAACTTCCCCAGTTAAGAGTGTTTCTGGTAATCAGTACTATCTTGCAATACTTTATGACTATACACACTATTGTTGGACCTTTCCACTAACCAGCAAGTCCGAGGTCGCCTCCCACCTCATTAAATTTATCAACTATGTCTCCAACCAGTTCAACATCTCCATTAAAGTCATGCAGGCCGATAACAGTATAGAGTTTGTCAACTGTACCATCCAAAACTTCCTTACCTACCATGGCACCCATCTCCGCCTCTCCTATTCTTACTCCTCTCCCCAAAACGGCAAGGCCGAATGCCTTCTTCGCACACTAAACAACATGAGTCGCACTATGCTACTTCATGCCCACCTACCCGCAACCTACTGGGCTGAAGCACTAACCACCGTGACTTACCTCTTCAATCGGCGCCCTTGTTTCTCCGTTCGCCATAATGTCCCCTACACCCTTCTGTACCATAAGGCGCCCAACTACTCTAACCTACGCATCTTCGGGTGTCTTTGCTACCCCAATCTCATCGCCACTGCTCCTCACAAACTTGCACCCTGCTCCACCGCCTATATTTTCCTCGGATATCCCTTATCTCACAAGGGATACCGATGTCTCAATCTCTCTACCCGCCGGGTCATCGTCTCCCTCCATGTCGTCTTTGATGAGTCATGCTTCCCCTTCGGTTTACTTCATCCCGGATTCTCGTCTAGCGATCTCAACTTTCTGCTCACCAACACTGTACCCTTCCGGTCTCCTCAATCAATTTTACCTTCGGCCCCCTCATCGGCTGCCCCTAAGGACTTCTTGCTCAGCTATCCCACTCCTCTTCAGTCCGATGTTACTCACATTGGACCTCCATCGGCCCCACCATCCTCATCGGCTCTGACTGATACTGTCTCTCTCCTATCGGACACATCAACTCCATCGGCTCCTCAGCCTCCATCGACTCGTCCTCACTTATCAGCCCCTCCACCTCCATCAGCTCGCCCCTCCCTATCGGCTGCTCCACCTTCATCGGACCGCCCAAACCAATCGGCCCATACACATCCATCGACTCACCCACCCTCATCGGCTCAGGCCGACCTCGTTCAGCCCTTTTCCCGAACATACAGTCGCCAATCCTGAGTCGATGCCACCCTTTCCCAACCAGTCCCCACCCCACCTCTCATGCTCCCATCGGCTCCTGTCTCCTCCACCTCTCATATGATTACCCGATTACAAACCGGGTCCCTTCGCTCTACCAAGCGCTATAGGCTCTCAGCATTCCATTGTACTATCTCGTCCATCCCGACGACTCCTCGTTCAGCCCTGGCCGATCCTCAGTAGTGCGTGGCCATGGCCGATGAGTATAAGGCCCTTATGGACAATGAAACCTGGCGCCTCATCCCTCGTCCTCCCGGTGCCAACGTTGTAACCAGTAAGTGGATCTTTAAACACAAGTTCCACGCCGATGGATCACTTGCTCGTCACAAGACACGCTGGGTAGTTCGGGGTTTCTCCCAACATCCCGGTGTTGACTACGATCCGGGTCGTTCTCACTCTCGCTGCCTCGCACTCTTGGCCGATCCACCAGCTCGACGTGAAGAACGCCTTTCTTCACGGTCATCTGATGGAAATGGTCTACTGCCAGCAGCCTCCAGGCTTCGTCAATCTCTCGCCCCGACGACGTATGTCTCCTTCAATGCTCCCTCTACGGCCTCAAACAGGCTCCTCGGGCCTGGTACTGGCGCTTTGCTGCCTACCTTCGGTACATCGGCTTTGTGGCCTCCATCTCCGATACCTCCCTCTTTGTTCTTCACATCGGCAACACCACCGCCTATTTTCTCCTCTACATCGACGACATTGTTCTTACAGCGTCCTCGCCGTCCCTCCTATACCAGATCATGGCCCAACTCCACTCCGAGTTTGCCATGACCGATCTTGGTCCTCTCTAACACTTCCTTAGCATCTCTGTCACCCGCTCTTCTCACGGGCTCTTCCTTTCCTAGCGTCAATATGCCATCGATCTCCTCCAACATGTAGGCATGGCCAAATGTCACTCCATGACCACTCTCGTCGATACTCGTGCCAAGCTCTCCGCTACCGATGGCTCTCTCGTAGCTGATCCCTCCCAGTACCGGAGTCTTGCTGGTGCCCTCCAATATCTCACCCTAATACGGCCCAACCTCACCTACGCTGTCCAGCAAGTGTGCCTCTTTATGCATGCTCCGTGCGAACCTCACCTCACGCTGCTCAAGCGTATTCTTCGCTACGTGAAGGGCACACTCTCCATTGGCTTACACCTCAGCTCCAGCCCCATCGACTCTCTCACCACATACTCCGTCGTGGACTGGACGGGCTGCCTCGACTCTCGACGCTTTATGTTTGGCTACTGCGTCTTCCTCAGCGACACTCTAGTCTTCTGGTCCTTAAAGCGCCAAACTACAGTGTCTCGGTTTAGCACCGAAGCCGAGTATTGCGTCGTTGCCCACGCTGTCGCCGAGTGTTGCTGGCTTCGCTAGCTTCTCCAGGAGCTCCGTGCACCTATCCCCTCTGCGACCATCATCTACTACGACAACGTCAGTGCCGTCTACATGACCACCAACCCGGTCCATCATCGACGCACGAAGCATATATAGATAGACATTCACTTCGTACATGACAAGGACGCATTATAACAGGTTCGGGTGCTTCATGTATCATCGGCGCACTAGTTCATCGATATCATGACCAAAGACCTCCCCGTGCCTCTGTTCATCCGTTTTCGCTCCAATCTCTACGTCCGTTCCCCACCCGTTACGACTGCAGGAGTGTTAGACCACTAGACTGTATATATATAGACCTGACCCTCTTATATAGAGTTGGGGTCTTAGTCTCACTGTACACCACATTCCTATACAAGCCTTGCAGACCGAGAGACATCAACTCTACACCCTATTAGATGGGAGTGCCGACTCCACCTAGAGGTGTCACCGTTGCTCCTAATCTAACCGGCATCGGACCCGAACCAGCAGACGCCCAACACAAGATAGGAACTCCAAAGTATGAACATAAGGTGATTTAATAATCTAATCTTAATCTACAGCTTGAACAAAAAGTCTCACATTAGCACCTAATCTAATCCTAGATACAACTCCAAAATTTTTTGAGGTTAGCGCTACCTTACTCAAGGAGATTTGAAGTTGGACCCTTTTCTGCCGTCTCTTACAGAGTTACAGGATGTCTCTACGTACCCTTTTGGTCTTTTCTGCTAAATTGATGTTATGTTTTCCTGCTCTAGTACATTAACATGCATAGGCAGTTACCAGAAAAACCCAGCAGAATGCATGATCAAGGCCAGGGAAATTCCGTTGTACACCAACAGTTAATATCACACTGTATCGATGCCCAGTGCTGCTGCGCCGTTTGATGAGCCCTCCCCATCTTTGTCATCAAACTTGCTTACAGGAGCAGGAGCAGCATCAGCCTCGATTATCGCTTGCATACCTTCTGATTATGGCTTGCAGCTGAGCTCTCCTTATATTATCGCTTGACGGGAAACCACAATCATCCCAGTCAGATGGTCTCTCATTGTTATTTGTCATGATGAGCTTCCTTAAGCACAGCTTCTCGTCTTCAGTTAGCTCTAGTTTCTTCATTCGCTCCTTTATAACAAGGAGTGGTCCGAGCATCCAGTCAAACACTTTATCTTAAGGCCAGTTGAAGTTTGTCACTTCAACATCGTCAGCTACAACAACAGAAGAATAAAAGAGAGATGGTTTGAATCATTAAGATCAGATTACTTAGGAATGGAAGTATGAAACGCATTGAAACACAAATTTGAAAATATTATGTGTTGAATGCAGTCATACATATGAGCAAACCATGCGAATCATGTTTTTCAGATGGTATCAGACACTGAAGGATGCACCAGGCAGGCAATTTTATGCTTCAAAGAGGTCTTGATTATCGGATACTACAACAAAATAGTATACCACAACAAATAGTGTAGTTGAAAGCAAAATTAGAAACTTTGTTGAATTCTCTATTCTTAGAAAATTTTGGGTTGAATATATCTACTATATGTTATGTTCAAATCGTGTGTTTTTAGATGTAAATATTTTGTGCTGAAATTTGGTAATTTAGATAAATTTAAGGCTATATCCATAGTATGTCTTAGTTATTGTACTCATTCAAATGCTTATTATGTTCACTAACAAAATAATAGAAACTTATTAAATTACTTTTGATGAGACTAGCATAAGTATTTGTCCAAGTGTTATAGATGTAGGTGCATATATTAAAGAGAAAAATATTTTTGTTGATAAAGATGATGAGTATGATTAAGATGAAGCTTTGATTTCTTTCAGACCAATCAATTGAATTTGGTTTCAGTATCTACTATAACTTCACAAACAACTGAGTATGCTCAAGGTTTAACACATTTTGTGTATATAAAAGATCAAATTGAATATGAAGGTGATAAGGATGATGAAGATGAAGATTTGATTCCTTCAACACAATCAATTGAATTAGTTCACCTACCACAACTTCATAAATAACTGAGTATCCTCAAGGTTCAATATCTTCTATATAAATAGAATATCAAATTGAACAACATGAAGTTCTTGAAACAACCACTCCCTTGCACATTTATAGAAGACATCCACCTCAACAAATGATTAGTAATATTTATGAAAGGGTGACAGGTTCTAGCTTTAAGGATCCAAACTCTTATGCTCATTCAGCTTTTGTAGCATGTTTTGAATCCAAAGATATATCATATACATTAACTAATGAATCTTTAATCAATACCATGTATGAAGAGTTAGAAAATTTTAAACGAAAAACTAGTACCACCTCCTCCTAATCATTCTATAATTAAACTAAATAAGTCTTTAAAAATAGTCAAAGTAAGGATGATATAGGTATTAGAAACAAAGCTTAGATTGGTAGCTTAAGATTTCACATAATTAGAAGGCCTAAATTTTAATAAAAGCTTTGCTCCTGTTGCTAGATTTGAAGACATTAGAATTTTATTAGCCTTTGCTGCATCTAAAAGGTTTTAGACTTTATCAAATAGATGTAAAAAGTATTTTTCTAAATATTTTTATGAATGAGAAAGTTTTTGTTAAACAACCATCTGGTTTTAAAAATGCTAAATATCTAAATTATATTTTTAAACTATCTAAAGTGTTGTATGGTTTAAAACAAGCCCCGAAATTATAGTATGATAGGTTGAAAAACTTTTTTACTTTAAAAGGGCTTTACTACAGAAAAGATAGACAACGCTTTTTATTCTTAAGCAAGACAATGATCAATTATTTGTTTTGATTTATATGGATGATATCATCTTTAGTTGTTCTTCTCATGCTTTAATACCTTAGAAACTATGAGCAGTGAATATAAGATAAGTATAATAGATGAATTGATGTTTTTTTTAATTACAAATCAAACAAACCAAAAAAAAGGTATATTTGTGTATTAAAGTTTGTATAAGAATAACCTTCTACATTATTTTAGAATAGAGAATTGCAAACCCATTATGACATCCACGGGAGTACCATCTATAGTTAATCATAATAAAGATGATGAGCCTATTGACAAAAAGAGTATAGAAGTATGATTAGTTTACTTTTGTATCTTGTTGTTTTAAAACTGGATATATAATTTATAGTATGTTTATATGCATGATTTTAAGCTTTCTCACGTGTTTTACATCTTTAAGTAATTAAGTAAATCTTTAAGTATGTTTATGGCACTAAAGATTTTGACATATAGCTATCTGCATCCTCATATATTAGTTTAAGAGATTTTTTTATGCTGATTTTGGAAGTTATAGACTTGATAAGAAAAGTATTTCTAGTGCTTGTTTTTTCTTGTGTAATTTATTTGTTGTTTGGTCATTTAGAAAATAATACTATGTAGCATAATTAACAGCTGAATCTAACTATGTGCCTATTGCTAGTTGGTGTTCTCAAATACTTTAGATATCAGCTATAATTAAGGATTATAGTGTCACTTAAGATTTTTTTTATGAAAGTGCCATTTGTATTGTTAAGAACCTAATATAACACTCCAAGACAAAGCATATATATTTCACTTTATTAGATATCATATTGAACAAAGAAATATGGCACTTGATCATGTGAATATTGAACATCAATTAGCAAATATTTTTACAAAACCGTTGAATTCTTCTCGTTTTACTCGTCTTTAGGGAGAACTTATGAGCATCAACTTTTTTAACATATTTTTTGTTTTTTATTTGAAAAGTAAAATATATATATTGAAAAAATAATGAGCACTAATATGATTCGTACGTATTATTTGTAGTAATATTTATGTTATAAGGTACACGTGATTTCATGTTTCTATATGAGTGGTATTGATCTTTACATGACTAGCTAAATGAAATGACAACTACTAACTCTTAATATGATTGAACTTTCTTATCTATTTTGATCTTATTTTAAATGTGCTAATATGCTATGAGAAAATCAAAATTATGTGCTATGAAACATATGAGAAAGATGAAGCAAATATGTATTATCGTACTTCTTCTTAACGAGGTTGTCTATTATAATTATGAACTTAAAATAAGTTGTGTATTATCAAAACCTAATTCTTAATCTTGACATTGTCAGAAAAAAACATAGGCTTGTAGCTTGAAAAGTAAGCATGTTACATACAATTTCTTGCAATTTATATTACGTTGAAATCAATCAAATTCTTAATTTTTAAGTATTATCTTCATGCTTATAATTTTTAAATAGTTGAGAAAGAAATATCATGTCTTGAAATATCATTTCTTGAGAAAGAAATAGATTATCATGTTAGATTTATATTATATGTATATGGATATGAGAGTACAAATTAACAAGCGTGTTTATATGGATAATTTACTGTGTGCATAATGAAAAATAAAATTAGTACAGTATTGAAAACTTTCATGTATTCCTCATGAATTCAATGTCAAAAGGAGACAGTTTATACACAAATTTTATTTAAATTTTTTTAAGAAGATAAATGTGCATGTTCAATATTTATATGTTGTTGCCAATGTGTTCATCAAGAGGAGATTTTAAAATCAAAAGTAATATTATATCAAAATTATCATAGCAAAGTATAACAAGCATTGTATACACTAACTTGGTTCAGGTTATAAGAATCTGTGTCTAGAATAGGCCAGCGACATAGGCTGGCGACGGCATGAGGAGTAGGGCGGCGAAACAGACCAATAGCATATTGGGCTGGCGTCGTAGGCAGGTCGATGACATGAAGATGGTCCAGTAGAGGCAATTGCAAGCGCACGCATGGGTGAGAAGGCAGCACAGCCATGTGAGCGTGGGTGCTCGCAAGAGCACGGGGACACTGTGTATGATAGATGGGCCTGGCGTGGTGGTGGCTAGCACGAGAGCACGCGTAGGAAATCTAGCCAAGCACATGTCGACTTATGGTTGAAGCAGATGGCATGGCCGCACAGGGACAACAGGATTTTTTTAGAAGCGTGTCAATCTCTATGGGTTTTTATGTGTCTGGTGACGTGGCTTTAAGGCATTGATTTCGGATTTAACAACTGAAATAGGCCGAGCAGTAGCTACAAAATATCAAGGGTTTTAAGGTATTTTTGTATAGAATTTTTAAATTATTTTGGGATATAAAAAGAGGGCAAAGTGTTAGAATTATTTAGGACTTATATAATTTTTTAAACATAATCTTACTAATAAAGCTAAAGATTAATATGGTAATTAATCGTTCTTTCTCATTCACTTTTGTATCTCTAACTATTAGTTTTAGATTTAGATGGATTTGTTTTTCTGTATGATTTATGTTTGGTTTTCTTTGATGTAAAATGTTTTTCTTGTGTTTTAAAAAGTTTGGTTGGCTTATATTATTAATTAATTATGGTTTAATTAATTTTCGTCTAATTTTATTTTATTAATACTTTGAGATCTAGAAATTCAATTGGCGTAATTTAACTAAGTTTATTTAAATGCTTTGTTTATTCAGAAACAGAAAATTTTTTGGATCGATCGGAGTATGTAATGTACAGTTATAATCTATTCAGCAATGTTTTACATTCATTTACTATACTAAGCATCAGCTGCGGTACGAATGCTGGTACGAATGCTGAGTATGTTACCATACTTCAGCACACAATAGTATGTCCATATGAAATGCGCAGGCCACAGACCGATAATTACAGCAGAATTTCCCAAGAACATAATGGCGACCGCAACTGAACCGATTAGCAGAGCTGAAAAACGAAAAACATAAACAGAAAAATCATGTCAAGCTTCACCATTTTTCCAGCATTCTGCATCCTTTCCTGAATTACACCATAAGCTTAAGCTCTTATACTCCGTCGCCAGACATAAACCTGCTTGCTACAAAGCCCCTAGAACTATATAGCCACAGATCAAAATAACGCCAAAAATCATTGCAGTACATGTGTGCATCTGTGGTGTTTGTATACCTGTGATGGAGCCAAGGAGGGGGGGGGGGGGTGAAGAACGGTAGGAAGGACAACAAACCTCCAGAGCTTGGAGAGAAAACCCACAGGCGCCTGCATCTTACAGCCTTACAGACAGGGACAGGGACAGGGACCGGTCCAAACTCTGCAGGGCAAGAGCTAGCAGCAGCACACAGCCCGTAGCTGGCTCCTTTCTAGAAGCTCCTACAGTAGACTTGTCTTCTTCTTTCTTTTGCCCCAGCAGAACTGAATAGCCGGGAGGGCAATGGAAGAAGCTGGAAGACCTGCAACCGAGTGAAGAACAAATAGCCAAGGAAACAGCAGGTGTAGCCAAGGAAAAGGTAAGAAAAAAAGGAATGAAGTTGCCTTGCCTTGGGTTTGGAGCCTTGAGCTTGGAGGTGTCGCCGTGCTGGTAGTCGGCAACTGTGGGGTTCAGGAGGTGGCGTTGCCTGTAGCTGCTGGGAGTTGACACGCGTCGCCTTGCATGGGCCACAGCCGCTTGCTAGGACTCGGTCTTTCTATTCTTGAACGGTGTGGGCCCCACTGAAAACGAGAAAGGGGTGCGTGGTTGCCAATTTGCCACAGTATGTGCCCTCAGATTTGGAATATTTATCTCCCTAAACTCCCTAGGATTGGTGAGAATTCACCACGCCACGTCAGCAATTTTGCAAAAAAATTCATGCCCTATTCGTTAATTACACACAGGTTCCTCTGCCATCGTCCATTCGGTCTTGTGCTAGGCGTGGTCTAACCCTCTATATGTCGTTATGGTAGCTCTTTCATATTCATAGGATCGTTAGATCGAGAACGAACAACATAGATTTCATCAACACGCGTCAAACCCTAGCCACCTCAACCACGGCCCACCTCACCCATAGCCTCGCACCGCCTCTACCCTTCTCTCCCCACACACGTTGTCTTGCCCTCCTCTTCCCCTCACACGTACCATCATCGTAGTACCCTTATCCTCCTTAGCTATCGTTGCCTCATAGCTAGGGTGTCCCATTGATCAACAGTGATCCTAGTCTCCTCAACGAATCTGGCTACTTAGACAAGAGGTACACAAGTTGTCGCCATCACCTCTTCTCCTCTATCATCTCTGCCCCATCGTAGCCTCCTTCTCTTCGCCCACCACCGCCTCTTCGCTATGCTAGATCCGGTTCGGTATTTATTAGAATAATTCTTGCTAGTGGTCGGACAGTGGTCTCAGTAGATTCACCTTACTAGGCTAGCGCCATCGGCCCTTTCACTGTCCTCTTGACTATTACCACCATGTGACGTACTTGACATTGCATTGCTTGCTATTATTCCATCATCCCTTCCGCTTCCCTTTTCTAGCCTCCACATACCCTCTTTTCTGCTATCCATGTCTAGCCTCTATATTCTTTGCCCTTGAAAATCATCACGAAAGCCTCACCTAATAAGGGTTTTATGAGAGGCGATAGCCATGTCTGCCTCTGTAAGACAACCGACGGAGAGTAAGGTTGGGACTTTCTTCTCCTCTTCTTGTGCTTGCATTGATGCGATTGGATCCATGTGTTTGGCCATATGTTTCTTTACTCATCCATCTTGGCATCCAATTCTCTCTCTTAATAATTACTGTACAATGCTATGTTTGATCTACTAATTTTTTTATTGTACTATTAATCTTGATTGCAACTACCACCGCTTGAAACCCTGCATGGCTACCTGGTTTCTGGTTTTGTTGCCTGCTACCTGTGTATTTCTATCTAGCTTATTGGAACTGATGTTGTATAATGTGTGTTTCATACTTTTTCCCTTCCCAATTAGCCATGTTTGTTAGTTAGATCTATTGTCTCACCTACATTTGGATATAGCTTCTCATACAGTTCTTCCTGCAGTTAGAGGAAATAGGATGCGGAAAAATTCAGCAAGTCTTCCCCTGGTCATATTTCAAGAGGCCAATAGGTCATGTCTGTACATGATGTCTGCAGGTTATCTATTCAGGGACAAAGTTAGCTTAACTGTGAGCTATATTAATTCAATTTCGCTCGCTAACAGCACTGTACAGCAAAATACTATATTTGTGTGTGCATGTTTAATGACCTTTTTTCCTGAATTGCACCTATGCATATTCATTACAATTTTTTTTGCCTATCCCTTTTCTCTACCAAATAGTCACATTTAAATTAATCATGTCTATCATTGAGTCAGGATGAAAATAATGTATTGAAAGCTCATTTCGCATGCTGCTTATTGTTTTAAGGTAACAAATTTCCTTTCATTAATCATTATCTTACACTAACATGCTGCAGAAAATTTTCCATTATTGAGAATATTTTACACAAGGTTTCATTTGAAGAAGTGCCTTCTTTCATACACAACAGCAATGTACAATGATTAAGAGTTGACAATGTGATCGCCGATTTATTAGAGCTGATTTCTCATGCTTTCCATCTTCATTTCATATTTAGCAGATCGATGTTAATGAGGCGTGCTATTGACTGGAGTAATCAAGTAAGTTCAAACTACCAGTTTTAATTTTTCCTATCTGTGCTACGATGTAGCGTGTTTCATTTGGACTAAATAGAGAGATGGGAGCAAGTATACAATTGGACATGGATAATGGGAAATCAAGCTTAATTATATATTCATTAGCTTAGCCAAAAAATTGTGGTTACTTTTGATTGAATCAATCAACTGAACAAACTATGGCTTAACTATACTACATGTACTGACCTAATGAGAAATCAAGATTTAGTTATAAAGAGCACATCAATCACAGATAGTATAGTTACTTAATTTCAGTACTGTAGGACCCACAACGTACCTGCACATTTAGGTATGTCGGTTATCCTCCATATAAAATGGGGTCCTAATTCCTTGATCTACAACAATTCATATGTCTAAATGTTCAACAGTGCTTCCTTTTTTTCACAATCAATTGAAGTAGTTGCTATGGATTTTTCTTACAGCACAATCTTAAATGGTAGTGTTCGAAGAGAATAAAATCACTCTAGATATTTGTTAGATGTAATTTAACTATTCACCAACCAAAATTAGTAAAGGCAATTGGTATGCTTGCTTTATAGAAAGTCACTTCTTTTTATTGCATTTTAAGATTCAGCTATACCTCAAATAGATGAGCCAAATATTTATAAAGTTACCTTATCCATATTATAGATTAATATTAAACTTAGTTGGTTCCAAGTTACAAACAAAAAATTTTGCCATCCGGTAATAATTAGTTCTTAAACAAGGCTCCCAAACAAACGATATAATCAGGTTGTTCTATTTTTTCTGTTCATGCTCTCATATGGTGGTTACACCATCATGCCATCTCTATGCCTCCATGTCATGCATCTTCCTGGTATGTGGATTAGCAAACAATGATTGATGGAGTGGCTATATTTGATTTAATCTTTGTATAAATATGTTGACGCGCATATTCATAGGCTTTTGCTTCGATGTTAACTTGCACAGAATAATTGCTATATATTTATTCATTTTTTATTCATTGACCTATTGAGTTATTCTCTCTTTCGTTGACTGCATTGCTAACTGGTGCTTTCTTTACTACGCCAGTATCTTCTTTGCTTACAACAGTAATCCTTATATATATTATGTAATTACATCATTGCACTTGTATCTATCCTTTCTTTCTATTGGCAATGTATTTTATTAAATTGTGGTATCCATTGAATTGTATGGTATCCTTCATAAATGATGCTGGTCTAGTGAAAGGGATAATAGAGCAACCTTTTGGTTATTATGGTGCCCTGGTCACGGCCAAACAAGGGAGCTCCACACCCATTAGTTCATACTGCCTAATCCTAATATCAATGTAATTGGAAATAGACCTTATTTAATACACTTCTTTACATAAAGATATTCTATATATGTTACTTATTCTACTTGAAGCATTGTTGCACAGCAAAGCAAACTTAGCTACGATCTTCTGTGTGATGTTCAGGTGAATGAAATTCATAGATTTGTCGATCCTATTGCTCACAATGGTGTTCCTTCAAAATTCAACTGCATCATCATTCAGGCGTGGCGTAGCGCGCCATTATTTCTAGTTTTAGAAAAGCAGAATATCGAGCACTCATTCCATGACTCCATGTTCAAGCATCTCAGAACTAAAACTAGAAACCCCAACAAAGAAGGAGGGCCAAAATGCCATGTTAATTATTTCACCAAGAATAACAGAACGGTACATCTTGTTAAAATACAGCAGCTGGGAAAAAGCCTACAGACTACAGGATTGCCATATGATTGATCCGAAGGTGACAAAAATGGGCACATCTATGTGGGAGTCTCTTTGGAGAAACACTTAATATAATGAGTAATCTTCCTTGCCAATTATGTTCAGGATGATAAGTAGTGGCAGGAAACTTGTACACAGGTCAAAATGTTCATTGTGCAGGCTTCAGATTGTCCCAGCTTGCCCCAATCAGCTAAGAGCTATCTTATGTGAATGATCATCTTGTTGAAGAAAGCCTTGTGCTCCGGAAAATACTCCAGCAACTCATCTTTGTTCACCCACACGTGGTCCTGGCATTTTCCGATATGGAGTTTCGTGGCACCGACCACTTGTGACTTGAAGAAGAATCGCTGCAAGAAGCATAACTGGATTATGGGACAATTACATGACAACACATCCTACCAACGTATCTATTGAAGCGAGCAAGTATAAACGGAATGCTAAAGCTGATGATGAAAAATTGATGAGCAAACTAAGGTAAGAGTTCAAGATGGTGACATATGGATTGATTAATCACTTTCCAGTATGCAAAGAATTAGAACATGGTGCACAAAACATTTTTACAAATGGTGAAAAACAAGAAATAAGCACCTTGAATGATGAAATACTTGAATCTTCATTTTGTTCAACTACCATATGAGCCATTGGCGCATTGCCAACAAAATATGTATTGTTGAGTCCACCAAGAACCGATTTTAATGCTGATTCAGCACACTGAAATCAAAGAGACAAGATGTAAGAAAATAATATGTGGAATTTATTAGTGTGAGAAAAATCGAAACGTGATGTTCAACAGA
Source organism: Oryza coarctata (assembly GCA_030770085.1). Taxonomy (NCBI): domain Eukaryota; kingdom Viridiplantae; phylum Streptophyta; class Magnoliopsida; order Poales; family Poaceae; genus Oryza; species Oryza coarctata. The sequence continues at coordinate 8,968,216 of CM061472.1, forward strand.
ATGGAAGATGATACCATAGGCAAAGAAATCAAACCAGACTACAGCATAAATCAGATAGTGGAAATTTTATAGGAAATTTTGGAGGTGCATACCAATCGCAAAGTGTCTTCATTGTCATAAACTTTTTCTGGAAAATGCCAAACAGGATTCTCATCAGGAGCCCCATAAGCCTTGCCATACAGAAGGAGATAGAGTTTATTATCAAGAGCTCGTTGTAGTGACCTACAGAAAATGATTGTTTAGCGCAAGCTAGATAAAGTGCTAGACTGCCAAGACAATAAATGAGCAACACAGCAATCCCATGAGAGTATATTCATTAAACACATCAAGTTTCAACACAATTTCATGATGCTGTGTTTATATGGAGAAGAAAAAAATAACCCGTACAAAAACCTGCGTAAGAGAAGCAAGAATGATGAACACATCAAAGGATGCTACAGCCACATAGCAAGTCTAGACCTTTTTGAATGAATAATTCACTAAGACTAAGGTGTAGATTGATGGAAAAGGAGAGGATTCTCATGATAGCATATAATGTATGTAGAATCTGAAGCAGCTTGCTCCAAAATTGGAATTTAGGTCATTTTGTATACTTAAAAACAGCTAAACAGATTCACATAACATAAGTTCAAAGATATCCATTAAATTGCACAACAAGACACATAAAGAATATACATAACACATAACAGTTTCAACAAAACTTAGCACATGATTGCACAACAAGAGGATGACACATTATCAGTGTTAACAACAGCAAGGCATGACTTCATCAAGATGCAACTGCCCAACGAGATAGAGAAACAGAGTATAGAACTACATGAATGGAAGTTCAAGGCTTACTTCCGGTCATTTGTTTTGTCAGCTTCTGTGATTCTTGGAGCAGGCACATAATCTATCTGATAATCGCCCTTACCCCTACATGCAAAAACCATTTAGTTATCATGTTTCCACATATAATGTACAAAATATAGGACTAGAAGTCTAGAACTGAATAAGGTCTATACACAATTTGTTGTATATTCTCAAATGCTAAAGATAAGCATACAATCTATGTTATGGAGCAGATGACTCTAACTGAAGATATCAATTTCTGCTAAGCTCATGCTTAATTCACATGAAATGGAATGTGCATCCTTTACAGTTGGTCATCCTAAGCTCCATTCTAGATTGTGAGATTGAAACGACATATTTTTCAACAAGATTTCTATTCAACATCCCAATTAAAATAGGTAACACAGGTTACTTTCCGATTAAAATAGGACTACATCAGAATCAGTCTTAAGCCCTTATCTCTTTGCATTGGTAATAGATGAGGTTACGAAAAACATTCAAACGAATATCTCTTGGTGTATGCTCATTGCAGATGATGTAGTGTTAATTGATAAGAGCCGTATATAAGTAAATAGAAAACTAAAGTTACGACGACAGACTCTTGAGTCTAAAGGTTTTAGAGTAAGCAGAACTAAGACTGAATATTTAAGGTGTGACTTTGGCACTATCGCACATGAAGAGTAAGATATGAGTTTAGAAGTTCAAGTAGTGTCTAAGAATAATACTTTTCGATATGTGAGATCAATGCTACAGATGGATAGGAATATTGATACAATCATTAGCCATAGAATCAAAATGAGTTGACTGAAGTGGCGCCAAGTACCTGGTATCCTCTGTGATAAGAGGGCATCGTAGAAGCTAAAAGATAAATTTTATAGAACGGCGATTATACCTGCTATACTATATGGAGTAGAATATTGATCTATAAAAAGACATTATGTTCAATAGCTGAGCATTGCAGAAATGCATATGCTCCGTTGGATTTATGGTCATATAAGAATGGATCAAGTTCAGAACGAGGATATACATGATTGACTAGTAGTAGCACCAATTGAAGAAAAGTTTGTCCAACGTCGGTTAAGATGGTTTGACCACATCTAAAAAAGACCTTCAGAGACGCCAGTACATTATGAAATCCTAAATTAAAATAATAATATGAAAAGAGATAGAGAAAGACTAAAAGTAACATAGAGAGACAATAAGAAAAAACTTCAAAGAGTGGGATATAGCTGAAAATCTGTACTTAAACAGGAATACTTGAAAACCAGCTATTAACATACTTGAACTATGATTTAGAGATTCTTATTGAGTTTCAACTCTAGCCTATTCCAACTTGTTTGAAACTGAAAGCATATGTTGAGTTGAGTTGAATTTCTATTCAACATCCAATTGGTTGGCTCACTCAACCTCTCAAACCAGGACAAAACTTGGTTATCACTTAACAGTTAACACGTATCCATTGGATATTATTTATTATCTACAGGGTGCAATAATCTCTCTGTCCCAAATTATAAGGCCTATAATTTTTTATATGATCTTCAATGACACACTTTGACCATTATTTTTTTTCATATTATTTTATCAATAACTATAAAATTAGCATCACACGAAAATATTTTAAAATATGAATCTAATGATATAGCATGCATCATACTTAGCATAGATATTGTTAGTATAATTAATTAATTATTAGTAAAAAATTACCAAGTTTGATTTTTCTAAAAACAAGACCGCCTTATAATTTGGGACGAAGGGAGTAAGATATTAAGATGCAATTACTAAGAAACCATTCTCTAATCTTTTACCATTTTTAATGCTCCATGTATGATATCCATCAATCAGAGTAAACTGTAAACTCCAAGAAAACCATATCCTTACTCACAAGGCACAATTAACACGGTTTGTTCACTAGTTTACAGATGCAAGTTCACAACAACTCCCTATATGCTTACTCATTATTGTTTCCCATGACTACTCATAAAGCTGCTTAGCCAATCATGTGAGTATTTCGGTTTTTTTCTACAGTCCTTGGGAGGTATTGTGAGGTATATGCACCTCATAGTGTTGGAGGTGCATACCTCTTAGTAGGAGCATTATACCTTACAATTAGCACTCAAAACCTACCTCCCGAGGATAGTAGGAACACTCCGATGGTGTTCCTTCTGCACATACTTTCTCTGCTTGCAAATCTTACACCAATGTAAACTTAAATTTCCTACTATCCGCAGCTACAGAGAACAATTTGTGCTACTCTTACACAGTGCATTTACTTTACTGCATTATAAACATGTAGTTATTGTATATCCTAAATCAAATTTGATGTAACCTGAAATGGCCGTCCTGCGAATAAGTACCAAAAAAAGGTATGATCTGAACATGCGAGGGAAAAAGAATCACCTCGCGTCGGCCTTTCCCAGTACATCGTCGGGATACTTCCGTCTGTACTGCTGCCTCCACCTAAACCTAGCAGCACCCAAAAAAATCATAACGAAAAATCAGACTAACGAACAACCATTCGACTCCGACAACCGAGAGAGGCACGGGTGGATCTGGGAGTACGAGAATTCTTGGAAGGCGTAGACGACGGGGTGGATCTTGGGGATGACGACGGGGAGGCGCTCGAACAGCACCGACGCCACGATCTTCCCGTCGTCCCCTTCCACCGCCGCGGGAGCCGAGGAAGAGGAGCTGAAGCCTCGCGGCCGCAGGAGCGAGCGGAGGTGGAGGCCCGACCTCGCCGGCGATCGCAGCAGCATGGTGCCGGAGTGAGGGGGGAGGCGCCGCCGCAAGGAGGGTGCGTGTGTCAGTGTGGGGAAGGAGGAAGAGGCGAACCCTGCTTAAACCCAGTCGGGCCGTCTGGGCCTTCTGCACGGGCCGAATGGTCGTTCTTTTTTCTTGTCGTGTTTTCTGTTTTTTTTTTCTCCTAGTTAAGGTGCGATATTTTTTTAAAAAAAATTAAGTTCTTTATAAGATATTTCTAAAATATAGATGCAATAAAATTTACAAAACAAAATACCACCGCTGACAGTCTGGATCCCTATTTTTTTATGTGTTTATCTGACTATACTACCATTTAGACAAATACCATTTTAGTGCATGGGTTAAACCCCAATGAGGATGTTGGATATCGAGCTTTAAAATTGAGGATGTATTTTTAAAAAATAGTCACATCAGTATATTTTTTTAAGTACCTTAGCTGGCTCCGCTCAATTTTTTTAATTTGAACTGTTTGATTGGGTTTCAGCCCTAGCAAATATGAATCTAAGAGCTAAAATTTTATCAAACAAACTCAAATATAAATATGTTAAGAGGCCAAATGGAATTATCATAAAATAAAAGATGCGTGAGTTAAGTGGCATGTAACGAAATTTACAAGAAAAGCTAGACAGCCGTTTCACCGTGACCCACAACGGTCTAGGAAGGGAACAACAGAGCAAGTTCACACCAAACGCTCCAAAACCAGTCCCACTTCCCACTCTCGCCACCTCCAACCCCGAAGCCGCACGCCTCGTCACCGTCCTCTTCCTCCCGTCCTCCTCCGCCGCCGCCGCTTCGCGGGAGGCGACAAGGCCCCAGGTGAGCGCACTCCTCCGCTGCGCTGCCCCACCACGGACAGCCACTGTCTACCACAGCAACCTCCGCCGTAACCCTAAATCGCGGGCGCCCTATCTGCTCGTCTCGCTACTAGAAACCCTAGCCACAACCACCCCGTGCGGCGCCCTGCGTGCTTGGTTCTGCTAAAAGCTGCTCCTGTCCTGCAGTTAGTCGGAGGACTGGGAATGGAGGGTGCGGCAGTGGAGGATTCGGCGGCGCCCGTTGTGGCGCCGGAGTTTGCTGTCGGGGGAGACCAGCGTGTCGAGGACGCGGCCGGGGAGGATTCGGTAGAGCCCGCGGTAGCGCCCGGGGCATCTGCTAAAGCGGATCAGCATATCGAGGAGGCAGCCCTGGAGGATGGGAAGCATGGGTGAGTGATGCAAAATTATGCGGTTGTTGATGGATCTTTAGACCTAGCTTTTAATGATTGTTAGCTATTGAACCTAGGTGCGTACTGGTAAAGCATTATAAAGATATCTATGTGATGTGTGTAATGATTGAGTGCCAGTTTTCCACTACTGGATGTGTGTAACGCTGCACATTGGTGCTGATGTTCCTTTAAATTATGAAGTAAAACCGGCTACCGTAGGCACATATCAGCAACCTTGAAAATGGCAAATGCTAGAAAATTGAAGGAGTGACTAAAACAAAGCATGCAACGCTATTGCGTCAGCATGAGAATGACTCTGGCCATTACATAGGCAAATGCAGCATTTTTCAATATCCGATGGATCTCTGTTGCTTCCTTCTTTTGTCTCCTCACTCTCTGCATGGCTTGCATTGAAGCGTTTGTCCAATACTTTTCCAGAAGACTTTTCCAGTAGAACTTCTTGTCTATTTTAGACTTACAACACTGCACCATCCATTCGTCCTACATTCCTTTTGCATACAAAACCAAGATGAAATAGTTGATGTCGCATATTGTTTGTGTTGCCACTGTTGGCTTGTTGCTGTGTTCAGTATGCCCGAGTGGCACCAATTTTCTACCTTTTAGATTCCTTGCATCCAAAAATGGTATCTTACAGTTAGTTCATGGATATTTAACATATTCCCTATATTTGGATTTTGAATGAAGAATGGTTTAAAATAACATTGGGCTTTATACCAAACTAAACACCTTTAGTGCATATTTACTCCAGGTTTACATTCCTAACTCACTGTAATCTGAGCAATTTCTTCTTGTGTCACATCCAATAGATAATATGTCTGGTCAAAAAAGGTGTTTCTTTCATGCTCTAGAATAACTTACAGAATAACAGTTTGATCACCGATTTGCAATAACTTACAGAATAACAATTTGATGCCGTTTTAGGAAATTTTGTTCATATCATTCATATATTCAATGAGATGTCATAGATCTAAATTCAAATAGTTCAACTGCATGCTTTCAATAGTGACACTCTTTTTGTTGGAGGGAACAGTTGCAATGTTTCACGTTCTTTAAATAATGTTGAGATTTCATAAATTTGAGATAAATCCATCTGGACTAGAGGGCTTGTTTGATTCCATGTATGAAACTGCATCGCTTGAAAACATATTCTTATAATTTCCAGATTAATGTGCCAGCAAAGATATTGGATTGGTGTTTCAATTTTGTTGGTACTTGATAGTAAACTAGATAATTTATTAACCTTACAAGTTTGGAAAAACTAAGGAAATGCATGCATTGGTATACAATTAATTGAATTCAGCTCTTCCCTACTTTGCTTCTGAAAATCGGCAGAATGTATTTCATTCTAGGTGCACAGAGGGAAATGTCAATGTCACTCCTGAGGAAATGAGATCAGTTATTGAAGTTATTGCTGACACGGGAAAGTTCTGGTATTATACTTGATTCTACTGTTCCTTAGGTTTCATCCCTGGTCCAATTTGGATATCTTAGTCTTTTTTTAAAAGGTTGTTGGATACTGAAAGCAATGTTTGTGCAAATCTGCTATATTGGATTCAGTTTTCTTCACCATCCTGATTCCTGAATATATTATATATAGTTAAACAAGAATTTGTCCTTGACTAAAGTTTGTTATAATAGGTTGGTAGCTAGAACCTAGTATTTGAAAATCAATACTCATTTCAATGCTAGTTTTGTTGATGCTAAGTGAACCAATAACACATTAAGTTGGTTTAGTTAAATTTTAATTCTCGAGAGATGGATGCTTGTTGATAGCATCAGGGAAAAAAAAAGTAGTGTGATATTTCTTTTCCCCTGATATTAACTTCTGCTTTTCAGGCATGACTGGAGCTTTCTCAAGAGATTGCTGTCTCTCCAATTGAAGCAGGTATGGGGAGGTATGCCACCAAAAAGAGTTTATGTTGGTTGTAGATTATTGTTCTTAGTATGTTTAATCAAAATACAGTACTTCAACCCTCTAAAATTATTTTTCATCGTTCCTGGTATCAAGATCTTGGCTGAATATTCTGAGGGTCAAATGGTGAGCCAAGAGGATGGGCAGCTACATAACTCTTTCTCTGGGGAGACATACTCTGATCTTGTCAATCGGCTCAATGATGGTACTGTTATGAACCTTTAATCTGTTAAATGTTCACATTTCTTCTCTCATTAAATGTCAGTTTTGATTCATTATGGTTTTTAATCATACATTGATATGTCCAGTAGTTTTCGTGCATAATCATGGCTTATTGCAGCCATAAAGAACTCGAAATATACAATTTTATAACACTGAAGGCGAACTAACATTGGAAATTTTTGCTGTCTTGCATGACTTGATGCAAATTATTTTTTGTTGTAAATGATTGATAGCTTTTCTACTTCTGCAATGCAATAATATATTTCATTGTTTTGTTCATTTACTTCTAGCATGGTTGAAATGGGAGCAACATTTGGTGGATTTTGAATTTATTTGTTACTCCATAGTGTGTTTTACTAGTCTATCGAAAATTGTTCTTTACTGGTGGTTGTACAAGACCTTGCACCTTTACTGTTTTTTTCTACAGATCACCAGCAATCATGCCTGACCTACATTTTATACAGCATTCACAAATCACTCATCTTTTTTTTAAAATTGTTTGCAGCGCTATTGAGGTTTGAAGAAGGTCCTCCATTTACATTGCAAAGGCTTTGTGAGGTTATGATTTATCCTCTCAATCTATTTCAAAAGTTTCTCTTTAGTGGTCCAATGTTGGTGATGCAGTTATTCCAAAAGAAGGCTCTGTTGTTTCATTATCTGTTTTGGACTTGCATTGCTTCCAACTCACATACTTACATTACTTTCTATTGACAGATTTTGTTGGATCCAAAAGGAACGTATACAAAATTGTCAAAGCTTGCTTTGGCCTTGGAGAAGGTGTGTTAACTCAGTTTAATTAACTAAATGATGCAGAATATATCAGATTATTTGACTCCTTTGCTATATTGCAGTGCAGTGTATGACTTTAATTTGTTTATCGAGAGCCCAAGTATCTCCACCTTTTGAACTACACCTTAGAATCTTGAATTTTGAAAATAATGTCTTATAGGTTACAACTCACCTCACCCAACTCAAATAGATATTGTGGAGGCAATTTTTTATTTTTATCTGTTCTCTCTTATCATGCTACCAGTCAAAAGAAATCGAAGGACTATTCGTGGGTTTATAAATTATCTTTTTTAATGTTGGACCTGTAATCTCCCTCAGGTTTTCCATTAGTTGTGTCACTAACTGAGAATCTAATAACTACATTACTCTGCATCATTTAGTTAATTAAACTGTATGAGGTTATTTCGTATCTCCACCCATTTTTGTATGTAAATATAGCCTTTCTATTACTAGAATGCTCAAGTTGAAAAGATTTTTTTTAACCGATAGATGCAACATAGTGACAATACATGCATGTCTTTTTAAAAGATTTTACTGATGTTGTAATCTTGAAACCAAAGTACAATATTTTTGCTCAAGGCAATGTCTTTTTTTACTATATTGAGTTTTACATGGACAGTGTCACATGGCTTACTGAACTTAGTCTTGGAATTGAAATCTTTTATAAGCAAGGCAGATCAAATCAGTTTTTGTTTTCCTTCAGTGCACGTTATCTCAAGTACAACATGTGCTTTCGTGCAAACTATTACTATTAAGTTTAATTTTTTCAAAAGCTCTTCGTTACCAATTGTAAGCTCTCTTGTTTGCAGAACCTCCTGGTCACATCTACAATAACTAAGTGCACTGACCCATACCCAGCTGCTCATGTGTCAAATTTAGAAGGTACAACAATGACAGAGAACACCAGCGCTGTTGATGTAGAACCTGAAAAGCTGCCAGAACATCCTGCAGCAGTGCCGAATGGAAATGTAGGAGGTGATGGTGATGCAGAAATGGCTGATGCAGAGGCTGAGGAGCCATCGATTAGCCACGATGCCGAGATGCAGGAGGACAAGCCTGATCAGACTTCAAATGTTAATCCTGGTGCTAGCTTAGATGCTGCAGTTACCGCAGAAGCAGTTGATGATAGTGAAAAATCATCGGATCCACAGACATGAGCTTACAACAGAGACCAGAAGCCCTAGTGCATATGTTTCAATTCTCATTAGCAATCCAACTAGAGTTCATTACAACCCTTGATTCACAACTTTGCTCAGTGTGGATGGCAGATTCTACTATGTGATGATCAAGTTTTTTGTGGGCCATGATAAACATTGAGTAGGTGAGTATAACAGCCATTTTTAAGTCCACCAAAAAATGTATTTTGACTCGAAATGGATGTGAACAAATTTTCACTAGCTGTGGTCTGCGAGCAGCTCCATACTTCCAGTTGTCAAAATATGTTGTATCCAATGTTAGTCAAAGTAGTGATTGGCTGCCGTTTTTGCAGCTAGCACTGGTGAATTATGCATCACAAGAATGTGAGCTTCCTTAATATTTTTGCTCCCCGGTTTTGCTGAAGCAACGTTAGCAGTGAACCATCACAGTGCGAACAAATTATGTTGCCCGGTCTGAAACACTTGTTGTCACTGTTGCTCTCTTCTGTGCCCATCATGGATTTTGCTCAGCATGAATAGCTTCTGCTTCGTCTAGCTTATTGTTGTTAAAACTGTCTGTAAGTCACTAAGTCATTTGTTTGGGACGTCACTAAGTCATTTTTTAAAATGCTTTTGTACGAAATGGTTTGCATACTTCCAGGGATTTCTTTTGTCTCCATCACTCATATTGCCATTTGTCATCGTTATCTTAGTGCTTTTCACCCATAATCTGATGTGAGACTTCGTGCTCGTGTTGCTATCAAATCATGATGCAAACTTGGCTTTCTGTTGGTTTTGGATTGGTTCATGTGTTGGGCATTTGGTTAAAGAAAATGTCGCAAATCCTTCGGTAGTGGTTTTAACTTACGGGAAAAGCAGAGTAGGTGTCAGGTCGGGACTTCACTATCGTCGCCGCCAGAACGTTCATGCCGCCAAGGAAGCCGCCCAGGATTCTTAGTAGTTGGCTAAGATTTCTTGTTAGTTTTTATCTGCATTGCTTTGTTAGTTCGGTTGAGATTATTGTGGCCGACGCTAGCAGTACGTAAGCTGCGATCGTGCCTAGTTTGCTCTAGCTTGGAGATTGAAATTCTTAGTTGCGCCCTGCCTCGTTCGCGCGGTGTCGATCACGGCTCTGCCACGCCGATGAGGTCCAGGGCGCGTCCTGTTACTCACTTCAAATATAATCTACGTCATATTCCTCCGTCCAATTCCTTAATGCGTGACAGTAGAACAAGGTGACCGCCATTGCTTATTTTTCTCACTATATTCTGCCTTTTTTTTTCTTTGGAGTAACGCAAAAGGATGCATGTTAATTCATGATCACAGCTGCTGATATGTCCAAGAGACCTAAGGCTGAGTTTGTTCGCGCTGAAACTCATGAGCACGTCGAGATCTAGAAGATCTATTTCGCTCTAGTACAGTTCCTTCGGCTTCGTTGGATGGAGCGCACTCTCGATGGTCTCATTGGACATACAAAAATATGCTCGCGCCGAAACTCACGAACACGTCAAGGCCTAAGAGATCTGTTTTACTCCAATGCATATCATTTAGTTTTATTAGATAGCATGTGCTCCTAATTATACTTCGACTTCGTTGGTTGATTCAGGAGCGCGTCAAGGTCCTTTGGCTTTGTTGTCTCCTCGTCGGGATGATGGAGATACCGATGTGCTAGTCAATTTGATCATGTAATTGACAAGGAGATAAATAGATTGGTTAGTCGGACGATGAGCCGATATCAACTCTTACTATTAGCTGGTTACCAATAGGGTTGAGATAGTCATCGGCTACATCCGATACACTCCTACTATCGACCAGTTGTCAATAAAGGCTAGAACACTTTTTCATTGGCTAAAAAGTCGATGAAAACGTAAGCAGATAGCAAAAAAGGTAATTAAAGATACATAGCCTATAGAGTCGATGTCACACCGGATATTACAAAGGAGTAATATTGGTCCATCGGCTACAAAGCCGACAAAAGTATAAAAGAATATTTAAATAATATGATAATGATTTTATCGGCTGCAAAATCAATGGTACTTTAGAATAGGGTATTTAAAAAATAACACGTGGGATCCTCCTATCGGTTGGTTGTCGATGGAAGTTATAGTGTTCGTTCATCGGTTTGGCAGTAGATTGGTATGAAATAATATAAAAGATTCATCAGCTTCAAAATCGATGGTGCTCTAAATATAATATGCAATAAATAAAAAGAAGCGAGACTCGATCCTCTAAAAGTACGAGACCCAGTGAATACCATAACAGTACCATTATATACATCCTCGATAGATTGGACCGAACTGAGACAGTATGAAACTAAGACTAACAACATAGAGACAATAGAGACTAGATCGAACGCGTAAATGGAAAGAACGTACAAACCCATCTATCGGTTAGTTGAGCCTATGAGAGAAGATCTTTGAAAATATGTATGTATCGACTAAGAAGCTAATACACTGGACGTGATGCTTGATGTGTGGATAACTCATCGGCTAGTTACTCTAATAAAATATCAAGTAAAAACCTATTGACTTATGGCTCAATCTATTATCAGCAGTTCAGTAGGTCAAACCTAATCGATGCAGTACGAGACTGATGACAATAAAAGGAGTTTGATAAGCCGATAGATCCTACGTGAATATGATGTGATATATTTAATCAGACTAAGAGGTCAAATCTAGACTACAATCTTAGATAGAGCGAATACACTAGAATAATGACAGGATATACCCCTTCATCAAAGTTTGGACCTAACCGATGTAGCCTCGCGTTGAGAGCCAGAACCCACCGGTAAAAATCCTAGATAAGCTAGGGTGATGATGTGCCGAAGATGTATTGATCTGGGAGATGATTTACAAGTTTTCAGTGGTCTATATTTATACCTAGCAATTACAAGAGTCCGATACGTTTATAACAATCATCAAACGTTATTTTCTAGAAACATAAAAAATATATATATATAAAAATTTACAAAACTAACTAAATATGTCTATATTTATAAAATATCTACTATATAGATAAAATATCCTACCATAGGCTTCTCCTCATCTAGATAATCTTTTATTTTTAACTGAACCATATCTCTCGATCGGTTCTTTCCTTATATCAATCTTACATATTTTTTAATAGGCCGATAGGTCCTTGGGCTTACCAAATTTTATGCAAATAAATTTCTAGCAACGTTTTGTCTTATATACTCAGCCGAATGCGAAACAAGATGAGTCATTGACATGTATTAATTGAATATTAATTATTTTAAATTTAAAAAATAAATTACTATGTTTTTAAGAAACTTATATATAATTTTTTTACATGAACACACCGTTTAAAAAAGAACGCAGCCTAAGGTTCGATCCGCTCATGCGTTCCCTATATGGTTCTACTATTGGAGAGAAATTAGTTGCTGCTAATTTTTCTGCAAGGCACGAGAGGACGATAAAGCCAAGACAAATCATTTATGTGGGCTCTTTATTTACAAGGGGAGATCGATCCAAGCTAATAGTTTGGCCATGCTTAATTTAATTAAGTACCTATCATTAGTAACCTAGCCACATTATTTTATTCCTTATGCAGGTGTTTAGCTATTGATTCCGAGTTTTGGGTCAATTTCGACCAGGTACGTCGTGTCGACGTTTGCCGGGCCTGTGTGCCTGATGTCAGTCGGGTCGTGCCTGCGTGTACCATATAAGGCCAAGCCGGCCAATCGGCCATGTAATTAGGGGTTAGTTTTGCTGCTGTTTGGTTCTCATATAAGGTTTAGTCCCTCGTTGAACAGGTTGATGTCGATCTCATCATCTGCTATGTGCTGAAGCCGCCGTCAGGGTTTGGACTATATCGCGTGACCAGGAATCAATGTCCTGGATACGTTCTTGATTCTTGTTTGAATCACTTCTTCTGATTGTGTTGTCTGACACGGGTGGAAGAATTTATCTAGATTTTGTGGGTTTCAGTGCTTGTAAGCCGAACCTTCGTTACCTCGCTACTACTTTGAGTTTGAGTTATATATATAGAGAGAGAGGTTGGTACCCATGAAAGAAAGTGACAAATTTAAGGTACTCGTCTTCGTTAGGTGCCCATCAGCCGCTCCGTACATATTTCCTTCAGTGTTTATACAACTTTATTAGAGGTGATGCCTATTGAATGAAATTCATTTCGTCATCACTTATTTTTGTTGTGCATTTTTGGTTTGTTGGGCAGATGTGTTGAGCTTGTCTAACTTTTTTGCAAATCTCACCCAATTTACTATTCATAAAAGTGACTCCAACTTATGGCTAAATACGGTGGAATCTTAGTCCTACCTACATGTATCCTATATATCTATAAATTTCATCATAGTTAATATGAATTCTCTCCTTAATTGTTTTTAGCCTTTACATGATTTATTAAGAGTGCAAATTGCCTCTCTTCTTCAAAAAGTTATACCATGCATTTCAGTCATTTATAACCTTTGGCACAAGAAGGAAAATTGTATAGTAAGAAATTAAATTTTACAATTCATATCTACAATTTTGTCATACATTTCTTTCACAGCAATGTGCAGGGTTTCCATCTAGTTTCATATGAAGCTCTTCAAACATTAAGAGAATTATACTACCCAATTGCTATTACCAATTTACAAACCTCCAAAAGGATGGGAGAACTTGATAAAGGGGAGTAGCTGGCACGTTTCATAAAACTGTAATATACCCGTGCATTGTAACGAACTATACAAATGGGGATGGACTGGGAAGATGGACTGAGATGGGTTGGAAAGGTGGATTGAGGATAAAGCACTCAGCCAGTGGTTATGGATGGGAAGGACGTGTTATGAGCAGGTGATGAGAGGAGGGGATGGAAAGAAATAAAGATAACTTGGATAACTAACTAGTTAACAATAGGGATCTTATCAGTGAAAGCTAAATTGGAAGCTCTGATTCTATCCTAATGGGCCTTGAGAATCTCTGATTCTATCCTAATAGGCCTTAAGAATCATTAATGTTGTCTTGAAGAGAGGTGAATAGGCGTTCTTATAAAAACTTATAGCAGAAATTAAAACTAATTGGATAATCCAGTACCATAGTCTGATAACATATAGTGTCGAATAATCTAATAGCAATCGGACAATCCGATCAAACACATATATAACAGGAATTTTCCTTGCAAGATTTAGATCTGAAGAGTCCGACTAAAATCAGACAATACAACCCTATATAGAGAAAATGAAACTCTTGGCAAGATAGAGTACTTTGCTCACTAGTTTTCAACTAGAACTAAAAGGTGATCAATAAGAGAAACATATAACAATATGATCACCACATGGCTCAACATAACAGCAATAAGTGCAAAGTAAAGAGCAAGAGAGGAGACATTGCTTTATTTTCTAATGTTCAGATCCAACCGATCCTACGTCTTCATTAAGAAGCCCAAAAGGCCGGGACTCGACTAACTATTTTTCTCTCTAAGCTACTATCTTTGATGGTGTTTTGGTCTCTTCAAGCAACTATCAAAGACAAGCTCGTGCTCCAAGCGACTTACTCGGTTCCAAGCTTAGATGTCACTGAACTCCTCTCTAATGAAGCTTGTTATACCAAGCAGCCACCAAGGCAAAGCTTAGCTTCTACTATTACCTCTTCCCTTCTAGAGAAAAGGTATCAACCTTCACAAACTTCTCCTAGGCACATCACACTCCTTGATTGATTGCGAGCTTCTCATTTTCTTCTTATAACCTCAAGTTCTCTAATTTGAAACACACTAACTCTACCACTCTTAACTAGCAGCACATAAGCTCTTGAAAACTTTTGAGATGGTTAAAGATCAACTAGTCTACTTATAAATGTGTAATAACATTCTCTCAAGGCTAAACTTTCTCTCTTAGGATCTTCAATTTGCTCTTGAGGTTCTTAAACATGCACTTGGCTTGCTTGGGTAGAAAAAGGTCCAAAAGTCTCAAAACAACTCCATGGCATATGGTATATATAGCCTCAACTCTTCCAACTAACTATTTCTAGCCGTTGCTAAAATCTAGCAAAACTTATATGGAGCTGAACAATCTGGTACCACACCGAACAATCCAACTCATCTTTACTTTTCAACGGTCATTAACATCTAGTTGTTGGGCTATAAAGAGACAATCTAGTACTACATTGGATTGTCCGACAACAACTCCTAGACAATCTGGTACTACGCCTGATTGTCCAATATTGTCAAACTCTATTGTTTAGAAACACCAAACAAAAGCTTGCCCAGATAATCTGATTGTTCCTAGATTGTTTAGACCTTATAGTTCTTGTGGACAATTCAGAAGAATAATCCTATCCACTTCTGGATTGTCCAACATAGTACGTCTCCATGGCAATCTTGGTTTTCTTACTTTCAAAACTTGCCCCATTTACTTCTTCTTCAAAAAAAATGATTCTCAGCAACTTGTGACTTCTTATGGCTTCGATCGATATGTCAATGTTACACTAAGCACTTTCTCCTTTACCACTGTAATGATTCTTCAGCACCATGCCCTCGCTTGCCCTTTCCCCATGTATGGTCCATTGTATAGTCAAGTCTTGTTAACCATTTACTATACCTTGTCATCTTTAGTTACTTGTATCCTTGTATCATGATAAAACTTTGTTGTATTCTATCTTCTTCTTCTTCTTTTTATTGGACTAATTCTCTGCTTATATATTCAATAAGCATATGAATCTCTTAATCGTTTGTCATCAATTAGCCAAAAACCATTAGGGATCTAGATGCTCTTTCAATTGAAAATTGAGCGATAAGTGATAATTTACCATAGGTAATTTATTCAAAAGGGGGCAAAGTTAGACCTGAGTTTTTATAAGGGAGGATGCTTTCATGGGTTAAAAAAATAACTAGTCATTTCTCATACCTCTAGGCATACAAACCAAGACAATAGGATACAAAATGACTTTCACTAGGTTTTGCAAACAAGAATGCTCGAGGAAACTTCTTGTTGACATGTGCACCATGTAAACAATGTTGCATGCTGAATTACTAACTAATCTAAGATGGCTAATGAGGATGTTGTTTTCTTTTACAATATTAATGTTGGAAAAGTCTCGTTATAACAAGCCTAATGCATGCACTGTTCATGATTTGTGGGGTCACATGCTGTCACACCCTGATCTGATATCACCGGAAAGCCAGCACTAGATAGAGCATGCCGCCGAAGATGACTAAACATCTCTAGTAAAACCATACGTATCGGTGCCAATTCCAGAATTCTTAGCTAGTACCTATGGTAACAAAATAGTAATAATTGTGAAAACTAAACAAATATATTATATCTTGTTACCAGGCGGGATAGACCCTTGGCAGTAACTCTTAAAAAAAATTGCGAGAACGGAACTTAGCATAACTAACATATCAATCCACAGGTAGTGGCTTAGGTCTAGAGATGAAACCAAATTCTTTAGCATCTTTCACCTGGACTTAAGGAGGGAGGAGGAAAAATAACAAAATAGAGAGGGTGAATACTTTAGTACTTGCAAGTTATGAAAAACGTGAGTATGCTAGTTATAAAGGAAGGATAGGTTTATTTCGCAAATCTTTTATTTGAAAACATTTTGCAACCCCTAAATGTGAGTTTCACAATTCATACTGAAAGAGACTTACCATCTCGATCCAATCCAATGTGAGGTTGTTTGCAACAACCCAAATATGATAAACACGTTTTAGTTTCATTAATAGTTTATTTTCATTTTCTATCTCTTCAACAAATCTCATTTTTTAAGTCATGCATACAACCTTTATCTCGCTTCATCTGGAGCTAAACCAACATCTTTTTTTATTGGCTCCTTCTCAGAACCACCTAAGATTTAGCTCCTGCTCCTTCTCGAGAAGCCTACTCCATAATGCCCTCATGGCATTCCAAATCACACAAAACCGTTTTCGATCACCAAGGTCATTCTTCAGTCACCAACATCGACTCTATTAATGGTTTTCATTCCCTCACATTTTTTATAAAACACTAGCAAATAAAACTACGCTAAGAGAATCATCTTATATTCATCCTTAACTGTGGACATGGCTATTCGAATAGATTAAGCTCTACAGATTCTGTACACTTTACCCACATGACACGAAACTGACACTAGATATCCGTCGGCACCAGAAGTTAATGACAAAGCATTTTCAAAGCTAACCCATAAATATCTCATGTCACATAGTTGGGTTGAATCTTTCAAATATTAGACAAATCTAATACCTTCATCTACGCAGTACATACCGAGGATGTATCTTACTCCTAATCTGCTCGCTGCTAAACCACGCGGGGGAATGTCCAACCGGGCCGAGCGGTGGTCTGACCGGGGAGAGACGGTGGCTCAATCACGTGAAGGCCTGAGAGATCTGCTTAGCTCTAGTGCAAGTCCTTAAGCTTCGAGGTTTAAGGGCGTCCCAGTCAATTTGTCCCTGCAATTGACAAGGAGGTGAGGCGAACAGGTTAGTCGGATGATGGGTCGATACGAACTCTCGCTATCGGCTGGCCGCCGATAGGATCGAGTTGGTCATCGGCTACATTCGGATGCCTCTTGCTATTGGCTGGTCACCGATAGGGATTAGAACGCTCTTCTATTAGCTAGGGAGCCGATGAAGGCGTAGGCAGATGTCGACAAAGGATGTGATGGCTCTAGGTGTAGCGAAAGCGAGATCCTGATATATCGGCCACAGAACCGATGGGAGCACTAAAGGGTATTCAAAGAATAGCAAAGCATGTGGGATCTCTCCTGGCTGTTGACAGAAGTTGCAACGCTCGAGCATCGGCTGAACAGCCGATAGAGGCGTGAGAGATAGACGTGGAACGAATTAGAGGATCTATAGGCCAAAGAGCTGATGACACTCCACGGCATCTGAAGCATGGAGCGGGGCTCGATCCCTCACGAAGCCACGAGGGCTAGCGACCGTGGTAATGGTGCCGTTAGGACCAACCTCGGTAGATCGGACTGAACCGAGGTAGTATGAGGCCAGGGACTAATGACACGGAGACAACAAAGGCTTAGACAGAACGTGACGACGAGGGAGTAAAGAGGTGAGGTCATCGGCTATCTACCAGCCGAACGTCCGACGTAGGTCTACACCTAAACCCATCGGTCGCTCAAGCCGATAGGGAACGAGACCCACTTTTTAAAGAGATTATTTTAGGAGATGTAAAGTGAAACTTGGAAAGCTAGTGGACCGGAATAGGCCTTGGCCTATGGGGCTTGGCTGACGGCCCAATCTAGGGTTAAGGAAGTGGGCTCACATGTCAGTGGGAGAGAAAGAGTGATGGAAGTTGTTCCACATGTTAAGGAGAAGGAAGGGCACGTGGCCTCATCTCATTGGCTGAGGTGAGGGCCACATATCAGTGCACCAGGGGTTCTTCTTCCTTCTCCCTCGTTCTTTCTTCCTCTTTTACTCTCCCTTCTCTAGCACAGGACGAAGGCACGATGACAGGCCTAGCTATGGGTGGCGATGCTGGCGATGGGAAAGGCAGAACTCAATGGTAGGGCAAAGGCTATTGGCAGCATTTACAATAGAGCAGAGCAGCGGTTGGGCGATAGAGGAGGCACAGGGCAACGGCGTAGAGGAGGCAGCACTCAGCTAGGGAAGAGGCAGCGTAGGGTGCTGAAGATGTGCCTGGTGGCGAGGAATTTTACAGGGGAGGTAGAGAAGGCATGTTGGCTAATATATAGCCGTGACCGTTTGGTGGCGACAAGGCGGCAAGGCATGAGGGTCGTTGATGGGGTCTATGGTGACACAAAGCACAGGACGCTTGACAGTGGTAGGGCAATGATGCATACCATAATGCACCATTGCACATAGCGGCGCTGTGTAGAGCAATGGTAGGTAGGCGTGTGCTGTGGCGCAGTGTTGCTTGTACGTAGTGCGATCGGTTTGGCATGATGTAGGGGTGCAAGACCCATGACAAAACTAGATGGGAGGCGGGGTGAAAAAATGGGATGGAGTTGCGGGGTTAGGGACATGGCGGTGGTCGGTAGGATTTGTGCACAAAGTAGTGGCGGCAGGCGGGATTTGCGTTGGTGGGTCCATGTTTGGCATGACGTGACGTGGTGCAGCGCAATTACATTGCGACACATGTGTGTGGAGGCGGTGACTGGCTTGGCATCCTGTCAAGCATATGATGTGCGTGTAGGCACATGAACGAGTTTGTGGCACATGGGAACTGATCGAGGGCGTATGAAGACAAGTGTCAACGCATCGGCTAGTGGTTTGGCATTTTGCCGAATAGCTTGTGCGCGCTAGCACGATACAGGGAGGAAGATGAGTGCGCAAGTGCATGCAACAAAGAGCCGATGGCTGACAAGCAGGCCCTCGACGAAGAGTGAGCAGTGAACAAGTGTTGCAACGTGGCTGCACACATGTTGGGGGAGTGGACCGATGGGTACAACCCAAGAGAAAGAGAGGAGGGTGGCCTTGGGCTGGCCTCGTGTGTGGCCTAGGAGGGGGAAAGAAGAAGGAAATGTGGAAGGGAGTTAGGTCGGTGGGACGGTTGGGTCGCGAGGAGGAGAGGAGGCTGAGGGAGAGAGAGAATGTACCATAGATAAGACGGTCTAAATAAACATGAGTTTTTTCTTATTTTTTAGGGGTTTTTAGAATTGAATTTTTGGAGAAGTTTTGAAATGAGTTTGAATTTTAACTCAGAATTTTCTTGGAGAGTTTATAGGAGGGTTTGAAAGAGATTTATCTAAAAGTATTTTGAAGTGAAGTTGATATCTAGATCGGATTTTAATTCGATTGTGAGACTTGAAGAAATTTTTAAAAAAGATGTTGATTTAAAAGTCAAAACTTAGGATATAAATTTTAGACAGTAATTTTTGCACATAATATATACAAAGAATCAAAACTTTTAAAAATACAATTTTTATTAAAATAGTTTTTAACGGTTAGGTAAGCGTTAAGATGTCTTTAAGGAGAGGGCACTTGTTTTAATGTCTTCATGGTATGGTGTCCTGCTATGAATGAAATTGTGATAAATAGCATTTGCTTTAATTTGAATGTCATTGTCAAACTACTGGCTAATATAATAGAAGGTGACATTGTATGGAGTACCAGCTTTTTTTCTTTTCTCGACGGAGTGATGTCGCTCATTTCTCTATCAGGTCCTGTGCAACGTATGATTTAGGGTACTCTTTTAACTCGGCACGTGTCGACTCATTATTTTAAAATTTACCGAATTCAAGCTTTCGTGTCTCCTTTTTATTTTTTGTTGTTTAAGGTGGCTTTTATGTACTTTTGGCACTGTAATATCTAACACTTATTTTTATGATAAAATGGAAATACATCTGACCCTATTGTCTTTTTTAGAATTTTATAATAAGATGTTAGAGAACTCCCTATGCATGAAGCGTGAACCACTTATTTGGAATGTGGGAATCTAAGAAGAATAAAAACTTGAAAAAACAAAATTAAAATGTGGTGGCTGGTTCGATTCAGTTGACAAAAACACATGAAATTTGATTGAAAGAGAAGTTTAGATGCTCATAAGAATAATAAAGGAATTCTATGTAACCCTCCACACAATAATCACAAATAGATTTCAAAGCGAGCATACTATATGTCACAATTTATAGACCTTTTCTCTTTTTGCTAGAGAGATTGTGTTTGACAATAAGCTAACAAACTAAGTGACATGAAATTTTTCTGAGGAGAGTGGCATATATACATCTTTTCATGATTACCATAAAATGGTTAAATAGTGTCTCAATATTCAATTTTCATCTGCCATGTTCTCTCTTTCCTTACCTCTCCATCGGCAGTAGTATGATTTGTCTCATGACCTCCAACCATGTTTACTATATGGATTTTTTTCTTAAGAGTGAAAGTTGATCTGCAAATACATGTGTCAAGGGATGTGAGCATGTCTAGCAAAGCTAAGGGCATTGGCTCGAGGCAAATAAGTGGTATAAAGTGATGCATGCAAGGGCGACGGAAGGGGCGTGAGTGTGTGACAGTAGAGTGATTGCCATGACACATTTGCATGGGGAATTTGTCCTCTATTGGTTTCCCATATACATATATCCATCCCACCATGCAAAAGAGTAAACATTAAAACTACTGAATCTAAATTTACATATCAACAAAAAACATGTGCATGTTAAATGTCCTTCACAGTAAGATGATAACTACGAGAAGAAATGGCCTACCTTAATGATGGCAAATTTATATATCTCAGCGTTCATCATTTGATAATATCTAAAATAAATTCTCTCCCGTCGCATCTCATCACACGGAACAGTAGAAATGAACAATTTTTAAACATGAATTATATCTTAAAGAAAAAAATTCAAACCTATCATGTAGGACTATAGGAGAATGGACTTAACAGGCCTTCTTTGAAGCATAGAGACTATTCTCATACTCTATAAAAAATTGAATTCATTTGTTTGAAAATCATGCAAAGTATGACGTGAAATTGTAGTTTGCGAAGTAGAGCAGAGCTCAATCAGTACTGTGGCCAAATACTGCACTACTTCGGTCTCTTTTTTCTAATTAAGAATATATTTTATCTTGATTTTGGTTAAAACAGCTTTAAACTATTTAGTGTATTAGTACGAAAATTTTTATATAGAAATTGCTTTAAATAAGTCAGTTACAAATAAATAAATTGAGATAGACTAGAGTTAAAACTTAATATTAAATTACGATTTAAACATCTACTTTTCAATAAAATATTAAATAAATCTGTTTTAAAATTTATAATAATTAAACCTTAATTAATATTAGGTACTCATCTTAATTTAAAAAACTAACACTATCAAAAACCGCAAAATTCTAAAACCAGACGTGCAAGATTGTAAGATTATACCAGCCTCTTCCTCTCCCCTCTGCGCACTCGCCTCCCCCCGCGCTCTCCTCCTCTCCACGCCGCTCCACTCCCACAGATCTGCTCCCCCTCACGCGGATCCTCCTCCCATGTCGACTCCATCGGGGAATCCTAACCCCGCCCCCAACCAGCCGTTCGAGCTCAACAGGCTCTTCAAGCAGCCCCCCGCCGCCGCCCCGACCCCCACCGGCATCTACCCGGGCGCCGTCGCCCCCGGCGTCGTCCCGCCGATGACGTCCGGAGGCCCCTACTCCTACCCGCCAGCCACCCCGCCGTTCCACCGGGGACCTTACCTCCACTACCCCAATGACCCCTACCTCGCCGGTGGTGGCCACCACCTCCCGCCAGTAGCCGCCGCCGCCTTCGTGAACCCTAACCCCGCGCCGAACCACCCTGGCGCTGGCCCGACCCTGGGTCCCGGCGGCCCCAACCCGGGCGCGCGGCTCATGCAGCTGCTCGGCAACACCGCGCCAACCCACCTCGAGTCGGCGGTGTCGATGCCGCCACCATCGGAGTTCTCCGCGGCGCCGGCCGCGCCGCTGCCCGCGATGCCGTCCGCGCCGCCGGCGAGGATGCCGAGCAGCAGCAAGATGCCGAGGGGGAGGCTTCTGGGGCCAGGGGACCGGGCCGTGCACGACGTGGACTCGCGGATGCCCGGCGAGGCGCAGCCGCCTCAGCTGGAGGTGACGCCCATCACCAAGTACACGTCGGACCCGGGGCTGGTGCTTGGCCGGCAGATCGCTGTGAACCAGGCCTACATCGTGTATGGCCTCAAGCTCGGCAACATCCGCGTGCTCAACATCAACACTGCGCTCCGCTCACTCCTCCGCGGGCATACACAGGTAATGAGAGTATGACTGCTATAGATATGCTTATGACTGCTATAGATATGCCTAGGAGCATTTGTTGTTGTTTAGTGCAGAAGTTTTTGGATGATCAGGTGTTGCTAGTGTCTCGAAGGTGGATTATGGATTTCTCTGTTTTGACATGAGCCGCGCAAGCATTATAATATATGTATAGACAATATGTATAGATAATATATGCCACCTTCATGTTTCTATCAATAATTTTTACTATGGAGCCGTCTATTCTATTCTAGGCTGAGGAATTAACTTTTAATAGCATAGAATGAAACTCTGAATTTGGAATTTACATCATCAAATTAGTTAATATGGTTACTACATTCAGCAGAAATTCAAACTGAAGCTTGAATTTGGGTGCAACTAGAGCCTGAATGTTAATGCCTAGTCACATTTGCAGTGCATTAATTCTCCTTCCATATCCTGGTGGGGTGTTTTTTTCACCAGTTGCCATATTATATATATATCCACCTATGTGATGAAAATGATTTTTCAGTGTTATGCCAAATCTTTTAGTAGTTTGGCATTTTTGTAATTTAATTGATACTCTTGATCTTAGTTAGCGATGTAGTCCATTTTTATTTTTATGTTTTGAATTCTTATTTGTGTTTGCTGTAGAGGGTTACGGATATGGCTTTCTTTGCGGAAGATGTCCATCGGCTAGCAAGGTATGTGTACAGGATGGCATTTGGTTACTGGCACAATCTCTCTCTCTCTCTCTCTGATTAGTAGTTTGTTCAATTATTCTGCAGTGCAAGTGTAGATGGGCGGATCTATGTATGGAAGATTGATGAGGGACCTGATGAGCAGAATAAACCACAAATAACAGGAAAGATTGAAATTGCCATCCAGATTGTAGGAGATGCTGAAACTTACCATCCAAGAATATGTTGGCATTCTCATAAGCAAGTAGAGTCTCTTCTACATCACCAATGCCACATTCAATGTCTTGACTGTCTTATACTACTGATTCATGTATATTTTGTCCTGTAGGAGATTCTGTTTGTTGGAATTGGTAACTGTGTCTTAAAAATAGACACAACAAAAGTAGGAAGAGGAATAGACTTAAGTAGAGAAGAGCCTCTTAAATGCCCACTCAACAACCTGGTCGATAGCGTTCACTTGGTTGGTAAACATGATGGAGATATTACAGATTTGTCCCTATCTCAATGGATGACTACTCGTCTTGCTTCTGCATCAAAAGATGGCATGGTATGTAACTTTCCACTGTATTTTCTTTTTTCTTAGAACCTATGCTTCCTGATAAGCAAGAAAATAAATAAATGATCTGCAACTGAAGATCCAAGAATGAAAACTTTCTGATTACCCTTCTCTCTCATTCACGTGTTAATTGAGACATATTTTTGTTTCCACTTTTGTTAGCTTTGAAAACATCATAGACTGCCATGTGACACCTTTTATATCCACTTTGACGGAGTAATCTATATGGTTAAGGGTGCTTTCATGTCTCATCAAATCTGATCAGCAACCAATGCTTGGTGTCAATGCTATGTTATCGGGTATAATAGTTTTTGCTATCCTGATGCACCAATACAAAATTCACAGCTTCTGGCATTGTTTTTTCATTTGATGAGAATGGGTTTTCAGCATACGCTTTCACTGTTCTTGTTGTACCTATCAAAACACTATGCAGCATTTCTAGATGCATTTTGTAATGTTTACTTTCTGTTTCCGACAGGTAAAGATATGGGATGATCGCAAATCTGTGCCTTTGTCTGTTCTGAAACCACATGATGGTCAAGCTGTTTACTCTATCTTCTTCCTTACAGCACCTGAGCATCCCCAGCATATAAATCTCATCACAGCAGTATGAACTCTTGTACTGTTTTTATATTTTCATTATGCTTGTTTCATTTTCTGGCACCTTTTCGATCCTATTCAATTCTTCTTATCTTTTCAGAAGTGATCTTTTAGATGACTGCTTGTAAGCAGTATCCAGCAAACATACTTGTTTATTAATTTGGGCTTTCTGTTCTGATAAATGATGAATGACCATAACATGTTATTCTGCTGCTTATACTTTAGTAAACAATATTTAAATATTAAAAATTCTCATTTAAACCTTGATCAGGAAAAGTAGGTTTTGCATTGGTGCCTGCAAAACTGGAGGTGAATAATTTGAAAGGAAACATAGTTCCTAATCATATTTAAGCTCCTTTGTTGCTCGATGATTTATATAATGATGATTATGCTATTTTCGTGGTGGGTGGGTGTTGGGTGTCCATCATGAGGTCTCATGTTACTCAGAGAAGGGAGAATACTCCCCGGTTCATTAGTGTTGTTTGATTATGATAGGCATATGGGTTCCTTTCTTACAGACCAGGCAAAAAGAACAGAAAACTTGAATATGCCTATTTGTTTAATATCTCTTCATTCAAATTACTTCAAATTATCTTTTGTGAAAATATTGTAGGGTCCTCTCAATCGAGAAATAAAAATTTGGGCTTCCTCTAATGATGAAGGTTGGTTGTTGCCAAGTGACTCTGAGACATGGAGATGCACTCAAACACTGGAGCTCGTGAGTTCTCTGGAACATAGGTTTGAGGAAGCATTTTTCAACCAAGTAGCAGTGTTGCCACAAGCTAGCCTTATTTTACTTGCAAATGCCAAAAAGAATGCTATTTATGCTGTGCATGTTGAATATGGCCCAGATCCTGCTTCTACTAGATTGGATTACATAGCGGATTTTACAGTTGCAATGCCTATTTTAAGTCTGACTGGAACACATGAAAGCCAACTGGATACTGAACAGATAGTTCAAGTCTATTGTGTCCAGACAATGGCTATCCAGCAGTACGGATTGGAATTGTCTCTTTGTTTGCCTCCTACAGCTGATAATACTGTGTTTGGTAGAGATCCAGCTATTTCTCATGTGTACGAGAAACCTCCAGAAGTAACTGTAGTGGAGTCATCCACGGAAACTAGTCTGATTGATTCCTCTGTTGTTGGTCCAACTAAACCAGCAAACAATAATCATGCCCTAGGTAATACATTTGAAACTTCACATCCAAATGCTTCCATTCATTATGATGCTGTTAAGTTTGTCATCAATATCTCACCTCCTCTATTTGCTTATGCAGAAGCAAATGTCCCTTCGCAAGTTCAATTCACAACTCCTCCATCAAGCATTGACCTTGGATATTTAGAAGAAGGGGCCTTGAGAAGAGGTCCTTCAAGAGGTCCATCTCTCGGTGATCGTGATATAGACTCGTCATCTCTTGATTACTCAAGTAAGAAAAGGATGGATTCTGATGGTACAAGTGAGCAAGGTTCATTTGGTAGGAAGGATAGTTTTGGAAAGGAAGAACCAAGAGGCAGCCAGGGTGATGGTACAAAAAACTCGGATCCTCATCCTATGTTTAAGGCAGGAGGAAATGCTACACACTTGATAACTCCATCTGAAATTATTTCAGGTGTCCTTTCGTCTCCAGAAACGATTGCTACTGGCAGTTCTCAAAATGTAGAACTGGATGCTAAACATGTGGATGGGAGAAAATCAGAGCAAAGTGTTGAACTTGAGACTGTCAAGGAGACACAAATTGTTCATGAGAAAAGGGAGAGACCGCCCAAGACTGTTGAACAAACTGTAAACACAACCAGTGAACGCTTGGTAACTACTGACAAATACAGTGTGGAAGATTCACAGTCTCGGAGTGCTGATGGATCAGTATCTGCACTTTCGAAACATCCTTCTGGTGCTGGGGATGAAAACAATGTAAGTGAAGCTCCAGAGAAAACTAGTGATGGTTTTGCTTCTAGGAACTTGCAATTAACCTCAGCTACCAAGGAGGAGAAAGTTCTTCATCCTCAAGTTTCTGGGCAGTTATCTCCTTCTACAAGCACTTACAACTCTACTGATTCCTCTCATGAACCTCCAACCAACGTAAACCCTCCTATTGATTCCATTCCACAAGTTGGTATTCAAGAAACACTACAACAGGTGATTACATATTTTTGTCCTATCTCTTGTAATGGAACTTGTCTAACGTAACAGATTCATTTATAACATAATATTTGTAGGCAATGCCCCTTAGCTGATTGGCTTCTGAATCGTTTTTCTCAATAACTACCCTTACAATTTTAAAAACAAATTGTAGATAAATTATTTTTTGGTCAACCATATTTCACCCTTCTATCTTTCACACATGAATAATGTTGTTCAGTGGCCGCCTATCAGTTCAAGTTAGTTGCAGTAATCTAAAAGTACAATTTTTGGCTTTGATTGTACCACTGGAGTTTGTGTAACTTGTCTTTGTTTTGGATCACAAGGAAAGAAGACTAGTTAGTGTCATTGGCATATAAACTTGTTCTGATTTGTTTTTGGTTTGAATTACTAGCAAAGAGACCAACTAGTATCAGTAGCATATAAAACTACATGCCACTGGTCTTTGGTTTGGACCAAAAGAGAAAAGGCTAGTTTATTTCATGCATGCCTTGTATATTAATGTGATTTGTGTATTCATCAGGTTATGTCCTAAACTATGTTGTGTAGTGAGCACCATTTCCATGATAATTGGGTAAATGGTGTCAAAACAGCTTTTGAATGGTTGTGAGAGTGATATTATATTGTTCTTGAATATAAATAGTGTACATCAATTGACCCACCATATTGGACTCTTGATCTTTGTGCTGCATTCTTAGTTTTTTTTGTTAAATTGTTATATCACAATCATTTTTACTCTAGAAACCAGTATGTTGAACGAAGCAATATTTTCCTTGACTAAGGATAAGGATGGCTTTCAGTGTGACACAAGAAGTTAAATTTCCATTTATTAACTTGTGCATGTTGCAGCTAATGGCCATGCATAGTGACCTGCAAAAGCAGCTTAGCACGATTGTATCTGTTCCTATTGCAAGGGAAGGCAAAAGGATCGAGACATCATTAGGTCGTAACATGGAAAAGTCCATTAAGGCGAACATTGATTCCATGTCGGCCCGTTTCCAGGAGGAAAATGCAAAGCATGAAAAGGCTGAAAGAGAGCGTATGCAGCATATCACTACGCTTATTACAACTGCTGTAAACAAGGATATTCCTGTTATGCTGGAGAAGTCACTAAAGAAAGAAATATCTTCAGTTGGACCCACTGTTGCACGGACAACAGCTCCTATCATTGAGAAATCACTATCTTCTGCTGTTTCTGATTCACTCCAGGTTGTAGCTATTGTTTCTCTCTGATGTTCTTTTTTTTTCCTTGACACCTCTCTCATTGCCCTTCTGCTTACAGAAAGTTCTTGGTGACAAGGTTGTGAATCAACTGGATAAATCCCTAAGTACAAAACTTGAAGCTACAGTAGCTAGGCAGATCCAAATGCAGTTTCATACGTCTGCCAAGCAGGCCCTTCAGGTATGCATCCTCAGTGCATATAGTCTTTTAATATTATCAACAGTTAAGTTGTTGATTCCAGATGGGCATGCAATATTATGATTCCCATTATTTATCTTGAGTTCATGACAGATTTGTTTCTTTATGTTTTATTTTCTTGTGCATCACATACTGATGGTCGCTTTATTGTTGGAAGAAACCCATCTATGCATCGGATTGTGTAGGATGGAGTTGCATTCAAGTGTTTGGTACTTTGGTTGGGAAGATTATATGTGTCAGTCGTTAATAATATAATCCAAAAGATAGTGATATGCTTGTATTGTTTGACCAAACTGTGTCACATAATGGCATGCGGCAAGAACATCTCTTGAGGATATGGCATGCGGCAAGAACATCTCTTGAGGATTTGAAATTCAGTATAGACCAAAGACCATAATATACCTTGCTAACTACTTCAGTCAAGCGCCAAGAAACTCTAAGTTGCAACAACATATTATTTAGAATGGATTCATC
Organism: Oryza coarctata; assembly: GCA_030770085.1. Lineage (NCBI taxonomy): Eukaryota > Viridiplantae > Streptophyta > Magnoliopsida > Poales > Poaceae > Oryza > Oryza coarctata. The sequence goes on from CM061472.1 coordinate 8,996,623, forward strand.
TATGATACGCTATATGATCCAGGATTGATTGCATGAGGGAAATAAACCTTTATGTAGTGTTAACTCAAGCAACTGATTGGTTTTGATTTGATCCCTTCAGGATGCTTTGCGCTCTAGCTTTGAGTCAACAATCATTCCAGCATTTGAAGAATCTTGCAAGACAATGTTTGAGCAAGTAGATGGTGCATTCCAGAAGGGCATGTCTGAGCATGGTGCTGCTATCCGGCAGCAGGTTGCAACAGCACATACTCCACTAGCACAAACTCTTAGGGTAAGTTTGCCAGCTTCTTTCTTGTGTGTTTATTGCATAGAATGCCAGAGGTGACAGATGAAGGAAACAGGCCAATGTCACTCACACCAGCTTCTGACCTCATATTTAAATTATGTCAGGAAACAATCACTTCAGCATCATCAATAAATCAGGGTCTTGCATCAGAGTTGCTTGATGGACAGCATAAGCTTTTGGCACTAGTTTCATCGGGGGCCTCCTTATCACATAATACAAGTGGTCTGCAGCCTAGTAATGGGCCAGTGGCTAGCCTCCCTGAGGTATTACGGTTTTCATGTTATCTGTACGTTTCAGTGTTTTTATCTTTGCTGATCTGTATGAATTATGATTAAATACATGCACATTAATCTTGCTCTTACTCAGATGTATCATAAATAATGAAGCATTTTACATTTGGCTTTCAAGTGTAATCACTGTTTCAATTTCAGGTCGATGCTCCACTGGATCCTGTCAAGGAGCTAAGCAGACTGATATCTGAGCGCAAATTTGATGAAGCATTTACAATGGCTCTTCAAAGAAGTGACGTCTCCATAGTGTCTTGGCTGTGCTCTCAGGTATTATAACCTCAACTATGGTGAGCTATTCCCATTTTCATCCCTTGGTTGAACAAACCAAGTAATGTCTATTGTTGAGCTGACATGCAAGTCATACTTAGCACATGCTGGTGTGAGTTTCATGCACTTTTACTTCGTCATCTGAGCTTTTCATTACCATAATAATTTGCACCTGCTGTGGATGTTTGATATTCTTAAATACTCTGTCAGGTTGATCTGCACGAGTTATGCAGAATGAACCCCATTCCTCTCAACCAAGGGGTCCTCCTGGCCCTTTTCCAGCAACTAGCTTGTGACATTGTCAATGACACGCCCAGAAAGCTTGAGTGGATGATGGCCGTTGCTGTTGCAATCAGTCCATCAGATCCTATGATCGCTGTGCATGTGAGGCCAATATTCGAGCAGGTCTATGGTGTTTTGAACCACCAACGGTCACTGCCAGCAAGCAGCTCCTCGGAAGCGACCAACATCCGTTTGATCATGCACGTAATCAACTCGGTGCTGCTGACCTACAAGTGATACCATCTTCCATAGCGTGCTCTCAGTAGCTGCTGTAAGTCTGGGCAACATTCTTGCATCCCTGTACAGATAAAATTTTGAAAAGCGAAGTAAACCGACAAAAGAGGTGGTGGTGGTGATACATTGTGGCTGACAAGCCAAGGACCACTAGTCATTAGCATGGTGGGCATCTGGTGTAAATTGGTACTGAGCTGACATTTTTTTCAAGTGGGTCTTGTCATCTTGAACATGTTATTAAGCGCATGCAGATTATAGCTCTGTACTGCTTTAACAGGTGTTCAGTTCCTAGTTTAAACGGTGCATGAGATTGTTTGTTGCTGTGGCCCAATGAGTGATGGATGACCTGAATTGAAACTGAGAGGCTGAACCTGTGCTATTCGCTCCCGTTCCTGTGAATCCTGGAGATCGGCATGCGTTTGTTTTACCTATTGCAGATTGCTGGATGCTGGCTCCTGATCGTGAGTCGCGTTTCTCACACCGGTGCATCTTGCTCAGAAGTGGCTGATTTCGGTCTACATAGAACATGCGGTTTCTTCCTAATCGATGCGGCAACCGAATTGTTCTCTAAGAACTCAGCGAGCTCAAATAGCATGTTTCAGTCTTTGTTAATACAAGAGCAAAACAACCACAGACCGACGAGCGGGCCCGGATGTATGAAGGCTAGTGACAACTGGGCATTTCGTATGATTTCTTACAACCGGCATTTCGAAGTAAAGAGGCTCAAATACAGACTGCAAATATCTACCCATGGAACATACTCAATGTATAAGTAAATAAAAAATATATTATATACTAATCCTAATAGTGCTCTCAGAGCACTAATCTCCTGTCCATCCAACCTAATATCCTATTTTGTCATTTTACATTAACCCTTCTCGCCTCTCGCTCACGTCAACCTATCTATCATGTTCATCCTATTCGTCATTTTCCGCCTCGCCACCACCTGTAAAGAAAGATTGAAAAATAGTGCTGCACAAAGGAATTGAACCTGAGTTTAAACATGCGCCCAGAAAAGGATGGAAAGCAACAAATCACACATCACAGGCAAGCCAAACACACCACCACCGGCCATGCTACAACAGCCTAGCTTTGTGCCATATGTAGATACAAGATAGTTATTAATACTATAACTAAGACAGCTCAAAGCTTGTCTGAAACGTTGTTCAATGCATACATATATAGAAAGGGCAGAAAAGAATTCAAATGCAAACTCAGTAACTACTCTTGGGCAAGTTGAATGAAGAGGCCTCTCAACGCAAGGCCCTTGAAAATGGAACAGGACTCTCTATGTAGGGAACTATGTTGAAGAAGCAGAAATCCTTCCCGACAAAATCCAAGCTGCCTGACCTGGGATTCCTGTACTTGACTTGATCCACTTCCTTAATTTGCAGATCGGCTTGCTTTGTCGTAGTGGTAGATACAAGTACCAGGTCCAAGGAGCAGAAAATGATTAACAAAGTCGCGAATAATGGTTGGAACTTCCACACTTCGTCGGGTAAATTACTAATCGCGTAAAGACGATCCCATTGATCGCCAGACGACGACGGTGCCTTCCATATCACTATTTGCGTCGCCAGGTACTGAGCCAGACACAGCTCTCCGCCTAGCTCAACGAAATCGAGCCGTGTGTCATCCGACGGCGAAACGGTGTGGCGTACGAAACTGAATGTCTCATCTTGTAACTGAACCGGAGGAAACCCTGCGGAGGACGTCCCAGGAGTTTCTTGCATATGTGCCAATACATGCAGCCCTAGAAATACACCGGGGGAAGAGGGGGGTCATGTGTCGTAACCGGGTACGGTGGATCCTCCGCTACCCTCCTCCAGCACGATTCGTGGCCGCCGATGGCAAACGATCTCCGTCCCAGCCGACCAAAATCGACGGAGCGGTGAAGGAGCGAACGACCTAATTGTTGGTGCCAAGAATAAGGCCTAGGCAAGCATCCTGGAACTTGTTAACGCGGAGATTAGTCTAGGCAAGAGGCATGCTAGAGTGTGTGTCCACCGATAACTATAAAGATTCGATGTGATACGTCTTCACACGTAAAGACCTAAGAGATATGTTTAGCTTTTCTTAAATTTCAAGGATTATAAACGTACCAATCAATTTAATCATGTAATTAATAAGGAGATAAAACAATTAGATCAATGAAATAATCGACCGATAGAATAAAATAGACTCCTGCTATTGGTTAGTTGCCGATAAAGGCTATAACATTTACACATCAATTAGAAAGTCGATGGTGGCATAGTCAAATAGCAGCACACATCGGCTATAGAGCCAATGATGCTATGAATAAAAATATACGATAAGTAGTAAAGAGTAATATCCGGTCTTCCGAAGAGACAAAACCTAGCGATCACCGATAACTATACCGTTAAAGTCAGGCTCGATAGATCGAACCAAACCGAGACAGTATAAGACTGAAACTAATAACTCTGAAACGACAAAAACTAGACCGGTCGTGCCAATAGAAGGAACGGGTAAACCTATCGGCTAACTACGATATAAACAGATAAACTTTGTTGACTAGCTGAGTCGATGAGAGGAACGAAACCTATTAGATTATGATACTAACTATATTAAATATAGCCTTGATAGATTGAAATAGTATAAGATTAGATATAATATCGGATCGATCGTTAGCATATTAATCGTTGAAGATATATGTATATCGGCTAAAAAGACGATACGTTAGACATAAAACTCAGTATAAAAGTAACTCATCGGTTAGCTACTCCAATAAAACGTCGCGTCAAGACTCACCAACTTAAGTCTCAATCTAATATTAATAGTATAGAAAATCAGACCTAACCGATACAGCATGAAACTGATGATGATAAAAGGAGCTCGATAAGCTGACAGATCCCACGTAAACGTAATGTGATATATTTGATAGGACTAAGATATCGAACCTAACCGATACAGTATTAGACAGATTGGATACACCAGGATAATGGAGGGACTTACTTCTTCGCCGAAAATTGGACTAAGTGTTGCAGCCCTGCGTTGAGATCTAAAACCCACCGAAAAAAACATAGATGAATTAGGCTGACGATGTATCAAAATTATATTAATCTGTGGAGATAGATTACAAAGTCTCAGCGGGTTTATATTTATATTATACAAGTACAGTTACAAATAATCTCCGATAATTAGAGATATCTTATAGATATAAAATCATCCTATCATAATTTCTAAGAGTCGGATAATCCTCCACCAATCGACTTTTTTCACGCAACTCTTCATCTATAATTAAATTTATTTACAGCGCTTATTAAATTTTAGCACCCTAACCCTAAATTGCTCTTCTCGCGGCAGCTTGAGGACGTCGCCCGTGACCGGGTTGAAGACGTACAACCCTGGTATCGGTGGGCAGCAGGACGAGCCCGTCGCAGTGCGACATGCGGTAAACCGACCCCAACTCCCCGTGTAAGTCGGTCGCGCGCGCGCAGCACGCATCGTCCTGCCCCTCGTGCCAACGGTACAAGGGGATGTTGTTGGAGAACGTGCTCGGCCAGGGCTCGACGTCGTCGATCACGCCGTCGAGGGTGTGTGGGGTGATGAGGAAGGAGGACGGCCGATCCCGCTCGTGCTGCCTGAGATGCGCGCGGACGAAGGATGGGCTGGAGATGGTGGCGCGCCAGGCCTTGCGCACGGAATTTGACCGGAATTTGCGCACGGAGCAGGATCTCGTCGACGCGATCGTCAGGGACGGATGGGCCGCGGCGGCACACCCTTCTCCTCCTCTTGTACGCCTTGAACGTCGTCGTCTCTTCTGAGTTGCAAGATAGAGTGTACTTATTCATCGCGGCAATCAAGCCCATGGCCTAAATTAAATGCACCAAGCAAAGACTGGGCTCGTTAATATGGGTGGAAAGCTATGAGCAGAACACGACCGATGTACTTACTGTGCGTATGCCTATGATTTATGAACAGACAGAGCGACAACAAACATGAACACTAATCGGAATCGCCGACCTCGGATGATCTTCGAGACCAGGCGGCCGACCCGTCCGCATCCATCTCGGAATCAAATTTTCCATGGAAAAAAACTGCTGAATAGATGGATTCATGGAGCTCTCTTTGAAATGAGGGTGAGACGAACAAAAAAACAATCAACAATCTATTATGTGCATTACATTATAGCAAGGCAGAGGAAGCTAACTTATATGAGTCTAAATGGGGAGGTGTGACATATAGACATAATTGATATCTCTAATTTTATCCGCATTATCTATTTATTAATTCAAAGTTTATATACTCCATCCATTCTAAAAAAAATACAATTATAACATTTAAAAGATAAATTAATAAAGAAAAATATCTAGATATCTCTCATTAAATAAGAATAAGATGATAGTTAAGAATAAGATGAAAAGAAATTCAAACCAGGGATGGCTAAAGGGAAATTAATACTCTAAATTTTTTTATGGAGTACAGTACATTTAGCTCTAATACACTAGCCCCAATATACTTATAATTTATTTGAATCCAATTCACTACTCTTTTCATTTCTATTTTCCAATCCACTACTCTTTTTAATTTTGTTTTCTACTCTTTTTATTTCTCTTTGCTTGGAGAGAACATCTGCGAGAGACCAAAAAATTAGCCCAAACACCATAGATTGTGACTATAAAAAAAAGGTAAAAAATCTTTCCAAACTCCAAGAGGCTCAAAAATTGGTTCATTGGCCGTGGCCTTGAGGGAGATAAGGCCTAGATGGAGGTGACGGTGGAGGCAGCTTATGACCACATCTCTATAAACAGTGTGGGACTTTAGTAGTATAAGATGGAGGACCGATGACGTCTAAGAAAAAGTCAAAGGTATAGATGAAAGATTGATGACACCCAAGAAAAAGTCTGAAGATAACATGGGCATGGTATCGTCCAAAGCTAATAAGTATAAAAGAGACGGAGAATGGCACAAGAGCAGGAAAAAACTTGCACGTGCGGCCGATGGCACGATAGGGGAAAAATTGACCTAAAATATCATGTGATTCCTATGATTGGTGTGCATCAAGGTGCCCAAAACCTAGCTCGAATTAGCACCAATTTTGAGCGTGGATAAATATTAAAACCAACTTTATCTTTAGAGAATATGCTCAAGTCTCGTATAAAGACGTTCTATAGTCTTACCCCGCATGAGAAATGGACTTATAAAGATGCTTTTATAGTCTTACCGTGAGAGATGGCTTTTACGTGGCATCTTTGACCGGTTTCCTAGTTTCTTACCGCATTTGTTAACCCATACAAAACATGTGTTGCATAAAGGTATATGTACCTCTGTTTAATAATTTGACCAAATTTCAGAGCTATAAACCAGATATATGACCTGACGACGTTTCTAGTCCAATTTAAGCAGACCCAAGACTTCAAAGTTCAATCCTAGTGGGCGTGTGAAGAAGGATAATTTTCAGATAAACCCAACGTGTTATAGGAGTGGAAACATCCACTCGGAATCGTGCGGTGGTTATAGTTGTTTCCATATGAATTTCACAGTATGAATACAAATCTAAATATCCTTAGATTAAAACACAAATCAGATTATATGAATTCAAACCAAATATCGATCTAATTTAGTCACATTTGGAGATCCGTTGGATAAGACAATAATATACACTTAAAGAGACCAAAAATATATTAATTTGGGCTTAAATGAAAACATATAATTGAAGCAGGAATTGATAAGAGACATTAACCATGTTCACATATATTAAATTGAGTTTTGAATGTCTGGACATCATAAATCCAACTATAGCGTACAAACAGAAATGCCAGAAAAAAAAGACGATTTATATTGAAATATCATGTTGCTTTTTCCCAGATGTGCTAATCTGAAATTAGTCGTAGTTACAACACTGCATCTCTATCAAAGGTATTTTCTGGGCTAGGCAAGACGATTTAAACTACTCAAATGACCACATCAAGCAAATAAATATCTGATGTTGATAGGAGGCCTCTAACATGGACATACAAATGAACAAGCCTACCAAAATTGAAACAAAGCATGGCATGGGAGTTTCCCCTCGGGTATTTGCCAAAAGTCACCATCTATATCCTTTGTTTGTCCAGCCCTCACCTTCCCCTTATTTACAACTTCAGTCGTTTTTTGTGTGTTCACCGTTCTCATTGTTAGTTGTCAATGAAGTAGCCCCATGCTGTAACATTTGCAACTGGATTTGCAACATCTGGAAAAAGGAAATGATGTATGAATCTTGTTGGGTATAAACAACTAACAACGAAATAATACTGTTCAATGTTATTCCCAACAAGCATGCCATTGGGAAATAAGGTGAAGCATAAAAGTTGTTGCTGTTTTGCACGCATGGTAGCAAATGCCAAACTGAAATAATCTAGTTCTCTACTCTAGTTATCGTTAATTAGTCTAGTGAACCATGTTTACTGTCTAAAGTTACTCATTGACCATAACGAAGCGTTTAAAATAGAGCAGTGTTTATTTATACTTGTATGTTGCATATCATTTTGTAATAGGGTACCTCAAGATATGTAACAAAGGGACAGGTACATCAAATTGATATTACAAAATAAAACTGCTTGCTGGCATGCCAATAGACTTAAATTACTTCATACAATGGCAAGCAGTCACATGAATATGGTGAAAACATATTAGGTGCATTCATACAAATAATTTTACATAGCCCCCACTCGGAATATAAAATAACCCCATTTCAAATGCAAAATCAACACATATGAGGATAAACAAAAAGAGTACAATCTTTAACAAAAACAACAGATAAAATAAATAGGAAAAGGACAAAAGGCTACGTAGAGCATATTTCTCTTTCTCACATAGCTAGCTCATTTTATATTTTTCATTTGATTTCAATGGTCTCAATTAGGTATTTGGAGGTGAGAGCTCTTAGTAAAAACCTTCAGGCTACGTGTGTGCAAATTCAGAAAGTTATAAAGTTATACATCCATGTGACACCCAGTTTCTCATGAATCTGTGCAGTAACTTTGAACAAGTGCAGTTAAAGATATGTTTACAACAGACATATCCCAAAATTCCAATTTGCATGCAGCCTAGATAAGCCTATTTGGTTCATATCATCAAATGTGACACTTGGTAGTCCCATTACAAAACACATATCATGATTTAAGTAAGTTTTAGGAATCAAGTTGCCTCCTTACCTCTATCTGGCTCGTTATGGCATTTTCATATGCCTTCTGCAGTGAATTTTCAAGTTCCCTGGTAGTTGTCATTGAACCAACAGCACTACGTGCATAAAAAGTAAGTGCTGAAGGATCAGCAGTTGCATGATCTTTTGGCAATTGATTGGAAGTACTTGCTTTTCCTGATTGTGGACCATTTGATGTAGACTGTGGAGAAGTTGAATACCTATGTTGAATAAATGATACTTATCAGTATAAGGACGCACAGAGAAAATGACCAAATGATTGTATCTTTGATAGTTTATCAATAAGAAGTACTGGAAACACATTCATTAACCCAACCTTGGTCACAGAGATACTTTTGTTTTGTGGGGATTGGTTACAGAGACACTTAAGAACAAACAAACATGACTAACCATCTAGTACAAGCAAATGCTATGTAAATAAAAATCACAAGTTGCTCTAAAAAATCACAGGAAAGCTCTGAATAAATCATGCAAATTAACTCTTCTAAGCCTAAATTTCACAAAACCAAACTATTTTCAGTTAAATCATCACAAAAGTCAAGTTTTTACACAACAATTTTAGGTAACCATGTTTCCTTCACATAACATTTCACCACTCTTTAAGGATTGCTGTCTTCTCACTCATTGGTCTGATGAAAGGTAAGATATATGGATGACACAGAAGCATTGGTAGAGTGAAGTTCTTTTTTTAACACATCATGTGGAAAATGAGTATCAGCATCCTTAATCCACAATGAAACTACATTGGCGCATTAGTTTTTAATCTGCATTGCGACTACCTTCATGCAAACAAACAACAAAGATATATGCTAGTGAGAACAATGAGTGGGCTCAGCCTATTGGAGGTGACAGCAATGCTCAAAAGGTTTAATTTGTGAAATGTCATATGAGAGAGAGAGCATATGCCTAACATTGGAAGAACAGGAAAAAAAGAACAAGTTATACAATAGTTATCCATCATACTGATGAGCCATCAATACAGCACGATGAAATTTATAATCATCCAACAAAGTTCATAGATATGTACTCAGTCACAGATAATAAGGTAGCTTGCAAAAAAAAAAGGTTGTCTAAACTTTCTGAAAATCACAAGTTTCAGAATCCACATTTTTTTTCAGATTTGGCATTTGTTATCATAGTTAATAAATCTGAAATGGAATTACAAAAAAGTTTGCATTAGTCTCTTCCAGCAAAAAGTAGAATCAGTACCTATTCAAATTGTTCGCTGGAGGATAAGCAAAGGATCTCCCATATAAGGAAGCAGCTGAAGCAGCTGCTTCAAGTTTTGCTTGGCGCCTGCTTACGTTCTCATCTGCTGCTCCTTCTGAACCTGGTGTGCCATTGCCTGGAGCTATTTTTTATTACATTGAATTAGGAACAACGCATAAAACTGGTTTCAAACGTAGTGCTCGTGCAAAATGATACAAAAAGGTTTAATTGGGAAGTGTAACAGTAACATTCACAGGAATGAAAAGACACTCACCAGGCTGAACTCCAGGATGAACTCCATGCGGACGTGCTGTGGTACGCCCATTATCTGGGGGCAGAATTGGAGCTCTACATGTAGGGCAAGTGTGTTGGCGTTCTAACCATGACCTCAGACAATGCACATGGAACAGGTGCCCGCAAAGCAGTTTTTTTGCTGTGGTCATCTCCTCACGGCAAATAATACAAGTAGCATCACTCCTGAATATAAAAACTTAAGTCAAACAATTTTCATAGCAGAATCAACTGAATTAAAATTTCAATAAGACTCACACATTGAGCTCATCTGTTGTGGCATCTGGAAATCTTTCATTCATGTTGGAAGTTATCTTTCTATAGCGTACATAATCCGCAATACGGATCCTGAAGTTGCGGAATGTCTCATACAGCTCACGTATCAAGTGCAGTGGGACACCGTAGTTCCTGATATATCAATATAGAAGATCAATTACACAGGTTCACAATACAACACAGAGGAGAAAGATCATAGTAAGAGAACTTACAGGAAGATAGCTATGAAGAAGAGAATATACAAGGACAAGTGTACAAGGTCACTGACGAGCTCCAAGTAAAATGTATACACTGCCTTTTTCTCCCATTGACCGTCCATTAGCATGTCACTAACATAGAATATATATTTCACAAATGTTGATACTGTGGACGTTGCTAGTATCATATACCTGATATGCACATACTTGAGTTATTATGAATCTCAATAAGATGAAATAACACAAGAAGAAATCATCAGCAGATATTCAGATATACTGAAGAATAACATCAAGCAACTGTAAAATTAGTCAATATGGTTGTTATATTATGTGAAAGGCACATCCCACGCTTCAAAATAATAGACAGCAAGTATTATACAGTAATAAATCTTACTAAAGTCTAAAGCTAAAAAAGAATCAGACCTGGTGATCTAAAACGACCTTGAAGCACTGTGCTTTTTCAAACAGCAAAATTCAACGGGACAATCATAGACTAAAAAATTAGAATATAAAAACCTAACATCTAAATGAAAAGATTTATAAGCATATTAGATAAATTTATCCATAGCTAAGTGAATAAATCAAATGGAATTGAATTCATTAATAATAACTACGGACTACCATAGGTTAAGGACTTATGGTCCAGTACAAAAAGAAAAGCAACTTAAAAAATAACTTAATATCCAGCAATCAAAATCCATACGCATATATCTCAAAAAAAAATCCATACTCATAGTAACAAGTCTTAAGTATATATTGTTCAAGAGAGTATTAAAATCCAAAATCAAGAAGTAAAAATGGAGATTACTCAAACGAAAAGAAGATTGCAACAGACGCCTCCCTCTTGTGAATCAGCGACCTAAGCGAGTTGGACAGGAAGAGGCAGTCGACGACGAGCAGGAACGCCATGAACGACACGATCCTGGCATGCGACAGCATCGGCACGGATGGCGTGGTCTCAATGTACTCGACCCTCTTCTGTGCGAGCCAGTGCAGCGCCTTGACGAGCAGCAGCGCGGCGACCATGGCGAGGAAGGAGACCGAGAAGTCCTGCCTGAAGATGGTGACCGCGAAGAGGATCTCCACCACCTCCCGCCACGCCTGCTCGTTGAGCCGCTCCACCTCGGCCTCCCGGAGCGTGCCAAGGAAGACCCGCTTGACGAGCTGCCAGGCGACGCACATGGCAACGAGGCCCGTGTTGAGGAGCAGCGCGAAGCAGATCTTGGAGGTGGAGAGGTAGACCATCGCCGGGTAGAACTGCTCCCGGCTGCTGAACGCGTAGTACACCGCCGTCGCCGTCGCCATCAGGCTGAACGCCGCGTACGTCTGCAGCCGAATCATCGCCGCCGCCGACCGCGGGAAAACCCCCGCCGATCCCGCCACAAACTGCACCACCACGACCACTACCGGATCACTAAATTAGCACCCTAACCAACCACAGTTCATCCCGAATCAAACTAAAAGGAAGCCAATCGCCACGATATCGCGAACCCCCAAACCCTAGACTAGATCCAGCACAACGATCCAACATGCTTACCGATGCGAGCACGATGGGGATTGGATTCTCCGGTTCTAGCAGGAGAGACTGGACGGAGACATGTCGCGGGGATTTTGATTCGTGGATAAAGCCGCCGCGATTAAGCTGGTATACACGAGAGAGTTTGTGAATTTTTGTTGTTCTTTTTTTCTTTTCGGTTTTGTTTTTCTCTGATAGGGAGTGAAACTGAAACCAACGAGATGATGATATTGATGGGAGAATGGCGTGAGGTGAGAGTGGTTGTAGACGCGGTTCACCACGTAGGATGAGGACGTGTGGGTGGGTCTGGACGCACGTGCGGGGAGGTCTAGTTGCGGGTGTTGCCCGTACGCGGGTGGACTTGGTTCGTCGAACGGTTGGGGCCTTGGGGGTGCGAGGGTGGCGTGTCACTGGCCAATGGCTTGAAGCCACGTGGAGATTGAAACATCGACCTGTGTTTTTTTTCTCTGGAATTAAATCGCCAAGCGTTCGTCATGTTAGGGGACAAATGAACTCGATCAACAATTTATGTACTGTAGCGTAATTTTACGTCATTTGATCTGCTCAGTTGCTGTAAAAGAGCTGGGACTAGCCATATTGATGGCGTCATATTTTGCAAAAAAAAAAAAATCAAATTTGTTACACTGCCATCAATTTGTTCTCCCTTTGTCTTGTCAATCAAAATTTAAATTTTAAAACTTTAAAGTAGATTATAAGGTATTATTCCAGTATTGTCTTTTAGATTTTAGATTGTTAAATATATAGATATAAAAGTTTTATCTGATTGCTTCATTTATTTTTTCATGACTTTATCACCAGTGGAGCAAATGATGAGGCCAGACTCTCAAAAATTTTGACTAAAATCACTCGAGAAATGTGATGGCAGTTTTCTATCAAAACCGAAAAGATATTTGGTAGCGCCAATACTAAAATTTGATGACATTATGATTGCTATATTATACACGAGCCTGTGCCATCAAGCCAAAATTCTAAAAAAATAGAATAGAAATCTAGGAGTAATAATTTGTTATAAGAATTTTAGTATAAATAAGTTGGGATCGGCTAAAATTAAAATCCTCTCAAATTACGATTTAAGTAGATATATTCTAAGTATCTTTTGGCTCTATATCAATTTTAATCTTTTTTTATCTTTCCACATTATAACTAGTGTCTCATTCTAACTCATACATTCTCGTACGACTCTAAATTCAACGTAACATACGTATTTCTATAATACTCAGCTGTTAAATATATCTTTTTTAAGTCAATATTTTGTTCCATACAACATAACAGGTCTAATCGTCATTCTATAAAAACTTATTTTTTAGCTTCTGTGATACTCTTTTATCATAAAAAATACTAAATGCTTGGCACCATTTCACATAGCCTACTTGGCTAATATCTATATCAATATCCCCATTCATATGTAACATCGATCCTAAATATTAAAATATATTATTCTTAGTCACTACTTGATATCCTAAACTCATATATCTCTTCTCGTGTGCAATGGTGCTAAAACTACACCTCAAGTATTCTCTTAGTTCTGTTTACTTAAAAAACTTTGGACTCGAGTTTGCCACCACAACTTCAGTTTCTTATTTACTCCTGTGTGACTTTCATTAACTAACACTACATTATCACCAAGGGATATCCTTTTATATGCTCCTTGTAACCTCATCCATTACTAATGCAAAGAAGTATAAGCTCAAGACTGATCCCTAATATAGTTCTATTTTAATAAAAAAGTAACATATATTATCATTATTTGTTCGAACACTAGTCATAGCATTATTATATACATACTTAATGAGAGTAACATATTTTATTGGGATTTTACGTTTGTCTAAAACTCATCACATAATATTTCTTGGTATGTTGTAATAAATCTCCTCCAAGTTAATAAAAAATCATGTGTATCTTCTTCTTCCACTCTCTAAACCGATTTATAACTTATCTTAAGAAAATTACTTATATGATTAACCTTCTGTGCATTAAACTAAATTGGCTTGTAAAGATCCTCATCATTCCACTCAAATGGTTCTTAATAACTATCTCCTATAAATCTCATCAACTTAATTCTCTGGTAATTAGTACAACTTTGGATATATCTCTTCTTCTTATATATTGGTACTAATATACTTCTTCACTACTCATGCATCTTGTTCAATTCAAAAATATTGTTAAATAACTTGGTTATCCATACTATAGCTATATCCTCGAGACATCTCCACAGATTGATTGGAATACCATCAGGACACATCGTCTTACCCCTTTTTATCCTTTTCAAAACTTCTCTAATCTTATATTCTTATATCTTTCGTACAAAGTGTCTATTGGTGTCATCCGATGAGTCATTCAATTGGACGATAGTGTAATCGTTCTCACCATTGAACAAGTTATTAAAATACTATTACTATCTATATCTAATCTCATCCTCATTCACCAAGAGTTGCTCGCTCTTATCCTTAATACACTTAACTTAACTTGGTTAAACTCTCTCATTTTCCTATTATAAGCTCTAGTCATTCTATAGATGTCCTGCTCTACTTTTTTTTTACTCAGACACTGATAAATATCCTCAAAAGTTTGTCTCTTTATCTCACTCATAACTCGTTTTGTGGTTTTCTTTACCATCTTATATTTCTCCATATTGTCCTCACTCTTATCATAGTACAAGCGTTTATACTATTATTTGTTTTCCTTAATAGCTATTTGTACGTTTTTGTTTCACCACTAAGTGTCTTTAGTTTCACATCTACTTAATTTGATCACTCTAAATACCTCTAAAGCAATCTTCTGAATGCATGTTGATATTTTTTTCCACATGTTATTTGTTTCATTTTATTCTTTCCAAGAGCCATCTTCAATAATGATTTTCTTGAAGGCACTTGATATCTCCCTTCCAACTTCCACCATTTGATTTTTTACAATTTTAGATTATTTCTCTATGAGCATGCACCAAAAAGTGAAAGTTAGCCACCACCAATCTATATTGAGCAACCACACATTCTCCACATATTAACTTATGGTCTCCTCTTCTTATAAGTATAAAGTCAATCTGACTAGAGTATTATTGATCGCTACTAAAAGTCACTACATAGGATTCTCTTTCTAAAGAAAGTAGTAGCTATCATCAGATCAAAAGCTATAATAAAGTTTAAGATTTTTTCTCCCTCCTGATTCCTACCAATATACCCAACACCTCTATATGATGTCTCAAAATATATACTTATTGTACCTATATGACCATTAAGATCATCTCCTATAAAAAACTTCTTACTACTAATTACAGCTCTAACCAAACTATTTAAGTCTTTTTAAAAATATCTCTTATCACTTTTATTCTAATTTACTTAAGAGACATACATACTAATTACGTTTAAGATTATATCATTAATGACAAGTTTTACTAAAATAATTATATCCCCTCCTTCTTACCTCCACCACACCATCCTTAGATCCTTATCAATTAAAATTACCACTTCATATATATTTTAAGTTATCCCTATGCACCAGAGCTTAAAGCAGTACTATTCACCTACTTCGTCTTCTGGCACTTTCATTTAGTCTCTTGAACGCGTCTTCTAATTGCTGTCTCGACCAACTCTCTTAGCTTATTCTTAAAAATCCTATATTCGGATGTTAGTTGGTTTAGACTAGCTTTCTTATTTTTCGCATCCATCCTTGCTTATTTTTCATCACACTCAAACATCAATATGACACGCTACTAAAGATGCGATGGCCCAATGAACTGGCGAGTAACTCAAGTTTTATCTATGAAAAAAATCACAAAAGTTTAATTCACAACAAAAACTATAAGTTTAACATTAGGGCATCAGAAAGCAAACCTAATGAGATTGAAGAACATTAGGGCATCAGAAAGCACACATAATGAGATTGAAGGGTGTAGGAATCGAGTGGCAACGTCTTATTTCTGGTTGAATTTTCGTAACGATCTTCTCAAAATTGAATGGCAACTCAAATGGGATAGAAAATAAAAGGTTGACATATTTATTTGAAATCAAGAAGCAACTCAAGTTACCAGAAAAAAATGGCGGCAACTCGAGCTTATACAAACGAACAAGTCAAAAACTTCAAAGAAAAACGAGGTATCAAAGTCTGGTTGAAATTAAATAGCAACTCGTTTAAATCAAGACAACTCAAAAGCTTTTTACAAGAATCAAATTGCAGCTTGAATCCCTTGAGGGTTGAGCCACATTTCGGCCTATCATATCATAGTAGCAGACCTCATCAGAACTCAACACAGATACTCTGAAAGAAAAACCTAGAAAACACACTTTTGGATGCACATAGCTATATATGCCCCTGTGGCCAATGGACTTTTGTGGTAAGAATTCAGAGAGAACTTTTATTTACGTCTGTCCAGGAAAAAAAAGTTCATGTTGAGGAAGGAAAAATTGTCTTCTTAGGTCTTTTCATTATGTACCCAAATAAGGTAGAATACAACTTATTCTTTTCGCTGAAAAAAAGCAAACACGTTCCTATGATCAGTACAATTATGAGAACACGAAAGGATTATAAGTTTGACTTATTGAGCAACTGCTGCCTTCTTCTTTGGTGGTGGATTCCCCCCAGCAAGTAGGACATATGAGTAGAAGCAGATCATAGCGGCACTGGTAACATGAGAAATTGTAAGAAGAGGAGCAAAAGGCTGAAATGAGCAGTTGATTAAGGCAAGCAAATGATAAAGGGGGAATTACCTGAGTGCAGTGTAAAAGGCCCAGGGAAGCAGTTTCTTTGTCTGACATAACAGGATTGATAAATCAGAAAAAGAGTAAGAATCAGAAATCAGAGTTCTTGAGAACAATGAGGGAGCGTCACTTACTGTGGTGTATGCCTGAAAGTGCTTCCATGCTACTGCAGCAGCAACAGCTGCAAATGATGAGCAGAGCAGGTTATTCACAGTAAGAACTACAATCTTGCTTATAATAGCAATCTGGGTTCAATGTCAAATATTTCTGAATTCAGAGATGAGAGTAAACAATGAAGAGATATATCCTATTATACAGTCAGATATTCAAGCCACTGCAAAGTGATGCCTTGATTCATTTAAACCTGCTAAATATGTTAGGAAATGACGATACCTGCTTGTGCCAGTATGAAGGGCAAGCTTGACTTGCCACTTCTCCAAGCCTTAAGGCTAAGCACACCAAGGGCCAATATTGCAAGGCCGGGTACAACACCAAAAGTAAGACTTACGGTACTCCTCCAAAACAAAAATCCAACAATGCCCATGGAAAATAAAATTCCACCTGAATTTGAACAATTAAATGTTAGTAGTACTCATTACTTATTTTATTTTATAAAATAGATAAAAAGTCTCCTTAGTCTCATAGAATACTATGATCAGTCTACTTAACCTCTTGAAGTATGAAACTGAACAATCTTAGGATATGAAAACCGGTTCAAATAACCCCTAGAGTGGTTTTGGAGGTGATTTACCATAGTGGTAGGAGATGTGGTAATGATGTAGTCACTCGCTTGGGTTGGCTCTGGTTAGTGGTGACCAAGGGTGTTGGTGCCAGCCACAGCAAAAGGTGGTAGCTAAGGAAGAAGATGGAAGTGCACGATGAGTTGATGACATGTGGGAAATTACATAAGCCATCGCCATGTCCTAGTCATGACGGCAAAACCGCCTCCAAAACTTCATATTTTAGGGAGTATAAATATGGTTTCATACTTTTAGGGGAAACTTTAGAGGATGGAGTGGACTTATTGCTAGAGAATATACATGCAACAAAAAATAGGATATAACAGAGTTAGAGCATTTAACCAGCCTCCACAAAAAGATGACATATACAGAGCTTCCTCAATTAGATTTCATAGTAGAATGGCAGAGGACATTATGTCCTTTAGTTCAAGGATTACTCTAAGATCATGAAATACAAGAATTTGAGGACATTATACAAAAATAACAGAACTGAACCAAGCTACTTTTTTTCATAAGAATCATGTAATGGTCAGAAAGTCAGAATTAAAAATCAATACTGAATGTTGCTTTGAAGGAAGTTGAAGTCATACCAAAAGGGATCCCTAGGCAAAAGTCATGTATTATTGCACCCTTGTGTTGAGGAACAGCCTCTTGGTCTACGTCTATTTCTGCATTAGTAGGCGATACAGTGGTTGGCTGTTGATTTTCATCTTCTGTATGCTCCGCGACAGTGTTAGGATCAACAGGACTGCTGGTATACTCTGCCTTCATGCACATTGCTGTCAATGGCTGCAAGGCCATAAACTAGACATAAGAGGAGGAAAAGTTTTCACAAAGATAAGGAAGAATATAAAGACTAGTGGGAAAAATATGCCTAACTTCCTCTCAAAAGGAAGAATAGTAAGTTACTTGAATAGGAGAACTGACATACATTCAAGTACAGACAGACATAAATTCAAGGGATTCAACTGAAGGTCATTTTGTTTTAATAAAATATGGCCTCCAAGGTTCCAAAGATAACAAAAAACATGATATTGCAATATCAAACAATTCATAATTATGTCAGCACAAAACTTTGCCGCCGACAAAATGATCTTTGCTTAGACATTGAGTGGCCTGCAGGAACCAAAAAATATATAAAGGAATCCTGCAAGATGCAGGAATTTAGGTATTAGAAGATGATCGGCCTGTCATATAGATATTATCTTGTATCTTACCTAGGTTTGGTGTTGACAAGTTGTCTTTTAAAGTTGATGATTATAAACGGAAAGCTTTGATTTATACAATATATACTCATCTGCCATGTGCTATCATCCATTGCATACTAATATAATCATGATGGCCCAGCATGTATGCTCACTTCTCCATATTAAACCCACTTGTTTATGCCAATAACATGCCAATAGAAGTTACACGACCTGTGGTGTCCCATCCAGGGATCTCAACCACACAGACACACTTGACTAACACATTTATGCTCTTTACATAGGTAGAATGTAGGCTAGTGACTGATGTCCAACAAAAGCGTGTTACTACAGTACTAATACTACTGCTTTCGAATCTATGTAAATGAGTTCTCGAGAGAGTATGGAAGCACTATCAAGCATGCTTTTGTGAGACCAGGAAGCCATAAATGCATCATAGTACCTATTATTTAGCATTATATATTTATAGGATTTATCACACCATTATTACTAAAAGCATATTACATTTAATTACACAAGTTTTGGAATGTAAAAGTTATAGTTCCCCCAATCCATTCTTGGAGGGATATGTTATTGAAGAGCACACAGACTATCTGGTTAGCACATAACACAGTGGAATCACTGAATCAGAAGGAATTCCAGCGGACAAGGTAACAATGGGAGTGATAAAGCACAATGTGATGTGCTGTTATGTGGTGCCTGTAACGTTCCCATACAAAAGGCAGTGCAAGCAACAAAAAAATGGGAAATTCAGTTGTTGTTTTGCTTTCTAGGAAGGTTTAACTGAGACATACAGAGAAAATAAAAGAAGTGTTTTTTTACCCGAAACTGATGTAAAAATACATAGGCTAGTGCTACTTGTGCAAATTCCTCTAGTTTTAATTTCATGTTTTTCAAAAACATTCCTTCTTGATGGAAATGATACGCAGATCTCCTTTACATTCTTGGTAAAACGGCTCCAGGCATCAACGTGTTTGGTTTGTATTTCCTTTCTCTCTCTCTCACACACACAATGCCTTTCTAGTTTCTACCCTGCACCATGTCATGAGCAAGGTACATTTCTAAGCAATTCAATGCGGCTAAAATCATTTCAGACGCTGAAAAACTCCAGCGCCCAGTCTACCTCCCTAAATTTACCAATCCCATCACAGTCGTCGACACACTATATTCCAGATCCAGGTAGCTCAAGGGTCAATGATCGGAATTAGAAGAAGAAAAAAAGGACAGAAACCTCTCTCACCTTGGGCACGACGCCAGCGGAGAGCCCGTGGAGGGAACCCCGGGCGATCGACGCCGGGACCCTCGACGTAGCGAGCGGCGCGAAGCGGAGGCCGCCGCCGGAGGGAGCTGGCCACCTCCTCCCCGTCGCCGCCGCCGCCGCGGGCCCGCGGAGCTGCGCCGCCGCCGCCATGTCGATGTCCCGATAGGGATTCCTTCGGAGCGGAGGCTGGGCCGAGTCTCTGTTCCGAGATGAGGCTTGCGCGACGCGTGGAGGAGTCGTGCTCGGTGGCTAACTTTTCTGTCTCTTGCCTCTGGTGAGTTGCGGCTCGTCGTCGTCGGCGGCGACTACTGGGAAGCGAGTGGCACGTGGGGAAGCGGAAGCGGGCGGACGGCGTGGGCCCTGGGAGACGGCCCACGGGCGTGGGTTACGTTACGGGCTGCTGAGCCCTGTGGGAAGGAGTGGTCGTTCGGTTTGACCGTACAACTGCGGAAATACAATTGTGGTGAAATTAACATATGGCTCATTTCATCAAAATTATAATAGAAAAAAAACTCGACCGGGCAGGAAAAGATCGCTCCACGGTTTTTCATACTATCAACAAGCCTTAGCTAAAGCCAATCCAATATAAATCACAAATTTGGCTCCTTATATAGGGATTCACTTTAGCCTTAATTTAAGGGTTTCTAAAATAAATGAGGACACGTATCGTAGGGACCTACGAATAATTTTTCTAAATTAACTCTGAAAATTTGGTCTGCGGTGAATTGAGCTCACGAGTTAATAGGCGCTACTAGACCACTGTAGCCATTATGCTATAGACCCATTCACTCAAAATTATAATAGGTTAAAGATTTTGTTGATTATTTAGTATTCACTCCTGTTATAAACATTTGACAAGATTTACTTAAACTTTTAAAATTCTAATAATGCATTTTGGTCCTATTTGATTTAGATTATTAAGCAAATTATAGTTGTAAATTATTGATTCAATTATAGCTATAAATTAAATATTTTAATAAATAAACTTTATAAATAGTTTATAACAAGTGATCTAAACATTCGAGGAAATATATTTTTTGAAGCATGGAGTAAATAACCTATTTAAATAATCTGATTAATAATCTTAAAAGAACATGACTAAAGTGTTTAATGAGTTTATAAAATCTAATAATAAGTGTATGATATTAAGATAGTAATTTTTAACATAAATCTATATATGTTTTTTAAACTATGTATTTAAGAAATTATTAATTATTATAAGTTCAAAAGTTTAACCGAATCCAGTGTAAAATATTTATAATTAGACGGAGTATATTGTGTACAAAATTTTAGGTATGTTCCTTGAAAAAAACTCTGTTTAGAAAGAATTATTAATTTAAATTACAATTTTTTTAAAAAACATTTAAAATGAATTGTGTAAATGGTTCGGCGTCTTTGTTTCGTCATGTGGCCAAACGCTTGACGTGTTACGATCCTTTTTCAGCACAAGGATGTACAGGCTAAATGATCCTAGTAAATGTTGTCTTGCTGTTCAAACTACAGTGATGTAGCTTATAAGGCTAAAGTTTACAAATAATTACAGTATAGCTTATTCTTAGCAATTTTTAAACAAAATTCATTTGTTTAATTAGCTTGGTCCTACTATGTTTATTTTCTAGTTGAAGCAACTGCGGTCTAGACATGGGATGAATTTACTGCTAGTCTCTATATGTTGAACATGTGTTAATACTTAATAGGGCGTGTGTTGATAAAACTTCTGGGAAAATTCAACACGACATAACACTTGCCACTAGCGAGTGGTGCAAACAAAATTCAGGCTCTTTAGTCCAAAAAAATTAAGACCCATTCTGTGAAGGGAGAACAAAAACAAAGTGGGAAGTACCTTTGTGTCACGTTTTGTGAAGGGAGAACAAAAGTAAGCTCATCTTGCAATCGCTTTGAAAATATCAACGCAAAATCATTTTTTTTTCTCTCCCATCTTTTCTATAAATATTCCTTTACTATTCCTCTTCTACATCCAAAAGCACCAAGCTAGTATAATTCAGGTACGAATGCATGATATACAGGGCTCAATCCTGTATATTTTTCTATCATGATACATAGGACAATTCTCTATTACTACGAGAATTGAGATGATTCATTATCTAATGAAATTCCAAGGTATGAAAGTAAACCTTGCAAAAACATTTGGTTTATGTCCATCCCAGCAGAATGTTCCATCAGAACCACACAATGTAACTCATGTCTATCCCCTTGCCTCAGGTTGGAGAAGAAAGAAGCCACCTAAAGAGACTAGTGAGCCAAGAAGTCTCACACTACTTCTATCTGCTACGTCACGAGCTCCTCGATGCCACCTCCATCTTGATAGCAACCAACAGGGTCGAAGGCAATGCTCCAGTGGCATGGGCTGGGCGACAGGGATTGGGAGAAGGCAATGCCCGCCCGTGCATGGAAGAGGAACTCATGCGCAAAAGTTGTGTTGTGAGTAGGGAGTCAGCCGCTAGTGCTATTGTTGTCCGTTGGGGAATTGATGATCTTGCCAGCGTGGATGGTAGACAATCTTGCTTATCTAAAATCAGGCTCTAGGTAGAGTGAAGAGGAGGGAAACCCACTAACGTGTGGAGATGCTAGTCCAAGGTGCAAAGTTTGGTCATAAAAACTAGTCTAAAACAGGAGGAGTTGCTAATGCTAAGTTCAATATACAACTTAGGTAATAAAATCTGATTTAAAGTGTAATTCACTCTCGAATAAAATACCAGTATCATTGTTCTTGATTGTTATAGTCTAACAAAGTGTTCATGCGCTTATCATGGTTGACTATAAACTTTACATGACACTTGGTGATAGTGTGACCAACCTTTGCAGCACGTCGATGAGCTACGCAAAGGATAATTAGCGGTTGCCCGTGCGCCGCCTTATGCCAGCGATCAGGTTAGCGTTTCCTTTTCTTTTTCACTGCTTTTCTTTTTTTTGCACCACACAGTTTTTTATACGTCCGAAGTTTATATACCAAAAAATTATACATCCAATTTGGATTCAAATGTATTATATAGAATATTGATATATTAAAAGTTTATACGTATATAAAGTTGTAATGTATATAAGTCTATGCTTTTCTTTCTTTCTTTAATATTTATTTTATTTCTTTTTAAACTTATTTTGAATTAGTTTATACATATAAAGGTTTTACACATAAAGTTGCAATGTATATAAAGTCTATGCATTCGAATATTTCTAAGTCCAGTAGATTTTTCTTCATTTATATTTATTTTCTTTATTTTCAAACTTATTTTAAATTTGTTTTAAAGATTGACCAAAATTTAAAATAATTTTGAAAAAAAGAAAATAAATATTAAATAAAGGAAGAACAATCTTCTGAACTCAGAAATATTAAAGTGCATTGACTTTATATAAATTATAACTTTATACTCATAAATTTTATATGTATAAACTTTTAATATATTAACATTCTCTGTATAATACATTTAAATCTGAATCTAAAATCCAAATTGGATGTATAAATTTTTGGTATACAAACTTTCGGCATATAACTTTAGTATATAAACTTAAAAAAGAAAAAAAAAGTGCGGTGCAAAAAAAAAAAAACGGTGAAAAAGAAAAAGAAACGCTAACGATCGTTGGCATGAGGCGGCGCGCGGGCGACCGCTAATTATCCTTTCCGTGCTGCTTCACCGCTAACACCAGCGGCTTGCGTTGCCTCCGTATTCTTGAGTTGGTATATACAAATAATACGTGGATTTTAACTTTTGCTTTTGAGGGCTAATGTTTCTTGGATTCTTCTGATCCAATTTGGGGATTTGAACAGTAGTGTAATTGGCAGAGGCATGTTGAATTACCCTTGTACTGGTGTACTGTAGCTGCACACAATTTGCTCAGCTCCCCTGGTTTTTACATGAACTTCATTTCATTTAAAATATTGAAGTACCTCAATGTGCCACTCCAAAGAGCTTTGCTTCCGTGATCCAAGTGGCATGGTGATGACAGTGGCACTGCTGCTCTCAAATACTGGACCATTTCATGTTACCACCATAATCCATCTTGTCTACCTTTTCTACCGGCACTAAACCCTAAACCTATTCAAATCTCACCTACTGTCTTGTGGGAGTTGTGGCCCACAGAGTTAGCCTACCAGCACCACATAGTCTCTACTAGGTTCATCCCCATTGTTTGTGAATTTGAATTTTTATATGTTTGTTACAATGAGATACATTTGATAGTAAAGTGGAGTGAGTTTCAACATCCTGGTTGCATTGTTTACAACTAGAGCAATGATATTCTTTTTGTAGGAAAGATACATAGATAACAATATAATTGAAAACACTTTATACAAATAATTTGTTTAAGGCCTCCCCTGAGTTAGTTTGGTTGGTCTCTGGGTTTACAAATGCAATTAATATGGATGTTTGTTTCTCTATGCATTTAGTTTTATCAAAGCAAAGAGTGATATTTCTCCTGAGGATGTACATGCTCTTGTAGAGCTCGGGCTGGAGATATTTCATGCATCACAGAACAAGTTTTTTGTTCAGGTAATGCTAACTTTTTATGATTTCTATATGGCTGGTTTCAACCAGTTTGATTTTGGATGATCAATTTTTTCCTGGTAAATGAATACAACCAGATTAAGTGGGGAGGTCTTCTCGTCAGGCTTTTGAAAAAGCATGCCGAGAGGACTTCACTTGGTGTGCAATGGAGGCCACTGTATGATACGTTGATAAGGACTCATTTCAAGAGGTAAATTTCTAATCAAACACACTTTTTTAAGTGATGAAGAATGACAAAAATAGCAGAGTGCATTTCATGTCTGTTTCAGAAACATGGGACCTGAGGGCTGGAAAGTAAGGCAGCAGCGCTTTGAGACTGTTACCTCCTTGGTGTGTGCATCTAGGAGTTTGTTTCCTGAAGGTGCAGCTACTGAGATTTGGTCAGAATTCAGGTTTGATTGCTTGTTCTGACTTTGACATACTCAGCTTGGGTTCTTTTACTTGTTTCATGCTCGTTCCTATTCTCTTGCTGCTTTGTTAAATTTTATTATTTGTAACTCTGTTGTTGATCCACCTCTATAAACCTGTAGTGTAGTGTTTAGCTTGACAAGATCACACTGTAATCAACTAAGCATCTACCAAGATTAGAGGCTTTGCCAGGATTGTACATGCTTAGGGACTTCTAGTGCAGTTTACTCCTTTTCTTTTGGCATTCTATACCCAGTAAGAAATGTGCAAAACATCAACTGAGTACTTGTGGTGTTATGTTTGCATGATCCTCTATTTCTTGTACCATTATTTCCACTGTTATTGCTTTTCTATACTATTATTGCTTTTAAAATTTGAAAAAAATACAATATGTGATTGATTGTTGAGAGTGACTATGGTAGTCGTAATCATCCAAGTACCTTACATATGGGAGTAGCAGAGTGGAAAATGTTAGGGATGGAAAACATTTTAGTATTCATTGCAACTAAATGTTGTATTTACCAATGCCATCCTTTGCACCATAGTTTGCAATTTGTGCTTGACAATATGCTACCAACATTGAACTGACTTACCTGATACTTCTTCTAAGTTCTCTATGTTCGTCTCAATCTGATGATAGTAGCACTGCTGATACATTCAATAATCTTATCGTTACTTCTCTTTCAAATGCGTTACTTGGTATGGATGCCAATGATCCTCCTAAAACTATAGCTACGATGCAGCTAATTGGTTCCATATTTTCAAACGTAAGTGTGTTTATCTTTCTCACCTTTTTCTTGCACTGTTGATCTTATAATTTCTATACTAAGCATCCTTTGGTGTTTATAGCTAGCCACAGTTGTTTTCAGTGATGATGTGCCTGCTTCCTCCAAACAACCTCTCTGTCAGACTGGCTAGATGAATTCTTTGTCTGTTGTTTTCTGTCCTTCAGAATTTGGAATCAAGTAGTCCCATGTAAGCTGCAAAACTAAAATCCTGTATTTAACTTATTGTTACCACTGATATCTTTTAGAACATGGCAATCGACATCTTGTTTCATCTGGATATTGCAGTCATGAGGGTTACCAAAGCTCAATCATGTCAGGAACTTTCCTTGTTGAGGACATCCCATACTATTTTTGCATGCTAGAAATTGTTCTGGGGAAGTTATCAAAACCTTTATTTAATCAGGTATTGCATTCTAGTTAAAAGTTGATCCACTTTGCTGTTCTCAAACATATGAATTTCCTGTCATGCACATGCTTCCTCATTTTTTTCCAACTGGCAGTCCCTGAAGAAAATTGCCAAGTTTGTTAATGCAAATATCCTTCCTGGTGCTACTTCAGAGGTTGGACTTCTTTGTTGTGCCTGCGTTCATTCATATCCTGAGGAGGCTTCACTCTACCTTGTAAAACCTATCTTAATGACTATCATGTCCTCCTTTGAAGGTACGCCAACAACTGGTTATGTTGGAAGTGAAGTTCCTAGCAAAATAGCTACTAAGGTTTGTTCAGAACTTAGAATGTTCATTTCTTGAATCGTTACATGTGTTACATACATTTGTGCTTGCTGAAAATGCAGGCTACACTTTCTCCTGCTCTGGAAACTGCATTAGACTACTACCTGCGGGTTTTGGCTATTGCCTTCCGTTATGCTGGCCTTGTCTTGCTCAGAATTAAAAAATATAATAACATCATCATTCCAGGCCCCTTCGTGGAAGGTTCATATTTCCTTCATCATTTTGTACTTTTGGAAATATAGTAATATATATTACAATCTGAAATGATGAATTTCCATTTTTGAATAACTAGGTCAATGGAACTGGTGATCACCTCCTCCGCTCTCTGCTAGGAAGCCTGGTTTCATATTATCTGATAGATCAGTATAAGTATGTTTATAATATGAATACTTTTCTTTTTCTTCAATTGAACTTTGAAATATTACCCATTTTAAGGGCACAAGCAATGGTTTAGACAACTGCTACCTGTATAAACTTTACACGTCATATGTAGATAATGTACAAACAACTTGTACAATAGGTTTTTCTAATTAGTGGTTCATATAATTAATGATTTACAATTGAATAGATGATACAATGCTATCTATTCGACCGGCTGCTGATAAACAGGTGGCATTCTTCTCTCTCTGGTTTCTCTTGCCTCCACTTCAATCCTAAGTGGCATCCCTTCCTACATGCTGACATCATGCCATTATTCATGCCCTAAGAAAAACTGCTTTTACCCATTTTAAGAAGATTGCTTATTTTGTAGGCCCTTTTCTTGTCAGCCCATTGCTAATATTATTGAACCATGGGGCTGTTCGAAAGCTCATCAGGACAGGGAAGTTGAAATGTTAAATTTCACTCCAAAGTGGTATGATCCCAGTCAAGATGAACTATCTTTTGCAAATGAATTGTTAGAATTTCATTTCCAATCAGCATTGGAAGATCTTGTGACTATCTGTCAAACAAAATATCATTCTGAGACAGCTAAATATTCTAGTTTTGACCATGGAATCAATCCTCTGTTTTTTTCCCATTGGGTTCTCGAGTAGAGGGGAAAATGAATGTCATGTTATTAAAAAAAATGGTACATGCATGTTTAAGTCTGTATGATTATGTGTTGACTGCAAGCTGATTACAGTAGTGTTGATGCTTAACTGTTCACCTATTTAAGCATGTACTTTTGTTAGATGATTCCTTCATATTTGGTTTGTTGTTTTCTTTTTAACAGGACAAGAGAAGGAGCACCTAAAAGTAACCCTATTACGCATTCATTCTGCATTGCAGGGTGTAATGTCTTGCTTGCCTGAAATGCGGCCATCATATAAAGATGGGAAATCCAAGGTGGTGGAACCCATAATTTTTATTGCAGGATCTGCTGGTAGCACTGTTGGCAACTCAGAAATGCGTGAAAAGGCTGCTGAACTTGTACATGTAGCTTGCAGGTGAACATTTGTTTCTTGTACACCCAAATTTATTTGGTTAATCACTTTTAGCTTTGTTTCACCATTTGCATTTCTTCCAATAGGTACTTGTTGAAAGAAAGAACTGACAATAGTATACTCCTAGCACTTGTTGTACGCGTCATTGATGCTTTAGTAAACTATGGTATGTTAACTATGCCCAAAGACTCATGCTGGGGGGTAGATTTGCCTATTTATATATTCTACTGCTGTAGGTAGCTTGGAATATAAAGAGTGGTCGAGCCATCTTCAAGCTTGGAAGTTAGAGTCTGCTTCCATAATTGAGCCTCCATGCAATTTTATTATTCCATTTCATTCTCCGGGCAAAAAGAGGTATTTGTCCTATTTTGTGCAGTCTGATTCTAGTGTACGGATGTTGATTGAAGTACTTTTTTTTTTGTCTCCAATAGGCCTAGATGGGCACTTGTCGATAAAGCACACTTGCATAATAAATGGAGATGTTCACAATCATTATATCATAGATACCATACAAATGCTGATGTATCTCCATCTAGCCTCATGGATAATTTGATGAATGATCTCGTAGATCTCTCACTACAGAACTATGAAACTGTTCGCTCGTAAGTGCTCTAGCTCTCTCTTCCTCTTTCAAGCTTGCTTATGTATTTAATTATTTATATATGCCTATGTAGTTTCACTTGTGGCTAATCTTTTTTATTCATTTAATTGGAATATTATCATCAACATATGCAATACTGGACTTTAGGAACTCAACAAATCAATGAAACTGGCTGTGTTTTGCTGAAAACCAGGAAACAACTCCATATCTTTTCAAAAGGGGCCATTTCAATGGCATAAATGGAATCCTTTGAGCCCTTACTTTTAAATAATACATGCATATTTGCTCTTAGAAATGGTGAAGATTGATATTTTTTTGGAAAAAAGATAAGACCTCACAAAAACTTTTTTTGTTTTTGCAAATGATCACCTTGGAAAACATATTTATATATCCCGAGGATAATTTTATTTCATGTATGCATTTTTATAATATGAATACTACAAACCAAATGGTTATTATTAATTTATTGTAACCTCATTGTATAAATTGAGTTTTGATCTATGGATTATGTGGTCATGCTAGATATTACCACTTCACTTTGTTCTGATGTTTCCATTTTTCTGCATTATTTTAATCCTATATCCTGAGCAGAATTTTATTTCATCTATGCATTTTTGTAATATGAGTACTACAAAACAAATGGATAGTATTCTATTTGTAGTTACTTCATTGACTGGTTATTGATTTTAACCTAATTGCATTAATGAAGTCTTGATCAAATAATTTATTGTAACCTCATTTTATAAATTGAGTCCTGATTGATGGATTATTTGGTCATGCCAGATATTACCACTTTACTGTGTTCTGATGTGTCCATTTTTCTGTATTATTTCAATCCAGGTATTCTGGAAGATCCCTTACAAAATTGCTTAAGCGCTGGCCTTCTCTAATTTCTAACTGTGTCCTCACATTGACTGATAATTTGCGAGATTCAAAAGCCCCTGAACATATGGTGCTTGGTTCTTGCAATATTCTTGGAACTCAGACTGTTTTGAGACACTTGACAACTGTATGTCTATTTTCACAATTTATGTAATTTAGTGTTAAGTTATTCATAAGGACAAAGATAGTTAAGTTATTAAACTAGTGTTGACAATGCTAACATCACTATTCCATGCAGGACTCGGTTTCGCTCTCTTCATTTATCATGGGCATCTTGGAGAGGTAGTAGGCGCTACTCTATGTTTGTCCTGTTATTTTTAATAATTTGGAACTATCAGTAGTTCAATATGTTTCATCGTACATTATACTTAAAAGAATAAAAATAATAGGCATTCTGCATAGAGAAACTTACAATATGTTTAATATTGATGTAAAGTGAGACCTGTTTGATATGTATTGTGATATTTTTTTTCTTTGTAGCTCTCATCATGAATCACTGAAGTGTGAAAAGCTATTACTGAGGTAAAATTCAATAATAGAACATGAAGAAAGTCATATGATAATGTTTGCTTCTAGATTCATTATCAAATTTTTTAATTACGAATTTTGAGTTTTGGTAATGTAAATAAAATAAAATATATCATCAAAACTTTATTTTAATATTTGTAGTATTAATATTAATATCACGTGTGACACCTGGGTTGACGAATATTTAACCAAACAAGTGAACATGGGAGATGGCGGCGGATCAAAAGGGGGTAATCAGGGCGGCCGACAACTATCTTGGATTTTGACCCAGAAGGCCTCGAACCCGAACACACACCTCTGAGGGAGTGAAGGTGGACTTTTCCCTTCGGAAAAGAAAGAAAGAAAGAAATCTTTAGCCACTAGCCGGTAAGCCCACTCAAGCGTCCAGCCCAATATGTGAAAACGAGCGCTAGGTTTTGAGACAGGTAGCCCGGCACACCCGCAGCCCGCACCTCTCGCTCGACTCAGCCGCCGCCCGTCGCCGTTGCCTGCCGGCTCCCAGCGCCGTCGACGGCTCTCCCCACCCCGCGCCGTCCCCGGCTCGCCGCAGCTCAGCCGTCTCCCAGCGCCATCGACGGCTCTCCGCCACCCCGCGCCGTCGCGCGGCTCAAGCTGCTCGGGGCCCTCACGCACAGCGCACCGACCCGTCCTCGGCTCCTCGCGTGGTCGCGTCGCCGGCCCCGTTCGGGGGAGACGGTGGGTGCCTGGAGTGTGCTGTGATTCGTTTCTCCTTTTTTTTTCTCTTTCCATTTTATTTGAATTTCCTTGTTGATTTGGGAGTGTTTTCCTCCACATGGATGCTAAACCCTAATACCCTATTCTCCGTGAAGATGGACGGGGTGGGCGTGGAACGGGAAGAACGGCGCAAGAAGAAGAAGGTAAAGCGCCAGGAGGGGGAGGAGAAGGTTGAATCGGGCGATGTAGAGGCAGTGAAGCGAGATTTGTCTACAGATTTCCCAAGTAATAGCAAGGGGAAGGTTGCAATGGACGTTGAGGAGGGGAAAGAAGGGCACAGGAGGAAGAAGAAGGAGAAGGGCCGCGGAAAGGAGAAGAAGAACAAGGTCAGTGCCAACAACATCGAGGAGGCCGGTGCCAAGGCGGAGCAGGCTGAAGCCTCAGGACTTATGGTGGAGCAGCACTGCTCGGGGCATGTTGAGGGTGATGTGAGCCAATGCGGCGTGGAGAAAGACAAGAACATTAAGAAAGATAATAAGTTGAAGAAGAAGAAGAAGAAACAGAGAAAAGCTGAGATGGCTGGAGACGGGCAGGAACTTGCTGGCTCTACTGATGAAAATGCAGGCTTGGAGCATGCAGAGATGGACAAGGTTGAAAAGTTACAGGGTACAAAGTCCAAGAAGAGCAAACGAAAGCATGCGGATGGTGAGCCTGTGGCAGATGGATCTGCCCATGACAAAATCATGACAAACAGAGATAAGAAGAGAAGAAAGGAGCATTCTGTTGAGTTGAAAGAGGGTGATCATGTTAACCTGTCTAAGATGGCAGTAAAGATAAAGGGAAACAAGAAGAGAAAAAATGAAAGTGATAAGTTTAATCCTGACTTAAGCAATGATATATTGACTGGAGGAGATGGTAAGAATGATAAGAAAAAAAAGAAGAACGATACATTGACAAGAAGAAATGAGTTTGGTGGAGATGATAAGAAAAAAAAGAAGAATGATTCATTGACTGGAGGAGATGAAGTTGGTGGAGATGGTACGAATGGTAAGGAAAAAAAGAAGAGCAAGAAAGGGAATGGTCAAAGAAAAAGTGAAAAAGAAAAGGCATCCCAGTCAAAGGACAAGGTTAGGCGGGTGAGCTTTTCTGATGCTGTGGAGGTGTTTAGCATCAACAATGGTGAAGATAAAGAGAATGGCAAGAGTGCTGAACCCGAAATTGTGCATGGGAAACGTTTTACTCCAGAAGAAAACGCAACCCTTATGGAGGCCATCAAGAACTATATAGAGGTTGCCTCTCTTTTGACTGTTTAGCATCTTTCCTCTTTACTTCAATACCTGAATATAAGAAACAGTGACAAGCACACTAAAGTTGAATTGGAGCTATGCCACTGACTGTATAAGACAAACCTGACTGTTCCTTATGAGTGAATTGTTTCTTTTGTCTTTATTGCACTCAGATGGCCTATTAATTATGTTTAACAAATATGCCAATCCTTCATCACTAATCTCATAAGATTTAAAACATATATTGATGAAAGCATGTACTTCAGCTGTGCATTCAACAATATCATAATCCATCTGTTGCATTGTTTATGAATTTTCCATTGCAATAATCTTTGTCGGGGAAGTTAACAGACAGTTCTTATTTTGCTTGGACACCACTTAGTTTGTATTAAAATTTTGGGCTGTATCGTGGATTTTCAAATCTGTTGGTGGTATTAGTTTGGTGCTGGATTTTATCTCATGATTCTACTAGCCTTTTATTACTACTAAACTAGATGGTGAGTGGAAACTCCATGCCCAGCAATATAAAGTTTAAAAACATTTCCTGTGCTTGTTTCATTTTAGATGAAGCAATTGGGAGACAAAGGGCTAGAGATGATTCGAGCTAGTAGTAAACATCCAGAGCTCAAGGGTTGTTGGGCAGAGATAGGTAAGATGGAAACATCTATAGCTAACTCTTCACTTTTTTTTCCCTTATGTCTGCTTGCATTCATGTTTCCCTATTGTCATTTATTCTTTTATCCATGCAAAGAAAGTAATCTCTTTGATGCCCCAATACAATCTCTTTCATTGCATTGCAAAGTTCAATTTTCCAACAGATATGCACTTTGCATATATTTTGAAATATCAGCATTGGGAACAGTGAAAATTTGCTTTCTGCTCATTCACTACATCATGTTCATTTTTCCCTTATCCACATGGCTGACATCATATCATATTACTTATTGATGCACGGCATCCTTTGCAGCAAAATCATTACCTCACAGGCCATTGACAGCCATATACAAGAGAGCACGGATTTTACTCTATATGAGTGACGAACGTAAATGGACTCCAGAGGAGTATGAGAAGATTCGACGGTAATATAAAGTCCTCCTAGGGTTAAGCTAATGCAAATTTCTACTTCCTGCATATCGTATTTTCAGAAAAATTCCATAGTCCATACTTGCTAATGTTTTATACTTTCAGCTGTACAGATCAAACTATTTTTGAAAAGAGCTACACAAATAAAACTTTTTTCAGAAAATGGTGCACATATCAAACATCTAGAAGCGCGAATATCAGTCCTCAAATATATCTTGAATATTCAGTATGTGCTCAAGGATGCAAAATTAATTGCTAGAGCATCACCCAATTTTGAAGTTAAATAAATTTAGATTGCTTGTATGGTGATAACTTATGTAGCTTGCTCTCTCCCCTTTTTTTAGTCTTTAAGGTAGTGTTCACAACCATGAATGAGGTCAACTAAAACCTTGTAACTTCATGTTGAAGATTTGTAATTTGCTTTCAACAGTTTGACTATATTTTTGACTGAGGTTGTTCTGTTGGATTTTCATATTTGCTCATATCATTTCGCATCATCCTGCAAAGTGATCGATACATCACTCTATCTAAAGCATACTTTGTTGGCATTTTGTCTTCATAAATCCTAAATGCTAGCAGTATGTTTTGTGAAAGGCTTATTAAGATCAGTGTGTATTATGACACAGGCATGTTGAAAAGAATGGCACTTCTTGGATATCACTAGCACAGGAACTTGGAAAGAGTGAGATCCATTTAAAGGACACTTGGAGAAGAATGAAACCTAAAAACTTGAAAACAGGTACTGCTTGCTGCAATTCCACTGTTGACTTCTAAAAATGCTTGGCTTTTAACTTCTAAAAATGCTCGTTTTTGTTATTGAAAAAATCGTCTTTTATTCATGTCACATTCCTGAATTGGTTATTATGCAAGTAAAACGGTTGCATTACTTGCAGGCTGACTCTGTACTGTAGTTAATTTTTGTTTAGCTTTATAACATACATCAACTGTGGGACTTCGTGAAAAGAGGAAATCGGATGAAGGGTACCTGTTGTTAGGATTACCTAATTTGAAACTTGTATTACCAGGAGTGCAGGCGTGGCAAATGACTTGTACAGACCTCACAGTACTATAAGTGCAGGCATAGCAGACACAACTTGCTACAAATCTGTCATATTTTGTTTTTGCTAACTGTGAACATACTGGAAATTACTTGCAAAAACTTCAAACAATACAGTGGTGACTATGAAATTGTATCTTGTACATGATTTTCATTGCCAGTTGCAAGATGTTGTATTTCAGTGAAATGAAAAGACAGTTTGCAGAGCAAGTTATGAAGGGTCGACTTGAGCTTCGCTATGCAAATGACAATTGATATCTTTTCTTGTGCAATGAATGCAACACAATCATATAAAGTAAAATTTATACCATGGTTCATAAATTTTTAATGTTTGTGTGTTCATTGGTTATATTTCAGGGCCTTGGACTCAGGATGAGTACCAAAACTTGTTTGATTTGGTGAACTTGGACTTGCAAGTGAAAGCTCATCAAGAGTTTGATGCTGGTAATCGTAAGGTGTGCTATTTACTACTGTTTGTTGGTGTATTCCAGGCCTGCTGTCATATTTTTACAATTATTCATACTGTATGCTTCACTATAGCTTTCATATTTGGCACTGTTCATTATTATTTCATCCCATCATTCCTTGTTATGAAGTAATTTACTTGCTTTTTTGTGACAGTTAAGAGACAACATTGCCTGGGAGGCCATTAGTGATAAATTGACAACCCGAAATCACAAAAATTGCTGCATTAAGTGGTTAGTTTTGAGCTACCTGCAAGCTTTCTACAGTGTTCTAAAAATTTATCCAGTACATTATGTTTTCTTTCCCCAGCTGATTTCAGAGCTGAAGTGCTGTGATCATATCATTATCTGTGTATCACATCAGATTTGTCCAGGCAATAATAATATCTAGAATGTTTTTAAACGGAAAAAAAATTTGTCATGAGAAAAACATATATTCCTCTTCACCTTAGGGGCATTTTAGTCATGGTAGGTCATAAAATTTGGTTGGTTTGGTACATGTGCCATGGTTAATACTGACAAGAGAAAAGCCGAAAACCAAGGGAGTACTATACCTACATTCTATGGTAACTCCTAACATAGGAATCTATTTTTTCCTATTTTTCTGGACCCTTTTCTGATTTTCATACTCTTCTGTATGCTGCCGCGGGATTCATGCTTTCTATTGGCATTGGATCAATTGGTATATAGCCAGCTGGCCAACCATTGCTGTTGCTGCTAGTCTGCTGCTTTACACATAATTACATCACATTGGTTGGCCAAGTTGATGACAGAAAGAGTGTTGCCCGCAGGCGAAATTGTTGAGGTTTTATGACAATGCACGTTTGACAGAACTTTAAATAATTGAATACCATCCTTTTTGTAAAGCTAAGGTTGCTCTATCTTGCATAAATCTTATGCTTCTAAATGAATTTGCTATCTTCAGAGTAGGTTGTTTGCTTGTACTTTTACATGTCGCATTAATTCAAACCACGCTTTCAGGTACTGCCAATTAGCATCACCACTGGTTCAGAAAGGAGTTTGGGCAGACACTGATGATTATTTATTGGTGGAGGCGTAAGTTTGTACAGATTTTACCAAATTCATTGTTCTTTTCAAAATTTAATGCTATGTCAATTATACCCGAGAGTTCTAATATAGTAGTAGTTGTTTCAGTTCAATCTGATTTGTCAAAATGTCCATAAGCTTATTGATGGTATGGGTTGCACTAATTTTTTATTGACATGCAAGTGTGCATGTATATAATACTACAAACATTAGAAGTATTATGGGTTTTTTCACAAATTAGAGATAGCTTTTGTTTTGGCTATCCTGTTTATGTTACCATGTTTTATGGTCACAAATTTTATGAAGAATTGGAAACTAGGCTTTGATTCCTTTTTGAGTGACTTACACTTTGGATCAGTTTTTATTGCCAAAGTTTCACTTTGAACCACTGTTTGTTCAATCTTTTCACTTTGGACTAGATATTTTTGGCTTTGTTGCACTTTGGACCACTCTAACTCTCTTCTCTAGCCAAGTCTAACCTCTCCTCTGGTAAATATATGGTCTGCAAAGAGGGGGAGGAGTTCACTGGTGTGTCAGAGCAGATGTGCTTGAGGTCAATGTGCTGAAGAAGTGGTTTAGGGTAGTCCAAATTGCAACAAAGGCAAAAATATCTACTCCAAAGTAAAAATGTTGATCAAAGGATAGTCCAAAGTGAAACCATGGTAATAAAAAGTGGTACAAACTGCAATTCACTCTTTCTATTTTTTTCCCTTTTTTTAAATTACTGGTGCTAGGGCGCAGTAAATTGTCTACCTTTGGTTTTAAACAAATGCACCACTGACATAGCACCTAAGTGGTGACTGATGAGTGTCAACTAATGGCATGAAAATTGGAAAATGTCTCTCTATTATTAAAAGTTTCCTATATGCATAGGCTATACTTTCTTAGGGAATCAAATGGAAATCCCTATCCTCAATGGGCATATTGCACGAGATAGCACATGCCAGCCATGCCATTTAATATGTTATGAAAGCTAATTTACAATTTAGGCATCATATTCAATGGACCGATGGAGCACATCCTTTCTTTCTTCATAAAGCAGAGTTGGTCAGTGTGCATACCTGAACAAAATTCTATTTGATGAGATGTTGAAATGGTATATTCCTGTATTAGACTATGATTGCTGTGATTGTTAATTATTTTAAATATTATTGATTTGCTTGGACTTTATTGTATTGGACTGGATAGTGGATTAATTGGGTTTTTTCGGTTTTAGGCCTCTTGTCTCCTTGCCTTATGCCTTGCTATCATGAAATTATATATTGAATCGCTGAATCTTCTTCCAGGCTTCAAAATGTTGATGATGTTTGTATTGAAGATATCGACTGGGATAACCTTCTTGATCACAGGTGAGTGCTCAAATATTTCTGGTCTACCTTTGTCACAACCTTCAATCATGTTTGTTAAGGAAAAAAACTACTTAGCCCCCTAAAGTACTGTTGTATGATTACTATACCACCCCATCCTTTAAAGTATGAAACCGGGTCAAATAATCTGCTCTAACCTGTATTTCAATGGAAACCTTGGGTGTCTCTACTATTCATATCATTTTTTTCTCTACATTCCCATTAAGGAATTTAAGTTCACTATGGATGCACAGTAACATGTGTATAGTCAAATGCGAATTCTTTCCTGCTGACCAGTTTGATTGCACCTG
Source organism: Oryza coarctata (assembly GCA_030770085.1). Lineage (NCBI taxonomy): Eukaryota > Viridiplantae > Streptophyta > Magnoliopsida > Poales > Poaceae > Oryza > Oryza coarctata. The sequence goes on from CM061472.1 coordinate 9,033,711, forward strand.
CCAGTCTTATATTTGACTTAGGACTTGAAGAGAACCATATATTTTGACCTGTCGAGTAATCTGCCTTTTTTTTTTGCTGAAAGTATATGACGTTCTGTAGGCATTACCAAGAACCTATTCAAACCTTTTGAAATTGGCATATATTTCACGTTGAAGTTTGGTTCCATTTGGTTAGAAACATATAATAACATAGTATTTCATTTGCTCTACTAGGTCTGGAGAGGTTTGCCGTCAACGATGGAATGAGATGGTCCGCAATATAGGTGGCCACAGGGAGAGGCCCTTCATCGAACAAGTGGAAGTGTTGTCGAAGCGCTACTGCCTAGAAATGATTGACTATAGGAAAGGGGAAGAGTAGGAAATGCCATCCACCAAACCTGATGTATCCGTTAAAAAGGATAGCATTAGCCGTCTTAGGTACATCTCACCTGTTGTGGAAATGGGTTGTGTGGCTTGTACAAATGTTTGGCTTTTGGAATGCATGGCAATGTTTAGCCGCTCAATGCACTTAGGAATTGTTTGGATGGGCCTCAATCCTAGGCCATCCATCTGCACACGGGAGACGACACTCCATCAACCAGCGCACCTTCAAGCTTGACGGCTCCCCTGGGCCATGGCAAGCGAGGTGCTGTGTCGTCCAATCATCATGTATTTATGTGCTTATAATATATTTGTGGTTATCAGGGTTTTGAATCCTTACGCCTCATTCAAGTTAATGATAAGTACGTCCCATTTGAGATAGTGATAAGTATAAAGATTAAGTGCGTATATAAAGCGAGATAAGTTATTAACATATGATTAATTAAATTTAATTATTATAAGCTAGAAATATATATTTGTTTTTAATTTTTATATGAAATATACCGTTTAGTTCTAATAAAAATCGAGGATATCTTAATCAATGTCAAACGGGTTCATACGTCAAACGGGAATGAGACCAGTCACAACTTCACTGCACCGTAGGTGCTTCCTCGACTTCTTTCTTTCTGGATCTACTCTTGCGTTTTCTTTTTCAGATTTTTGTGACTAAATCTTACTGTCTATGTTTTAGACATTCCTTTTCATTGTTGTATATGGTAAGTTTCTGTTGTAGCATGTTCAATCCCATGAAAAACCTCCCATGGTCCCATTAGACGTCCGAGATTTAGTCACATCATTAGTCCTTACAATTTACAAAGGTACTGTTGACCTTTTGCCTGTCCATTTGCAAAAGGACTTCTACAGTTCTACTACTAGTGTGCTACTACTGTGTTTTGAAAAAAAAAACTAATGCACTGAAAAACTACGTTCTTATAAAAAAGGGTGCACTGTAAACCAACTTCAACTTATCAAAAACAGATGTAGACTAAAGCAATGACCTGCTGATGCGGGCACCCAACAAAGACTTGCATATTGACCCATCACCATCAATATACCAGCTCCAAGGCACTCCCCTCTTCCCAATAATATCCACACGAACATTCTTTCTTGTTTTGTCTTGCCAGAAGAAGAAGCAGCCATGGCTCTGAACCTTGTGTTCTTGTTCTTCCTCCTCTTGTCTCCTCCCATCTTATCCGGTCAGTCTGCCCTACTTGTTTCTCCTGGCTCCAATAGTGCTTTTTTTCTCTATCTCTGAATCTCTGATGGCTCCTTGTTTGTTGTGTTCTTGGTATGGAATTCTTGATCAGATGGGGTGCTCCAGGTGATGGGAGGATCGATGGCAAGGAGGAGCTTGCTACAGGCCAAGAAGGGTACGTATCACTTCTCTTCTTTGCACACGGTTCAATTGATTCTTTGTAAACATGGTCAGACTTTATTAGCAAACTTAAGGCAGTACTGAATGATTTTATCCAAGTTCATCATCCTAAAGTATTGAGCCCGTACCGTACATGTTCGGCTGTGTGCATTCTTGATTCCGATGCCGAAGGTTATAGTTTAATACTAAAATCTTATAATTTAATAGTAGTAATAGAAAACTGATATCCGGTGGTCGATCTAGAAAGAAAACTGATGAGGCCGCACAAGTTTTACATTCAGCAAACAAGAGTACTAATAAATGAAAACTATGTTTGGATTATGGACAGAAATTTGTCGATAAGGAGTTACTGGTTTTCTTAAAGCCCGTTTGTTGAGTTATGAGAAGAAACAGAGTCATCATGGTTTTCCTCGAAGCTTATTTCTAACGTACTTGCTCCTTTTACGAACTAGATCCTCCATACATAGAATTCTGTAGACCCAAAACGAACAGAACAATAACCTAAAACTTTTTTTCTTAATTTATTTTCATAAAACCATTTTTCCAACATATCTCTAATGCTTGGCATATTCCAAAAGCGCTACAGGATAATAAAAATGACAAATTGGACCCTTTGCTGATATCTTTTTTTTTCTATCTCAGACTGCCCAGTGAACTTTGAGTTCCAGAACTACACGATCGTCACGAGCAAGTGCAAACCGCCATGGCTTGCCAATCTCTGCTGCCCGGCTTTGAACGAGTTCGCATGCAATTTCAGTAAATATATCAACGACGAAAGCAACAACTGCGCAGAGATGATGATCACCTACCTCAGCGCCAATGGAAACTATCCAGCGGGCCTGTTTTCCAACGAGTGCCAACAAGGGATTGTTTGTAACAGTACCAGCATTAGTACTAACCAAACTGCTAATGGAAGCAGCGCCCGAGGGGCTAAAGGCATATCAGATATGTGCTCACTGGTGATGATGATGAGCTTAACTGTATCTGGACTTGGGTTGTTATTGTTCTACTGAGTCATGGAAGTAAAGATCACTGTTAACACAGAATGGACATTTTACAGTTGTGTTAAGAAGTTATGTTTCAGTACATCAATATATCATCCCAGATTTCCTTCTTGTCTTTATTTTCTTTCATGGCATTTACACTTATACAAGTGACCTTTTTTGTTCTTTAGAGCAGTTAAAGCCTCTCTTTACTTTCATAAATTTATGACTTGGTTGATCTTGTTTTTATGGCCTATAAGTTGAAACACATGACTGAATAAGCCATTAAAAATAATTTTAGGATAAACTTTCATACTTCTACTCTTAGTGGTTTAAAAGCCAATCCTAAAAAATATATAGTATTGAAAAATACCTAAATTAATTATAAATCTAAGTTATAAAATTCAAATATGTTTGTGGCTTATAAGCTTATTGGATCAAAGATATCACTATAGGGTTATAAAAGTAACTCTAGAAATTAAAATCTAATTGCAGGACAATAAGGTAGCCTAGGTTTCAAACTAATATAGCCCAAGTTATGTAACCTAGTTGAAATCCTACACATCAAATATCAAAGTAGATAAGTGAAGAGATTGAGTGACAAAGATCAAATACAATTGGCACGAAGACTTTCCTTTCCTGAGGTATTAGAGATGTCAATATCTACTAATCCTCTTTAGAACACATTACACAAGAGTTGCTCTCTCACATGGTCACAAAGTCCATGAGCACTTTCTTTAGAGGTAGATATTTTCCTCACCAGATAGGTGAGCTCCAAATCTTCCCATGAATAACAGGTCCCCATAATCTTCTTGAGAGATAAACTGGAAAAAACCTCTAAGATTAGCTAGGCACGCTGAGATGTACAAAAGGCTAAGACTGCTTCCCATGCCAAAAGTCACAAGTAGAACATCTAAGTGAAAAAAAATCTTGGTGGGTGCACAAAAGGCATAAGACTACCTTCTTAATTTTTTATTACCTTTCACAACCACACTTTCTCTCAAGCACGATAAAAGTCATCCTAGCACATCACATCATCAAAACCCTAATCCCTACACACTTAGCAAGCATGATTAGTTTTGATGATTATGTTATCATTAATCGGCCAAACTTGAATTGGGGCCTAGATGCATTCAAAACTGACTAGATGCCAACCAAGAATGTTGTGACAAACATTATGGCAATAACAAACAATGTTAACAATAAAAGCATTCATTGTCACTTTATTATCATATTTGTGATCTTTTGCTACTGTGTCGAGCCACAAATTCTTCTCTTTTACAGTTCAAAGATCTGATGAAACTAGGATCAGTTTGATTTGATGTCTTACTAAAATTTGATAGTGCCAAAGCTAGAGAAAAAAAGATAAATAGATATAACCAAATTTGGTATGATAACAATCCAAACTAGCCAATCAAATCAATAATACAATCCACATTAGAGGGGTAGCACTTTGGTATATGGGGTGAAGTTTGTGATTGCATGGCTCTACCTATCATGTTTAAATTCTTATAGTTATATATGCACACATCTAGGTAGGCTTTAGTAAGAATTATTCAAGGTTCAAGATTTTATCCTCAACTTATATATTGAGGTTGTATTAAAAGATGTATTCACAACTGTGTGCATGTGGCACACATGCGTACATAGTGTTTTGTTCTTTGTGTTTTGATGCGACAAAAAATCAGATTACGACACATATATGCAATTGCAAAAAAAACATGTTCTTGTGAGAGATACTAGCCCATGATATATTGTCAAAAATAGGTCCAGTAGGTATATAGATGGAAGAGGGAAGCCTTGTTAGACTAATGACGAGAGAGGAGAGGTAGGCTCCCTTTCTTTTAATGCTCTTCTAGCAATTGGCCAGGTCAGTAACAGGATCATATAAGTATTCTAAAGTACTCTTGGAGTTCATGGCACAATATTGCATCATTGCAATTAAATATAAAATATTTTATTAAATGATGATGAGGAGTGAGAAGGCGTTGTAACTATTTCTAAAATCTACCAGTCAAATTCAATGAATAATTAAATCATGTTTGGTGGGTTTTGAATAACCCTTACTTGCTAAGATTTGTATCTCACTCATTTCCCTTCTCAGGTGCTCAGTTCATTGAAGTGCATGAGGGGTTATGAGCTCACAAGCAAGCATTGGTGTTTTTTTAGTTAGTTGCTGAAAAATAAGTAGATTGGTTTAATTAGATTTACCTTATCAGTCTTAATGGAATTATTGTATGTTTTGTAGTATGTATATAAAAGTTTTAACAATTGCAATATTTTAAGATAGCAGTGCTATATATGGTATAAAATTTGGAGTGTAGTTGTTATCAGAGCAGCTGGTTCAACCCTTGCTGTGAAACATATTTAATGGTCACACCTATCATGAGTAAGGTTTTGTCTACAGTGTGGTGCCGTATCAAAATCATTTACTCATTTCATGTTTGAAGCGGGAAAGTATTTTCATGGCAATCGTAATTGAAGCACGACAGCACAACGCAGCCTATCACGAACTGACTCCCAACCCAATGCAAAACTTGATCCAACATTAAGATCATACAACATACTTCCTGATGTCAGCCCCTAGCAATCACTAAAAAATGCACACAAGATTAGCCTTCAAGCAATCTCTTGATTTTTTTTAAATTGGTATACAATATTGCATACAAAATCAATGTGAAGTGCACAACCAATGGCCTCATGTAACCTCTTTTTTTTAACAAACATCTAACTTCATATTAAGGGGAGCAGACTATCTATCTTATTATGATTGGAGAGTTGGACTCTACACTATGAAAATACCTAATCACTGTAATAATATGATATAAAACATTGTGCCTCTTGTTTAAACAAGAAGAATTCAGACGTGATGAAAAGGCACGGTTTTAGGAAAAAAACTATAGGACAAAATATATCTTCTAGGCGGTATATGTCTCATAGTGAATCCTCTCCCGCTAAGAAACACATTAGCGCTTCCTCTCATGATCCCCTATGGTGGGCATGTCTACCTACCTTGCTGTACTATTTCAAATGATTTAGAACATATCTAGCCCTTTTTTCTAGTTTTGTGGTTCCATTTTTTCCACATTTTATCATTTTTTTGTTTATTTACTACTACACCCTGTCCTAACACCTCCTACTCTGATATCAGAGGGTGCACTACAAGAAATCAGAGAGGGTGCACTGCCAGATGTATTGATCTTGGTGTTTTCATATGACAATCTGCTCTGCTCTTGAGGGGCTCCCTACCCGTCTTATATAGGTTGGAGGCAGACTTACAAGGTTGGAAACCTAGTTAGATATGGCTTTGGTTATCTTATCTATACATAGTGTTATTTAGCAAGGATTTTATACCCTACCTTAAGGTACAAGGCAACATGGTAGCTAAATCCTACTCTATTTCATATTACAAGGATCCATCCTACCATCTATCTCTAGTTGAAAAGGCAAGCCATGTGGGTATTTGTTACCCATACTCTTCACAATAGCCCCCTAGTTCTTCATAGTCGAGTTGTAGTCTTCCTTCCATTGTTCATGATCAATGTCGAGTGCTTCAACCTTCCGACGAATTCATTTTGAGTGCCTCATTCTTGAGTCATCCCTCTTGATATTGTGCAAAGAGGTTGTGGAGGGCTCCGTCGATAGATGAATATGTGCATCGAATAGATATACCTATTAGGTGTAGCCTTGACTTTATGCTTAGATAGGAAACAACTAAACATAGAGTCAAGTATAACTATATCCAAAAAAATAAAATTGTTAAGTGCATTGAATAATAGGTGTAGCCCTCGACTTTGTTCTTAGTTGGAGAACAACTAAACATAGAGTCAAGAATAATAATTCCTTGCCACTGAGTAGCCATAGCTTGAGAGTAATATACTCAGTACCAACCACCGAGTGCTTATGCATGAGTACTTAAATCCCAAGTAGTGTCTCTCCGAGTGGTATACCTATTGCACATCTTCTCTGTATGAAACAAGTTTGCATAGCTCGAAGCCCAATACATAGCACACTGATTGTTCTTAAACAACATCTACATCCCAAGTTTATTGGTGATCAATTATCGGTTCTTTTTAAGAGTATGTTATTGATAAAAAAATTATGATGCTTAGTTTTAGCTATTTTATAGCAACCAAGTCATGTCATAATTTTATTAAAGTTTTGGCCATAGCAGTACCTGGATCATGATGACATCGCAACTAGCCCAGATCTATTGGGCATGCCAAATTCACCATCTTTTTTTAAATGGGCCTCAAACACTTAGGTCCAAGCCTCTTATTAATAGGTGGCACAAAGAACTCATCATTCCCCACATCATGCCCCTTTTTCTTCCTCACCAAAACCACTTCATGCTCCACTCTACCGCCCAACTCGCCTCCACTATTCAAAAGCTAGGGTTAGGGATCCCCTTGCTTCTTCTTCTTTTTTGATTTTGTAGCTCGCACTCCACACCATCGACCAAATTACCTCTAGATCCAAATCCATTTTTGATTTCGTAGTTCACACTTCATGCTGCCGCCCACCATGGTTGTCACCAACTAGAAAAACTAAGAAATTCCCTTTGATGAATGGAAGACATCTATGACAACCAAAGCCTGGCTTTTATCCATGGTGAAGGGTGGCATTATCAACTGACGTTCTGCTGTTAGTGAGGAGTTCCCTTCCCCCAATTCTCATGAGATATTTATCATTGAATCTTTCTTCTATTGGGGTTTTGGGCTTCCGACTTGTAGTATCTTCTGTGGCCTCCTCGATTTTTATAAAATCAAACTTATCCACCTCAATCCAAACTCCATTTTCCATATTATTGTCTTTATTTATCTTTGTGAAGCTTTCCTTGGTATCCTTCCCTATTTCAATCTATTTCACTACTGGTTCTTTATGAAACCTCAACCTAGCAATCAAAGTCCTTCCATAGTTAGAGATGTTAGCATTCAACTCCCTAATGAGTTGAAACAACATTATCTTGATTTACCACCTAAAACCTCCTTGAAGGGGGTGGTATTCGGGATGGTTCTACTACTCCAATCCCAAACCATCTCTCCCATCTTTTGTTGGTCTTACCCTCAAAGTCTAAAAATCTTGGAACTCTCTCCCAAACAAGAAGGAAATGGTTAAAGTTGATAAGCTCTTGGCCAAAATTGAAGACCTAAAGCAAAAAGAACTGACTAGGGTATGGGTTATGTGGCACTTTGAGAAGACTAGATTGTAGCCACTTAGAGATCGAGTACTCCTAGCCTTCAAGTTCTCAGGAATTAAAGACCCTACTTGGAAAAAGTGTGAATCGCTCAAACCGACAAAGGTTGCCGATTGCCTATACAAAGTCTTCTCAAGTGACATCTCAATACCCACTCAGGGTGATAAGTGTGTAGGTACATATAACATCCTCAACCTTTCTCCTTCGGTTAGTATTACTGCTCTATGCCTTCTTATTGATATTTGTCATAAAGATTCTTTATACTGATTTGTTGTGTATCTTAGATAGGAAAATGCAAAGATCATCTCTCATCCTCTTAGCCAACAAGGCCAAGCTCTATGTAAACAAGCTATCGGGTGCACCATCAATGATCCTAATCCTAGGTGAATAGGAAAATGGTGGTTGATTGTGGAGTCTAATGAAGATAAAAATACTGCTGCTACTAGGGGCAATAGCCAGACTACCACCTCTTCTCCACCCTAGTCAAGCCCCCAAATCTCCTATGCCATCTCCACCAAAACGTAAAGCCGGCTTCAAATTTAAGGCTTCAACTAGGTACATTCAAATCCTTGTAGGCAATAACTTGATAATCATCAGTAATTTTTATCTTTTGTTTTCCTTCTGTCTAGTAAGGCCTATGATGACGATCCAACCGGCACTTAGGATACTCCCAGTTAGCATCCCACAACTAGCAGCCAAGCTAGCACCTAGTCAAGTAATATCAATCAACTGCACTCGATTAGCAGCTAGCCAAGCAACCAATCGAGTAGTGAAATTAGGCCTTCTTTAGAAGGAAGGGCCCCTTCTCCCCCTCCCCAACAAGCACCACAACCAAGCCAAGCTTCATCCAAGCCATACAATAGCTCTATTGACGTAGATACTATGATGCTAGATTTGGAGCCATCATATATGTCAGGTCCTAGATAGAGCAAGCAATGCCAACTGCCCCAATGCCGCCTCCTTCTCCTCACTCTGTGCATGAAGATGCCAAGGAAGAAATTGCTCATGGCTCATTCTTAAAGCTTGAAGACCATGCTCCTCTATTGAAGATCAATTGGGTTAATGCCGAAGGTATATACAAAGGCATCGTCCTTAATAAAAGGAAAGAGGAGGAAGTAAAAGATGAGTTGATTCATCAACTAGATCAGTCAGCCATGTTGATGGATGTAAGTTTGCTTTCTATTTGTAATACCTTGAAATTTTTCCATTGTATCATGACATTGCTTTTTTGCAAAGAATCTCAAGCCAACTCCAAGATGCTACGCAAACTTGTCACCCATCTTAACTGACTAGAAACTTGGAGGAAAGACCACAAGGACATATGGACCAAATCCAGAGCTAAAGAGAATCGTATGCTGACTAAGATCCAAGAGTTACAAGACAACAACTTTGATACTAGGGGATCACTCCGGGATAAGTAATTTAGGCATAACCTTAGTTCAAGCCAATGCTCTAAGATTAATAACTTGAATGATGCCAAGGCTAAGCTAGAACAAGAGTTTAATGCCCTCAAAGTAGCCAAAGCGGCACTTAAGCAAAACTTTGAAGGTAATTGAATTCTGACTGTCTCTATCATAATTGTATCACTTTGTATTCACACTTTATCCTTCTGTCTTGTAGATTATAAAATAAAGACTTGATCTCAATTCAAGGTTTTGACTTCAAGGTGAAGCAAGTTGAGGCCACCCAGGATGAGCTAGCCAACGCCAATGCTTGACATCTTGTACTCATATGGGATTGGCTCAAGCTTTGGCAATGCAAATCGACGGCTCCAGATCAATTGAAGGAACTAGTGAAGGAGAAGGTGACACTCGGATCTTGTGAAGCTTTGGCCATCATCAAGTCATTGTATTCTCAAGTGGATATAGCTATAGTTGGTGAAGGATTTGCTACAACTTGTACCAAAGAATAAGTCATTGCTCTTGTCAACAAGGTCCAAGACATACTAGCATCCATAGCCGATAACATTGAGCTATAGATAATGGACAAAAAACTTTTAGTATCTGTAACATTTATTGATGTAATGACATTAAGTATTTTGTCTATATTTATGTTTTACATCTTACGTCTTTGACGTATCCAAGCGAAAAATTAGCACATTGCATTATACGCTCTATCAAACTAGCCCCTGACTGCTAGGACTCCGTACAAAGCAATTGTACTATATGTACTATATGCACCAAATAAAAAGCATAAAAAAATAGAGTTTCACTACTCTGCAATGATTTTACTCAAATTTAGTCACAAACAATCATAATGAACTTTAAAAATTTTCTTAAAAAGAAAACTTATAGTATATTGCATACAGTCCTTGACTGGCCACTCAAGTAACAAACAACTTGATGTAGGCAGTCAGAGTAAATGGAAGACAACGATTGATGTTTCATATCAATAATAATTTAAGGGGTTACGCTTGAGATCTAATGTGGATGGAAGCAGAAGATAAGGGTTTATATAGGTTCAGGCTCCCTCGATGAGAGATAATATCCTACTTGTTTTTTAGTAGATTGTATTCCACTGGATGTATTGATCTTGGTGTTTCTATATGTCAATCTGATCTTCTCTACCCGTAAGGGGGCTCCCTTCCTGCCTTATATAGGTTGAGGGTAGAGTTACAAAGCTAGAAACCTGACTGGATATGGCTTTGGTTACCTTATTTGTATATAGTATTATTTGTCCGAGATTGTATACCTTGCCTTGTGTTATAGGGCAATATGGTAGCCAAATCCTACTCTATCAAATATTATATGGATCCAGCCCACCTCCTATCTCTAGTTGGATAAGCAGGCTATGGCTATCTAGTACCCATCCTCTCCACATGTGTCATGGTAACTAAATATACTTAAATAGATTATACCTTATAGGGTCACACCTTTAGAACAACTCTAAGAAATGTAATCGACAAGCACAGAAGCAGTAGTGGAGCCTAGCATAGCTATAACCCAATCCACATGCAATAGCTTAGAACTAGAAAAGAAACACTAACCTTCAACTTTACTTTACTCTTCCTAAAGAAGGGAAAATAATGATTGAGTATATACATACTTAACAAGTCACAAAAAATGTGAGTAGGCAGGTTTCAAAGGGAGGTTGGGTTATTTTTGCAAACTTTTGAAAATAGTTTCCCAAAACACAAAGTTTGGGTTATCTATAATGTGACTGGAAAGAGGCTCTCGCCTCAATTTGGCCCGTGAATTGCTTTATAACAACATAAGCGCACGGGGTAAATTTTAGTTGATTATAAATATTGGTCAAAGCTATTCTCATAACGGTTGTCCGACCACATCACCAACTCAGAGTTATCTACCATTAGGCAGCCCTCAACTTCTCTTTCATCTATTAGTTTCTTTTCACATTACTTAACCATGGGGGCATCACCCCATCTCATATCTCATATCTTTGGCTCCTAGAGCTATTCATAGACTCAAGCACACACTACTTCTACTCGAGGAGCCTAAACGATGCAATTTAACATCCTGATCCATATAGCATCGTTTTATACCACATAATGGTCATCTATCAGCCATCATGACCGATTCTATTAATGGTTTCCAATCCCTTAAACCACTTTCACAAATAACTAGCAAACAAATCTACACTAGAAGAATCACCTTATATTCGCTTGTAACCATGGGCATAGCTGTTCGAACAATTTTAGAACCTCTACAGAGGGTGCATGCTTTACCCACACAATATGAACTTACTTTGAGTATCCATCGGTACTAGAGGCTCATGACAAGACCTTTCCAAAGCCATTCTAGATATACCTCATGTCTGATAGATGGGTCAATCCACTCTCAGTCAAGATCAAGAATTCAAGTTTGCACGCATATAAATCCAATCATTCTCTACCTAGATCAAGTAGTCTGACAAACTTGTCTATCCTCACCCTACATAGGAATCCGTGGATGTCATCTCACTCCGCATCCTAGCATTCCTTATATATTGGCATATGAGGTAACCTATTCAGGCTAATTACTTAGCCAAGGGTGTCACATACCTCCCATGTGATCACACTATAAGATTCTCAGATGGAATTTTCTAAGAAATTTGTTCTTACATGTAAATACAAAACACCTACACCAAGATGATCACTTTGCATTGTGAGTTTTCACAAGCCACTTTACTTTGCAAACTCACTGACAACACGTGACGGGTTTTAAAAGGTTTTGGAAACCTATTTTTCCCATATCAACAAACAAGTGTGATTTTTAGTGGGACCGTCGATACTCATGCTCAAGCAGCACAAATGCCAAGGTACCATGAGGTGAAGTCACAAGGAATAGGGCATCAAGGTCCTACAACAATAATGCAATACTAGCTAGATCTGTCTTTTTGTCACGCAAATAAGACCGATCAAATTTAACATGCACACTAAAATATAATTTTGCAAATAAAATATTTTATAACTTAGGAGCAATATAATCAAATTGTGACTTGCAAAGTCTTCAAAATCTTTAAAAATCCTTATCCAAAATAATTTTTAGCTTCATCAACTATGCGTAAAAAGAGAGAAAAACAAACAAAAATGTAAAAGGAAGATAATATTAATAATAACTGATAGTGTCATTGGATAGATCTTAATTTTAAAAAATTTTAGGGGGTCAATTGGAGTAATTTTTGAGGATATATTTATTTTTAAAAGTTTACATGATTTTCTAGAAAAATAAAAGGATTTATTTAAATTTGAAAAATGAATATTCTCAAGAATATTCCTCATTTGATAAATAGGGCCCATAAGTTAGTGAGAGAGAGGAGGGTGGTTCACGGTGGAATGGGTTCACAATGAGAAGGGAGATGGGTTGATAGACATGGCCTGTTGGGCTGACTAAATAGGCTTCTCATCATGGTTTACAGACCGAGAGGAATTAGGCCTGCTAGACCATGGCCTCATGGGCCGGTCTATGGGCTACAACCCAAGAGAGGGGGAGGATGCAGGGCTAGGGTTTGTTAGATGGTGAGGGAAGGAGGCGTTGGCTACATGGCATCACAGTCAATGATGCTCATTAGAGATCCGGTGAATAGCAGCGTGACATTTTTTAGGGTGGCCACCGGTGGAACTAGTGAGAGAAGGGGCAAGCAATAGAAAGCGATGGCAAGAGAGTTTGGTCACCGTGCCTCATTAGGTTGCTAGTGACGGTGCGGCCATGTCCAAGACTAGGAGCTATATAGGGCATCAAGTTGAAGGAGGAGAAAGAAGAGAGAGAATGGAAAGAGCTATACCTAGCTGGCAATGGGAATCGGAGAGCCATGGGTCTAACGGAAATAGCGTCACTCAATTTGGGTGTTTTGGCCTCGATGCTGATTAGGTGTCAATGAGGAGTAGAGGTGAGTTGCGAGGTCCTAGGGAACTCGATGGAGGCAGTACTTGGCTGATTATGGAAGGGAGTGGTGGTAGTGGCTTAGCTCAAAGTGGTGCCAGCTAAAGCAGAGTGTAGCAATGGCAAGGTAATGCAGTGTGATTGTGGCAAGGCCAGTGCACTGGCTATCCTAGGAGTGAAGGAAGGGAGAGAGATGCTGAGTGGGCCATACCGCTAGTAGGAAAAGAGAAGAAAAGGAGGTAAGGGAGTTGGGCTAGCTATGGGGAGAGGAAAGGAAGCGGCCCGAATAAACAATGGTCTTTGATGATTTTTTCAAGAACTTTGTTTATAGATAGTTGCTCACTGCCAAACCACACAGGGGGTCCGACTAAGCCGAACAAAGGTCCGATCGGGGAAATACGGTGGCTTGGTCACACGAAGGCTTAGGAGATATGCTTAGATCTACTGTAGGTTCTTAATCTTCGAGGTCCAAGGGCATGCCAGTTAAATTGACCCTGCAATTGACAAGGAGAAAGGATGAGACCCGTGAGCCAATCAGTCGGTGAGCCTATCCGGCTCACTCTATCGACTGGGTGCAGTTAGGGAAGGCAGCGCTCGAGCATTGGCTGGATAGCCGATGAAGGCGTGAGGATACACGCGTGGAATAGAGTAGAGGACTTATCGGCCAAAGAGCCGATGATGCTCCATGGCGTCCGAGGCGTGGAACAGGACCTGATCCCCCATGAAGCCATGAGGACCAACCACCGCGATAACGGCACCGTTAGGACCAATCTTGATATATCAAACCAAACCGAGACAGTGTAAGGCCAGAGCTAATGGTGCAGAGACGACAGAGGCTTACACCGAACGTAACGACAAGGGAGAAAAAAAGCGAGGTCATCAGCTACCTACCGGCCAAACGTCCGACGTAGGCCTACACCTAAACCATTGGCTGTTTGAGCCAATGGGGAATGAAATCTTCTAGATCTCGACGCTGGCCCCGTCAGACACGAGCCTTGGTAGATTGGACTAAACCGAGCAGTACCAAGCCGTATCCAACATGACTAGATCGATATCTAGCGGATTAATCGTTAGACGATGCATAAGATAGATATGAAGCTAGTGGTGAGGATAACTCGTTGGCTATTCACTCTGACGAGACGTCACGCGAAGAACCGCCGGGGCGCCGGCTCGAACCACCACTGTTGATCTCATAGGTCGAACCTAACCGATACAGCACGAAACCGTGGAAGGAGGAAGGTGACCAACGCGCCAGCGAGTCTCATGAGGACATGATGTGGTACGCTCAATCTAACTAAGAGGTTGAACCTAACCGATGTAACCTTAGACAGAGCAAAGCATACCAGGATAGTGACGGGACTTACCCCTTCGCTAGAGATCGAACTTAACCGATGCAGCTCTGCATCAGAGCTAGGGTGGCGATGTGCCAAAGGTTTATTACATTGATCTGTTCTCCTCCTATAAGCTTCCAGGGGTCTATATTTATACCCTGTGATTATAGAGACCGACATAGTTATAGTAACCACCGAACGTTATTTCCTAAGAATATAAAAGGAAACTAATATATAAGAAATTGTAAAACTACCTAAATTTGCTTAGCCTACGTAATACATTCTAGATATCCAACCTGCCGTTATTCCTCTTTGGACTCGGTTCCATATGAATAACTTTCTGTCCTCAAACCAAATCCATCTTCCACCCGTTTGATCAGCTCTTCTACAGTATCCAATCAGTTTCACCCTATGAGCCGATCAGTATTTTTTCATTGGCCGATCCTGTTTATAGGCTAAATCAAATTCTAGCGTTAATAATAATTTGAAGATTTGGAAGGGTATTTTGAATTTGAATTTGATTCTCGAGCTAACAAAAATTTGAGGATTTTAAACAAAAGTATGTTGACTGGGATTTGAATATTGAGCTTGGATCTGATTTCAAATTTGACATTTAAAGTTAAAAAAATTTGGGAAGATAAAGGAAAGGAAATTAATGGGAAATATTGATGTTCCTAGAATAAATTTGAATTTTGGACTTGAAGTTTCATTTGGAAAGAATCTCAAGAAAAATAATTGAATTTTGAATTTGCATTTCAAAGGATTTCAAAGAATGTTTGGACTTTTTACGAAGGGATCATGGCTAATATGAAACCATGAGAGAGGATTGAAGATTTGAATTTTTCAAAGAAATTTCCTAGAGGCTACAAGAGACCTACTTGGACTTCACTAGGTCCAAACCAAAGGCTAGTAAGTACTTCTCTACAAGTCCTCATAGGATAGGCTACAAGTCCTCCTAAGATACAAGAAGACCTAGAGGAATAAATATTTAGCCCTATAGGAGGAGGCAAAACACCGAGACTCAACCCAAAACAGACACAACAATCCCGTGTAAGCATAAGTCAACCCGACACCAAGCCCCGTGATCCATCAAGCTAGAGCCAACAACTTCCTCAGTGCACCATTGATCATCCTTCTCATCAGAATTCTCGATGAGACTAGCATATAAGTCTAGATTAAGTCCACATATACTTTTGTAAACATGTTTTCCATTTCAATAATAACCAGCCACCTAGCCGATAGAACATAGGGTAATTACTATGAGAAGGATCTGAAGCTATATAAAATTTTTGCTTCGTCTGGCATCTCCCTCCAGAGAGACAACATGCCCTCCAGATATACAACACATAAACATGACCTAGTTATACATGTTTCTTATTGTAAGATATATATCAATGACAGATATAAATCCACAATACACCGATAATACCCATGATACATAAAAAAAAACTCTAATGACACCCTACAATACGTTCCACATAAAGTTGATGACACTCATGAAGTTTTTGAAACCATGATAACTCCACGTAATACCGATCCATGAAACGCCCATAAAACCATGATAACACCACAAGAATTTCAAAAATACACATGGTAACTTCATGAAATATGAATGAAATATGAATGAAACTAATGGTACTTGCACGAAACACTAAGAATAATCATGATATACCTCCATGAAATATGGATGATAACTCCGTGAAATCTCGATGGCACCTTTATAATATCTCGATGATACCATCATTATATCTCGAGATATGGTATAGGTGTGCATCATGGTAACTCAATGTTTCGCAATCGTATCAATGAGGTTTCATGGTGTGAAGAATTATTTGATTAACTATGTACGCACATACAAGTATACAAAATAATGAGACTTTACAATAAAGAGAGGAGCCAGCCCAAACAAAGAACGCGGAGCTCCCTCCCTAAGTACTCCACCAACACACAACAAGACGGTTGGCCCACAACCCATACAGAGAGAAGCAAACTAGACCGGCGCGACAAAGATGGCTGGCTCACAACCCATATGAAAAGACCCAACTAGACGCGACGAGATGGTTGGCCCACAACGCATACGAAGCACCTAACAAGACATGGCCCAGGCAGGGCCGTGGAACCGTGCCAGGGCTCGCGTACGTCGACGGGAAGCGATCGATCGGATTTATTCCCTTCTCTTTATTGCTACTCATAGATTAAGGAAACAAATTAATCCACTACATTAAAACCTGACAACGCGTATGCACAGGCCCAGCAGAAAAGATGCAATGTACAGCCTTTTGGCACCATGAAAGCCTGCAGGGAAACAGAAAAGGCAGAAAATCATACCAAATCAAAACTGCCTGGTAGACTTCCCCGCGGATAATTAAACCCTTGCCATTACCGCACCACAAATCGGTTCACCTTTATTTACCCCCCCCCAACAAAGAGCTTGCCGTCTCTAGCTTCCTTACTCCACCACCGTCGCCTAGGGAATCTGCTCCGGTTCACACCACGAGATTCATCCTCGGTTCGCCTCCTTGGTTAGCTCTTGCTTCTCTATACATGAGTAAGTGTAGTTGGCTCTGTTCGTTGGTGATCCTGCAGGCCGTTTGCTCCTGCTGGCTGGTTGCTGGTGGCAACTCGTCGCAGGTCGCCTCCGCCGCCATCGGTCAGATTGGAGGAGCTTTTGTGTACCTCCACGATCCGCGCCGGATGTCGCGGCGTGCCCGCGACGAGTTTGTACATGGTAGCTCCAGTAATGTTGGTGAGGAGGATCTGGCTGATCATGGAGCTGTGCCGCAAGGAGAGTCCGCCGAAGCTGAAGCCGATGTAGATGTTGACGGCGGCGGTCGTTCTGGCGAGGTGGAATGCCACGTATGTCGCAAACGATTCAAAAACGACAAGTCTATGTTTGGCCATCTACGAAGCCATCCGAATAGAGGTTACAAGGGTGCCACCCCACCTCTTAAGATATCGAGCACACCGTCATCGTCGTCGCTGCGACCTGTTGGTGACAATAATTCCTCAATGTCAATGGCTGACATCTCTTTAACCACTTACGAAAAATTGGCTGCCTGTGTGATGCTCACACTTAGGCGTCGGTACGACCGGGATCGGCGGCAACTGCAAGCTCCACCGCCGTCATCGGCTTCGTGCAGCAACAAGAGGAAGCACGAGTCGGTCGAACAAGCTGCAGCTGAAGCAGGAGAGCTGGCCACAAGCATCATGGAAGGAACCGAGGGCTCCCGCGCAGTTCTCCGTGACGAACATGAAGCACGGAGGAAAGGGAAGAGGAAGCTCAAGGAGCCTAGAGAGGCAAGGAGGAAGGTGAACGATGGGCCAAGTAGGAAGGAGAAGCGCCACCCCTACATGTGCAAGCATTGCAATGAGGAGTTCTCCACACATCAGGCCATTGGTGGGCACATGGTTGGCCACCACAAGGAAAAGAGGATCCTCCTCGAGGAGAAACAACTTGAAAGGAGCCTTGTCCTGGAAGAACAGCCTGAAAGGAGTCATCACCTGATGGAGAAACAGCCTGAAAGAGGCCTGACCCTGGAGAAGAAACAACTTGAGAGGAGCATAGTCTTGAAGGAGAAACAACCTGAGAGGAGCCTGATCCGGAAGGAGAAACAACCTGAGGTGTATCAAGACAAAATTGATCAGACCATGAACTGGCAGGAAACGAAAAGCGACGAAGGAGTGTCCTGCCTTGGTGACGGCTCCAATACAGCGCCGATTGCTGAAGAAGATAGGCGCTCACCGTTTGGTTTTGACCTCAATGTTGAAGCTCCAGAACAGGAATAGAACTGGAATAGCAGGCATATCATCTGTGTAATCTCGTAGTAAAACAATAAAGCCAGGATTCCAAAGACTAGGCATGCTGTAGGCAGCTTCTCTATGTTGCTAGAGAATCGCTTGTACATTGAGAAGAACTGTTGATATATGCTGTGTCTTATTGAAAGCTATACATGTCGAAAAACATTCTCTCAGTCCGAGAACCAAGAGAAAAGCAGACAAGATTTAACCATTGAACCACTGGTCTATATATATATATACTCGACCCTTAGGGTCTAAGTCTTATTGTACACATTTTTACATGGTATCAGAGCAAGTCTAAACATTCTGGACGCGCTAGCTTTCTCCCATAAGCGAGCCGACATTTTTCTCCCCATCGTCGACGTTTCTCCCCGTTGCCGACCTTCTTCCCGATACTCTCTCCTCACTCTCTCGTCTCAGTTTCTTTCTTCTTCCCATCTTCTCCGCAGACGCTTTTCTTTTCTCCTTTCCACCTCTACGCGATAAGGCGACGGTCTCCATCCGCCTCCTCGTCTCGCCTCGCACCCGTCTTTGCCCTTCTTCTTGCTCCGTGCATCCTTTCTCCTCTGACACCGGCGCACCTCTGTACTCGTCGTCTCCATCAGCTGAACTTGTCCGCCCTCCCATCGGCTAGACCTGTCCACCCTCCATCGGCTAGAACCCTACCTCGGTTCCCGTTTTTTCGACATGCTCAACGGCTCTCGGACGCGAACCTTTTTCCCTCACGTCCGAGCCAATCTGACGTGTCCATGGACACGAATCCCTGCCTCCCGGATACGAACCTCTTCTCTTCGCGTCAGGCCCTCTCCGCCTTTTTCACGTCCACTCCACTCCTTGGCCTCCACGAGTCCACGAACATGAATCTTCTTTTTACGGACATAAATCTTTGCACATCCATGACCCAACCACTCTCTGACCTACCTACTCTGCCACCATTTTTTTCCCTCACCTACTCTGCTGCCTACTCTACATCGGCCAACCACTCCCTATCGGCTGGCTGGTCCACTCTCTATCGGCTTCTCATTTCTCTGATCGACCGATCTCTCTTCTCATCAGCTTCCTCCCATCGGTCTCTTACTCCCATCGGCTTCTTGTCCCTGTTCTTCTCTCGTCATGGCCACCGAGTCCGTCCTCAGCTCTCGCACTCTCCTAGTCGCCGAATCTACTCTAGCTCTCGATGTCCCAGACCACGCCTCGGGCACCACCTCGCCGATCTTCTCACCCCCCTACGCTGCTATGAACGTGAAATCTCACGTTTCTATCTCTCTTGACCTTAACGCCAACTACTCCAAGTGGGTTTTCTTCTTTAAATCACTCTGTGAAAAGTTCGGCCTATGGTCACACATCGATGGCTCCGCTCCACCTCAGCCCGATGACCCCCAGTGGGATATCACCGAGTGCTACGTGCGCAGCTGGCTGCTCGGCTCGGTCGACGACTCTGTCCTCGACCTCGCCATGGAAGATACCGACCCCACCGCCCAGGATCTCTGGGTGGCTATCGAGCAGATCTTCCTCGCAAACAAGCAGCCCCGTGCCATTTTCCTCCTCAACGAGTTCCATTCCATGATACAAGGAGACTCCTATGTCTTCTCATACTGCCAGCGCCTTAAGGTCAAAGTTGCTGCTCTTCAGGATGTCGGCCACCCTGTGGCCAACTCTCAACTCGTTCTCGCCCTTCTGCGAGGCCTCAACCCCCGCTTCTTAAACACCGCCGACGATATCGTCAACTCCACACCCCTTCCGTCGTTTGCCCAGGCCCATGACATGCTAGTTCTTAAACAACTCCGTCTGGCCAACGACGAGAAGACCGTGGCCCACACCGCTCTCCTCGCCGCAGCCGATAATGGCTGCCGAGCATCCTACGGTGCCGCTCCCTCTCGTGGCTCTAGCGGCCATGGCTCTAACCATGGCAACACAGCCCGCACTGGCAAAAGCAAGGGCAAGAACTGGCACGGTCCGATGCCTAGCCTGTTGGTCCCACGGGTCCATGGCTCTGCTACAACCCCTAGGCACCCTAGCCCTAGCCACACAGCCTCATCGGGTGGCAACCAGGGGTCCTCGGCGCCCATCCTCAGGCCCACCTAGCATCGGCTCCCATCCTGCCGCCTTAGCCGATGCTACCGACACCACCTACCCAGTCGGTTCTCTCCTAGAACCAGGCTGGCCTCGTCGACGCCCTCAACCAGATGACGCTCCAACCACAGAACCCTTGGCTGCTGGAATCTGGGGCATCCTCCCATATGGCGTCATCGGCTGGTATACTCCGTTCTTGTCATCCCTCTTCCTCCCCCTTTGTCACTATCGGCAATGGCCACTCTTTTCCTGTCCAATGCCGTGGTGACTCCTCTCTGTCTATACCCACCACTAACCTCCCCCTTCACAATGTCCTTATTGTACCCTCAATTATTCACAATCTCGTATCTGTTCACCAATTCACACGAGATAATAATTTCTCAATCGAATTTGACGCTTCTGGTTTCTCTGTGAAGGATATTCTAACCCGGCGACAGATCCTTCGCTGCAATAGTGGCGGTGATCTCTACACCATTCCCACTACGCCGTCCACTCCACACGCTAGCGTCACCCTCTCCACCAACCTCTGGCATCTTCACCTCGGCCACCCTGGCCCCGACGCTGTCGTCTATCTCCATCGTAGCGCCTCCATCCAATGTACCCATAGCAGCTCCACAGTTTGCCACTCGTGTCAACTTGACAAACATGTCCGTCTGCTATTTTCTAGTTCTCTCTTGTACCTCACTATCATTTGAGCTTATACATTGTGATGTATGGACTTCTCCGGTTAAAAGTGTCTCCGGTAATCAGTATTATCTTGCCATACTTGATGATTACACATACTATTGCTGGACATTTCTGCTCATCAGCAAATCCGAGGTCGCCTCTCACCTCACTAACTTCACCACCTACGTTTCTACCTAGTTCAATCTCCCTATCAAGGCTCTACAAGCCGATAACGGTACGGAGTTCGTTAACCATACTATTACAACCTTCCTCACCTCGCAGGGCATCCATCTACGCCTCTCCTGCCCCTACACCTCTCCCAAAACGGCAAGTCCGAACGCCTCCTTCGCACAACAACATAAGTCGCACTATGCTGCTTCATGCCTACTTACCTGTAACTTACTGGGCAAAAGCACTAACCACTGCGACTTACCTCTTCAATCGGTGCCCGTATTCCTCCATTTGCCACAACATTCCATACACTCTTTTTTACCGTACGGCGCCCGACTATTCCCACCTTCGCGTCTTCGGGTGCCTCTGCTCTCCAATACCTCACTCTCATACGGCCCAACCTCACCTATGCCGTCCAGCAAGTGTGCCTCTTCATGCACTCTCTGCGCAAACCTCACCTCGCGCTGCTCAAGCGCATCCTGCGCTACGTGAAGGGCACGCTCTCCAGCGGGCTGCACCATAGCTCTAGCCCCATCGACTCCCTCACCGCGTACTCCGACGCGGACTAGGCAGGCTGCCCTGACTCTCGATGCTCTACGTCCGGCTACTGCATCTTCCTCGGCGACACTCTAGTCTCCTGGTCCTCAAACGCCAAACTACAGAGTCATGGTCTAGCGCCGAAGCCGAGTACCACGCCGTCGCCCACGCCGTCGTTGAGTGTTGCTGGCTTCGCCAGCTTCTCCAGGAGCTCCGTGCACCCCTCTCCTCTACAACTGTCATCAACTGTGACAACATCAGTACTGTCTATATGACCGCCAACCCGGTTCATCATCGACGCACTAAGCACATAGAGATCGATATCCATTTTGTTCGTGATAAGGTCACACTAGAATAGGTTCGGGTGCTCTATGTACCATCAGTGCACCAGTTCGCCGATATTATGACCAAAGACCTGCCCACGTCTTTATTTACCAGTTTTTGGTCCAGTCTCTACGTCCGTTCCCATTCCGCTACGACTACGGGGGTGTTAGACCACTGGGCCACTGGGCTGTATATATATAGATCCGACCCCTTACAGAGTTGAGGTCTTAGTCTCACTACACACATTCTTATACGACTGTAGAATTAACACATGAGAAAAATATACAAGAGTTGAGTTATCAAGATTATAAACCTCTATAATTTCAACGTGTCATGAACATACGGATTCAAATATACTAATATACTGAGTTGATAAGTTTATCCAGATAACATAATGTAATATTCCCCCATGATCGAAGTATGCCAGCTCTAGGGGCGGGCCTAGGATTTAGATGTTGAGTATTTGAAATATAAAGAAATAAAAAAATTGACATCCAAAAGCTTAATAATTAGGTTGTATGACATTATTGATTGTACAACATATAGTAGATATAACACAAATAAGCATCAGTTCATATTTTTATTAAATTCATTAAAATTGTTTAACATATAGACATATAGACGTACTAATAGTTTAACATATCAGCATACATGTTTCTTCCATGACATATAACAGTAAGAAACAATATGCTACAAATAGGATTTGCTTTCTATCTATAGTTTCTCTGTATCACAATACATCCTACGCAGGATTTAGCTAGCTTTCCCAGCAAGCATTTATGTATTGGAAGTTTAGAACAATTATTTATTTTCAATATATGAAGGAGAATAGAGGTCCATAAAGAGATCAAAGTAATTCCTTAAAAATACCAGTAATATATCCCAATGCATATGTCATATTTCTTTCTCCTTATTTTATGGCCTCTTTTAACACTAAAAATGAAAGATGAAACCTTGGTCCTAATAGGGTAAAATGAATCAAATCCTAGTGTATTCACCAAAATCTCCTGTAATCTACAAATTGCCGCATCGATTCATGCATGCACCCCATCCCTCCATGCGTGCACAAAAATTCTCACCATTTACTGGTAAGAAGCAAGAGGAAGCATAAAGGATAGAACCAATGGTGTCCGGCGAGGTGGTGACGAGGTTCTTGCCGGAGCCGAACGCCAGCGAGAAGAAGTCCCCATCTGCTACCAGTTCCTCGTCCGCCCGCCTGTCGGCCGGCCGCCGGCCACGCTCGCCCCACAGCCGCCACCGCTGAAAAATGTGGGAATGATTACGGCCGGAGCGGCTTACAAGACAACCACACCATTGTTAATCTATTATAATTATATTTTCTATAATTACAGTAGACCAACACTCCCCCGTAGTCTAATCGAAGCATTGTTAACATTTAAGCTAGATCGAAACTCCTAAAATAGTAAGGTAGAAAGGCCCTTATTAAAGACGTCGGCGTACTGCGATGTCGTAGGAACATGTAGGACCCGAACGTGACCAACAGTGACCTTCTCTTGAATAAAATAGAGATCAATCTCAATATGCTTCGTCCGCTGATACTGCACTGAGTTGCTGAAGAGATATATAGCACTGATATTGTCACAATATACCAAGGTGGCACATCGACGGGATGACGAAGCTCAAGAAGCAACTGTCGTAGCCAGGTAGCTTCAGCAACACCATTTGCCACAGCACGATATTCAGCTTTAGCACTTAATCTGGAGACCGTATGCTGATGTTTGGAAGACCAAGACACCAAGTTATTCTCGAGAAATACGGTATAGCTAGAGGTCGACCGGCGAGTGTCAGGACAACCAGCCCAGTCGGCATCTGTGTAAACAACAAGATCTACAGGCGAAGATCGGCACATGGTCAGCTCAAGAGATAGGGTGCCCTGCAAGTAGCGCAAGATTCGCATGAGAGCAGCAAGGTGTGGCTCTCGAGGATCATGCATATAGAGACAGATCTGCTGAACTGTAAAGATAATGTCGGGTCGGGTGAAAGTCAGATACCGTAGGGTGCTAGCTAAACTGCGGTACTATGTAGCATCAACGACAGGTGGTCCATCAACAGATAATTTAGAGTGGAGATCAACAGGCATGCTGCACGGCTTGCACGCACTCATCCCGAAAAGCTCCAAAATATCCCGACTGTACTGCTGCTGGGAAAGAAACAGACCATCTGTAGAGCATGTCATAGAAATGCCCAGAAAATGATACAGCTGACCCATATCCGTCATAGCAAACTCACGCCGGAGAGCCTCAATGATATGCTTGAGTAATCCCGCAGAGAAGGCAGTGAGGACAATGTCATTCACATTCACATATAGTAGTAAGTAGGCCGTGTCTGGACCGCGGTGATATATAAAGAGTGAAGTATCTAACTTTGTTTCAACAAATCCAAGTGACACAAGGTGAGAGGCGAACCTGTGATGCCAAGCACGAGGAGCCTGCTTCAAACCATATAGGGACTTGTTGAGCAGACAGACAAAATCTAAGTGAGAAGAATCCATAAATCCAGAAGGCTACACGCAGTACACTATCTCAGTAAGAGTGCCATAGAGAAATGCATTCTTCACATCCAGTTGATGAATAGGCCAATTCTGAGATAATGCCAGAGAGAGAACAACTCAAACTATCACAGTCTTGATGACTGGACTGAAAGTCTCATCATAATCAATACCAGGCCGTTGTGTGAAACCTCGTAGGACCTAGCGAGCCTTGTAACAATCAAGAGACCCATCGGCAAGCAATTTGTGACGATAAATCCACTTGTCAGTCACAACATTGACGCCAGGAGGGTGAGGCACAAGACTCCAGTTGTCGTTGGCAATCAAAGCGTCATACTCAGCCTGCATAGCAGATCACCAATTAGGGTCTGATAGGGCATCACAAATAGAGCGAGAAAGAGGTGACATAGGCACAGCATGGAGGTTGAGGCGATCCATAGGCTATGCAATGCTAGCTTTACCACACGTGCACATAGAGGCGTGTTGGTCATCGGAGGGATGACAATCGGCCGAGTGGCAGCTGTGCGGCTAGTACCACTGGCAACAGCCTATGCGCGAGCAGTAGGGGTAGCAGGACCGGCAATACTCGTAGTCGGTGTGGTGTTACTGGCAGCGACCTGTGCGGGGTGCACAGGGGCAGCAGCACTGGGCAACATGGGCTCGGGTAACCACGGCCCTGCACTAGGGCTCAATGGCGCAAGTAGGGCCGCGAGCACGGGGTGTGCCGCTCAGGAGGCTATTGTACTTGCACGCAAAAAAGAAGCTCCAGGAACTGAAGTGGTGAGATCATAATCATCGATAAGAAAGTCCAAGACAGAAGGTGCCATGGGTGTGGTAGACATGTCGGAGAAAGGGAAAAAGATTCATCAAAAATGACATGTCGAGAAATGAGAATGCGGTTCGACTGAAGCTCGAGGCATCGATAGTCTTTGTGCTTCGAAGAGTAGCCGAGGAACATGCATAGAGAAGAGCGAGGGAAAAGTTTGTGGGGCGCTATAGATGATAAATTGGGATAACAAGCGCAACCAAAAACTATAAGATGATCATAGGAGGGCAAGACAGAGAAGAGAGCAGAGTATGGTGTGGAGGAGACGAGTGTTGTGGTGGGGAGGTGGTTCACAAGATAGGTGGCGGTGTGCAGGGCCTCAACCCAGTAAGCCAGAGGGAGACTCGCCTGAAACAAAAGGGAATGCAGAGTGTTATTGATGGTACGAATGTAACGCTCTGCTTTACCATTTTGTTGGAAAATGTATGAGCACGACATACGGAGAGCAACACCTTGGGAGAGAAAAAATGTGCGGGCCCGGGAATTATCGAATTCACGGCCATTATTGCACTGTATGTTCTTGATGGTGGTGCCAAACTGTGTGCGAACATACGTAAAAAAGTAGAAATAATAGAAATTGTCTTAGATTTGAAACAAAGGGGAAAAGTCCAAATATAGTGAGAGGAGTCATCAAGAATAACAAGATAATATTTATATCCTGATACACTAACAATGAATTAAATCAAAACTGTGAGTAGCACGAGAAGTAGATGAACTGAAAGGGAGACGTACATGGCGACCAAGCTGGCACGCATAACATAAATGATCGATATCATCTTTATTGCAGGAAATGACATTGCACCTAATAAGTTTGGATAGGACATTGCGCCCAAGATGACCAAGATGGTGATGCCAAAGGGAGGTGGGGGCGGCGAGGAACACGAAGGTGCTGGTAGATGGTGCAAAAAAATGGGTAGAGGTCACCGGAACTATTGCACCTGGTAATCACGTTCCTAGTTTGTAGATCCTTCACAGAAAGACTAAAAGAATCAAACTCAATGTAACAATTATTGTTGGTGGTAAACCGACGAATGGAAATTAAATTCTTAATAATGTTAGGTGATACCAGAACATTATTAAGAGCAAGATCACGGTGCGGTAATGAAAAACGGTGTGTTCCAGTGGCTGTGACCGGAAGTAAAGCGCCATTGCCGACAATGATAGATGAAGGAGTAGATGAAGAGGGTGGGAAAATGGTGGAGAGTATACCAGCGTCCGAGGCCATGTGGTAGCCGGCACCCGTATCAATATACCACTCAGAGGCCGATTGGTTGACTGTCATAGTGTTGAAAGATTGCGCCCAGGAGTCCTGCTGCCAAGCCCCTCCAAGAGTGGGCGGCCAAGGCACCGCCTGGTACGTTGGTGAGGGCGTCTCAAAACCTAGCATCGTAGCTTCCCCATAGTACGTGCCGTACGGGGACGATGGGGCACCGTATGCGCCTCCATAAGTGCTAGGAAGAGCACCGAAACCACCATAGTGCGGGGCTACGTGGAACGTAGGCTGGGGCGGCGAAGGATGGCCAGACAGGTCGTACGGCCACATGCGCAAGGTTCCAGCCCAAGGGTGGACAAACGACGGGTACACGGCCGTACCGGGAGGGATGCCGCCCTATCCACCTAGGGACGCTCCAGCAGAAGGCGCCGAAGAGCTGGTACCAGCAGAGCCGCCATGTCCCCCGCAGCCACGGCGGCGGCCATTACACTGGCCTCTAGTTTGGGCAACGGGGCGCGGAGGAGGAGGCGCTCCCGAACGAGGAGCAATGATGGCACTCGGAGCCACTGAACGCGGCTTCGTAGTGATGAGAGCGGCCGGTGGGGACGGAGGACAAGCGTCGATCTCCATCTCTTCCAACAGGAGGTGACTGCGCGCTTCAGTAAATGTTGGGAACGGCCGGTACATCTTTAGAATGGACACCATGTGGCGGAACTTGCCACTGATGCCGCGGAGAAGCGTGAGCACTATCTGCCTATCACCGATGAGGTCATCGAATTCGACGAGGAAGGTAGCCATGGATTCAAGGCGGCAGTAGTAGTCGGTGATGCTCAAGGACTCCTGACAGAAGGTGTAGAACTACGTCTCGAAGAGAAGGGCACGAGACTCCTTCTGGCCGAGGAATTCCTCCTCGAGATAGCACCATGCGTTGTGGGCATGTCCCTGCCGCATCATCAGCGACTGCTCAGGTCGCTGGAGACGGTGCCGTGCACCCAAGTGAGGACACAGCAATCCACCTGAATCCACGTCGGTCGTACGGGGAACGCTTCATTCTTGAGAACGTGGCGTGTGAGGGCATATTTGCTGAGGACGGTGAGGAACATGCAGCGCCACTTGGTGTAGGAGTCCGTGGTCTTGTCGACGACGATGGGGATAAGCGCCTTGATGTTGACGATGGTGGTAGCTTGCGCCCAGAGAGCCACATGAGCGCTCTCGTATGCATCTAGGGCGTCGTTGCGAAGGTGAGCCTCCTCAGCCCGATGCGCTTCATCAACACGAGCAGCATCGGCCATGAGACAACGATCATCGGAAGCAGCGACACCGTTGCCTTCTCCGGCCATGAGAGGATCGACAGCCGATGGAAAACAAATTGGGAGCCGATCAGATCAGATGGGTAGCCAATCGGAAGGATCGGCAGCCGATCAGATCGGAGGGATCGGCAGATTGAAGTCCGAGCTGATCGGAGGGATCGGATCGGTAGTGGAGCCGATCAGATTAGAGGGCGATCGGATCGGCAATAGATAGCCGATCAGATCGGAGGGTCAGAGGGCAATCGGATCGGCAATAGGCAGCCGATCAGATCGAAGGGATCGGATCAGCAGTAGAGTCGATCGGATCGGAGAACGGTCGAATCGGCAATAGGCAGGATCCGATCAGACCGATCAGTAAGGCGCTCAGAAAACGTCAGTAGAGCCGATCGGATTAGAGGACGATCGGATTGATAGTAGATAGGATCCGATCGGACCGAGCGGTGAGTGATTGGGTTGATAGTCGAATCGGATTGATAGTTGATCTGATCAGATCGGGGATCTGATCGGACCGATCGGCGGGCAATGAGACCGGTGATAAGCCGATCAGATTGGAAATCAGATCGGACCGATTAGCGGGTGATGAGACCGGCGACATTCTCGGTGACAATAGATCCGATCAGATAGGGGATCTGATTAGATCGGCAGCACGGGCGATGAGACCAGCAACACTCCCGGTGATATGCAGTCAGCACCGGTAGATCAGCGACGAGCGCTGGTGCGGAAACGATGGCAAGATCGGATTTGATGGCCACATCTGGTGACGAGGACAGCTACGGGGTGGGCGATCAGATTACTAGCGCGGGCGATGAGACCGGCGACACTCCTGGTGACGTGTAGCCATCACCGGTGGTGGCGATCGGATCGACGACGGGCGTTGTTCGAAAACGGCGGCATTGAGGATGTCATACCTCGACAATCTCTCGCAGCACAATAGTGGTAGAGGAGAAGGTCAACGACGGCAGCGACAGCGACACCTTTGGTTACGGAAAAATAGCGGATTAGAACCGCTCTGATACAATGAAAAATATGGGAATGATTGATTCTATTTCCTATCAATTTATCAGTATATATAGGCGACTGAAACGGCTCACAAGACAACCACACAGCTATGCCATAGTTAACCTATTATAATTACTAAACCGCGTCGCACCGCACACATTGCCCTGCCATAGGCAAGAGGCCAGGAGCTGAGCCGCTGAGGTGCCCTGCTCGCCACCGGCCCACCGGCCTCCTGCCGCCAGAGGCTAGCCCACGCCACTGGCCCACCGCGTGGCTCGCCCGTCGGCGACGCAACGCCGCCCGCGCGCCCGCGTCACGTCGCCGACTACTAACGGAGGGACGACGACCTGCTGGCTCCAGACTCCCGTGGCCCTGGGCCTACGGCCCGTGCGCCTACACGTGTCATATAATTGCACTCATGGCATGGCGTGGCGAGGTGAGGACGGAGGAGAGGAGAGAGGAGGCCATGGGGTCGGGATGATGTCCATCACCGTCATGGAATTTTAAATTATTTTTTATTAATTTTTTACACAAATATATCACTGGATGAACAAATTATAAATCTATACCACTATTGATATTTGAAAAATCAGTAAGGTTGACTAATGACATAGCTAATTGTTGAAAGAAGATCAGTAGATTGTTAGTGACATGGCCAACCGTTGTAGATTGGTAGTAGCTACCGCTTTTTGAAATATCCTTTTCATTGTTGGTAGGAGGGCATGGGCTGCTACCAATTGTTGAAATGTCAGTAGAGGCCTATATACCAATCCGTGCTGTATAATTATTTCTATTTGAGATTGAGAAGAGAAGAAATAGAAAGAGGGAGAATAGAGGAGGAAGGAGGATGAGAGAGAGGGATAGAAAGAGGAGTTTTAGATCTGATGGTGCAGGTAATTTTCTTTTTTTATGTGTTAAGCATCATTAGTATTTTATTGAAATTAAAATTTAGATTGTAATGATAGATTTAATTAGTAGCTGCTAGTAGTTAGGGTTTCTGCTTTAGAAAGATATGTTTGAAATGTTTAGTAATTAAAATCGACTTAGTTGCAAAAATAGTATAATATACGAACAGGTAAATCTGAGTAGGATTACGTGATTAATGATAGATTTTAGTAAATAGTTATGTAAAATTATTTTTTAATATGTCACGTTAAAACTTGGTTGGTAGCCATAAATAATCTACGTTGTTCGCAGTAATAGAATTATGTAATTAGTTATAGGTAGATGCACGTAATGTAATAAAGTAGCAAGTGAATGCAACGTTATAAGCATGACGCTTCTAATAGACAATGGAATGAATGATTAATAAGAATGACTAAGCAGGAGTCTTTTAAAATTTGTTAAAGAGATATGTCATATATTATAAGGATGATGGTGTAGATAACTAACTTTCCAAGTGTGATTCGTCAAAGTAGGCAAAACCCAATGCCAAATATTGAGTTCTCAAGGAGGGTGTAGTGAAACAGATGTAGATGAGAACTATTGATATTGGGCAAAGCAGGCAGAACCCAATACCAAATATTAAACTCAAATATGAACAACCATGTGATACGGTCGCAAGGGGTGATTGATAAAGGGAAGTATATTCCTTCTGTGCTAGGAGTGATTGAGAGGGAAGACCAAGAATTTGAGGAAGGAATGGATGTATTTGATTCTGTTTCTAATGAAGATGAGGAAATAAACACTTTGCCAATCCCTACATGGTGGAACATACAAAATTTCTCTCACGTTGCTATTTCAGAGGGTAGAGACTCAGATTGGATATATGAGAAAAATGAAATAAAGGCACAGTTGATATACCTAATGCAAGACATAGTCAAGACATGGGCAATATCAATACATAGAACATTCTTTGTGAAGAAATATACATGAATCATGTACGATGTGGCATGTTAGAATGGCGGCTGCCCTACAAGAGTCCATGCATATGAACCAAAATAGGAGAACTATTGGGTTTGTTCCATTGTAGTGCAGCACAAATGCATCGCACATGACACCATGATGACTCATCGAAATTTATCATCGACATGCATTGCTGGAATCATGTACAGTGAGATTATATAGAATCTAGACTATTAGCCTAGGGCAACCATAATAGTAATTGCAAACAAATATCAATATAAAATCAGTTATGCAAAAGCATGGAGGGCAAGTAGAAGGCTATACAATTAAGCTTAGATATACACGAATATTCATATCACAACTTGTTCCCATGCCTTCGTATCCTTGAGGCAAAGTACTCAGGTACGTAGATAGATTTCCTTGAAGCTAGGCTATGGATGCAATATTCTAAAACGGGCATTCTTCTCCCTTAGTTCATGCATTAATGCTTTTCGATACTGGCAGCCATTGATGTATATAGGCAGTACCTTCTTGACTGGCAAGTACAGTCACCTTGATGATTGTAATATTAGTTGATGCAAATAATCATCTTGTTCATGTGGCTTTTGCTTTTGTAGAATGTGAGAACCACGATAGCTGGCTGTGGTTTTTATGGAGATTGAACATATGCTTTGTTGGGGAATGTCCAAATGTGTGCATCATACATGATCAACATCTCAGTTTGCTTAGTGCTATCGCATCTCCAAAAGAAGTCACAGTGTATGGAATGGTGCATAAGGCACATAGGAGCAAATTTTTATAAATAATTTAAGAACCAAGATCTAATGAATACATTCAAGCAATTGTGTGTGCAGAATCAAGAGAGAAAATTTAACAAGCTCTAGAAGACATTAGGCGACTTGACAAAAAAATATAAGAAATGTGGAAAGTTGGTGCAGAAAAGGACAACGAACAATTCAATGCAAAGTGCATCGAGCTTTGAGTTGCCACAATGTCTAGAGTCACTCCCAATAGAAGATGCTCAGATGCAACAAAGGAGGAGAATGACATAAATTCGATGTTTTTTGTTGGATTAAGTACTAGGTGAAGGAGAAGTAGGCCCTACTACTAGATACCCATGAGGCAACGTATGGTGTAATGATTGCCAACTTTGCTGAAGTGTATAACTAGGTTATGAAGGAAACTCGTTGTCTTCCACTAGTCAGCATAGTGGAAGTTCTTATGAGAGGGATAAGTAAATACTTTGTGCACAGATTATTGGCTGCAAAAGTAATATGGAGAGATTAGAAGACGATATACTCTAAGAAGGTTACCAAGTACAATACCGAAAAGTCTAAAAAAGCATCCCTTCATACTGCTTACAAAATGGTAGGACCAGTGCTTCGTTTCAAAGTTGTATGCCGAGATCAAGTGGCCATGGAAGTAACCGTGAGTTGGTTATGCAAGAATGTAGTCTATATGACAGATATTGTACATGCACATGCAATAAGCCATAGCTCCTCCACAAAGCCATGCTTTCATGTTATGGCTTTGCACCAAAATTTGGTAAGCCCCGCAAATAGAATTGGAGAACTGATTGGCTTATAGAAAGAGTCCGATTAATATAGGGAAAAAGTCAATCGGATAGATTGAGGATGGATTAGGTTCAGTCAAAAGACGAAAAGTTATTCAGATAGGACCGAGTTTGAGGAGGAACTATGGAAATCATAGCTTGGTACTTTTATTTCTGTAGAATATATCTTGTAGACAAGTCTAATTAGTTTTGTTAACTTCTTAGATATAGTTTCCTTTTATGTTTAAAAAATAACTTCCGAAAGTTATTTGTAATCGCGTCGGACTCTTATAACTCGAGGGTATAAATATAGACCTCTTGGGACCTTGTAAATGATCTCTCAATCAGTACAACTTTGGCACATTGCCACCTTAGTTCATTTAGGTTTTTACCGATAGGTTCTGACTCTCGACACAAGACTGCATGAGTTAAGTCCAATCTCTGGCGAAGGGGTAAGTCCCGCCACTATCTTAATGTATTCTTTCTGTCTAAGACTGTATCAGTTAGGTTCGATTTC
This sequence comes from Oryza coarctata, assembly GCA_030770085.1. Classification (NCBI taxonomy): domain Eukaryota; kingdom Viridiplantae; phylum Streptophyta; class Magnoliopsida; order Poales; family Poaceae; genus Oryza; species Oryza coarctata. The sequence goes on from CM061472.1 coordinate 9,066,618, forward strand.
TTAGTCCGATCGGATGCATCAGATCATGTTCACGTGGTTCTATTGGCTTATCGAGTTCCCTATACTGTTATCGGTCTCGTGTTGCATCGGTTAGGTTCGAACTACTAGACAATTGATAGTAAATTAAGCCATAGGTCGATAGGTCTTTACGCGAACGTTTTATCGGAGAGGCCAGTCGATGAGTTATCCACACATTGAGCGTCATAACTAGTGTATTGGCTTCTCAGCCAATATACACATATTTTAATAGAATTCTTCTCATTGGTTCAATTAGCCGATGGGTTCACCCGTTCCTTCTGTTTACACATTCGATCTAGCCTCTCGTATCTTTGGAAGATCGGGTCTCACTTGTTACTATTCATCGCATATTGTATTTTGGAGTGTCATCGGATTTATAGCCGATATATCCTTTATCTTACTCGGAGCGCCATCAGCTTTGCAGCCGATGGGTCTTTTATATTTTTTCCTTGTTATCCACATATGCTTTCATCGGCTAGAAAGCCAATGAATGAGCGCTACAGCCTCTATTGACAGCCAGCCGATAGGAGAATTACACATACTACTCATTGACTATTCTATTCCAAAGTGTCATCAGCTCTATAGGCAATGTGTCATTTATCCTATTCTTTGTTATCTATCTATGTCTTCATTGGCTAAAAAGCTAATATGAGGAATCCATATACATGCTTATTGACTACTTTATTTTGGAACGTCATCGGCTCTATAGCCGATATATCTTTTATTCCCTTTGTCATCATCTACTTACGTCTTTTATTGGCTTTCTAGTTGATAGACGAGTACTTCAACCCCTATCGGCAACTAGCCAATAGTAAGAGTGTATCAGACACAACCGATAACAGGAGTTCATATCGGCTCATCGGTCGACTTACTCATCGGTTTATTCTCTTGTCAATTGTAGAGTCAAATTGACTACACGCCCACAACTCCAATAACCTCCAGCAACCCCGACAAAGGGACCTTAAAGCCGAAGGACCTGTACAGGAACTGAGTAAACCTTCCATACCTTGACATGTTCATATGCCATCGTATCGGACCTCTATCGGTAAACATGGAGAACCGATTCAGTGCAAACAGTGTGGTAATTTCAAAATAGAATCGAGCATAAATTTATCCGAGTACTACATGAGGGGTGTTGCCATGAACACATGGTTGCATGAGTTGTATGGTTATGGTGTAGTTGGTTCCTTCATAGGTGCCCTGGTTCATTAAGATACTACGTTCCAGACTACAATAAAACAAATTCAATTGTGGGTCAGCTTATAGCAAGCAAATAAAGAATGAATGGACAAGTCATGGGTATGAAAGCATCTGAAGAAGTGTTCTATCTGTAATAAGAAATGCACACATACAATATATGCAAGGGGCCATAGAGAGAGCAAGGGGAAAACGAGGAAGCTAACCAAAGAAGAAACCAACCCCAACCCATAGCATGTGTATCAAATAATTTATTGTTCGCGTATATGTTACTTATTTGAAATTAATGTCGTGTGTGAACCTTGTTATGTTTAATTGTACGACGTTATTAGTGCTTGCATGTTGTTTGTAACTATACTTATTGTATGTTATTTAGGCACTACACGTAAAATGTGTTCATCTATTTCTCATTTTTTGTTAACATATGTAACTTGTACGCTATTAATATATTTTAATATGTGAATTTAAATTACAAAGCGAATTATAACTTTATTGATTACTCACACTTGAAAGGTCCATGCGTTCCCCAAACGGGGTGGTGATAGGTGTAGTATTATATAGGATTTTAACTATGTTATTATAGGTAAACACCCTACCTTATATTTTAAATAAGTGATTAATGCAGATATGTAAGATGTTCTATGATGCTCCTCTCACTGTTTATAACACTCTTTCATGCAACCACCTTCACCTTTCCTCTCAAAATCTAACTAAGAGTTGTCGCTGTGGTGTGTGAGTCATATTTGTCTTATACATGAGATATTAATTCTTCAATGCTCCACTATAGTTTATGCATCGGTATCAAGTCGCACATCACTTTCATCGTAACCCGACATTACACTTATGGTGCAAGTAACCTTCTCAGAAAAAAATCCTAATAGAGAGCGACAAGGGAGTCGCTTATAAAAATGGCAAGCCTCCCTTTTCCGTCGCGCGTCATGCCATGGTATTTTATAGATGTCACCCTGATGTAGGAAAAAAATACACTCAATTAGGGCGACAAGTGAGTCAGCTATAAATTTTTTAACCCTCTGCAGGCCCCGCCATATTATTTCATGCACTAGCTAAGGGTGTTTTTCTCCACGCCTATAGATTTCCTTGCCCTCCCACTCTTTGCCATGTTAAAAGAGCATTTAAAAAAAAACTCTCACAAAGCGTTAGGTATAGGTTTATAAATTTTCTATATATATATATATATTAAATATTTTAATAAAATATATAGATAAAAAATTCCTTTTAAAATTGCAGGAATGAAATAAACTTACACTCCTACCGAGGGAATGGCAGAAGTTGGGCTGACTCTCTGATTATTCAAAAATCGATATGAATATCTACCGATGAGTCGGTATATTATACAGATCTTTCAACCCATTGGCAAGGATTCTTACCGACATTTTATATATCTCTTACTGATTTTTCAAATATAGATAAGATATATATTTGTATTTTTTTCGTCGAGTGGTATATTTGTGTAAAAAGGGAATAAAAAATAATATTTAAAAAATTCGCCGAGTCGTGAGCAAACAAAAACTTCTTGGACGCAGACCCTAATCATGACCAGCAAGGCCCACCTTAGGGGGGCGCAGGGGCCTAATAGAACCAATTTGGGCCCAATTCTAGACCAACCACTGAAGTGTCAAGGTTGGGACCAACCACTCCGCCGCCGCGTGCCGGAGCGCCTCCTCCTCTTCATCCTCGCCATGGCGTCGCTCGCGCCCCCCTCCGCTTCGCCACCGCCGCCGACTCCTCCGCTCTGCCACCGCCGCGGCGCTATCCTTTCTGAGGTGGTTCACCCCTCCCCTTTCGCACGGTTTGATCTCACTCTCGGCCTTGGTCTTAATCCGTCCATCGTTTGTTGGATTCAGCGGTTCGTGGACGCGGTTGTACTGTGCGGGTTGTCCGCGTCCGGGCGCGTCGTTGTTGGAGCCTACTGCGTGGTTTATGGGCGTTGGATGGATGGGCGGAGATGGTGGTTCCACCAGCCCGTACGGCACGGGAGCATGGCGGTCACTCTGGACACGGACGGTGGCTTTGCCAGGTTCTCCGTCGGCGGCGACACGGGCACGAAGCAGAAGGCCGGCCGGAGGCAGCCTCCGGCGAAGGCGAAGGCGAAGATGTCGAGGAAGGCCAAGGTTAACCAGCTCAAGTGGTACCGCCTAAAGGCCAAGAATAAGATGAAGCCGCCCAATCCTGAAGTCAGGATTATATACAAGCTCAAAGAGGTCTATTAGTCTTTTGCAGTGTTACTGATTTGTCTTGTTTCTTTTGCTGTTAAATGCATCTGATTGAGGGGAAATGCTGCATTTGTTAATTTGCCATGTGAATTTCGGCGAAGAGGAAAGAAGAATGGCTGATAGAGAAGCTGAGGAAGTACGAGGTCCCGAGATCTCCCGAGCCGGTTCATGACCCTGAGATTCTAACTGAGGAGGAGAAATTTTACCTCAAACGAACTGGCGAGAAGAAAAAAAAACTATATTCCTGTTCGAAGGAGAGGGGTGTTTGGCGGTGTGGTTCTCAACATGCACCTTCATTGGAAGAAGCATGAGACTGTGAAGGTGATCTGCAAACCTTGTCAGCCTGGCCAGGTCTATGAGTACGCCAAGGAGCTGACCTGACTGAGCAAAGGCACAGTCATTGATATTAAACCCAACAATACCATTATCTTTTATCGTGGAAAGAACTATGTGCAGCCAAAGATTATGTCTCCTCCAGACACTCTCAAAGTAGAAGGTAATCATATTTGCTAAAACTAATTTGTATGGAACAAAGTACCTATGTAGCTCAAAGTTGCTTTTTGTCATGCCACCTTCTCTTTCTTTAAACTTAATACAAACATGTCTTGTAGCTGATTACCTGTTTGTTCTCATGCTACATTGCTACTCAACAATATTTATATTTTTATAAAAGGATTTTAAATGTTCAGTCAACTTATGTTTAACTGTATTCTGTACTCCATAGGCCCTGGAGAAATATAGTTATGAACAATCCCTTGAACATACCAGTCAATTTATTGAGAAGCTAGAGAAGGAGCTTGAAGATTACCAGAAGAATGTTGCTTTTTTCAAGAACCGTGGGGGAACTTTTGAAACAATCAGCAGTGGAGAAACTAGTGTTGACCTTACAAGTAGCTCAGATCCTGAATGAGCTGACTAACCATGATGCCGTAGATCATTCTGCAATGAAGGTTTGATCAGATCATACTCATTGTTCATTGCAAATGCTACTCAGTTTTGGTGCAATAATGATTATCAGCTTTATTGAATAGTTCAGGTAGAAAATAAAATAAGTACCATATTCATTAGTTTGAATACTTAAAATAAAAAAAGGTCACATTCGTTAGGCCATGTGTATCTTGCTGTCATATTGAAGATCCTTTAATTGAACAATGCTAGTATCAGCAATTTGTCTTTGTAAGGTTGGTGCTGAGTACAAATCAGGCTTCTATTAGACCCAGCAAGATTTCTTGCTAGGATTGTTAGTATGTTTTATTTTATTATATTGTTTTCAGTTTCTGTGTAAACCTATTTATGAAAATAGTTTTTTTTGTTCATTGTGCTCATAATTCTTTACTAGGAAATTTTTAAATAGAAAGATTATTCATTATTCTTTTCTTATTGACCTTTGTGTATAGATTTGTCAAGCTTGCATTTATGAGAAGGAACGGTGCAGCATACAGAGATCCATGTACCACGATTTATTGTGATTGCAGCATCTGGACATATTAAAGATCAGTCCACATTACACCAGTACACATTTACATCAATTTAAGATGCTGGTAGTAAGATGAGTTGTATTTGTGTAACAGATGGCTTCCTTGGAGCTTGAATCTTGAAACATCAAAACTTGGGGCTGACTACTTGAAAGTGGTCTACTCAATTGAAAACTGGTAAACTCTCACCCAGATCTCCATTAGTTGAATAATTTAGTAACATGTAGAAAAAATGTTGTTTTCAGATTGGCAAATTGTGTTTGGTCATAGTTATTAGTTTATGATATTAAGGCAAGATTATATCAATGAACAAATTCCATGGTAGATAACTTATATTACTCCATATATTTTTGTCTCTGCAGACATTTTATGCTGGATTATAGGAAATTCCTCTTGATAGTTTATGATATTAAGACAAGATCATATCAATGAACAAATTCCATGGTAGATAACTTATATTACTCCATATATTTTTGTCTCTGCAGACATTTTATGCTGGATTATAGGAAATTCCTCTTGATAGTTTATGATATTAAGACAAGATTATATCAATGAACAAATTCCATGGTAGATAACTTATTACTCCATATATTTTTGTCTCTACAGACATTTTATGCTGGATTATAGGAAATTCCTCTTGATAGTCCTGTTTTTCCTGGACCCTAATATATAAAAAATCTGCCAAAGTTATATGTATATTGCTTTGGGTCATTAAAACCAACTGGTTTGTGTCAGTTTGTATTACAATACTGGACTAGTACATACTTACTAACCAATTACTGGCAGAAAACAATACTGAAATGCATGATTATCAGAATGTAAATCCTATATTTTTTTACTAAAATTAATATCTGGTAACTCTCCAAGAATTGAATTGAATCAGTGCTGTGGAAAATGCAGTCACTACAGTCGATGCATTTATGCTATCATAATTAGTGAATTTAGTATGCTATTCTTGGCAAGTTTAGTTGGATCTTTGACAACAAAGGAAAATCAGTGCAAATTTTTTACTTCTTTTCTTTGTGATAATCAACCAAATCATAAGTCCTGAGTTTACCATTACTATTTAATATATCAGAAAAATCAGACATTAAAATATTAACCAGGTTACAATTCTTTCACCATTGGAGGTTTGGTTTTCTGCAGTCACAACTGAAACATAACGTGTTGCACAGAAGTGATCATATAATAAGAAATAGAACAGAATTACGGAATAATAAGGTTATTGTTCTTTTAATTCTTTCCCGTTGATAGCTAGCCTATCAATGTTGAAGAAACATTTTCTATTATCATATATGCAGGCCATAGCCAGCTCCATGACAAATCTATCTGCACTGTTGTTTGCTGTTACCTGTTAGGCACCACTGACACATTGCCTGCAACCACAAGTAGGTCTGTGCGGTGCCTTTCAGCTTCACTGGGGATGCATGCCCAGTGCCTTCTTTTTTTTCTGTTATTAGGCACTTAATCCCTAACCATTGACATGATCTGGTTGTATGCGGCTCAACAGGGCCCTGGTTGCAGCTGATGAAATACCAATCGACTCCGAATGATGCCTAATTGTCACTCATTGGTTCCAGTCGTTGTCATGGTCCATAAAGCAAGGCAATCAGTCATCACATAGAACCGATTACTGTGCAGAGTTTAGCACCATCTGTTTGTCATGAAACTGGCATCCTATAAGCCAGTGTAGAACTGATCATCTGGGAAGTTGTTCACCACTGTGTTGCGTAACATGGACTCTGAAAATCATGTGTCACCAAATTGTGCTATTTACAGGCATGAAATTTGCCGTCAATAGATATTAGAGACTGCAATTGTTGTTTGCAGTAGTTAATCTTGGAACAGAAATTCTGGATCATGAAATCAGCTTGTTACATGTGCTGTATGTGAACTCATTTTTTTTCAGCTAACAATGGAATTGTCTGAGTTGAACGTCCAAAACAATTGAAGTGATGGCGCTTTCCATCAAGGAAAAAACGACCCAAAGTTTGCCTTTATTGATGTCTAAAATGTTCTGTCAAAAATGTGAGATGTTGACAGGACTTAGAATTGCATATTAACCAATGATAAATGATAAATCTTCATGTTCTTATACTGCTTTTCTTTTCACCCTGAACAGTTAGAACCCAAACACGCCTCTAGTTTACATGTACATGAACATTTTTATATACGTACGATATTACCAATAGCTGATTCGATAGCAAGAAGAAAGAGAACAGCATATTTCTTTTAAGAGTCCAAAGGGACCGAAACAGTCAGTCTCTAGCTGCATAAGAGCAACCCCTATTTGTCCAATCCAAAGTACGCCTATTGCTGAGCCCGGATACATTCGTTCGGTCATTTAGCACGAAATTCACTGCCGGCTTGAAGGCTAGCAGCCATATAACTCCAATGAGGATATAACATAATCTTTCACATTGATAAGTATTATCTTCACCTAAAGTAGTTACCCTGTATTTATTTGTACATCTATATTTATTTATGACATATAAAACTAGGTGCTAGAGACACACTTGTAACTTCTTGCACATGTATATACATTTCCATGTGAGAATTTGCAGTTAGGAAGTTGTCTTCTGCACTAGTGTGTCTGAGCAGAGATAGGCAGCAGAAAAGAAGCATTGCTCTTTTACATAGCTTGAGTAGACCAGTTGCAGTTGGGTCCTCAGCTGCAACCGCCGGCGGCGAAGCCGATCCTGGACTGCGCGACGTCGTAGACCACGCTGAACGTCTGCTGCTGCGTGTTCCCGACGATCGCCGTGCCACCGGTCGGCGCGAACGCCAGGCACGTCGTGGAGTCGTCCACGTCGATGAACACGTTCCGCGGCGCCAGCCTCAGCGTCGCGCCGCCGGCGAACGCCATGTCCACGGCTGGGACGCGCAGCTGAGCGGCGGCGCCCTGGAAGCACGTGTCCAGGATCGAGTACGTTGGGGCGCGTGGCGCGCCGGCCATGGCCGCGGCCACAGCCTTGCTAAGCGCCGTGTACACGTTCGCCGGCAGGCGCGTGATCACCGTGCCGGAGTCAATGATCGTCGGCAGGATGCCGTACTCCGACGGCGACACGGCGAGCGGGCTCCCGGCGACCGACATCCCCGACAGGCTGACGAAGTAGAGCGAGGCGTCGAGGGAGCTCGACGCCATGGGCGTGTACGAGTACTGCCCCGGGTTGTACGACCCGATGGACAGGTACCCCGCCGACGACGACGACGTCGGGAGGCAGTAGGAGAAGGCGTAGCCGAGGCTGGGGGCGAGCTGGTAGAGAAGCGAGAGCTTGTTCTTGGCGAGGCCGATGAGACCGGCGGAGCGGCCGAAGAGCCCCTCGTTGTCCTGGCCGCAGCCGTAGTAGAAGTCCGGGAAGCTGCCCGAGCCGAAGGAAACGGTGTCCTTGCTGAGGTAGCCGACAGAGTAGGAGCTGTCGCCGTAGCTGGCCTGGTAGATGCAGACGTCGGAGACGGAGCAGGCGGACGGGTTCAGTGTCGCGGTCTGGATCTCGCCGCACTGCGACGAGGAGCAATGCACGGCGGTGTAGGTTCCCGACGCGCGCGGGTCGAACACCGGACCGACCTGCCGGTGGCACGACACCGAGCAGGGGGAGCACTGCAGCCAGGTGAGCGAGGAGCCCGTGTCGACGACCATCACGTAGGAGGTTGCCGGCGTGCCGAGGCCCAGGCGGGTTACGTAGTTGCCGACGCCCACAGACGCGCCCGGCGTGAGCGGCACGGACGACGACGCCTGCGAGCCGGCGACGGCGGCGCCCTTCTTGCAGTGTTCGTGGAGGAGAGACGATGACGACGACGACGACGCAGGGCGGCGGGAGGAGGGGTCGTTGTTGGCGAGGCGCGAGGCGAGGTGGGCGATGCGGGCCTCATCGTGGGTGACGACGGCGGAGAAGGGGAGGTCGGAGGGGAGCGGCGCCGGCGAGCACGGGCTCTGCGGGTGGTGCAGCGTTAGGTGCAGACCGGAGCTGTTCAGGTGTTGGAAATCTGCAAGAAATAATTAAATTAACTAAAGTCGTGTCGGACTGTCAGTATCTTCAGTTTTTATGAAGTTTTCCTTTACTTCAAGTACATGTAAACCCTTACATTTTTTAAGAGAAATTTTGAAATTTGAACAAACTTTTGTCAATTGAAATATTTTTGAAACTTAAAAGTCACATCCGGCTTATCAAGACCCACCGATAGACACGCATTTTGTAAATATCACTTGATCAGGAGGCCCAAAACATTCAACTCTGCACCAGAAACTCCACCATAGGTCTGGCAGTGAGTGACAGATGATTGCTAGCTAGTAGCCCATACATAAGAATTATCATTTACTACCTATCCCATAACATAAGGGATTATAGATTTTTTTTAGAGAAATTAAGGAGAAAGAAGAAAGATCATAATGCCTCCTCACTAAACAAGTATTATTTGAGGTTGAGAGGGGTTGAGAGAAAAATAAACTAAAAACTAAATTAACATAAGTAGTGCTAGTGAATCACTAACATTTTACAACAAGACTTCAATCCCTTATATTATATTACATAACAAAGTTAGTAGACACTTACCAACCAATCAGCTAGCTATAGCTAGGTGCCGGCCGTAGAGCCGGAGACAGTCGTGTTGTATCTGTGGTGGATCGTGCGACGAGACAGCGATGCACCACCAAAAGCAATGCAAGCGGCACCGAGATCGATCAGTTCGCTGATCTGAAGAATTTTCTGAAGAACAACGCATGTGACTGTGTCTAATGCTCGGCATGTCGCTTACTGTGCACTCACGTAGTATCATTCTTTGATTTGATCCAGGCACGTGTGGCCGTCGATTAATTAATTAGTTTGTCACAGTGTGCATCACGTTGCAGGTTAAGCCAAACAAATAATTAATCACACGCCGATTTATATACGTCGATATCGGGCAGAAAGGCAGACACAGGCCAACCGACAGTTTAATTTGGCATTAGAGGATAGGTGAGCATAGTTCAGGTCCGAAGGCCGAATAGCTTTAGTACACGTATGCGTCTTTGATATAATCGGAGAAAGGCCAAGTCGATATGGTGCCTTCGATTATATTCTAGAGGCTATTGTGTGTAGCATAGTGTTCGATAACCGTTGGGTTGGTGTGGAGTCACGGTCACGTGTGAATGATTTGCTGCAGGTATATGCATGTATGTACTTACGTACAATATACATGGACCATGGAGGACAGAATCTGTCCCTAACACCATTGGGATCTTGGGACCTAGCTATATGTCTTGGTTCTTCATGTCTGCTTCCAAAACGATGATTATACAACTGAAATTATGCGTCTATTTGTCACTTGGTCAGTTGTCACACCCTTGATCAGATAATATTGCCATGGCCTGTCTTTCTCTCTTTTTCATTAAGGGGCTCTATTGTCGGACGATCATCTGTCACACTAGGTTTTCGCAATCATTTTTTAATGTGTTCGTATTGAAAATATGATCACTGCAACTGTATTTTAAGGACCGTTTGAGCATGTGCCTGTTCTGGAACCGACATTGATAACTATGGCTATCGGTGCCGCTTTGTTTTTTCCCGATAAAAAACCAGTGCTTACGTGGGATTTAGAACCGACACTAATTAAGTTTTCTGTGCTAGACTTGCTAGTGCCAAAACACTGTAAGATAGTTTAACAGAGGGCGGGGTCAAAACGAGTCAATCAGAGTCAGAGTAAACCAAACATATTTGTGGATAGCTAGCTCCCCAGGAAGAGAAGTTAAAGAGAAAATTTCAGTTTTTTCTCCGTTCCTTCTATTTCTTTGAATTTTTTCCTCATCTCTTATATATAACGGAGTTTTTATTTTAATCCTCTCTATACCCATTCAATTAGTTAATCATGGGTTCACCATTAATTTTTTTTTCAAAATGACTATATTACCATTATCTCATACTTATATTCTCGATTATTGGAAGAAACACAATTCTCATTGTGAAAAAAGACTCATCTGTAAAATAAACAAAGATGATAGAATTATTTCACCAAAAATTTGAAAACTGACATTTTTAATTTTTAAATAAATTTCAAACCAAAATTGATGAAATTCAGACAATATTTTTACCAAAATTTAAACCCAAATAAAAATAATAATGGTTTTCAATTTCTTGGTAAACTCATTCATGGATTTAATCAAATTCCTTTTAAATTTGGTTGAAAGTTTAAATTTTATTTTTTTAAATTTGGCATCAAATAATTCTATCCTGTTTGATTTTATTATAAAGCAAAAAAACATATTAAGATTCTTGTGCTTGAAAAGGTTGCACATAAGTTTAATAGAAGGGTAATATAGTTATTTTAGAAAAAAATTAATGGCTAACTTATAGTCAATTAACGGAATAGATATAAAGATGATCAAAATAAAAACTCAAGATATATAGGAGATGATGTAAAATTTCGAGGTATAAAAGGAATTGAGAACAAACTAATCGGCACATAAGGAATTTTCTCGAATTTAAACTGTTCACGTGAGAGTCTATTCGTCACGTCACTGGTTGACTCTTCTGTAGATGATGGCCACTTTTTTCAGCTAACGTACCACAAAAAAAATGCGTAAATTTGTGCAACTGCACCATTTAGAATACTTATGTATCAGATAGAAGCTTCCAAAAATTGTTAAATCGAAGAACTTAATAATCCATGGACCATGGTACTTGTTGGATTACATCGAGTTCTAAATTCATAGTAATTGTAGCTTCAAAGAAGCATGGCCGGGCATCGTTTGATTCAGTGTTCCTAAAGACAAGCTACATATTTTTCAGGTCGGCTATTGATAGGCCGATTTGCTATAATGTGTTATCATTGCTCTTAACCTTTTCTGATGTTATGCCATTTGATCAGTTATGTTACAAGATCAGCTCCAAGTCTGAAATTGCAAAAGGAACGCTGATAGCAGACTCTCATAACAACATTAATTGTCATCTCTCAATATTTTTTTCAGGTTAAATAGGATTTAATTATTACCTACTACTCTCTTTATTTGAAACTACTTATCGTTCTTGATTTTCCTTAAATCAAATATTTATATGTTTGACCATCCATTTTTAAAAGTTCTTCATAAAGTTTTCTATATTTTTTATTCATTATGAGAAATATTTTCATAATATATAATTCATATATTGTTGAACTAGTAGAAAGATTTACACGATTCACATTGTGGATTATTTTGTCGTCTCGAAGCCATCTCTATGCTAACTTCTTTTGCAAGATTAATGCAAAATTACATAGAATAGGTCCATACGGGTCTCCCTTATCATGGCAAACCAAAAGGACAAAAAGATGATGATCAATAGCATCTGGATTAAACATCACTAAATTGAAAAGAGAACTGTGTGTGGACCTAGCTAGTGACAGTTGACGCGCCATCTACCACTTCCTTCTTGGATTCTTGCCTCCTAGCCTTCATATTTCCAAAAGCAAGAGAAAAAGGCTTGACCATCTCGTGCAATATAATGAGATGCTGTGGCAATTGCAGCTGAATTGGAGGTGGCAGCAGTTGGATTCACGAGGGCAGTAGTACGCAAATTTATGTGTTTGGATGTCGTGGAAATATTCCGGAAGTAATAATGAAGCACCTCTGCTTCCCAATCAATTGGATCACAGTGTTTCAGCCTTCCAGGCAAGAAACAGACTGGAATTAACACTCGTGATCTCAGGAGAAAAAGGCAAAAGAAGATAAGATGGTTTGATTGCTGAGATTTTTTTTCATCTGTTTGTACTAAAACATCTAAAACACCAGCCTTTCTTCCAAGGAAAGATTTCAGTAATCTGTTAGTTCGGTACTTGTTATGAAGATTACTGTCCCTGATTGAAAAAACTGTCATGACAGTTCAAGCTAAGCACTACACTCTTCTCTCTATCAATATGGACATCATCCATTGGCCATACCTTTGTTTTGGTGCTTAATTATATTATCGCATCTAACGATTCACATGATCATATACATCAGCAGTAACAGAAGAATAACAGCAAAGAAATGACGAGAAAGCAGCAGACGAGCTATGTAGAAAATTAAGCAAGGTCAGGCATACCATTGATCTGTGAGGTGCAAGCGTCGGCGATGTCCCTGATAGGGGTTGCAATGGTGAAGAGGAGAGAGCAGGCAAGAAGAAGGGGAAGCGCCTCCATTTTGATCCCCAGCTAAGCTGGAAGCTTATTCAGAGAAGTTCAGTGTGGTCAGGCCCTTGTGCTTGTAACCCTTTTTATAGAAAAAGATTCTCACTCTGCTACTGTGTGTGTGTGTGTGGTGTATGGGAATCATGCCGGTTGCTTTCGTCTTAACACTCTGAATTAATCACCATTTCATTCACCCAAATGGTTAGGTAGTAATTATACACGTGAGTTGTGATTAGAAACTGGTTTTTCAATTCTGTTAAAACAGGATTAGGCAGCTAATTAAGTATGGTGTTCTATCAAATCTGTCTTGTCAGAATCATTCGGCTACATTTCTGACATCAAAATCTCTTCTTGTTGTATAATTATGCATGAATTGATCACCAATAGGTAAATTCAAATCGGCCCTTATGCATGCTCCCATATGTGTGGCTGTTTTTCTGGTTATCTCATTGACTCATTTGCTTTAAGCACTTCAACATCAACTTGACAGAGCCTTCTAAGTTAACCTATCTTAAAAGGATGTTAAAAACTATGTCATTGTCAATGTTCATCGATCTGTAATCAATGTGCATTACACATTGTAAGAGGTAACTTTTAGTAAAGTCATGGATTTATTGCTAGCCACACTAACGAGTATGTATGTATGGTATACATGCGTGGTAGTGTATGTGTTGCATGTGATCCAAAAAATTATCACAAGGTTTTTTTAAGAGACTGCATTTTCAAGTGATAATTTGTAATACCTCTCGAAGTAAATGTTACAAAGTATGCTACCTCTAGATAACATACTCGAGAAAAAAGAAAAATGAAAGAACATCTCTAGACAGTCCTTAAATCTGTAGTGTAATTTTGATGAGAAATATGTAAAACGGAAAAAGTGAGATGAACCCTCCAATGTATTTTGATGTTACCTAGCTTAATTTAGCGCTAACATAGAAAATTATGTCACAAAGCACCATACGACGATTACGAAATGATAATAATCAAGAAACCGTCACCTTACCAAGCACATGACATGTTCCAGCCCCATAGTACTTAAACAAGCGAGCTGGTCAACATGTCATGCAGCAAGAAAATGAGATGCTGGGCACAGAAGTATTAGTGTCGTTTTGGCCATTCCTAGTAATGAGTTTTATTTTATGGTTTTCAAAAATACCATATCATATAAAGTGATTTGGGTTGATGAATAAAATAAACAACTTCAATGCATAATTTCATTTCGTAGTTTCATATGCTAAGATAGCATTTAATTGATAGATTGGGCTATGAATTCAATCGTATTATTGTTTTATTTCTATTTAGAAGTCATAGAATGAAATGATCCGGTCGTTATAGTGAAGTTTCATTCTGTTTTTAAGAAATAGATAAGCGTGTATATCAAGTTTTATGCTGATAAAATTTATTCCTCGTCTCACTTTATATATATATTTTAACATATCAGCCTATATAACATATTATTTAACGAGAGTGGCACCCTAATGAATCCTTAGCATTGAAACCAAACTAAATCAGTTATCTTCCTAGGCAGACCAAATTGATTCGGCCCGGCCTGTGCGGCATTTCTGAGGAAGGCAGGCAGGCCTGCGTGAACGGTGCGCGATGGCGTCATCCACTGCCGGAGAGCAGTGCCCCCTAGGCGGGCAGGCGGCGGCGACGCCGGCTTCCAACTCGCCGGCAGTGGCGGCGGCGACGGGGTGAGATGCTAAACTCTCCCAGAAGAATCCCACCCTTTCCGCGCTCCTTATTTTGCTTCATCTTGTTCCGTCGGTAGCGCCAAGGATAAAAATTGCTGCGTCATGTGCACCAAACGGTTTCTGGTTATAGATTAATAAGAGCACACAGCTTAATCTCATTTCCCTGATCGTTGACTTTCCAGGCATCATCCTACATTTCCCCTTCCTGATCGATGCTGCATTTCTGTCTCTCTTCCCCCTTCACGCACAAACTATGGCTACTGCTCTCGTTTTTGCAGGCAAAGCTGTGGCAACGCCAGTTATCTCCTATGTATTGAACAAGGCCTTTACTTATCTGGTAAATTACTGGAGGGCTGAGGACATGGAATCTGTGAAAGCAGAACTTCTGAAGATGCTAACTCATGTCCAAGCAGTCTTTGATGCTGCTGATTGGGATAACATTAAAGAGCAGAGTGTGGCGCTGGATGCATGGTTGTGGCAACTCAGGGATGCCATTGAGGAAGCTGAGGATTTACTTGATGAGTTGGATTACCACAGATTGAAGGAGGAAGTTAGAGTACGTGATGAATAAGAGATGAGTGGCAGTGTCTCGAAGTTCAAAGGGAAACTTATCAGGAAGCTCACTAAGCATGTCCCTAAGAATGGTATGTTGAAGAGGCTGAAGGAATCTGTTGAAGGGTTGCATAAGGCAATTGCTGGCGTAAAAAAATTTCATCGATTTTGTGACTAAGGTGGGTGTTGTTAATCACTTCATGGATTATGAGCTGAAAATGAAGGGTAAGCAGTTTGAAACAAGCTCAAGGTTGACGGCGATTGAGGTTGTTGGCTTGGAGAAGGAGACATCATGATCACCGAATCAACAGGTAGATACCAATCTCCGCATTTTTACCATATAATAAGAAAGTGCAAAATTGTTTTGACATATGCATATGGGTATCTATGTCTAGTCATTGAGGCAATTTCGAAGGAGACCCCTCCAGCCAACACACTGGAAGCTCTGCATGCCATCCTTGAAGATACGCTAATCTCTAAGACATTTTTGCTTATGTTGGACCATGTTCGGTCATGCAAAGAAGTTTTGGATGCTAATTTGAAGGATAAGAAATATATAAGGACTTTGTCTTTGCATTGGTCTTCTCATGAGGTTGTTGCAGAAAATGTAAGTGACCTAGTTCTTGATAACTTGCAACCACACTCTGATTTTGAAGAGCTGGATATTATACGGTTCTCTGGCACTAGGCTTCCATTCTGGATAACAGACTCCTATCTTGTAAATATTGTATCACTCAATATCATCAATTGTTGCAAAATTGAGCACGTTCCGTCGTTAGCTAGTCTCTGTTCACTGAAGAATCTGTTTTTGCAAGATCTTTCACTATTAACAAGTATGGGCTGCATACTTTATGAATGTGGCAGGATTCCTGTTGGTTGCAGTCATTCATTCCAAAAACGTCCAAGTTCAATTGATATTTCAGAAGGGATGGTTGATATTGAATCAGGACGAGTATTTTTCCCACCTCATCTTGGTACTCTGAAAATTCGAGGATGTCCTCAACTGATGGAATTGAAAACCATACCAGTAATGATAAAGCAGTTAAAAATAGTAAAATCTTGGTTGATGCTACTTCCAAAAATATACCAATACTACAATGGTACTGTTAACACTAAAATTTAATAAGTCTCTACAGATAGAAATGGAGAGCCAATCGATTGATACAGGGAAATAACTGATTAGACGGATGAGGATGTATTAGGTACAGTTAAAGATAAAAGATTATTCAGATAAGATCGGATCTAAGAAGGAGTCGTAAAAGCCACGATAGCGTAGTTGTATTTTTGTAAAATATATTTTATAAGATAGACAAGCTTAGTTAATTTTGTTAACTTATTAGAGAATTTTTATTTCTATTTAGAAAATAACGTTCGAAGGTTATTTGTAAACTTATCGAACTTGTGTCATCTTAGGGTATAAATATATATCATATGAAAGCTTATAAACTATTTCTACAAATCAATACAACTTTGACATATCGCTACTTTAGTTCATCTAGATTTTTTCGGGTGGGTTCTGTCTCTCGATGTGGGGCTGTATCGGTTAGATCCAATCTTTGGCGAATGGATAAGTCCCACTACTATTCTACTATATCTGCTCTAAGGTTATATCGGTTAGGTCTGATCTCTTAGTTAAATTGGATATATCACATTATGTTCACGTGGGTTTTATCGGCTTATCAAACTCCTTCTACTATCATCGATCTCGTGTTGTCTCGGTTAGGTCCGACCTTTTGGATTACTAATAGTAGATTGAGCCTTAGGATGATAGGTCCTTATGTAACATTTCATTGGAACAGCCAGCTGATGAATTATCTATACACTGAGCTTCACGCTTAGCGTATTGGCTTCTCAACTAATATATATATATATATATATCTTTCATAGTGATTAATCCGTTAGCGATCAATCTGTTTCTATTAGATTAAGCCTTATACTGTAGCGGTTAGGTCTGATCTATTAAGATTGTGTTTAATAGGGCTGATATCGAGATCTAGTGGGCTTTATTCTTCCCATCGACTCAGCTAGTTGATGAACCTATTTATGTGCCTATATCAGCAACAAGATGATAGCAGGAGTACATTGAACTCATAGCTGATGGTTATTTTAACCCTATCGGTATATTCAGCCGATAGTAGAAGTCTGTATCATCTTATCTGTTGATTGGCTCTATGATCTTTCTTATTAATTAGAGATCAAATTGGCTGATACACTCGTAATTCTAACAAACAGAGGACCCTAAAGAGCCAAAGGATCTACACTCGAGTTAAGCAGATCTTCTAGGGCTTCGTGTGTTCGGGCGCATCGTATCGGACTTTCATCAGGTCAAGTTCGTTCGCCCTCTTAGCACGTCTCTCCACCTGATCTGATCTCCTCTACGCGTGACAATTATTTTGATAGGTGTTGGGTTTACTATTAAAGTTATGCTAACCACAACCCAAAACACCTACCATAGTTTTTTTTCCACTAAGAGCATGGTGGGCTTTCCCCTCACCATAACACTTGTGGCGTACCATGGAAACCAAAAAAATCCCACTACCACAATAAAACCACCTGCTCCATCTATGAGTTTACCACCACCCTCTTCTCTCTCTACTTCCATTTCTCAGTCATGCTTGTTGAGCTCACCACTGTCACCTTCTTCTATAGGTTCTGCACTTGTATAGCTATCTTCTCATCTCCTCTTACCCTAACAATTTGTTGACCTCTCGTTTTCACTCTTGTGTGTGGATCTGAACAATCTTTGAAGTCCTATAGAAATGGTAATAAAAAAATAGTCACATTGATTGTGCCACACGAACCAAACAGTTTAATTTTACCACGAAATATGGCTAGTCACAAGTGTCTTATACTTAACCTTAAAAACAAAGTAGTATGAATACAATGGTTCTTCTCGGGTTTTTTTGCTCCTTTTCTGAGCACCTGATAGATGTTACTTAGGCAACATTCTGACAATTGAAATTGTGAATTAAATTAAATAGCAAGAACAATAAAACCCTAACCTACTTTTGGGCTAAACAAATTATAGATGCAAACAAGAAGCTAGGCATGGATGTAGCATATAAAGAGTGGGGGCCTTAGCCCCCTGTTAATTTTTCTTCTTAGTTGTATCTCCAAGTCTCTGCTATGTGGCCCTCAATTTGCTTGAGTGGTTTACAGTCATATGAAATTCACATATTTTTATTTATGCTAATTTCTACTATTGGGAAGAGACTTGACTGATCTAGCGTATAAAGAGTGGGGCCTTTGTCCTAATCAAATTTTCGTTCAATCTATACCTCCATACCTTGGGATCTATGCCATTTTCCCCCAATCTGTTTAATTGGTATGAGCATAGCCCCCACTTTCTTCTTGCGTCCGCTCTTGTGAGATGTGATCGACTCTCTCTCTTCCTGCTGTCGGCTGCTGGTGTGCTCCTTGTCGCGAAGACCCACAGACGAGGCAGAAAATGCGAAGTTGTGGACAAGGACAGGGGAGAATGCACTGAAGAAAACACGGAGAGGAACCGTTGCGGCGTTGCATCAACTAGCCTAAGCAATCTGATCATTCAAATCGTCGCTCCTCCGTTGCCTACCTATCAACACCGAGGCCGATCTATAGATATGGTACCCATGCAATTGGGCTAGCAAGGGGAGGAGTACAGCCGTGTGGGGGTTGGTGATGAACCCCTGTACACCTTGGGCCAAAGGCAGTAGCACCTCTCGCCTAGGTCTAGAGCCGACTTTAATTCTAAATCAGTATAAGATGCTTGATACAACTAATATTTGTCTGAATCTTGTGTCTCATAAGTTACGGTTTATAAGTCAAAAAAGCGAAGCAGCCACATATTCGGACAAGACTTTTATACTCCTGCTCTTAGCTGGAAAATAGAAAAAGAGAGAAAACATCTAAATTAAATGTAAAATTTAAATTTGGATGTGATTTATAACCTGAAAGCCTGCCACTACAGTTCATTTGATCTGGGCATGCTGTATACTGCATACCGTAGGGCACATCCTTGTCTTCAAAATAAAAAGGCCCATCCTGGCATTTGTAGCCTTGGCCTACGTTCTACTGCAACAAGCACTAGGTCAACTGCAAGGGGTTAAGTCTATTTTGATACAACAAGCAACAGTAAAAAAAGCTGCATTTTTTATTTTTATTCACCATACAAGCCGGTACCCCGAGGTTCAGGCTCCAGAACCATCCTATATTTGTAAGTATACGTTCCAAAACAACGTTCCTGTAAGCTTTGGCCAATGACGCGCAAAAGAGCCAAAACGCTGCCCAGTCAACCTACCGGCCAATGCTGCGGAGAACATGCTTCCTTCGTAACCTTCACGTACATTACGCTACCTGTACACACATATATCCCCTGCATTTTATCTCCGTGACCCAAGAATCCCTCCTCATCACACATACACAAATATATATTACTACCAACACACAGCTAACCAACCAACCAGGCACGGCCCCAAATCATTGCAAGCCCAAGCACATGGTACGTTATTCCTTTGACGCATTCATATATCCTCTGAATTAATTTATTATATTCCAGATAAATTGATTAATTAATTAGTTGTCTTAATGCATTCCCTTCCCATGTCGTCGTAGCTAGCTAATTAGACGGGTAGATGATGACATGATGTGCATTTATACACGAATCGTGTTACTACCCCCTCGCCAAAGAACTGGCCTCGGCGCGGCCCTTGTTTTTCCCTGTATTTTAATTTTGTAATTTTTTTGTGGTATTGACTAGTTCGTTCGTAGTTAGCTGAGCCGCGCGTCGTCGCCACACTAAGTGTGTATGAGGCATACATGTGCAATTTGTTATTGGAGCTGACTGCATTGGAGCCGGAAGGTAGCACATGCCTAAGTACGCAAGGAATGCACTGGAAACGTACAAGTTGGCACTTGTCAGTTGTCACAACTCTATAAATACACGGAGCAGCAAGGACATACTCATCCAAAGCCATCTCGTCCTAGATCAGCAGCAAAACATTCTTGCTTAGCTAGCCAGGCTGCTTGCTTGATTTAGTTGTGTTGTGGCCATGGCGATCACCACCAAGTGTTGTGTAGCGCTGCTTGTCTCGACGGTCGCCGTTCTTCTCGCGGCTGGCTCTGCGGCCGCGGCGGCTGACCAGCTCCGGGTCGACTACTACAGCAAGACGTGCCCAAACGTCGAGGAGATCGTCCGCAAGGAGATGGAGAAGATCATCGGCGCCGCGCCCAGCCTCGCCGGCCCTCTGCTCCGCCTCCATTTCCACGACTGCTTCGTCAGGGTACATCCTAGCATATATTCCGCGCCGGCCGCCGGCGTCGTGCACGGCACTGCGGCGCCATTGATTGATCGATCTCGTATCACACGTGGTGCTTACGATAGTGATTGCTCATGAATTTGCAGGGCTGCGACGCGTCTGTCCTGCTCAGCTCCACCGTCGGCAACGTGGCGGAGCGTGACGCGAAGCCGAACAAGAGCCTGCGTGGATTCGGCTCCGTGGAGCGGGTGAAGGCGAGGCTGGAGGCGGCCTGCCCGGACACCGTGTCCTGCGCTGACGTGCTGACGCTCATGGCGCGCGACGCCGTTGTGCTGGCCAAGGGCCAGTCCTGGCCGGTCACCCTCGGGAGGAGGGACGGCAGGGCGTCCAGCGCCGACGAGGCCGCCGCCCAGCTGCCCCCGGCGGACGGCAACATCCCGACGCTTGCCAGGATCTTCGCCTCCAACGGCCTCGACCTCAAGGACCTCGCCGTGCTATCCGGCGCGCACACCCTCGGCACGGCGCACTGCCCGTCCTACGCCGGCAGGCTCTACAACTTCACCGGCAAGAACGACGCCGACCCATCGCTGGACAGCGAGTACGCCGGCAAGCTGAGGACCAAGTGCAGAAGCCTCACCGACTCGAGCATGCTGTCGGAGATGGACCCCGGCAGCTACAAGACGTTCGACACCAGCTACTACCGCCATGTCGCCAAGCGGAGGGGGCTCTTCCACTCCGACGCTTCTCTCCTCACCGACGCTACCACCAGGGACTACGTGCGGCGGATCGCCACCGGCAAGTTCGACGGCGAGTTCTTCAGTGACTTCGGCGAGTCCATGACCAAGATGGGTAACGTCCAAGTGCTCACCGGAAAGGAGGGAGAGATCAGGAAGAAGTGCTATGCCATCAACTAGACTAGCTAGCTATCTAGCTAAAGCTTAATTATTGTGGCTTGCCCGAGATTATGCCTTGTACTACTGCTGTTGTTAATCATTGTATTATGTCTCTTATTATTGTTCATAAATTGATTCGTCTCAGTACGTAATTCCTCCAATAGAAAGATGTCTTTTTTCGCTTTTGCTCCTATTGTCAAATGGGGAGACATGATTATTACTGAATACTGATCAGTATCCAAATCGCCACTTGTTAACGTCAAAAATAAATGTAAAATAAAATCACCACTTGCTAGGTCATAATCTCGATTGTAACGGTCCTATTGACTCATTTGAAACAAGAATTGACATTGCACTGTATAGACTAGTCAAGGGAATGAATAGATGGAGTGGTTGCAAACTTTTGTTTCAGAGTTCATCGGAATCTCCATTTCTTTTTCTTCCAAGAAACGCCTACTTTCGACAAGGCTATATAAAACGCAGTAATCAATATATCTTGCTTGGGCACAATGCCCCTATCCACAATGGTGCATGTCAGTAAATTAATAGTACTACTAGTTGATCTGTGATTTTCTAGTGATGAGTTGCACATGCTTCAGTCTGCACTTTTGGTTCTAATTGGATAAAGATATTTTTCCACAGTCTGCCCTGTGTGTGGCCAATTTGGAAGGTGGCATGGGGGAGGGAGAGGAAACAATCACATTGTTATCAATATAGTCTTAATTTCTCCGCAAAATAGACATGGTGTTTCGATTTTCTCTAAATTTTATTGGACTTCAAACTCAATAATATTTTAGAATCTTTCTGTAGATATATGATTTTAATTTTACACACTTCAAATTCACTTTTAGGCCACCTTGAAACAAAGAAAAAACATAGAAATGCTAGAGTATTTGTATCCTATACAAAATAGTCCTATAGAGTTGATCACTATCGATTCCTTTAAAATTCTTATAGAATAGGCTATTCTAGAAGAATTTTGGATGAAAATAAGTTTTAAAGCTTTCTTATATTTTAAAATTTTAATAGGAATTCAATAAGCTGCACATTCTATTGCAACGTTTTTTCTGTTCTTATGTTTCGACGTTTTAAAGGAGACCTTGCCAGTTCAATTTTTTATTGCTTTAGCAAACAATCAAGCACTACGCTTTCACTCTAATTCCTGCCACCTGAATGTATGTGCTACGGATGCCAGTGTAACAAACTCTTATTGTGTGAACGGCAAGACTCATTACTTTTTTACTGTCCATTCTTTTCATGGATGTACTCACTCCATTTCATATTGTAAAGTATTTATGTAAGTCAAATTTATTTAACTTAAAGTTTAAAAGTTTAATTTTATAGGAGGGGGAGAGAGACGGGAAGGATTGAGAGTGAATTACAAAGAAATTTAAATAAGACGGTAGAATTGCATTTATTTTCTTTTGCAAAAATTGAATGCTACAATTTCATTCTGTCTTACAAAGTTCACCATTAAATTAGTTTCATTAAAATTCACCATAAAATATATGTTGATAATGTGTTTACGTATAATTGTAGATGTTAATTATTTTCTATAAATTTGGTCATAGTTTGAGTACTATAACCGAGGGAGTACTGCCTAAGTGCTTTATCTACATTTCATTTTCATGCAACATGGACATGCCAATTTATATCCATTATATCAGCCCTTATTCATGTTGCAGAACAACTATTATTACTTGTTGGTTATCATTGCCTACATTTTCCAATTCACAGTACTTAATCTGCACCTTGTAGATTACAGCATACATAGTTGATTTAGACTTAATTAATGAAGGCTTGCATGTCCCTGTAAGCCTTTTAAGGTTACAGTGGAATCAGTCCATGCATGTATGCAACAAATAAAGAGAAGATAGTAACTGAATTGGACTCTGTCATTGCAATCTTGCGATTATGGGTAGAAAAAAATTTAAAATGTTCTTTGAAATATCATATCTATAATAGAAAACTGTTCATTTTACTCCCCCAAGTTTTTATTGTCAGAGAACTTAACCCCTAAACAATTTTTCGACTCGTTTTACACCCAAAATTACTAAAAACAAATCACATTAGGGATTTGTCTTTTTTATTTCTCTCTATATAAGTTGTATTTTGCACTACAATTTGGTAGAATTGATATATGCATTATAACTTACCTCTTAACATTTTTTTAAATTTTTTTATCCCTGTTTACATTGGTTGGAAGCACTTAGACTAATTTAAACATAGAGATGCTAAATTTCAAACATATAGTCATGAAAATTTTTAAAAATATTTTAAAACTCTGATAACGGTGTCATATATAGATTTACAAAATTTAATCTTAAAATACGGATCATATCCAGATAAATATAATTAATCAGTAAAGTGAACTAAAATTTAACAGTTTAGGGTAAAGTGAGTCATAAAATAGTTTAAAGGTTAATTAATCCAATAAAATAGTTCGAAAGAGTAAATTTGAATTTTTTTCTTTATAATATAAATATTGCTACGTACTTCTTAGTACCTGAGTGTTGAGGTACTAGAATATACACCAATTAATATTAAAGATTAAAGATTGTGATACCTCTTAGTATCTTTTCACAAATAGTAAAACTACTCTTACCAGGAATGAAGGAATGAATTTATGCATGTAAATCTGAGATATATGTGAAGTTCAATATGTTTTTCCTGCACTACTAGAGAAATGGTCGTTTGCAACCCTATTTAATTCTGGTTGTACAACCAGTGCGCGTAATCCGAAACTAAAAATTGGTATTTTAAGTTCCGGTTTAATTGATGGAAAAACCTATCTTTAATATCAGTTCTAATATCAGTTGGTATTATCAACCAACACAAAATTATTTTTTTAATATACTTGTTGTTTATTTTGCTTGTTTGTTATTTTATTTATTACTGTACTACTTTATATATATATTATACACATATATATATATATAAATGATTACGATCTCATCCATAATAAATTTAATGAGTTATTTTTAATAACCCTTATATAATCCATCGAGAGGTCTTATTTATTTGGAGACGGTGACGGTGGCATCGATGGGATGGTGGCTATGTGGTGTGGAAGGCGGCGGCATCATGGGTAAGGTAGGTGGACGGTGCCGTTAGTGCGGATGGTATCAGTATGGAGGACGACAGCATAAAAAGGCAACAAGAACATAATCTAGAGACTTAGATTAGAGAAGACGAGTAAATAGTATATTAACTCTTTTTAGTATTTGTTGTATAGAATAACTGATACTAAAGGGTTTTCCTGCTTGGTCAAATTATCTTTAGTACTAGTTGATTTGTATAAAATGTATAAAGGATTTTTAAGCAGTTAAAATATGGTACAAAATTTAGAAAATAGGAAAAGTGTGAAAATTGTAGGATAAATAAATTTAAGAAAAAAACTAGGGTAATTAATTTTAAAAACTCTAAGGGTAAAAACCCTCTGGTTATAATTTTCTATTTTTTCCTCTATTTTTCTATATTTCTCTTTTTTAACGTTTTTTCTCATATTTCTTGTATTTTTGTTATTATAAAATAATCTTATTATTACTAGATTACCTCTATTTTTTTAATTAAGACATACTCTTATTTTCTCAAAAATTATATTCTGTCTCATCCATTTTTATATAATTTTTAGAGTATGTATAGCAAAAAATATAATATCTTAACCATATGAGAATATAATATGAAGTTGCTAACCTTTTAGAGTTCTTAGATGAGTGAAATTACCAAATAAAACTTTCAAAATTTTTGGCAGCACCTAGCATATACTTCCTCCTCACAAGGATCCTTAGTACTGGCTAAAAATACCAACTAATACTAATAAATACATAATAGTATTGATTGATATTTTCAAACGGTGCTAATGTGTTTAGCAATATTGATAATGGTTGTTAACACCAATCAATACTAATGCATGAATCTAGTATCGATTGGTGTCACCAATCGATACTAAAGAAGAACATAAATTGTATAATAACAATGATGATGATGATAATGATGATGATGATGGTGAACATATATCTTGCATTTTCATGATGACCTCAAGAAGGCAATTGGCATGCTAGAGATTGTAGCAAAAAACACAGTGTAGCTAATATCCAAGCTATGAGCAACAATTTGAGGTTAGCACGAAACACTATCCTTCCTCTCTTTGCTTCTTTAAAACTTCAGAAGTAAAATGAAGTATGAGTACACATACTCAGTAAGCAATAAAAATATGAATATGCATAGTGTTAGGAGTTTATTTCACAACTTAATTTATTTTTTTATGAATTTAAAATCTCTATATGTGCATTTATCATGATTGAGGCCCTAGTGGTCATATTGTACAATGCACAATGTAGTTATCAAGGAATCGATTCTTATGTGTGAATAAAAAGTCTTGCTACATAGGCGACCACTTTGCACTACGGTTTTTATGTAAAAAAAAACAATTTTATTTCGCAAACCATCGACATAAAATATGAGGTTTTTAAAACAGTTCACAACCTATTTTCCCAATACAATCAATTTATCCCATCCAAACATCACATTATTCATAAAAAAGTATTATTAATAATCAATTATAAAAGTAATGAAGGTATCTAGTGGTTCGAGCCTTATGTTATAAAACATGGCTGACAAGGACTAGGGCAACTAATTTTCAAAAAAAAAATGTAATGCATCAAATAGGCCGACCAAACAGAATGGCTAGGATTAGCCGCCTTTATGTGTGCCTAGTTATACATTTTGTACATATTTAATTTTATAAAGTGGGATCATCAAGATTTAAGGAGTGCTTACCTTGCTTTTGGTCGACAAGAAATTCTATTTAACCAGTGTCCGAGAATTATGACAACTAACTACACACAAAATGAGAGAAATCCAAATAAAACCCTAAAACATCAATAAAAACTAAATAGATAATAGTGTCATCGGATAGATCTCCTTTTTAGAAAATTTCTAGATGTGGAACAGAGTCAATCGTAGTTACGAATAAAAAGATATAATTTTTTAAAGTTTAAATTGATTTTTCTAGAATTAAAAAGGCTATTAGAAATTATTGGAGAATATTCTTATGAATATTCCCTTAGAGAGCTGACCGGTGGGGCCTAGCCATTAGTCAGACCAAGACTGCATTAGGTCTTTGGCCTACTACGGACCGAGTGCGAGAAGAGCCACACATCGAGTACAGTGAGAGGTCAGGCCTGCTAATAGTGTCTTGGTTGTTGGTAGATCAGGCATACACATGGACGAAGGTTGAGAAAGTGCCTGAGCACACCATGCCCATGCACTAGATTAGTGGGCCCTGCTTACAACAACTCTAATATGTGGGCTAGGTTCATAGAAGAGCGGCAAGCGGCATGAGCTCTCGCTATCATGAGGTTAAAGAAGACCTTCGACGGTTGTTGTTTGTCATCTTTGCCCTGCCTGGCTAAGGGAACTTGGCTTCTAGAACTTTACATGGAGGTTTGCAAGACATTGAACAGAGGTTTCAATAAAGCGGATGGGGTCCTATTGTTACGACTAGTGGCGGGCGCTTGGCCGAGAATAGGAGAATGGCATCTAGGGGATTCCCAGCCGATTCCTCAATTTGGGTGTGCCCTGGAGGTTCGAGGAAGAGGTTACGACAATAGGGGTTAGGGAGCAATGGGGTGGCCGGATTACATGGTACAGAGGGGCGGCGGGTAGCAGTGGCTCAATATGGCGCTGCGACGATCAGGGGCCTTAATGAAGGTGTCGACTAGCTTCCTAGGGCCACCTTGAGGGAATAGGGAGGAAGAATAGGGATCAAGGTCTCACCGAAGATGTACAGTTGCTGGCGGCGGTGGCTCTAGTTACTGGCAAAGCTAGGCATGGTGTGTCGACTATGACCTTCGTTGGGTCTCTGTTGTGGTGCAAGAAGGAGAAGCTGATGGAATAGATGGGTGGAATAGAGGAACCTCGAGGGCACAACAATGGCGGCTGCTTAGTCTTACTAAGAAGAAAGAAGGAAGAGGGATACTAGAAGGATGAGGGTGAGGATGCATATGGTGCTTGGCTACTAACTTAATAGTTGTTTTCAGCTGTTCATGATGAATTGAGATACAATGTGCATTCTTCGTCGATTTCTCTTTGTGTTCATCATGATGTGGTGAAACCCTGATCTTTGTAGCAACATTGGGCAGGGGATTGTTTGCTCACTCCCTTGGTCCCTTCTGCATGGATGGATAGGAAGGATGAGGAAAAAAAGCCATGCATGCCACCTTGGTTGTGCCCTCATTGTCTGACTTGGAGATGTGAGGTAATGTGCTTGCATGTATGTATTGCATGGAAGAGTGACAGAGACATCGCTTTGCATGTGGGGTTTGTCTTCCCACATGGGTCGGAAAGGTGCATAGGTTGACTAGCAAAGGATAAGCCCCTTGTCCTAACCACTCACGTGTGCATGCATGCATGCAAGCATGGGACAAAAGAGTGTAGGGGTTGGCTGGGCAAAGGCTGAGCTTTTGATGTCAGTTAGTGAGTAAAGAGAGAATAGAAACAACAGGTGAGGCACTGCAGTTGAATGGATGTGATAGGTGGAGGAAAAGGAGTGAATCCTAGCTTTACCGGATTCATCTCCATGTGGATTTCATCTTCAATTGGGTTTCTCAACTGCGCTATTGATGGTTACGTACTGTGATTGTGGGCTCTCTTTGTATAATCATCAAAGCCTTTCCTTTGTTGTTGTGTCCATTTGTGTACCCATTTCATCGGTTACCTTATTTAAATCCAGCTTTGGCTCTGCTTTTTATTTGGGTGCGCCTTTGGTGGAGCACATAGGAGTAGGCGAAGGTGAGTGGTGGCAGTGTAGCTAGGGAGCAGAGGGAACGTAGTGGTATTTTGAAGATGGCGGTTGAGTCGGCAATGACGACTAGAGTACTGCTAGCAAAGAGGAGCGATAAGCTATCAATAGGGGCGTGCTTCACTGGCGGATAGGTTTGGAGATGTCAGCAACCATGGTACAGTGGCATGATTCATCACCTATCCTAGTTATGATGAGCGATGGTCTAAGAGGTGGCTCCGTTAGAGCTGCTGCGGCTCTTCTAGGAAGTTGGCTCAGGCAAGGAAGGTCCCTGTGGGCTTGAGTGATTACTGGCCTATGCTGGATCTGGGTTCGGTTTAGCTTGTAGTTCATCTAGCCTATTTTGCAAGCTACTTTAGCATATTTAGAGTGACTAGCTTCCATATTCTTGGAATGGTGGTGTGGTTTTTGGATGGAGGACGGTCATATTGATACTCTATGCATGGTGGTCTTTCTCCTTGTTGTTTTTGCACCACTTGTTTTCATTTCCATTTTTTGTGCGACGCTAGGGTAGAAGTTTATATTAAGTGATTGCCAAGTCTTGGCATTGTATCACTTATGTGTCGGACATGCGAATTGAATCCTTAAGTTTTGTCTATCATGATTTCTTATTCACATGGGTATGCTTCTCTTGGTTCCAATATGTATGGGTTCTATCTTTCCTTATCTTTGTCTTTTGTCCGTTCTGGTGACTACCATCTAGAACCTACCTAAAATTCCTTTACCATGGTTCCTTTTCTTGCTTCAGATCTTCTACCATTATCAGTGTGGTCACGATGTTGCCGTGCTACCGGATTAGCTTTAGTATTTTGAGGTTAGCTTCATAAGCCGATGGTAGTCTTTTATTGACAAAGGGACAAGCATTCGTAATTATGTTTAACTAATAGGGTCTTCTCAAGCACTGATAGAAATTTTCATTACTCTAATGTTCCAAATATTTATTCAAATTGATATTACAACAAGGTACATGGTGATACAACAAGGTACCCTTGGGCTTCCATCAAAGAGTTCTCCATGGGAATAGGTTTTGTGGTTGGGTAAGGAGGAAGTGGTGAAGGATGAGCTTTCTGGCAAAAGAATGTTTGGTTCGTGTGTATGCCTTTGCGGGCTCCTTTGGCTCCCTTTTATAGGCACAACACTTACGTGAAATATCCAAGAAGTGGTCAAAATCTCCAGTGTTTACACTGTCTTCCTAGTGAATTTGTTTTTGATTCCCTTGGTTGATCATGAATAGTATCTAAAGTGAACGTTGAGGATCGGTAGCTATTATGCCTTCTTGTCGAACCTCATTCATTGTGTTCCACTATAGAATGCATTGGTTTAGGGGTACTCCTTTAATCCCTTTTTTTAATCTCCACAAGGCTTTTAAGGTCTAGAAATTTTATTCAATCTTACAATAATCAATGATCGGCTACCCACTCATAAGTTGGGTCTTCAATTTTCATATCATAGTAATTATTCTTTGGGTAGCCTATTTGCATGTTGTTTCTATATTCTGATTGTTGTGAATTTCTTGATACAATCTTCAGAGGGATTCTTGATCTTACAAGAACTTTTGATCACATGTGTCTGATCATGTGGTGTCATCCTTTAGGGATGCATATCTAGGCACTGTACATTTGTCTTGGTGTTTTCATAGATTGCTCCTGGTAGCATAGGTTGATTGGTCATTTATGGCTTTAGCTGACAAGGCTTTAGTTTATATCCTAGTTGTTAGGTTTGGGCTCGGTGGGTAGCTAGGGTTTGGTAGGCTAGGGGTGTTTCTCATCAACTTTGGTTTGTGATAGGGTTTAGGTTTGGCTAGTGGTACTACACACTGTCTACCCATAGGGTTGAAAGTAAGAAAGAAAGTGTCTACGGGCAAGGCGGAGCTACAAAGCTCACACACAACTAAACAATTTTCACAAATCGAAACCAAACAAGTTCAACCGAGTCATATGAAGCATTCCAGAAGCTTCGTCAAGGGTACACATAAAATTCATACTACCAACCAAAATAGGTTAACATGATAACTTTTGCCACAACTCACAATGAGATGGTAGCAGTCATAAGGTCTCATCTTCAGGGTTGAGTCTTCCTTGTTCATTTCAATTGAATCATGTTCCCCTTTTACTAGATTCCTTTACTCCAATGTCGAGTAGAAATGTAGTCGATTTTAGATTCCTTATATTTTCTTTGAAAAGGGGATAGAGGTATAAATTTTTTTTGCAAACCTAGAGTAGGAGGAAAGGCTCTAGTAATCTATTTTTTGCAATTAATTTTATACAAATATGCACTCCTTAAGGTCATTTCCTATATCATGGGTTTTCATTCCTCGAGCCAAATCTAGGTGCTGATACCATCCTATCGTGCCCCACCCTGGCATCACTAAGAGTAATACTTGAGAGGACATCACAATAGTAGGGCAAACCGCCTCTTATGAACTGTAAGACTAGTATCAATCCTAGGATACGATGCTAGTAACCGCACTAATAGAAATACATCATCACAAATAATAATAACAAATAATTAATAGATATCTAGTTCTTCAGGACAACCCCGAGAAGACAACCGGCATATCAAAAACTATGGTGGAAAACACAACATAATTATCACCCAAGCCACAAGGAATAGTTTGGAGCTAAAAAGAAGTCCTATCCTTCATCTTTGCATCTCTAAAACTTCTGAAAGAAAAGAGAAGTCTGAGTACAAATGTACTCGGCAAGCCATGAAAATAAGAACATGTATAGGCTTTAAATGAAGGTTGAGTTTATTTCACAATTCCATTATTATTTTATATATTCAAAACCTTTATATATGCTTTTATCTTGATTGAGTCCCTAGCCTCAATCTCAAGTGAGAGCAGCTATGTTGCTACTCCATTTAGTACAATTTATTATTTATAAAAGATTCAAATACTAACACAACCCGCGAGTTGATTTGCAACGACATTAGCGTCAGTAGCCTTTGAGAGTCAACAACCAATCGTTAGTTTTCACCTTGTCACCTATTTATTAGTTTTTTCACTTTCTCAAAACTAGGGGCTTCGTCCCAAACTATTATCCAATAACATTAATAGTGTCATAGCCCATCTTATCAATCAAGGCCCTCAAACCTAGGGTTATCATCTCACCATCGCACTATGAAGCATTACTTTCTAGAATATACAAGTCCATTGCTAACCACACAAGTTGGTCATTTGCCACATATTCTAACTCTAGAAATGGTTCTCATCCCAAAACAATACTTCACATCCGTGTATAAACAAATCTATGTGAGAGGAATCACTTTACATCCATTCATGACTATGGGCTTGACTGTTTAAATAGTTTGGCTAAAACTTCTATAGAAGGTGCACGTTTTACCCACATGCCGTAAGGCTCTTCAACTACTCGTCAACAATGAAGTCTTACTACAAGGCCTTTCCAAAACAAAACTAGAATAATCATTTGTTGGTCACAAAGGTTCCATATCAAGTCCGTAGGCAAGTCCCAGACTTCTTATATTCAGACTTCTCATGACTACTCCAATGATTCCAAACTCCCGGTAAGCAATTGGTTCTACCCCTACCAGTTACTTAGTTACGGTCATCTCATACCACCCATATGGTCACCCTATATTATGGTTAATGCAGTTCCCTCAGGAATTAGTTCTTATATGTAAATACAAAATCTCATCACATAAGTGACCACTTTGCACCACGTTTTTTTAAAAAAATAAACACTTTTATTTAACAAACCATCGACAAAAAATATTGTGCTTTTAAAACTATTCACAACTCATTTTTTAACACGATCAATTTATCCCATCTAAACATCACATTATTCATGAAAATATATTATTAATTATTATTGGTAAAAATATCGAAGATATCAACATGAGCATTAGGTAATAAAACGTGGCTCACAATAGTCAGGGCAATTAATTTTCAAAGGGAAAAATATAATGCAAAAAATAGGTCAGCCAAAATGATTGGCTATGATTAGAGCCCCTTACGTGCTGCAAATTATGCACTTTATAAATATTTAATTTTATAAACTAGGATCAACATGATCGAAAAAGTGACTTGTCTTAATCTTGGTCGATGAGAATCTCTTCAGAACTGGCATGCGAGAATTTTTCGGTGTCAAACTACGCGTGAAAATAGAGATATCCAAATAAAACACTAAAAAGGAAATAAATAGTAAATAAATAATAGTGAAATTAGATACATCTCATTTTTAGAAAAAAATTGAAAGTGGAATGGAGTTAATTTGAGCTAAATAAAAAGACATGAATTTTGAACATTATCCAAGAATATACTCGAGAATATACCATAAGGGTTTTGATTGGTGGGGGCAGGAAAAAAAAGCCTATGTTATTTTAGTGGTTAACGGTAAAAAAAAACCCTACAAGAGGGTGTCAAAGTAGTCACATGCAAAATTACCAAGCTATCATTTCTTCCTATAAACAGACCTAGCAATTTTATAGGTGGATCTCTTGGACGGAAAAAATATTTTACTAGAGGGGTTGTAAGGGGGCCGCCTACAAAAACGGCAGGCCTCTCCTCACTCACACATTCATTTTACTGTGGAAAAAAAAAGTTCTCGATTAGGACAGCAAGAGGGTTGCCTATGAATTTTCTAGCTCCCACCACCCGTCATTAACGTATACCAACAGGCATTTATCAGATTTTTTTTCTTTTTAAAAAAAACTTCTGAGAGAGCATTGTGGTATAGATTTATAATTTTTTTAAAAATATGTTTTTATAAATATTCTAATAAAAATATATAAATAACAAATTTCTACACTGGGCATGCAGGGCCCATTCGGTGGCAACCCTGAGAATAACATGTCAGACATGAGACCAGTCTGAGTGTAGCATGGACATGTTTGTTCGCCTGATACATCACTGTGCGTGATTAGCCTGAGCAAATCGGTCGCCTGAGCTCCAAGCTGTAACCGCCGTAGATGGTTACCAGCAAATCTCGCTAGTGGGCGGTTACATTGCCATGTTTGCATCAAAATTTCCGATTGGAGATTGAGAATGTATTCGGTTCATTCAAAAATAAAAAGTTATTCAGATGATAAGTTTGAGGAGAAACTGTGAAAAACAAGCCAAGATATTTTATCTCTATGAAATATATTTATAGATAAGTTTAATTACTTTTATTAAATAGTTTCTTTTTATATTTAGGAAATAACGTTTAGTGGTTATTTGTAACCACGTCGAACTCTTGTAACTCCAGAGTATAAATATAGAACCCTAAACCTTATAAAGTATCAATCACAGATCATACATCAACAAAATTTTCAACGTATCGCCATCCTACTTGTCTAGGTTTACTCCAGTGGGTTTTAGCTCTCGATATGGGGCTGCATTGGTTAAGTCTGATTTTCAATAAAAGGGTAAGTCCCAACACTGTGCTGATCTGTTTGTTCTATCTAAGACTATATTAGTTACATCCGATCTTTTAGTCTAATTGAACGTACCGCATCATGTTCGCATGAGATCTATCGGTTCATCAGCTTCCCTCCACCATTGTCGTCCTGATGCCACATTGGTTAGGTTTGACCTACGAGATTAGTGGTAGTAGATCGAGCCATTGGCCCTATAGGTTCTGACATGATGTTTTATCAGAGTGAGTAGCCGATGAGTTATCCTTATCTCATGCTTCACGCCTAGCGTATCGGTTGTGCGGTCGATACATACATATAAATATATATCTTATATCTTTGACGATTAATTCGCTAGAAGTCGATCTAGTCTCATTAGATTCGGTCTGATATTGTCTCGGTTAGGTCCAATCTATCAGGTTCATGTTTGATAAGGCTAGCATCAAAATCTAGCGGGTTTTGCTCCTTATCAGCTCAGATAGCCAATAAGGTTAGATATAGATTTGTGTTAGATATTTGGCTAATGAGCAGCTGATGGCCTCGCCCTGTCCTTTCCATCATTACTTTTGATATAGCCTTTGCTATCTCTGTGCCATTAGCCTTGATCTCATAATGTCTCGGTTTAGTTTGATCTATCGAGGCTGGCTTTAACGGTGCCGTCATGGTGATCACTGGTCCTCGTGCCTTCTAAGGGATTGGGGTCCCGCTCCTTACTTTTATTGCTTACAACATTCGTAGCGTCATTGGCTATTTGACCAACAAGTCTTTTAATTTATTTCACATCTTTATTACATATGCCTTCATTAGCTTTTTAGCCGATACTCGAGTGCTACCTTCCTATCAATAACCAGCCAATAGGGTGAGCTGTATCGGCTCATCAGCCGATTGGCTCACGGATCTCATCCTTTTTATCCCCTTGTCAATTTCAGGGTTAAATTGATTGGCATACTCTCGAACCTTAAAGATTAAGAACCTATACTAGAGTTAAGTAGAACTCCCAAGCCTTCATGTGACCAAGGCACTATCTACAATCGGACCTCCGTCGGCTCAATCACGTCTTCGTCTAGTTCAATTGGCCCCCATGAAATTTGGTGCATAACATGCTCTTTGGCATGCCAAGTTGGACATTGAACTTCAACACGATAGCAGAAAAAGAGATTAGCACGGACAATATAATTCTAGTGATAATGGAGGATTTAACTGAGGAGAGGTAACAAATAGAGCAAAACATGAATGACTTTCAGAAGCTCTATTTGGAGTCTTTCAGTATGACTAGACAAGTGTCGATTTAGAAGTCACAGCTGCCAAAGCCTATTTTGATAGGAGAATCGAGCCAGTCGCCACCTATGAGCCCTCCTAAGCCGTTGTAAGAGATCGTCAATGAAGCATTTCACAATGCTCTCATCAATCAGTCGGAAGTGTTGGTGAACACTTTACACAATTTGATCAAGAAGGCAATGAATGGATCTATTGTTCGAGAACCTAAGCAAGGTCATGTGTATTTGATGATGAAGACAAAGCTACCTCAGGTGACTTATGGAACTTGGAGAGATGTATCGTCAAATCTATTTCCAGCAGCACATGGTCGGATTGTAGGGCAACGGGATGATGTTCTTGTAGGATATCATCGAACTACTTACTATGAAGGATATCAGCAAGACTATCCAAGTGCCAATCCCGATTGAAGCAATTACCATGGAGAATATTCCAGGCATAATCGGATACCAATTCCCCCTCCACAATATTAGGGAGAGATTCCAAGAGAGGAGAATAGGTCAGCCAGGGTTACAGAGATGGTGAGGGAGTAATTTGGTATCAAGCCCAAGGGGTAGACCTGTATGTATCAGCACCCGTATCCGGAGTGGTTCGATAGAGTTCTGTTACCGCACCAATACAGAATACTAGATTTCTTCAAATTCTCAGGGTAAGGCAACATATCTATGGTAGAGCATATCAGTTGATTCTTAGCCCGGTGTAGAGAAGCATCGACTGACGAAGCCCTTAGAGTTAGACTTTTCCCACTGTCCTTATTTGGATTGGCCTTCACATTGTTTTTTCTCACTACCAACGAATTCAATTTGGGGATTGGCCGATCTGGAGAAGCAGTTGAACAAATACTTCTTTACTAAGGTCCCCAAGATGCGGCTCACAGATTTGATATTGGTAAATCAGAAGGCAGAGGAATCGATTTCAGAACATATTCAAAAATTCCATAATATACGAAGCTAATGCTATAGTTGGACTTGAGCGATGAATAGTGAGCAGAGTTATCCTTTCATGGATTATCGAGTCACATCAGAAAGAAGTTTTTCTCCTAAGAGTTTGATGCAGATAGTATCAGCTGATGAAAGCTAGTTACAAGAAAGAGAGAAAATTTCGGAGTCGTGGGAGCATAAGAAAGATAATTTCAAAGCATGAGTCCTCATACTTCAAAATTGGAGGCATGTGTTTGCACCAAAATTTAGTAAGCCTCACAGACAGGATTGGAGAGCCAATTGGCTTATAGAAAGAGTTCGATTGATACAAGAGCCGATCAGACAGATTGACGATGAATTCAGTTCAGTCAAAAGATGAAAAGTTATCTAGACGGGATTGAGTCTGAAGATAAACTGTGAAAACCATAGTAGGGTACTTCATCTATATGTAATATATCT
Source organism: Oryza coarctata (assembly GCA_030770085.1). Taxonomy (NCBI): domain Eukaryota; kingdom Viridiplantae; phylum Streptophyta; class Magnoliopsida; order Poales; family Poaceae; genus Oryza; species Oryza coarctata. Next base: position 9,102,850 of record CM061472.1, read on the forward strand.
TATAAGATAGTCAAATTTAATTAGTTTTATTAACTTTTTAGACATAATTTATTTTTATGTTTAGAAAATAACATCCAGAGGTTATTTATAACCGCGTCGAAATCTTGTAACTCTAGGATATAAATATAGACTATCTAGAACCTTATAAAGCATTAATGATAGATCATACATCAACACAATCTCTAGTGTATCGTCACCTTAGCTTTTCTAGGTTTACTTCGATGGGTTTTGGCTCTCGATGCAGGACTGCATCGGTTAGGTCCGATCTTCATCGAAAAGTTAAGTCCTGCAACTACCCTGGTCCATTCTATATAAGACTGTATTGGTTAGGTCTGATCTCTTAGTCCGATCAGACATACCACATCATGTTCGCGTGAGACATATCAATTCATCAGCTTCCCTCCACCGTCATCAATCTCATGTTGTATCAGTTAAGTCTGACCTACGAAATCGGTAGCATTAGATCGAGCCATTGGTCCAGCGGGTTCTCACATGACATTTCATCGGAGTGAGTAGCAATGAGTTATCTTTATCTCGCGCTTCACGCCTATATCGACTGTTCGGCTAATACACATATATATCTATGTTATATTTTCGACGATTAATCCGCTAGCGATCGATCTGGTCTCGTTAGATTTGGCTTGATACTGTCTCAGTTAGGTCCGATCTATCAGGTTCGTGTCCGATAGGGTTGGCTCGAAATCTAGCGAGTTTTATTCCTTATTAACTCAGATAGCCGATGAGGTTAAATATAGGCATGTATCGGACATTCGGTCGATAAACAGCCGATGGTCTAGTCCCATCATTTCTATCGTTATGTCTGATCTAGCCTTCGCCATCTTTATGCCATTAGCCTCGGTCTTATACTATCTCGATTTGATCTTATCTATCGAGGCCGACTCTAACGGTACCATCATGGTGGTCGCTATTCCTCGTGCCTTCTAGAGGATTGGGGTCCTACTCCTTACTTTTTATCGTTTACGCCATTCAAAACGTTATTGGCTCTTTAGCCAATAAGTAATTTAATTTATTTAACGTCTTTATTACAAACACCTTTATCGGTTTTTTGCCGATACTCAAGCACTATCTTCCTATCGATAACCAGCCAAAAGAGTGAGCTGTATCAGCCTATCAGCCAATTATCTTATGAATCTCATTATTTTTATCTTCTTATCAATTACAGAATCAAATTGACTAATACATCCTTACTTAAAAGTTAAAGATTAAGGATTTATAGTGAAACTAAACAAAGCTCTTAGGTATTCGCGTGACCAAAGCGTCATCAGCTTCAATCAAAGCTCCGCTATCTCACCCACGTCTTCAGATCCGATCTATCTCTACGAAATTTGGCACGCAACAGGATTCCGCCAGCTAAAGAAGCCACCGCCGGTGCCATCGTGCGAAGTCTCCGCCACTGTTGTTGCCTTGCCGAATTGGGCGTCACGCGAAGCCACCGTCGAGGATGGGTTCCGCCGTTGTTTTCGCCTCGCAGCCTTCGCTGGATTCCCCGTCTACACGAAGCGACCTCTGCGGCAGCCGCCGTGCGCAAACTCCACCAGGCAAGGCTGCCTCCCATGGTTGCGTAAGTAGATCGATTTGCAAACTGCTGCATGCGAGTGCACATCTAGGCGAAATAAGTGGAAGAGATCATTTAATGTTATTCTGCATGCGTATATTTTGGGATCTCTTTGACTCTTTACTTGCGTTCTTTTTCTTTTTTCCCTTGTTTCTTTAGATTCTTTTTTTTTCCTTCTTTCGGTACATGGTAGATTTGTGCAGGGAAGCTGGTGGTAGATGAATTTTGGTTGGAGTGGCGGATGCAATGGCATGCCAAGATTAGTATCGGCCATTAATAATTCAGCAGTACAAATATCAAGGCCTAATCATAATTTTTTTCTTATGCAGTAGTGACCAACCAAAAAAACAGAGGCTCCGGCTGCCTGACCTGGCAACATTCGTTGCCTTCTCAAATACCAGTCATTCTTGCAAATTTCTTAGACAGGATGCTCAGGCCACCAACCAAACAGGCCGTAGTGTGTCAGTGTCGGACACAACTCGTGCGTTCGAAAAATCTAAATGGAAAGAACAAATGGGCTTGATCTAATAGGCCGAAATTGTGCGCCCGTGACGAAGCTTCGCCAAATAGCATTTCTGCAATATGGTATAACGTCATGAGCGACTAGAGAGCTTCTTTTACTGTTACGATGTACTCGCTCGGTTCTCCTGTAACATCGTTTTAGAATATGTACGGGTGGTATACAAAATGTTGAAACTTGTGAAAGAATTATATTAGTAGATTTATGACAAAAACAAATATATATTTGTATATCTTAAATGACTAAAAAGAGAACGTATAGACATAGTAGTTGGAGGCTATAAGCTGAAGAGATACTAGTATGAACTACGAGTATGAATATGGCGTTTTGCATTACACACGCCTGAAAACATCATGTTTTATGCAATTTACTCTTTTTGAATCTAACCGTCTACCCTTGTTCAGGCGTTCAGCTGATCAACCATATAAATCTGGCATTTTAATTTTCAAATGATGTTTCCCATGGCACTCGTGACAGCGTAAGACCAATGCTCGCGAATCGCAATTGCAGACAAACGGGGTAAAATCTGGACGTACATTACCAAGGATGACTGGTACAATTAACGTGTACGTAAATATATTTATCCCTATAGAACAAGGCAGTTTCGTCCAGCTTTCTCCGTGAATTCTTCCGTGGCCATCGATACGTCCAAGTTAAAACATTCACCGCATTGCACAATAATTAGTGAAACCCGATCATGATTGTGATTCATCAACAGACCGAAGCAAAAACAGTAGATACCATCTGTTTCTGCGCATCCTCTTATGCAGCAGCTACTATTCGTTCTCTCCTGCAGTAAATCTGAACAACTTTGCAGTCGTGCCAACTAGCTCGTTCGATCTAGAAGCAACATGCTCTACATCAAGTGGTATAAATTCTAAAGTTTAATTTTTTTAGCTTAATCTGAAACTACCATCCAGTAGGACAAAATTTAAACTTCTTGTTTTTCGAGCATAATTTGAACACTACCCAATGGCACAAAAGTTTGAGCTTAATTTGAAACTAACATAATTTGCAGTGAGTTACGACCCGAACCGCGCTTCCGTGCCCTTGGTGCGCAGGCACTGGCCGTGCGCGCCATCAGCGTTGAACGGTAAGCCATTTCTCGCCGAGAGGCTCCGCCGTGGCCGCGTCCGCGCGAACAACATCGTCACCAAGTCCTCCAGCCGCCACACGGCCACCACGCTGTCGGACGCCGGCGGCGGCGGCGCGAGCATCCCGACGTTCCTGGGCGACTCAGTCCACTAGCTGGAGTACGTCGTCACGCTCGGCATCGGCACACCGGCCGTCCAGCAGACCATCCTCATCAACACCGCCGGCGACCTGTCGTGGGTGCAGTGCAAGCCGTGCGACGCCGGCGAGTGCTACACTCAGAAGGACCCGTTGTTTCATCCGAGCTCGTCGTCGTCTTACGCTTCGGTCCCGTGCGACTCCGACGCGTGAAGGAAGCTCGAGGCCGGTTCGTACAACCATGGCTGCCCGAGCGTTTCCGGCGCCTCGCTTTGCGAGTACGAGATCGAGTACGGCAACCGCGCCACCACGACCGGCGTGTACAGCACCGAGACGCTGACAATCAAGCCTGGCGTCGTGGTCGCCAACTTCGGCTTCGGCTGCGACGACCACCAGCACGGCCCGTACGACAAGTTCGACGGCCTCCTCGGGCTCGGCGGCCCGCCGAAGTCGCTCGTGTCGCAGACGTCGTCCCAATTCGGCGTCTCCTTCCCGTACTACTGTTAATTTATGATATTGATCGCCTTCCACATGATCAGGTAATCTTCGTCAAATATTTGTAAAAATGTAAGCTTCTTGAAATCAAATTTATTACTTAGTTGTTAATTTTAAGATGCTTCTAAGATGACTTATTGACATATCATGATGCCCTTTCGATCAACTTTTATATTGTATATATTGGACTATTACATTTGTGGTATTTAAAAATTTTCTGCAAATCGGACCACTCATACTCTTAATCCTAGATATGCCACTGGGTTGCACTTGATCCCAACAATTAATCGATGAAATCAACAATAAATCAACAAATGGGTGCTTAAACCTCTTGTCTATCAAAATGTGGTTATTTTTATAAGGCTGGTGGGTTAAGCATCTGATTTTTATAGGCAGGTGGCATAAGCACTCGTATGTTAAAATCAATTTTTTAAAAAAATATATATACACTTAACGTTTTCTATCAAAATTTTAAATCTTGGCAAGATTTATAACTTTTTCATTTGAGATTATATAGAGACCCAAACATTCATTACAAGATTTGAGATATATTTTTACAAAATCTGTATCTATGTTTCAAAATATTTTCGACGAAAACATGCTCTTAACCAAACCTACAACTTTCTAATTAATGATATTTTAATTTAAGATCATCATGGAATAGATTTTTACATACGGACTAACAAGCCACCTATGAAAATTTCCATTTTCACATATAGTTGCACCCAAGCAGTTGGCTTGACCATTGCAGAATTAAGAGATGGGTGAATAGATAATTTAAAATAAATTACATCTAATTAAAATTGACCTAAATTGCTAGGTTTAGAGATGGATATCTCTAACTAGACAGTTTTATAATTTTAGAGTGACAAGAGCTTAAATAGTCTATATGAAAGTAAACAGCTTAGGTGTAAATGCAATAAGTAAATGGACAAGTGACAACCAAATTTTTCACCTAAGTTTTTCACAATTTAGGTGAGCCCAACTTCACCGCTCAAACCATCAACCCTCTGAACCCATTCGTCAAGAGATGAGCAAGATGAAAGCCGGTTCTAAACTGGTCTACATATGTCTTGATCACTTAGGGTAACTCTAAATCACTTATAATCAATACTAGGCCTCCTCCACAACCTTCTCAGGAGGTCACCAGGCAATGCCTCCAAACCATTTAGGAGGCAACAACCTCCAATAGTAACAAATAACAGCTATGCTTGGAGATGATCAAGTGACACACTAGCTCACATAATGATGTCATACACTTGACTTAACATAATCTACTCTTAAATGCCCACAAAGAATGAACAAATCCTCAAATGGTGTAAGAGTGTATACAAAGGCTCAAGTGAAATGAAAATAAGTACCAAGAGAGCCTCCTTGTTGTAGGTAAGGTGTATATATACCTCCATCCACCAAAACTAGTCAGTGGGGCAAAATCCCCCAACACTGCATGAGCTAGAAACAACCGGAATGAAGCCATCGGATAATCCAACCTCTATGCCAAAGGTTTGAAAAAATAGCTGTTGCCACATATTTAATGTGTTGATTGGACCGACTGGCTAGTCTTGAGCCAAAAGATAGGGCTTTAAAAACTTATCGGACCAACTGATCCAAGGGCTTGGTCCATTTAGCCTATCTCAAAAAACTAGGAAGAGCTTTAGGACATGACTAGACCGATGGGCTAGGTGCCCATCTGTCAAACCTTGTCCACAAGACTGTCCTAGGCTTTAGGACAACCTTGGTTCGTCCGACCTCTTCGGAAAGACATGGATCAAAGCCTTAAGTATAATCTCATTGCATATGCTCTAGTATGGCCTATTAATCACTTTATTGCTAAGATTACCACCCGTCTTTATAGTCTATCAAAGCTAGAAAGAAAACCTAGCAAGTTTCGATCACCTCAACACCTCGATCGATAAAATCCAAACCACTAGATTTATCGCATTTGTCTTGTTGCTTTGCACCATCATGTGGTCCTAACTCAAATTATCTCACTTAAATCAAATAGTTAGTCTTTAATTAGTGTTTTTTTATTAATTATCAAAATTAACACAGGAATCTAAATGCTTCTGTCAGATGTAAAAATCACTTTTAGCTATATAGAAAATTCATTTATGTAGTAGTGTGAACCAGTCAACTTGTTGATACTTTGCACTCATGAAAGAGGAGAATGGACAAAATCGCAATAGATCAACAACACAACATATTTAACTGTGACTCAACATACTCAGCCACAACAGTATCTAGATCAACTGATTCAACACATCAACAACATTCAACAGATGAATGGATCAACAACATTCAATAAATCTAACATTTGGTCTATGTTACCTGACAAAATGAATCTGCAAGTGAACAAAATCACCAATATAGCACTTCACCTTAGAGTATTCTAGGGTATTATATTTATTTATTTATTCCAAAGAACACACTGCTAGCATAAAAAAATTCTATCTTGTTTGTCTAACAAAATTAATGACACACACAAGGACTCAATCGATCTAGGACCTAAAGGAGACCACGTGGTAACAAATATTTTGGCATGACTAGTACTCCTAGAATAAAAGGTGTTTACTTCAGGCATTGGGCACTAGTTCCCCTATAGAAGAACTCTCTTCCCTAATCTTTAACACCAACGTATTAGAACTAACTATTAAAATTTCTTAAAACTATATGGCCAAGTCACCACGCCTAAGTCATATACCAAATTACTGCCTCTGATCAGAGGAAAGCACTCCTAAACTCAACTAGTATAACTAAATCTAGGTAAGAAATCCTTTAACTCTACACCAAAGACGTCGGATCTAATGCACACGATGAACGACTAATCGGTTGATCATAGAAATATTTTATAAGATAAATAAATATTAAAAGTAAATAAAAAATGAAATGTATGACTCGCAGAATCATTACCAAACTTCCTAAGGCATTTCTCTGGGCCCTAGACGATTATTTATACCCCTGGCCGAGGTTATGGCTGGCACGTGTGGAAGTCAGTGTTGCCTGGGCCAAGTTGGGTCAACCAACCTGCTCCCCTGGCTGAGCCACGTGCCCTCGATCAGCACCGTCCGTGATGTAGGTATCGTCTTTAGACCCTCCTAATCGTCTTCTGATAGTGGTTGAATCCCTCTTATCCTATCTAGAGCCAGTTGGAATGGCGGTCGCGTCTTGGGTCAGGCCGATCAACTTGTGAGAGCTACGATGATTAAGATATAATCAAAACAAGATTTAAATTTGTATTAGTTCAAATAATAGTGAAACAATACGCTAAATCTATTGAGTGTGCCAGTCCGATTTGGTCTTACCGAGCGACACATGTGCGGGCCATTCGATCGGAGAAACCGAGAAACTCCAGCTGAAAAGCGATGCCTATTCACATGCTGAGGCCAACACCAACCAATCAACCATCATTACACTAGCCCTTCCCTTACACTAGTCTCTTTTTTTTTAATGAAACCTTTGAGGATTTATATTTTTTAAACCTTGTATTATTTTCATGATACATTTTGAACCATAGTACTCCACTTAAAATAGATGATAAAATAAATCCAATATTAAATATATTCAGACATTTAAAATTAATTTACTCAGTAGAAGTACCACCTAATATTTACGATATAAATAACTTCGTGGACGATGATAAAATAAGAAACTATGTAAAGTATAATATGGAGAAGATTTATGAGTAAATACAATTATTTTATTTATTTCAAAGTAATCCCTATATTTTAAAAAAAGTAATATAAGTACATACTGAGGCCAACACCAACCAATCAACCATCATATATAATTTTTCACCGTATTAAAAGTAATAGAAAAATAAACTTTTTTTAAAAAATAGAAGTAACTCTTTATGCCTTTAGAAGTAAGTATATTACTAGAGAAAAAGTAACTCTAAAAAATAAAAATAACTTTTTACAGTATTAAAAATACTATGAAGATATATAAATTACTCTCGACGGTAAGTAACTAAACTGCTGCATTGAAAAATAAAAAGTGTGTTAGAAGTAAATGTAATGCTTAATGTAAATAACTCTTAAAAATAGAAGTTACTTGTAGAGGTAAGTGACGTTTTATTGTATTATACAGGTAATTTTTTATAGTTTTAGAAGTAACTGTATTACTATTTAAACAAGTGCACTGTTAGAGGAATTAAGAACGAGAATAAAATTTAGATAATTTAAATATATTTAATATTGGACTCATTTTGTTACGTAAGTAGGATGGTTCAAACGGATCTCGTAAATAATATACGGTTTAAAAGCCCTCGAATATTCTATAAAACGGTGTTAATGGTGTTAAGGCGCATGCGAGTGCTTTTTTTAGAACCATGCTTACGTGAGAAAGGACATTGCTATTCTTTTGGTAAAGTGGACACGAGTTAGGGCCACTGGGTGCACGTGCACGGTCTAGTCACGTCCGAAACAATACTGTTCGCAATCATTTGTTTGGTCTGAAGTATTTCCTTTTTAAGTAAGAATGGCTGACAGATGTGACCAGGGTTTTTATTCATTTTATCCAAATTATTTTTCTTAAGGAAAAGGTATGGGACACTGATTGGTGGGGTCGGCTGGTAATCTTGTCTCTCCTCTGGTATTCTACCTCGGGACAGAGGCACAGAACAGAAGCAGCAGCGCAAAGCGCACATGGCGAGGAAGGGCCGAGGCTGGGGATAGCTCGGTGACGGCCAGTGGAGGTGCGCCCGGTCTCCGGCTACCTCACGCCAGCGGCGGCAGCAGTATGGTGTCGTCAGGGGGACGGTGCGATGAGGCATGCCATGGCCGGACTCGGCTTTAAGCGGGCAGTGCGATAGAGCTAGCAATTCACCAACATGTTGAGCGCAGAAGCATCTACGGCGGCTAGGGCTTCCAATTTTTACGGCAAGATGACTAGGAGGAGCTCCGGGATGGATTGTCCACGGCAATCTCCATGGTGGAGCAATGGATCTCGGATCGGCGCGGCTACAACCATTAATCGGCGGGCATGATGATGAATATTATAATGGCGATTGGACACCGGCCAGGGTGCCAGGCCTAGGGCCAGCGAGGCGAAGCAGCGCGTAAGCTTCCTGTTGTGCAGTGATTGGCCAAGGAGTGGCGCCGGGGATAAGCTGTCCAACCGAGCTATGGCTAAGGCACGGCAGGGATAGAGGCGAGGCCGACGTAGCAGTTAATGGCGACGCAGCGGCGTCGAGGCGCCAGCGATGTCTAGGGACGCTATGGGCGATGCGCGTCGGATCTGGAGTGGCAGCACGTGCGGATTTTCCGGAGGCTTGCTGGCTGCGCAGCGGAGAAGCGGCGACGCGATGGCGGTTCAACCGAAAAGTGGGGATGCGACGGGTGGCTGCGGGAAACGGGGAACTCGGACGGCGGAATAAAATGGGCCAAGCTACGGCGGCTTGGTCGGCGACGTGACACGCAAGGGAGCATCAGGGGCTCTCCGGAGAATCGATGGCGGCGCAGGCAGAGGCGATGCGACGGCAGTGCGCGGATAGGTCTGGATTGGAAGGCGCCGCAGTGGGAAATCCCAGGGAGCTGGCTGGACCCGATCGTAGCTGCGTCTCGGCAGGGCAAAAGGTAGGTCGAGCGGTCGCGGGCAACGGACAATGAGACAGATATAGGAAAGGGAAAATGGGAAAAGAAAGGGGCCTAGCTGCAAAAGTGGCTGTACAATAGAATTAGACGTCAACTGAGATTTGCTGTAACTTTGGAATTGTAATTTGTGAATTCCAATATTTTATTTGAATCCAAATTATGTTTCCACTCAAATGAAATTGGCTTCATTATAATTTGACATAATTCCAAGATGTACTTATACAATTTGAGACTTGACTTAATATTTTAATATTGATTTAAATATATTTCTATGAGATCATTTATAGATAATGATATATTGGCTCAATTTATAATATTGATTAATTAATTGTACAATATGTCATTTTACCTAGTTGGGTTTTATTTTGGTAATTTGTTCAAATTGGTCCAGAACCATATTTATGTAATTTGAATTCCCTCAACTTATTTTGAATTACTATTTTAGTTTTAGTATTTCATTTTACCGGAACAGAGGTTAAGCTTCCAACATGGATTCAAATACTTAATATTTGACTTGAATATTATATTATAGAAATTGGTAATTAACTTGTGTTTTGTTTATGGAGTTAACAATAAATGTGATATTATTGTAAATTGTATTTCTCAAATTAGATGTAGGACTTTAATTTGATTTCCATTATAGTAATTTAGAGTTTGGCAATCAATAGCAACCGTAACATCCACCATGATGCAAACTTTTTAAAAAATTCAAAATTTTACTGATTTTTATTGTTTAGAATCTTTAGGATGTTACATGTCGTTTATCAGTTGCTTTAGCCCTTCGGGCCTGTTTGGTTGGATTACCATATGGTTTTTTGGGTTTTAGATGATTAATAATAAAATAGTTAAGAAACTAATGAGTTTTATTGAGACGTTGCAGTGATTAATCCCAGGTTGCTTAGAGTGATGTATGGAGAACCTCTCAATCATAATGCGACACAGCGAGAAGAATCAGAACTAGATTTAAAAATTATCAGAACTAGATTTAAAAATTCTTTTATTTTTAACTTGAGAAGGAAATCCATACTAACAAGGGGGCTCCAAATGGTTGTTCATGTCTTACCAATTGCTGAAAGGTTAATCCTTGTCTAGTTGAGAGTCACTATGCATAGCACGTTCACCGGTTTGGGTGCAGTTTGTTTCAACCTAGGTTGGAGGTTCCGACCCACAAGTTTTAGCTCATGTTCTAAGTGTTGATCGGATACTCTGGGCCTAAGGATTAGAACCTTTGATTTTTGAATCTGGGAGTAATGGCTATGTGACATCAGGATGTGCGTATTTAACCCCTCCATCCCCTTCAAAGTTTTTTCCTTTTTACTTTTGTTTTTCTATCTCCTAGCCTCCCTTAGGGTTTTATGGCTACGTCCACCTTATTCTTGAGCTCCCATGATGATTTGAGTGTGAATATAGGGTGGTTGTGAGGGTATGTGCTTGTGAGTGAGCTAGGAATAACTTGAGCAATTGGGAATCGACATTGGGCTGCTATTTGGATCTTATTACTCTTGGAGGATGACCAAATAGATGGTTAGACATCACCCGCAAGCTCCCACAAGCTATGAATTATCGCGGGCAAGTGTTGTGAGGGTGGATCTCACTTCCATAAGGAAAAGAGGTAACTTTGAGTAAAAAACAAGTTGATCTTTGTGGTCGCTTGGTAATGCAAGGGGTTAATCAAGACCTGGCTCTCAGGAGATCCTCAACTGAGATGTAGGGTCTTTATGATGTGAACTTTGGGTAAAAATCACTTGTCTCCTCTCTCTTGCTCTCTTTTGTGTTTCTTGTTCTAGTTCTTGTAACTCCTATAATCTATTTATATGGCATGCCTTCTCTATACAACAATACTGATTAGGAGTTCCATCTCTTATGATTTGTGCTTGTTATGAGCTCGAACTCATAGTTAATTGGAAGTTCTAGGTCCAGTGACTAGAAGTTCCGACTAGCCTTCTCAATCTGAGTGAGAAGCCTAGTTGGAGGTTCTAACCCCTAGGACCGGAGGTTTCGGTAATTTGAATTTGACCGCTATGATTGAAGAATATTCAAGAACGCATACTCACCTCCCTCCTCTAGGCAACATTCAAGGGGTTTCGATTAGTATTAGAGCCTTCATTCCTAATTGATGAAAGTGCATCTAGGCCGCTGTATGTGTTTTGGATAATTAATAATAAAATAGTAAGAGAATTAACATGTACATTAAGTGTAAGAACAGGAGTTAGTTTCAAAAGAAAAGAAAAAGAAATTGCAATGATAACCCCTACAAAAGGCAAAAGAACAGCACGTTTATGACATCAAAAAATCTCATATCCTTTTTACTTATTTCAAAGTTTAGGGATGCTACACTATCAAGGGGGGTGTTTGCAATGCAAGGAAATGATCAAAAGTGTTCAAAATATATCCTTGATCTTGTAGTTAAGAGGTACAAAGCTCCATAGTTCACTGGGAAATCCTTTGGACTTTTGTCAGCCTCCTATAAGGCTTTGGGTGAATACCTCGAAACCTTTGAGGAGCCTCTTTGATCGCCCAGAGTTGGAGTCTAGGGGCTTCGGGTAGGTCCTTCGGCCTCCTTGTCTATGTACCCTAAGGCTCCTAGTGGATAACTTGAAACCTCCTGGAAGCATCCTCGGCCACCTGAGCATCTAGTCCGGGTGCCATAGGTAAGCCTTGTGGCCTCTCTCTCCTATGAACCTGGAGGCTCCAAGTGGATACCCTGGAACCTCTAGAAAACCCCTTTGGCCATCGAGAGGCTGATCCAAAGGCCTAAGAACTACTCTCGTGGTGCCATCGAGGCAGCTTGGAGGCACTAAGGCCTAGGCCCAGAGACTTTGGGCTCACGCAATCTCATTGTAATGACTAGTGGTGGGAGTTGGGGGATATTTATACCACCCAACTCCCACCTTTCCAAGGTTGAGCTCCCTATTTACTTGTTTCTCACTCTCTCTCTCTCTTTAGCTCTCCCTCTCTCACTCCCTTGGCTTTATGATAATTCTTTGTGAGTTTGGATTTGTGATTTTATGGATTTGAGTGCTTATGAGCTATGGTTCATCCTTGAACACTTGAGATTGACACTGGACCTTGCATGTGCTTGTTACTCTTAGTGGGTATCCTCTTAGCAGGCTAGGCATATCTTGTAGGTTTTCAAGTGGTGTGGTGAGCCTAGAAAAGTTTGTGAAGGCTCTACTCCACCTCTGCATGGAAACGGGATAACATTTAAGTGGATACCATGTTTTCTTTTAGAAGGTGGGGTGGTAGAGAAACCCTCACCGGTGAATTAGGGCTCTCCTCTAAAGCTTGACCTTAGTGGTCGCTTAGGGATTTGGTAGTCCTAGGTGTTGAATTTAAATCTATACTACCTTGTGGTTGCAAACTTTGTAAGCATTAGGGTTAATTGAAACCTGACTCTTCAGAGTTTCTTAACGGGGAGTAAAATTCTTAAATCCAAACTTCGGTAAAAAAATCTTTTGTCTCTCTCTTGTTTACCACATTTAGTACCTTTTATTTACTTTGAGTCTCTATATGCTTGTGGTAGCTTGATTGCTTATAAAAGAACCTTTGGACTAAACTGAATGTTCTGAACATTTAAATGGAGACTGAATTTAATCCACCGTGAAGTTTGTTAAAATTTCAGGTTTAGCATATTCACCCTTCAAGCTCCTTAAGGGACTTTCAATAGGCTTAACTGTTTGGAGTTAATTTAAGATGTCTGGTGTCAATTCTACTTTTAGTGGGAATAAGGGAGCAAACTATATTTCTTTATAAATAGAAAGTTGCAATCTGTATCAAAACAGCCTGGACCTGCATTTCGCTGGCTTGCTCTTTAATCATCATTCGTTTCTCTCTTTCTCTCTCTCTCTCTTAACTTGTGCCAACACTGCACTCACTGGTTCTTGAACTCTCTGTTCTTGGTTTCTGCATTTTCCCTTTCTTTGTCACATTTTGTTTTCTGGGGAAGTGAGGTGAGGAGATTGCGTTCTTCAGTGTAGAATGCCTGAACCAGCTGCCCAGCGTGTCTTACTGCATCACCAGCCTACTACTGTAGGATCAAATACAATAACTAAACCTACCAGAGACAGTAAATTATAGGATAATAAAAAACAACTCATTTTACTGAATTAAAAGAATCCCTCAAGCCAGTAGTAACCTTGATGAAGACTACCTTGAAGAAACCGTCCGAGGTTAAACCGACGGACTATCTGACGACATGGATAAACTACCGCCATACAGTTGGACCGACTATTGCTATTGGACTAACCACTGTATAGTTGCTGGACCGATAGTCAAATAACAGAAAAATACAACTCGATGAAATTTTTAAAAGTAGATTAACTTTATTACATTAAGATGTATTTATAAAGTACACCTATAGTACTCATTTCTCCTCCAAAAAGTGTTAAGCTTTGAGCATAAACCTCCTATATATTTATATCTATGGATTGTTGTACAAAAGCTATGAATCCAACTAGATTTAGAACTCAGATTCCCTTAAGAACTCTCTCTTATAGGATTGTATTCCCTTAAACTTTTCAAACTTAGACTCCTATCCAAATTAGACTTATTTTATACGTATACACATCCTTATATATACCTTCACGTGTATTGTTCTTTAGTACGAGCATCCTATATGATCTTCATCTAGACATTAACTTTTTTTTTAAATTGACTTTAGATTCATCTCCAACAATACTCTAATGGCCTCAAAACTTAACTACACACGAACAAATAAAGAAGCTATTTTTCTCAGCTTCTTTAAATTCTTACCAGTTAAATTACACGCAATATAAATTTCCACCAGCTGTATGCAGAATCTAAACCTCCCTAACCATGCCTTGGCACTTAACTTTGTAGGTGTAGATTGCTGCTGACTCCAAGAAAGGCTCACATCAATACCAGCCCAATTAATAAAGTTAGGAACGCCCCTGCAAAGCATCGGCGAACTACGTAGTTTGGGCCAATCAATAATCACTAATCGAAGCAGTACACCCAATCAAAAACCAGCCAGTAGGATTAAGCAAGAATCAGTCCACCTTATTGTAGGCCCAATCAGGATTAAGGGCTGAGATTGGTAAATTGACCACTTAATCCTAAATAGTTGTATGGTTTCAGTAATGATCAATTGATAAAATTCTTAAGGTTCTATGAATACATATAGAATACCGTGTTAGGAAAAAAAATACAGGTAGCCTCAACAAGAAATTTAATAATATGCTACTTAATCCATGTGCTTTTGTCTTTTGTCGTTCAATCCGTATGTCTTTTATTATTATTATTATATATTATTAGGATTACTAATTGTTAGAGTTCATGCTACTTTTCCTATTTTTCTCAATTTATTTTATCTTTTCTCTTTTTTTTCTCTCCTCAATCGTCATGCACCACCAACGACCTTAACCATCACTCTCTTGCCCTATCACCACTAGGCCCCATCCCCATCACCTCTCGCCATCAGTCCATCTACACCAGCATAGCCCAACATCGGTGTTAGCCTCATCTCTACCACCACCGCACAGCATCATAATAGTGACTGTCTTGGTCACCGGCACAATGAGTGCCTCCTAATTGACAAACAGCTCCTTGCTATCAACACGTTGAGCTCATCTACACCTCCGGCTAGAGCAATGGAGCATGGTGGCCGCACCATGCCACAGTTACTGGTGACAGGGCATGGTGGTGGTGTACAGCACAACGGGCGAGAGGAGCGAAAGTGACATGAAATCAAACAATTTACAATCCCAATGGCTTGTAATCAAAAACTTGTGGATTGAGTGGCGTACGAATTAAATGGCATATTATCAAACCCTAAATTTCAGCATATGCAATTGAGCAAAACATCACAGTTGACGGCCATGCTCATGCTGCGCCCATGACCCATCTGCCGGATGGCACGACTGTGAAGTGAGTCTGTGATGATCACCTCAGCGTGTACTCGCGGCATAGGGCGACGCCGCCGACGCTTTCATCCAATGGACACTACGCCAAGGCCAGCATCGGAGCCGCCACCGCCGCCGGTGACCTTCCTGACATCTTCCAGCGCGCGCTTCGCCCGACTTGGCGCGGATGCGTTCGGCCGCCTGTATGTTCCGGTTCATCGCGTCGGCGTCGTCCTCACTAGGCGAGGGCGCGGCTGCCAATCAACTAGCGGGCGGCGGCAGCCGAACCCTCGCCTTCAGCCTCCTGGTCTCCGCCATTGACGGCGCGCACACCGTCCACCGCGTCCGTCGCGTCCGCGGCCAGAGCCACGCGGCGCGAGCGCGGCTGCCAATCAACTAGCGGGCGGCGGCAGCCGAACCCTCGCCTTCAGCCTCCTGGTCTCCGCCATTGACGGCGCGCACACCGTCCACCGCGTCCGTCGCGTCCGCGGCCAGAGCCACGCGTCGCGCTCGGCGGCGACGCCCGTGCCGTGGTCGCTGCTGCACGTGGAGGAACAAATCCCGCACCAAATTCCCCACCTCCTCACCATGATCGGCGTCGTCAGCCTGCGGCGGCGAAGCCGAGCACTCGCCGCGTTCCTTCGCGGCGTCTAGGCCATGGGCGCAGCACAGGTAATTTGGTCGGAATCTGTACTGTTTAAATTTTGCAAAAATCCGAGCAAACGAGCAGGATTTGACAACCATGTTCCGCTAAGAGTTCTTCCCTGCTTTTCGCTGCTGCTCACATGCCATGTCTTCTCTAATTCAGCACATTTTGATTGCATCAGAAGTGCGTGAGATCATGAAAGAAATTGCGCAAGTTCGAAAAGCATCCCCTTGAGCCTCAAATACCAGCTAGATTGTTTGGCCGACAGATCCCCGCTTCCCCCACGCAGCAAACCTGTAGCAAACTCAATTCTAAATTTCTGATCGCCGAATAGATGTGCAAGATGCATTGCTGACTGCTGTCTAGCGTGCACGGTTTTCTTCAGCTTTTGGTTCGCGTATCAGGGTAAAAATAATCAAACCATTTCAATGCAAATAACGTCCGCCTTGGTAGGAAAATTGCACTGTAAGCAGGGGACTCGAGCTATTTCAACAACTGCCAAGATACAAACAAACAAACAAACAAACCATGTGTGTTTCTCAGTTCAACTTGCAGCCGTGGGAGTAACATTTCTGACTGTTACAGCATTCTTGACAATTACATTTACCCGCTAGAGTATTTTACTTGTACTTCAGAGCCACAGATCTTTACATTTTGACAAAAGGGTAACACATGCATAGCTTTTACTCGAGCTTTCCAGCGTAATTTCAGTTAACTTGAATTACACTTGAAAAGTTCAATGAAAAAGCACATGCATGTTTGTTAAAACGCAGAACTGCAATGGTCAAAACGCTTGAATCCTTGTACAAAAAATGCAACTTTCCTTCTCAGAAATCTAAAACATCCCGAGAAATCTGACTAAATTCAGAGTTGATTCCTTTTGTATCAATGCAAAACATACTAGGAGCTGTCCATCATGCTATCACCCCCAGATGAGTTGACAGCACCAAAGCTATTGTTATCTGGGAGCCTCACTTCAGTAGTTCTTTCAGCCCCAAATGTGAAATTGCTAGGAATGTTGTTTGGGCTTACACGCTCAAAGATGGATGCTGGAGCCTGCTGGTTAAAGATAGGCACCTGGATGTCTCCTGATGGTTTTGGAAAACCAAATCCAAGTGAAGGGAACGAATCTGTTGGAGTAAAAGACGGAGCTGGAATGCCAACAGTGGAATTGAAAAGCTTTTGCTCATATTCGATCAGCTGCTGCTGCGCCGCTGTAGAAAACAAATTGATCGATATTGTTAGATTACCATGGTGCACTCTGATAACATAATGCCCATTTATATGCTAGAGCAAGGTATAAAAGCAGTCTGAATTATAAAAATGCACGTATTTTTGTATATAAATGTATGCTAGCTGAACTACTCAGTTGTTTCCTTTCAATGCTTTCATTAACAAGAAAACTGATGAGAAGTTGTAACACTACCTTGGTGTACCACATCTTCTAAATATGAACAATCCAGGATACACTTTGCCTCAAGTTCCCTCTTGACAGCATACCATGAAAAGTTTCATGTTACATCTTATCAAGTTACTGTGAATTGTTATTTACATCTATGGTGTACAGATGTCACTTTTCTTCAAATGTGAGAATTGGATTGGCACGAGATCCTTGAATGCGACATATTTCATTTTACACTAAAACATGTGTGGTTTAGTCTCAATATTTTTTGCCTAGTTTTTTAAGTGCATCATCTTGAAAATAAGTAAATATTTTGTAGATGTATAAAGGTACCATCAGCCAATTGCACTTGTGGTCTCCTTTCTTTCACCCATTGGAAACACTGGGCAAGTCTCCAGCCTCTGGTCTTCATCAAGAAGGCTATCACAAATGCTGCTGATCTGGTAAATGTGTTTCAATAACATTAGATATATTGGATTCAGCAACATGAAAAATTTGCTAACGACAATTCAAGTATATGTACACACCTACTTTTCCCTGACATGCAGTGGACTAGAACACGTGCTTTATCTCTCTCACACTGTTCTGAAGTTGAAAATAACAAACTGATTAGATATAGGAAGGTCATACTGACTGAATGCTAAACCTATTATACTATTTTGGAAGATTCAGAGTGAAGAATGTTATGCTAAAACATACTGGATGACTGCAAGCAACAGTGACAGTCTGGCATAGATCATAGAACAGCTAGAAAATAGTAAGCATTACTCAAATCTATTTGCTGCAGGCAAAATGACTGGAAGTACAAGCAATCCATACCTAAAAATTGGATTGCATCATCAAACTGCAAAGTCTTCTCGTCTTGAAGGCAGTGGTACGTGAACGAATTCCGGTAAAGGTTTTGACATAAGGGTACAGTCTGCCAAGCAAGAACCGTGTAAGATATCATTTTACTTTCAAACAGAACAAGAACATTTACAAAGTTGCAGAGTACATGCCTAAACAATAAAGCATCAATCCTGTCAGACATTGGCTAGCTAACCATCGTTCCTAGTTGTCATCAACTAACTGGTACTTGCAATAGCAAGCTTCATCTCAGAGGATTGGCCTATTCCCAAATGACATGAGATTAGTCATACAAGGATCAAATTAGAGATAAGGATGTGCTTAATACATAGGAGTGGCACCAATTTTGAAGAGAAGCATGTCCAATTTTGGGCATATGCAACAGTGCCAAATGATGCATTGTGGAATCCTAAGTAGTGTTAGAGATAAAAGAAGAGGCAGGGGTTGGAGTTTGACTTTGGACAAAAGAGTTTGGAATAGGTCAAACCTGCCCTTGATATCAACAAATGAATACCTAAGGAACCAACAGCATACACTACATGTTAATGAACAAAAGTAGTATGGTCTCTTAACATAATATTTTGTATGCTCAAAGCTTAATTACCTAATGCTACTATTCCATTTCTATAGTTGGTCTCCTCTTGATTTTAGATAAAGCTCAGGCAATGATAGGGTAAGGCAGTAAAAGAGATTTAAAAGCATATAATGTGCCCAAAGGTTTGGCTTTTGAAAGGTGTGTGTGGATGTTGGTGATCCTAACTCAATGCAACGCTCCTGCAAATAGATCCAAATTGTTCATAGCAATTCAACAAATGTAATGTAAGATATTGTGGCCTTATCTTTTCCAAAGAGATTGCATTGATTCCTTGCTAAAAAGAGGCTCAAATAAGAGTGTAGTTACTTAGAGCAAGAAATCCTTCTGCACGTATCACAAGTACTGATTCCCTAAACTTATTATCCTCTTGCAATATCCCTTTTTAGGACGGAAATTCCTACTTCTGCAAATGTTTGAAAGACTCCAATCCAGCTACTATAAAACCATCACCTAGTAACGTCATGCAACACCACATATGCTAAAGATGGTAGGCGTCCATCTATGAAGTAAAGAAAATTAAGAACATCGCCCGCTCATCACCCTCAACAATCAGTACAGCTACAACAGGATGACGAAAGTACTAACCGGTAGTCTGGTGCACTCCGATGTTCCATATCGTTCAGAACTCTTAATATGTAGTATCGCAAATAAATCAAAAAGAATCATTTCTAATCTTACAATTGCTGCAGCTCAAGTCATTTGGCATCAAGTAGCAAAAACCAGATGCTTTTCTAGTAGGATAGGACAAGACACTACGTTCCATGTGACTCACGAGATGCTAGCAAACCCTAGAACAATCGATCCAACCATTGGCATGCATGCAAACCAAATAAAACGACTAACCAAAACGGGCAAGCATTCACCTCGGCATCGAACCCTAGAGCCCGGCCCGGCCCCGCGCAGCAACCAAGCCCTAACCAAATTGACCGCCCCCGAAAGGAAACCCATGCGGGCATGCAAGAAATCAAAGCAATCGCAAGGCGCGCGGCGTTAGGCGTACATTGAGGATGTGGGAGATGCCGATGGTCCTGAGCAGCTCAGAGCGGGAGGCGTTGTCGTAGCTGCCGAGGAAGAGGAAGTCCTTGAGGATCTCCGACGGGAACGCCGATTCATGCCTCGGCAGAGCCTGCACTGCCGCTCCCGCCGACGCCGGCGGGCGGTGGCCGCACACCCCGCACACCTCCCCCAGCTCGTACTTGTGGTAGTGCCCGCAGATCCCGCACGGGTTCTCCCGCTCCCGCTTCCTCATCGCCTCCGGCTTGAACCAGATCAGGGTCGGATTGGGTTGGGGGCGGGAGCGAGCGAGCGAGTGATCGAATCGGAGGGGATGGCTATCAGGCTATGGCTGGCTGGAGCTCGCTGGGAGGAGCTGGAAAGAGAGACGTTTTTTTTTTCGTTTCTCCTTTTTTACGTTCTGACAAATTATTTACTATTTTTTAAGAGATTTTGTTTAGATCGGATCGGTCACACGCGGGACGGAGCCGGGTCAAAGCGGGATGGCGATGGACGGACGGATCGCTCGCTGGTCGGGCGGTGGACGCCCCAGATTGTGTCCGGGGTTGTCCGTAGGTTGGTGCTCGCTGTTGCGTGGATGGAGACGGATGACGTATGCATGTACCGTTCCGTGTAGCTCAACTGCCCAGTGCCAGGGACGCCTTCCCGCTTCGCTGATACTATTGTTTCGTTCTCCACCACGCATCAAACACTGATTTGGTCAGGAATCACCATGCCAACCGTCAACTTCAGCAAGCGGAGTCACCGGTACGACTATTCCAGTGTTGTACCCTCTCCGACTCTTAAAAGATTCCTTTAGAACACAGATTTCTAAAATTATAGGAAAAGGAAAATTATATGATTAAAATATAATACATATAAAATCCTTAAATCCTTAGGATTTAGAAAAACATAGGAATTGATCAAACATGTAATTTGGATGGTTCATAGAAAAAAAAAGCAAAGAAATTTTGTTAGAGAGACACAAAATTAGGTTCCCATGAGATTGGACCTTATATGAGAAATTCTCCAAAATCCCTATGAATTTAGACAATCCATAATAATTTTATAGGATTTTGAGAGGATCATTCATTTATTCCAAAGGCACACGTAGGAAAAGTTTTCATAGGATTCATATTCTCCAAAATTTCTTTAAATTTTCTTTGTTCAAAGTTGCTCCAACTCTTGGGATAAGTAGATTTGTTACCGACTCACCAGAAAGTAAAGTAAGAGTGGTGGGGATATTGAGAAATCCTAATCACTAGTCAGGGAGCAAAAAGATTAGATGGGTGGTGATAAAGAAAAACGGATTTGCTAAAATATTGGTGGCAAATTTTAAGTGAGTAGTATGGACGTTAAGGAATCCAAATCACTAGTCAGGAACAAAAAGATTAGATGGGTGGTGATAAAGAAAAGTGGACTTACTAAAATATTGGTGATAATTTTTAAGTAAAGTAAGAGTAGTGTGGACATTGAGGAATCCTAATCAGTAGTCAGAAAAAAGATTAGATGGGTAGTGACAAAGAAAAATGGTATAGAGGGTAGGGAAAGTTATTTAAACATATTGTGCAAAATAGTTATAAAAATACTATAAAAAATTAAAAGGGAAAATTACTCCTATGCACTAAAGTTGAATGGCACCGGTAGAGATTTGCCCTACACTGGGCTGCAATTGTAAAAATATCCTCAAATTGATATGAAACCTTTTATTTTGCCACAAGACCATGACAAATCCCCATATCGATCCTTTCCTCATCTTCTCCCGGCTCCAGCCGTCGTCAACACGCTCAAGCATGTGCGCAGCCCGCCGTGTCAGATCTCTAGCCTACACCACAACAAATCGTGTTGAAGCTCGAGCCGCCCGGGCGCTAGCCGTGTTAGAGCTCC
The DNA here is from genome assembly GCA_030770085.1 of Oryza coarctata. NCBI lineage: Eukaryota > Viridiplantae > Streptophyta > Magnoliopsida > Poales > Poaceae > Oryza > Oryza coarctata. The sequence continues at coordinate 9,124,492 of CM061472.1, forward strand.
ACTGCTCCAGTCCGCGCGCGCTGGTAGTCGTGCCTAAGCTCATGCTAGCCTATTGCCATGCTAAACATTGAGTTATGCGTCATCGTCGTCATGCCGAGGCTTTAGCTAACGCCGCCTCTTCCTATGCACGAGCTCCCACTACTCCACTCTCCCCCCTCCCCGTCTAAAGTCAAGTATTGGCGAGGTGCTCTTTGCCTCCACCGTTCTTTCACATTTTCGACAACTTGTGTCGACGAGACATTATCATTGTCCTCCACCTTATAACCACTGGTGATTTAACACCCCAGACTTTGATATCGATCCATCATCCTTCTTTATCTTTATAGTTAGTGTCACTGCTACTACCTCATTGACCGTCTGTGTCCATCACCTGCCACTGATCTTCCATCACTCCAGCCATCCCTTTAAATCAGCCCTCATCATCTCTATCTCTCGCACCGCCTTCAATCCTAAAAATTTAGTTCGTTGATTTTTTACTAGAGTTAGAAGCTCATTGGCATCGAGGCTCACCATCGCTGGTCAGTTCGCCAACCATCTCGCTTTCTCTCCTCTCTTTGTCTCCTTCGGTCTAGATGTGAAGGATGATGGATAGGCCATTGAATCAAGATCCAATAGCATTCATCAGTCACCAAAAATTTCCTCAAATTTCATGTGACTGATGTATAGCGAATCGCGTAAGAAATTACAATCCATCACCAAGACTGATAGAAAGAGCATTTGGTATAGTTCAATGTTCATCAATCACGACAAATTCTTGTATCCATAGAATCTATATGATAAAAAAGTACGGCATTAATAATTCTTGTTTCCTATGGCGAGCAGGACGCTTTGGTGGCCGGGAGCACATCGACATAGCAAGGGCGGTACGGGAACGAGCGGCCGAAGCACGCAGCCTGTGTCTCTGTTTCCACCGGATCCATGTCACCTAAGAACTGCATCCTCGCGCGTGCTTGTACGGGTGGAAACCCAGTATCCCCTGGCAAACACGCCACTCGCGCGACCCCAGCTTAAAAGATCATTTAAAAGTGTCTTCTTAGTTACATTTTTAACCTTTCAAATATACGTAATATTTTATATATATGTAACCTTTATATATATAAGGGGTTATGACTTATAAATATCTAGCGTCAATTATATTCATATGGTATCAGATTCACTATTTTTTCTCTAAATTAATATTGACATCATCTTCTACCTCTACTTCTAGCCTCTCCTCTACTACTAACTTTGCTCCTATCTCAATTCATCATACCATCACCATCCAACTCAACAAAACAAATTATACATTATAGCGCGCTCAGCTTCTTCCGTATTTGCGGAGTGCAAAGCTTACGGGTTTCATCGAGGGATCCACGACCATGCCTCCCTAGCAGATTCCTTCTTCGACTACTGATGGTGCCGAGCTCGTGTCTAACCCAAAATATTGTATGTGGTATGATAAAGATCAACAACTACTAAGTGGTCTTCTCTCGTCTATGACTGAAGACATCCTTCAAGATGTGGTGTCTGCCGCCACATCCAAAGAATTCTAGGACACTCTTCAACGCATATTCTCCTCCACCATACGTCCGCGCGCTGTCCAAGTACGTATCAACCTTGCTACAACCAAGAAGCGTGACCTCTTTGCTACCAATTACTTCCGCAAGATCAAGAGTCTGGCCTCCGAGCTGGCTGCGGCTGATGCTCCTCTTCGTGATGACGAGATCATTGCCTATCTCCAAGAGAGTCTTTCCCAGATTACGATCCATTTGTCACATCTATGACGACAAAGAGTAAGCCTCTCACGCTCGACGACGTCTACTCACATCTGCTAGCATTTGAGGCGCGCCAACTGCAATACCAGGTGGAGATTCATCTCAACATTGGCATGTCAGTCAACTTCATCGGCCAAGGTGGGCAGCAGGGCCGTGGCCATGGCGGTCCCCCTGGCCACGCCCGAGGCCATGGCTGTGGCAGTCCTCCGCCCTAGGGGCGTGGACGCGGCGCCCCTCCCTGTCAAATCTACGGTCATACAGGTCACACTGCCATCAAATGTTGGTATCGTATGGATGAGTCTTACCAGAAAGAACAACCCTATGCTGCAGTGGCTGTTACTTCATCCTACAAGGTAGACACCAACTGGTACACCGATACAGGAGCTACCAATCACATAACCAGTTATTTGGATCGCCTCGCCTTACGTGAACAATACCATGGTGGAGAAACGGTTCAAGTTGGCAACGGGACAGGTTTGCAAATTATGCATATTGGTTCTTGTTCTCTTAATACTGCTACACGTCTCCTTGACTTACATAATGTTCTCTATGTACCCAATATCTCTAAACACCTCCTTTCAGTTTATAAACTATTACGTGACAATAATGTATTTTTTGAATTTCATCCCTATCATTTTCTTGTAAAGGACCAAGCAACAAAATAAGTACTCCTAGAAGGAAAGTGTGAATCTGGCCTCTATCCCATAAAGCCATTCGATATTGAATTCTTTAAACAAGCACTTGTTAGTGTCAAGACATCTACAGATCAGTGGCATGCTCGTCTTAGCCACTCCTCTATCCTAGTCGTATGGTCTATTTTGAGTTTGAATAATCTTTCATATGTCAAGGAGTTGAGTCCCTCAGTTTATCATGCATGTTAATTAGGCAAGAGTTATCAACTCCCCTATACTCATGCCATTCATCGTTTTACATTGCCTCTTGAACTTGTTTTTTCAGATGTGTGGGGCCCTACTCCCAAGTCTATTGGTGAATACAAATACTACATAAGCTTTATCAATGATTTTAGTAAATTTACATAGATATATTTGATGCATGACTGCACTGAGGCTCAACGTATTTTCTTGCAATTTCAAGCACATGTAGAACGTCTCCTTGATACTAAAATTAAATGTGTCCAATCCGATTGGGGCGGGGAGTACCAAAAACTTAATACTCAATTTTTTCGATCCCTTGGCATAGCCCATCATGTTTCCTATCCACATACTCACCAATAAAATGAATTTGCTGAATGCAAACATTGTCATATAGTTGAAACTGGTCTTACTCTACTAGCTTATGCCTCCATACCGATTAAATTTTGGGACAAGTCCTTCCTCACAGCCACTTATCTCATCAATAGATTGCTCACTCGAATCCTTGATAATCTGTGCTCTCTAGAACGCCTCCTCAAAACTCCACCGAATTATTCCCTTCTCTGTATATTTGGTTGCGCATGTTGGCCCAATTTGCGACCATATAACCAGCACAAACTTTCCTTTCGATCCAAAGTCTACATGCTTTTGTGATATAGTGGTCTTCACAAGGGATATAAATATCTCGATATGGATTTCGGACGTATTTATGTCTCGTGACGTTATATTTGATGAAATAATTTTTCCTTTCTCCATTTGTCCTTTATCCAACCTTGTACCTAATCAGGACAGTGGCAGTTTTAATTTGAACAATTACGATATGCATATGATTCCTACTAACCCTGTGAATATAGCCCTCAGCATGCAGCAGATCCCGAGATGCCTAAAACCTCATCAGGATTGGCGTCGACATTCCCTACGCCCGCTTCTTCACCCGAGGCAGGCGCTCCACATGTAGCACCTGACGCTGACCTACCTGCATCGGAGTCTCCGCCTACCTCTCCCATGTCCCCTACGGCAAGCACAGAGGCTACGGTTAGGCTGTCATTTGCCAGCCCATCATCACCAGCATCGCGACAAACTTAATCACCGAGTGTCTGGCCTGAGGTCGTGCACCACTCGGAGGTTCCTGCACCGGATCCTCCTGCCCACAAGTACGGGACGTGCTAAACCACAACATCAAGAAGCCCAATGTTCGTACCGATGTCACGGTAACTTATTCTGCCATACGGACTTCAGATGCAGAGCCTACATCACATGTTACTGCTATGGCACATCCCCTTTGGAGGTTAGCAATGAATGATGAATTTCAAGCCCTTGTCAAGAACAAGACTTAGCATCTAGTTCCTCCATGTACCGAGTTTAATGTCATTGATTGCAAGTGGATTTTTAAACTGAAGCACAAAGCTGATGGCTCCGTTGATCGTTATAAAGCACGATTGATCGCCAAAGGCTTCAAGCAGCAGTATGAAGTTGATTATGATGATACATTCAGTCCGGTAGTGAAACCTACCACTATTCGAGTCTTATTGTCTCTTGTAATCTCTCGTGGTTAGTTTTTTCGACAGATTGATATTCAAAATGCATTTTTACATGGCCATCTTCAAGAGGACGTTTATATAAAACAACCACCTAGTTTTTGTTGACTCGACTCATCCTACTTATCTTTGTAAGTTGGATAAATCATTATATGGCCACAAACAGGCCCCACATGACTGGTTTTCTCGTCTTAGTAACAAACTATTATAACTGAGGTTTTAGGCTTTTAAGGCCGATGTTTCTCTTTTCATGTTCAACAAAGGTGGCATTCAGATATATATTCTCATCTATGTGGATAATATTATTATTATGAGTTTTTTATCATTAGCTATAGATTGTATACTCATTCAACTTGAAGCTGAGTTTATGGTGAAAGATTTTGGCACTCTTGAATATTTTCTTGACATTGAAGTATATCATACTTCTACTGGCCTCATCTTGACACAACACAAATACATCCAAGACCTGCTGCAGCACACAAATATGGCATCCTCTAATGGTGTTTCGACATCTATGCTTCCCAACAACATGTTACTCTTAAAGAGTGGCGACCCTCTCTTAGCTGAAGATACTACACGCTATCACAGTGTTGTTGGGCTCTCTAATATTTATCTTTCACTCGCCCCGATATCTCTTTCTCTATCAATCGGGAATGTCAATTTTTGTCAGCACCAACGATGGCTCATTAGACGATAGTAAAACTCATACTGCGTTATCTTTATTCCACGTTTGATATGGAGCTATGCATCACTAAATCTGGGTCTTCATTGCTAAGTGCATTCTCTGATGTCGATTGGGCCGGGAACCCAGATGATCGACGCAGTACAGGTGACTATGCCATTTTCTTTGATGACAATTTTGTTTCTTGAAGCTCTCACAAACAACCAACTATTTTTTGCTCGAGCACAGATACTGAATACAAGGCCATCGCTAATGCTACCGCTGAAGTAATATGGATACATGTGTTGCTAAGGGAACTTGGGATCTTTCAGTTTCGGCCACCGTCCCTATGGTATGACAACATTGGTGTCACTTATCTCTCTGCCAATCCCATATTTCATCATCGCACGAAGCATGTCGAGGTTGATTACCATTTTGTTTATAAACGTGTTGCCTCTCGCCAACTTGACGTTCACTTCATCTCATCCAAAGATCAGGTGGCCGACATCATGACTAAATCACTCTTGGTTACTCGCTACTGTAATTTACGGCGTAATCTAAATCTAGTCTACCTCCATCCAGATTAAAAGGTGTTAAATATAGAAGTGTGTAATCTATATTTAGTAAGAGATCATCTATATTTGAAACTGTGTTTTCTGATTGCCGTTAGTTATACTTTTAACCTTCCAAATATACGTAAACTTTCATATATACGTTTATATATATGATTATATATATAAGTGGTTATGATTTATAGAGGTCATCTAACATCAATTATATTAGCATACACTTCTTCCTTCTCGCGGCCTCCTCCTCTCCTCCTTCTTCTTCTTCATCTACTATTTGTTCTTCTTCTCTTGTTGCTCCTCTTCTTGGTCGTCTTCTTCGTCATACGAGCTGAAAACCCCGTGGCAGATACTACGCTCGAACAAGCTGGGAAGCACTTGCCTTTTGTCGACCACCAGCTCCCAAGACTTCCTTGGCCGTTCTGCCCATTCCACCGCCCACACTAGCTCAGCGAGATGGTCGCAGTGCTGGCCGAGGTCGACGTCGTGCGTCAGCGTCCACCGCAGCTGGCCGTCGCCGTCGGCCGGCTCCGCGAGAGACCACAGCCGGAGCCGGAGGAGCCCCCCGCTGAACGCCGCGTACCGCACACCTCCTCCCTCGTGGCCGTGGCTCGCCAGGATGGAACTCTCGGGCGCGAACGGCGCGCGCCCACTCGCGGTTGAGCGGCAGCTCCAGCCCCGGGAGGAGGACCATGTCGTACGTCCCCACCGCGCGGCGCAGGCGCAGCCCCATGAGCACGCCGCTGTTGCAGTGCACGTAGAGCGACCCGCGCCAGTACTCGGCCGACCACCACGTCCGGTCGTGCACCTCGCTCGGCGCGGTTACCACATCCCGGTTGTCCCACTTTCCGGTGCGCGACGACAACACCAGCACGGATATCACCTTTTCCTTAGGAAGCACAGGTGATTCCTCCTCCGGCGCCGGCTCGGGCTCGTCGTAATTGATCTCCTCTTGCTCATCTCCGAACAACTTGGGCAAGAACAGTGGCTCGTCCTGCTCGATTGACGGACAGTTCTTGGATAATTCTCTCAGGACGCAGCAACACAGGGAGTCGGATTTACGCTCCTTGGGGAGGAAGAACACCTCGTGGTGCCGCAACACCGCTGGAACGAAGGCGAGGAACATGCCCTCGAGGATGCATCGGCATGGTGTCGGCGGCGGCGGCAGGCGAGCGCACCGCGCCGTCGCCGGGTTGCACACGTAAACGGCACGCTCCCCGGCCAATAAGCGGCTGTGGTTGTCCTTTATCAGCCGGAGGAGGCCGTTGCAATGGTCCTGCAGTTTGGCCGAGCGGTGACATACTATATTTAGACGTGTTCATCCTCATTTCTATTATTTTCATAAGTTAATTGTTTGAATATGGAAGGGTTTAGCCTATATACGTAACCTTTAGTAAATCAATCTATTATAACATGAATTATCTCTCGTTTTTATGATATCAAAGCGCGCTTTACTTTTACGATCCTCGCTTTCGCACCTCTAACAAATGTCGTTGTCTCTCTCTATTCTGACGCACCCTCTCTCTCTTCTTCTTGCCATGATCTCCGCTTCCCACGGGCCATCTCATGCCGCCACCCTAGAAAACGCCACCATTGAGGCAGAGCACGCCAATCTCACTCGTCTCTTTGTCGCCAAGGCGGACGTTGCCCTCATTAAGGCAGTCGAGGGGGCCATCAAATGCCTGGAGGATCTCCATGCTACCTAGGTGCAACTCAACGCCAACTTGAAAGCCGTCCAAGCCATGGCCGTCTAGGCATAGGCGGTGGCCTAGGCGCACACCGCCACTACCGCGCTCCATGCCTAGGTGGTGGCTGTCTTCAACATTAAGGTTGTGATCCCCATCGTCCTCGATCTTGTCTCAATGAACTATACCAAGTGAAAGGTTATGTTCCTCAACACCCTTGGTAAATATAAGCTAACTGACCATGTCTTGAATAAGATTGATGACACCACCGTCGTCAATCCATATTTGGCGCGTATGGATTGCACGGTAAAATCCTAGATTTTCAGCACCATCACATCGGAACTGATGGAGGTCGTTCACACCGACACGCCGTCTGCCCATGAGATGTGGCAAAACATTGAGGAACAATTCATCGATAATAAGGAGATGTGCGTCCTCATGCTTGACAATCAGTCCTATACTTTTGTACAGGGCACTCTTACCATCATCGAGTATTGCCACAAACTCAAAAGTATGGTAGATGGCCTGGTTGATCTCGGGCACCCGGTAGAAGATCGCACCATCTGGTCACGTCGGATCTTGCGTGTGCTGCGCGACCACACTGATGCCTGCGAAATCTGCTTAGCTCTAGTCTAGGTCTATCGGCTTTTCTCTGTAGCTCGAGATACGCACGCTGAGGCCTAGGAGGTCCGCTTAGCTCCGACGCGGGTCTCTCAGCTCGCTCTCTGGTCTCCCGGTCGTGACGGTGTAGGTGCGGGCGTGCCAGTCAATTTAACCCTGCAATTGACAAGGAGGTGAGGCGAATAAGTCAGATGGACAATGGACTGATACAAGCTCCCGTTATCAGGTAGTCGTCGATAGGATCGAGTTGGTCATCGGTCACGTTTGGATGGTTCCTACTATCAGTTGGTCACTGATAGGGATTGGGACGCTCTTCCATCGACTGCGGAATCAATGAAGGCATCGACGGATGTTAACAAAGGATGTGATGACTCTAGGTGTAGTGAAAGCGAGATCCCGATCCATCGGCTCTCCATAGAGCCGATGGAGGCACCAAATGGTATTTAAAGAATAGCAAAGCAAACAGGATCTCTCCTGGTTGCCGACAGAAGTTGTAGCGCTCATTTATCGGCTGAAAAGTTGATGAAGGCATATGTGAACTAGCAAGAAATCATATAAAAGACACATAGGTTGCAAAGCCGATGCCGCTTCGGATATGGTGGGTGATGAACAAGGAATGGGACCCAACCCTCCCACAGCACGAGACTCGTCATCCACCATGATGACGCCGCTAGCACCGATCTCAAAGATCGGACCTAACCAAGACAGTAAGAGACTAAGGCCAACGGCAACGAGACGGTGGACGCTAGATCGGTCATGCCGAAGGAATGGCGAAGCGAACCCATCGGCTAGCTGAACCGAAGAAAGGACATCTCTGAAGATATGTAAGCATCGACTGAAAGGCTGATGCACTAGACGTGACATTTAATGGAAGTCTCTGAAGATGGGTGCGTATCAGCTCCTTAGCCAATACGCTGGGCGTGTTCCTCAAGGTATAGATAACTCATCAGCTAACCACTCCGATGAAACGCCAGGCAGAGACCTACAGGCCTATATCTCAATCTACTGTCAACAGACTTATAGGTCGAGCCTAACCGATGCAGCATGAGACCGACGATGGTAGAGAGAGCTTGGTAAACCAATAGATTTCGCACGGACATGATGCAGTACACTCGATCTGACTAAGAGGTCGAACCTAACCGATGCAGCCTTACACAGAGCAAGATATACTATGATAGTGGTGGGACTTAACCCTTCACCAGAGATCAAACTTAACCGATACAGCCCCATGTCAAGAGCCAAAATTCATTAGTAAAAACCTAGATAAATTAGGGTGGCGATACGCTGAAGTTGTATTGATCAAAGGATATCTTACAGGCTTCCAGGGAGTCTATTTTTATACCCTGGTATTATAGAGTCTGACGTAGTTACAACAACAATCGAACGTTATTTACTAAAAAATATAGAATAAAAATATCTCTAAGAAAGTTAACTGAACTAACTAAGCTTTTCTATCAATATAAGATATGGTTTATATAGATAAATTACCCTGCCATGAGTTCCACGGATTCTCCTTAGACTTAGCCTCATTTAGATAGTCTTCTATAATTAGACCGAATCCTTTCTCGCTTCATTCAATCGACTTCTTTCCTATAGCAATCGGACTCTTCTTTACTAAACCGATCGTCTTTAGGCTTACTAAATTTTGGCGTTAACACCATCGTTCTCTCCGTTCTTCGCGGTTTGAACAAGCGCTTCGAGTACATGGCTGCCCTCATCAAACACCAGCGCCCGTTTTTGTCCTTCGTCACCGTGCGCTCTTATCTTGAGCTGGAGGAGATCAACATACTGTCCAAGGTGCCCTCACATGCCCTTGTTGCTACTGCCCCTCCATAGATGATGACACATTCTTCAACTGCTACTGCTACTACCTCACCTTCCACAGCATCTCCCTCTAGCGACACGCCCCCTTGTGGCATGGGTTGTGGTCGTGGTATGGGGCACGGTTGTGGAGGGCCAGTGTGGCCCACTACCTTTAACCCAATGATTAGGACGTTCTAGGTGTGGCCCACTACAACTCAGTGTTCTCGGTGCTCATCTAGGTGCCCCTGGTGTCGGTGCTCCTACCCTATCGTTTCTACCCCCAGTGCCGGCGTTCCCACTAGTCATGCGCTAACTGTGCAAGGCACATATGGTGTTGTACCCGCCTTCGGTCTTCTGAGTACGCCCCCTGACTATGGCGTGTTAGGCGCGCTAACCCCAAGCTTTGGTGCTTGTATGCCTTTCCCGCCTACTCCATACTAGGATCAGCAGGTGCTTGCTAATTCCTTCAGCACTATGACGCTTACTCCCTTGTCGTCTAGTAAGTGGCACATGGACTCTAGGGCCGATGCCCACATAACATCGTCTAGTACCCTCTCCTCCTCTTCTCCCCCTTCATTGAATTGTCCTCTTAATATTATTATCAATAATAGGTCATTGCTGCCCGTTATCTCCACTGGCCATAATAGTTTTTCTGTTGAGCGCCCTTTATATTTTCATAATGTTCTTGTTTTTCCTAACATTATTAAAAATCTTATATCTGTTCGACAATTTACCACTGACAATTTTTGTTCTATCGAGTTTGATCTCTTTGGCCACTCTATGAAGGATTTGGCAACTAGGAACGAAATCGTCCGCTGTAACAGCTCGGGGTGTCTCTACTCCTTCATATCCCACCTCATGCGCTCTTGGCTACCACCACTCCTAGTACCCTCTAGCATCGGCGTTTTGGCCATTTAAGTGTCAAAAGTTTATATTATTTAGTTCCATGCAATAAACGTAAGCTAGAAATCTTGTGTCATGCTTGTCAACTTGGTCACCATGGACGACAATCTTTTGTTATATCTTATTCGAACTTTGAATTAATGCATTGTGATTTGTGAATCACATGTGCCTAGCATTTATGATTATAAATATTATCTCATCATTCTTGATGACTACTCATATTTCACATGGATTTTTCCCCTTCGGCTAAAATTGAACACCTTTCAGAGTATTTCACATTTTTTTACTTATGTTGCTACATAGTTTGGCACCACTGTAAAAACTGTCTAGTGCGATAATGGGCGAGAGTTTGACAAACCTCGTGTCATTTTTTCTCACCAAGGGAGTTACCTTGCTCATGCCATGTCCTCACACCTCACCCTAAAGCGGTAGAGTTGAGCGCATTATCCGTATTACTAACAATATTATGAACTCTCTCATGTTTCAGGCTAGTATTCCTTCACCATATTGGGCTGAGGCGCTTAGCACAGATACTTATCTTCTGAATTCCCCCCAACCAAAACATCGAATTTTTCCACCCTTTTTTCGCTTTATTCGGTGTCCTACCCACCTATGATCATCTTTGTGTTTTCGAGTGCAAATGCTATCCCAATCTTTCTGCCATAGCCTCCAACAAACTGTTACCCTGCTGTTACCTTTGTGTTTTCCTTGATTATCCACACGGTACAAAGGATATCAATGTCTTCATCTAGCCACAAACTGCATCATCATCTCTCGTCACGTTGTGTTTGGCGAGCCCTTCTTTCCTTTCGCTGAACTCGGCTCGGCACCACCTTTATCCCACTTTGAGTTTCTAGATTCTAACAAAACTAACGGGCCTCTTCCAGTTGGCCACCTTTTTTTTAGGTACACCAATGTCAATCCCACTGCTCCTGACTCTCCGCAAGTTGCTACCAGCAAGGTTGGCACGACCACCGGTGACATCATGCCTAATGTTGCCTTCGACTCGCTCCAGGTTGTTGCCAGAATCGAGCAGCCATCCCCCGCTGCGCCTCTAGCGGTCTCACTGACCCTTGAGCCTAGTGTGGCTCCCTCGTCCTCTGTCGTTGGGCCAACATTTCCCACGGCCGCCTCACCTCCATGTGGGCCTGGTGTAGCCCCATCGACTGCGGCCCCTAGACTATCGCCTGGCTTCTCTACGCCACCCTTGGGCACTGTAGTGCCCCCTATTGGTGTTGTTTGTGTCCCTCCTATGGGCAATGTGCATTTGATGCACACCGACGGTAAAGATGGCTTCTGACCGCCAAAAAAGATGTTCGATTTTCAAGCAACCTCCCGATCGCTCATACCAAAGACAAATCATGGTGCCTTCTCGAATTCCAATTGGCATGACATTATGATTGAGAAATTCTCCACTTTTCAAGCAAATCACACTGGGGATCTCGTGCCTCCTCTGCCTGGTGTTAATATTTTCTATGGTAAATGGGTCTATCGCCATAAGCTTCACCCCAGACAACACTATTGATCTCTACAAAGCACACTAAGTTCTTTGTGGTTTTATACAGCGGCCTGATATTGATTTCAATAAGACTTTAAGTCTAGTTATCAAACCAGCTACTATTCGTATCATGTTGTTGCTTGCTATTTCATAGGATTGGCCGATCCATCAGCTTGATGTAAAGAACACGTTTCTCCATGGGACCTATCGAAGACAGTTTATTGTGCACAACCATCTGAATTTATGTATTTCTCTCACCCTGATCATGTTTGTTGGCTGAACAAACGTTATATGGTCTGAAGCAGGCTCTACGTGTATGGTACAGTTGGTTTGCTACTTATATTCAGTCTCTAGGTTTCATTGGTGCCAAGTCTGACACTTCTCTATTTGTTTTCCATTATAGCTCTGACTTTATTTGTTGTTGTATGTGAATGATATTATCCTCACTACCACTTCTACAACACTTTTCTAGAAGGTCAATGTAGCTCTCATAGTTGAATTCTCTATGAAGGACCCTTATATTATTTTCTGAGGATGTCTGTGACACACAGTACAAAGGGTTTACAGTTGTCTCAGCGCCACTATATACTTGAGATTCTTGACCATACCAGCATATCTAATTGTAAACCGTGCATGACTCCTGTTGACACTAGTGCCAAGTTGTCTTTAGATGGTACTTCAGTAATTGTTGCGACTCATTTTCGTGGCATATCTAGTGCTTTGCAGTACCTTATGTTCACCCATTCAAACATTGCATACGCTGTCTAGTAGGTCTGTCTGTTTATGCATAATCTACTAGCCGCATTTGGCCTTGATTGAGCTACGCTATGTTAAAGGTACTCTAAATCATGGGCTTTAGATTTATCGCTCTCCTTCGATTGATCTTATGGTTTACTCTAATGCTGACTGATACTGACTGAGCTAGCTATCCTAAAACTCGACGCTCTACTTTAGGCTATATAGTTTTCTAGGTAATAATCTCGTCTCCTAGTCCTCTAAACGTCAGGCCACAGTTTTTCGCTATAGTACTAAAATTGAGTAGTGAGACTATATGGTTACTAGGAGGCTTTATCATGGGCATGCTTCTATTGTGACAGTGCAGTCCTCTCTTTCAATCCTCTTACATTTGGCGTGAATTATCTCTCGCTTTTACGTTGAAAGGCATGCCAGGTATCGGCGTTGCCGTCGCCGGGCAGCTGCGACGAGGAGAAAGGCAGCCGCGGGGCGAAGAAGAACGAGTCGCGGCGGCACCCGTGGACGCTGGCAAAGATGCCGGCAAAGGCGCCGGGGAAGACGTGGGGGAAGAGGCAGTCATCGTCAACGATGGCGCACCACGAGCGGCATACGCACCGCGAGGCGGTGAGCGCGCGGGCCGGGAGGCGGCGGAGGACGTCGAGAAACACGTCGTACTGGAAGCAGATGCCGTCCGACTCCATTGAGTCTGACGTCGCGAACCTTGCAACGCACGAACGCTGCATCTGCATGCGTACGTGGTGATATCCCTGGAAACAGATTGCACAATCCGAAAATTATGGGGTTAAAACTTACGTTTCTGCTTAATCATGTGGCTAAATCATATTCCACAGAAAATTAAAATTAGGACTAAAATTTTACAATTTTTTTATCTTAGAGTCTTCTTTAGAATTCATATCAATCCTTTTTTCTCTGGCTCCAATAATCCCACCGAAATCCGGTGATTGACAACAACCCTATGAATTACCTTACTGATTTAAGATTTGAGGTGAGGGGGTGAGAAGTTTCTTAGACTTAAAGAAACTGTGAGAGGCGGCGACACGACAGTCAGTATGGAACAGATAGTGAGATGGCGATGGTGCCATTGAAACCACAAGATCGACAGCAGATGGTGAGTCAGTATTTGTTGCAAAGACAAACTAGACTAAACAGTTAAGAGAAAGGTTGGCAGGTGCTGCCACCTGAGAAGGGAAAAGGTGAGGGTGTTGACATTTAGTCTGCAGTCTAAATTCCAGTTTGGCTTAGCTAATTAACTTAAACTGAGATGAATAATTAGCATATGATTAATTAAGCATTAATTATTATAAATTTATAAAATAGATTAATTTGATTTTTAATAATCTTATATATATAACTTTATAGAAAAAATATATTGTTTAGTAGTTTAGAAAATATGTAGTTAAACGTAAACTCTGCTAAAAAGGCAGCCTTAGATAATCCTGGAGTTGTGTTGGGCTAACCTTAGAGTAGACGGCATTGTACTTTCAGTTTTTTGTCTATTTGTTTTAGAGCCGGTGGCTGCCACTATGAGCAGAGCACGCCATGTACGTCCAGTTCGCGCCGTACGTCATGATTGAGGCGTTTGGGATGACATTCGCTACTGACCGATCGTGTTGCATAATCTGTCGATCGTGGCCCCTAACCACGTTGTAATCTCTGCATAATGAGAACGAGATGGAAACCAGAAAAGCTGATAAGTTCTTCGCAGCGCCAAAACAGAGTTCTTGTGTGTGATTGTCGACAAGGTGTTTGTCTGGAGTTCTTGAGTGATCGAGTTGAGTTCTGAATTGGATCGCGCAAGTGTGTGTGCATGTATTGATCGAGCGATCATTGTACAGGACTGCTAAAAAGTGGTATTAGAGCCATATCGGTTTCAATTGCTAGTCGTCGGATGATGCACTCCACCACGTGAGCTCCGCTGATGCTCTCCCTGGCCTCTTTCGCGTTGCCCATGGCTCCGTGACACCAGTGGCCGTGAGATTGCTGTGCAGCGCGTCGTCAAAGAGGTCTATGGATCGGCGAACTACTCCACACTCAATAAGAACCCGTTCGGTTCAGCTCATATAAAACTTAGTATATAATTACTTAAATATTAACTATTATAAACTTAAAATTATATTTATTTAATTTTTTAAAGAAATTTCTATATAAAAATTTTTATATGAAATATATTATTTAATAGTTTGAAAAAAGTGAGGAAAAAATATCAACTATAATACCCTTAATGATCTTTACATTGCTTCCTAGTTATTATGGACCGACTTGACATCCTGATACTGATTTAGACTAAAAAGAGCAAAAGGGCTTATTCGACGGCCATTTTAGGCTCTTCCGCTACACCTCCTCGTTATCGCCACTGCAAACAGTAGACACGAATGAGCTCCTCCTTCATCATTGCTTGTTTCTAGTTGTCCTCTCCTTCCCTTCCCTTCATCTTTCTTCTCTTAGGTTATAGATTTGTGCATCGCCATCTTAGATGCGTCGTCCATTATTTGCTATGAGGTGCAAGGACGTGCAAGTATATGTCGGAGCTATGGAGAAGGAAGCAGTGGGACATGATGAGGTTCGTGTAGCGTGTTTAAAATTACCACCAGCAACTGGCCATCGTGCACCTCACCCATCCCACCTGCCCTGACAATGCCCGCCGCCTTGGCTACAAGGCCAAGCAGCTCTATATCATCTGCTCTTTTTACCTATGTGGCTATGCTCAAGCGGTATCAATGGATGGATTTGGCCTTGCTGAGTAGCTGTCTAGTTTTTATATTTTTTTAATTTACCGTATCAGATTTATGCTTTTTAGATCGTGTGAACCTAGTGCAGCCATTTGTCGCGAGAGCATTAGTTATCCTGTTTAGTTTTTTTATAGTGTGTTTTTTAAGTTGAATGGAATGTTGAATAGATAAGTGATTTGTGATAATTATTTAAAGACCCAAATGAAATAACTAACTGTTATAAAATTGAAGGATGGATTTAAAATGGTGTTTAAAAATTTATATACAAAAAGTTTTTTTTTTGCAAAAATAGCACCATTTATGGTTAAATTTATTATTTTTAATTAGAGCAATTAAGCCAGACCGAATCACCCGCCTTTTTCTTTTTCCCTTCCAGGTCCCCAGCTCCCACCGCTTCCTACCCATTGCCGCCGCCGCCGACGCCGACGCCCGCCGCCTCCTCTGCCCCACCTGCTCTGTTACCAGATTCAGCACGCGCCGCCTCCTCTCCTCCGCATCTTCACCACCTCCCAACCGCAGCTCCAACACCAACTCTCCTGTCGCCTTCGACTGGTCCGACAACGACGACGACAACCCCTCCCCACCTCCAACGGAAGCTAAGAGCCCTAATTTCCCGCCACAGTACGACCCCTTCAACAAGAAGCCCACGGTCGCCGAGCCGTCTGACCCCACGAACCTCCAGGAGATCTTCCATCGAATGCGCACCGAGGGCCTCACCGACTACGCCATCAAGATGTTCGACGGATTGTCGAAGGACGGGCTCACCCACGAGGCGCTGGAGCTCTTCGCGGTCATTAAGGACAAGGGCGCCATGCCCGACGTGGTCGCGCGCACCGCCGTCCTCGAGGCCTACGCCAATGCCGGACCGGCCCACTGGCGTGACGTCGTGCGCACATGCTCGCGTCCGGGGTCACGCCTAACGCGCATACACTCGTGGGTCTGGTTAAGGGGCTCGCAGCTAGCGACCGGTTCACGGAGGCCGGCAAGTACATAGTGGAAATGCTTGACCGTGGAATGCGGCCAAATGCAGCGACATACCTGGCCGTGTTTGAGGCGTACGTGAGGATGGAGAAGGTGGAAGAAGGCAGAGTTCTTCTGGAAACAATGAATAGTAAGGGGTTCGCCCCAAGTGAGGAGGCAGTGCAAAGCGGCACGGTGAAGCGAGGGCATGTGTTCAGGGACGTCATGAGCATGCTCTTTGACAAGTGATGCTGTATGCATCGTTTCTTGACATAGGAAATCGTTGGGCTGCGACTCTTCAAATAGAATGGATGGATATTCTTCTCGGGAAGCGCGCCACCATTCCATTCGGATAAAACGAACAGATGCACCGTTTTCTTTGATCTTATCACTGTAGTAGCTTAGGTTCTCTACTAGATTTTATTGGGTAGAAACCATTTTCAAGGGATTCTTTTGTCAATGTAGTAACATCCCTTGTAACTGTAATTGGCTTAGGTAATATAGTTCTATAACATGTTTTTGGTGTGCTATTTTGCTTGGAATTGGCATGATACATAGGTTGTCTGTATTTACTGCATTAATTATGTTGTACTCCTTTCATTTTTTAATATATGATATATATTGAAAAATGGAGGGAGTACCATTTAGCAATCTGCTGCTCATGGTTGATAAAAATGTTTTGTATTGTATTGTTTGCTAATGATACTCTAGCAAAATTTTGTATGGCTGCTCCCATTTTTTAGCCAACATATTGTATGCATATGCTGCTGTCTAATTCACATTTGAATGTTTTGGCCCAATAATCTAAATATTGTGCTCAACTACGTTTTTACCTTGCCTTCAGGGTTTTGTGGTTTACCGTGTCCGCGTCAGGCGTGGTGGTAGGAAGAGGCCAGTGCCCAAGGGTATTGTCTACGGCAAGCCCAAGCACCAGGGTATTACCCAGCTCAAGTTCCAGAGGAACAAGAGGTCAGTTGCTGAGGAGAGAGCTGGGTGGACTCATGGTGCTCAACTCCTACTGGGTGAATGAGGTATACTTGATTTCACTGGGATCTTGTGAAGAGGACATCAAAATCATGTCTTCTTTTCATTAATTCCTTGGTTTTCCTTCATTTGGCTTAATGCAGGACTCCACCTACAAGTACTTTGAGATCATCCTTGTGGATGTTGCTCACAGTGCCATCCACAATGACCCAAGGATCAACTGGCTCTGCAAGCCTGTGCACAAGCACCGTGAGCTCCGTGGTCTCACCTCTGCTGGCAAGAAGTATCGTGGCCTGCGTGGCAAAGGCCACACCAACCACAAGGCCAGACCTTCCCGCAGGGCCACCTGGAAGCGCAATCAGACCGTCTCTCTTCGTCGCTACCGTTAAGCTTGATTACATGCTTTGTTGTTTCGTCACAGTGGAATCCGTCCCGTGCAGGGATATCTGTTTGGACTTTAATTTAGGTGGTTGTGTTCTGAAACCAGTGAACTATCTTCTAGAAGCAATGCTGCGAATTGTTCTCTATTTGTCTATTTGCCTGTGATGGGGCGAAGAATGATTCAGTTACCGGATGTTCTGTGAGCTGGTTGTTAACTTGTTATAGTTTGGAGTCTATTCTCATCTGTCTCGAGCATTGGTAAAACAGAAAGGAAACGCCTGGCATTTTCAGTGTGTAATTCGTAGTTGGTGTGAGCTATCTGACTGCGTGCTGTTGTGTTTCCTTTTCGATAGTGTTTTGAAGCCACTCCAACTTAAAGATCGCCCAACCCCATTTTGTCGAGAAAGTATATAAACCTACTTTGCCCATGCTTGAGTTGAGACAGATGAGACAATTCACGACCTGCCACTGCCAATACAAAAGATACCCAGAAGGAAACGCTTGGTTAGGTGTACAATTATTTTGGGATAGCCCCCAATATTGAGATTATTGGGGGCTACTAATTTTTAGGGACGTCTTGGAGATGCTCTAACCAGAGACAAAATCCCATGTTATCTGAACTTTTTGCAATTCGACTGCCTTATACTCCCTCCAGTCAAAAAAAAAACAGAGCATGTTTTCAAGCCAAATTCATCAATATAAGAAACCATATGGGTAGATTCAGCACGGTAGATTTAATGTAGGTCAGACCACAAGCAGAGTGGTAATTAAAATCCAAAGAAAATGCAGAGTGTCAGGCACAAGCAGAGCAGGGGAAAGGCATTCCAAGAACTTGTACATGTAGCAAACAGGTTAACGAATAATACATACCAGCAAAGGCTATATACTACAGAGTCTGATGAGAAGGGGAAATAGTACTGCTGAGGGAACTAATCAAAAGTGGAACTCCACTTACTCCACAGAAGCAAAAGATCCTGGCTGAAGGATGGACGTTATATAATTACTCGCTACAAACACAATGCATTATATAGCCACAAATCAATGGAAACATCAGAAAATGTCCTCTCTTTATCTAATATACCATCAGGATAAAGATCATGGTGTGCTTGGAACCGGATCGGTGCCAGAAATGTGTGAGGATGCATCTTCCTTAGCAGCTGCTACATTCCCAGGAGAAGCAGTCTTGGCAGCGTCCCTCTTGCCATCCTTTCCTCCAGATCTGGCAGCATGACTCCCATTCTGGTGACCGCTGACCGAAAGTCTCCTATTCGGAGGGGTACCATTAGCACTGCCATTTGATTTTGCGCCAGGTACCTTCTTTGCACTGACTGATCTGTTAGGGCTCACACGTGAACCAAATGGTCCATCATGATCGGTGTTCAGTTGCTGCTCAATGTAGCGCTTTTGTTCCTGGGATGTGAACACAGGTGCGCAACACATAAAATGAAGAATTAGCACTACAGAAACTGCTGTCAAAAGCAATTACCGCATATCAGAACCATTTAAGCATTCCACGAAATGAAATTGTGCTGTTAGTCTGTTACAAGTTTTATCTATTCCCTTACAATACCAATCTACAATGCATGGATTACTCATGTGCAATTTTCACCTAAATGCCATCTGCAGAACATATTTGGTGTATTGTGACTTAAAAATACTGACATAATTCATCACCAAAAAAAGCATGACTGGACACGAGATTTAAAAGAATTTGATTAACACTCGAGAGTGATATGTGTTCAAGAACTAATGGCTTCAACATTTAAAGAGGATGTGGCACTCACCCTCATTCTTTTCTTATCTTCTTCCCTTTCCTGCCTGAGCATGACATATTCATCCAACATAGCTAGAAGACGTACACCATCATACATAAAGGACAGACCACGGCTCTCCTCCCATGCCCTGGTCTTCGCAACCAGAGTTTCAACAAGTGCTAGAATAAAACCATTCATTACATTCGCAAAACACTAGCAAAATATATGATTAGCAGAATTCATAAATTTACTCAAAACAAAAATGAATGGTACAGTAAAAAATAAGCCCCATGGACATAGATATGTCTTCCTAGGCATGAAATAATTTGCAAGTAACTAAACAAGAGGTTTCCATTGCTGTCTTCCAAACATACCTGGAATCTTGTTGACAAGAATCCGAGCTTTTTCGGCACGTTTGAGATTCAGGTGGGCACCTCGGCTTGAGTTATATCTGTTGTCATCCTGCAGAAGGATTTTCAATTCATGAAAGGCTATTTAAAAACAGCATAATTTGGTAATACCACTTAAATCATTAAAGAATAAAAGATGTAATACTTTTGATTTGCTAGAACAAAATATTGACTTACCCGGTTATAATCTTCAAGCCAGCTTTCTTCTTCACAAGCAGACATCCATCTTTCAACTTTGTCTAATATTTCTTTTCTACTCAATGCTTCTTCCTTTGCTTTTGATATCTGGCTATCCATATCTGCAATCAATTCTGATGGTTCTATGTTCCCTGCCTCAATCAGTGCCAATATTTTTTCATGGGCAGCAGCTGTATCTATTACCATGTGAGCACCAGCATAGATGTCTTCCAACTCAGTTTGCTTCTTGAAAGCTATTTCTTTCATCTTGCTATATTTTAGCTGGTCTAGCCTTTGAACCTCTACCTCAGCCTGAACAATTTGGAAACAGAAAGTCAAATACAGCGGAAGGATTATTCAGATGGTTATTGTACCAAAAAAGATTTACTGTTTAATCTCACTTGTTCAATTAGATCCAGGGCAACAGCTCCAGGTGCAGTGACTTTTTCTACAGAGGCTGATCTGTTGCAGGTGACGTGATCAAACATGCTCCTTTCTTGCATGGGGGCATCCATGAGATCCCAAAGATCATAGAGTTGACCAGCAAGCTCTTGAAGCTGAGAACAAGAAGCAAGCCATTAGATGCTATTGTCCATGCAAAGAGTAGTCATATTTCATGAAGACAAGAACAATGATGAAACAATAATGCAAGTGAGCACAATTCATATTAAAAGAGTCAAGAAAAAATCCAGCAATTTTTATAGACCAAAGGCCTGAAAGGCCCTGCTTCTATTGAAAGCATAAAAAAACTCCTGCAAATTGTGTATGATTCATATTTCAAGAAGGATTTAAAAATGTTCTTTACCTTGCTTAGTCTCGACTTTTTGTCTTCATTAAGTGTGGCTACTGTCTTGTCAAGTTTTGACAGTGTATCATTGCTAATGCTCTTGCAGTTGTCACCAATAGAGTCGTCCAAGCTGGGATGAACTTCAGTCACTGTGCTAAGAAAATCCATCCCTAAAACGGTACAGAAGTCATGTATCATGTTCACATAATCAAGAACCTTCTCCAACCTATTGCTCTGCAAACCAATTTCAAAGGAACCAAATCTTGTCAGCAATGGTCAGGCATCACAACTAGCACCAAATGAAAGAAATTATACAGGTTACATGTACCTTCTCTTTTTCAAGCTCCTGTAGCTGAGAACGAAATTCTTCAAGCCTCTCAAGTGTCAGATCATCCTCATTAACTTGTGGTGTTGCCACCTTCTCGCCTACCTCTGTAGTGCCAGAAATCTCACCACATATTTGATCAATTTGTGACTGAACATTAACAAATTCCCGTACTCTATCATTCTTCTGCTTGTTCAACTTCTCAATTGTTGGCGCTATATCAGCTAGTTGTTGCTTGATTGTCCCTGATGTCTTCTCAGGCTACATGTATCAATCATTCTCGTTTTTACTTCAAGTTATAATGAAAACAGGAATCTAAACATTCAGAATGAGGTATTGTCTGACTTCTAGGCTACATCACCAAAATTAACGAAGAAAACGTTATTTAAGACTAATAAGTTGTGACATGCATCACCAATTGTCCTCCGCTGAGCTACTCACGTTGCATTGAACAAATGACTATTCAATGTGAAGATAATGTTCACTTACAGCTCTTGCTATGGCCTTCTCTCCTAGAGCAGATAGAAGTCTGGCCAGCTCAATCTTCGAGTCATCCAGCGCCTGGATAAGGAGATCCCTAGAATTGGTGGCCTGCTCAACTTTCCTCTTGTAAACATCCAAGCACTCCTGATCTAACTGGTACAGGACCTTGTCACGGTCCTCGTCACTCTCACCAACTTCATCCCATATGAACTGCAGTTGAAAGAACAGAATAACACCACAATCACTAAACAAGGCAAGGCACAAATGCATAAACTAGACGCAAATTGCAAAACAAAAGCAACAACTACACACCTGCAGTTTCTGCAGCAAGGATCCACACGTAATTTCGCCAGCCATCTCAGAACAGATGAACCTGTCAGGAAGCAGAGAGTTAATACATGAGTACATCCTAGATCACCAAACTAACAAGAATTGGCACCAAATGCACTTTCAAGCTTGATTGACACCAACTCTACAGAAGGCATTAAATCTGCCATGCATCGCATGCAAGACTAATAGTTAAATTAGCAGTTAAGTCATGCTAACTTAGATCCGACTCCCATCATTTCCAATAATGAAGACCTACACCTATACTTTATGAGGATCCTACAGCTAAGATTAACCTTAAACCCAGCAAGAAATCCCCAAACCCCCTAATCCTACACCAAAAAAATGCTAAAACCGAATTGTTTTTTACCATATTTGACCAAGCCAATAATTCCATCTAATATCCAAAACGTCGCGATCTGAGCAAGCAGCTCTCAAAAAGGATCCATATGGAAGGAGCACAGCTCGCAATCAAGCAGATCAATTACAAACCCCCGAAGCAGAAGCGGATCCCCACACAAAACCACTCCGCCGCCGCCCCGAACCACCCCAAACCCCCCAAACCCGCACCACCAAACAGCAAACTCCCGCCCGCACCGCCCGCATTACGCCCGGCCCCGCGAGATCTCGGCAGCCAGCCAGCAACCGCACCGCACCAGCTCCACCGCCACCACCAACGGCGGGACGGCACAAGCGACAAAGCGCACCAAAAAGGCTCACCAGATCGCGGAAGCGGAATGCGGCCGCGCAGCTCGAGGCAGTGCTCCGCCGCCCCAGCGACAGGCGAACCCCTCCGCTCGGCGGCGCCGGCAGGAGAGGCGAGAGAGAGTGGGGGAGAGGAGTCGTCTGGACTCTGGAGTCAGTCACCGTACTGGACTGGGAGGGCGACCGTCTCCCGTCTCGCCGCTGTTGCTGCCCCGACACGAGCAGGAGCAATTATTAATGCGGGAGGGGAGGGGTGGGGCGGGTGTGGGCGTGGCCCCGCCGCTGGATGCCACCGGCCTGCCCATCGGACGGCCGTAAATCCCCCCTCCGTTTTTTCACCGCGGGGTGTCGTGTCGGTGAAAAAAATAGGTACGGTACGGGTGGAGAAAGGGCATGTCACCGTTCGGGCCCACGCGTGACAGTTTCGGTAATTCATTCCGCGCTGTAATAAGTAAGGTATTTTCGCGTTTGGTGCCCTCGGGCCGTGTTGATTAATTAACCGGAGTATTTTTCCGGGCCTGTTTTAACCTGGGTTTGCGGGGCGTTGACCGGTCAAGGTTGTCTCGGTGCGTCCTGGGTTTACTGTCCTGCGGCGGTTTTATGCGGGAATTAGGTTTTCTGAGTAAAGATTTTCGTGTTGACGCTGTTAGCCATTGGTGCTAGCTGAGAGTGAGAGTTGGCAAAGCGGACGACCAGAACAGAACATGAAATAACTTTTTGCTCGAAAATAAAGAAAATTTGAACGTACTAAAAATTAATTTTAAAGTATTGTTTTACGCATGATAAGGTAATTAGTTATTTGCTCCGTTTTATTATATTATAATCTTCGATTTGTGTTATTTACTGCTATTTTGTGTGAAAACTTTTTATATAAAAAATTCTTTAATAAATAAATATATATTTTTAAGTTTTTAATAATTAAAACTTAATTAAGTTTATAACTTAGTGGCTTGTCTCATTTTATGTCTTCGTTTTAATTTTTCTGTCAAAATTTCTTTATATAGAAAAATATAGCATAAATTTGTTTCATTAAATATATTTTGATAGGATGTTTGTTTGGGTTGAAAATATTTTCTATAAATTTGATAAGTTTAAAAATTTTTGATATAAGTTAAAATAATTTATAATATGAAACTGAAGGAGTAAAAGTATACTCCACACTACTATCAATTGAATTCCCCCTCAATTGGGGCATCATTGCTTATTTAATTTGTCCAGGGAACAAGCTATTTTTGTTTAAGTTGTGTGTGCCCAATATTTTCCATGTGTATATACTTTGAAATAATATCGTATTGTATAGTGGTGCACGAGCTATGTTTACTTGGAAATGATAGTGCCATATAACAACTAACATTTTTTGCGCGGACAGCTAACAACTAGTAATAGCTCTATAACTTCAGTTGTGTTGGCCAATTAATAACTTGACAGCTCTTCTGACACTACCAAGTCAAACAATCTCTTTTAAAGCGAAAATAAGAGCCTGCCTACTCAATGTCGAACGGTAGCCATTTAATATAAAAATTTATCATCTCACCTTTTTTTAATATAGTTTTTTACTGTATTATCGTTTATATAATTAAATAGCTATCATCAAAATCAAATTATATTTCATCTTCTAAGTACTTTTAATAGATTGTGCTTGGGAACTCTCTCTCTCATTTTCCGTGTACATATAGTGTTTTTTTATTAAAAAAATTATAAAAAAATTTGTTTTAAAAATAATATTAATCTATTTTTAAAATTTTAAGCTGATACTTAATTAACCATGTAATTAATCAAATATATTGTTTTATGCGCTGAGGAGGAGGATTCCTAGGCCCTCATTATGAGAGGACCCTAAGTTTTTCATAAAAGAAGATATTGAGAAAAGAGATTATCACAAAAATACAAAAGCACGGCAGTATTTCTTGATGTAACGTGGAAATGGAAGAGGATAAAACAGAGATGATATAGATCAGTCCTAGAAAGGTATAGGTAACGAAGAGTGTAGAAAACAAAATAGGCATTCCCTCTCGAAAAGAGACTACGAGCAAACAAAGAAGATCAAAAGTGCTGCGACCTGCGAGGATCAGATGGGTAGACTTTCACTAGCACGAGATCAGTGAGAGCAGGAGCGCTTCACGGTCTTAGCCACACCATTCTTTAGTGACCGCTTTGCATTAGATTAGGTCGATCAAAAGGCGACCACCGCCGCCCAACCAGCCATTCTTCGTACTACAAAGCAACCTCCCAACGAGCCTGAGATCCGTTGATCAAGATGCGTGCGCGGCTCCTCCCGATTTTTAACCCCCCGTTTTACCGACCCGTCCGCCGGGAGCGAGCGGCTGCCGCAGCCCAGTGCTCGCGCGCTTTCGTCCTTTTGCGCCGGGATGGGTGCGGAAGCGGGGTCCGCCATGCGCGTGGCCCGTCCACGTGCCGCCGCAGATCTCCTCCCCCTCCGAGCAATCACGCGCTCCCGTGCCTGCCACGACGGGACGCCGCGCGGCGAGCTGCGAGACCACCGGCGTGTGCGCTGCGTCTGCGTGATTGCCTCGTAATGCCGCCGCCGCTACTGCTGACGCTGTGACGGGAGTGCTACGGACGGGATCATTTTGCCGTGCCGCGCCCGTCGTCGTGCAAGAAGAGTCGCGCGTCGAGTCGACCGTCCGGGGCTCGGGCTCCGCTCCTCGGCGGCAGCCTGGCACCGTCGGGACGCCCTGCAGGAGGAAGGCCCAACGGGTCAGTGGCTGCTGCGTGGATATCGGCTTTGCTTGCGTCGTGGGTTTGGTTTCCGCGGGGGCACGGTGGATGGCTTTCCGGCGTTTCGTCTGCCGCGGTGATGGAACAAAAGAGGGGACGCCGACAGAAAGGGTGCAAAGTGAAGGTGAACTGTGACGACGAAAGCAGACGAGCCGTAAAAGATTATTAATCTGCTACGTACTGCTAGCGTGGTCATTATGGTACAGTTGGTAAACTATTCTGTCGCTCGGGCGATACGATCTCGGCTGTCATCTCTCCAGGTGTCATGACAGGCTCCGCTAAAAAAGATTAGCACCGGCTCCAGGTTGTGAGAGCCGTTTGTACGGGAGTAAAACACTTACCAAACTAGGCTAGTTTGCAGCATGCATGGACGGCATTATGTAACATAGTAGCAATGATGTATATAAAAATTCATAAATTTGACTTAGTTTGCTTATTAGGGGTATTGCTATTATATTTTGCTTGGTCAGTCATCGATATTTCTGGTAAGACAATCATCTAAATTTATATAGCGCTACCTTTTTGCTTTGTTTATTATTTCCTAGTTTATTTAGTTTCTAATATTTTAATCATTGACCATCATCTTCTATATATAAATTCTTATCATTTAACAACATTTGAATTATATATTAGAAAAGTATATTCTCATGATAAATCTAAAGATTAACATAACTCTTAAAATGTTAAACCACATAAATTTCTATCAATTGTTGATCAAATATATAAATATTTGACTTACGATAAAACAACTAATTTAAAATGAAGAGAGTACAATGTTTGTATTTTACCTCGTTAAGAAAAATATAGACATGCCTGTTATTAGTGTTGAACTAGTTGAAAAAATGATTTATTGATAAGAAAAGGGCTAAATCAGTAGTCCTAGTATTTATTTGTAGCATATACATGCTCTTGGCGAGCCTGCTTGGCTTAGCTTTTGTTTAGAAGCCAAAGTTATATTTTACTTTCAAATTGAGTTTTAAGAATAATTTTAGGCAGATTTTTTAAATTGTCTTAGGCAATCTTGAAAAGCTAAGGAACATAATTGAGTAATAATCCTTTGAATTAATTCTAAAATCAAATTCAATAATTTAGAATCAACTTCAGCTTTTAAGGAAAAACTAAATTAATAATTAAGTCTAGCATCCATTGGTCCTGATTCTAATTACTATTTGTCTAGTTTTCTAAACGTTGAAGTTTGTCGATTGGCCATTATCTCAATAGGAACACGATTGGTCCAAATAGCACCACTAAATCAATGATGAAACTTCTGGGAGCATACGGCTTAACGAGAAATTAGGGACAGATATCACCTTATTAAGCATGGGAATGATGGAGAATATTGTTGGCTAGATGCCGTGTAGACTTTCATTTTCGATGATTCTATATATGGAAGCTCTCCTCATCAGTATATCCAAGCCAAGTTGGCCTAAGAGCATTTAGGCCCCCGTTCAACTCAGCAGTATGGCTAAGCTACTCATACTATTTATTTTGTGTAGAATTTTTTTATATAGAAGTTTCTTTAAAAAATTAAATAAAACAATTTATCAAGTTTATAATAATTAATACTCAATTAATTATGCGCTAATGGTTTATCTCGTTTTACATATCAACAAAAATTTTAACCATAGAGTCGACTCAGAATGGGCCTTAATAAGTAGCCATAGGCTCAATGAAGGAGGTGGCTTTTAAATTGTCGGAGTTCTACAAGATATAGTCTCGTCACGAAAAAAAGCATGCGAGCTAGGTAAAAATGTAGAAAATAGAGGAAGAAGAGGCATCTCAAGTGCATGTGTGATAGGAAGAAACATTATTGTTGATGCAGATGTACTCTATCACTACGACTAGAACAGCACCTATGATTCTCCAAAAAGACCGTCGTTGCTACCATGACCATGTGGAGTTCCAAAGGTGATCTTGCATCTAGATAGATGACTGTGTCCTGAGCTTTGGCTAAGGTGATGGCAACAATTTGTGGAGAGATATCAAGTTGTGAAGCCGTGTGGTGGCAACTCATAGATAATAGTAGGGAGTTGTCGATGCATGAAAGAGCAAGTAGATGTAGAGCTTAGGGAGTCGCTAACATTGGCTTAGGAGAGACGGAGCATCAGGGTGGTGGGAAAATGAGGTGGATAAAGTTAAGATGAGAGGGTAAGGAGGGTAAGTAAAGAAAAATAAGAGTATGGAATGTGTAGGATTAAGATGCCAATTAGAGTGGGTAAATAGGTAATTTAAAATAAATTATGCCTAATTAAAACTAACATAAGTTGTTAGGCTTGGTGAGGGATAAAACTAACTAGGCAACTAAATTATGTTTTACAATTCTAGAGTAAGTAGACTCTAAGAAGATAAATTGTATAAATATAAATGTAATAAGTAAATGAGACATGAGACAACTAAATTTATCACCCGATGGTTGGAAGCTTGTCGGCTTCCAACATCACCATTTAGGCGAGCCCAACTTCATTGCTCAAACCTAAAGGTTCATCTATTAGCTTTGATCCTAATTAAAAGCTCAATTGGATGCTTCAATTCTAATTGAACGTGCCCTAAAGATCGTAGATGTCGCATAGCGGAGGGTGAATAGACATTTCCTATGGCTACAAAAACTTATAATGAAGATTAAACTTAACCGGATAGTCCAGTGTCGATGCGGACAGTCCAACAATACATAGTGTCAGATAGTCTAATTGCACCTAGACAATCTGATCTTATACATAGAGAATAGTAATTCGTCTACTAGAGTATAGACTCCGATAGTCCAGTACCGTGCAGGCAGTAAGACAACATTTAGTGTTGGATAGTCCGGCTACTATAGGACAATTCCACCCTATATAGAGAATATGAAATATATGATGAAATAGAGCACTTTACACACTAGTTTTTAACTAGAGTTAGAAGTTGATCAACAAGCATGTAGCAAAAAATCACCGAATAGCTCAAGTGAAAACGATAAGTGCAAAGTAAAGAGAGATGAGACTTTGATTTGTTTATGAAAGTTTGGATCTAATTGATCCTACGTCTTCGTTGAGAAGCTCTAAAAGAGCCAGGTCTCAATTAACTTATTTTCTTTCTAAGCTTCCACCTTCGATGTTGCCTTAATCTTTTTAAGTAACCGCCAAGCACAAGTTCATGCTCTAAGTGACCCACTCGTTCCTTAGCTTGGACACCACACAACTTATCTTCGATAAAGCTTGCTCTATGTTGTGTACCAAATCTCATGGGGCTGATCAGACCGGTCAAAGATGTGAGCGAGCCGATAGAGGTCTGATCGGGGAACATAGCGACTTGGTCATACAAAGCCCTAGGAGTTATGCTTAGCTCTAGTGCAGGTCCTTAGTCTTTGAGGTTCGAGGATGTGCCAGTCAATTTGACCCTACAATTGATAAAAAAATAAAAAGGATGAGATCTACGAGCCAATCGGTCGATGGGCAGATATGGTTCACCCTATTGCCTAGGTGTCAATAGGAAGGTAGCGCTTGAGCATCGGCTGAAAAGCTGATGAAAGCGTAAGTAATAAATGCGTGAAATAAAATAAAGGATTTATCAGCCAAAGAGCTGATGACGCTTCGGATATGGTAGGTGATGAAAGAGTGGAGTGGAACCTCAATCCCCCCAAAGTCACAAGAACCAGCGACCACTATGATGGCACCGGTAGAGCCAGCCTAGATAGATCGGACCAAACTGAGATAACATAAGGCCGAGACTAACAACACAGGGACAATGAAGGCTAGATCAAACGTAATGACGAAAAAGGACGGGGCGAGGCTATTGGCTGCTTATCAGCCGAATGTCCAACGCAGGCCTATATCTAACCTCATCGGCTATCTAAGCCGATAGGGAACAAAACCCTCTAGATCTCGATGCAAGCCCTGTCAAACATAAACCTAATAGATCGAAACTAAATGAGACAGTATCAGGCCGAATTCGACAAGACCAGATCGATCGCTGGTGGATTAATCATCAGGGATATAAGACAGATATGTATATAAATGTGTATCGATCGGAGAGTAGACACACTAGGCGTTAAGCGCATGGTTAGGATAACTAATCGGCTACTCACTTCGACAAAACATCGCACGAGAATCCGCTGGGTCAACAGTTCGATTCACCGTCATCGATCTTGTAGGTCGGACCTAATTAATGTAGCACGAGGCCGAGGATGATGGAGCGAGACCGATGAATTGATAGGCATCACGTGAATGTGATGTGGTAAGCCCGATCGGACTAAGAGGTCAGACCTATCTGATATAGCTTTAGACAGAATGAACGGACCAACATAGTTGTGCGACTTACACCTTCACCAGAGATCAGACCTAACCAATGTAGCCCCTGTCGAGAGCTAAAACTTGCTAGAGTAAACCTAGATGAGTTAGGGTGGTGATATGCCGAAGGTTGTATTAATGTATGATTTGATTGATATTGTTGTCAAAGTCATATTCTTTTCTCTTTGTCGATACTTTTATCTAGGGACATGATATAGACTTTCTATTCCTAGTCTACTCTGCAAAACCAACTTCCACATCATATTTCTCATTGTTTGAGTCTGATGTATAAACATGTAATTGAGCAGCCTTCCGATGGAATCTCTCTTTCTTGGCTTCAATGATTTGGCTTTTGTGAGCCGATACATTTTGTAGAAGATGTGTTAGACTCTCAAACTCTTAGGATGAAAAACCTTCAGTGATCAGAGCCAACAAACCTTAGAAGGCTAACTCATCTAATTGTTCATCACTCAAAATTAGACTATAACATCGGCTTTTGATGTCATGAAATTGTTGAATGTATTTTGGGACTGACTCATCAGATCTCTGTCTAATCGATGTCAGATATGTTAGCTTCATCTTATGAATTTCAGCAAAGAAATATTTGTGAAATTGCTTCTCTAGATCGACCCATCTCCGAATTGAGTTTGGTGGTAATAAAGAAAACCATGTGAAAGCCAATTCAGATAAGGACAATAAAAAGAAATGAACTCTCAGGGCTTCCTCAACCAAAACCTCCTTACATTGGGCTAAGAATCGGCTGATGTATTTCCATTGTAGATATGCTATCCTACCATGAAAATTTGAAGAAGTCCGGTATCCTGTATCGGTGTGGTAGTAAAACTCTATCGAACCACTCCAGATAAGGGTGGCGATACATAAAAGTTTGCTCCTGAGGCTTGATACCGAACTGCTCCCTGACCACTCTGTGACCCTAGCTAACCAATCCTCCTCTCTTGGGATCTCTCTCTGGTATTATGTGGCGGAGTTGGTACCCGATACTATCTAGGATAGTCTCTAAGGTGATTGCTTGCATCGGGATTGCCACCTAGGTAATATTGTCGATATCCTCCATAGTAAGCAGTCCGATGATACCCTGAAAGAATATCATCATGTTGCCTTCAATACGATCTTGTGCTAGTAGAAACATATTTACCAATACATCTCTCTTGGTTTCATAAGTAACATGTGGTTGTTCCGTCTTCATCGAGAAATATACTGGATCTTGATCAGGTTCTCGAACAATTGATTCATCCATTATCTTCTTAATCAGATTATGCAAAGTGTTCACCAACACTCCCGACTGGTTGATGAATGCATGGCGAATGGCTTCATTAATCATCTCCTGCAAACAGCTTGGGAGGACTCACGAGTGGTGATTGGGTTGATTCTCTCACAAAAATAGGCTTCAGCATCTCGTACATTTAAATCGGCCTATGTCTAGCCATACTAAAAGACTTCCAATAAAGCTTATAAAAATTAATCTTTGTTCCTTAATCAAATCCTCCATTGTAACTGAGATTATATTATCTGTGCTAATCTCTTTCCTCGCCATTCTGTTAAAGATGAATGGTCGCACCGGACGTGCCAAAGAGCGTGTCATGCGCCAAATCTTGTGAGGGCCGATCGGATAGGGTGAAGATGTGAGCAAGCTGGTGGAGGTCCGATTGGGGAAGATTGCGTCTTGGTCACACGAAGGTCTAGGAGATCTGCTTAGTATTTGAGGTTCGACGGCGTGCCAGTCAATTTAACTATGCAATTGACAAGGAGATAGAGAGAATGAGATCCACAACTAATCGGCCGATGGGCTGATACGGCTCATCCTATTGATTAGGTGCTGATAGTAAGGTAGCGCCCAAGCATCGGCTGAAAAACCGATAAAGGCGTAGGTAACAAATGCTTAGAACAAAATAAAGGACTTATCGGTCAGAGAGCCAATGACACTCCAGATAGGATAGGGGACAAAAGCGAGGAGCGGGACCCCAATCCCCCCGAAGTCACGAGGACTGACGACTACCATGAAGACACCGTTAGAGTCAGCCTTGATAGATCGGACCAAACCAAGACGGTATGAGGCCGAGGCTGATGACACAGGGACAACAAAGGCTAGATCGAACGTAACGATGAAAAAAGACAGGATGAGACAATTGGTTGTTTATCGACTGAATGTCCGATGCATGCCTATATC
The DNA here is from genome assembly GCA_030770085.1 of Oryza coarctata. NCBI lineage: Eukaryota > Viridiplantae > Streptophyta > Magnoliopsida > Poales > Poaceae > Oryza > Oryza coarctata. The sequence continues at coordinate 9,156,360 of CM061472.1, forward strand.
TAACCTTATTAGCTATCTAAGCCGATAGGGAATAAAACCCGCTAGACCCCGACACCAGCACTGTCATACATGGACATGATAGATGGAACCTAACCGAGACAGTATTAGGCCAAATTCGATAAGACCAGATCAATTACTGGCTGATTAATCATCAGGGATATAAGATAGGTATGTATATAAATGTGTATCAGCCAGACAGTCGATGCGCTAGGCGTGAAGCACGCGGTAAGGATAACTCATCGGCTATTCACTTTGATGAAACGCCGCACATGAACCCACTGGGCCAATGACTTGATCCATTACCACCGATTAAGTAAGTCGGACCTAACCGATGCAACACAAGTCCAAGGACGACAGAGGGAGACCGATGAACCGATGGCCTCACACGAAGGTCGGATCTAACTGATACAACCTTAGTTAGAACAGACGGACCAGGATAGTGGTGGGACTTACCCCTTTATCAGAGATTAGACCTAACCGATGCAGCCCTGTGCCGAGAGCCAAAACCCGTCAGAGTAAACCTAGATGAGCTAGGGTGGTGATGCATGTATGATCTAATTTATAGTTAGATAGGTTTTAGGAGTCCATATTTATATCCTAAAATTACAAGAGTTCGACACAGTTACAGACAAACCCCGGACAATATTTCCTAAATACATAAGGAAACTAATCTCTAAGAAGTTACAAAGCTAATTAAACTTGTCTAGATTACATAACATATTCTATATAGATAAAATACCATGTCATGGTTTCCATGGCTCCTCCTAAGACTCGGTCCCATCTAGATAACCTTCCATCTTTGACTTGACCAAATATGTCCTCAACCCATCCAATTGGCTCTCTCACTGTGTTAATCGGCTTCTTTCTATAAGTCGATTAGTTCTTACTTCATCGGTCGATTCTGTTTGCAGGCTAACTAAATTCTGGCGTTAACATTCTATCAAGCGTTCACTGAGATAAAACTTGGCTTTTATTATTATCTCTTTTCTTTTGGAGGCGAGGTATCAACCTTCACAAACTTTCCCCGAGCACACCACACACCTTGGTTGCTCGCGGGTTTCTCTGTCTCTTCTTACAACTTCAAGTTCTTCAACTTGAAACACCAAACTTCGCGCCACTCTCAACTTCACTCTTTCTAGTAGCTCACTAGCTCTAGAACACTCTTAACTCTTAAGATGGTGAGAGATCAACTAGACTTCTTACAAATATGTGGGAACACTTTTTCAAGGCTAAACTATCTCTCTTTGGATATTCAATTAGCTCTTGGTGATCTTGGACCTGCAGTTGGCTTACTCAGGTAGAAGAGGGTCCAAAACTCTTCAAACAACTTCATGGCACCAGGTATATATAGCCCCAACCCCTCCAACTATATATCGCTTGAATTTGCCAAAACTTTATATAGCTAGATAGTCCGGTATGCCGAATAGTCCAGCTCCTCTTCACTTTTCAACGGTCACTGATAACTAGTTGTTGGGTTGTAAAGGGTCGGATAATCTAGTCTCTATCGAACTATCTAGCATCTCAACACTTCTCGGACAATCCAATGCCACGCCAGATTGTTCGGCTCTGCCGAACTTCGTTGTCCACTGCCTCCGAACAAAGCTTCCTTCGAATAGTCTGCTCACTCTCAGATTGTTCGTTCTTCAAGTCTCCATCATCTAGCTAGCTTTAGACATGGGCTTACCCAAATAGTCCGCTCGCTCCGAATTGTCCAACCTTCACTTCTCCATCATCCGGTTGGCTCTAGATATGGGTTTGCTCGAACAGTTTGCTCATTACCAGACTGTTCGATCTTTGTAGCACTCCAGGACAAACCAACAGCTCCAAGATTATTCGATCTAGTGTTTCTCTATAGCAGTCTTGATCTTCTTACTTTCAAACCTTACCCCTTTAGCTTCTTTTTCAACAAAAATTGATACTCAGTAACTTGTGATTTCTTATGGCCTCGACTGCTCTGTCGGTGTCACACCAAGCACTTGCTTCTTCACTACTGTATCGAGTCCTTTGGCACCAAGCCCCCGCTTGGTCTTCTCCCATGCATGGTCCATCGCACAACCAAGCCTTACTAATCCTTCACCGCATCTTGCCATCTTCAATCACTTGTAGCCTTGTATTACAATGAAACCTTATTGTATTCCTTCTTCTTCCTCCTCCTCCTCCTCATCATTATCTTTGGACTAATCCCCTGCTTATGCACTTAATAAGTGCATTAGTGTATTAATAATTTGTTATCAATTAGTTAAAACCTACTAAGGACATAGATGCCCTTTGAAAACCATTGAGCTTCCAAACCCCTTCGTCAAGAGGTGGACAAGGTGAGAGTTGGTCCCAAAGTGGTCTGCACAAGCCTCAATCATAAGGGGTAGTTATTCCTTTACTCCGAAGGAGGTGAACTCTGAACTACTCATAATCAATCTTGGGCCTCCTTCACAACCTTCTCAGAGAGGTCATTGGGCAACTTCTCAAGGCCGTCTAGGAGGTGGCAACCTTCAAGAGTAACAAGTAGCAGCCGAGCTCAGAGATGATCAGGTGACACACTAGCTCAATCAATCATAAAATGCACTTGTTTTTAATCTACTATCAAACATCCACAAAAGGATGAATAGGTGCTCAAGTGGCATGAGAGTGTTTGTAAGGAGTCAAGTAAAGCGATGTTGTGCAAAAAAGTCTCCTTACTATAGGTTGGGGGGGTATTTATACCCCAATCCACCAAAAATAGATGTTGGGGGCAAAATCCCCCAACATTGCACATTGCTAGACCGATTGGCATGGGGCCATCGAACGATCCGGCCCTTACACCAACAGTTTGAAAACTAGCCATTGGTGCGCATTAAATATGTTGACCGGACCGACTAGCGTGGAGAGCTCGGACTGATCAGCTAGTCCCCAAAGCCAAAAACAATGCTTCAAGACCTTGCCAGTCCTATCGGCCCTAGGTCTCAAACTGGTCGGTCGGTCCTCAAAGCAAACACTAGGCTTTGGATCTTGTTGGTCCGACTAGCCCTAGGACTTAGTCTATTCAGCCTATCCTAGAAGGCTAGACATAGCTTCAGGACGCCCTCAGACCGATTGGCCTATAACCTCAGTCCATTCGACCTCTATAGAAAAACATGGATCAAATCCAAACAAGATACCCTCATGCATATTCACTAATATGGCATTTTGACTTTTTTTTCAAGATTACCACCCCTCTTGATAGTATGGCAAAGCTCAAAAAAGAAAACCTAGCAAGTTTAATCATCCAACTTATCGATCGATAAAAACAGAATGCTAGATTTATTATCTTCATCTTATTGTTTTGTGCCATTAATTTTAATTCGTGGTAATCGTCCTTGGCATACATGTCATATGACCCTGACTTAAATTATCTTATTTAAATAAAATAATTTATCTATAATTAGTGCTTATCATTAATTATTAAAATCAACTATGATCTAGATGCTTCACCATGACAAGTGGAGCATGATCGTTTGTTTATAAGTAAATAAATTTTGTGAGCAATGCGATGCCAGCTTTGCAATGGACATGTGGTGGTGCATGTAATTTGTTGATAAATTATGGACTTTACTCGCAACACTTGGAAAAGCTTATGTGGCTTCAATACACATTGTTCATCTTACTACTCAACATGTCTCCAGGGTTATAGTAACTAAATATAGTTTTTAAACCCATCTTTTTTTTTGACTTTGGACAAATTATCGTGTTCCAACTATCTGTGGCGTCTATATATCGATACTTTCGAGAATAGCATCAACGATGAACTCTTGTAGTTTCTAACATGATAGGTCTTTCATCCTTATTGCATACTCGTAGGTATTCCACATGCATGAGGATATGCAAAGACAGGGTCATGGCCCTCTTATTGCTGCTCTCACAAGGCACATACAGTAGAGGGAGAGAAGTGAATAAAGAATGGATGGCGGACATAGAAGGGCAAGCATGTCCGTATCTTATCTTTAGTAGGTTGCCATTGAAAAAATAATGTAGTTATTGTAATGCTTTCACTCTGCACCAAATTAAATGGATTTGTAGGATGTAATCGTCAATGCGGGATCTTTTATTATTATTTTTTATTATATGAAAAATGCACATGCACTATCATGCATACACTACACCTGACAAGTGCACCCCTCTAACACAAGTTCAAAAATAGAGATCCCACGATTAATCTATAAATGATATTATATTTTTATTGAAAACATATCTACACATATGTAATCAGGTATATCAAGATTTGATATAATGGTTGGACCACTGCTTGTCCATACTTTTTTTATTTGTAGTAAATAAACTATCTATTTCTCATATAAACTTATGAAGCATGACATATTGATATTGACATGAGTGCTTGGGTGAAATGGACTAGCGGAGATTTTACCATATTTAATCTACTAATACAGATGCTCCCTTGTACTACAGCTATAAGCTGCTGTCAAAAATTAAAGCTTAAAACTTATCTTAGTTTATTTTTGAGGTTTTCTCATCATAATTTATTTTTTATATTGACTTTTAATCATTAAAGTCACAAATAAAAATATAAAAATTATACTCATAGATTGTTTTATTATTTCTTAATCAGCATTAAGCCAAACAATGACAGCCGAAGCACTACTCGTGAGAGATAGGATACAGTGTTTGATCTCTGAACCTTTGAGGTTGATGTTGTTGTCTCTTGTTAGAGTTTAGGGTTCAAATGGACTAATTTAAAAATAAACAAACGAGGGGGCGGTTTTCATTGCGGAGTCGTTGAACCGCCCATGACGTGATCAGCGGTCCAGGATCGCGCGTGACCGCGTGAATGCAAGTTGCAAGTTTTAGAAGAAAACGCGCAATACCGTTAGGTACCTATTTGCAAAATCACCCCACGATCCGAAGCTTCCCCTGTTCCCTCTCCTCTTCCGTTTCCTTCCTGACGAAGAAGCAGCAGCAGCAGCGGGGGCGTCGGCAGCGATCCCCAACCAAATCGCCGCCTCCCAAATCCCATCTCCCGCGCTCTCCACCCCCACCTGCACCTCCGGCGATCGCCGCCTCCGCCGCAGACATCCATCCGCCCCCCCCCCCCTGACGCGTCCACCCGCCTGGGCCGATGGGGAGCGACGCGGAGCCGGCCAAGGGGCTGCTGCCCTACCTGCAGCGCGCCGACGAGCTGCAGAAGCACGAGCCTCTCGTCGCCTACTACTGTGAGGAGACGCTCTTCCTCCCCCCCGCCCCTAGCTTCGTTGAAGCAGTAATCCCCCTCAGTCGCCGCTGATAGCTAGGGTTTGGTCTGGATTTGAATTTGTTTTGTTTTTTTTTCGATTGGTTTGAGCAGGTCGGCTCTACGCGATGGAGAAGGGGATGAGAATTCCGCAGAAGGAGCGCACCAAGACCACCAACTCCCTCCTCATCTCTCTCATGAACCAGCTGGAGAAGGTATATACTTCCCTGCCACTACTGTTGCGAGAAGAATCAAGCAATTGCTCTTGTTCAATTTAGTTTAGATCTATTCACTTTATCGAAATGAGGGTTCGGAGATGACAAAAATGATGCTCCGTATGTTTTTTTTGTTGGGCTTACTGCATCTTAGAAGACTATGATTACAACCCAAGTTGGGAATCTCTTGAGAGTAGTAACTTAGAACTAATTGTGCCCATTGTTATCATGCTTGTGCGTGCAAAGGAAGAGTGAATGAAATATCAAAATCCAATGTTCGCATCTGAATCCTGGCAGTCCTCATGGTGATGGCATGTGTAGATTGCACAGATGGTCTTACCTGTGAATTGTGTTCAGACTGCTGATAGCAGCTTGGGAAAGCAGTGATTTTTATTGGAACAAGAAACATGGCATTATTGTGCTGACCTTGAGTTGGCATCAAATTGTATTGAACAAACATAAGCTTAATTGTTGATAACTGTGTGATAGTTTGTGGTTTTGTGCCCCCTCAGAGCTTAGATGCTTTTGGATGCATTCCAAACACTTGCGTAATGATGACAGAGGGATTTATACTCCTATGACACTGATCAGTGCTCTGTGACAGTTTAACAGTAATCGGCAAGCAAGTGGAAGGCTGTAGCCTTGCACATGATTGAACTATACAGTAAAAAACATGTATACGCATGGTATGGTGCACAATTAATGTTATGTATGGGAGATTAAAATATACACTAAAATAACATAAATGAACTTTAAATACCACAATGTACTTATACATGTGCTAAATAAGTAAGCTGTATAGCACATTATCGTTATGTGGCTTGAGATGCTTTGTTTATATTTTCCAGTAATGTTTCATTGTTTATACGTAAGCTGTATACCAATAATGCTTTGATTACTTAGTTGTGTACCAAGATGCCATTGTTTATACATTTTGTTAAAATGAACTTAATCGCCTATCTTTAATATATTAATTGCCTTATCTTTATCCTGTGAATGGTATGCATCTTTTCAGCTGTTAGATCCATTGCTTTATGCATTGTGCAAAAATTATACTTGTATGTTTCTTTCTTCAGATTTTTAATCCTGATAAAGTTTTCACGACTTCCAGGATAAGAAGTATTTAACTTTGGGGTCTGATGACCATCTTCATGTAGAGGGGTTTGCATTGAACGTCTTTGCTAAAGCAGACAAACAGGATCGTGCTGGACGAGCAGACATGTATTATATTCTTAAAAATTCTCGCTCTTCAACCATGCTGGCATCATCTATTAATGTAGTCCCACTAATGCATATTAAAACTGCTCATTTTGCAGAAACACTGCAAAAACCTTCTATGCTGCCAGCATCTTCTTTGAGATCCTCAACCAATTTGGTGAGCTTCAGCCTGATGTAAGTCTACTAAGTTATTGTTCACATTTATTGTTATTTAATTGATTTTAACACATACTATAAGCTAATGTTTATCCTTATTATTTATTACTATATAATCTTTACTTTTGTCCTATGCTCAAATGTACGGCAGCTATTTTGTATCCATATTTTACCTTCTTTATTCCTGTGGCCTTTAACAGGTTGAGCAGAAACAGAAATATGCCATCTGGAAGGCTGCTGAAATAAGAAAAGCTCTCAAAGAAGGACGGAGGCCTGAAGCTGGTCCTCCTGGTGGGGACAAAGATGAAGCACCTGACAGCACCACCACAAATTCCTATGTAACTGCCTAATTCCTTAGCAATAACTTCATGTTACGACATATTGCACACAATATTTATTTAGCCAATGTAAATATCATCATATTTCTATCATAAAGCCCTGTTTGCTTCTGTTCTACTCTATGTTACCAGCATCATTTTTCATGTTTGAAAACAGGTAAAAACATATAATAAATTCCCATTTAACTCTCTTAAGTCATTAACAATAACTCCATTTTATGACACATTGCGCATAATATTTCTTTAGCTAGTACTATTTTTTTCATGTTTCTATCATACAAGACCAGTTTGCTTCCATTCTACCCTCCATGGTACCAGCCTCATTTTTTCATTTTTGAAAACTGGTAGGGAAAAAAATCTAGAACATGAACTATGATTTGTATAGTTTAATAGTTAATCCAAGTTAATTAGTTTGATTGCTGTCCCAATTTATTCTTCTACTTAGTGCAATTTCTAACATGAAATAGTTTCAATAGGAATCTTATTAAATAGTAAAAGCTATCAAGCCTTCTTTCCGTTTAGTGTTAATTATCCATCCAAACACATACTGGTACTAGTGTCTAACACAACTAAGGGTTGGGATGGAAGCTAATTAACTAAGGGCTAAGGCTTGTTATTTTCTACATCACTTTCTGAAATCTATGTTGCCATCCTCCTGAATGTTTGAACCTTACCACAATCCTGGATTGCGGAGGACTCTGTTGCTTGTAGGTTTCCAGTTCCAAAGTTACTGCATAATTACACGGAACTTACTATTTTAATTATATTCAATGAGGATTTCTTTGAACCTTTTCTAGTGCTTCTGTTTTGTTGATTAAGTTACATGTCCAGAACTTAGGAAAAATTGTCATTTTTTGATGTACAGATTTGGTACATACCAATTATGAATTGACGTTGTTGTTTGGTCTATTTACCAGGATATGGGGCACATCCAATCCTTTGGCAGTGGGCGGCATGGGAATGAAGCATCATCTCAGCATGCAGATCAGGTAATTTTGCTTTTGTATATTACTGCATTTAATCATTATGCTTGGATAATTTTTTAGCAAGTGGCTTTATTTTTCTTGGTTTATATTTATTTACGCAGGATTTTAGCAGGAGGGATAGCTTCTCTGCTGTCCAACCAGGAAATAATGCACTCCGGCACAGTACAGAGAAGTTCAATGACCATGTCTCTGCCCAGCCACCTTATTCACCACCGTCCCCACAATCCCAGACACCCCCACAATCCCAGTTTTCATCTCCTGCACAGTCATCTTATTCCTCTCCGTCACACCAAGGAACAGATTACCGTTCTTCTGATGTTCACAAACCACCCCCCAATTATTCATCTGCCCCATATACAAGCACAGGCTACCCTACCAATGAGGTCCACAAACCACCATCCAATTATTCCTCACCCCCGTACACAAGAACAGACTACCCTTCCAATGATAGCTACAATCCCCAGAGCAATGATAAAACAGATGTCCCTGCTTATCCTCACACATACCACCAGCCAACCTACACAATTGAACCCCAGCACACATCTCAAAACTACTACTCTACAGAAACCCCAGCTGGTCCGTATAACTACTCTAATTTTCAGTCCTATCCAAGCTTTCAGGACAGCTCGGTACCTTCTGCCCCAACTCATCAGTCTTCGTTCTATCCTGCTAGTGATGGTACAAGCGCTGCATCATACTCTCCTTCTGGATCGAATCATCCTGTACCAACACAATACCACCCCAGCTCTGATACTACACATCAAGTTGCTCACCCTGCAGTCGCACCACCTGCTAGCCAATATAAGTATGATAGCAGTTACCAGCCAGAAGTTGAAAAGATTGCTGAGGCTCACAAGGCAGCAAGATTTGCCGTTGGTGCCCTTGCATTTGATGACGTGTCAGTTGCTGTTGATCACCTGAAGCGTGCTCTGGATCTTCTGACGAACCCTTCTGCTGAAGCTCATTAGCGCTCTGGCTTTCTTATGGTCTTCACAGAAAACATCTTCTGTACATTTGCTACACTGGTAATTACTACGACATGGAGATGTTGCCTGGTTGCATACAAACAAGATAGCAAGATACTGGGTTGGCTACACAAATCTAGGAGATCTCAATGGCACCTTTCCCTCTGTACTTACAAGCAGTGAACAGCTTGTGTGAAATTGAATTATGTCACCAGAGTTTTGCAAGAAAAGGCTGTATGCTGTACATTACATTTGTTTGAATAACCTTGAGAGGTGGCCTGGTACTTATTGTATATTGACTGCTTTGGTTTTAAGGTCTGCTCTTGTCTTATCATTGCTACTTTGCTAAAATGCTTTGGTTCATTACACAGCAAGGTAATCTCCGCCGGTACAAAGTCAGTGTATTGTGTCAATTGTAGATGCCATGTTCAGCAATACCATAATGGCAGCGGTGAGCCGGCAAGGCCATGTGCTGTTTGCTCTGCCGGGCTCAGCGCTACCAGGTAGCAGCAGTAGCACAGTCGGGCTCAAAAGCAACAAGTGGTCACACATCCAAGCTACCAAAGTCGGCTCTGACATGGCAACGATCTTGAATGCATTTCTGTTTTTTTCTCTAAAATATAAGTATTTTTACCACATTCGTTTTAAAATATAAAGATTACTTTAGTAGAGATTAAGACAGAAGAAAAAATTTTAATGTCTCTAATAAGGCATAAGCCGAGATGAGGATATGCGAGGGTAAGATATAGAAATTTAAATAGTTGATTGATGAGAAATTAGTATTGTAAATAATGACAAAAATTCTTATATTTTGAAATAAAATTTAAATCTTAGAAGCGGAGGGAGTACGTTGTTAAGCAGTGGTTAGGATTGAGGAAAAAAAAGACTACCATGAGAGAGGGTGAGGGGTGGAGAGTGGAGAGTGGTTTTATGGTAGGATGTAAATAAATTGAGTAAATTGTGCTTTGGGTTTATATATTCTTATCAAAGTTTTATTTTAAAACACCTTTAAAGTGTTTTTTTTACTTTATACATTATTGGAAAATGTTATACTTTAGTTCCGGTGGCTCACATATAAATGACATGAACAACACAGGCTGTTAGTGTCATTGTTGCGTGAGTCATCTAGTCAAAAGTACAGTTTTTATTAAAAATATCTAAGTACAAAGTGAAACTTTGATTACGAAGAAATTTAAATATAATGTAATCGATGTAATTAGTATAACTATGAATGAATGATGTAGAACTGCTATATTATGAAACATAATTTAAATTCTATAACTACCTATCTTTTAGAACATGAAGTAATAGTCCACCAACAGAAAAATATATATCACATTTAGAATTTAAAAAATGTTTTGGATCAAAAATGCTTTGAAAATAAATATCACATTTAGAATTTAAAAAATGGCTTGTATCGAAAATACTTTGAAAATATCAAGGCCAAAGATCACACACCCATGCTCGGCTACTCACCTTTCTCCATGGGTAGTAGTAGCTATGTATACTTGTTGCAAGTAAAGAACAATGCTTTAGTAAGCTTCAAATCATTTTTTTCTTTTAACTATGATCCAATATTATTATATTTGTTACCATTAAATTTTTATAATAAGATCTCATAATATTTTGAGGAAAAAAATATGTTCCAATTGTTAAAATTCAATGTTTCACATGTAAAAGCGAAATGTTTCAACTGGCATATTAAAAGATAGGTATATTATATTTTTAATATACTGTGGTGGTGTAAGTCAAATTACCTTCCTTTCCCCATTCACGTTGCCTCCTTTTTCTCCTCTCCTCCCGTCATTGCTTCTATTCCTTGCACGGAACTCCACTAGCCCCGATATATAGGCTAGAGTTTCTCATAGTTATAACTTCTCTTAGAATCTCGAGTTCCTCAAGCAGCTAATTTTTTCACCAAATTCTAAGAATCAAAAGTTGTAGAATAGAACCTAGAAGCTAAAAAACCTAACATCATTTGATGGGTGCAGAGGGAGCGGTTACTCACATCCCAGTATGCAGAGGGGTTTGCTCCCATATCATACAAGAGTGTGGGGTATATTAAGAAGAAAGATACCTGCAGCTTGGATGGAGCAGACTCCTTATCTTTGGAGGCAATCAAAATATGATCTTCATGATTGTATGCTATACCATCAATGTTACAAGAGTAATAGTAAGTATTGTTCTCGACTACTTCAAGGGGATCACCAATCCAACCCACAACACTACGATATGTGCTGCAAACAACAGTTTCATCCTTAGCATCACCCATAACAATTTCATTCTTTGTGGATAAATTCCCACTCGATGATAGCTGATGAACATTGCCACGTTCTGCCATGGCATTATTTTCCATTGTTTCCACATCCTGAGGTTTCTCTATTCCCTTGTCAGCAGATCCAGAAGCAGAGACTGATTGTGATTGTTCTTTTGAACTCCCCAAAGTCAACCTATCACTATTATGTACAATCCTGTTAGCTTCACTGGAGTTTTTTTTATAACTGTTCCATTTGCTGCCAGTTCTTGACTATAATCCTTTGTAGTTGGATTTTCAGAAACTCCCTGCGAAGTAACTCCACTAGTAAGATTAACCTTTGGTGCAACAACAGTTCTTGTAACCTTGCCATATTTCGGAGGCAGGGGTTTTCCCTTGCTACGAGCTACACATCTTGGACAATACCACTCAGCTTTAGGTGGTAGAACATTGATCCCATCATGCTGAAGGCATTTGAAGTGTATGCCCCTCTCACAAGCATCACAAACAATCACACTGTGTGTCAATGACAGAAACTTTACAAACTTGACAATCTATCCAACTATGCATATATTCAGTTGATGATGGGGTCCAGTTAGGATGATTGACAGGTTGGTGCAGAACTTGTTGAACCGTTTTTGCAATTGCATTATGATTGGAAAAGGTGGACTGTTGCTGAACAAATGATGCTCCAGGTCGATATTGATGTGTCATACCATTGTTTACGGTGATGGGTTGAATTGCAGGTGCCTTTTTATGCTGAGGCATCCTTTCATGACTGGAACTACGTACAATATTTGGACTGGACATAGTTGCTGGTGTATGATGAGCTGATTTATTTGTTTGACCTATAGTTGCTGCAGTGACTTAGGCAAATCAGTCAGTGGATCAAAGATGACTAATATGAAACTAAAATCATCAAAACGGCATGGTGTAAATATTCCACAAATAAAGAAGTTACTTTATTCGTCCATTCCACATTTCTCTCCCCTGGAGCATATGAGGAGTTGTAAAAGTGTTTGTGACTTTTTCTAAGAGAACATATGTACTGTCATCATTCTATAAAGAGAGGACCAGCAACAATTCACAATCATCACAGAGGACTTCAGAGAAGCACATAACTAAAAAGATGAATAACATTCCCAGACTGGCAATTATGTTGTTGTCAAAATGTCAAATTTCAGTGATTTTGTTTAAAACATAAAATAAACTTCTGAATAGCTGATTAAAGTGGGGCATAAACCTTCGAAGGAACATGAGGAAATAATCTATAGAACTACTATTAAGCTCCAAATGGCTACTTTTTGAATGTAATGTACAATTGTACATTATACAAATTACACATTGAAAATGTAAATGAGTACTGCAGAACACCTAAGATGCAAGTAATAGTATTCACCTAGTCCCTTTTTGGTGACTCACTGACTAGAGACTAGGCTGACTAGTCGATGATTCCAATATAGCCAACAATAAATTTTCTACACAAGCAGCTAGCTATTTTTGACATGTTTCGTAGTATATTTGAAGACCATTGAAAGAATGAAACTGAGATTTGACATTTCGATTTTGAAAATTCAAACTGCGCACACTGCAACTTGTGGCAAGGGAGCGCGTCGGGGCATGGGTCTGGGTGAGGGGAATACCAGAAGGGGCAGCATGGGGCTGGCGCAAGGAAGCCCAGCAGGGCTGCTGGTTGCACACCAGAAGACCAACAGAGGTGCTGCCACACAGGGCCGGCACGGAGGGAGATGAGAAGGAACACAGCGGCAGGTGGGATAAGAAAGAGGGGGTAAGAGAGGAGCCAGGGGGGTTTATGGAGTCAAGTCTAACCCTAGTTATATCCACCCCCAGCCTGTGCCTTTGGGAGCCCATGCCAGTTTTCTATCTTGTAATTGGCCTGCCTAATTGACTAGTCATAGACTAAGAACTGACCAATTAGGCCGACTAACCCACTGATTACCCTATGATCAGGAGCCAGGGCAGTTTGCCACTGACTAGTGACTAGTCGGGCTAGTCAGCCAACTAGTCGAACACTTAAAATAAAGAAGTTCAGTGATGTACATTAAAAATGTATAAACTACTGGGAGTAACTATTCTGAGAAATACCAGACCATCTTCCTATGAGCTATTTACTCAACTTAAATTCATGGGCAACCCAGTAGTTGGCTTAGAAGCTCTATGCTTGAAGACAGTTATTGCCCTTGAGGCTGTTGTTTGAGGCACATTAGTTGTTGGATACACTGGAGCCTCCTTGATTTCTTTCATCTATGGCAAAATAAAAAAGGGGAAGAAAAGCACAAACTTTAGAGATGCATACATTTTCCCTTTAGCAAATCTGAATTAATAAATCCAAATATATTACAGGAATTTGCTGCACAACATGTATTTATTACCATTTTGAAATATTAGAGATCAACAAGAGAGGATTTCAAATGGCATCTTTTACTTGAGCCCGAGAACATTTGGAGTGAAATATTAATATATGAGGCACTTGGGGCATGACTACATATGGTAGTATGGTACTCCCTCTGGTCATTAATATATGACGTTTTTAACACTAAAATTAGTATTTAGTGTTAAAAACATCATATATTAATGACCAGAGGGAGTATAAAACAGGGACTATAGATATTTTGGGTATACTTCATCTTCTCTCAAAATCACCAAGAAACAATAGCGTGTTCCAGCAAAGTTCATGGATCCATAATTGCACTCAGATTTTACTGGTCATGCAGAATCTCCAGACAAGTGTAGTGAAGCCAATCTTGCCTAATTATGGTTGCAGGAGGAACTTTTACTCTTTTAGTAAGACATACATTGATACCACCACCTTATGACAAATTCCAAACATTTCCTCTTGGAACAAAATAATGTGGCAGGAATAACCTTATGGATTCAAAAAATATATCTTTATAAAACCTGAGGGAGAGGTGTGTAACATTAGTTACAGTTATACATAATTTCATGTGAGTTGTGACTACAAGAACCTATATGTGAGCGTGGTGCAAGCTCTACGTAACATTAAATGTGATAAAATTTTCTGGATGAACACTTTCTAGTGTCAGCGCATCACATGGGTTTGTTTGGTTGGAAGGATGAAGTTGAATGGGATGGGATGGGATGGGATGGCAGGGATTTCTTTGATTAGTTGCGTGGAATGATATCAGACGCCACAAGATTAAGTTTGGTATTTTTATTTTATTTTGACGTTTCATTTGTTCTTCTGATCTTCTCGTTGTTGTTTGGTGGAATTAATCGTTGGTCGTGTTACTGACCAATACACATGTTACTACAAAAGGCGGACATTTGCGTGTTGCTGCCAGTAGAATCATATGGCACATTTGCGCCATGCTTTTTACATTCGGTAGATGGCGGGAGTTGGGCAGACACCAGAGAGGCGCAAGAGCACCAAGTGAGAGGTCCAGTGCGATGCCTTCCTGGAGCCATTCGACTAATTTCGTTGAAATGAATGGTGCATCATCTGTCAGGAAAATTCTTAGAAGTTGTACTCCGCCATTGTCGACCATTTCATCCCATTCACCAAACCAAACATAGGGATCTATCTCTGCGTTTCATCAACGGGATCATTCCATATACCCTTGTACGTACGCGCATCCAAACACACCCAGAGTGAACGAGAAGAGCTGAAGCGAAGAGGCTAATGTAGCAAACCTTGCGCTTGGTGGGGAGGATCCTCTCGGCGATGGACGCCCTGCGCGGGCGGTACCCCATGGCGGAGGGATCCCAGGCGCGGCTGAGCCCGAGGTCCTCGACGAGCGCCCGCACCGCCTTCCTCGGGAACAGCTCCCTGGGCCGCAGCGCCGCCTCCACCGCTTCCAGCAGCCGCTCCCGCGCCTGCCCCGCCGGCGCCAGCACCATCACGATCTCCGCCACCCGCCCCATCTCACCCCGCCGCCGCCGCCGCTTCCGCCCGCTCCCCATCGCGCGCGCGCGTGCGACCGAGGCCCCGGGAAGGGCGCAACCTAGTAAGCGCGGGCGGGGCTTCTAGAAGGTTCCGGAAGCGTGGGGAGAGTTTTGAAATAGCTCGCTTTGGCGCGAGCGGGAGGCGAGTGGAGAGGAGGGTGGCGGTGGGGATTCGATCTTCCGAGCGGGAATCAATCGCGCGGCGCGAAGCGAGGGGGTGGAGAGCCTGAGAGCGAGCGAGATTGGGGAAGATTTTGCGACAGTGCGGCGTGGTGTGTGCGCACGGGGGATTGGGTTTTCTCCGTTTCTTTTTCCTGGTTTACGACGTGTGGGTTCTGTTTGGGCCTTCGAGGAGGGCCGGGTTTGGTGGGCCGTAGGGATATATGATGCGGATGCGTACACGTGGTAGCCTGGTAGGAGACGTGTCCTAGGTTCGCAAAAACCAATAATGTGAGGAGACCAGACCAGTAGCAAATCCTTAATCGCACTGAACATCTATTAAAAATACAACCACTACATAATTTTCGTAAATATCATGATTCAAAACATAAACTGAAATAGTGGGAGCATAAACTGATAAAACATAGACAGTTTTCACATAAAAAATATTTATGTATTTCAATTTGCTCTGAAACACAATGATGGTTTATGTAAATGAATAGTGGGATCATAAACACATTTCCATGTTAACCCATCATCTTGTACTACGCTATGTACAGTAGTCAAATAAACAATGGTTACCTTACCTGTGATAACTGGATCATTACCAACTCTAATGCTCCCAATTATACACATTACCGAGACTCACATATATGACGGAAGCACACAGAAGACAGGAAGGCTTGCTTTAAGGAGGTCTATAAGTAAGAAAGATTTATTTTTCATACATTAGAAGTGAATTTGTATAAATGAATCGTGAATATGAATATACCAATGAAGGAGCGACTATATACATTTACCATAATATGCAGATGTATATATACAAATGTGCACTTTCTATTATGCCCAAGGCCTTGTTTGGCCCAAACGTAAGGTACATATCCTATAAAACCCGACGGGATAGCAAAATTGGTAAACTTGCCAAGCTGCTTGCGTTAACGAAGGCAACATCAGAACAAAGTGTTAACTGCTCAGGAGAAGTAAGAACATAGACGTCTTTGAGTGTGAAACCATGGACCACAGGAAAGATAACTCCTTGCCCCAGCCGTGAATTCAGATAGGGCATGCAAACCGTGTTCAAGACAACACGAATTGCTCCCTGCAGGCAGAAACATATCATAATATGATATTAAGCATGAACCGAGCAAAAAAAAATTTCATTCTAATAGACTGCTGTAACAAAATGATCAGAAGTAGACACTAAGGCAGCCAGGACCACTAGTCAACTAGCAGACTAATTGAGCTCGCTACATTGCTACAATACTGACAAAATGAGAACTAGGCAAGATAATCTTTTATAGAGAAAGCTGAACTTTTGAGTACCTGAATCAACGACATATGAAAGTTCCCAATTTTACTCCACTTCAAGGCAAGGGAGAAATCGTCCAATTCAACTTTACCATATACTTTATTGCCTGCTGCCTCTGCCACACCTGAGGCACTTACTAGCTACAAAGGAAAAAAATGATTCCAGTAGTTAGAATCCCACTCAAGAATACAGATATATGATCTGGAAGTTACAAAAATAGATGTTGAAGTAAACAAGGTATATTAATAGTGCAAGCAATGACAGTATCTTCTCTCCTTAGCAATGAACATCATCAAAACCACAACATCATAAATGAAGTTTAGCAGTCGAGGATTCTTACTACAGAGATGCATGCAACTGGAATTGTCTCTGTGCCATGTAAAACATCAATTATCATGTCTGCATTAATAGTAGCACCAATCTTTTCAGATGTAATCCTCATCACCGGGAATGAAGCCATTGAAATGTTTAACAGCATGTCATCATTGGGATAGCTCCAGTACAAGCGAGGAATGATAAATTTCCAACTAGCTGTGTCTAGTAGAGATTGATCCTGAATTTTGTCAACCACCCAATGCATTGAACCTGCCTGAAGAAAGAAAAAGTGACTGATGTGAAATCCAAGAAACAAGCAACAACACTAAGTAAAATATTCATGAATTATTATTTCAACACAGAAATGTTTTGATTACCTTAAAGTAGACCTCTAATGCAGAATTGAATACAGCCTCATCAAGTGAAAGCAGAAGCATTTTGGATGCCCTACCACATGATAATGAAAGTTGGGGATGCTTCTGCAAATTGCTAATCTTAGCAGTTGCAGAAGAGAATAATCCATTGATATCAAACTCAATTGAGGAATTTCCATACTGAGGATTGTTAACAAAAGTCATGTTCAAAGCAGAAACATTGTCCAGATTAACACTCCTAGGAAGGCTTTGAAGAAACGAGTCAAGTTTGGATGTGCCATCAATAATATTTTCTGGTATTGCCTTCTCAACTGCAGCTCTAATATGGTCCTCGAAAGCATTTATTAACCTTCAAGGAAGGAGGGGAATAAGGCACAGTGATTAATCTAGGAGTAAAGACATTTGGTTCTTGACATGCTTCAGAATTAAAAAGAATAAGACAAAATCGTTTATCTGAATATACATGTGTGTCAGCTCATAGTAATGTAGTGAAATGCCATCTTATCTTTATCAATCAACCCCAAAGGAAAGACTCAAACAAAACCACCAAAGCACCAAACAGAAGAGACGTTTTTTTTGATATATTATCTCTGACTTCACAAACATGCCATGCCTCCATAATTCTTATTATAGTAGAAATAATGGAGCAGATGCAAAAGAAAGGTTGCCAATTTTGTACAGAAGCCTGAACAATGTGATATGTTATTTCCTCAACAAAGGAGGTTAAAGCAGGCCTCGAATCATCAAAACAAGTAATTGAGAGCACATAAATATAGTCATGCATTTTTTTCCACCATGAATGATCAATATATGCTTGGGAACTTCAAATCAAAGGCTCAGATAGAACATCAATTTGCCATAATTTATTTTTTTATGAATTCTTTAACACAAGAAAATCATACCCTTGATAAAACCAAGATGCTCCACCATCCAGGGATATCACTAGGTCCTTGACATTACATCCACATTGCGACACAGACAGAGCCAAACTCCCATTATAATTTTTTATTTGCATGGTTATACCAACTTCCATTCCTTGAACCTTAGACACAGAAAACACTCATGAGTTACTAATAAAGAAAAAAAGTAAAAGATAGAGCAGAAATTACCTAAAACAGCTTGTTCACCCTATGATATTCGCATGATACATAAATGGCACAACATCACATTTCATAAGTCACAGCTAGAAGCATCATTTGCCAATGGGATCTACAGCCCCATCAAGTTGAGCAAAATGTGATAGCAAGTTATCTAAATCTGGAGGGTGATCCATGCAGGAAAGAGTGGATAGAGACAGGGAAGCCACGAAGATGTTGTCTCCCATGAAAATTGCAATTAACTATGCAAAGTGTTCACTCCTGATCCCTATTACTTAAGACATTATAAATATGAGATTGCTTCAAGAATTAATCAATAATTCAGAATTACCATGGACCTAATACCTAGCTGAATTTTTAAGGCACCATACCAACATACAAATGCCCACCTAAAGATTTAATAAAAGAAAATCCTTATCAAACTCTTGCACAATTCATCGAATTACCGTTACAGTTCTTGGAAAAAAATCATCACGAGCAATTATTTCTTACGGAAGCAACATAACTACAGCGCTATCATGCAAATGCACTACAAGTTCAATTTTCTACGATGATGTCAAACCAAATCTAGCACAATCCACATCGATTTGAATACTTTCTTAGGCATCAATTAACAAAAAAGGGACTAAAGGAGAATTAGGCAATGAATTACCAGGATAGAAGCGGTGCCTCTGTCGGAGATCTCGATAGGGAAGAGCCAAGAATCGTAGTAGTAGCTCCAGGCCATGCTGAGGTTGGCACTGACACCGGAGGCGACGACGACGAGGGCCGATTCCCCGGGATGGATGACGGAGTCGTTCCCGACGTCGAGATGGAAGAGCGTGATGTTGGAGGCCGCGACGCGGATGGCGCCCAGGAAGGGCACCCGCACGGCCTTCTCCACGCCGGGGAGCCGCAGCGGGATCAGCGACCGCACCGCCTGCCCGATCAGCACGTCCTTGGCGAACGCCAGGCCCTTCTCGGCCACCATCGCGGAGACGTGCGCCTCGCCCCCGGCGCCGGCGGCCGCGCCGGAGGAGAGGAGGGCAAGGAGGAGGAGGGGGATGAGACGGAGGTTGGCCATGGCGGCGGGTGGAGGAGTGGAGAGGCGGGCGGTGGAAGGAAGGAGAAGGCTGGTACTACTTGTTGAGTCGAGACGACGGCTGCGAATTTCTCGCAAGTAATTGGGATTTTTTAAGAAAATTTGCTAAGTGCATACGGTTCATGGTGCAGAATATATATGAGTTTTTTTCAACAATTTATCGATATCGTTAGCTTATTTTAATCCAAGTCACGAAGTGCCAACCTGTTTATTGTTGTTTATTTAGTTGAGCAACGTGAGCATTTTGGGTAGAAGATTAATGAATCCAACCATCCAAATCATTGCAACGGGAGTCGAACTGGTAGTTGTATGCATCATCAATCATGGTTTTAACTTTCAATTATTTGATGGTCACTGCTCAGAGTAAACATTTCTCTCTTTTTTTTCTCGAAAACGCAGAGTAAATATTTCATCTCATGATTTAGATAAACCCGTAATGCAGTTACATATTAAAAACTAAAATATCAAATTCGTTAAAAATTTCGTAGTTTACATACTACTACGTCATGGCAATTAGCCAATTATCGTCTTTGTTGTCATACTTGGGTGAAACTTTCACGTTATTCCTTTCAGGCATGACAGAGGTGATACTTCTAAAGCTAAACAATCTTTGTTTCCTTCAGAATGACAAAGTGCTTGAGTGATTGACCAAGGCCCTTTTGTAGCGGAACATACAAGTCACAGGATGAAAGTGAAAGTAAGTACCCACTGATAGCTCACATTTCTGTTTCCACAAGTTTAAGCACAAGGCTCCTTAAGAAGATAAAATTTTCATACATCACAAGTATGCCTTTTTCCATCCACAATTTTATTTAAGACATCACTTTATTAGCTGGAGTATTGGACTAATGATTTTTATATATACTATTGTGTTTTCCCTGCAAAAAGATATATTATCTAGTTACAAATTTGGTGTCGTTCTGTAGTTACAAGTGTATGGCTTCATCCATCAATATGGTTTTAAATCCTAATAATTCTATTTAAACCCATCTGCTTGCACGTTAGTAGTAGAATATTTAGGTTTTGCCATATATAATTGATGTCATTTTAACTATCCGATTGCATGTTCTAATAATATTTAATTTTTTTTCATAAGTATTGATATTGCTGGATTCATGTCCGAAAGTATTTTCTTAACTATAAGCAATAAGAGAAATTTATAATCAAAGCTTCTGTTTAGTTAGTAAAAAATATGTACCGGAGGGAGTATTATTTTGCATCGTATTGAATTGTCTGTTAAATTATTTTTCCTGATACTATAAGACATGATATAACCTTGTGCCGTTTTTAGTTTCAACATCAAAATTGTTTGGAGACACAGCTTCTTGAACCACCAAATCCGATCCACATTTTCCTAGTCTATAAGTCAACATGGTAGCTAACCGTGCTATGAAAGATGAACAAGAAATATTCTTAAATTCCCGTGGAAAAAGATTCAGAAGTAATTCTTCTTAGTATTTAAAATTTATCCTAAAATATAACAATTTTTCTACCTATATTTTCTTCTTTAACTAAATATAACTTTCCACTTTTTAAATTCTCTATCTACTTTTTATTCTTAACCAGGTAGAGGTGTAAGTGGAGCGTTTGCGGCCAAACCACACCGTCCGAGTGGGTGGAGCGGTGAAAACTAACCCGCATGCATTGCCCGCCTATAGGCTCGCGGCTTACATGTTCAATGATGATTTGAAATGATATAAACGCTCGTCTTCCTCGCCGGCGCGCCGTGCACCGCCGGTGACTCACCATTCGTCAATCCATTCGCAATCTGACTCTTGCCTTACATTTGGTTCGATTGCTCTTGTCCAAGTAATGTGGCAGTGTGCCTTCTCTAATTGTCTTGTCTTTTCTCTCGTTCCTGAATTTTGTTGACACAGATGACAGATAGACTATGGCGCTTAACGTGTGATGAAGGCCTCTCTAGATCAGTAGCCCATTCATGAATTACTATAGTTATATTGCAAAATTGGGATCGGAATTTTTTGCCGTGTATGTGAGATTGCATTATTTAGGATTATAGAACCAAATGACGAACAGTTTGATGCGGTTGGGTCGTATTTCTGGCCATACCATCCTTTTCTTTTACATAGGACCATTAGCTTGTCTTGATATGCACTACATCGTTATTAGTTGTTGGGTGATCCTGGAATTGAAATTAGGTTCAGCATTAGCTCTTGGTGATGCCTTTGATGCTGGAGAGTAGACAGGAGGGTTCCATAGACGCTGCCATTTGCTCTGTTGTCAGATAAATTCTGTGCTCTTCATCAGCAGACAAGGGAAGGGGAGGTTGATAAAATGGTACACTCCATATCCTCAGAAGGAAAGATCCAAGGTACACACACCAGGACATGTTTTCTTTAATTACTTCATTCAAAAAAGGTTATTAGTGTTAGACAGGCCACTGGCCTAGGCTGTATATATATAGACCCGACCCCATGGTATCAGAGCGAGTCTAGATATTTTCGGCGTGCTAGCTTCTCCCTCGGACGAGCCGACCCTTTCCTCCTCGTCATCGACGTCTTCTTTCCGTCGTCGACCTTCTTCCCGGTACTCTCCTCGCTCTCTCGCCTTCGTTTCTTCTTCTCCTCGTCTCTCCCGCAGTCATCTTCTTTTCTCCGTCCCACCTCCGCGTGACCAAGCAACGGTCTCGATCCGCCTCCTCATCTCGCCTCGCACCCGTCTCCGTTCTTCTTCTTGCTTTGTGCATCTCTCCTTCTCTGACGCCGGCGCATCTCCGTGCTCGTCGTCTCCATCGGCTGAACTCGTCAGCCCTCCCATCGGCTGAACTTGTCTAGCCCTCCATCGGCTAGAACCCTCCCTCGGTTCTCGCCTTTTCTGATACGCTCAACGGCACTCGGACGCGACCCTTCTCCCCTCACGTCCGAGCCAGTCCAACGTGTCCACGTGTCCACGGACACGAATCCCTGCCTCTCGGACGCGAACATATTCTCTTCGCGTCCGGGCATTCCCTGCCTTTTTCACGTCCGCTCCACTCCTTGGTCTCCACGAGTCCACGGACGTGAATCTTCTCTCCACAGACGTGAATCTTCGCACGTCCGTGACCCAACTACTCTCTGACCCACCCACTCTGTCACCACCTTTTTACTCACCTACTCCGCTACCTACTCCCCATTGGCTAACCACTCCTCATCGGCTAGCCAGCCCACTTCCCATTGGCTTCTCACATCCTTGATCGGCCGATCCGTCCTCTCATCGGCTTCTCCCTCCCATCGGCTTCTTTCTCCCATCGGCTCTTTGCTCCCGTTCTCCCGTCATGGCCACCGAGTCTGCTCTCAGCTCCGACACTCTCTCAGTCGCCAAGTCTGCTCCGGCCCTCGGTGCCTCAGACCACACCTCGAGCACCACCTAGCCGATCTTCTCCCCTCCTTACACTGCTGTGAACATGAAATCTCACGTTCCTATCTCCCTTGACCTTAACGCCAATTATTTCAAGTGGGTTTTCTTCTTTAAATCCCTCTGTGAAAAATTCGGCCTCCGGTCCCATATTGATGGCTCCGTTCCACCTCGCCCCGATGATCCTCAGTGGGACATCGCCGAGTGCTGTGTGCGCAGTTGGCTGCTCGGCTCGGTCGACGACTCTGTCCTTGACCTCGCCATGGATGATACCGACCCCACCGCCCGGGATCTCTAGGTGGCCATTGAGCAGATCTTCCTAGCCAACAAGCAGCCTCGTGCCATCTTCCTTCTTAACGAGTTCCACTCCATGGTACAAGGCGACTCCTCTATCTCCTTGTACTGTCAGTATTATAAAGTCAAGGCTGCTGCTCTCTGGGACGTTGACCACCCTGTGGCCAACTCTCAACTCGTCCTCGCCCTTCTGCGAGGCCTCAATCCTCGCTTCTCCAACACCGCCGATGACATCGCCAACGTCACACCTCTTTTATCGTTCTCCTAGGCTCATGACATGCTAGTTCTTAAAGAACTCCGTCTGGCCAACGATGAGAAGACAGTGGCCCACACCGCTCTTCTTGCCGTAGCTGATAATGGCTGCCGAGCTTCTTGCGCTGACCCTTCCTCCCACGGTCCTAGTGGCTATGGCTCCGGCCACAGCAATACAGCCCGCACCAGGAAAGGCAAGGGCAAAAAGGCAAAGGCAGGACCTAGCAGGGTTCAACGCCATCACGACCTACCTCGGTTCCTGCCTACCCTGCAGGTCCCATGGGTCCATGGCTCTGCTACAACCCCTGGGCGCCCTAGCCCCAGCCACGCAGCCCCATCGGCTGGCAACCCGAGGTTCTCGACGCCTATCCCCAGGCTCACTTGGCATCGACTCCCGTTCTACCGCCTCAGCCGATGCTACCGACCCCAACCACCCAGTCAGTTTCCTCCTGGAACCAGGCTAGCCTCATCGTTTCCCTCAACCAGATGACGCCCCAACCACAGCACCCTTGGGTGCTGGACTCTGGGGCGTCTTCACATATGGCGTCATTGGCCAGTATACTTCGCTCCTGTCACCCCTCTTCTCTCCTTTTGTCACCATCGGCAATGGTCACTCTCTTCCTGTCCAATGCTGAGGTGATTCCTCTCTGTCTACATCCACCATTAACCTCCCCTACGCAATGTTCTTATCATCTCTTCTCTTATTCACAATCTTATATCTGTTCGCCAATTCACACGAGACAACAACTGCTCTATTGAATTTGACGCATCTGGTTTCTCTGTGAAGGATATCTCAACCCGGCGACAGATCCTTCGCTGCAATAGTGGCGGAGACCTCTACATCAATCCCGCAGTGCCGTCCACTCCATACGTCAGCGTCGCCCTCTCCACCAACCTTTGGCACCTTCGCCTCGGCCACCCCGGCCTCGACGCTGTCGCCACCCTCTGTCATAGTGCCTCCATCCGATGTACTCATAGCAGCTTCACAGTTTGCCACTCATGTCAACTTGGCAAACATGTACGTCTGCCCTTTTCTAGTTCTCTCTCCTGTACCTCGCGTCCATTTGAACTTATACATTGTAATGTATGGACGTCTCTAGTTAAAAGTGTCTCCGGTAATCAGTATTATCTTGCTATACTTGACGATTATACGCACTATTGCTGGACCTTCCCGCTTATCCACAAATCTGAGGTCGCCTCTCACCTCACTCACTTCGTCACGTACGCATCAACTCAGTTCAACCTCCCCATCAAGGCTTTACAAGCCAATAACGGTACGGAATTCGTCAATCATACCGTTACAAACCTCGTCACCTCACAGGGCATCCATCTCTGGCTTTCCTGCCCCTACACCTCTCCTCAGAACGGCAAAGCCGAGCGTCTCCTTCGCACCCTCAACAATATCAGTTGCATCATGCTACTTCATGCCCACTTACCCGCCAATTATTGGGCCAAAACTTTGGCTACTGCGACGTACCTTCTGAATCGACGCCCATGCTCCTCCATTCAAAACAACATTCTCCATGCCCTTCTCTACTGCACAGCGCCCGACTACTCCCACCTTCACGTTTTCGGGTGCCTTTGCTACCCAAATCTCATCGCCACAGCTTCCTACAAACTCGCTCTCCGCTTCACTGCCTGTATTCTCCTCGGCTATCCCACCTCTCACAAGGGATACCAATGCCTCGACCTTTCCACTCGACGGGTTCTCGTCTCTCGTCACGTCATTTTTGACGAGACATGTTTTCCTTTCAGTCTACTTCATTCGAGATCCTCCTCTAGTGATCTCGACTTCCTCCTCACCAACACCGTGCCAACCAGGTCTCCTCCACTGTCCTCTCCATCGGCCCCCTCATCGGCCGCTGCTGAGGATTTACCCATCACATATCCCACCACTACTCGGTCCGATGTCCTCATCATCGGACCCCCATCGGACCTACCTCCATCGGCCGATACCGATCCTATTTATCCTTCAGCTGATACCATTCCCTCTCCATCGGACACCCCACTTCCATCGGCTCCTCAGTTTCCATCAGCTCTTCCCACCCTATCGGCTAATCCATCTCTATCGGGCCAATCAAAATACTTGGCCCACCCGACCTCATCAGCTCAGGCCGATCTAATTCCTCCTTTTCCTCTTGTCTACAGTCATCGACTCGGAGCCGATGACGCCCCCACCCGACCAGTTCTTCCCATTACTCCCGCACCCCCGTCGGCTCCAGTTCCCTCCACCTCTCACATGGTCACCCGCTCCTAGACCGGGTCTCTCCGCCCCACTCAGCGCTACGGTCTCTCCGCCGTCCACAGCTCTATCTCGCCCATCCCGGCGACTTCTCGCTCAGCCCTGGCCGACCCTCAGTGGCGCGCGGCCATGGCCGACGAGTATAAGGCCCTAATGGACAACGAGACCTGGCACCTTGTTCCCCGACCTCCCGGCGCTAACATTGTGATCGGTAAGTGGATTTTCAAACACAAATTTCACGCCGATGGCTCCCTTGCTCGTCACAAGGCTCGCTGGGTAGTCCGGGGTTTCTCCTAACGACCCAGTGTCGACTACGATGAGATCTTCAGTCTCGTTGTCAAACCTGCCACCATCCGAGTCGTCCTCACCTTGGCTGCCTCTCGCTCCTGGCCGATCCATCAACTAGATGTGAAGAACGCCTTTCTTCACGGCCACCTGACGGAAACAGTCTACTGCCAGCAGCCCCTAGGCTTCGTCAACCCTTCTCATCCCGATGACGTCTGTCTCCTTCAACGCTCTCTCTACGGCCTCAAACAAGCCCCTCGTGCCTGGTACCAGCGCTTTGCTGCCTATCTTTGGCACATCGGCTTCGTGGCCTCTGCGTCCGATAATTCCCTATTCACTTTCCATATCGGCTTCGCCACTGCCTAGGTACTTCTCTATGTCGATGACATTGTCCTCACAACGTCTTTGACATCTCTCCTCGATCAGATCATGGCTCAAATCCACTCTGAGTTCGCCATGACTAATCTTGGTCCTCTCCACCATTTCCTTGGCATCTCTGTAACCCGTTCCACCCACAGGCTCTTTCTTTCCCAACACCAGTACGCCATCGACCTCCTCCAGCATGCGGGCATGGCCGACTGTCATCCTACGGCCACCCCGGTCGACACTCGAGCCAAACTCTCCGCTGCCGATGGCGCCCTCGTTGCTGTTCCCTCTCATTATCGGAGTCTTGTCGGGGCTCTCCAATAACTCACACTCACTCGACCCGACCTCACGTACGCTGTCCAGCAAGTGTGTCTCTTCATGCACGCTCCGCGCGAACCTCACCTCAAGCGCATCCTACGCTACGTGAAGGGCACTCTCTCCAGCGGGCTGCATCTCAGCTTCAACACCATCGACTCCCTCACCGCATACTCCAACGCGGACTGGACAGGCTGCCCCGACTCTCGACGTTCTATGTCCGGTTACTGCGTTTACCTCGGTGACACTCTCGTATCCTGGTCCTCAAAATGCCAGACTACAGTGTCCCGGTCCAGCGCCGAAGCCGAGTACCGTGCCATCGCCCACGCCATCGCCAAGTACTGCTGGCTTTGCCAGCTTCTCCAGGAGCTTCGTGCACCCCTCTCTACCGTGACCGTCGTCTACTGCGACAATGTCAGTGCCGTCTATATGACCGCCAACCCGGTTCATCACCGACGCACCAAGCATATCGAAATCAATATCCATATTATTTGTGACAAGGTCGTATTAGGATAGGTTTGGATGCTCCATGTACCATCGGCACATTAGTTTGCCGATATAATGACTAAAGGCCTGTCTACGCCTTTGTTCACCAGTTTTCAGTCCAGTCTCTGCGTCCGTTCCCCTCTCGCTATGATTACGGGGGTGTTAGATAGACCACTGGCCTAGGCTATATACTATATAGACTCAGATCCTCTTTATACGCTTGGGGTTTTAGTCCCTGTACATATTTTACAAGTAGGGCTTCAATTTTGTCCATTTGAGTTATAAGTATATATAAATATAAGATGTTACTTTTTTATTGGTTGAGAGTACTATCACATATATATGTACCCACTTAAATTTTTTAAAAGTGTTTATGTACTTTGGTGGTCCGTTTCGTCTGTGCAGGAGGACACTATAGACTTACTCTTGTTCTATTACAACTACGCGTGTAACTATGAAAAATCTAATCGGTTATGGAGAAGTGGTTTTTTTTACTCGAGTGAGGACACTAGATCATGTTTGATTTTAATGGTGGTATCCATTCAAGTGACAGAAGTATTATTTTTACAATAGTTACGCAGATTCAAACAAAAGTGGTGTATGGACACTTGTTGTCAATCAAGTTTGGAGTGGAGATGAAAATTTTTTATTGTGTTACTTGGTATTAGGCTTGTTTTGGTGGTACAATACAGTCCCCTCTATTCAAAATGCACCCAGATAAGTACTTATGAAGTATTTTTAGCAAGATTAATATTTGTAAGTTTTGATAATAGTGTCATGCATGTCATATCATTATGTTTATATTTTTAAGTATTTCATGTGATGTTAAATTTATATTTGTTGATAACATATTATAAAAAAATAAGAGTCAATTATAATGTTAGAGGCGGTTAAAAATCTAATAAGCCCTATATTTTTTTTAGGACGAGAGTAGTAGAAAAAAAGTGGTTTATGATT
The DNA here is from genome assembly GCA_030770085.1 of Oryza coarctata. Classification (NCBI taxonomy): domain Eukaryota; kingdom Viridiplantae; phylum Streptophyta; class Magnoliopsida; order Poales; family Poaceae; genus Oryza; species Oryza coarctata. The sequence continues at coordinate 9,184,499 of CM061472.1, forward strand.
GAATCTCATCGGCATTTTTATCACTTGGTAAGTCATTTCTCGTTTCTCCTCTGCTTATAGCATGGTAATTTGTAATGAAAACCATGGCCTATTTTACGTTAGTGATCTTTATAGAAAACAAATATGATGCTCGCATATGCGTGCCTGCTCCTCCTTATTGTAATTTTTGCAGCTTTCAAACCATAAGTGTTGATTTTAATCAATTTGTGATGTTATCCAATATTGTTTCAATATTTACATCATACTTTCCACAAATTTTACATATGTATATTGGATTCGTAGCTCTATAAAAATTTTAGAGCGTGAAGTAGGCTCACCCAACCAAACTATCTAGAGCCTCCGCTTAGTGGTGCCAGCCACTGGCGCACCACATTTCAATGGAATTCCGGTGTGGGCAGATAATAGTCATGAGCATCATGGAGATGAGAGGAAGCTAGAGGTAGTGCTTTTGGGGTCTCTACCTGTGATGGCTCGATGTGCGAGCAGACCTCTGGAAGATGTCTCTAATGGTGGCGGCGATCCGATTGTTAGTGAGCACACAGGAATTAATGCTGAGCTCCTCGAAGCTCCTATAACAGTTTTTTAAGATAGACTTGTTGTGGCTTGTTTTATATGCAGGTGAGCTGTGTCTATATATATATATTAGTTGTGAAAATTATATTTTATACAAGTAGTATATATGTGAGAATGATTTGAAGTGTGCGAATGGAATCACTCGAAACTCCTCTAATATATTTTTTTACGAAATATTTTAACACTATTGGTTACAAAAGATATATGTTACACGAGTGGTTGCGTATGTGGAAATAATTTATACTTCATGAATGAAATGGCTCAAAATTCCTCTAATATATTTTTAGGCATATGAAAATGTTTTAATACTATTAGTTGTAAAACTTATTTTTTACACGAGTGGATGCACGCGTGAGAATGATTTGTAGTGCGCATATTAATATCACTTTTGCACACATGAGACTGTTTTGACGATGTAGGAATAATTTTTAGTGCATGAATGGAGTTGCTCGAAACCTCTTTAATGTATTTTTATGTATATGTGAAGGTTTTGACATAATTGATTGTGAAAACTATATCTATTGAAAATGATTAGTAGTGTGTATATATGATGTGCCACTGGATGGCCTAAACTTTCGGTGATAACTACCTATCATTTTGAAATAGGGAACAACGTTGACGATGTGGCCAAAAACCTGAGGTCATCACCTTATTCTTAATACAATAAAAAATTAGGTTAGAATTCACCTTTCTATATATGACGGGAGCATTGTATTCCATAAGTCCGATGTAATCTGTAATGGGATAGACTTAGAGGTATTGTATACAAATATCTAGTGTTTTTTTATAGGGTATACCATATTTTATACCGATATCATCCTATTTGTTCTTTTTGGCTCTCTAGCTAAACCCAAATTGAATATTGTAGTTTGTCATATATTTTAGTTACTGAATCAAGCTTTTTGTGATACCATTACTATAACAGAAGGGAAAGATAGTCACAATAACAATTTGTACCGTCTATCCAAAGAAGTCAAGTACGGGGATCGTCCTCTTGAAGTAAGATTAAACTATCAAGAGGGTAAACACCTTACCTCTGTCCAGATAGCCCCAAGGAGAAAGAGAATTAGTAAACAGTACCAACAAAATACAACTAGAATAGTACATGGGAAAAAATGTTGCGTTTACTTATGATTTGTTATGAAATAAGCAGCATCTCATGTTCCGCCTTCTCAATTAGTAGTCAAATCACAAAATTGCAGCTTCAAGTAGGTAAGTATTTTGAGCACTTTATTTTGCCATGCACATATGACCATTTCACACACAACCATCACAACAAAAATAAAATGAAATTGATCACAGTAGTATACTTACCGTTCTTATTATCTTCTGATGTTGTCTTGTTGCATGCGAGTATCAGCGATCTTCGCTCACTCCGATGGGATACTTAGTAAAATAGTTTATTTTGCTCCTGTTACCCACATAATCGAGAACTTAAACAAAATGATGCACTTGCACAATTTTACAACCACTAAAAATATTACTTTGGTGGAGAGATGATTCTTGAGGTCCAACTAAACAACTTTTTTCTATGAAAGAAATTAGAGGTGAAGAGGAGGTGCCAGAGCAATAAGAAATAGCTTGGGTTGGTATGGGAAGGAGCAAGGGTGGGGTGGAGAAAGTTAGGGAGATAGGGTCTAAGGTGGCTGCGGAGGTGAGAGTAGGGTGGATGATGTAAGGGGTAGAGGTGGGAGTTGTGGCAGCTGGCGCTATGATAAAGTTGAGGGACTAGTGTGGCGGATGTGCACAAACTTGCTAGGATAGGAGATGGGAGAAGGGCAGCATGCTAAGCTAGAGGCTGGCTGAGATGGGGTGATGGGTGCATGCACTTTTTACCGATCGAGTGTTTGCCTATAAAGTTTTTTTTATTTCCAACCAATTATTTATCAATAATAATTACCGACATTCATTCGGTCAATGAAATTAATATCGTTGACTGTTGGTTTGTGTTAAAAGTTTAAGTCTTAGACGCTATACATAAATCTTTCCCGACTGCAGCTGACAGGAATTAATGTTTGGACACGTTGTAATGTTTATTAGTGTTTTCGAATACTTTGCAACAGAGACAAACTTTGAAAGTTGCACTCTGAATACCCGTCGATGTGCAAAACATGTTTTTGTACTGGAGTGCGAGTGATTAGCTTTGAGTAACAAAGAGCAAAACAAAAGCTAAGACACGTAGAGAAATATATTATCCATCACGTACATGATCTTGTGCGATCTTTACGCCGCCGTGACCGACATATAGACTTCCTCCATTACCCCTTTGAAGCGGTTGATGTCCAAGGTGACGTTCTGGCCATCGAGGAAGGTCGACCAGAGGTGGTTGAAGCCCTTGCGATGTATGGACACAGGGTCGGTGAACACGGGGTGGTCCCTGGGATACCTATCCTTGAGCGTCGTCTCGTTGGCCGTTACCTCGTACTCGACGTAGCGGAGGCCCATCGCTGGCACCGGCTCGCCGTAGTCGTACCAGCAGGGCCACTTCATCCCGCCCCACGGGATGATCTGCACGATGGTGCCGTCGCGCGGGAGGAACACCATGTTGGTCAGCCCGGCGCCGTGCACGCCCACCATCACCTCGCACGAGTTCACCACTGCCGCAAACCGTGCCACGTCCCTGACGTCGTCTGGACCTGCGGCCACGACGTCAAAGCCGAGCCCTGTCACGGCTGCAACGACCTCCGCCTCGTTGGTGAGCGCCCTCGACTTGCGCCGCAGCACCAGCACCACCCGAGGCCTCCGGCTTCTTACGGGCCGGGTCACCTCTTGTCGCTGCAGCGAGTAGGCCGACCGGAGGAAGTCGAGGAAGCCCACCATGGTGTAGCCATTATTACGGGTGAGGCCTGGGTTGATGCCGAGCACCTTGTGGCTCTCGACGCCGACGCGAGCCGACGGGAAGCATCGCACCGCTGCGTCGGCGTCGAGGTCCACGACCGGGTACATGGATAGCGCGGCCAGCACGGACTGGTATTTGGCCGTCCACCTGTGGTCGTAGTTGGCAGCTAGGAGTTGCACGCGGCCACCGAACTCCCGTGCCGTTATGTAGAGCGGGATTAGGATGTCGTTCATGGTGTGGAAGAAGTTGACGCTGTAGCCGCCGGTGGAGAACACCACCGCCGGCATGTCCCGTGTCACCGTGCACCGCAGCGGGATGATGTCCGTGGCGCCCGGCGCGGTGCGCCGGATGGTGATCTCCCGGACCCTCTCCATTGTTGCCTGCTCCCACTTGCGCGGGTATGGTCGGATCACGGTCGTCGCGTTCTCCGCACGGTAGTCCGACGATGCCACGACGTACACGACGGCGGTCCTGCCGTGGATTCGGATGTCTCCTTCCATGGCGCAGGTGTCCATGTGAGCACTGCTAAAGTTACAGCTTAAATTGCTCTTTGGTGCTGCTACATCTGCATACAAGCGTGCGTGCGACAAGATTTATCGATCAGCTAGCAGCTAGTGATTAGAATCACAGTAATAAGACATCGTCGATAATACTGCTTGTTATCCGGAAAAATGCAGATTACGTACATACCTGAATTTATCAAACGGCTGTCTTTCGACCCGCTCATGGCAAGGATCTGGTTTGGTTGGCTGGTATCTGCAACATATTAAAATAATATAAACGATCGGCATCATCGATCGTGCTTCATAATTAATTCTCATATTTGCGATGGTATATAGAAATTAAACTTCAATGTCAACATGAAGCACACAATAAAATATTATCATCGCAAGTGAAACCCGGTAGCTAGCTACCAATCGCGCGTTGCTCGGTTTTTGGCCTGGCTGAAAATTTTGATACTGTTTGATTGTTGAATAGTCCGTTAAAGCGTCCATGTGTGCCGCAGTTCGAGATAATCATTTCACGGCTAAAATCGACTGATAACGTTGTTGACTAGCATACCGATTATCGTGTTGCAAGGTAAACTTCTTATGAGCATCCAATCTGATGATCTGACCATTCGAACAAGTCAGTTCTACACTACACTTTCATTTGTTTATAATCAAAGGAAAATTGAATTTTTTTACTGCATCGATTCGTTGACTCCTTTATTGCAATTGAATTTTTTGTGTGCACATCACGTGCGATCAGTGCACCCTAGTCAGTCTTGGAAAAATTAAATTAACATTGATTCTGCAGAAAGATTAAATCAGTTACCTTTATTCGCATCGACGTGGCCGGTCAACTCGTCACTCGTCCCGACAACGGAATCTGAATTTAATGAAGTACACATGGCACGTAACGTTGTTAATACCAATCGAGCTGGCAGAGTTGTAATTGAAACTACCATACGATAATCAACTATAAATATAATTTTTCCTTCCAGATCTCAATATGGGATACCTTTTAGCTTTGCTACTTCGTCAAGTGTTTGTTGCTGCTGCCATCTTGCTCTGTCTAGACCTGGAATGATGACATCAGACTTTAATTGTTTACATCTCTAAATTTATGTTGCTATGTTACACACTGATGCGTTATGCTCACCTAAAGATGAAACCTTCTGAACCATTTCATCTGCAACTTTGGTAAAGCTGGTGTCTCCAACTGCACAACACCAAAGGTGCAAGATTTGTTAGTACGTACGAGACCCTCTCATCTCTGTCCGGTTACCAGTGAAATCATTATTATTAGGGTAAAATATTTACATATTTAATAAGTGTTGATTAATTAAAAATGAAGAACAACCGTGGAGTTTCTATGGGTAGGCATCAATTATATAAAACGTATCACTTAGTTAACTGAATACATAAACACATACAACAAAGTCTTACATATACTTTCTTACTGAGAAGAGAATTTTGCATCACATTAATAGATATCTTAAAAGAGTAAATTGGACCTTTTGGGTGATATATCAATATAAGGTGCATGATCTGCCTTTTGCTACGTCGCAGGAGTGAATTAATTAGAAATAGGAGTTGGGCACGGTTTCTTATTGCTCAGGTCATATATGCATGTCGTTTTAGATAATACCATGGTCCTCGCATAGAAACTTTAATATATCTCAGTTGGATTATAATTTAATATGGAAGGAGATTTGGAAATATATTTCTTGGATATAAGTGGTATGTAACTGATTAACTTAAAAGGAAATCAATAGTAATAATTTTAAATGTCAATTTATGACTGAAGGGAGTGATATTTACGTCGACTAAATAGAATACACTAGTCTGATTCTTAGAATACACTAGCTAGTCTGATCATAAACCTGAATGTGGTGAACAATCTTGCAACACCGATTCAACAATGTAGCGTAATATGCATATGATTGTTTCATGCATGGAGGAACACTAACAGAGGATATCGTTGTCTTTGTAATGGAACACATCTTAAGAGCTCATGCGCTTGTTGTGATGCATGTGTTATCTAAACAGAACAATATTCTGAAAAATGTTGATAATATATATATATATTATGTATCACGTTTTATCCCATAAATATGCAAATTCATGCATATGGATAAAAAAAACTAAATTATTGCACTATAAATTAAATTGCATATGATTATTACATCTTTTGTGTGTTTTTATATATGGAGATTGAATTTAACTTTAGATACATGTTTATGAATGAAATGTGGCCACTTGGATGGTATACAAGAAATAAGCACATATATTTTTAAGGTGTAAAAGTTCATATCTATTTTAAAACTAAATTCCATTACACAAACTTAAGTGTAAAAGGGTTTATCCAGTTAAGCGACAACATCTAAGTCGACATGGATGAACAATAATGCGACGCCAGATGTAAAACACCAACCTTCACAGAGAATTCAATATCGAGCAAACAGCCAAAAGTACAAAATACGAAAGTGAAACGCCAAATAATTAAGAACCAAGAGTGTGCGGAACAAGACGCAAACTGTGGAACTATTCGATTTTGCAATTTAATGGTGACACAACTTACGGCGAGCAACCTGAGGAAGGAAATCAGTCTTGAGAACAATGAGAACGAATAGAGGCACTAGTAAAAGCCACACCGCCGCTGCTCCGCTCCTACCCTTCTTAATACGCTCGTGCCTCCCCTTCATCTCGATCGTTTGTTTAGCTAGCTAGCTGGTAGAAGATCTCCTCTCCAATAATTCATTCAATTAGATACTGTGCACTCTAACTAAGCTATACTTAGCGAGTGAGCAACTGTGTTAGCTACCCAACGATCGAGTATGGCTGCTAGCTAAGCCTGCATCAGTCATATATGTATGTATATGCTATTAGAACTTACGAGGGAAGCATGCCATCTTCTTTTCAAACTAGTTTCAATGCACAACTTTAGTTTAATCCGTCCTTGTCTTTTTATCGGTGTTTATGGGGTTGACCTACAATCAGTAATTAAATCCCATACTCATGTGCGCTAATCTCATCGACTACTTTACAGAAAGAGCCAGCTAGCCGGACTACAAGGCGCTGATTTTGTACGCTAGGACTTTAGCCTTTAGATTACATCTTGAGCTAAGCTCGCATCACCGACAAGGTACACACTATTACTAATATATAGTAGCAAATTACATTAAATGTCGACTTTAAATTTAGTCTTCGTAGTACATATTTTCTTCAAGGAACTTCAGAATTACATGAGAAAATGACAGAATTTTTCCCACATTTACCACTTTTACTTGATAGCCTGTGAATTCGCATGGACATTTATGGTAGGTTGCGTTTTGAGAAACTTTATTCTTCAAAAGTAATATTTCCTCAAAAAAAATTTTCATCGGCATTGCTTAGATAGTTTTCCAGGCTATTTGTTAGCTTTAAACTATATAATATTTAATTCATCCCTATAAGCAATTATATATAATCTTGTTCATTATCTAGAAAGAATATTAGAAAACATATCTAACCAATTAAGTATAAAATAAAAGTAAAGTGTTTTTCTTTTCTAATTGAATGTTTAGGGGCTCTTTTTTAACAAATCGTGAATAACTATTATAGTAATAAATATTTTTTATTTGTACTATCAAGCCATCCTTCTAATTGGTTTCGACGCAAATTTCTTAACATATGAGTTAATAAAGGAGGAGATATACATATCCTAGATCTCTTTCCTATATGATATGCATGATCTATAGTGTTTTTTTTAATAACCTAAGTCAACATGAGTCCTAAAACTTAAATTTAATAATAATAAATATATTGTTTTAACTAACTATAGGATAGATGGAAGACCATTATTATCTAAGCACTTAAAAATTACTGACAATATAACGGACTGTTCTAATTTAAGTGAAAAGTAAAAACTAAATTTTTTCATGACTTTATTAGATTTTCTCCAAATGGTTCAATTTAGTCCCTATTGATATTTTCTATTTTTTGTTTTATTTTATACCAGTCTTATTTTAAGTTCAAGATATAGGTATTGTGATTTTTAAATTGTTAGTTTAATTACAAATAGAGCAACAATTATATTAGAAGTAAGTTGTGAAGCGTTTTAAAATTATTAATTGTTTCTCTTTTAGTTTAATACCTGTAAAAAAAGAAGGGGGATAGGAGTGGAGAGCAGAGAGCCTAAGCCGGAGGGAGTGCGCATGTGAGGGGGAGTGTCAGATGGAGGGGATGTGGCGTGCTAGGTAAGGGGCACTAGGCTAACTAATCTAGCATATCTCGATGAGTAGAGTAACAGGTTGTAGTTGGTAGCTAGCAGAATGACTTTTTTAGATGTGGATTCAATGTGGTATGGTGTATGGCTTAATTCGATGTCCTGGAAGACCATGTATCTATACTAGAATATTACTCCTTGTTCAATTAAAACTTGGATTTCAAATCGGATATAAAGAGATAAAACCTTCTCGTCACCAAATCTGACTATACAAACTTTCCTTAAGTGGATACGTTCCTTGTCTATTTCTTTATCCATATTTAGAAATACCTTTTCGTATAAGAATAGGTGTGTGATATTTCTAATGATAGTAAATGTGAGTATATGAGATATGCTATATCTATAACACTAACAACTTAACTACTACTAGTTCTCGTACCTTATAAATCGTGCCTTCTAGTAATTGTGAATTGATGTTATGGGAGCAAAGTTTTTAGTATCACTCTGCCAAGTTAAATCACTGCTAATTTAAAGGCATCACTGCCTGTAGGATCATAAAAGTATTAAGGGCATTCACATTGGTGTCCCTACGCGTACATGAACGGTCTCTTGGGCTCATAGCCCTACAGATACTCACAGTCTATCAGATATTCCCGTCAAACTCGAGCATAAGAAGTGAGTTTTTTTCTCATTTTTAAAGCCATTACTCTTTCATAATCAAATGTGAGACATCGACTGATGCTGAGGTTCACGGGCACCACATGCACCGACCATCTCATTGTGTGTTTGGTTTGGGATTAGATGGGATATGTTAGATCTATCCTTGTTTTTTTTAATAGGATGACCCTAGCTAACTGTTTGGCATGAGGAATAGAATAAACCTATTTTTTAAATGATCATCTTTTCCCACCTATCTAAACTAATATCCTGAAAAATTGCTTCAGCCCATCCTGACCCATCCCTTCTCTTTAAAAAAACACACTTAGTGCCCATCAGTTAAAGATGTTGAACTTGCCAAACTCTAATACATATGATCATAAATGCTCTTTCTCACTCAAAAGCTAGTGGAGATCTCTTGTACTTTCTAAAATAAGGTTCTTTATCTTTTCACATGAGATATAGGACTATTTAACAATTCTATTTCCTTACAACCTCCAGGCCATCCAGAACTCTTGTGTTTAGAGGTGGAATCGATCAGTCATGGTCAACCATTAACCGATAATCCTACTGTATGAGGATTTAGGTCAAAGAGATGTAGAAATAGTGCGTATGGATCTATAGCACACCTTTTATTCTTCTTCTCATCAGTTATTTTAGCACAAGCTTTTATGGTTCTAAAAAAGAAACCATTTGAAATGGTTGAATTTAAAATGCCAATCCCAAGATTTCTCACCATAAGTTGGTAAAAAGCCACGATTTATTATTAAAGAGCCAGAGTGATGAGGCATTCCACTACCAGTGTCTATGAACATAGGCCTAACTTGTCACTCAAGTTTTTGAATTATACGAGAACATACATTCAGACCTGGAATATGCCAGTAATTATTAGACTACAATATGGTTTGATAAATTACTACCTCTTTCATTCTACAATATGGTTTATAAGTAAGAAGATGGGGTACAAAGACTTGATTGCATCCTCGGGGTGGGTAAGGTGTAGGCCCAGATTAGTTGGAGTTATAATAAGGGCAGAAGGTAATATGGGTAGTTTAGTGGTAAAAGTTATTTGTATATTACTATGTTGCTATATTTAGAATAAAATTTAAACCGTAGAAGTTATTATATTTTAGGATGGAGAGAATATGCGTGTAATTATTATTTGTTGGATGGTTGAACTTAAACTACTTGCAAGCATCGAATCTGTGACTCCTCTTCCAATCTAACAATCCATCGTTTCACTTATGCTTATAATTATAAACCAAAATTTGAATTTTGAAATTTTATTTTAAGTTGATTTTGTGGTATTTTATTGTAGTTTATTTTATAGTATTTATTTTTGAATCGTTAAAGACAAAAATATATAAAAAAACCCAGATATTATCTTTTGGTTGGTAATAGGCCATATGGATAAGCATAAGCATAAGCCAAAATGTTGTGGCTACAAATTTGCTTCTTGAACCATAGTCCAGATGATCCCTGGCCTTGTGTAAAATTATAAACACTCTTGGAATAACAAAAATATGTATTCCCTCAATTTTAAAATATATAATGTATTATATTTTATTTTGTTAGGATAATGATTTATCCAACGATTACTTTGAATATAATTTTTATGATATAAAATTGATATTATTAGATTCATATTCAAAAGTAGTTTTTTATAATTATACTTATACATATATATTTCATTCTAATTTTGAAGGTATTATAGATCAGTCTGAACATTAATAGGAAAAATAGTTAGCCCATGAAGACATATATATTCATCATGGAACCATTCACATTGTTTTTCGTTCCCAAAATGTAATTAGATATAAGCATGCCGACATTGGCTAACGATTCATTGGTTCAACCAAAATATTAAGCTGATGTGAAAGGTATGAAATCCTCAAAGTCATCCGAATGCAGGATAGTGGTTTCATGAGCCAGGGAAATTCATCTGCAATTCTGCAAGCTTGCTTTTACTAGGAAATTGTGTAATGTATTTGCCCAAGCAAGGGACCTGCCCTCGAAAAGAAATTTGCCCAGGCAAATTTGGATATATGCCATCGTCAAAGGTAGATTTTGTAGACACACCGTCTATAAATGTAATTTACTAAAATGTCATTCTCAAATAAGTACAACACACTATAATGCATTTTCTTTCCTTTAGGTGATTTGTTGCCGGTCTTGCATAGTGAAGAGACAAAAATGCCCCTGGGGCCTTCCCAGTTGAAGCAAAAAGAGCAGAGAAGGATCGACCTAGCTGGACATGGCGCAATCAAACAATCAGAGAAGTCAAAGAGGACGTGGTGGCCAGAGGCCAGAGGACGAGGGTGTCGGAGCTCGCGTGCCACCGCTGTCGTCGCCATCCGCACGCTGGTTGTCGTCGGGCGCTCCACCTCAGCCCCCATCTTCTCCGGCTGGGACAGGGCCGCCAGTCCTGCGAGAGGAGCACGACGGGCTGCACCACCAAGCCGGTGAGGAGCACGACGAGCTGCACCACCACGCCCTGAGGCTGCTACCACCGGTCTCCCAGCCAAGGGGCGAGCCGCCGCCGCATTAGCACGACGACGCTCATACGCATGACCGACACCGAGCGCCCACACTCTCCCCGTGGCTCGATCTCCGTCGGCGTCAAGGATGATGGTGCGTGCATCTCCAGTTGAGCACAAGGAAGTGAGCAGGAGCCGGCGCGCCACCGTGCCCCGTCGCCTTGCCCTCACGCTCAACTCCGTCCTCCTGCCTAGGTTTAAATTACCGGTAGCCAAAAAATATTGGAGAGTGGCGGTAATAATCGGATTTATCAGAATTTTATCAGTGATAAAAAAGTAGACAAAATTTAAAAAAATTTAGATAAAATTTGTTCAGGAAATTATCTAAACCAATTTGTTTTAAAAAATAACATATATATTTTTATAGCGTATACACAGAAAAAAGAGAAGAGAAAAAAATAAAAGAAAAATATATCGGCTAAAATGGAACCAAAAATTTTAACTATATAGCCAAGGTATCTAAGTAGCTTTAAGATATAAATATTATTTAAAAGATATTTATGAAGACAATTAAAAAAACATCAAAATATTTGGCCGATAGCAAATTTTATCAGAACGGAAAATTATGTTTATCGGTATCACTATCTGCGATAACACAATCCTTGCTCCTGCCTTGGCTATCGGCCCCTCAACGACGAGGATGGCTTCTGACACAGCTTGCGCTTCTTTGATGGTGATGGTCGTCGTTGGAAAGGCTGCTCGCCCGGTGGTGCAAGGCTGGAGGAGGAGGCCTCGTCGGCACTGGAGGAGGTCTCATGAGGAGGCGGTGGAGACGGCTGCACGTGCAGAGCCGCCGGTGCTCTAGGATGCTGTAACGGCGCTGAAGGATGCCGCCGGTGCGAAAGCTAGAGGAGGCTGCCAGCGCAGGAGCTGGACGAGGCTAGCCATGGAGGCGTTGCCGTCGGCGTGGAGAAGCATCAACTCCGGCATCGTGCTGAGCCTGCTCGCCGTGCTGTGGACTGTGCTGTGGCCGCTCTTCTAGTTCTGCTTCAATCAGACCTAGGGCAATTTTGTCCATTCAAGTTGAAAAAAGGGCAAAATTAAGTAAATGAATTAAAAAAAGGAAGGAAATAGCATTCCAGATAGTAGACACCATTTAAGAACAGTATTTTAACAAAGCCTTTTAGCAAAAACCACTCTTAATAATATCATATATCCAAATTTTTTATCCCTAGGTGAAGAGGTTTTTTTTTCTGATTGGTTGGACTGGCCGTAGCAGTTAAACCCCCTAAATTTTCATTTTTTTTCCTGGACATATGAAATATTTCTCCGTGGTTAATTAGTCATGTACATAACCGATTGCTGCCGAATATATCTTTCCCTTCAGTGTGACGAATACTAATTGACACAATCTTTAATATGCACATATTTTATTATTACTTTATTAAACTACATATATAAATATTAAATATATAACTAGATGAAATAGTTTTTCATGATAAATCTACTAACAAATATTTCATATTTGTTGATATTATTATTTTTACCACTCAATGGTTTAAGATTTTGATGTTTTATGTGCACATTATGTATGACCTATTTTCTTTACTCGTTGTAACAGACAATCGAAGCTTCCACCAAGACTCAAATGTCTCCTTCTCCGTTGAGTAAGTTTCCAAGAGAGTTGGATTTATTTCAACCGTTTTCCTCACTTTACTTCTCATACAAAGTAAAAGCTGAGTCATTTACAAACATCCCGTGACTCTTCACAAGCATGTGATCTTATGGGCGACTCCAGTTATCTAGCAGATTTTGATTTTCAAGAATAACAAATATAATTGAAAATTTGATTGCTATAAACTTAAGTGCGTAAACCTCACTAGTTCTTAACTTCTCAATCTCTCAAGCCTACACTCTCTTTTTCTTAAATCTCTCTGTTTGCATAAGTAATTGGTGAGCCGATCAGCATATGAAAAGACTCTAATTGATACACGAAAAAAAAACTGATCTAACGGATTGATGATGAATTCGATTCAGTTAAAAGATAAAAAATTATTCAGATGAGACCGAGTCTAAGGAGGAGCCGTATAAACCACGATAGAGTAATTTTATTTCTATAAAATATATTTCGTAAGATAGAAAAATCTAATTAGTTTTGTTAATTTCTTATAGATAGTTTTCTTTTATATTTATAAAATAATATCTAGAGGCTACTTGTAAACATGTCGGATTGTTGTAACTTTAGGCTACAAATATAGATCACCTAGGAGTTTGTAAATTATCTTTTGATCAATACAATCTTATGGGTGACTCTTAGTTATCTAGTAGAATTTGATTTTCAAGAATAATAAATACAACTAAAATTTGATTGCTATAAACTTAAGTGCCTAAAAAATAAATAAAGTGAACTTCTTAACTTCTCAATCTCTTAATTCCACTCTCTCTTTTTCTTAAATCTCTGTATTTGCATCAAAATTTGGTAAGCTTCATAGAAATAATTGGTGAGCCGATCAGCTTATGGAAAGACTCCAATTGATACAGGGAAAAAACCGATCGAACGGATTGAGGATGGGTTCTGTTTAGTTAAAAGACGAAAAGTTATTTAGATGGAACTGACATGGTAGTGTATTTTTATTTCTATAGAATATATTTTATAAGATAAATAAGTCTAATTAGTTTTGCTAACTTCTTAGAGATAGTTTCCTTTTATGTTTACAAAATAACGTGCAGAGGTTGTTTGTAACCGTATTAGACTCTTGTAACTCTAGGCTATAAATATAGACCTCTAGGATCTTGTAAATTATCTATCGATCAATATAATTTTGATGCATCGCCATCCTAATTCATGTAAGTTTTTTACGATAGGTTCTAACTCTCAACGTGAGGCTACATCGGTTAAGTTTGATCTCCGACGAAGCGGTAAGTTTCGCCACTATCTTGGTGTATTGGTTCTACTGAAAACTGCATCGGTTAGGTCCGATCTCTTAGTCCGATTGGGTGCATCACATCACGTTCACGTGGTTCTATCAGTTTATCGAGCTTCCTCTACTGCAATCGATCTCATGCTACATCAATTAGGTCCAACCTACTAAACCGCTGATAGTAGATTGAGCTATAGGTCGATATGACTTTACACGAACGTTTCATCGCAGCGGCCAGCCGATGAGTTATCCACATAGTGAGTCTCATGCCTAGTATATTGGCTCCTTGGCCGAATTCTTCAGAGAATTCTTCTTATTAGCTCAGCTAGCCAATGGGTTCACCCGTTACTTTCGTTCGTGCGTTCGATCTAGTCTCTGTGCCATTAGTCTTAGTCTCATACTATCTTGGTTTGGTACAATCTATTAAGGCTAGCTCTAACAGTACCGTCAAAGTGATCATTGGGTCTCATACTTTCAGGAGATCGGGTCGCACTCCTTGTTACTCATCGTATATTCTATTCAGAGCGCCATTGGTTTTGCAAAGCCAATGGGTCCTTTATCTTATTCAGAGCACCATCGGCTTTACAGTCGATGGGTCATTTATCTTATTTAGAGTGCCATCACATATTTTATTTGGAATGGGTCCTTTATCATATTCGGAGCACCATCGTATATTCTATTTTGAGCGCCATCGGCTTTGTAGCCGATGGGTTCTTTATCGTATCGAAGCACCACTATATTTTAGAGGGCCATCGGCTCTGCAGCCGATGTGTCCTTTAGCCTATCACTTGCTATCTACCTATGCCTTCATCGGCTTTCTAGCTGATGAATGAGCGTTACAACTTTTATTGGTAACCAACTGATATGAGGAGTCTATATACATTGACTATTCTATTCTAGAATACCATCGGCTCTACAACCGATGTGTTTTTTATTCTCTTCATTGCCATCTGTCTATGCCTTCATTGGCTTTTCAGCAGATAGACGAGTGCTTTAGCCCCTATCGGTAACCAGTCGATATCCGGAGTATATCAGATGTAGCCAATGTTTATCTCAACCCTATTGGTAACTAGCCGATAGCAGGAGTTCAAATCGGCCTATCGGCCGATTAACTCATCGGTTTATCTCCTTGTCAATTATAGGGTTAAATTGATTGGCTTGCCTGTAACTACAGCAACCCTAACAAATGGACCTTGAAGCCGAAGGACTTGCATTAGAGCCAAGCAGATCTCCTAGGCCTTGGCGTGTTTGCGCGATCACATTGGACCTCCATTGATGAACACGGAGGACTGATTCGGTATGAACATATTTTTTGACATGTCCAGTGGGACCATTAGGAGTGCACTCTAATGAGTTGAAGGACTTGCACTGGAGCGAAGCAGACCTTCTAGGCCTTAGCGTGTTTGGGCGATCACATTGGACCTCCATCGGCGAACAAGGATGACCGATTCAACGCGAACACTCTCTCACAAAGATATACCACCAAGATAGGAGAATGAGGAATGGCTATTTGGTTTCAATGATGTCTACTCTTGCCCACAACCAGCAACCAATGATAGAGGAGGTGGATGGGGTTAAATACCCGAACCCATAAAAACTAGATGTTAAGCTTAGATCTGTGTAGACCAGAACTTCGGTATAAGGACCAGAGCTTCCAACCACTCTCCTTGGCCAAATAGAGAACCCCGATTGGGACCTTCAATCCAAGAACAAGAACTTTCGGTCCCTTAGCAAAAATAGAGAACACAGATAGGAGCCTTCGGTCCTCTCTAATAGCTCTATAGAAAATCATAATTCCTAGCTCTGAACTTCGTTTTTCATCAACTCCATTTTTCATAAACTTCAGCTATGTGGAAAGCTTATTCAAATTGGCACCCAACCTTACTAAAAACAATTTCTAAAAACACTTAGAGGATAGATTAAAACTTAGGTTTCTCTCTAGAAAGGACCTGAATATGTTACTTTGAGCATCGAGGCATAAGCAAAAACTTTACTACTAGCCATGTCAACACAAACTATTTAGTCGGATGAGGTCTCAAATAAAACCCAAATAAAATGGTAACCATCCAACCTCATTATAGACTTGACACTGCTAGGAAATACAACACAAACCCCAAGGACCAGACTAGGTGTATAAGACATACCCAATGAGTTAGCCTTACAATGCCAGACCTCTACTGAGATATGCTTGTCAACTACTTGATGGCGGCGACCAAAAGAAAACATACATCCTAGAGGTCTCAATCTAAAAGGGCTAAGTCAGAGGCATCTCAAATACTCCTAAGCCCTTACTCAAGCCGCCAGGATAAGTGACTAACCATGCACTTTCATCAAAAACATCAAAAACATTCGGTACTAACATAAGAGTGTGCATACACATAGTTAATTTTAGAGTACAACTAGAGGTTACATAGGCCAACTGGCCAAGTTAGAGGTTTGCAAAAGCATGTTCTACCTAAAATATTATACAAGCAACTGACTAGGATAAGACCTAGTTAGAACCATACTAGAACATGGAGTAGTCCCCGTTATAGCACTCATCAGCTAAAGCCTCACTAATCAAGAGTTAGTACATTACATTATTGCCAAACCTAACATACATGGAGTGCATTGTCAAGAAAAGGCTATTTGTAGTTTATTTTCATCATAAAACAAGTTTTATTTTACAAATGTTTTGCAACCAAGGAATACTAGACAAGTTTTAACAAGTTTGCATAAATCATGATGACATCAATTGGAATAACAGTGCAAATAGCAAGCTTTCTGCCCTCCATGGCAGCAAGTCAATAGTACAACTTATAAATCACATTTCATTGCCATTTCATAAACAAGCATCACGTTCCATTTTCAAAATCATAAAACTATACTAAGACATGTTCCAATGTCACTCATGTCTGTTCTGTTTTCTTTATAATTCTCTAAAAAAACAAGTTTTGAGAGACACAAAATACACTTAACAATAAGTTAATCTCAAAAACAGAAAACATATGATATGCTCTCAAAAATACAACAAATTTGAATCTTGGCTTTGTGCCTTGCTCTAAAGTTGAGTGAGTTTCTCTAAGCATTTTACTCACATATGTGCTTATGTTTTTTTCTTCCCAATTGTGATTATAAATTCTTTTGATTAGCACCCTCTCATATCAATTGGTGTGGATCATATGCACATGACCCAAAAGATCTCAATCTTGGATTAGTGTTTCTTTAGCCTATAACTCTTTAAAATTGAAATTCAAGTGAGATCAATTTTTATTCATTTAGCATTGGTGTGGATGATTTTTTTGTATATCTTATTATGCACATCTCGAGGCTATGTGTGCTTTGCTATCTTGAAACGAGTTTTATTTTGATTAGCCTCCATGGAATACTGAAGATATGTTGACCTTTTTCCTTGAGGTTTATAAGAGTGTCACCCCTCTCCTACCTATCCTATAGCACAAGCTTACAAGAGAAGAGCTTTACATCAACATACCTACACTCGTGTACCAGCCCTAGAAATCTAAGTTGGTACACACATGAGTCTGATAAATCATTGCAATCCTAAATTATTACATTACACAAGTTATTGAACGGACATACCCATTATACCACAACGACACTATGTTCGCACTGAGATCTCTCGTGCGCCCCGGTGAGAACATGTCGACGCCTGGGAGGTCTGCTTAGCTCCAATGCAGGCCGATCAGCTTTTCTCCATGGCTCGAGGTACGCGCGCCGGGGGCCGTGGGGTTCGATCGGCTCCGGTGTGATGGTATGGGTGCGGACGTGCCAGTCAATTTGACCCTGCAATTGATAAGGAAGTGAGATGAGTAGGTCCGTCGGACGGTGGGCTGATACAGGCGCTCGTTATCGGCTGGCTACCAATAGGATCGGGATGGCCATCAGCCGCGCCCAGAAGGCCCTTCGCTATTGGCTATTTGCTGATAGGAATCAGGAAGCTCTTCAATTGGCTATTCGCTATCGGCTCATGGACAGGTGTCGACGAGAGATCGGCCGCAGAGCCGATGGAGGAACCGGGATGTACTCAGATGATAGCAAAGCGCACAGGATCCCTCCGGATAGCCGACGAAAGCCGTAACAGTCATTCATCGGCTGGAAAAACCTATGAAGGCACATGCGGACTGGCAAGTAATAGTATTAAAAGGCACGGGCTGCAAAGCCGATGTCGCTCCAGATATGATAGCACGAGACCTGTCGCCCGCCGTGACAGCACCATTAACACCGAACCTCGAAGATTGGACCTAACCGAGATAGTATGAGACTAAGGCCAACAGCGATGATACGGAGGATGCTGGATCGGTTGTGTTGAAGGAAAGATAGGAACGAGCCCACTGGCTGGATGAGCCGATGAGGGGACGCCTTTCTGAAGGCGGGAGCATATCGGCTGGATGACCGATACGCTTAGCGTTATGTGTCAAGAGACACCTCTAAAGGCTGATGCGTATCGGTCGAGGGGCCGATGCGCTAGGCGTGAAGCTCAGAGCATAGATAACTCATCGGCTAGTACTCCGATGAGACGCTGTGCAGAAAACTATAAGCCTAAAGCTCGATCTACCGTTGGCAGCCCCGTAGGTCGAACCTAATCGATGCAACACAAAATTGACGATGGTAGAGAGAGCTTAACAGGCCGATAGGCACTGCACGGACGTGATGCGATATGTTGCGGGACTTATCCCTTCGCCGGAGATCGAATTTAACCGATGCAGCCCCATGTCGAGAGTCATAACCCATCGGTATAAACCTAGATAAACTAGGGTGGCGATGCACCGAGATTGTATTGATCAAGAGATATATTACATGTCTCCAGGGGGTCTATATTTATACCCTGGATTTATAGATAGAGTTTGACGCGTTTACAACCATCGGACGTTATTTCCTAACAAGAACAAAGGAAAATATCTGTAAAGAAGTTAACTAACTAACTAAAACTTCCTAATTAAATAAGGCTATAATTTACGAAGATAAAACATCCTGCCGTGGAGTCCACGACTCTTTCGCAAACTCGGTTTTATCCGAATAGTCTTCCAATTTGGAACTGAGTCTTACTTCGCTACAACCCGATCGGCTTCTTCACTGTTGTCATGGGACACCTCTCAGCCGATCGGATTTAGCACTATCGGATCGTCCAGATTTTGGCGTTAACACACTAATACAAGCTACATCGAAAGAAAACTACAATGACACTAATCCACATGCTATGCTTGGGAACTTGGATGGAAACCTAAAATTCTTCATAGTCAGCTTAAACTTTTAGAAACACCTCAAATGAAGTATCCTTGGCAGCTCCTTCATCTTCAACAACTTCACCCTGGTCTGTATGGGGTGGAGGGAGCATGTATGAGTACATCTACTCAGAAATCCACAGGAAAAATGTGACATGCATAGGCTTCAAAGAAGGGTTAGGTTTGTTACACAAAAAGTTGTTTTCGAAAATCACATGTGTGTATTTTCTCAGATAGAAGTACCACCCTCAATCCTACTATGATAGTGCTTTACAGTAACTCCATTTAGTGCAATGTATAAAAAGGAGATTTATTTTTCAAGAATTGGTTCCAACCAATTTCACACTCCAAGAGCTATTTGCAATATTTTTCCCATTTTTAAAACTTAACTCATCTTACTTTTTCTGCACAAGCCCTAGCTCCTCAAAACCAACCATCACATAGGGCCTTTGCATACCCTCGGCAGTTTTATTATCATGACCATCAAAATTACTTTACTTTTTCTTTCACTCCTAGGGTTGACATCTCATCCTCTCTCTTGAAGCTATTCGACTTCCCATACCACACAAATATGTTTCTGACTACACAAGTCATCCGTCAGCCACATAGGCTTACTCTGAATATGATTTCAATCCCAAAATTTTGTTTCAAAACCATTTGCAAATATTTCTATGTAGGAGGAACCACTTCACATCTACCCATGATTATCGACACCGTTATTTAAATAGACAAGATTTTTGTAGAAGGTGAACGTTTTACCTGTAGTATATTTATCCATGTCCAATCACTTAGCATGAATTGATCAGATACGGCCAATGAAAAGGGGACTAATGACATGGCCTTTTTTCAACCAAAAATAGGATAACCAGTTACCAGCCATAAGAGTCTTAGACCAAGTCCTAAGCAAGTCCTAAACTTTTCGTACTTAGTATCCCATGAGCGCCACTTCTCATGGCTTCTCTAGCGATTCTACAACTCCTGGAAAACAAGCAATCCTAACCCCACTAGTTACTTAGAAGGGGCATCCTATACCACCCATGTGGTCATACTATACTATGCTCAGTGTAGTTCCCAAGGAATCGGTCCTTACGTATGAATATAAAGTCTTGCCATATAGGCAACAGCTTCGCACTATGGATTTTTTTTCTAAAAACAACTACTCTTTCACAAACCACTGACATCAACATATGGGGTTTTCAACACATTTCACAACCCACTTTTCCATCATGATTCATTTATCCCAACACACACATTTATCACTTCACTTGTAAAATATAATTATGTATATAAAGAGGCTTCATTAATAAACCAGTGGTGAGAAGGGAAGATTGTTGGGAGGATAAGGTCTAGATAGAAGACAATCATAATAAATAGCACATGAGATAAGATTGTAGTGATCGGTTTTTTTTCCATTGACAAACGTCACCAAACCACTTTCCTGTAGTAATGAATCTAGAGAAGATTTGCATAAGATGGAAAAAGTTAGCCTTGCTTTGTTGCATGCTCCATAGGTGTGAGCAGGCATTTGGCATGTACACAACAACTTCCCTATGAACTGGTGGCTCCATGCACTCTAGACACTGTGCAACAAGCTGAACGGCTTGGTTGTGGAACATTTCCTGCTGCACTATTGACTATGGCCATGTGTAATGCATCTTGGGCAAGAGAGGCCAAGAGTATGTGAAGCACACATTGAGAAGGGATGTGGCTGAGAACTTGATGGCCAAGTGGAGTTCACCAATTTTCTTAACTAGGTTGCAATCAATTTACAAAAGAAATGATATAATGTAGCAAATAGGTCAGCCAAACATTTAATTTTATAAACTAGGATCAACATGATCGAAAGAGTGACTTGCCTTGGTATGCTACAGGTCCTGGTGTGATGAAATCATGCGTGAAAATGCCTTTGGTCGCAACCTCTACACGTGAGAAACACAAATATTACATGACATATTATTGAAAGTGATAAAACATCAAAAATAATAGTGCATTGTGTGTAGGAGGATTTTAGAAAAAAAATTGGGATTGGAACAAGGTTAAGCGGAGTTACGGGTCACGGATATAAATTTTAGAAGGATTTTTTGGATAATCATAATGGAATATTCCTGAGATGTTCTTTACAAGAGACTAACAATTGGGACACGATGTTCATGAGAGGGAAGCTGGGTTGAGTCTATGGTTTACCTTGAGCGGAAAATCGACAGTGATGGTGACTTCGGTTCAAGCTCTGGTGTTGCTAAGATCAGGAAGCCTATGGGATCAATGGGGGAGCTTAGGGCAGCAATAGTGACGCCAACCGTTTTCTTTGTTTTGCATTGAAGAAGAAGAGGAATGAAATGGGGAAGTGTGCTAGGGGTGAAGGAAAAGCTGAGGCTCTAGAATTTATAGCTTGCTTGGTGCATCACAAAGGTGATCAACGATGAAAATCCAATCGTTGCTAAGTGCATGCTTGATCTTGTACTTTCCTCTCCTCCCATTGTCTCCTCTCTGCCAAGTCTCCTCTTTTGTTGTACTCTCTGCTGATACTACCTCTTGCTTGGAGTGTGGGAGAGGAAATGAAAGAAAGTTGTGTTGGTGGAGCAATCAGAGTGATAAGGGAAGGAAAGGAAAAGAGAAAATGCATGCACCTAGTTTTGTGCTCCTTGTTTGCTAGTGCACGGAACTGACGTGACAAGAGGATGTGCACTTCTTAGCCGTGCTTGGAGTGAGGGAGTGGATGTGTCAAGGAGACACTAGTTGACTTGGCACGGAGGTGAAGTGCAGCAAGGGAAATTGAGTATGTCCACGTGTTTACTTGTGAGTTTCTCTTCTCTTCTCACTGCCTTCACTGCTACCTGCCTGCTGCCTTGCTGCTAGTTATCTTGGCATGTGGAGGAGAATTAGTGAGGACATAAGGTCACCCTGTGATTTCTGATTCGAAAACAAAATTTGAATTTCGAAGATAGGACAGAAAAATTCATCAGTATGATCAAAATTTAAATTTTAGAAGTTTGTAGGATTAGAAAATTTTGGGAACTTGAAGGATTCAAGGATTTCAGAATTTGGACGGAGATTAGAATTTTTAATAAAATAGCGGGCGTTACAATAAGATTTGTGTAGTTGTTGTATACTTGATATACTCTTTTTGTCTTTATGTTCTCACCCTCTCATATAATATTTTGGCACTTGATGACAAAGGGGGAGAAGTATAAAGTGCAAGAGATGTAAAGGGGATAAGTATTTGTTTCAAGCTCATGTTGACATAAAGTAGAGTGTTCTCTTTATAATTCATCATATGTGATAGTATTGTCATCATTAGGGGGATATTGAAAGATCTACTCATCTAGCCTTATGTTAGGAAGAGTTTTGGTGATTAATGACAACGATTGTTAGAACTAACCTTTGTTATGAGTTTGTGATGTTAGGTTATGTTCTGATATCTAGCAAAATGGTTGGTGGTTCAAAGGTGAGGATCAAGTGATATGGTTATGGATTGATAACAAGAAAGAGGATACCTTATATATAAGGAATCAACAAGAGTCAAATGTTGATGATGAAAATGATTGATATGATCCCATCATAAGTTGATGGACATGTTGTAGGATTCTATGGTGAGGTAGCAAGCTAGAAGATGAACTTTATCAGTTGATGAGAATAGAAGAGAAGAGATTGAAGATGCAGGGTATGAAGTGGCTATCTATAGCAGGATAGTGAAGCGCAAGCGAAGCTCATCTATGATGGACTATACGGTGGCGAAGGGCAAATAAGGGGCTTGGCGCCGATGAACCAAAATTGGTGGTGAAGAGCAAGTGAAGACTTTGTTGTGATGGACCGGGCGAGGCCTTTTGAAGCTATGGATTATCCGCATTAATCATTTAAAAAAAGATGAATTGTCAAACATCAGAAAAGATGTGATTTGCTGGTGATCAAGGAAGGCATTGATCAAGACAGAGTTATAATTGATTTGGGACTAATATGCATTTTGAGTTGTATGAGAATAGTCTTGATGGTGAAATGACTTCGTCATTGGAAACTCTCAAAGTAAAGAAAGAAGATGGTGTGAAGGTATTGCAATTGGTATAGTTTTTCTATTGTATTTGAGTATAGAAATATTGTACTATTAAGAGGGATGCAACGTTGATATGTTTGTTTGTCTCAATACTCAAAGTGACTTATCCAAGTGCTACTGTTTGAGAAAACCAAGTTTTAGCCTATCCTATGAGTGGTTTTATAGCTTGTTATTAGTTGGGTTGGGTAGCCCTTTCATTAAGCTTTCCATAGAGTCAAAAATCATCAAAAATAGACTCTGGAGCAAGAAATTATAGCTTTTTCCTCTAGGCCTAGGACTTGGAGACTCCAGACCTAAGGCTTCAAGGAGCCTCTAGAAATAACCCGTGGTCACCCGAGAAGGCTTCTTGAAGGTTTTGGGCCTACACAGAGTTGAGACCAACGGCTTTTGGGGCAACCCAGAGGTTCTAAGCCTAGGACCTGGAGACTCCGATCTTGTGTAGATATGAGCATAACGGCTAGTTTTTGGGGGAATAGGTATTTAAACCCCTCCACCCTATCCATCCTGGGCTACTGATAGTGGGCAATAGTAGAGCTATCCAAAGCCATATAAACCCTCCCAAATCTCCTACCTTAGAGGTAATTCTTTGTGAGAGTGATTTGAGAAAGAAAAGGACTGGATTGAGAGGTTGCAAGATTGAGAGCTAGTGAGATTCACTCTATTCTTTGAGCTCTTGAGTTTATAGAAAACAAATCCTCAATTGTGCTTGTTACTTTTAGAGATCAAGATCTCCTATACTGCTAGATGTCGCCGGTGAGCACACAAACTTGAGGCGTGCCATGGAAAGTTTGTAAAGGCCTAGCTTCACCTTTACAAGAGGAGAAGCAATATAGTAAAGAGAGAAAAGTGGTTGAAAGAGACCCATCTTCTTTGGGAGCTTCCATAACAGAGACATAGGATTTTTGGTGGAGAATCTGAACTTTGGGAAACAATTTGTTTGTCTTCACCTCTCTCTTATGCTTTGACCATTATTATGCTTAAACATTGCGCAATCTACTTGTACACTTGATTGATACAGTTGGTGACCATATATATTGCTCATATAACTTATTTATCATCTTTTGGTTTAAGTAGATTTCATGCTAGTGCTTGTTCCCTTTTGAGGGTGTTTTTCCTAACATCTCAGAGGTTTTGGTCTCATAGGTTTGGAGGCTACAGTTTCTTAGGCCCAAAGACTCTAGGTAATACTTGTTCGCTGCAAAGTGTTTTGTGAAGTTTTAGGAAATGTCTATTCACCCATGTCTAAGTGATATCAAGGTACTTTTAGGGATCTTGTTGGTGCTGAGAAGGACTCCTCTATCCCTAGTGTATCCAAGGGGCTCTCCCTTGGTTTTGCCACATAAAATATTGAGGACAAGAAGGGATAGAAGTGGGTGGAGTGGCTAGCTAAATGGGCGAGCTCAACATGGAGGGTAGAGGAGGAGGTCGGCTGGTGCTCCGACATGTAGGAAGCACATGGTGCACGGGTCCTGCATGGTTGGGCCGGTAGCTGGTGTCCCTAAGACTGACCAGTGGGTCCCACATCCCCTAGGGCACACTTGTAGTGAGGGTAGTGAGTGAAAAAGAAAATTGCCCTGTAGTCTCTGTAGGCTGTGCTACTGTTTAGGCTTTGACTCTAGTATTCTTTGCCTTGCTGTGATCTAAACCTTGGTGGCCAATTGGGTGGTGGTAGAGGGAGTTTGTTCTACCAGTTAGACAAGGTTTAACCTCAAAAGGCTTTATGGTTGATTTTTGGGAAGGTAGCAAAGTAGGCACCATGGAATCTGTAATTTTTCAGATTTTGCTGTTTGGATGGTTTAGTTTGATGTGCCACATGATGTGATAAAATCAAACCAAAATTCTAGCGAGGCGTTAATTTCATGGAGTATTTTTGTGAATTTTTCCATAATTTTATGCTGCATCAATTATTTTTAAAATTTTCCTTAGTGAACCTTCATGCATATGTCCCTATCATGCTTATGGAAATAAGAGCCAAAAACATTGAAAATAAAATATGCATAACGTGAGAGGATGATTTTATTTAATTCCACATTTCATCACATAGCTTTTCAAGGTACATTTTTGTGGAATGTTACAACCTACCCTCCTTACAAAAGAATCTCGTCCCCAAGATTCGGTAGCCTAGAAGAAACTAGGAAAGTTGGCTCTAAGTTGGTCCTCCCTTTCCCAAGTGGCTTGCTTAGCGGTGTGGTTACTCCACTAGACTTTAAGCATTTTAATGGAGCGATTGCGAGTGTGGCGCTTAGTCTCATCTAGGATGCAAATTGAGTGTTCGCGATATGAGAGATTGGGTTGAAGGTTGATGTCATCTACTTGAGTGAACTCCATAGGAACTCGAAGACACTTTTTGAGATTAGAAACATGGAATACATTGTGCATGCTGGAGAGTTGAGGTGGTAAGTCCAATTAATATGCCACTTGCCCCCGTTTTGCAACAATTTGGCATGGACCAATGTTTCGGGGGGGGGGGGGGTGGCTAGCTTTCCATGGACTTGAAACCGATGGGTGCCCCATAGTCGTGAGACTTTGAGGTAAACATGATCACCCACTTCAAAGCTCAATTCGTGACCACAATAGTCGGAATAGCCCTTTTGGCATGATTGTGCCTCTTTGAGCCAATTGTCCTATAGCGGTGAGACTTGTAGGTAAACATGAAATAATGATTTTATTTAATTCCTCATTTCATTACATAGATTTTCAAGGTACATTTTGGTGGAATGTTACACTGGATCAACCTCTCGTCAATTTCTTAGCCAACCTGGAGGTGACAACATGGCTAGATTGAATCACATCGACAATAGCCAACTTCAATACTGCTTTCAAAGAGGCTATCACGAGGGAACTAGGAACCCAACACTTGGCTGGAGGACACCAAGAAAATAAATCTCCTACTCCATCTCAGGGTAATAGAGATGGTCACAATAGCAATATTGCCAACAAAGACTGTCACACCAATAGGCATAATAAATCCCCACGATGACAAGAGAACTCGCCTCATGGAAGCCAGCTTCATAGTCAAGATGAAGACCTAAGACAATACATTGAAGGACAAAGGCATGAATGGGAGCACTGGGAAGATTATGAAAATCATGATCACGATAGAGGTCAGAATAAACATGACAATCCCCCATCGCCGAACTATCATCAATAAAGATAACCGTGACCATCGTGAAGACCGCAACTGTTGTGAAGATCACGGTAGTTGTGAGGATCACAATCATCACGAAGATTGTGGACAATGCAATGAGGGCAAATGACGCCATTCTTGGAACACCAATCCTCACCATGGTGACCCCATGTCATCATTCGCATCTTCAACAATGGATAAACGATCTTGGAGACCTTATTGGTACAACGACCACCATTTAGCTTTTTAGCCCAAGGTAGGTTGAAAGGCCTTCACCCCTTCTTTGAAGGAAGTAAGATGGCCTACAAAATCCTACCCTAGAAATGTTAAGAAGTACAATGGTAGTATAGATCCCGAGGAGTTCCGTCAAGTATATTCTATTGTCCTCTATGTAGCGGGAGTAGATGATAACGCTTTGGCAAATTATCTACTGACTGCATTGAAGGGTCTACTAGGTTGTGGCTCATTCACCTCCCAATCGCTTCCATCAGATCATGGATGGACCTCTGCAAGCATTTCATGGCCAACATCCAAGGCACATACAAGAGACGTGGTCAATGATGACCTCCATGTCGTGAGACAAAAGAACGATGAACCTATCAATGATTTTATACAATGTTTTAAGGAATGTTGTAATACAATCCTCGAGATCACTGATTCATTCATCATAAGGGCATTCAAATCGGGAGTCCTAGATTGGTACACTATCTAGGAATTGGTGACAAGAAAGATCACATTATCGATGAAGCTTTTTGGAATCGCTGATAGGTGTGCACGTGTAGAGGAAGTCATCCAATTCAATGATGGCAAGGGGAAGATTGTGGAGGATAAGGCCCCAATAAAAAAACATGAACTTGAGACCAGCAAGAAGCTAGAGTAGCCTAATAAAGGGAACAAAAAGCAAAAGGTAGAGGGAGAAGTTCTCACTGCGGTTCTAGAACCACACCATCTTTGATGCTTTGAGTCCCAAGGAGAGGCCCCCGAAAGGAAGTGGTGCCTAATAAACAAAACAAACTCACATTCCCTAGCCGAGTGTCAATTATTTAATAAAGAGACAAGTCATCAGATAGCATTACTCCTAAGCCAACAAGTGTGTGTGATCAAAAAGGAGGATGGCGACCCCAAGTCATCAAACTACCCAAATGCCAATCACCATGTAGCACACATATTTGGTGGCTCAACCTCATATTGCTCCGAAAGGGAGTACAAAAAGGGTTGAATGAGAAGTGTGTTCTTCCTCCTAGGGATAGATAACAAGTCTACAGTGGTTAGGCTAGAAGATTGAGTTCTTGGAAGATGAGCACCCAACCATTACCATTGCTCCTGGAAGATATCCTATAGTAGTGGAGCCCTCTATCAGGAATGTCAAAGTTACACGCATCATGATAGATGGTAGCAGCTCCATTAACCTAGTCTTTGCCAGTGCCTTCGATGCCATGGGAATTCCTAGAAGTGAGCCCAAGCCTTTGGAACAACCCATTCATGGGATCACTCCTGAGTCGACCTTGAAATTGATGAGGAAGATAACACTACTAGTCCCCTTTGGCATAGCCGATATTTTTTGGACCGAGAAGATCATGTTTGATTTTGCCGACTTCGATATGGCTTACAATGCCATCCTTAGTAGGATTGTGTTAGACAAATTCATGGCAGTGTCCCACTACACTACCAGCTAGTCTAGATACCAAGGCCAAAGGGTGTCATCACCATACCCAATAATGCTAAAGTAGCCGTGCAATGTGACAAGTGGAGCCTTGACATGGTCAAGCAAATTACCACCACGCTAGCTACAAATGATCCTCCTAGAAAACATGGCAAATCCAAAATATCTGCAAAGCCTAATGGTGCAATCAAACTAGTACCTTTCTCAACATCAAACCCCGACAAGACTATTAGAATTGGGGCTAGGCTTGATGACAAATAAGAACTCGAACTCATCACCTTTCTCTAAGAGAATACGGACGTTTTCACTTTGCAATTGTTCGACATGCCTGAGGTTCCCAGGGAGGTGATTGAGTAGAAACTGATGGTGTGACCAGATGCATGACCAATCAAGCAAAAGCTAAGAAGGTTCTCTATTGACTAGAAGGAAGCTATTTAGTAGGAGATCGATAAGCTCCTCAACGCAGGATTTGCGAAGGTAGGAAGTATACAGTGTATTTTGAGAATGTAGGGATTGACTAATATAAAGATATAAAGGAAGCTATAAAAAGATTAATGGAGACAAGGATTTTATAATACAGGTTCAGACCCTAACACGATTAATAGACTTACTATTATTTGCTAGAGGCTGGTCTTGCCATTATATATGAATCTTATGAGTACAAGGTATGGAAAGAAAAACTTAATATAGTCTACCAGTATATCGGGAAGGAGCTCGAGCATGGTAGTCGGTAGCTAGTAGTTGTCGACTTCCTCAGGTGTTGACTTGATAGGATTGAAGGTATGTTGTGTTGTGTTTTCTCTATTGGGATCTCTCATGTGTTCTTCTCTGCTCCTGGGGGCCTCGTATTTATCCCCTCAAGTGCCCCCTTTCCATGTAAAACTAGGGATGTAAGTATGGATACGATCCGAGTAGTCCTAGCCAGGCCCAAGTATGACTATGTATTTTTTCCTTATCTAGAACTCCTTCCTTACTTCGGACTTTATCCATATCTATGAGGTTTGTTTTTGTACAGAACTTGGTATATGATGGTCCCACCAAGGTATGTACACATCAATAGAGTATCACATATTTACAACACTAATAACAGACCCTAAATTCTATTCAAATGTATGCTGAATATTAAACTTGTTGACACAATAGCTTATGAAGTTAAGGCTCACAACTCAATCCTTTCTTCCATGTGGGAAAATCATGTGGTTGGTTTTAAAAATTTGGATAGAGTTCAAAACATTGTTTGTCTGATTGTATATATAGAATCTCAGTGGAGAACTTTCTTATTTTGTCTATTCTTTCATTCCCATGAAACACTCAAGTAAACTGATCAGAAATCATAAAGCCCCCTAGCATTTCTAGTAGCTCAATATGTAGGTAATAAACACATGCATATATAAAATACTTAATAAAATTTTTTCACCATATAAAAAAACTTAACTAGCAAAATTAGCAATTTGATGTACATATATATAGAATGCTAGGAAAGTATGTATTGAATATTAAAAATATTAGCATAGTATGAATTTATAATATATGTTTTTACTTTATCGGGAAATCATCGGAAAATGAATCATATACTTCTCCTAGCCCCAAGTTATGAAGTTGAAAAAACCAATTCTCGATTGCATAGCTAGTAGTACATTATAATAAAAAGCAAAGTCTCCTAGCCCCCAACTATCTAGAAATATAGGGTTTCCCTACTTATTGAGAACATATATGGAATAAAAGTTGTATACTTTAGACTAAAGTTGATATATAAAATATGGGATAATTGGGGAAAATATGGCACACTATTTGAATACATATGTTAAAAATTTACAAATACGTCACCCTTGTTTGTCAGTTATCTTGTATGCATCTTCGTTGTTTGTGATAGAGACGAATAGCTTAGTGGTATCATGCAATGCAGAACACCACACGTGATGACCTTATGTAGGTTGTTAGATTTATACCAAATATGTGATCGTGTTTTAGAGTTGTCGTTCTAAGTTTGACCAAGTTGGCATAGAATTTCCATTTGTGGACAATTCTTGACTTCACTCTATCTTTTGATCTTTTCTTGTATATACTAAAGTTTGGAGTTGCGGATCTCTAGTCGGCATAAATTTTCGACCATTGCACACCTTGGGACCAATGTATATCTTGCAGTTAAGTACTGAAGTTATCGATTTGAACTTTCCTTGATTGGAATAAGATGTGACCAACAAAGAGCCTCTGACTAGTACCGTTTAACTCAAGATGGTCATCAGACCGATCATCCTATTATTTGATTTTTTTTCTGAAATCAAGTACTCAGAATAAATTGTTAGAAAACAAGCCCATGAGCATTGCACATGAGTAATATAAATTGAAAGTATGAAAAATACTTCTTCAAGTAAAACTATATATTTTCTCTAGCCCCAACTGTCTTCTTGTAATCATAAACATAGTTTATAAGTAGAGAGTCCGAATAGGAAAGATACATAAGAATTACCGATGTTTTTCGATTGTCTAATGACTTTCTTGGTAAAATTAGTAGTTGATCTTGCTAAGTAGTCAATCTTGATCTAATTAATTTGTTTTGTGTAATAGAACCGCCATGATTCCCTGGTATCGCAAAGACCAGTAACATAGTTGGGTCTTGACCACTATACGGCTCCATTGTTAGGTGATGTCACATTATGTGTCGTTGTTGTTTAAGTTTTTTGCTTGTATGATGATCTTAAATGACATGGGCAGATCCTCAAGCCCTCCGTTTATAAGCAGAGTGACTCCTTCATCTAGATGGATGGTATAGATAATGCCTCAATAGACGTGATAAGTGATCAGGTCGATACTTCTAGGAGAATGATACGATAATACAACAACTTTTTCATAGATATGTCGTGCAATACTAGAGTATGTGGTAAATTTTTATTGGTAGGTTTGGTCCAACAACACTTTGTTTAGTTAAGAGCCATCTGGATTAGGGGTAGTTTTGACCTTGGCTTATTAGTCTGCTTGGTGTTTTGAGTAGATGCACGTATTATTTCCTAAAATTTAATTTTTAGTACATAGAAAATATAATAGAAAAAATCTGACTTAAGAAGCTGAATTAATCTTCTAGTGTTGTTAGGATATAAGTAAATTCAAATCAAATATTAGTTATTATATCTACCATAAACATGAAAAATAAAAAGAGAAAGTAAGTCTAATATAATATAAGCTCGTAAATAAATATTGCATGAAGATACACTTTAGTTAAATATAATAAATTGTTGATATGAAAAAGGCATGATAAATTGTATATAAAAAAATATTGCATGCCTTGTTAAATATTGTTCTCGCCGGATCTCGCGCGCCCAGCGCGAACACGTCGACGCCTGGGAGGTCTGCTTAGCTCCAGTGCAGGTGTATCGACTTCTCTCTATGGCTCGAGGTATGCGTTAGGAGGTCTGCTTAACTCTGGCGTGAGTACCTCGGCTCGCTCTCTGTCTTGATGGTATAGATGCGGGTGTGGGCGCGTCGGTCAATTTGACCCTACAATTAATAAGGAGGGACAAGTAGGTGAGGCGAACGGGTTAGTCGGACAATAGGCTGATATGAGCTCTCGCTATCGGCTGATCGCCGATAAGATCGAGTTGGTCATCGGCAGCGTCCGGATGGCTTATGCTATTGGCTGGTCGCCGATAAGGATCGGGACACTCTTCTATCGGCTAGGGAGCCGATGAAGGCATGGACAGATATCGACGAAGGATGTGATGGCTCTAGGTGCAGCAAAAGTGAGATCCTGATCCATCGGCCGTAGAGCCGATGGAGGCATTGAAGGGTATTAAAAGCAAAGTGCGCAGGATCCCTCCTAGTAGTCGACGGAAGCTACACCGCTCGTTCATCGGCTGGAAAGCCGATTAATGCATATGCAAACTAGCAAGAAATTGTATAAAAGACACCGGCTGCAAAGCTGATGCCGCTCCAGATATGGCAGCACGAGACCTGTCGTCCGTCGTGACAACGCTGTTAGTATCGAATCTCGAAGATCGGACCTAACCGATTGGTAGATAATAGTTTGAGAGTTATTGGCTTGGGTTCTTGATTTGAGGCTCCATAACATCGAGTTATCAAATCGATGAATGTAGTCATCTCTCTGGTAGCCACATGTGTGCACATGAAAATTCTTCTTGGACACACTCCCTTAGGTGTGAGACTGATTTGTTTACGTGCTTACGTATGAATACGTGCGGGGAGCTCCTCTACTTGCGTACATGCAATTTTCTCAGCCACAGGTGTTGATTAGGGATCACCAAGTTGTGCTGTTATTTTTGACATGTTGTATCCTAGTAGGTGTCAGGCCAATAGGCAGCTGATCGAAGGTACAACCAAGTGTCACTTGAACTTGGACGAATAATATTCATGTAAAAAAAGCCACAACCCAATATATAATTAGTAGTAAAAGTAAAATCAATCTAAAAAAATAGGAGATTAGAATGATTAACTTGATATTCAAGATACTGTTTATAATGGAGTTGGTGTAAATCACGACGGTTATGATTTCAATCTAGAGGCAAACTAACTCTGTCTATGACATCCCTCATCGGAAAATCCTCATCAAAAAATCTGTCTTTGTATACCATGTTTTCGTGAAACCTTTGAATACCAGTGACCTCTACTTAACATGCTAATTGTCGATGAATAATAATTCGAACTTAGTATCTATTTATATATGGTGTATTTGAAAGGCATAGGGATCGACGGATATATGGATGTAAATAAATTTTTAGTGGAAACAGGCAATAATTTTTATATAGGTTTGGGCCTCTGAAAAGGATAAGAGCCATACTCTTATTTGCCCTAAGGCTACTATTATCATTATATCAATCACAATATGTGAGAGAAAAACCCTAGTCTAGTCTATAACTATGTCGGCATAGAGCATGGACATGTTTGTCGGTGGCTGGGCATTATCAGCCCCCTCTAATGACATTAGACTCGATGGGATTTTATATTGTCTTGATTATATTGACTTATCTCTATAAGATTTTGTATTTCCTTAAGTAGAATTTACTAATAAGTATGGATAATATCCGAACAATTTTGATAAAAGTATTTAAAACTATTTTATTATTTGCTCAGGACTTTATGAATATGCGCAGGCTTTGTTTTCCATATACGGTGCCTGCCGATATCGATTCACCTTTATAGGTATCCATGTCTGCCAATATCAACTATTTTTTTTAATAATAAATATTTTTTCTCAATTGATGTTAGATAAAAACAAAATTTATACCAAAATTGTAGTGATCAAGATCTACACGTTTATAGATGATTATATTTTTATTTGAAATTGTTTGCATGTCCAAATATATATTAAAAGTTGTACATCTATTTGGATAAAAATGAACTTTTGAATTTATCATATATGGATAAAATTCTATATAAAAGTCATGGAGCTCGATGATGAGATCTACAAATTTAAATTTATAGTTAGCAACTTTCTTATTTGAAGTTATCTAGCAATTGGCAACTTAGAAATTGTAGCTGTAGATATTTTTAACAAATAATCCATGGATTTAATTATGCTATAAATTTTCCAGAATTTTCATAGCTTAATAATAATTATAATAATACGAAAATCATTTCAGTAGTATATTTAAAATGGAAAAGCAGATAAAGTCCTCTTTTCGTTTTTTGGACCGAATTCAGCCCATCTCTTTCTCTCCGCGTCCCCTCCTGGCCCGGCCATCGCGCGATCCACCCGAGCCGATAGAAACTCATATAAGCCCAATGCATTTGCTTTTGCGTCCCATCGTGGGTAAGCGTATTAGTTGCATTGTTGCAATTTGCAACTGCAACAGCGCTCTCTCTCTCTCTCGTCTGTTCCCCAATCTCCACAGTTAGCTCCTCTCGAGGACGAAATCCATGGCCAAGTTCTCCTTGGACGACGCCGACGACGAGGACCCTCCCGTCGCCTCCGGGCGCGAGAAGAGGAAGCGCGATGATGGCCCTGCCGACGGCGAACCCCCCAGGGCCCAGAATTTGGCGGTTGCAGTCCGCGAGCCAGGGGTGCCCGGGGCGGAGGCGACAGGCCGGCGCGGCCCGGTGGAGGAGATGGCCGACGGGGAGGTTGAGGGTGGCCTAAACGTGCAGATCGACCTTGACATACTCGACTGCTCCATCTGCTTCGAGTCCCTCCGCCCTCCCCTCTACCAGGTAGTTATGCTCTGGAATTGGTGTTACCTGGCTCGTTTCCTTGCCATTTGATATGTTGGTTGCTTAATTTGCTGCGCCAATTGGACTATACAAGGGAATTTCCAAATGGGGTTGGTCTATGCTGTTGTCTCGGGTTTGGGTACGAAACAAAATTATCAGTTCTACCAGCGTAAAAAAAAAATCTCTAGCGTTTTTTGTCTACCTATGTCCGTTAGTGATAAGGGATACACTATGTTTTCATTCCTTTTGGATGCAATAGTAGCACTGGAGTCCAACTTATAGTGGCCCACTAGCAAAAGTTCAACATATTGCCGTTGACAGCACCGCTGTTAATTTTCTTCACCTATTTTTTGTTTCACTTCGTGCAAGAAGTAATATTATTATCTTTATTACAAGACAACATAATCAAGAATTTATTCAGCATTCTTCAATTTGGGACATGGAAGTACTGTGCTTCTGCCATTCACTCTTTTACTCAAAACTCTTTAAACACAAATACATCAAGAAAAAAACTTAAAACATCATAGGACAGGCCAAATCACCGGTCTAATATACTAGCATCCATGCATTTCCAATGAATTAAGTTGAAACAACTAAAATTACCATGGAACTAGAATTAGTTAGCATAATGCTTGCAGTGAATTGAACTGAAATTAAGCAGCTAGCTCCTATCCTACTTTGATAACAATAATGGCCATGGATCACATTCCTATGCTCACAGACTGATTTGTAGGAAAAACATAGGAAATTTGGAGGATTTCAATCCTATTGAAAAAATTCCTAGAAAATCTTTTGAAACAAATGATTGAATCCTGTCAGTTCCTTTGAAATCTCTATTAAATGGATAATCCTATAGAGATTTTGAAGGAAAGTTAACAAGAGCTTTAACCTCTTGGAAAATTTACTTTGAGTCTCTCTCTCATCTAATTCCTGCGTTTTTCCTACGGTCTACTCAACCGATTATTTCTGTATTTTTTCTATGTTTTGCAATTCTTTGTTCTGTACTTGTATTCCTGTTAAAATCCTGTGTTTTAAAGGAGCCTTGAATGTTTTGTGTTCCAATCATTTTTCAGGATATACAAAATCAATCTTGCTATCACAATAAGCTAATATTGTTTAGTTATTTCATTACAAGTCATGGTGATTCAAGACTAATGGGCTTCTGCGCTGTGCTTGTAATTGATATACTCTGTCAACTGCAGCCTTCCAAACATATTTCCACTGTTTATTTTCTAGACCTAACTCACAAGTAACCATTGTTCTGAAAAGTGGCCTACTGGTCAATCATGGGCCTGTTTCTGCAGCTGCATGGCTGCATACTTGGATTTATAAGCCCTCTTACATATGAAAATTGATAATTTTTCTTAGTTTTTTTGTCAAGAAATCCGAAAAAGTCCTAACAAGGTTGCATGCATTGCTTTGTGCATGATTATGTTTGTGTTTTTGTTGTTTGCAAGAACTTCTTCCTTATATATAAATATGATGTTGGTTAGTTTAATTTCGAACTAACCAACGTCATATATAAAGGAGGGAGTATATGAAAAGTTTATATGACCAGAACTGTATTCACAATTTTGGATGGAGAAGGGAATTTATTTGTATATAAAAGCACTCAACTGGTTGAGCAGTAAATAATTGGCTGGTTAGGGTTACACATCTTGCCCTTTAATTGCATGTTTCCATCAATTAATGAGAAGAATTTGAACTGATAGGGAGAGGGGAAGGGAATGGGTAGAGGGTAGATGGAGAGGGAGAGAGGAAGAGAGGCAGGAGGATAGGGAGAATGTGAATTGGAGGAAGTGAATGCAGCTTATGCAAGTGCCAGTCATTCGGTCACAACTGGGGAGTTGTGGAGCTCGCAAGCAGTGCCACTCATGAGGAGGGGAGCAAGGGAATACTAAAGATATGGATTGAGATGGAGCAGTTCTGGGTTCCATGGTAACGGCATGTTAAACCAGTCATCTTAGGCTGGAGGGACTTTTCGGGTGGATTGTTATCCAACCTTGCTTTGTAACTACACCAAGTGCGACCCAATAAATAACAATCGTATCAACTTACCACTGTTAACGGGATAAGTTACAAACCACTGAACCAAACACCTCAGAAGCCAGAGGAGCTTTCAAGACCATTCTGAACCATATTTGCCCAAAGGTAGACCAATAAAAATAATTTTTCGCAGAAACCAGTTCATTATTGCAACCATGTTTAGTAAACTGTTCCTTTACCTGTTATAGACACAAGCACATAATATTTATTTGACTGAACATATGCAGAACTGATGCAAAGAAAGAGTAACACATTGTATCAAAGCAATTCGCTACACTGACAATTTACTGCAAGCAGACAATTAACTACAAACAGACTAACACATTGGGTTGGTTTCTGGTGTAATTGTAATCATACTTCACCTGTCTATACTTTAAGCAGACTATTTCTGTTATAATAAACGTACTCTTATCTTCCCCCTGCATGTTCACAGCTTATTTGTGTACATTTTCAGTGCCAAAATGGCCATGTAGCATGCTTTTCCTGCTGGTCCAAGCTCAACAATAAGTGTCACATTTGTTCTCACGATGCCAATTTTGCTCGAAATATTGCATTGGAGAAGATTGTTGAGTCAATCAAGTCGCCCTGCTCATTTGCAAAGTGGGGTTGCTGCAAGTTTATTAACTACGCACAAAGAGATACTCATGAAGAAGCTTGTCTTTTTGCTCCTTCGGTGTGCCCAATCTCTGATTGTGGATATAGAGGATTCACTGGACGTTGGTCAGGACACTTCCTTACTAGCCATAGTTCTGATGTGATGAGGTTCATCTATAGTCAGCCTTTTGAAGTAAATATTGAGGTATCGGTGCCTTTTCTAGTTCTTCTTGGAGAGGATGATCACCTTTTCCTTGTCCTAAACAATAACCTGACTTCCTTTGGGCATGCGTTTTCAGTAGTTTGTCTTAGGAATGGCAATCTAAATTGGATGTTCTCCTACGAAATTGAAGCAACTAGTAGAAAGAAGCCTGAAAACAGACTGCAACTGAAGGCTTCTGTCACAAATACAAGGCATTGGACTAGTCTTTACCCTGCAGAAGCTTTCCTTTTGATCCCGTTTGACTTCTGCAATTCTAGCAACATAGTACTCAATATCTCCATTGTGAGATGTGCCGTTGTATGATTTGAATACGTTATGTACTAAATATTTAAAATGTAAGTTAGTGTGTAGAAGTGTAAATGCAGCGTCAGCTTGTATGTATAAAAAAAATACTATACAGTAATACTTGAGGCCTTTACCGTATGTGAAGCATTTTAACGATTACTCCCTCAAGAAATCTTATAGGTATGGGCCAAAATAAGCTCTTAAGGCCATCCCGTTCGCTACGATAAGAGTAAAGATTGTATATGTAAAACAAGAAAGTTTTAATTATTATAAACTTAAAAAAATAATTTATTTGATATTTTAAAATAATTTCTATATAAAAAGTTTTCATACAAAGCAGTTTAAAATACATGCTAATGAAAACAGACATAAAATCTACATTTTAATAAAAAAATAAGTCCTTAACAAGATGCATGTCCACCATTTAGAATGATAAATTTTGCTATAAGACATCATCAATTTATAATATTTATTATAGGATATCGTAAAAATTAAGTTTTGAGGAAAATTTGTTATAGGACACTGTAGAAGTTAAGTTTTGAGGAAAGACTTTCAAAAAGTTAGATATTTACTTAGTGACACTGTCTACTTTATTTTATTATTTTTAGCCTTGTTGAGAGAGATTTGAAGAACAGAAATACCTCTTGACTTGCAGCAAAGACATGGTTGGGTTGAAACAGGTCACATGTCGCTCCTATTAGCCCTGCACCATCCTCACAAACCATGATGCATGCTCATGGCTACATTGCTCGACAGCATCGCTAGCCCGCTACACAGCTACTCCATGGCCACGCTATCCAGCCATGTCACTAGCCAGCCGCGTCGCTTGCTTGATGGTGCCACTACCCTGCTACGTCGTTGCACCACGGCACCGCTAGCTCTGCCATGCCCATTGGTCATGGCGCCGATAGCCTGCCACACCCATTGCTCGATGCCACCAACCTTGCCATGCCCCTCATTCGTAGTGTCGCCCACCCACCACTCCCTTTGCTCGACGGCACTGCTAGACCGCCGCACTCGCAAGCCCTTGGCCTGATGACTCTGCTCCACTTTATGCTCTAGGCTCCTTTACCTCCGTGACCCCTTTCGCCAATATTGATGTCGCTAGCACACTGCGCTTGCTAGCCTATGGATCAATTGCACATGATTTATGGATACATAACTTTGACAGATTTAATTGCATTCCAAAGTAAAATGGTCCATTGCATTCCACATTAGGGATAGCTACCAGAGGCGCAAACACACCATATACTTAAGAAATTATGGTTAATATGAACTGGATGCACGAGGGGCATTTTAGACATTTCATGGTGTTCTCTCTCCTTACTAGGCTAAAATGAATAAAATAGCAGGGGTGGTGTTCACCAGCAAATATCTAATTTTTTAGAGTGATTTCCCCAAAACTTGACTTTCATAATGTTTTATAGCTAATTCTACAAAGGGATAATGTCATGCAGCAAAATTTGCCTTCTAGGATGGACCAAAATATAAGGCTAAGCAGGTCTAGAGTGCATCTAGGTCCTAATTAATTAGAGAATTTAGTGCTTTAAGCTTGATTTTGAGTAAATCTACTATGCTGATAAGACTGGACGGCAACACTATAGTAAAATATATTTTTATTTTACTCTAAGTCATAAGAAAAGTCGTCCTATCAAAAGAGATGTCGCTTTGAAACCTAGGGTTGAATGTTTGGTGATTAAATTCTTATTTGAAAATTGTTCTTCAAAATCTTTTAGAGTGCTCGAATTTTCAACATACCGGAATTTCCGTTAGATGCTAACAAAACTTCTGTTTTGAGCCAATTTAGTTATGTTGGTTTCTGTTGAGAAATTAATTGAATTTTCATTATGTATCAATGAAACTTTCATTATTGCTATTATCAGTTTTGCTGGCTATATTAGAATATTAACGGAATTTCCGTTAGGTGCTAATGGTGAAGGAGAAAACATAGGCTATGATAGCGTAAAACAAAAATTTTCTACCGTGTATACTAGGATATCATGCGAAGTAGGGATTATAAACCGTTATCACGAGACACGCAGCGCAGCGGAAGTAGGGTTGGAGAAGCCGATCTAACCACGCGCACGTTGAGGTAGTAAACGAAGTAGTTGATTGTTACAATCCTGATGTCGATCAACACCACAATGAGGAGCGCCTCCATCAATATCCACACATCCGAGTCTGAAACACCGATTGCGGGTGTACTAGCACTCGTAAGTGGCTAGGATTTGATTGGGAAGTGGCGGCTAGAGTTTTGCTCGAGGTAAACAGATGTGTTTTTCCTCTACCACCTCGCCTCTCTATATATAGGCTTCCTCACTTGAGTCTAGGCGACCGTGGCACAATTGAAGTTACTCAGATCTCTATCTGAATTGAGCCCTTATTCAAATCACATTCGAATAAGTATTTTAACCCGTTAGCGTGTGGCCCTATAGACTCACGTATATTTGGTCGTGACCCGAAAACGACTTTCTAGTCATCCTATTAATAATGTTCTCTAGCAGTACATATTAACCCTAAAGTATACGTAAAGATCATATCGGCTAAACCTATAATGTTCTCATATATGAATTCCTTTACTTTATGATATCGATTGAGCTCAAGATAAGACTTGTGTCATTCTCTTAATAGCTTAATCACTCTCTCGATACTATGATTCATTACAAACTTGTGATTGACTTATCAATCATCTTGACATGGCCATGCACTTTTATAATCTATTATATTGAGGGGCCTAGAGATATCTTTTTCATAGGAGAGGTAAATTCTATCTTGATCACTCACATCCCACTACATATTTTATATCAAACTCGAAAACTAATTTTATAACTACCCTATTATGGAGTAACGTTTGATAATCTCAAAATAATCTATTACGTATATTAGGAACTATGATTATCTCAAGTATAAGTCCTCCACATAAACACTACTTAAGATTAACTGATGATATAAAATCTCTATAATATCTTATGGCGGATCTATCCAACATATGTTCACTACCATATGTCTATATTATTAATTTAGTATTTTCATACCATGATCCATAAGATATAATCATTAATCAATACATATACTGATTTTACAATTATATTTATTTCTCATATGATATATAATCAGAGATCATTTAGAAATAGTAACATCTGATATTAAGAGTCTTATGAATAAGTCATATAATTATTGATAAATAATGATAATGTCAATTTTAAGGAACAAATCGATATATCATAAACATATTATCTGATATATACAATATCTCCATGTTATCTCTAAGGCATATCACTAACAAATGGAACTTCCGTTATAGGCCAAATCAGTTCTGTTGAGAAAATGAACGGAAATTTTGTTAGTTTCTAACGAAACTTCCGTTATAGTCTAAATCGGTTATGTTGCCCTGTTGGAAAATTAACAGAACTTCTATTGTGTTTGAATGGAACTTTTGTTATGTGTTCTGATAGCTGAGCGGGAGGTTGAAATTTGTATTGAATGAAAATTCTGATAATATATAATGGAATACCTATTACGAGGAATCTCAGCCTCAAACAGACAGAATTTGTGGGGTGCTATAAATAGCCCTCACCCACCCCTAAAGCAAGTGGGCCAGTCACATTAAGTACTTTTGAGCTTTGGATTTACATCTCACTCTCTCACTTTGAGCCCTTGTTTCCAAATCAATTCTCTCTAGATTTAGTCAATTTGACTTTGTGTGAGTTGGTGCTTCATGTGTTCTTGGTTTGATTTGATTACTAGTTTTTTAACCCTAAAGAGTTTATATTGCATTTATTACTCTTAGAGATTGAGGACTCCTATACAGCTAGGTGTTACCCTTGAGCCATCAATTCACCTGTGGTGAGTCAGAGAAGTTTATGAAGGTTGGATCTCGTCCCCACAAGAAAAGAGATATCACTAGTGGAAGGAAGAGTACATTTGTGCAACCTCTAAAGGAAAGGGTTAGCAAAGACCAGGCTCATTTTTAGCTCCTCAATGGAGAGTAGAATCCCCCAAGTATTTGAATTCCGGAAAATACGTCTACAAGTATACCTCAGTGATATCCTTTCTTCCCTTCTTGTTGATTCAATAGCTATTGTATTAATTTGCTCTTTGTGGCTGTCAAGTATCTAGTTATTGTTTGTGCAAATATATTGTAGTAGATCTAGAACTAGTCAATCTTGTTGCTTAGCTTGGCTTGCTGTTGCTGTGTCTAACAGAAATTCTGTTGGCCTCAAATGGAATATCTGTTAGACAGAATATCAATTCTTTAGCATTAGATATTCCATTGTGATTTGTTGCTTCTGCTTTGCTTAAAAGTTTCAAATTGTCTATTCACCCCCCTTTTTGACCTCAAACAATCCTTTCAATTGGTATTAGGCTTAACTGCTTGGAGAGGTTATGATGGGCAAGATGGAGGATGTAAACGATGGTATCTCCGGTGTCGAGAATGGTGCCAAGATAGCATATGATTATCCATCTACATTTTATGTGACCACTTATAGTGGTAAAGCTCCATACTTTAATGGTTTGGACTATAATGCTTGGAAGCATAAAATGAAGATGCATTTGAAATCTATTAACCCATCTATTTGGAGAATAGTCAACAAAGGGTATGTTTTACAGAATCCTAAGGATCCCACCAAGGAGAACGATGAGAATGAGTACAAGAATGCTTAAGCTGCTAATGCTCTTCTTAGTGCCTTGATTGCAAGTGAGTTTAACCGTGTGGATGGGGTTGAAAGTGCAAAGGAGATATGAGACACACTTTGGAAGGTGCATGAAGAAGTGGTTAGTGTCCAAGAGTCCAAAGTGGAAATCTTGATGGGACAATTTGAGAGGTTTGTCATGGGAAATGATGAGAGCACAAGTGACATATACAGCCAGTTGAGCTAGAGTGTCAATGAGATCAAAGCATTTGGATGCAAGGATATGATTGATAGTGTGGTGGTGAAGAAGATGGTTTGAGTTATCACTCCAAGGAACCTAACACCAGTGACTCATCTGAGAAAATCCTAAGTACCACAAGATGACACTCATGATGTACTAGGATGGATTTTGTCACATGACATCCTTCAACAAGAGTCAAAGTAGGTGATCGACTTTGTCAACCAAGGCTCAACTCCTACAAAGTACAACATGGTATTGAAGGCAAGAGAAGAAGTCAAGGAAAACCCCAAATGTGATGAGCCCCATGAGACCAAGGACTAGCTTGATGAAGAAATGGCACTTATTGTCAAGAGGCTTGGTAAGTACATGTAGACAAGTAGGTTCCTCAAAGGAAGTTCATCCAAGAAGTACTTTGGCAAGTCAAGGGGAAGATATTCTTCAAAGAAGTTTTACGGGTGCAATGAGACTAGGCACTTCATCATTGATTGCCCTAATGACAAGTAAGATAAGAAGAATAATAAGAGAGAAAAGCACAAGCACGGTAAGCATGAAGGTCAGCATCAAACTCATATATGTGCAGAGTGGGACTCCGACGATGAGGGTGTGGCAACATTCATTGTCAAGCCTTCTCCACCCTCTACACCACGATTCTTCAACTATGATCCAAGCGATGATGATGCTTGTATGTTCCTCATGACAAAGGAGCCAAGGTACCTTCATCTCTTAAACTCTTAAATTGTGATCTTGATAGTGAATGTGAAAAGGAGGTTGATGAGATAATTGAGGATAATTTGTTTGAGGAATTGAGCAAAGGATCCTTGCCTCGCATGAATGAATTTCTTGAAACCATTGAGAAACAATATGACAGTCTTGAGAGGTAAGAGTTCCTGAAACAGAAAAATGAAACCTTAACACTCTTGAGAAACAATATGTTTGTTTTTTAAAAAGAAAGAGTTCTTGAAGTTGAGAGTGAACTTGTTAAAGAGAGGAAAAAAAATGAAACCTTGACACAGCTTTACAAACAAGCCAAGAAATCACATTCTACGGTGGCAAACTCACAACTTCAAGAGAGAGTGGATAGCTTGGACAAAGCATACCTCTCCCTTAAAGAAAGTTTGAAACCTTTAAGAATAACACCCCTCTTCCTAGTGAGACATCTTGTTTCAATGTGGTCCCAAGCAATGATCCATGCTCTAGGCGCATGGAACATACATATCAATATGCATGGGTAATCCCTCTTCTCCCACTTCCAGTTATTATGTCAATGGGGTTTGGACTTTTTCTTATTCCAACAGCAACAAAAAATCTTCGTCGCATATGGGCTTTTCCTAGTGTTTTACTTTTAAGTATAGCTATGGTATTCTCAGTTCACCTGTCTATTCAACAAATAAATGGAAGTTCTATCTATCAATATCTATGGTCTTGGACCGTCAATAATGATTTTTCCTTTGAATTTGGATACTTAATCGACCCGCTTACTTCTATTATGTTAATACTAATTACTACTGTAGGAATCCTGGTTCTTATTTATAGTGACTGCTTGTACTACTAACTCTCAATCTTTGAAAACTTTGACTGCACAAAATGAGAAGCTTATGGGACTCCTTCACAATGGCCTTCTAAAGTGTCACATTGGTAGTAAGACTATAAAGGAGTATCTTGGATATCAAAGGGACAACTTCAATCATAAAGGGCTTGGCTAAAGGAAAGATGGATCCAATAGTGATGCTAAAGAACACCCAAGTTCTAAGCAAGTTTGAATACCTTAAGCTAGAAATTAATATCTTGTAGAAATATGCCTCCGGTGGAAGAAGTTAGGTGATTAATAGTGGATGCATGAATCATATGACTACAGAGAAGACGATATTCTC
Organism: Oryza coarctata; assembly: GCA_030770085.1. NCBI lineage: Eukaryota > Viridiplantae > Streptophyta > Magnoliopsida > Poales > Poaceae > Oryza > Oryza coarctata. The sequence continues at coordinate 9,228,774 of CM061472.1, forward strand.
CTCTCTTGATACAAATGGTGCATCATACGTGAATATTGTGTTTGGTGACAATGGAAAGGGAAAGTTAATGGGGTTACATAAAATTGCCATCCCTAACGACCTTTTTATTTGTAATATTCTTTTGGTCAAATATCTCTATTACAACTTGTTATTGTTTCTCAGTTATGCACTATGGGTTTCAATTGTCTATTTACCGATGTTGATGTGACCATATTTAGAAGAGATGATTCCTCCATAGCCTTCAAAGGTGTCCTTAAGAGGAAACTCTATCTTGTTGACTTTTCAACAAGTGAGTCCAAGCTTGAGACGTTTAGTGGATGCCTTCGACATCGGAGGCTATCCCATGTTGGCATGAGAAATCTTTACAAGTTTCTAAAAGGCGATCACATCGTTGGACTAACAAATGTGATTTTTGAGAAAGGATATGTAGTTCATGCCAAGCCGAGAAACAAGTTGGAGCCCATCACTTGGCAAAGAATGTGATGACCACTTCAATATCTTTGGAACTACTTCAGATGGACCTCTTTGGGCTAATTGCATACATAAGTATTGGAGATAACAAACTTGGTTGTGTAATTGTTGATGAATTTTCTCGCTTCATGTGGGTGTTCTTTTTGCATGATAAGATTGAGACCCAAGCCATATTCAAGAAGTTTGCAAGAAGAGTAAAAAATAAGTTTTATGTAAAGATCAAGAAATTAAGGAGTCAATGGTGGAGAATTCAAGAACACAAATATCAAGGAATTTCATGATAATGAAGGAATCAAACATGAGTTTTTGGCCCCTACTCACCTCAACAAAATAGGGTGACCAAGAGGAAGAACTGAACTCTCATTGAGATGTCATGTACCATGCTTGATGAGTACAAGACTTTGGATCATTTTTGGGCCAAAGTCGTCAACACCGCATGTCATGCCATCAACTGCCTTCTTACCGGTAAAATCTAAATATCTCATACTTCTGAGTTTTCAGTATTAGATGCTTTATTCTTAACAAGAAGGCTAGATCCTCATAATTTTTTCCTAAAGTAGATGAAGGTGTCTTGCTTAGTTATGGTTCCAAAAAATGTGCATACCAAGTTTTCAACAATACCTCCAGTGTTGTTGAGATCATGCGTGATCTGATATTCAATGAGACTAACAACTCTTAAGTAGAGCAAGTTGACTCACATGTGCTAGGTGATGAAGAAGAGGCTTGTGAGGCAACCAAGAGGTTAGCCATTGGTGATATACGCCTACTAGAGCCACGAGATAGACCTTCTTCATCTACACAAGTCTAGCCCTCAACTCAAAACCAAATCTAAGAATCCTCTCCCACTAGGTTGGATCAAAGGGTAGGAGATGAGGTGGTAGCATCTCCCCAAATTAACCTTGCACATCAAATGATACATCAAAGTGTGAAAAAAGATCACCCCACCGACAACATTCTTAGTGGCATCAATAGGGCAGTATCCATTAGATCCCTAGTTACAATTTTTTGTGAATATTACTCTTTTTTTCCTCTCTTGACCATTAAGGGTAGAAGAAGCACTCTATGGTCTGGATTGGGTGATGACCATGCAAGAATAGCTCAACAACTTCACTAGGAACCAGGTGTGGTCACTAGTGGAGAGGCCAAAGCACAACGTGATCAGGACAAAATGGGTCTTTTGTAACAAACAAGATGAGAACGGCGTGGTTATAAGGAACAAAGCACGGTTAGTGGTGCAAGGGTTCACCCAAATTAAAGGACTAAATTTTGGTGAAACCTTTGCGCTGGTAGCTAGGCTTGAGTCAATTCTCATTTTATTAGCCTATGCAAGTAACCATGATTTTAAACTCTACCAAATGGATGTGAAGAGTGCCTTCTTCAATGGTCCAAGCAAAGAGTTAGTGTATGTGGAACAACATTAGGCTTTGAAGACCCAAAGTATTCTAATCATGTGTATGTGAATCACAAGATGCTCTATGGGCTCAAGCAAGGTCGATTCTACACTCTTTACTAAAAGACATGATAAGAATATTTTGTTTGCCAAATATATGTCAATGACATTATATTTAGCTCTACTAATAAAGCTTTTAGTAAATTGTATAGAAGGATGATGACTAAGCGCTTTGAGATATTTATGATGGGTGAATTAAGGTTCTTCCTCAGCCTCCAAATCAAGCAACTCAAGAAATGAACCTTTATTTTCTAAACTAAGTATTTGAAGGACATGCTGAAAAAATTTGAGATGGAGAATAAGAAGCCCATCAAATGGGCACCTAGACCTCAATGAGCAAGGTAAAGACATCAACCAAATGGTATACCATTTCATTATTGGATCATTGCTTTAATTTTCTGCATCTAGGCCCGATATAATGCTTACTGTGTGCATGAAGAGTTTCATTTGGTGGCCATAAAAAGAATTCTTATGTATCTAGTTCACACCCCAAATCTTGGTCTTTGGTATCCTAAGGGAGCAAGGTTTAATCTTATTGGTTATGCTGATGTAGATTATGCCAAGTGCAGAGTGGATAGGAAGAACACATCGGAAACTTGACAATTCTTGGATATGTCTCTTGTTTTTTGGTCATCCAAAAAGTAAAACACCATCGCCCTATCCACCGCCAAAGCGGAATATGTTTCAATGGAGAGTTGTTGTACTCAATTGCGTTGGATGAAACAAACTTTGAGAGACTATGGCCTAAAATGTTCCTCCTATGTGACAATGATAGTGCTATCAAAATAGCCAATAGTCCCATTCAACACTCTTGAGCCAAACATATTGATATTTTATCACCATTTCTTGAGAGATCACTCCACAAAAGGCGACATAAATATTCAACATATGTGCACTGACAAACAATTAGCAGACATCTTCACCAAACCCTTAAATGAGCATAGGTTTTATGAATTAAGGAGTGAGCTAAATATCTTGGAATCTAGAAATGCGGCTTGACCTTTTTCATGCATTGTTTGGTAGTATAGGACCAATCATATTGTGGCAAAATGGTTGTCCAATCAATGGACAAGTACTAGTCACAAATTTTCTAAATAAATGGAATCCATGTGCTTGGGGATCTCATTCTAAATAAATTTTGGTTCTTGCACAAAATTATGGATTCATATATTCACCTCTCCTGGTAAATTAACTTGTCTCGTGTTAATTTACTCTATTTTGATCTTTGGATTCCACCATTGGACTTGTGGTTATTGTTTTGTTTGATTCATTGATGGCTAATCACAAGTGCAATGATCCCCTAAAAGTTCGACCGATAATTCCCTCTTTTATACCTAGTCAAAACTTCCTTTTGAATCATGTCAAAAATTTGGTATTTTCAACATGTCAGAAACAAAAGTTCCGACGCGTTCAAAATAGTAGGTTGTCTTTAGTTAGCTTTTTTGGGATTTTACACTCAACGGATATAAGATTATCCTTTAACAAAAATTACGTTCTACTCATATTGCCAAATTTCATTGGCTATTCTAGGACGTGGTATTTTACACATAACGGAACTTCCGTTAAAAACCAATGGAATTTTTGTTATATTAAAAATACTAGGCCCTTAGCAATCTTTTCTTCTCAAGCCTTCTACATAGAGCAAAAATTCCTTTTGCTCCCAACAGAACTTCCGTTATACACGTAGCTACCTTTTTCCTCCTATCCTTCCCAAGTTACCTTTTCACTTTTTTACTCTAACATTACCGCACCACGTAGCCCCCCTCTCACAACCTCTCCACTCCACTGACCCACCTGGTCATTTCTCACCAGAGAGCTTTTGTGGTGGCAAGACAAGTCTATTAGTGTCCTCCTCGACAAGTTCCTCACTTCTTCAGCAACCAAATTCTCTATTCTTAAGTAATACACGCCCTCATCAATCCCTCTCTAGATCTAGGGTACCTAGGTTGGTTTCCCAAATCTTTTTTGGTGGAGTGGTTGCAATCCTTTTCTAGGATAACCTTTGAATCTATTGGATAGAACTCTTGAAATCTTTTTGGGTTGAGATTGGAACTATGCACATCTAATCTTCTCATCAAAACCAACATAATTTTTGTTCAATGGAACTTCCATTAGATTCCATTGAAACTTCGATATGAGCATAACCAGTCCCAAGCCATTCTAATTTCAAATTTGCTGCTACCATATCCTTTCATCTACTCATTATCATCACTCTTACTCAGTGTCTCTCATGATCAAAGGAAAATTCAAAGGACAAGTCTCCTCTTGTTCCATGGCTCACACAAAACAAACATCTCACAAGCAAGGCAAAAGGTAGAGGGTTGATAGTGGCTCCATATAATCAAATGGAGATGACCCATATTACTGTGGTGCGGAAGAAGAGGCACATGTCACTCGTCTTGTGAGGGGTGAGAACTTACCTCAGCGCAGGGCGATTAGGAAGGTGAAGTCAACTGTGGCTAGGTCTAGTTCTCGCCATGCAAGTTCTGGATCACATGCAACTCCTAAGGTCAATGAGCAGCTGCTGCAAGAGGTGAGGGCAGTGGGGGTGGTGGCTTGATTGGACCTTTGTTTTTGCATACCCCACTTTGGAGTGCCAACCATGCCAAGCACCCTATTGATTGGAATGTGAAGCCTTCTAAGGTGATGAAGCAGCGAGAAGAGAACTCCAATTACAATATGCACAATGCAACTGATCTACGGTTCTAGACAATCTTTTAGCAGGACTTTTATGAGATGGTGATCATGAGGAAGTCAAAGCGCACAATTGGTATGTGGTGAATTGACTAGGCAGCAACAGAGCATCAACAGGACCCTATGTTGAATGAAGCTCTTGGTGCGTGTGAGGCAATGGGTATGAAGGACACCATGGTGGTTCAATACAACTAGTGAGGGGGTTATTTGCTAGTTCTATGCTACAATCTATCATCAGAAGAATAGGTAGAAGACAATTCACTAGATGATTGAGGAAGAAAGGTATTCTATGACCTTCAACCAGTTTGCATCTTTCTTGGGATTTGTCACTAACAACGATGATGACCTGGACACTTTGCATCATGATAGGGGTTTGGAGTCTCATGAGATTATGATCATTTAGTGGAATATGACCCTGGCACTACCAAAGGTTTGCTACCGTTCTACACCTCTCTCAATAGGATGCTCCAACACACTATCAATCAAAAGGCCGGCAATGCTATCAAGCTTCAACATCACACTTGTAGTATCTTGTCTAGGATGAAGGAACCCCTGAAGAAGTTTGATATCTTTTAATTCTTTTGAGAGGGGATTCGAGTCATTGCCTTCTCTCCCAAGCAGAGTCTTGGGTATGCTCCTTGCATAATGAAGATGATCGAGGAAGTGACTCAATTGCAGTTCTACAAGGAGAAGAAGCATACCGGTCTGCAGCTCAGGGTTTTCATGCAAGCCACTCCCATAGCTCCTAGTGCTCCTCCTAGCTCTTAGGCTCCCTCCTCTTCTGCTACTGTGACTTGCTCTTCTTCGCTGACTTGGAAGTTTCTCAAGTCCATTTTCAACATATGCAAGATGGTGGTGGTCAAAGCTGACAAGCAAAGTGTAGCTAGGAAGAAGAACACTCAGTGTCTTAAGGTTGGTCAATGCCATCTTGAGCTCCCTTATTCCCCTGATAGCTCTGATGTCAATGTTAGTGAAGAACAGGTGTATGAGGACCCCCTTTGCCAAAGTTGAGAGTAGTGGCATGACACAAGATGATGTGGGCACCGGTGGTGGTGGTGATGTGGAGGAGGATGAGTGATGGCTTCACTTCTTTGGCTCTTCCTCCATTCTTTACTCCTTTTTGGTGCTTTTGATGCCAAAGGGGGAGAGTCACAGTATTATCTTATTCATTCTAAAATTTTATCTATCGTTGGTTGGACATTTGAACATGCTTGTGTGAGACTATGTGTGCTTTATTTCTATTAGCTTTAAACTTCGCCTACATGCATATGTGATGTAATGTTATTTATATCTTTCTAGCATTTGTGTGACAATCTCATGTCATATGCATTTTATTCGCTTTCAATTTCAAACTGTGCTTAAATTGTGGATGTAAATATTTCAGGTGGGCTCTCCACTTGCCTATTATACACACATATATAGGGAGCTAAACCTTTATCTTTTTATCCAAAATATGTCATTTTATATCTATTTATTGCTAGTTGGATTATCATTAATCATCAAAAAGGAGAGATTAAAAGTGTATCTAGGCTCCTAATTAATTTTGGTAATTAATAATAATCAGAACTAATGTTTCTTATTGAGTTATGTTATAATTTAGTCCTTCTGATGAGGACATGCCACCGGTTACTCAAGTTACACATAAGCAAGTGTAAGAAGGGCCAATTACGCATAGCCATGCAAAACTACTCTAAAAAGAGGTGAACTCACTCCTAATTGAAATTAACTTCAATATAAATGAGAATATTATACTAACTAAGTGTTTTACTTTGGTTATACTTAGGTATAACATAAAGATGAGGATGTTACTCTACGTGGTGACAAACTACAGCAATTGGACCATGAGGATTGGACTATTAGTTTGGACTATCAAATGAAGCAGTCATAACTCCTTATTCCCATAACCTTTGGAGGTGAATAAGTACTTGTTGGAAAGCTTGTCAAGTCCACTTTCCAACTCAACAAACGGCACATCATTTGGACTTCCAACCAGAGAGTAATGACCATTTTACTAAACGCTGCACAGAAGCCTAGGAGACGCGTAGGAATTGAAGACCACTTCGTAAATGCCATAACCAGTTGGCCTTCCACCTCCTAACGTGATGACTTCAGTTCATACCCAACTAGGAGGGTTGTTCCTAGTATAAATATCACCTATATGCTACTAGAAATGGCACTTTTGATCATTTGATAACCCGATATGGTATTACAGCCAAGTTGCTGAGTATCTTACACACCTTTATTCTTGCGAGTTCTTCTTGGGTTTGTGAGAGATCTCTCTGAGGTCCCCTAGTTTGTGCTCTATGATTTTCAGTTAGGCTGCACCGTTTGTTATAGATTAGTCCTAGTTTGTGGTTCTATGATCGTTCAGAGATCGAGTCGAAGTCCTCAAGGTTTTGGTGTCTCTCTCCCCGCCGCTTGGTCACATCCAACCTTGGTCAAGTATAAAGCTAGTTACCCGCTGTTTCTACAGCAATTTATCCTTTGTTCTTAAACCTACTATCATGAAGATCGGACCATCCCCTTGTCGATTCATATTGGAACCTATCACCTTCAAAGTGTCAGAAGCTTTGTTTTCAGTGAATCTACTATGTTGAGAAGAATGGATAGCAAACAATATGATAAAATGTATTTTTGTTTTACAATGAGTCATAAGAAACATTGTACTGTCAAAACGAATATTGCTTTGAAACATAGGGTTGAAGTTTGGAGCTTAAATTCGTATTTAAATAGTGTTCTTCAAAATATTTTAGAGTGTTGGAATTTTTAACAGAACGGAGTTTCCATTAGATGCTAACGAAACTTTCATTTTGAGCCAATTTCATTATGCTATGTTCTATTGAGAAATTAATAGAATTTTCAATGCGCATCAACAAAACTTCCATTATTGCTATTATCAGGTCTATTGGCTATATTGAAATATTAACAAAACATCCTTTATTAGCTAAATCAGTTATGTTGGTTCTGTTAAGAAAATTAATGGAACTTTCATTAGTTTCTAATGAACTTCCATTATGGTATGAATCAGTTATGTTGCCTCGATTGGAAAATTAATGGAACTACTATTTTGTTTGAACAAAACTTAGGTTATGCATTCTAATGCCTAAGCTAGAGTTTGAAATTTGTATTAAACAAAAATTCTGATGACATATAACAAAATATCCGTTATGAAGAATCTTAGCCTCTAACGAGCAGAATTTGTGGAGTGCTATAAATAGGCCCCACCCACCCCAAAGCAAGTGGGTGGTCACATTGAATACTTTTGAGCTTTGGGTTTGCATCTCACTCTATTACTTTGAGCCCTTGTTTCTAAATCAATTCTCTCTAGCTCTACTTGGTTTGACTTTGTGTGAGTTGATTTGGTTTTGGAAAGAGGTCGTGCTTGGTGTGTTCTTGATTCGATTTGAGCACAATCTTTTCAACCCCAAATAGTTCTTATTGCATCTATTACTCCTGGAGGTTGAGGAATCCTAGACTTCTTGGTGTCACCCTCGAGCCATCAATTCGCTTGTGGTGAGTCGAGGAGTTTGTGAAGGCCAGATCTCGCCCCTGCTTCAAAGGAGATACCACTAGTGAAAGGAGTAGTGTATTTATGCAACCTCTAAAGGAAAGGGTTAGCAAATACCTAGCTCTTTGTGAGCTCCTCAACGAAGAGTAGAATCTCCTCAAATATTTGAACTCTGGGAAATACATCTGTAAGTATACCTCGATGATATTCCTTGTTTTCTTCTTATTGATTCAATAGCTCTTGTATTACTTTGCTCTTTGTGGCCACCAAGTATTTAGTTGCTATTTGTGCAAATATATTATGGTAGATCTATACCTAGTTAATCTTGTTGCTTAGCTTGGCTTGCTTTCACTGTGTCAAACAAAAATTTCATAGGCCTCCAACAAAAGATCCGTTGGATGGAATATTAGTTCTTTAGCTTCGGATATTCTGTTGTGATATGTTGCTTCCGCTTTGCTTTAAAGTTTCAAATTGCCTATTCAACCCCACCTCTAGGCCTTAAACAATCCTTTCACTATAACTATTCGACTAGAACTCGCATAGTGATAGACCACCCTCCTTGTCATGTGGCCTTTTCACATGGAAAAGTTTATGAACGCAACACCACCACACATGTACACACCTAAAGAACAATAACAATGAACCTCACAAAACTTTTACTCAAGGCACAATCTTTGGCATGTACATAGTTGGGGACATGAGATTGAAATCTAGTGAATAAAATAATACACCTTAAACTCTATATATACTTTCGTGGCCTATATATCTTAACTTAGGACTTAGTTTGGTTAATCCATTCTAGTTGGAATTAATCCCCTAATCCCATCAAATTTCCATAGGGAAGGGATTAACCAACCTTACGGGTATAGACTAACACTAATAGGAAATGTATCCCCTCAATCATGTTGAATCTCCATGAAAGAATGGCTTAATCGAACACACCCTTATGATGTGGACTAAGAGCTTGTGGTAGTATAGTCATTTTTTGTGGTGGTATCCATGTTGGGAACTTGGGAGGGCTTGTGGGTAGTACATATTGGAAGCTTATCATGTCTAATCTCCAACATATCAAACTTTGCATGATTCGGATGTTCCTATCAAAAGTTGTGGTCACTTTACTAGAGGTTGTGTAGGCTACCAAAGTGAAGCATGAGGATTGCTAAGTTTGGAGAATTTGTGGTTTATATGGTATGTTAGATGGTTTCCATCTATTCCAAAACTCTTCATAAGTTGGCAAAGATCCTATCTACACTTCTCCCTTGAGTTCAAGCCATGCAAAAGGATAAATTTAAGATAACAAGATTTGGATTCAATTCAGACTTGATTTGGACAACCTGAATAGTCTTGCGGTAAAACGGTCATGGATTTTTGCATACAAACTCCATTTTAGAGGTTTGAGTACTTTTTTAAAAGGAGTTTTTAAGCCCCATGTGATGGATATGGTCCAAGGTTCTATCTCCAGATGGTTCATGCATAGTAACTAAAAGAAACCATCGATAGATGGACTAGAGTTTTTTCTTTGCATCCAAATCATATGATAAGTCTGTTTCTTGTTCTAAAGGTCTTAGGATTGCTATATGAACAAGAGGCATATGTTCATTGTATGGGAGACTCAACATTATAAATTAAAAAAAAAAGCTTTTAGCTACAACTATGTAAGAGTCTCAGCACTGGAGATTGAGGGTTCGATAATTATCAACCACATCTTATAGTTGTACGATGGTGATATAGAAGATGTGCTTGCATATTGTATATCCATTTCATTGGCTATGCGATGTTTCACATCTTACATTCGAGTCACCCTCCTTACCATGTACTTTCACCATTTTATTAATGCTTAATAAAGCCATAAAATAATTGAGAATATTTTAACCGTACAGCCAAAACTCTTTAGTACATCAAAAATAATAGCATATTTTTAAATATAGATAATAAATAGGAGATGGACCAACTTGTGGGATGGAACCAGGCAAATTACAAGATAATGTTTTATAAGTAATTCAAATAAAAAGTACTTAATTTGTCTTAAAATACAATAACTTATAGCATTTAAAATTTATCCTAAAATATAATAACTTCTTAATCTACATTACTTCTCAATCAATATTAACATTCCTCCATTTAATTTCTCCACATACTTTTTCTTCTCCACCTATCATAATATTTTTCCCTTTAATTCTATCTACTTTCGTAATACCCGTTCCAACCCTAAGGCGTCTTTTGACAAGCTGCTAAAAGGCTAGGATTGAGCCCAATTTACTCACTCCAAACAGAAAAGCCCACCATGAGGAGAAAAATCCTTAGACTGCTCCAAAAGTACATCTAAGTTTCTGATGAACAATGATAATATAATTAGGAGACTAATGGTTTTAATGAAATCAAAGTGTTTTGGTCCCCGGAACGGTTATGAGACAAAAAGAAATCCAACAAAAGAGTTGACATGATTATGGATTTAGACTTTGATTTTTGATTTGAGTACTAGGATTTGCTAGGAATAAAAAAAGATCCTCTGAGCATAAGTGCTAGTACCCAAAATAGTGTCAGACCTAGGGTGACAAGGTATCACTTGTATTAAATAATAATTAAGGATAGAATAATAGCAATTAGGTCAGTACTGTCCAATATGATAATTTATAAATAAAACATGCATGTACTTTAAAACAAAATAATTTATAAACTAGGTCTTATATGTTCAAAGGAGTGTAGTTGCTTTGCTTCAAGTACTGTCCCTCTTCTATGTCTTCTATAGCGAACTACTCCTAGATAACTGTCTACACGATTACAAAGTTAGAAAGAAATAAATAAAAGAAAAAAGCAAGCTAAATAACATCAAACTAAAAATTTTAGAAGAAAAAAAGAAAAAAGAACAGATTAAATTGAAGTTTTGGACGGTTCACCCATAATCTCCAAAAGATTAAATTCAAAGAAAATCCCAGAATAAAAGAAAAGGAATATTTTAAAAATATTATCTGAATTTTAATTTTATAAATTGAATTATTTTTGAAAAGAAAATATAGAGTGAGGCCCACTGGTTTCGAGACACGGCTCACGGTAGACCAGGTCTACAGAGCACAGGATGGAAGCCTTGGTGGACCGGTGACATGGACGACACATGGCGACACGATGTGCAGAAACGAATGACAAGGCAATGATGTGGACGATGAGGTGGCTGTTTAGGGTGACGTGGCATGCTGCGGATTAAGGAGATTAGACGGCTGAGATTGATCTGGGAGATTGGATGGCCGATCTAATGGAGCACCTACGAATGGACCCACATGTCATTTACAAAAGAGGGCCACCGGCGGGACCCGCATGTCAGTGAAAGCGGCTGGGGAGTACCCCTACGCACGGCGGCGTGGCGTGGGCGCGCTCTGGCGCTGTGAGGCCTCTACGGCGACGGCGACCAGCGGAGGCGGAGCTTCAAGAGGAAGGCGACACTGGCTCAAGCACCCGATGATGGCGACGACGACTGGATGCAGCGGCAGCTAGTTGCTTTGCAGCGGCGCAAGGCGGCGGCAGTTTGAGCTTCGGGAAGAGGGAAAAAGAGGCAGCAGGGGTGCGGTTTTTATAGAGGGAGACGGAGCTATGGTTGGCGGCGCTAAAACGGGAAGACGGAGCTCCGGATTTTGAAAGGCGGCGCCGATTTGGATGCGGCGCGAGTCCTGGCGGCGTACGGCTGACGGCGGCGCGACTAACGGCGCGAGGTGGCGGCGTCCATGGCAGAGTGGGCCGGGCCGAGGGTGACGACGCGCGGAGGAGAGCTAGGCCGGGCTGGGCGCGGCAGCTCGGTCTCCAGGGCTGCATGGATGACAAGCCATGGAGGCTTGGGCTGCCTTCCTCCTGAGGAATAAGAAGGCAGGGAGGAAGACAGGAAAAGAAAGGAGAAAGGAAAAAAGGAAAAAGGAAAGAGAGGCAAAGAAGGAAGGAGAAAAATAGAAAACTTGGAGGACTTTTCTAAAATATTCGAAATCTGGAATGCTACGAATAGAAATTTGAGCTCCACTTCTAAAATACAAATAAAATCCGAATGACTCCAATTAAAAACAAAACTAAGACCAAAGATGTAATTTATTTATTTAATTATATTAAATTCTTTTAATTAACGAAATTTTCAATAAGTTATTTTAGATGGATAAACGAAAGGTGAAATTTCGCAATTAAGAAAAAAAGAATGGAAAACAAAAATCAAGACGTGATAGGATTGAAAGTTCATGATCGTTAGCTAAAGTTTAAGTTGATGTCAAGTACTTAAATCTAGTCCTTTGATATTTATCACTAACAAACATTGAGAAGTTGCTAGGAACGTACATAAAGTTTAAGTAGATGTCAAGTACTCAAATCCTTTAATATTTATCACCAGCAAACATTGAGAAGTGGCTAGGAACGTACATACAAAGTTCCATAGAAAATAGTTCTTCTAGAAGCATACTAGATGCCGAAATTACTATACGGCTGTACCGTGTGCAGGAGGGAATCACCGAAGCAAACAGCAAATGAACAAAGCAACACAGAGACCACCTATTTCGTTCAACGTTCGCCCCACCCCACCTGCCTCTTTTTTAGAACGTGCAATTCTCCTTCAATCCAAACAACTAAAAGTACAATTGAAAGTGCGTAAAAATTTAGTAGGGCATATTTTGATTGCAATTCAGAATGCCCGAAAGAACTTACTTTGGTTGCTCTCCTCCTAATGATTAGGTGCGCCAAAGTTTTGTTAGTTAATTAGCAAACCATACTATACTGATATTTTGACAGTGCTCGTGTTTTTTCTATTGTTGGTGTAAATTGGCATCACATCAAACTAAATTTTTCATTCTCCTATACCAAAATGCTAATTGTGCCAAACTTTATTTAAACTTTGGCACTATCGAGATTCTAAGAGGGCACTAAACCAGACCGACCCTTAGTGTCACGGGTTGTTTTGGCCGGCTTCAAGGCTGCGGCCGCTATTGCGATGATTGAGTTTGTGCAAAGTGTGGATAGTTGCTGCGCGGACGTCCGACAGCTGGCTTGAGCGGCTGTGAGCAAAGGGAGGAGGTGGTCGTTTGCTGTTGAGAAAATTTAAATTTAATCAAACCTATCTATCGTTTGATTCGTTTTTAGTGTCACGGGTTGTTTCGGTCGGCTCAAACGCCGTGGCCACTAGCGCGTTGAGCTATCCTAAAGCGTGGATTAGCAGCAGCCGTCCTCGCCCGGTAGTTTTTGATTTCATAGATTGTAGTTTATTTTTTAAATTTTATAACTATTCTTTGAATCTAAATAAAAATCCAGACCATCTGCTGCTGGAAGTTCCTCAAAACGTGGTTTACAATCTCGAGCTTTTTCAAACAAGAGCTTCTCCTGTCTCTCAACTTAAATAAAATAAACTTGCTGGCACGTTATGTCGGCCCAGCAAAAATAATGTAGTACGCTTCTTAATATTTAGCTAATCCATTTTATGCTGTTGAGTTTTGTCCAATTTCTTTTATACACCTGAGTTTCTATATTCATCTCCTACACGATCATTTTGTTAATTTTTTCTAAAAGAACTATATTGCCCAGTTTATAGATTACAAAATGATAAGTTACTCACCAAATAATAATTTTTAGTTATAAAAAATATTAAAGTGGCTGAAATACATATTGACAAAATAATTAAAACAAAATTTTAAATATTAAATAAATTTTGATAAATTTTGCATCAAGTGACAATAGTGACTGAAGGTGATGACGTAAAAATCGTCGAGACCTTATATTGCACACAGATCCTAGGAGATCTATTTAACTGTAATGTAGGTTATAGCTTGTTTCATTGAGAGTGTATTAGTCAATTTGATACTACAACTGCTGACAAGAAACATATAAAAAAGTTAAAACCTTGAGCCAATTGATCTAATGTCTAATACGAGCTTCTTCCATTAACCGATAGCCAATGAAAATGATAACACTTACGTACTAGTGATAAGACTGATATAAGCATAGAGATATATATAAAATGATATAGATGAGTAAGTTTATCGGCTAGCTTAGTCGATGGAAGAAATAAAACTTACTAAATCACAATATAGTCTTACTAAAAACAAACTTGATAGATCGAACTAAACCGAGATAGTATAAGATTAAATATAGTAAAACTAGATTAATCAATAGTAGATTAATCATTAAAATAAAAGATGAATATTAGCTAATGGTCTGATATGTGTAAAGATAGATTATAATAAAGATATATATTATCTAAAGGACCAATACGCATTAAACTTGAAGCTTAATTATATAGTTATCTTATCGACTAGAACTCCAATAAAATATTGAATAAAATCTACCGATTTAATAGGATTTAAGCTATTAGTAGTAATCTAATAAATCAAAACTAACCGAGACAGTATTAGAGTGAAGATAATAAGAAAATACTACTTAGCCGATAGATCCTACGCAAGTATGATGAATACACTAGATCAATTTAAGAGATAAAAAACGATACATCTTTAGACAACCGATATATCAAGATAAAACCGACAACTGTATCGATTGAACTAGAACAATCTAATAGATCAATGCAGCCTTAGACTAGATCAATCTAGTTGATACAACTGCTTGGTGGCGGGACTTACTCTTTCATCGGATATTGTAACGATATAGCTCTGCATCAAGAGCGAGAAACCCGCTAAAAACCTATAGAATTAAGGTTAATTAAGGTTGGGAGATGCGTCGAAAGTATTGTTATATTGAATTATGTCTTCTTTTTTAAACTAACGCGGTGTTTATATTTACATTATAAGATTACATGAGTCTTACACAATTACAATATTTACGACAAATAACAAATGCTTTTAGATAAAATAGAAACTAACAACCTCTTAATTATGATAGAATCTTACTTAATTATAATATATATCTATAAAATCAAACTCAAACATGCTAGCCGATTTATCAACCATTAGCTTCAGCCAATTCATCAACTATTGGCTCAATCTAATCCATCACTATCGGCCTTCATTAATAAGCGTTAATTTTTATCAAACATATTAAAGCTACCATACCAATATGCTGGTATATGCCAATTTCCATCGTTAAACAGGTGCATATATGGTTATGAAAAAATCCATATTTTTCAAACTTAATATTCATTCAAAATTTAATTTTAAAATTCAATAAAGAGTTTTACAAATTTTTGAATTTTAATAAAATTACTGTTTAAAAATTTGAAATTCAATTTATCTCTTACTGCTTTTTAACAAGTCAAATAATTTATACGTGGAACATTCTAACTTTTAGTAATATACTATACTAAGGGGCTATTAGGTCATTTTTTTTAAAAAAAACTAACTGTCACTAATGGAAAACTAACGGAATAAATATGTAAGGATATATATATATATATATATAAAAGAGATAAAGCAAATCTCAATAATATAAAAAAGATCATATGAAATGTCAGGATGTGAAATCTCAGGATATAAGGAATTGACCCAAAATAAAGGAGAGGACAAATCCATACCGAACAAGTATAGTGGCGGTGTACAACGGCCGACGCGATCGAACACCGCCCAATTCCGGCACGAGCTCCCCCTCCCCCTTCCCGCACTCGTTATACTCTACTCTACTGAACCCGTGCGCGGCGGCGGCGGCGGCGGCGGCCGAGCGATGCGGCTGGAGAGGCGACTGTACAGTCTCCTCGGTCTCCTCCTCCTCCTCGCCGTCGTGTACCTCAGCTGGTTCCCGACGAACCACGACGGCGGCGGCGGCGGGGGACTCAAGCTGCCGGTGCCGTGGCTCCAGCCGCGGATGTCCTTCGCCAGCCGCGACGGCACCCACTTCGTCGACGCCGCCACGGGGGAGCCGCTCTACGTCAACGGCTGGAACTCCTACTGGCTGCTCTCGGCGCGGTCGCCGGCGCTCGCGGCCGAGATGCTGCGCCGGGGGCGCTGGATGGGGCTCTCCGTCTGCCGCACCTGGGCCTTCAGTGACGGAGGCCCCGGCGCGCTTCAGATCTCCCCCGGTCGCTTCAGCGAGGCCGTCTTCCAGGTGCAGATCTCCCTCCTCAGCAGTCTTCCCCTTCTCTCGCGTCTTCAATTGGTGCTGTTCGTTGATTCCAGCCACCATTTCGTAATGTTACCTTGCAAAAGTACAGCGCAACAACACGTTTAAATGATGTGCTCGATCCAAATTAGGATTGCAATTGGCAAACGTGTGGGCACAGGGCACATTTTTCGTGTTAATGGCGGTCTGGTACAATAGGGGCCACGGGTGGGGCTTTGGCCAGCATGCTGACGATACAAGAGGGACGGTTTGGATGCGTTCGTTTGACGATGAACAAGCGACGGATTTAAAGAATGATGGACCGTAAACATTACAATTTACAAATCTTGGAGTAGTGCTGTTTTTTCCCCTGAAATTTGCTAAAATTTGAATATCTCAGATGGAAATTTTCTTAGATTAGTCCTAACCTGATTTAGATTTGCAGCTGGCAATAGATTTCTGCCGACACTGTAATTTGTGAGATAATATGCATATAATGATGTTTAGGGGCACAAAATTTTAATTTTCATGTAGTAGTGTCAGCGTCTCCCTTTTCAGATAGGACTATGCTATTTTCTGATAGGCGCTTAAGCAGTCCAAATCGATAACTTAGTGTCTTGATAATATCCTGCAGGTCTTCCATTAGCAACAGCTATTTTAGCAAACTAGCATCATGTATGTGCATGCGCATTGCAGTGGATTCCAAGTAAATACATTATAATATAAAATATAATATGTAATAAATTAGCAATTATCTTCAAATATAAAACTTATATACATGATTATATGAGATCAATTGTTTACCTACATATACTAGTTTGGAATACACTATAAAAATTTTACAAATAACACAAACATGCTTATTCCCTCTTTTAAGGATAAGATAAATTCAATGGTTACCATCTAGCTATTTTAGCAATTGAGTTGTTTTTTCTCTTGTTCATGATGATGCAATCTTATTTACTTATTTACATCTTGAAGTTTAGTCTAACATGTTGATGCACCTATGAAAGTGGTGCCCTGTATTAGCCTCTCTCCCCTCTCCAAGGGAAGGAAGTCTTTGGTGGCCCCGGCCCTAGACCTAGTTAACACTTAATCTGTTTTGATGTTGGTACCTTGGTGGGAAATATATTATTTGTATATATGGCTTGTAATAATGCTATTTGTGGATTGATTTTTTGCTGCAAATTGCCTTTTTTCTGAGAAATAAATACAATATTTCAAGTTTAGAACTTGTGGTATATTTATTTGAAATTCATTTAAATACACAGGGACCTACCTAGTTTGCCTATAGTTTTTTGAAGTGCTTTTAAAATGTACCATTTCTGGTGGTGCATTCATTTTTTTAGGAGCACTCTGAAAATCTCAGGACCTCAGCTAATAAGCTTATGTAATGGTTGTTCTTCATATGTACATTAAACTGAACTTTCTTCATTTTAGGTGTTGGATTATGTGATATATGAAGCACGGAGAAATCATATTAGGTTGATTCTTTGCCTTGTCAACAACCTTGATAACTTCGGAGGGAAGGCTCAATATGTCCAATGGGCACAAGCAGCTGGAGCTAATGTGACAAATTCAACTGATTCTTTTTATTCACATCCAACTATTAAGCGTTACTACATGGATTACGTGAAGGTAACTGATTAGCTCAAAACTGGTTATTTTTCTATTGTGGCAGCATGTATTTTGTTAGTTGTATATTCATTGTAATTTTGTTGAGTACTATTCTTGCACGGTATATAAGCAACAGGCAGGAACAGACCCCAGTGTGTAGCATTAACAGTGATAGTTAAGATAATCTGATAATTTCACCCTAGATTGCTTGTAAGTGAAGATTTGTTAGATAAATGTGTTTTATATTAGGAATATGGTTTCCCTGGTACAATCAAATGAATCTAAAATGGCAATCTTTATATCCTCAATGTTTTGTCTAGGTGTGGTATATTGGGAGTATGTGTTGTGGACTTGTGGTCACCATTAAGTGACTGCCAATGACTTTGATAAACTGAGGAGTACACCACCAGGGGCGATCAAATATGGGCCCATTGCAGAAGCAATAGCTGCTATATTGACAGCATGTAGTGGCTGCTTCTGTTGTTTGTCCTTTTTGTCTTTGTCCTTATATTTTTGCCTCATATTAAGCATGCAAAGGACCTTCAACATTCTTTAGCTAGGTCTACTAGTGGCTTTCCTGCATACAGTTTGTACACCTTTTTTATAAAATACAAGTAAATGTATTGTTCACAACTGTTATCACCACAGTCCACCCTGTAGAAGAAACTTTGCCACTGTGGTTGTGTAGGTCCTATTTAAGAAATGGATGCTCTCCAGTTCCTCTTTTTTTCTTCTTTTTACCAAAATTGGCAATTCATTGTACTCCTATAAGCGTAAAAAAAATTCATACTGACAGGCAATATTGACCAGAAGGAATTCTTACAGTGGAATAAGATACTCTGATGAACCTGCAATATTTGCTTGGGAACTCATAAATGAGCCTAGGTGTGTGTCCAACTCATCTGGCCCTTACCTTCAGGTAATATGGTACTATCTGCTTTCATTTTCAACAACATTGGTAGTTGTCAGAGTGTGAAACCCTGATGGTCCTTAACAGGCTTGGATTGCAGAGATGGCTGCATATGTAAAAAGTTTGGACATTAACCATCTAGTTACAGTTGGAACTGAAGGGTTTTATGGTCCTGGAAGAGCTGAAAGACTGGGTGTTAATCCTGGGGAATGGGCAGCTTCCCTTTGCTCAGATTTTATACAGAACTCAGCAGTTGAACATATTGATTTTGCTTCTGTTCATGCTTATCCCGATAGCTGGTCTGTATTTTTCCCCCATTTTTACTGGTACGTATGATGTCATTATATTCAGTGATGCTCATGTATTTCTTTTGTTGTCAGGTTACCAAAGGCAAGCTTGGAAGAAAAGGTTAGATATCTTTCCAATTGGGTTGATTCACACCTGAATGACAGTGAACAAATCTTGAAAAAACCTGTCCTATTTACAGAAGTGGGTTACCTCCAGCATTCAGATGCTAACAGTAACAGCACAGTTGATAGAGACATTATTCTAAGAATAGTTTATGATAAAATCTACAATTCGGCAAGAAAGTTGCAGGCAGGTGGTGGTGCTCTTATTTGGCAGCTGATGGTTGAAGGAACACACATGTACGGTGATGATTTCTCCGTTGTGGCACAGGATCATCCCTCGACTTATAGTTTGATAACCAAGCAGTCATGTCGTTTGCAAAGGCTGTACGGAAAAGGAGACCCTGGGTGGCAATGCTCAATAACACCCTAAAGACTTTGCTGCTACTGGTACAGAAAAATCCCGTTCCATAAAACAGACTCTTTTTGCTGTATTATTCCAGAAGCAAACCGTGGACAGAGAAGCCTGTATAGTAGACACGCTGTTGAGTGCTGATAGCTTGAGTGACAGTCTTCCAGTGGCTATTGAAGCTCTCTGTGGTAATGATATATTCACATGGTTTAGCAACATTCTTGATCGTCGACCACATGTTGATGGTCGTCAACAACACACACGCACATGCACGCGCGCGCGCGCGCGCACACACACGATTCATCCAAGGTGCATATTTAACTTAATCTGTTCATAGTCAGTCACAGGAATAGCCAGAATAGTTTTAGAAACATTTCTGTATTGTCCATATGACGCCAATCATGACATTTTATGCGTTGGTTTTTCATGGCATTCTGTGCTTGCATTGCGCGTGAACAAAAACCTGTTTTGTCACTCTGTGTTAGTATGCGCTACATGCGGTGCAAGCAAGATATGATCTCGATGCCAGAAGTACACGTGACTTTGGCAGGCAGATTCAGTTGTGAATTAGTTGGGGCATGTTTGGTTTGTTGGAAAAAAAACTTACCAATTTTGGTAAGACTAAGGAATAATGGGTGAGTGCTTCGTTTGAAACCTTACCAAGTTTTGGTGTAGTTATCAAGAGGGGAAGATTTTGGAATAACCTAGTTTGGTGTGGTTGTTATGTTTGGAGTATGCTTGGTTCACTGACTTTATAGGGTATCAAAACATGCATAATAGTAATGTAACACGCCACCAAGTGAATTCGTCTTCATAGGGTATCAAAACCATACCCACCGAAGATAAGCATCATCGCCCATCAAATGTAAGGTCCAAACTATTTGGTACCTTGATAAGTACTTTATAAATTACAATACTAGCTTGAATCAAAGCATAGATGCAAACATTTGGACTAAATTATTTAGAAGCTCGATCATCAAGTCGCCTTCATGAGTGGCAAACACATGAAAGCTAATGGGTATTCAGCAGCCAGCAAAGCTTCCATACCCCCTGAACTCGTGCCGCTCCAGTGTTCTCGACAACTCTTCCATCATTTCTTTTGACGATCCAAGGTCATCATCATCTTTGGATTGATAAAGGCTTTGTCCACACGACTGAATGGATCTTGGATCAGTATACTGTTGATTTCAAATGAACCCTCATCTTCTATGATCTTATTTACTTATCCAAAGGGCAATGAGAGGGTATGTAGAAGGAATTAATCTATTCTTTACTGATCATGCCCTAGAAGTAAATAAAAGAAACTTTAGTAAAATAGAGTTAGGAGCCTTGGTTTCACATTATCAAAGAATCAATGTGAGAGCCTTGCAATTAAGGGCTTGGTGTAAAATACCTAAATCCCAAAGGAAATCCAGGTTATAAAGCTTTGGTGCCTAGTTTTGCAGTTGTGCAAGTACCCCTTATAGGATATTAAAATATATGCGTCTAGTGATGAATGTGTGAACTTCAGCTTTTGTTTGTGTATTACAATTTCATCGTTCCTATAGCTAATTATAAACCATAACGGTTAATAGGGATAATATAAGATTAGGATGTGTGATGCGTTATAGAGGAAGTGAATATAGAGTGATTTATGGTGCTTTTAAAATACCTGTAAAATATTGACATGGTTAAGTTATTAAAATATTAAAATCTTAACTATTTAAAAACTATATTAAAATAACTCAATCCTTAAAATATAGGTATGAGTAAGTTAGAACTTCAGATGGTATGCTGTGAATAATAATCATTACTTGGCTATGTGTTTTTTTTCTATCACAAAATGCCTATCATAAAAACCAAAATTTATCATAAGATTCAAGCAAATGGCATAAAAAGAACATTTTCTTTTTTTTTTGCTTTAAGAGAGTATAGATGTTGATTCTTTTTTTATCATAAGACAAAACAATATCTAAAGGAGTTGAAGGAAGAAAAAACTCACACCAGAAACAAACATATAGAAGGGAGCAATACCTGAAATTTAAATTACGGTATGAAAATTTAAATTACAAAATTTAAATATAAAATTTAAATTATGGAATTTGAATGCAGAATTTAAATTGAAATGAGAAAATTAATTCCTAAATAAACACTATGTCATTGATTAAAATAAGTTTATAAATCTTTCACAAATCTTACCAAATTCTCTCAAGGAATCTAAAAGTGCTCTTCAAAACCCTTCTAATTCTTATTTTTCTCACTCAACTCTTTTCATAGGTTCTCAAAGGTGCTCTACTAGGTTCACCTCACACCCTAGCATCTCCTCCTTTTATAGCCTGTCACTAGAAAAAACCCCTTAAGAATCCACTAAACACTTTTGAAACTTAGGCACCACTCTGCCTAATATCGACCATCGGATCTTTGATCAAAGCTTCATTTCGTGCCACATATACAAACACACTGAAGGCCATAGAAATCAACCATAGCCCATAGAGAATCCTACCGCTAGGCTAGCCAGGCATTTCACGCCAATCAGGAGGTGAAACGTCTTCCTATGAGTAGATCATGTGCAGCACCGTGCCTTCGCACTACCATGCACTTGTGGGCCCTACCCATTAGCCTGCCACCTTGCTCCCATAAGCACATGCCATGTTGCTAGGGCGGCGATGGGCTGTCGCCTCCTAGGCCATGTTGGGCTACTATTGCTATGCCGCACCTCGCTTGCACCACACCTGCCTAGGCCGCCATGTGCTTGCCTACCATGGGCCATCTTCACGTGCCAAGGCCATGCGCTTCGCAAGACATTGCCATGTGCCTTGCCTTAGGCTGCCAACAGGCCACACCTTCTTGCTGGGCCATGAGGAGAAAGGGGAGGGAGAGGCTAGCTAGACCTCTAGTCATGGGTCGCCTCTTTCTCTTTTCTTCCAATTTTCTTCATCAATTTTATTAAAGAATTTGACACTTGCACACTAACTTTATGAAGATCGTTGCAAAGTCCTCCCCACACGGTGTCCATTCACCTTGCACCACCTCGTATTCAATCTTATCACCTGGCATTCTTGATCGCTTTGGACCTCAACTCCCTAAGATTAGTTCTAATTCGTCGTTGACCAAAGTTGATCTCCAAGCATCCTAACTTTATCATCTTATCACATGGCATCCCGACAGCGTCAGACCTTCACTCCTTCCTATGCATAGTCCCGATGCTCACCATTAACAAAGGTTAACCTCTATCACCTTTACACAAATAGACAAACAACCGTTTTTGGGTATAAATATCGCAACCTGACCCACATCAGTCACACGTACACGTCAACAACTGCCAACTCTTCAAACCAAATTTCCAACAAAGAAGACAATGTCTTTGCCAATTTTCCATCACAATATAAAAACCACCACATGGTTTTATAATCTCCTCCTTGATGAAAACATTGGCAATCCAAATCAATGTTTTAAAATTTGATTTTTGGAAATTAAAAGAAAAAAGCTTTGTAAGAGCCAACTTAATCAAACTTGAAGGAGAAAAAATCAAGACCAAGTGATAAGAGACAATACAAGGATACAAATACAACCAAATGCATAATGCTTCCTCACTATGCCTAATTCTCCTTTCACCAAAATATAAAATAAGTTTTAATTTTAAATAAATGTAACTTTATTTTAATTTTTATTTCTCTCCCCATTTGACAATAAAGATGTCAAGAGCAAAAATAAACAAAATAGACATAACTTGTATATTTTTATTTCATAAGAGTTTTAAGAGATATCTAAAGTCATCGATATGTAAATATAGATTAGTTATATAAAAGCAAGTAATACATACTTAAAAGAAATATAATTTATGATATGTAGGACAAATTTATATCATTAATAAGCAATTAGCTTTTAACTTTATTAGCAATTTAAGATGTAATTTTTATCACTAGAAGTAGCTGTAAGCAAACTCATAAATATAATTTACTTACTCACTTAAAACAATTATTCCATCTAATTTATACTAATGCTAAGTTCAAAAAAGCATCTATATATAACAATTTTAAGCTTATTTTTATTTATTATTATTTTTTTAAAGTTTTAAACACATGTAGCATAATAATGACGCTACTTTTAATCATCTTATCTTCAACCGTCAATGCTATCCATCCTCATCATACGTATCCGTCTTAGTCTCAATCAATCAAGACATACATCTGAAGCCTCAATCTAAAATTGTGATAAGTGAGAAACAAACTCACTTGCCCGCACCACTTGCATCCTACCTCAGCAGCGTACGCATATATGGCTAATAAAAAAGATTTGATATCCAATTCAAGCAGTCGGATGAGCAAACCAAATGCCTGGAACCACATGCAAATAGCCTGATGTAGAACGACCCAGATACCATACTGGTGAACACAACAGGGTGAGTTAGATCTTCACCTTTATGCTTCAAAGCGGCCAAGATCTTCGCCACTGTGTTGAATTCGCTGCCTGGCAGGGCGTTAAGGAAGACGGACATCTCCGGCGGTAGCTGTGCGTTCTGCACGCCGTGATGATGACGGCATCAACAGCAGCCGAGACAAGCGTCAGCGCGTTCGGGCCAGAGGAGCAACCCAAATCCGCGATCACCATGTTCTTTAGAAGTGGGGTACTCGTTGTGAATAAGCTTGTGATGGCCGCCTCTATCAGAGTCTTCATCCTGTCTTGCACTGCTTTCTGCGTTGAATTAATATTTCTTGCAGATTACTTAAATCTCCGTGGGCAAAATAAACATCAAAGTAATTAGACGATTGGGCCATACAAATGTCTAAAAAATGTATTAAGTTAATAATTTTGAAACATAAACTCGACGAAATATATACGCACTCAAGTTGAAACCACATCCATTCATAGCGACCACTGGACAGGCAATCTAAAATGGTAACGACGCATAGTACAAAAAATCGGACCGGTCATAGAACCGGTTAGACTGTTCATTGGTCTATCGTTTTGACTGGTGGATCGTCCGCTAAATTACATTTCATTAGTTAACTATATTTAGCATTTCCATTTAGCTTTTTCTTTGCGGGGAATATTTCCATTTAGCTACAAGTGCTTAGGCGCTTAGCTGCCTAGATGGTGGCTGGTGTACTGTTAGATAACTATATTGGAATTCTTCTTTCTTATGTTCTAAAATGCGTACTATCTGATTTTTTTAAAAAATGATAATCTGGCTGCTGGTATTATCACCAAAATAATTCCTTTTCATTGTTTTTTTTTACAAATTGTTATTGTATGATGTTTTTCACAAAACCAGAAGAGCTGATATGGCATCAGCCTTCATCGGTTATTGTATGATGTTTTTCTGTGTCTTATAATTATTTAACTTCTTATTCTTATTAAATTCACTGATATATTATAGTTATATTATGTCAATAGATTTATACTAGCTTATTCTTATTAAATTCAATGATATATTATAGTTATATATATGTCAATAGATTTGTACTAGCTATTAAGACGTGCCAACCAAGAAATTAGCCAACAGCCTCAGCCTTTGATGATCAAAATAATTCTGTAGAGAAAGAACGCATATATACCTGAACCGCTGAGTTCCGAGCATAGCTTGTTTCCCCTTCTCCTGGATTCATGCGCGGGCTCTGTTCGAAGCCCATGATTGATCAGTTTCAACTCTTTGCTTTTGTGAAGCTAACCGACTCGCTTACCTATGTATAACCTTCCATTTTCCAGATGTTGCCATCTTTCGACCGGGTTTGTTAACTTTCAGATTGGTGCACTGTCAAAGCCCGGTCACATGTTGCCCATTTTCCACAATCTGTACTGTTCGAAGGAAATGACTGAATTTTATTTTCCACATGTTGTCAGTGATTTTTTCCTTCACGCTTCACAAAATTACTCCCTCCATTTTCGATTTTTATAATGTGTATTTTCATAAAAGAGTCAAGATTTACATTTTTTTTATTACACGGAATTCGTATACACATGTACCACTCCAACCTCACACAATAATCATACACCCGTGAATACACTCTAAAACACATTTAAATAGACGAAGACTAACAAGAACTCTATAGCTTACTTAACATTTTATTTGAAACACATATATATACGTGGGTAATAGGATAGAGTTGACTTTATCACCATACCACCTATGAGTGCATCTAGTGTATAGTAAGGTTTTATAGGTACATTCCATAGATATTATGAATATTCCCTTCGTCCTAAAATAATTGTTTTAAGATTTAAAATTTATTTTAAAATAGTTGTTAACTTATCCCATCAATTATTTCCTATTCAAATTTTATTCAATTCTATCCTAACTACTCTCCCACTCACAACCAGTGTAGTTTTTTTTGTCAAACCTTAATATATACTTAAACAATCAATCTAGAATGATAATTATTTTGGGATGAAGGTAGTATACTAATGGTAGTGGTCAAAGTCTAATACTGAAAACTTCTTAAAAACGAAACAAGACCTATGAAAGTGAACGGAGGTAATTTTTTTAGTGAAGTGGGACTAGTGATCACTACCTCATCGGCTCTAAGCCTGAGATTGAGTGCCGTGCTTGAGCTTGATTGTGGTGGGAACGGATAGGTTTGACGCTGGTAAGCTCCTGCTCAAGCAACTGTGAGGCCAATTGATAAAAGGAAATAGCCGATTATACACATGAGAATGAATTTGGTTCAGTCTAAGCCGCTGTGAGCTAATTGATTTATAAAAAAAGTCTGATTGATATAAGAAAAGAGTAGATAGGACATATGAGAATATATTTGGTTCAGTCAAATATAAAACATTATCTAGATGAGATCGGATCTAAGAAAAATCCTTGGAAGCTATAGCAGAGTAACTGTATCTTTATAAATATATTATACGATAGAAAAATTTAGCTAGTTTTGGTAACTTTTTAGAAAACATTTACTTTTCTGATTAGGAAATAACGTCTGTTTATAATAATCGGACTCTTATAACCTCAGAGTATAAATATAGAATCTTATAAGATATCTATATAGATCAATACAATCTCGGTGTATTGCCACTCTAGTTTATTTAGGTTTTTACCGATATGTTCTGTCTCTTGACGTAGGGTTGCAATGGTTAAGTCTGATTTTCAATAAAAGGGTAAGTCCCATTATTATCCTAGTATATTCGCTCTATCTAGGTCCGTTCTCTTAGTCTGATTGGATATATCACATCACGTTCGTATGGGTTCTATTGGTTTATCGAGCTCCTCCTACTATTATCGATTTTGTACTGCATCGGTTAGGTCCGACCTACTAGACTGCTGATAGTAGATTGAGCCATAAGTTAATAGTTCTTTATGCGACATTTCATTAGAGCGGCTAACCGATGAATTATCCTTATATTGAGTTTTATGCCTAATATATCGACTTCTCAACCAATACACATATATCTTATCCAGCGATTAATCTACTAGCAATCGATATGATTCTTTTAGATGTGGTATCGAGATCTAGAGGGTTTTGTTCTTTCCATTGGCTCAGTTAGCCAGTGAGTTTACTTATGTGCCTGCATCGGACTCGTAGCCGATGGGTTCACTCGGTACCTTCATAGTTACATCCGATCTAGCTCTTGCCATTTCGGTGCTGTTAGGCTCAGGCTTATAGTATCTCGGTTTAGCCTGATCTATCAAGATTGAATCTAACGGTAACATCGTGGTAATCACTGGATCTCATATTTTTGAGAGATCAAGTTTCGCTTTGTACTGCCTATCGCATATTCTATTTCGAATGTCATCGGCTCTACAGCCGATGAGTCCTTTATTTTATTATTCACCTTTTGACTATACCTTCATTGGCTGTACATCTGATGTATAAGTGCTACTGTCCTATTGGTGATCAGCTAATAGCAGAAGTTCATATTGGCTTATCGGTCGATCGGCTCACAAATCTTATCCTCTCTATCTTTTTGTCTTTGTCAATTGTAAGGTCAAATGATTGCGACACCCATAAACCTCAAAGTTAAGTACCTACACTAGAGTTAAGCAGATCTCCTAAACTTTCACGTGTATAGGCGCATCACATTGAATCTCTATCGGCTAATGCTCGCTCGCCCTATTGGCGCACCTCACCGCCCGATCTGATCCACTCACACATCAACACTAGTCTAAGATGAATCAGGTTGAGGAAAAAGGCAACTAGTCCAAAGTGTAAGATTTGGTAAATAAATCTTGTCGAAAGTAACAAGATATGTCAATATCTAGTCTAATGTGCAACTTAGGTAATTAAATCTGACCAACATGTAAATTACTCATTTTTTAAGTCCATACACGCTTATCATAGTGAACTATATACATGTAAAATATACTGCATAAAAATACATTTGGCCACTCCCAATCAATGAAACTTTTGGGCTTCCTAATTCAAATGCTCCCGATCCTCAATCCCCAATCTGACCTTCAATTTCATATAAATATGAAGAAAACAAACTTGTATTTGCAAAAAAAAAAAGTGATGAACTGATAATAAAGAGATTCTAAAAATATAAATGGCCATCTAATCGATTACGTCGTGTAGCTAAAAAGCAAAACATAATCTAAACGAAATTAAAAAACCCTAATAAGATATTGTCGTATTGTCGTGTACATCTAAATAAATAAATAAATATATTTCTATTACTAAATAACTCTATATTCTTAATGTAATTAAATATAGCCATGTTAATCTGTTGATATATGATAGAGCAATGATTATATCTATACTGATCTTGATCATTATGTGGCCACATAATGTTCGGGCAAATCAGCTGGTTATTATAAAATAAAAGAAAAAAAAAGGATGTTTTGTCTTTTTATAAAGATAACAAACATTTCGAATTGATCATGAAATTAAATGTTAAGGGTAATGTTATAATCTGATAACTCTTTGGTAGGACGCAGAGGCTTCAAATCGGTTTTGGTGTTTTGAATGAAGTAGATGCAGATGAGCCCTGCATTCGAGGACTGAGGATCAAAACAGTGGTACCAAAACAATTTACGAGAGAGAATATTTAGCCAAGTTGACCATAGATATTTCTAATATTCTAATCACGTTCTCCAAAAACACCATGGATCATTGGCCAAATTGATCGGAGGAGAAAAATAGCCATAGTCTAGCAAAAGAACTTTCTGGAACATGGACACATCAGACATGTCCAGTACACTGACTAAGTGCAAAGAGAATTCTGAACGCGTGGTCACTAATTTCGTAGTGAAGACAAACAGTGCTCCATGCAATCGGTCGACTTTCGTACGTACCGCAGGTAACGACAGCAAGCACAGCACGCCACTCAAACGTGCTGCCTGCCTGCTCATCAAGCGGTCATCGTCCGCTCCCTCCTTGTTCCCTGTTATTTATTTGTTAACCTGATCACTTCTTCTTAAAATTTCAAAATATTAAACCTAAGATTATATTTACTTAGCCTATGTATTTAGAAACTTCTAAATTATACATCACTCAACTACTCAACTAAGAGCTTTTTGGTCATTTTACCTTGTACAGCTGATTTGCATTGGTATGTGGATGATCAAAAGTCAAAATAAATAAAAACTATATAACTTTGTTAGGAGATTAATAGGAGCAAATGGAAGTTTAGAGGGCTAAGAGATAGGTGTGAGAATTTTTACGAGGATTAAAAGAGGAGTTTAAGAATATCTTATAATAATCTTTATTAATAGCAGTTGATTGTTTTCTAATACAATAAATCGTATTTATTTCTACTACCTGCAGTAGAACGATTTGTTATTCTTGTAGTATAGGAACTCATAAATCAACTCTCATTACCAATTCTCTTCTCTAAACTCCTAATCTCATTATTCAAACTTGCCAAACCATCCCTAAGTTCTCTTTGTTTTACTGCAGTGTTTTCATCTTGCCCTATATAGTACTCAAAAGTTGAACACAGCATGGTGACATTAGCCTATGCGTTGAAATCACAACAGCAGTATCAGAGACTGTCAATGGGTAGAGAGTTCAGTCAGGTATTGATGACACATAAGTAATGGACGTGGCAACTACAGCGAGCAGCTACGGTCGAGCAGGGCACTTAGCAAGGACAGCACGCAGAGGTTTATGAAAGAGAAGGGTTAGCTAATCAGGCTTGAAGATAACATCTACGGGGTGTCAAGATGTACAAGGACTAGAGCACGACTTAGAAAGAAGATTGGTACCGGCCTTCCATTTTACATCGATGGTGGATCCTTGTAAACGGCAATCCTAACTCCTATGCTACAAGAGTGTATGAATCCGGAGAGAAATAGAGGAGAGAGCTAGGGGATTCGTAGTAAGAGATACAATGTACCGGCTAAATAGAGATGAAGTTATTGCGATAATTATGGTGTATGGCACGTGTGTGATACAAGCGGATAATGCAGTGTATAGCAGAAGGAAAACGGGCAGACAACAGAGGCATGTGGTGACACATTGCGTCATATGGTGATATGGGCATGAAAAGTGCTAGGTATGAGCAGAGAAGTAGATAGGGCTTGAGTGAGAGAGGGTCGAGCACTGGGAGGCTAGCCTAAGAGAAAGAGGAAGAGAATTGCGGGCTTGCATGCACAACTGCGATATATTATCCAGCTCAATTAATGTTCAATCCGTACATGCTACATTTTTAGATGTTGTGATGTCCTGGTTGGTTTACTGGTCTAGATCAAAGATTTTTCTAAGCATGTCAAAAGTAGACTATATGAATCTGGAGAGAAACAGAGGATAGAGCTGAGGTGACGACTCGATTCTTGTTTAAATGACACTGTGTCTAATACATGACATGATGTGTCAGATGGTGATTTAGCTCTTACCTATTTTGATATGACGTGTCGATAAGAGTTACATCTTCATTTGAGTAGAGTTTTTTTACATTGTCTCACTAAGCCTAACACAACCATCTTCATTTGTTATGTTGAGACAACATAGGCAGATTTAATTTCTAAAAAAACTGACAAAACTAGTATTTGCTTCCATTCTTACAAGGCAAACAGGCTAGTTAGAAAACTAATGTGACAAAGCTAGGGACTAGTTAACAAAACTAAGTCATGTTTAACTAAACTACAAAATTCACTAAACTAGGTACTTCTAGTAGCTAAAAAAACTAGTCATGTGCGAAGATTGCCTGTGTTTGTTACAAAAGTCTTCTGAGCTGTGAAGCTAATATTACCGCTACTGATGGTGGTTAGATCTCTGAAGTGTATGATTGGTCTGATTAGTTAGCACAGCATTATTATCTGCTGATGTGCACATGATCTACTACTGCTAGATCTTTTATTTCTATGAAAGTATTATCATGCACATGTACAGTGATGATCACGACAAACAAAACTCCTACTGAAAAAAGGGTGTAAATAAAAAAAAACATCTCGTGTACGGGAAAAGAAATCTCTGCCTGTCTATATTATTGGTTATTGCTACTAGCTTTGTTCTTGCTGTTCATCCTATCATGTCGTGTCACCACATCCCCTGGACAAAGGAGGAGACCAGCAGCACGAGGAGCAGGAGCAGCCCGCCGCCGGCTACTAGGCTTGAGCAACATTGCAACACTAGCAGAACTATGAGCTGCAGTAACTAGCTCATAACCAAAATTAGAGGCATCTAATGTTCTTAATTTGTATGTCCCTAGGAATACAGCACAGACCTGTAACAAAAGGAACTCCATGGCACCACAAATTTGAAGCATTGCTGTTCTAATAAAGAACAACAAAAAACAAAATCAGGGAGCACGAATATTATAACTCTCTTGTTTTCGTGCCATTAAAAAACTATTTAAAAAAATCCCTACTTAAAAAAATTATTCTTTATGTGACTTAATAAATCCTTTCCTTTAACCGTAAATGCGCAATCAAAAAAAATTCCTTTTCAAATCTCGAATCAAAATTCTCACCCAAAATCTCTGAGACTTGAATTTTGAAATTCGAATCTCTCTCGCCCATCCAAAAATTTATGAATAAAAATTCTAATCCTAAGTCCTCTCGTACAATTTCTAGTCCACGAAAAATCACTTTACTAAATACTTAGTCCAAATTTTAAATTTCAAATCCAAATCTTTCTTCGAATCCATGTCCTTTGTCTTTATATCATTTACCAATTTTTTTTTTAAAATTGAAATCCATTTTGAAAATATCAAAACTCTCCTCAAGAAGCCCTTGTTTGTAACCATGGACTTTTATGAGCTCAAATATCAAATTTGGGTTCAAAAATCCTTTCAACTATTCCAAATATCCTCCAAACTAAATTCTTAAAATATTATCAAAAGTCCCTATTCACTCAGGCTGCATTTCCTCTTTTCTTCCTGGACGGCCTAGCCCCCTCCATTGTCCCTTTCTCACTGAAGCCTAGATGAACTGGCTTGCCAGCCTTAGTGTCTCCTTCCCTCCATTCTCTCTAAGGCTTCGAGGCCGAGTCCACCTCCTCTTTCCACAGCCCAACCTTTGCAGCCCGCTCGGCCTCCCTCTCCTCTTTCTCTCCCTTCTCGCGCACGCGGCCTAGCACTAGCCTACCAGGCCCACTCTCCCGATGCCGCTCCCATCTGTGTGAGTGCCTCACTAGTGTGTGCCTGCTCCAAAGATGTGGCGAGACCCATCTATTGGCTACACCTCTATCCCGCGCTTGCCCACCCACTAGCCACATGTGGGTGACTACTATTTTCCACAAGCTAGGCCTACTTGTCCAATCCATCTCCCTCCTCTCACCGTTTTTCTCCTCTATCTCTTTCTTCTCTCCTATTCTCTCCCGGTTCTTCTAGTCAAGGCCCCGAGGGCCCATACCCTTATGTCGAGCACGTGCAGCACCAATTTCAAAACCATGCTATCCCATCTGGGCAATGGCTCTACGTGAAGCGCACCCCACCACTCACCGTGATTGCCCCAATCTAAAAGCCAGTGAGCCCTAGATAATCTCCTGGCCAGCAAGCCTCAAAGTCCAAGCCCATGTGCACGTTAGCCGTCTTTTCACTTTGCTGCCCCATCTACTTCCTTTCTCCCTCTCTGGTGGATACACAATGCGGCTTAATGACAATGGCCATAGCACTGGTGACACAACTCATCTCGTCGGCTAGCCACGCCATACCGCGTCCTATAGCCACCACCTTAGTTTGACATCATCTTACACTACTCTGCCTCTATAAATGAGGGCTGAAACCCTTCACATGTTTCCCACTTCAAGCAACTACGATAACACAAATCCCTCACCATTGACTTCTCTCTCCATCACCACCATTACCGCTTTGACCAACACCGTTTCACCATCTCTAGTTCCCAAATAGCCTAGCCACCTCCACCACCACCAAGTTCCCCGAAAACTAGTGACTCCATTCTAGCCCATCGCTACCACCAATCTACGTCGAGGCCATAATGTCCAAATGGATCAAAGCCATCCCGCTATAGCCACCTCCATCGATTCTCATAGCTAGTGATAGTAAGAGATAATCCTCCCCTTCAATCTCTTCCTCTCCTCATGCCGCACGTCACCCATTTACCACCAAGCCTCGCTACCTATGACCAAATGAGGCACACACACCACTGCCTCTCTCTTAGACCCATCTCTCATCCGAATCACTCAACTTACTTACCATCCTCCCCTCGTTACGTTGATGCCATCTGCTCCTCCTATCTTTCCTAGGGTCAACCCTCCCTAGTCAACATCGATGTGGGATGCCCACGTGGCATGCCACCATAGCCATCGCGGGCTGCCCTATGATAGTGGTAACTAGCCTAGGTGGGCTAGCTTGCCAGTCATGGGACAACCAAGGCAGCTCATTAAGCTCAGTAGGCCTCAGTCCACCAGCCTCTCCTCTCTCCCCATCAGTGGACCTTGTCCACCATGCACCCTCCTTCCTCTCACTGACCTATGGGCGCCACTAGTCTATCCAAGGAATATTCCCATAGCACATTCCTTTTACAAATTAAAAAATCTTTTCTAATTTTTAGAAAATAAATTAAACTCCAAAAATTTATATTTCCCAATCCGTAACTCTGATTTACCTTACTCCAATCTCTATTTTTTCTAAAATTGAGATCGATCCAATGGCACTACTAGTTATTAATAATAGTATATTCCCTTTAAGGTTTTATGTGGTTTTCTCTTTTCTACTCATAGTCAACATCGATGAAGATTATTTTGGACACATAATTTCCAAGATTTTGAAGAGGAAGACATGAGGCAAGTCACCCTTTGATCATAATGCTCCTAGTTTCTAAAATGCTTTGGTTACAAAATTGCATTGCTAGGGTGAATGTTGACATGACTAGCCTTGGTTTGCGTGATAAACCAACAAACCTATCTAGTAGTTGTATTTTACAAATAGATTGCTGATGACCTATATTCCATATTGCCCCAACTTGTGGTATCTCGGTAACATTGCTCCCCAATCATACACTCCAATAGTCCCACTCAATCACACTTATTTGTTAATATAGGAAAAATAAGTTGTGAAGCCTTTTTAAAACCTGACAAGTGGTATTGGTGAGTTTGTGAAATAAAAATGGTTTGCGAAAACTCACGATGCCAATTGAGGAACTTTGTATTCACCTATAAGGATTGTTTTCTTGAGGAATTACACTGATCATAATACAATGCGATCCCATAAGTGGTATGAGACGCCATTGGCCAAGCAATTAGCTGAAAATGGGTAACCTCATATGCTAGTAGATGTGGAACACCAAAATAAGGTGTTTAGGATATCTTAGGTTCTTGAGTAAAAGTAGGGATAGTGTGGCTTTTCTAGTATCTCAAGATGTTTGGGATTGTTGATAATTAAAGTTGAATGCTTGATTGAGTTTGTTTTGACCAATCTACTGAGCTTAAGGAACCCTGGGATGATGTTGCAAAGGCCTTGTCATAGACCTTCCCCATCGATGGTTGTGGGAAATAAGCTTGCATCATGTGCGTAAAGCGTATCCCTGTGTAGAGGTTATAAAGATGTTTAAATAGCCATGTCCACGGTCATAGGCAGATGTAAAGTAATTCCTCTCATGTAGCCTTGTTTGCCTGTGATTTGCAAAAATTGTTTCTAGGATTGGGAACCATTACTCGAATCGGCTAGATGGGCTGATGGATGACTTTTGCATGGTTAGAAATTAACCTGTGTGTACCGAGATGTTGAATAGCATTTAGAATAGGCTTCCTAGGTGAAAGTAGTGTAAGCTTGAAGTTATGAATAGCTCTAGGAGTGTAAGCTTGAAGTTATGAATAGCTCTAGGAGCCCAAGAGAAGAGAATATTAGTTGGGCTGATGCTATAAGATTTGAAAAGTAAAAAAAACTAATAGAGGAGAGACAAGATGAGGGCTGATGGCAAGGCACTCTAAGCTAGTGTCATAGACAACTAGTATTGACATCACCACTAGTAATTTTAATCAACTAAAATTTATCATATCTGTTTGAGTTGTTGCAAAGCAATTTACCAACCACATATCAAACAACCCATAATTAGTATATTCAAAAATGTTTTCAAAAGTTTACTAAACAAACATAGACCTCCTTTGAAGCCTGGTTACTTATAATTCCCGTAGCTTCCTGAATACTTATGTACTCAATTATTGTTTTTCCCCTTTCGCTACAAATAGTAAAATTGAAGTCCCAAACTACGCTTATGGATTAGATTCTCACTACGCATAATTCTGCTACTGCTTAGCAGGTTACACTCTTAAAGTTGCTCCGAAGGTGTAACCCTCTAAATATATAATCTATTTATATTACTTTTAGCTAAAATGATGCATCTTAGTTGACCACAGATATCAGCATGTTTTTCTTCAACTGATATTGACATCACGGTTCTACATCATCCTGTAACGACACATTATGTCTAGTGTCTCTCTAGATTCTGGTTGCGGGGGTGTGAGAAATATCCCGTACCATACCACCTCGCTTGAAACCAAACACAAAACCTACCATACCAAGCTTTGAAAATGAGCACAAACACTCCCCACAAAGATACGACAAACTCAACAGGATGGAAGGAATCAAGTAAAGTAAGAATGGGAGACTAAGCGAACCTTGTATTAACGCCGGAATTTAATTTAGCCTGTAAACAGGATTGGCCGATGGAAATACTGATCGGCTCGTGGGACAAAGCCGATCTGTACTGTAGAGAAGTCGATCAAACTAGTAGAAGATTGGATTGGTTTGAGGATAGAGAACTATTCGGATGGAGTCAGGTCCAAGGAGGAGTTTAAACGACAAGACCTAGACAAGCCTAAGGAGAGGTTGGAAAAAGATCAGCTTGAGTGAAGGGAGGTTCGATTGCTACAGGGAAGAAGCCAATCGGGTGGAGCAAGGAGAAATTCGGTCTAAGAATAGAAGATTATCTAGATAAGACCGAGTTTGCGGAGGAGCTGTGATACCCATGACAGGGTATTTTATCTTTTATAAATCTTATCTTAAATGGATAGGAAGATTTAGTTGGTTAGTTAACTTCTGTAGAGATATTTTCCTTTATTTTTGTTAGGAAATAACGTCCGATGGTTGAAAACGCGTCGGACTCTGTAAAGCCAGGGTATAAATATAGACCCTTGGAGACATGTAAAAATATCTCTGGATCAATACAATCTTGGCGCATTACCACCCTAGTTCATCTAGGTTTCTACCGGTGGGTTCTGGCTCTCGACACGGGGCTACATCAATTAGGTCTGATCTCCGACGAAGGGGTAAGTCCCGCCACTATCTCGATATGTCCTACTCCGTCTAAGGCTGCATCGGTTAGGTTTGACCTCTTAGGCTAATCAAATGTATCGCATTAAGTCCGTGTAGGGCCTATCGGTCTATTAAACTCCCTCTGCCATCATCAATTTTATGCTGCATCGGTTAGTTTCGACCTACAGAGATGCCGACTGTAGATTGTGCTTTAGACTTATAGTTTTCTACACGACGTCTCATCGGAGTGCTAGCCAATGAGTTATCCATGCTTTGAGCTTCACGCCCAGTGTATCGGCTTCTCGTCCGATACGTGTGTTAAAGCCAAACTCTGGCAGATCCGATGGGGCTAAAGCCGATCGGCTGGGAGATCCGATAGGGCTAAAGCCGATCGGCTGAGAGGTCCGTTGGAGGGTTTGATGTAGCCATCGGCCGATGGAGATACTGAGACAAAGCCAATGGAGAACTGTAGAAAAGCCGATCAGATTAGTAGAAGATTGGATTGGCTTGAAGACAGGGGATTGTCCAATCGGGATCAGGTCCGAGAAGCCCGAGAGAAGGAAGGAGAAGGATCGGCTTGACTTAAAGAAGGTTCAATAGCTACAGTGGAGAAACCGATCAGGTTGCAGCAAAGGAAGGCTCGGTTACAAATTGAAAGTTTATTCAGATGAAACCGGGTTTGGGGAAGAGCCGTGAACTCCACGGCAGGGTGTTTATTTTTGTAAATTGTAACCTTACTCAATTAGAGAGGTTTAGCTGGTTAGTTAACTACTTTAGGAATATTTTCCTTTGTTCTTACTAGGAAATAATGTCCGATGGTCGTAGACGCGTCGGACTCTGTCTGTAAATCTAGGGTATAAATATAGACCACCTGGAAACATGTAACATATCTCTCGATCATATTCAAATTCAGCGCATCGCCACCCTAGTTCATCTAGGTTCTACCGGTGGGTTCTGGCTCTTGACGTGGGGCTGCATTAGTTAAGTCCGATCTCCGACGAAGGGGTAAGTCCCGCCACCATCCTGATATGTCCTGCTCTGTCTAAGGCTTCATCAGTTAGGTCCGACCTCTTAGGCCGATCGGATGTATCGCATCACGTCCGTGCTGGACCTATCGGCCTGTTAAGCTCCCTTTGCCATCGTCGGTCTAATGCTGTATCGGTTAGGTCCGACCTACGGGGCTGCCGACGGTAGATCGAGCTTTAGGCATATAGTCTCCTGCACGGCGTATCATCGGAGTGCTAGCCAATGAGTTATTCATGCTCTGTGCTTCACGCCCAGCGCATCGGCCCCTCGGCCGATACGCATCAGCCTTTAAAGGCGTCCCACGACGCGTAACGCCAAACGTATCGGACCTCCAGCCGATACGCACCCGCCTTCAGAGAGGCGTCCCCTCATTGGCTCATCTAGCCGATGGGCTCGTTCCTATCCTTGCTACGGCATAGCCGATCTGGCGTCCTCCGTATCATCGCCGCTGGCCCCGGCCTCGTACTGTCTCGGTTAGGTCCGATCTTCGAGGTTCGGTGTTGATGGCGCTGCTACGGCGGGCAACGGGTCTCTTGCTGTCATATCCGAAGGGGCATCGGTTTTGCAGTCCATGCCTTCTTGCGCTAATCATCGCCTAGGCCGCATCCACCTTCATCGGTTTCTCCAGCCGATGAATCATTGTTCGGCTATCCGGAGGGATCCCGTGCTTCGCGATATCCTCTGAGCACACCCTGGTTCCTCCATCGGCTCTATGGTCGACCTCTCATCGACACCTATCCACATCGGCTCTCTAGCCGATCAAACAGCATCCCGAACCTATCGGCAGCCAGTCGATAGCGAGCGTCTGTATCTGACCCGATCGTCTCATCTCCTTGTCAATTGCAGGGTCAAATTGACTGGCACGCCCGTGAACCTCAAGACCTAAGGACCTATACTAGAGACAAGCAGACCTCTCAGGCCTTCGCGTGATCGAGCCGCCATCCCTCCCTGGTTGCGGGATTTTTTGGCGATGAGCACACTTCTTGGCACGCCTGGTGGGACCAGAAGACCTTTTTCATCAGTTGAAAGTCCTTCAATCAACGATGCTCAAATGGAGGGTAAAGAAATCAATGCAGACAATATAATCCCAGTAACGATGAAGGATTTAACTGAGGAACAGAGATACCAGGTGGAGCAGAACACAACTAATTTTTAAAAACTCTGTCTGGAGTCCTTCAGTATGACTCAACAAGGGCCGATTCAAAAGTCCAAAATGCCAAAGCCAGTTTTGGAAGGAGAATCGAGCCGATTGTCACCCATCAGTCCTCAAAAGCCACTACAGGAGATAGTTGACAAAGCTGTTCACCATGCGCTTATTAACCAATCGGGTGTACTGGTGAATGCTTTGCACAATTTAATCAAGAAAACTGTGGATGGATCTATTGTTAAGGAACCTGATCAATGGCTAGTATATTTGCTGATGAAAATAGGACAACCACAAGTTACTTATGGATCCAGAAGGGATACATCGGTAAATATGTTTCCACCAGTGCAAGAGCGGATTGGGGGCAGCATGAAGACATGATGCCAGGGTATCATCGGACGGCCTATTACGTGAGATATAAACAAGAATATCCTGGTAATAACTATCAAGGAGATCATTATGGATCATGTTAGATACCAACTTCGATCCCACATTACCAAAAGGAGAATCTAAAGGAAGAAGATTGGACTGCCAGGATTGCGGAAGTTGTAAGGGAGCAATTCGGTATCAAGCCTAAAGAACAAACTTTCATGTATTGACACCCTTACCCAGAGTGGTTCGACAGAATTCCGCTGCCGCACCAATTCAACATTCTAGATTTCTCCAAGTTCTCAAGGCAACATAATGTATCTACGATGGAACATATTAGCCGATTCCTGGCTCAATGCGGGGAGGCATCGGCTAATGAAACTCTGAGGGTCCGATTGTTTCCATTGTCTTTATCTGGACCAGCCTTTTCTTGGTTTTCTTCGTTACCTCCAAATTCAATCAGGGAATGGGCTAATTTGGAGAAACAGTTTCATAAGTATTTCTTTACCGGACTTCAAGAGTTGAGGTTATCAGACTTAACATCGGTTAGACAAAGGCACGATGAATCCGTCCCAGAATTCATCCAACGTTTCCGAGATGTCAGAAGCCGATGCTACAGTCTTATTTTAAGTGACGGACAATTAGCCGATTTGGCTTTCCAAGGATTGTTGGCTCTGATTCGGGAGCGTTTCTCTTCACAAGAATTCAAAAGTTTTTCTCATCTGCTCCAGAGAGTATCGGCTGATGAAAACCAATTTGCAGGTGCCAAGAAAGAAAGGTTCCATCGGAAAGCCGATCAGCTATAGGTATACGCATCGGACTCGGATGATGAGGGATCCGATGTGGAGGTGGGACTGGCAGAATGGACCAGGAATAAAAAACCCGTATCATGTCCATGGATCAAGAAAACAAATAAAGAAGAAAGATATGATTTTGATGTTAACAAAGCTGACAAGATATTTGATCTTCTCCTCCAAGAGAAGCAGATCCAGTTGCCACCGAATCATGTAATCTCGGCTGTTGAAGAACTTAGAAAAAAGAAGTATTGCAAGTGGCACAATTCAATATCTCATCATACCAATGAGTGCAAGGTCTTCCGGCAACAGTTACAATTGGCTGTCGAACAGGGGAGGATCAAGTTCGAGGACAAAAGGCCGATGAAGGTTGACGGGCATCCTTTCCCGGTGAATATGGTGATTGTAGGAACCTCAGGAGATCGGTCCGATGAAAAAAGGCGCTGGAAGAGGTCAAAGGTTACTTCATCGGATTTAATCAAAAAATATTTCAGACTACAGGACAAAGAAAGACGAGCCACAACACAACAAGAAAGGTATAATCCACACTAAGGTTGTCCCTTTTTTTAATACTGTTGGGATCAAAACATGAGGTTGCCGTTAATCGAGGACTGTTCTAAATGCAATAAACCAGGATTTCGGTACTGTGACCAGAGCCAAACGTTGTATGATTGGCCTTCCATTACTAGGGCATCGGCATATAGCCGGTTGGGGCCGATCAACAAAGGGCATGGTCAAAAGGCAGCTAAGAACTAGGTGTTAAACAAAGGGTTATGCTCCATGAAGGATCAGTGATGTCCATCCAGGATTTTTACAAAGAATTAGAAGAAGAGGGCACAATGGCTGCAACATAGAGAGCAGCATAAAACACAATGGCAGGACCATGAAGAAGCTGATCGAAACCAGAAAATTAAAAAAGTATGGAAAGTAAAGCAAAAAGAGGAAGAAGCTGGTACATCGGCTCAGGCTAACATGGTATTCTTTTTGCCAATGGAATATAAAGCATATGTATCGGATGAAGAAAGTCAAGAAGAGGATTTTGCCCAATTAATATTGGAACCGAGTCAAGCCATATTTGACAAACCAGAAGAATCCAAACATCAGCACCTAAAGCCATTGTATATCAACGGATATGTCGATGGTAAGCCGATGGCAAAGATGCTAGTTGACGGAGGTGCAGCTATCAATTTGATGCTGTATTCTACATACCGCAAATAGGGTAAGACGGCTAGAGACTTAGTCAAGACAAATATGGTGTTGAAAGACTTCGGAGGTAATCCATTAGAAACCAAAGGAGTACTGAATGTGGAGCTAACGGCTGGAAGTAAGACATTGCCTACCACATTTTTTGTCATCGATAGTAAGGGGTCGTATAGCCTACTCCATGGTAGGGATTGGATTCATGCCAACTGTTGTATTCCTTCAACAATGCATCAAAGCCTCATACAATGGCAAGGAGACAGAGTTGAAGTGATCACGACCGATCAGTCGACTAGCGTGGCAACAACTGATGTGCCATTCTGGGAAGTTGATGGATTCAACTGCCTATCCGGACAAACATGGGTGGGAAATTTCCTGGAGGTGACTGATAAAGGAATAAAGCCGATTCAGCAAGTCGGCTCGGATCCATTGTTTCCATGGGAACTTTAGAAAACTCCGAAGGGAAGTTAGGGCAAGGTTTTACATCGGCCGATGAGTTGGAACAAATAGACATAGGACCAGGAGATAGGTCGAGGCTGACGTACATTAGTAAAAATCTATGTGTTGAATTCCAAGAAAAGCTGATAAATTTATTAAAGGAATTCTGGGAATGCTTTGCTTGGGACTACCATGAGATGCCTGGATTAAGCCGATCGATTGTGGAACATCGGCTTCCTATCAGACCGGGATATCGGCCATTTAGGCAGCCACAGAGGAGATTCAAAGCAGACTGGCACGATGAAATCAAGGCAGAGATCACGAAGTTATACAATGCAAATTTCATCAGACCATGCCGATATGCCGAATGGGTATCCAATATTGTCCCAGTGAAAAAGAAAAATGGAAAGTTAAGAATATACATCGACTTCCGGGATTTGAACAAGGCAACCCCTAAAGACGAATACTCGATGCCGATGGCAGATTTATTAATTGATGCTACATCTGGTGACAAGATTATTAACTTCATGGATGGAAAGGCAGGCTACAATCAAATTTTCATGGCCGAAGAAGATATCCACAAGACTGCATTTAGGTGTTCTGGAGCTATTGGTTTATATGAGTGGGTAGTCATGACTTTCGGATTGAAAAATGCTGGTGCTACCTATCAAAGAGCCATGAACTACATGTTCCATGATCTTATTGGACAACTAGTGGAGATATACATTGATGACGTGGTGGTGAAATCCAAAAGTATTGAAGAACATATAGCCGATCTACGAAAAGTGCTTGAGAGGACGAAGAAATACGGACTTAAAATGAATCCTCACAAGTGTGCTTTTGGCATATCGGCTGGATAATTTTTGGGTTTCATGGTGCATGAGAGAGGAATTGAAGTCAGTCAACGAAGCATCAGGTCCATTCAGACCACCGAGCCACCTAGCAACAAACTACAGCTGCAGTCCTTGATCGGCAAACTCAATTTCATAAGCAGATTTATTTTGAACTTATCGGGAAGAATTGAGTCGTTCACTCCTTTATTAAGGTTACGAGCTGATCAAGAGTTTGTGTGGGGTGATGACTAGCAAAAAGCCTTTGATCATATCAAGGAATACTTGAATTCTCCACCAGTGCTGATT
This sequence comes from Oryza coarctata, assembly GCA_030770085.1. NCBI lineage: Eukaryota > Viridiplantae > Streptophyta > Magnoliopsida > Poales > Poaceae > Oryza > Oryza coarctata. The sequence goes on from CM061472.1 coordinate 9,270,869, forward strand.
CCACCGCAAAAGGAAATATCATTCAAATTATATTTGTCAGCTGATGAGAAGTCAATCGGATCAGTGCTTGTACAAGAGTTTGAGTCAAAAGAACGAGTAGTATTCTACTTAAGCCGACGACTTCTGGATGCTGAGACTAGGTATCCTACTGTGGAAAAGTTATGCCTATGTTTGTATTTCTCATGTACAAAGTTAAGGCATTATCTTCTATCGGCTAAGTGTACAGTGTTTTGCAAAGCCGATGTGATCAAATACATGCTATCGGCTCCAGTCTTGAGGGGGCGGGTTGGTAAATGGATATTCGCTCTGATGGAGTTTGATCTGAGGTATGAATCGGCTAAGGTAGTCAAGGGACAAGCGATAGCCGATTTTATTGTATAGCATAGAGGAGTCCAAGAGAATTATGTGGAACCGATCCCGTGGACGTTATTCTTTCATGGACCGGTTTGCAAACATGGATCTGGTATCGGTTTGGTGATTATTTCACCTCGGGGGGCAAGTTTCAAATTTGCCTTCACAATCAAACCATATAGTACAAATAACCAAGCAGAATATGAGGCAGTGCTCAAGGGACTTCAGCTGCTGAGAGAAGTTGGAGCCGATATGATAGAGGTCATTGGAGATTCTTTGTTAGTAATTAAACAATTATCTGGGGAATATGAATGCAAGGATGAAATTTTGAAGTCATACTATGAGAAATGTCAACAGTTGTTAAAGGATTTCAAGATAGTGACATTGGATCATATTCCTAGAGAGCAAAACACGGAGGCCAATGATCTCGCTCAGACTGCTTCAGGGTATCGGTTGAACAGTAGAGTGGAAGTTGAGATAGCTGATATTGAGAGATGTATGAAAGCCGATGATTGGAGATGGTAGATCGTTTAGTATTTGCAGAATCCATCAAGATCGGTTTCCAGGAAGCTTCGGTACAAGGCTATTAAGTACATTCTACTTGATGAAGAGTTGTATTATCAATCAGTCGATGGAGTGCTCTTGAGATGTTTGGGTGCTGAGGAAGCCGTGTTGGTGATGAGCGAGGTGCATGAGGGCATCTGTGGAGCCCATCAATCGGCTCATAACATGAGATGGATGATGGGGAGGGCTGGATATTTTTGGCCGAGTATGCTGGAGGATTGTTTTAAATACTACAAGAGCTGCCAAGATTGTCAGAAGTTTGGGAATGTGCAACGAGCTCTAGCATCGGTTATGAATCCGATAGTCAAGCCATGGCCGTTTAGAGGTTGGGGAATTGACATGATCGGCCAGATTTATCCTTCATCCAGTAAAGGGCATAAGTTCATATTGGCGGCAACAGACTAATTTACAAAGTGGGTAGAAACTATTCCCTTGAAGAAGGTTACTTCTAGGGACGCGATTGAATTCATCAAGAGACATATCATATATCGATTTGAAATTCCACAGACAATTACCACTGATCAGGGTTCTATCTTTATGTCAGAAGAGTTTCAAGGGTTTGCTGCCAGTATGGGGATTAAGTTGCTAAACTCGTCACCATATTATGCTCAAGCTAATGGACAGGCGGAAGCTTCTAATAAGAGTTTAATAAAATTGATCAAGTGTAAGACTGATGAACAACCACGGAGGTGGCATGTCACTTTGAACGATGCGTTGTGGGCTTATCGGATGACATGTCAAGGATCTACCCAGGTGCCACCATATCAGTTGGTATACAGTCATGAAGCAGTTCTTCCATGGAAAGTTAATATCGGTTCCAAGAGGGCGTCTTTACAGGATCAGTTGACAGCCGATGATTATTACACATTGATGACCAATGAGCTTGATGATTTGACTCAGAATAGGTTAGAAGCATTTAAGAAGATCAAGAAAAACAAGGCTAAGGTCGCTAGGCATTATAACAAAAAAGTAATGACCAAATCCTTTTCTAAAGGACATCTCGTTTGGAAGTTAATTTTGCCGATTGGATCTAGGGATAATAAGTTTGGAAAATGGTCACCGAATTAGGAAGGACCTTATCGGATCAATCGGTGTGTGTCTAGCAATGCTTACATATTGGAAAGTCTTGAAGGAGAGAAGTTTACCAAAGCGTTTAATGGCAAATATTTGAAAAAGTATTATCCTAGCGTGTGGGTAGGCACCTAAATCGGCTGAGCATAGCCGATTTAAGACAAATAAGGTTTCAGAGGTAGTACCAGCTGACGGTATCATCCGTGTAATCGGCTGGAGCATAGCCGATGGACAATGTACGAAAGCCGATATAGTTTGTATCGGTTACACATAGCCGATATCGTGGAGATATCGCCTTTAGAAAATATATTTACACAACTTTTGTTGATCAAGCTGATTGAATTTCACTACAAAAAATTAATGTTCAAGATGATATTTGGATTTCTCTGAGGCTAAAATTTTACAAGAATTTCTTAATGGCCTCAATCGCGCGCAGACGGATTTGATCTATATCATTGATAGCGCGGATGCCATCTATAGTTTTCAAGCTCTTGTGCCGGTGAACTGCTAGCCGCACCTTGTCTGCTACCTTGGCCTCTTGGTTTTGGATCGATTTTGGTAGGCCGATGAGATGGGACTCTGTGGAATTAATGTCTTCACGAACCTTGTCAAGTTCCGCCATCAAATCGGCTTCTCGTTTCTTCAAGAGGCCAAGCTTGGTGTTGGCGTGTTGAAGGTCAGCTGACATTTCATCAAGTTTCTTCTTTTCATCAAGGGCAGTCAGTCGATCGTTGTAAGCCAGGTGGCTTTGCTCAGCGCGATCGGCTATGCGTCGTCTTGATGCAGTCAGCTGGGTCCTTTGGAATTCCAAGTAAGCAATAGGCATGAGTGCATTCGACAGTTCCGCAGGCAGGAGGTGTTGAATTTCTACAAGTCTTCCCCGGATCGACCCGCAGTCTTCCATCAGCGAGTCAATCGGAACCTCCAGCCGATGCATAATATCTGACAACTGCTCTCGTGCATCGGCTGGCAAAAATATTTCGATCGCTGTGCTAGTGGCTGAATCTTCCTCTGCTTCTAGATATTTGCCGATGTCGAAGGAGAACAGATCGGCTAATGACTGCATAACAATATTAGTAAACTTGGAGATCATAAGTCAAGAAAAATGACATGTATGATGGACGTACCTGAGAGACAGTGGGAGCAGTTCTTGTGCGGGTATCAGCTTGATGTGGGGCAGTGTGAGTAGATGCTAAAACTTCAGAGGATACCATCGGCTCAGCCCCAGTAACAGGGTCCAACGTTTGGACCTCGGGAGCTGATGGTTCAGGCTGCAAAGCGAAGGTGTCAGGATAAAACAAAGGCAATAGAGAATTGACGCTGACACCTACCAGCGGAGATGCTGGAAGAGTTAGAATTGCCACAGGAGAAGGGCTTCGCAAAGCCGATGCAACGATGACAACATCGGCGTCAGGTTTCTATCTCTTAGAAACCAATCGAGCAGCCGGTTTCTTGCGCTTTGACCCTGACACCTGCGACACTCGGAGGAGAGCCGATGGAGGTGGACCGCTTTGCCCAAGGAGGGATCTGGCCGATGGAGGTTGATAGATAATCGACCAACCACTTGCGCTGGTCGAAGGTGCGTCTTTGTTGCCTGCCTGTGGAATCAGGGGAATTAAGATACAGTTGAAATTCAATACGATGAAGACATGATAGTGAAAGAAGGATTACCTCTTCATCGGATTCCACGTAGTCGGGATTGAGGCGAAGGCAATAATGTTCAGCTGATAGACTATACAAGTGCCTTCCCCATTCTGACCACCATCGAGCGAATATTTTGGTATTAGATATGCAGGGCTCGAAGGTAGAGATAGTCCCTAAGGACAAGTTCGATGTCATCGAACTAAGTCGGTCATACTCCAAGCCGCTTTTCATTTCTCCGCGCGCTCGGAGCTTGCCGATGAAGAACAAGCCGATGGGGAGTTGGCCGAAGCCCAACTGACAAGCACTAACCGAAGGATGGTAGAACTCGTATGATGGATGTTGGGATTGGCCCATTAAAAATCCGATTGGCAGAAGATAAGGAGTTATGGAGGATAAAAAGATGGTCTTCGATTCTTCATCGGCTAAGGCATTCATCGGATGAAACCTAGAAGCCATTTCAAAGGACGAGTCATCCTTGTACGCGAACCAGATGGTGACCTCTTTGGTAAAGCCATAGTAGAAACACTTAAACCATCGGCTGAGTCCGAGGGGGGTCATTTTGCTTCCAGGAAGAGCCGATGAAGCTTCACCCAGCGAAATGTATCGGCGTCGACTGGCCTCGTTTTCTTTTGGGTAATCAGTCGGGAATGTCATGGAAGAGAAAGGGGGCCTGGCAATGACTTTGGAGGTGTAGACATTCAACCAAAGTTGTATAAACCACCAGGGTCCACCGATATGTCCGACTGGATGGCCTATTGACAGCTTGGTCACAACTTGATGGAGTAGATGATAAGTTGCTCCGAGAAGATAATGCCCTAGGGGAATTTGTGGTGATCGGCCAGGAGCTCTACCAAACATTGCATGTTCGTTGTTGGACCGAGAGTCGAACCACCAAAGAAGAATCGTTCCAGCCAAAGATTCAAGAACGCTACATGGTCACGTCCATCGACTGGGCCGAAGGATTTGTTATGCAAGGAAATGTACTTAGTCCAACCTCTGACATTCTTGGTGTTTAGTCGATGCTTATGTTTGAATCTGAGACTGAAAAGGTTCATGTAGTGGGTGGTGTTGAGGCAGGTCAACATAGTAACACCCATCAAGGTGGGGGTCATCGGCCTATGCCCGAACATGAAGGCATTCAAGATGACCGACCAGAAGTAAGAAGTCGATGCAAGCAGAGGTTCGTTCCTTTCCATATCGGCTAAGGAAAGGTTAATGCAATGGTCTATTTCCAGATCCTCCCATAAAGTCTTTTTGGAGGCAAAAACCCTAAGGTACCAGTTCCTCCATTCAGGGAGTTTGCTAGGCCAGGATCTGAAGCTGTGAGCCTAATCAGTGATGGCCATGGATGAGTTCTTGAATGGGATTCTTTCTGTTTCGGAGTTGATGAAATCACTCCGATCCTCGTTACCCATAGGGCCAAGAAAGAAGTGACCGGGGCGGTCAGAGATTGGAATAGTGATCTGACTCTTAAGATCCTATAGAAACCAGAACCCGACTACTGATGAGAAATCGGGATGGGGAAGAATCGTGCAAAACATAGGATGAAAGAGCAGATAATGGTTATCTCAGGGATTATGTGTGTGGAAGCCATTGCGCAAATGAAGGAGTAGCGGCCGATGAAGAAATCTGTGAGAGCTTGCCTTCAGTCTTCTGAGCCCGTCGAGATTTGTAGAAATTTGCGGATGCCTGTGGAGCTCATCGAGGTTTGGGGTTTTTGATGAGAAGAAGTGTGTGGAAGAAGGCTGAGGAGGGGATATATTATATAGAGGCGGAATGACCTAGGCAGAGATCTGAGCTGATTAATGGGGTTTTAACGGGTCATCTTGGTTTGTGGAGGTTTCTAACGGCTCAGAATTTCGTAGTCTGTTGGCAAACTCCGAAATGGGGGGGCATGTGTTAACGCCAAAATCTGGCGGATTCGATGGCGCTAAAGCCGATCGGCTGGGAGATCCGATGGGGCTAAAGCCGATCGGCTGAGATGTCCGTTGGAGAGATTGATGCAGCCATCGGCCGTTGGAGATACTGAGACAAAGCCGATGGAGAACTATAGAAATGCCAATCAGATTAGTAGAAGATTGGATCGGCTTGAAGATAGGGGATTGTCCAAACGGGATCAGGTCCGAGAAGCCCGAGGGAAGTAAGGAGAAGGATCGGCTTGACTTTAAGAAGGTCCGATAGCTACAGTGGAGAAACCGATCAGGTTGCAGCAAAGGAAGGCTCGGTTATAAATTGGAAGTTTATTCAGATGAAACCGGGTTTGTGGAAGAGCCGTGGACTCCACAGCAGGGTGTTTATTTTTGTAAATTGTAACCTTACTCAATTAGGGAGGTTTAGTTGGTTAGTTAACTGCTTTAGGAATATTTTCCTGCGTTCTTACTAGGAAATAATATCCGATGGTCGTAGACGCGTTGGACTCTGTCTGTAAATCCAAGGTATAAATATAGACCCCCTGGAAACATGTAACATATCTCTCGATCATATTCAAACTCGGCGCATCGCCACGCTAGTTCATCTAGGTTCTACCGGCGGGTTCTGGCTCTCGATGCGGGGCTGCATCGGTTAAGTCCGATCTTCGGTGAAGGGGTAAGTCTCGCCACCATCCTGACATGTCCTGCTCTGTCTAAGGCTGCATCGGTTAGGTCCGACCTCTTAGGCAAATCAGATGTATCGCATCACGTTCGTGCTGGACCTATCGGCCCGTTAAGCTCCCTCTGCCATCGTCGGTCTCATGCTGCATCGGTTAGGTCCGACCTACGGGGTTGCCGATAGTTGATTGAGCTTCAGGCCTATAGGCTTCTGCATAGCGTTTCATCGGAGTGCTAGCCGATGAGTTATCCATGCTCTGTGCTTCACGCCCAGCGCATCGGCCCCTCGGCTGATATGCATCAGCCTTTAGAGGCATCCCATGACGCGTAACACCAAACGTATTGGATCTCCAGCCAATACGCATCCGCCTTCAGAGAGGCGTCCCCTCATCGGCTCTGCTAGCCGATGGGTTCGTTCCTATCCTTGCTACGGTATAGCCGATCCGACGTCCTCCGTATCATCGCCGCTGGCCCCGGCCTCGTACTGTCTCGGTTAGGTCCGATCTTCGAGGTTCGGTGTTGATGGCGCTGCCATGGCGGGCGACGGGTCTCTTGCTGTCTTATCCAGAGCGGCATCGGCTTTGCAGCCCGTGCCTTCTTGCGCTAATCATCGCCTAGGCCGCATCCGCTTTCATCGGTTTTTTCAGCCGATGGATCGCTGTTCGGCTGTCCGGAGGGATCCCGTGCGCCTCGATATCCTCTGAGCACAGCCTGGTTTCTCCATCGGCTCTACGGTCGACCGCTCGTCGATACCTGTCCACATCGGCTCCCCAGCTGATCAAACAACATCCCGAACCTATTGGCAGGCAGCTGATAGCGAGCGTCTGTATTGGACCCGCTCGTCTCACCTCCTTGTCAATTGCAGGGTCAAATTGACTGGCACGCCCGCGAACCTCGAGACCTAAGGACCTGCACTGGAGACAAGCAGACCTCCCAGGCCTTCGCGTGACCGAGCCGCCGTCCCTCCCCGGTCGCGGGATTTTTTTGGCGGCGAGCAACATGCCAAGCCTTTAGAGGTTTCCCTTGACATGCCACGCCGAGCACATCGGTCTCCCAACCAATACGATCCCTCCTTCAGAGAGGCGTCCCCTCATCAGCTCAGCTAACCGATGGGTTCGTTCCGGTCTTTACTTCAGCACAGCTAATCCGGCGTCCTCCGTATCATCACTATTGGACTCGACCATGTACTGTCTCGGTTAGGTCCAATCTTTGAGGTTCGGTGTTAATAGCACTGTCACAGCTGGCGATGGGCTTCATGCTACCATATCCCGAGCAGCATCGGCTTTGCACCCCGTGCCTTTGATACAATTCCTTGCCCTTTCGCATATGCCATCATCAGTTTTCCAGCCGATGAACAACCGTTACAGCTTCCGTTGACTATCAGGAGGGATCTTGTGTGCTTTGCTATCATCTGAATACACCCCGGTTCCTCCATTGGCTCTGCGGTTGATCTCTCATCGATATCTATCCACGCCTTCATCGGCTCCCCAACCGATTGAAGAGTGTCCCAATTTCTATCGGCAAATAGCCGATAGCGAAGGGCCTTCCGGACATGGCCGATGACCAACCCGATCCTATGGGTAGCCAGTCAATAGCGAGCGCTCGTATCGGCCCGTCGTCCAACTGACCTATTCGTCTCACCACCTTGTTAATTGCAGGGTCAAATTAACTGGCACGCCTGCACCTGTACCGTCACGCCAGAGCCGATTGAACCCCACGACCCTCGGCGCGCGTACCTTGAGTCAGGGAGAGAAGCTGACTGACCTGCACTGGAGCTAATCAGACATCCTAGGCGTCGGCGTGCTCGCACTGAGATCCAGCGCGAACATATTTTTTGGCATGCCCGATGGGACCAAAGGTTTTATTCATCGGCCGATAAGAACCATACTTCATTAATTGGCTGGTAGGGTAGAAATCTTCATTCATCAGCCGATTGGACGGGATTTCATTCATCGGCTGGAGAAACCTGAACACCGTTCATCGGCTGAAGATCCTTTATCGGCTGGTGTGATATAATGTCATTTATCAACTAGCAGGACTCTACAAGTGCCTAATTAGAAGTTAGATTTTTACTCATCAACCCTAGGGGCATCTTGTTGTCAATATGTCTAAAGAAAAGGTTGATTCCAAAGCATATTCGTCCGAAGATGAAGCCGATGAGGATATTATAGTTCTAGTTACCATGGAGGATCTAAATGAAGACCAGAGGCAACATATAGAGCAGAATATAGACAATTTTTAGAAGCTCTGTTTGGAATCCTTCAGTATGACTGAACAAGGGCCGATTCAAAAGACGCAGTTACCAAAATGTGTTTTGATGAAGGAATCAGGCCATTCATCGCCTGTGAATTCTTTCAAGCCGTTGCGAGAGATGTTCAACGAGTCATTTTACCAAGCATTCAGTAATTCATCGGGAGTATGGATGGATACATTACAAGATCCGATCAAGAAGATGATACAAGAATTATGGGCTCAAGAGCTTGATCAAGATCATGTAACTTTGCCGATAGAGACTAAGGGAACTTGGCAAAACAAAGACCTATCGGCAAACATGTATCCACCAACACAAGATCGATTCGGGGGCAACGACAGGAGGTATCTTTAGAATTCTTTCAGAGTAATCATTATGGAGAGTATCATACGCAGAATCGGGTACCATATCCACCTCCACTTGATCAGGAAGATATTCTAAGGGAGAAGGATTGGTTAACCAGAATTGTGGACACGGTAAAAGAGCAATTTGGTATCAAGCCCAAAGATCAAATAATTATTTATTGGCACCCGTATCCAGAATGGTTTGATAGAATTCCATTGCCTTGCCGATACATGATACCAGATTTCTCCAAATTCTCAAGGCAAGACAATATATCTAAAATAGAGCACATCAGCTTATTCTTAGCACAGTGTGGGGAAGCATTGGCCGAGAAAGCTCTCAGGGTCCGTTTATTTCCATTATCCCTCTCTGGATAGGCCTTTGTATGGTTTTCTTTGTTACCACCGAACTCGATTGATGGATGAGCCGATCTAGAGCAATAGTTCCATAGACATTTCTGTAGTGGGATTCAAGAAATGAGACTGTCATACTTGATATTGGTTAGACAAAGACCTAATGAGTTAGTTCTAGAATACATCCAATGTTTCTAGGACATCAGAGTCCGATGTTATAGGCTTGTTTTGAGCAAGTAACAGTTAGCTAATTTGACCTTCCAAGGGCTGTCGAGTTGCATCAGGTGAAAATTTTCTTCACAAGAGTTCAACAGTTAGGACATCTGATGCATGTGGTATCGGCTTACGAGAGCCGATTATCAGGAAAAGAGGATATGTCGAAGCATTGAAAGCCTGAGGAAGAGAATTTCGAAGCATGAGTCTTCATACTGTTGGTTTTTACCGATTGGATCTAGGGATAATAAGTTTGGAAAATGGTCACCCAATTGGGAAGGGCCCTATCAGATCAATCGATGTGTACCTGGCAATGCTTATATACTGGGGAGTCTTAATGGGGAGAAATTTGCCATAGCGCTCAACTAAAAATATTTGAAGAGGTATTATCCTAGCGTTTGGATAGGCACCTAAATCGGCTAAGCATAGCCGATTTTTAAATTCTTTTTAAGACGGACGAGCTCTTAGAAGTGGTATTGGCTAATGGTACTGTTTGTGTAAATTAGCTGAGGCGTAGCCAATTTCTAATATACGAAAGCCGATATGATCATATCGGTTACGGATGGCCGATATCGTTAAGATTTCGTCGTTAGGGAATGTATATATATAAATTTCATTGATCAAGCTGATTGAATTATATTGCAAGTAGTTAATGTTCAGGATGACATATTGGGTTTTTCTCTGAGGCTAAAATTTTACAGGAAGTTCTTAGTGGCCTCGATCACGCGTAGGCAGATTTGGTCTATTTCATTGATGATGTGGATGTCATCCTCATCGTATCTGGGGATGTTCTTCAAATTCTTATGTCAAAGAACTGCAAGGCGTACTCTGTCTGCTACCTTGGTCTCTTGATCTTGGATTGATTGTGGTAGGCCGATGATATGGGACTCGATGGATTTGATGTCGTCACGCACTTTTTCGAGTTCCGCCATCAAATCAGCTTCTCGTTTCTTCAGGAGGCCAAGCTTGGTGTTGGTGCATTGAAGGTCAGCTGTCATCTCATCAAGCTTCTTCTTTTCGCTTTGGGCAGATAGCCGATCGTTTTGAGCTAGATTGCTTTGCTCAACGCGATTGGCTATGTATCGTCTTAATGCGATCAGCTGGGTCCTTTAAAATTCTAAGTAGGTAGCTAGCGTGAGTACATCGGTCAGCTCTTTAGGCTGGAGATGTTCAATTTCAACGAGTCTTCCCTGGATCGGCCCACAATCTTCCACCAGCGAGTCTATCGGAATTTCTATCCAATGCATAATTTCTTACATTTGTTCGCGTACATCAGCTGGTAGAAAGGGTTCGATTGCTGCACTGGTGGCTGAGTCTTCCTCTGTATCCAAGTATTTGCCGATGTTGAAGGAGAACAGATCGGCTAATGACTGCATGTTAACATTGGTAAATATGAGGATCAGAGATACCAGGTAGAGCAGAACACAGCTAATTTTTAGAAGCTTTGTCTAGAGTCCTTCAGTATGACTCGACAAGGGCCGATCGCCGCCCATTAGTCCTCAGAAGCCGCTACAAGAGATAGTTGACGAAGCTATTCACCATGCGCTCGTTAACCAATCGGGTGTACTGGTTAATACTTTGCACAACTTAATCAAGAAAACTGTGGATGGATCTATTGTTAAAGAACCTGATCAAGGGCCAGTGTATTTGCCGATGAGAACAGGACAACTATAGGTTACTTACGGATCCAGAAGGGATATATCGGCAAATATGTTTCCGCCAATACAAGAGCGGATTGGGGGGCAACATGAAGACGTGATGCCAGGGTATCATTGAACAGCCTATTACGGGGCTTATAAGCAAGAATATCCTGGTAATAATTATCAAGGAGATCATTATGAATCATGCTAAATACCAACTTCGATTCCACAGTATCAGAAAGAAAATACAAAGGAAGAAGATTGGACTGCTAGAATTACGGAAGTTGTAAGGGAACAATTCGGCATTAAGCCTAAAGAACAAACTTTCATGTATTGGCACCTTTACCCAAAGTGGTTTGACAAAATTCTGTTGTCGTACCGATTCAGAATTCTAGATTTCTTCAGGTTCTCAGGGCAAGATAACGTATCTACGATGGAACAGATTAGTCGATTCCTGGCTCAATGTGGGGAGGCATTGGTTGATAAAGCTCTGAGGGTCCGATTATTTCCATTATCTTTATCTAAGGGTCCTAAATGTAACAAACCAAGATCTCGATACTGTGACCAGAGCCAAACGTTGTATGATCGGCCTTTCATCACTAGGGCATCGGCACATAGCTGATTAGGGCCGATCAACGAAGAGCATAGTCAAAGGACAGTTAAGGACTAGGAAAGATCAGTGGTGTCCGTCCGGGATTTTTATGAAGAATCAGAAAAGGAGGGCACAAAGGCCGTGGCATAGAGAGCAGCATAAAAGACAACAGCAAGACCATGAAGAAGTCGATCGGAGCCAGAAAATTAAAAAAGTATGGAAAGTAAAGCAAAAAGAGGATGAGGCTGATACATCGGCTCAAGCTAACATGGTATTCTTCTTACCGATGGAATATAAAGCATGTGTATCCGATGAAAAAGGTCAAGAAGAAGATTTTGCCCAATTAATATTGGAACCGAGTCAAGCCATATTTGACAAGCCAGAAGAATCTAAGCATCGGCACCTAAAGCCATTGTATATCAATGGGTATGTCGATGGGAAGCCGATGGCAAATATGGTAGTTGACGGAGGCGCAACCTTTAATTTGATGTCGTATTCTACATATCGCAAATTGGGTAAGACAGCTAGAGACTTAGTTAAAATAAATATGGTTTTGAAAGACTTCGGAGGCAATCCATCAGAAACTGAGTACTGAATGTGGAGCTAAGAGTTGGAAGCAAGACATTGCCTACCATATTTTTTGTCATCGATAGTAAGGGGTCGTATAGTCTACTCCTTGGCAGGGATTGGATTCACGCCAACTATTGTATTCCTTCAACAATGCATCAAAGCCTCATATAGTGGCAAGGAGACAGAGTTGAAGTGATCGCGGCCGATTAGTCGACTAGTGTGGCAACAACTGATATGCCATTCTAGGAAGCTGATGGGTTCAACTGCCTGTCCAGACAAACATGGGTGGGAAATTTCCTGGTGGTGACTGATAAAGGAATAAAGCCGATTTAGCAAGTCGGTTTAGATCCATTGTTTCCATGGGAACTATAGAAGACTCTGAAGGAAAGTTAGGGCAAGGTTTTACGTCGGTCGATGAGTTAGAACAAATAGATATAGGTTCAGGAGATAAGCCAAGGCCGACGTACATTAGTAAAAATCTATGTGTTGAATTCCGAGAAAAGCTGATAAAATTATTAAAGGAATTTTGGGAATACTTTGCTTGGGATTACCATGAGATACCAGGATTAAGACGATCGATTGTGGAACATTGGCTTCCTATCAGAGTGGGATATCGGCCATTTAGGCAGCCATAGAGGAGGTTCAAAGCAGAGTGGCATGATAAAATCAAGGCGGAGATCACAAAGTTATATGATACAAATGTCATCAGACCATGCCAATATGCTGAATGGGTGTCCAATATTGTCCCAGTGAAGAAGAAAAACGAAAAGTTAAGGATATGCATCGACTTTCGGGATTAGAACAGGGCAACCCCTAAAGACGAGTATCCGATGCCGATGGCAGATTTATTACTTGATGCTGCATCGGGTCACAAGATCATTAGCTTTATGAATGGAAATGCAGGCTACAATCAAATTTTTATGGTAGAAGAAGATATCCACAAGACTGTATTTAGGTGTCCTGGGCTATTGGTTTATACGAGTGGTTAGTCATGACTTTTGGATTGAAGAATATCGGTGCTATCTATCAGAGTGCCATGAACTACATGTTCCATGATCTTATCAGACAGCTGGTAGAGATATATATTCATGACATGGTGGTGAAATCCAAAGGTATTGAAGAACATATAACCGATCTACGAAAAGTGCTTGAGAGAATGAAGAAATACGGACTCAAAATGAATCCTCACAAGTGTGCTTTTGGCGTATCGGCTGGACAAATTTTGGGTTTCATGGTGCATGACAGAGAAATTGAAGTTAGTCAACAAAGCATCAGAGCCATCCAGACCACCGAGCCACCCAGTAACAAACTACAGTTGCAATCCTTGATCGGCAAACTCAATTTTATAAGGAGATTTATCTCAAACTTATCGGGAAGAATTGAGCCATTCACTCCTTTATTAAGGTTACGAGCCGATCAAGAATTTGTGTGGGGTGATGACCAGCAAAAAGCCTTTGATCATATCAAGGAATACTTGAATTCTCCACCAGTGCTGATTCCGCCGCAAAAAGGAATACCGTTCAAATTATATTTGTCAGCCGATGAGAAGTCAATCGGATTGGTGATTATATAAGAGTTTGAATGAAAAGAACGAGTAGTGTTCTATTTAAGCTGACGACTTCTGGATGCTGAGACTAGGTATCCTACTGTGGAAAAATTATGCCTATGTTTGTATTTCTCATGTACAAAGTTAAGGCATTATCTTCTATCGGCTGAGCATACAGTGCTTTGCAAAGCCGATGTGATCAAATACATGCTATTGGCTCCAGTCTTGAGGGTACGGATTGGTAAATGGATATTCGCTCTGATAGAGTTTGATCTAAGGTATGAGTCATCTAAGGCAATCAAGGGACAAGCGGTAGCCGATTTTATTGTATAGCATAGAGGAGTCCAAGAGAATTATGTGGAGCCGATCCCATGAACGTTATTCATTGATGGATCGGTTTGTAAGCATGGATCTGGTATCGGCTTGGTGATCATTTTGCCTCTAGGGGCAAGTTTTCAGTTTGCCTTCACGATCAAGCCGTATAGTATAAATAATCAAGCAGAATAAGAAGCGGTACTCAAGAGACTTCAGCTGCTGAGAGAAATTGGAGCCGATACGATAAAGGTCATTGGGGATTCTTTGTTGGTAATCAAATAACTATCTGGGGAATATGAATGCAAAGATAAAATTTTGAAGTCATACTATAAAAAATATCAACAGTTGTTAAAGGATTTCAAGATAGTAACATTGGATCATATTCCTAGAGAGCAAAACGCGGAGGCCAATGATCTTGCTCAGTCTACTTTAGGGTATCGGCTGAACAGTAGAGTGTAAATCGAGATAGCCGATATTGAGAGCCGTATGAAAGCCGATGATTGGAGATGGGAAATTGTTCAGTATTTGCAAAAATTGTCATAAGTTTGGGAATGTGTAGCGAGCTCCAGCATCGGTTATGAATCCGATAGTCAAGCCATGGCCATTTAGAGGTTGGGAAATCAACATGATCGGTCAGATTTATCCTTCATCCAGTAAAGGGCATAAGTTCATATTGGTGGCAACAGACTATTTTACAAAGTGGGTAGAAGCTATTCCTTTGAAGAAAGCTACTTCTAAGGATGCGACTGAGTTCATCAAGGAACATATCATACATCGATTTGGAATTTCACAAACAATTACCACCGATCAAGGTTCTATCTTTATGTCAGAGGAGTTTCAAAGGTTTGCTACCAGTACGGGGATTAAGTTGCTGAATTCGTCACCATATTATGCTCAAGCTAATGGACAGACGAAAGCTTCTAATAAGAGTTTAATAAAGTTGATCAAGTGTAAGATCGACGAACAACCATGGAGGTGGCATGTCACTTTGAATGATTCATTGTGGGCCTATCGGATGGCGTGTCATGGATCGACCCAGGTGCCGCCATATTAGTTGGTATACGGTCATGAAGTAGTTCTTCCGTGGGAAGTTATCATTAGTTCCAGGAGGGTCTCTTTACAGGATCAGTTGACAGCCAATGATTATTACACGTTGATGACCGATGAGCTTGATGATTTGACTCAGAGTCGGTTAGAAGCGTTTGAGAGGATCAAGAAAAACAAGGCTAAGATCGCTAGGCATTATAACAAAAAAGTAATGATCAAATCCTTTTCTGAAGGAGATCTCGTTTGGAAGTTAATTTTACCGATTGGACCTAGGGATAATAAGTTTGGAAAATGGTCACCTAATTGGAAAGGACCCAATCGGATCAATCGGTGTGTGCCTGTCAATGCTTACATGTTGGTAAGTCTTGGAGGAGAGAAGTTTACCAAAGCGTTTAATGGAAAATATTTGAAAAAGTATTATCCTAGCGTGTGGGTAGGTGCCTAAATCGGCTGAGCATAGCCGATTCAAAAAGGTTTTAAGGGTAGTATCAGCTGACGAAACCATTCGTATGATCGGTTGAGGCATAGCCGATTGACAATGTATGGAAGCCGATATAGTTTGTATCGGTTACAGATAGCCGATATCCTGAAAATATCACCTTTAGAAAATATATATACACAACTTTTGTTGATCAAGCTGATTGAGGTTTATTACAAAAGTTAATGTTTAGAATGACATCAGGATTTCTCCGAGGCTAAAGTTTTACAAGAATTTCTTAATGGCCTCAATCGCGTGAAGACGGATTTGATCTATATCGTTGATGGCACGGATGTCATCCTCGTCTGATCCAGGGATAGTCTTCAAGTTCCTATGCCGGCGAACTGCGAGCCGCACTTTGTTTGCTGCCTTAGCCTCTTGGTTTTGGATCGATTTTGGTAGGCTGATGAGATGGGATTTGGTGGAGTTGATGTCTTTAAGAACCTTGTCGAGTTCCACCATCAAATCGGCTTCTCGTTTCTTAAAGGGGCCAAGCTTGGTGTTGGCGTGTTGAAGGTCAGCTGATATTTCATCAAGGACAGTTAGCCGATCGTTGTGAGCCAGGTGACTTTGCTCAGCGCGATCAGCTATGCGTTGTCTTGATGTGGTCAGCCGGGTCCTCTGGAATTCCAAGTAGGCAGCAGGCGTGAGTGCATCCAACAGTTCCGTAGGAAGGAGGTGTTGAATTTCTGTAAGTCTTCCCCGGATCGACCCGCAATCTTCCACCAGCGAGTCAATCGGAACCTCCAGCCGATGCATAATATCTGATAACTGCTCACGTGCATCGGTTGGCAAAAATAGTTTGATCGCTGTGCTGGTGGCTGAGTCTTCCTCTACTTCTAGGTATTTGCCGATGTCGAAGGAGAATAGATCGGCTAATGACTGCATAACAACATTAGCAAATATGGAGATCATCAGTCAAAAGAAATGACATATATAATGAACGTACCTGAGAGACAGTGGGAGCAGTTCTTATGCGGGTGTCAGCTTGATGTGGGATAGTGTGAGTAGGTACCAAAATGTCTGACGATACCATCGGCTCAGCCCCAGTAATAGGGTCCGACGTTTGGACCTTAGGAGCCAATGGTTCAAGCTGCAAAGTGAAGGTGTCAGGATAAAACAAAGATAACGAAGAATTGATGCTAACACATACCAACGGAGATGCGGAAGAAGTTAGAATTACCACAGGGGAAGGGCTTCGCAAAGCCGATGCAACGATGACAACATTGGCGTTAGGTTTCCGTTTCTTAGAAACCATCCGAGTAGCTGGTTTCTTGCGCTTTAGCCCTGATACTTGCAACACTTGGAGGAAAGCTGATGGAGGTGGACCGCTTTGCCTAAGGAGGGATCTGGCCGATGGAGGTTGATAGATAATCGGCTGACCACTTGCGCTGGTTAAAGGTGCATCTTTGTCGCCAGCCTATAGAATCACGGGAATCAAGACACAGTTGAAATTCAATACGATGAAGAAATGATAGTGAAAGGAGAATGATTACCTCTTCGTCGGATTCCACGTAGTCGGGATTGAGGCGAAGGCAGTAATGTTCAGCTGATAGACTATATAGGTGCCTTCCTCATTCTGACCACCATCGAGTGAAGATTTTGGTATTGGATATACAGGACTTGAAGGTGGAGATAGTCCCTAGGGACAAGTTCGATGTCATCGAACTAAGTTGGTCATACTCCAAGCCGCTTTTTACTTCTCCGCGGGCTCGGAGCTTGCCGATGAAGAACAAGCCGATGGGGAGTTGGCCGAAGCCCAACTGATGAGCACTAACCGAAGGATGGTAGAACTCGTATGATGGATGTTGGGATCAGCCCATTGAAAATCCGATCAGCAAAAGACAAGGAGTTATGGAGGATAGAAAGATGGTCTTCGATTCTTCATCGGCTAAGGCATTCATCGGATGAAACCTGGAAGACATTTCAAAGGACGAGTCATCCTCGTACGCGAACCAGATGGTGACTGTTTTGGTAAAGCCATAGTAGAAACGCTTAAACCATCGGCTGAGTCCGAGGGGGTCATTTTGCTTCCAGGAAGAGCCGATGAAGCCTCACCCAAAGAAATACATCGGCGTTGGCTAGCCTCATTTTCTTCTGGGTAGTCAGTCGGGAATATCATGGAAGAAAAGGGGGGCCTGGCAATGACTTTGGAGGTGTAGACGTTCAACCAAAATTGTATAAACCACCAGGGTCCGCTGTCCGACTGGTTAGCCAACCGACAGCTTGGTCGTAACTTGATGGAGCAGTTGATAAGTAGCTCCGAGAAGGTATTGCCCCAGGGGGATCTGGAGGTGATCGGCTAGGAGCTCTGCCAGACATTGCATATTGGTCGTTGGACCAAGAGTTGAACCACCGAAGATGAATCGTTCCAACCAAAGGTTCAAGAACGCTACATGTTCACGTCCATCGACTGTGCCGGAGGATTTTTTATGCAGGGAAATATACTTAGTCCAACCTCCGACGTTCTTGGTGTTTAGTCGATGCGTAGGTTTGAATCTGAGGATAAACAGGTTTATGTAGTGGGTGGTGTTGAGGTAGGTCAACATGGTAACATCCATCAAGGTTGGGGTCATCGGCCCATGCCCAAACATGAAGGCATTTAAAATGTCTGACCAGAAGTAAGAAGCCGATGCAAGCAGAGGTTCGTTCCTTTCCATATCGGCTAAGGAAAGGTTGATGCAATGGTCTATTTCTAAATCCTCCTATAAAGACTTTTTGGTGGCAGAAACTCTAAGATACCAGTTCCTCCATTCCGAGAGTTTGCTGGGCCAGGATCTAAAGCTGTTAGCCCAATCGATGATGGCCATAGATGAGTGCTTGAATGGGATGCTTTCTGTTTTCGAGTTGATGAAATCAAACGGATCCTTGCTACCCATAGGGCCAAGAAAGAAGTGACTGGGGCGGTCGGAGATTGGAATAGCAATCTGGCTCTTGAGATTCTACAGAAACCAGAACCCGACTACCGATGAGAAATCGGGATGGGGAAGAATCGTGCAAAACATAGAATGAAAGAGTAGATAATAGTTACCTCAGGGATTACATATGTAGAAGCCATTGCACAAACGAAGGAGTAGCGGCCGATGAAGAAATCTCCGAGAGCTCGCCTTCAGTCTTCTGAGCCCGTCGAGATTCACGGAAATTTGCGGATGCCTATGGAGCTCGTCGAGGTTTAGGGGTTTTTGATGAGAAGAAGTGTGTGGAAGAAGGCTAAGGCATAGATATATTTTATAGAGGTGGAGCGACCTAGGCAGAGATCTAAGCCGATTAATGTGGGTTTTAGCGGGTCATCCTGGTTTGTGGAGGTTTCTAATTGCTCGAAATTTCGTAGTTTGTTGGCAAACTCCGAAATTGAGAGCATGTGTTTAACACCTAAATCTGGCGGATGGTGCTAAAGCCGATCGGCTGAGAGATCCGATGGTGCTAAAGCCGATCGGCTTAGAGGTCCGATGGAGAGTTTAGTGCAGTCATCGGCCGATGGAGATGTTGAGACAAAGCCAATCGGAACTGTAGAAAAGTCGATCAGATTGGTAGGAGATTGGATCGGCTTGAAGACAGGGGATTGTCCAATCGGGATTAGGTCCAAGAAGCCCGAGGAAAGGAAGGAAAAAGATCGGCTTGAGTAAAATAAGTTTTGATAGCTACAGTGGAGAAGCCGATCAGATTGCAGTAAAGGAAGACTCGTTTACAAATTGAAAGATTATTCAGATGAAACCGGATTTGTGGAAGAGCCGTGGACTCCACGGCAGGATGTTTGTTTTTGTAAATTATAACCTTACTTAATTAGGAAGGTTTAGCTGGTTAGTTAATTTCTTTAGAAATATTTTCCTTTGTTCTTACTAGGAAATAATGGCCGACGGTCGTAGATGCATCGGACTCTGTCTGTAAATCCAGGGTATAAATATAGACCCCCTGGAGTCATGTAAGATATCTCTCGATCATATACAAATTTGGCGCATCGCCACCCTAGTTCATCTAGGTGTTTATCGGCGGGTTCTGGCTCTCGACGCGGGGCTGCATCGGTTGAGTCCGATCTTTGGCGAAGGGGTAAGTCCCGCCACTATCCTGGTATGCTTTGTACTGTCTAAGGCTGCATCGTTTAGGTTCAAACTTTTAGTCAGATCAGGTGTACCGCATCACGTCCATGCAGGACCTATCGGGCTGTTAAGCTCCCTCTGCCATCATCAATCTCGTGCTGCATCGGTTAGGTCCGACCTACGGGGCTGCCGATAGTAGATTGAACTTCAGGCCTATAGTTTTCTGCACAGCGTCTCATCGGAGTGAGTAGCCGATGAGTTATCCATGCTCTAAGCTTCACGTCCAGCGCATCGGCCCCTCAGTCGATGCACATCAGCCTTTAGAGATGTCCCTCGACACGTAACGTCGAGCGTATTGGTCCCCCAGCCGATACGCACCCGCCTTCGGAGAGGCGTCCCCTCATCGGCTCAGCTAGCCAATAGGCTCGTTCCTATCCTTGCTATGGCATAGCCGATCCGGCGTCCTCTGTATCATCGCCGCTAACCCCAGCCTCGTACTGTCTTGGTTAGGTCCGATCTTCGAGGTTCGTTGTTGATGGCGCTCTCAGGAAGGGCGACGGGTCTCGTGCTGTCATATCCGGAGAGGCATCGGCTTTGCAGCCCGTGCCTTCTTGTACTATTGCTTGCCGCCAAAAAATCCCGCAAATAGAGAGGGACGGCGGCTCGGTCATGCGAAGGCCTAGGAGGTCTGCTTGTCTCCAGTGCAGGTCCTTAGGTCTCGAGGTTCGCAGGCGTGCCAGTCAATTTGACCTTGCAATTGACAAGGAGGTGAGACGAGCGAGTCCGATACAGATGCTCGCTATCGGCTGGCTGTCGATAGGTTCGGGATGCTGTCTGATCGGCTGGGGAGCTGATGTGGACAGGTGTCGACGAGCGGTCGACCATAGAGCCGATGGAGGAACCAGGGTGTGCTCAGAGGATATCGAGGCGCACGGGATCCCTCCGAAAAGCCAAATAGTGATTCATCGGCTGGAAAAACCGATGAAAGCGGATGTGGCCTAGGCGATGATTAGCGCAAGAAGGCACGGGTTACAAAGCCGATGCCGCTCTGGATATGACAGCAAGAGACCCGTCGCCCGCTATGGCAGCGCCATCAATACCGAACCTCGAAGATCGAACCTAACCGAGATAGTACAAGGCCAGGGCCAGCGGCGATGATACGGAGGACGCCGGATCGGCTATGCCGTAGCAAGGATAGGAACGAACCCATCAGCTAGCTGAGCCGATAAGGGGACGCCTCTCTGAAGGCGGGTGCGTATCGGCTGGAGGTCCGATATGTTTGGTGTTACGCGTCGTGGGACACTTCGAAAGGCTGTTGCGTATCGGCCGAGGGGCCGATGCGCTAGGCGTGAAGCACAAAGCATGGATAACTCATCGGCTAGCACTCCGATGATACGCCATGTAGAAGCCTATAGGCCTGAAGCTCGATCTACCGTTGGCAGCCCCGTAGGTCGGACCTAACCGATGCAACACGAGACTGACGACGGTAGAGGGAGCTTCATGGGCCGATAGGTCCAGCACGGATGTGATGCGATACAGCCGATCCGCCTAAGAGGTCGGACCTAACCGATGCAGCCTTAGATAGAACAAGACGTAACGGGATGGTGGCGGGACTTACCTCTTTGCCGGAGATCGGACATAACCGATGCAGCCCCGCGTCGAGAGCCAGAACCCGCCGGTAGAACCTAGATAAACTAGGGTGGCGATGCGTCGAATTTGAATATGATCGAGAGATATTTTACATGTTTCCAGGGGGTCTATATTTATATCCTGGATTTATAGACAGAGTCCGACGCGTCTACGACCATCGGACATTATTTCCTAGTAAGAACAAAGGAAAATATTTCTAAAGAAGTTAACTAACTAGCTAGACCTCCCTAATTGAGTAAGGTTATAATTTACAAAAATAAGCACTCTACCGTGGAGTCCACGGATCCTCCGTAAACCCGGTTTCATCTGAATAATCTTCCAATCTGTAACCGAGTCTTCCTTTGCTGCAACCTGATCGGCTTCTCCATTGTAGCTATCAGACCTTTTTTAGTCAAGCCGATCCTTCTCCTTCCTTCCCTCGGGCTTTTTGGACCTGATCCCGATTGGACAATATCCTGTCTTCAAGCCGACCCAATCTTCTACTAATCTGATCGGCTTTTCTATAGTTCTCCATTGGCTTTGTCTCAATATCTCCATCAGCCAATGGCTGCATCAAACCCTCCAACAGACCTCTCAGCCGATTGGCTTTAGCCCCATCGGATCTCCCAGCCGATCGGCTTTAGCACCATCGAATCCGCCAGATTTTGGCGTTAACAACTATTCCTTGCTTAGGCCGCATGCGTCTGCATCGGTTTTTCTAGCCGATGAACCACTGTTCGGCTGTCTGGAGGGATTTCGTGCGCCTAGCTATCCTCTGAGCACACCCTGATTCCTCCATCGCCTCTGCGGTCGATCCCTCGTCGACACCTGTCCACATCGGCTCCCCAGCCGATCAATGACCATCCAGATCCTGTCGGCAGCCATCCGATTGCGAGCGTATGTATTGGACCCGCTCGTCTCACTTTCTTATCAATTATAGGGTCAAATTAACTGGCACGCTCGCGAACATCGAGACTTAAGGACCTGCATTGGAGATAAGCATACCTCCTAGGCATTCTCGTGACTGAGCCACAGTCCATCCCCAGTCGTAGGATTTATGGCGGTGAGCAAACCTCACAGCTATCATAATCAGACCGCTTAAAGCCATGAGAGAGCATAAATGAGTCAAACCTCTTATACCATTGTCTAGGAGATTACTTCAAACCATAAAGAGACTTCTTTAGTCTACACACAAGGTTTTGTTTTCTAGGAATAACAAAACCTTCAGGTTGGTTCATATAAATGTCTTCTTTCAACTCCCCATATAAGAATGTAGTTTTAACATCAAGTTGCTCAAGTTCATAATCATGCATGGCAACAATACTAAGCAAAGTGCGAATAGAACTATGCTTAACAAATGGAGAAAAGACATCATTATAATCAATACCTGGAATCTAGCTATAGCCTTTAGCAACCAACCTCGCTTTATACCTTGCTGGCTCACTAGGAGAAATACCCTCCTTTCTTTTATAAATCCATTTGCAATGTATAGGCTTTTTATTCTTGGGCAATTTCACTAAATCCCAAGTACCATTCTTTTCAAGTAACTCCATCTCATCTTGCATAGCGGTTATCCAATTGTTGCGATCAGCAGAAATAATAGCCTCAGAATAATTAGAAGGTTCTGAATTACCTTCAATCTCTTCTGCAACACTCATAGCATAAGCAACATTGCATTCTTCAATATACCTTTTAACAGGTTTAAGCTGCCTTTTAGGCCTATCAACAGCAATAGAATGTTGTGGAGACCGCACAACTGGAGAAGAATGCTCAACAACAGAAGAATCATCAACAATTGGAGAAATTTCAGAAATAGGTGTATCTTAGATAATAGCATTATTAACATCTGATGAATCAATTAAGTGCTCCACCTACACATTTATTTTCTCTCCTTCAATAGGAGCATCAATAGAAGGATTGTCAACAAACATAATAGTTTTATTAAAAATAACATTCCTGCTAAGTATAACCTTCTAACATTCCAACACATAAGTTAGCGGCAACCTGGTCTGGCGATGACAACCAGGCTAGGTGGTAGAGAGCAAGACCAAAGACGAGGAGTAGGAGAGCATGCTTGGCAACAAGGTGCTAGCTAGGCAATAGGGAGTAGGAGGCCGTGGTGCCAAGCAAACCTAGTAGTTGCTTGCTTCCCTCCTCCCTCCTCTCCCAACTCAATAGCGCCATTCTTCCTCTATCAATAGCTTCCTCTTTCCATGCCTTCCATGCCACCATCACTCTTCCTCCACCTATTTCATCCCCTCCTCCTCGTGAGCTAGCTATTGGTGTCACAATACCCCCTTCCCTCCTCTGCTTTTCCTCTCGAACCCTAGCACCTCTCTTATAGAACCCACTCCTCCATGACACCTATTGCCGGCTTCCTCTCACCAATCATCTCCACCTCAAAACCCCTCATCTTGCTACATGTCGCTTCCCTCCTCTCTCTCCCTAGCCTCTGCCCTCTCCCTTCCCTCATGTTCCTTCCCTCACCTGCCCAACAACCACAGGCAACAGAAGAACAAGAAGAGCAGCAAAAATCCAAGAAAGAGAAGGGGATGTGGAGGTGTTGGTCAAAGAGGCATGGTTGTAGTAAGACAAGAAAGAGGAGAAAGAGAAAGAGGAATGGCTGCGTCAAGAGGAGGCCGATGACAAGTTGCATATGCATTTAGAGGTCCTGAGCAGCGATTTGGCCGACGTGAACACGCTTTAAGTACATGCTATTTGCTAAGATGAGGCGCGTGCACTGGGATGGCGCCCTAGGCTTCGTGCAGCGGTTGTGGGAGGCAGATGCCGGCGAAGTGGAAGTGACGATAAATGAAGGTGCTGCTGCACGAGATCAAGGAGTTGTCAGCAAGGCTGAGCGGCTGTTTAAGGAGGTCCTCACGGAGAATCCACTCCTCGCCAGGGCACTCCATGTGAGTTACAACATGCTCCTGTTCTCTTCAGTCCACTGAATGCATGTTCTTGCTGTTGATATGATTACACTGAATTTATTGGAATTATCATTGGTTTCTATTTTCTTGGTCGTGATTAATTATACGTGTGGAACAATTACAAACTAAATTGGTAGTTGTATAGCTGATGAGGATATTTTGGTGATTATTGATTAGGGGTGGAATACTTACGCCACGAACATTGTTGCAATTGCCCCTAATCTATCTGAGACTCGTGCTTGGATGTTTTGCATACCTAAATTTTTACTTTACTGTAGTCTTCCATTTTGGAGTGTTATGTTTTCTTAATCCATGCATTTTATGTTATTTCAGGGGCTCGCGTTATGTATGCATAAATGATGAGAAGGATCTACTGTTTTTCAGATGCTGGAGAAAGTTTTGCAACTTGCGATTTCTGAGTGAAGGGTTCCAGAAGAGCACAACATTAAGCTTTTGATTGCTCATTTGCATGCTGTCAAGGTAACACTTGACATTAGTTTCGAGTCCACGTTGATTTTCTGATTTCTAATTGAAAGTTTCAAAATGAAGGGTCAGTTGGATGTTGCATCGGAGAAACTGCAAAATCTTATTGAGGATCCTCGAGATTTTCGGCCTCACCCTTGCCATGTACCCTGAACCATTACATAGTGATCTGTTTCAAATTCCTTTTATTTTGATCGTTGACCTGAACTCTCAGTTTATGGCATTCAAAATGCAGGGAATGGTTTATGCACTTTCAGACAAAAACAAAGAAGCAGTTGAGCTGTTCGATACATATAGAAGCCTTCTTCCGGATGAATTCTTAGACAAGTATTACCAATGATGTTATACAAGCAGCCAGAGTGAATTTAGCGCACATGTTTACAGCTATAGGCGCGGCATGGCGCCACGCCCACTCTTCTATTACTATCTAGAGATGAAAAGATGAAATATAGATGGAATAAAATGTTAGACTATTATTATTATATCTTTTAGTGTTGACATATCTTAGACTACTATTAGCATATGCACGAGTTCCTATATGTTATCAATCAGATACTGTTTTTATATAAGCCGGTATGATATAGTAGAAAGGAGATTGCTCTAATTTCTATTTAATCAATTAATAAATTATCTCATCTATTATAAAGAGTTAAAGTATCATTAGCAACCAGTTTTATAGAGCTAAGAAATGATAATCGAACTAAGTTCGTTGTCAAGGCAAATGTATATTTTTTTCCATAAATAAAAGAAAAGTTCGATCAGCAGGATAGAAATTAAAGTGGTGACATGAAAAGGATAGAATCTTTATGCCACATAGTTATTCAACCCTCAATGGTCATCACACTGTCTATCGTTTTCACAGAGCATGCAAGAGTGGGCTTAGTCAACTTAAATGGTAAAATCACTGATTGTCATATACTCTCAACAGTATACTATCGTTTGTTCCCATCACGTGGGAGACTCTGATACATGCAACTGTCACGAGCGCGTACACTGCCACACTAAATCTATTCAGTTGAAGGGTAAACCCGTGATTGACACGAAATTCCAATTGAAGAATATCCACGTATTGAACTACACGTGTTGAAAAAGTGTTCAGATGTGGCTTGTCGAATTTGGCTCTAGATTTATTATTATTATTATTGAGGATTTTCTAGCACTATCTCCTGTCTTAGTTGTAACCAGAAATAGTAGTTATGTTTATGACGCCACATATTTTAAAATAAATAGTTAAATTGTTTTTATACTAAAAATTAACTAAACTTATATTGTAATTATACCGAAAGTTTTAATATTTATATTTTAATGAACAATTTATAAAATAATTAGGATGAAAGTACTTGATTAAGACATAGTTTAGATAGCAATGACAGCGAAATGAGTAATTGAAATTAAATAAAAAAATATGGTGCCATATTTTTACCAAATCCAGAGAAAAAATATGTATGTTTACTGTTTGTTAAGGCTTAATTTCAATTCAATGGCTTCTTTATCATTACATTGGATAAACATATTGTATGTTCAAGTGAGACAACAAAAACACAAATCCCGTCGTCAGCACCATTATAGTCTTGCACGTGAACCATAATAATTTTAGTTCTCCACTCAATATGCCAGTCACAAAACGTGTTCGATTTCACTACACATATCAGCCCATTTTTGATGGGTCAAACTAAATGACCTCATCTCTGACACGCTAAATTAGAGCTCGTTTAAGATGAGGCCGTAGAGCATGGCCTGTTATTGGTAATGGTTTATCCGTGACGAGCTCTTATGAGGACCTAACACATAACAGCTATATTGGTCCATATATATAACCCATCGCAGATAACCTCTTATCTATATATGTGAGATAAGGTGTTAAATAATACCTGGCATAGATGACCTCTCATTTTTTATGGGTATTGATATGGTGATCCATCAAAGATGATTATGACTCATCTTTGATGGATTTGATCTAATTGCCTAATAAAGATAAGTTAACTTCTATATATACCCCAACTCTCTAACTGTTTGCTATCCTAGCCCTATGTATTATACACATTTCGGGTGAGAGGGCAGGGGCAATTTTTTGCTCTGAATTTGGAGATAAAAAATAATTTAGGGCAAAGTTGATTTTTTTTCTCTGATAAATTTATTGTTTGAATTTAATGATCGTAGATAGACTAGAGTTTGATGTACCATACTAGTCATTTGAGCTAAGAGTACAATGCCTGAATATCATAGAGGATGATAAGAGTACTAGGAGGAATGAATATATGGTATATCCATGTGTAATGTGTAGACTGTAGAAATAAGAAGATATTCATCAAATGGGTGTAGGTGTAGTCTCATCTGATACATATATGATTTATGAAGAAGTACACATGTTGGACCAAGCATAGAGAGCAAGGGCCACCTAATGTTCCAATTGATGAAGTGCTGGATTTACAAAACAAGGAACAATATAGAGATGACATGTTCGTCCCATCTCTACTGGGTAGTGATATCATCGATGTCGATCTTGATACCCTCTCGAGAATATTGGTGATGTTGATAACTCAGCCAACAATCAGAGGGATTATGAGAAGTTTAACACTTTGGTGAAAAAATCTAAGACTCCTCTATATCCCAAATATAAGCCAAACCATACCAAATTATCAACTACTCTTGGATCTCATTAATCTTAAGGTAAGTAACAGTTGGTTAGATAAAAGTTTTACAAGATTGCTATACACGCTAAAGGACTTGCTGCTAGAGGGGAATAAAATGTCAAAGAGGATATATGAAGCAAAGTAAGTGTTATGTCTATTGGGCCTAGAGGTTAGAAGAATTCACGTATATCGAAATAATGACATACTGTATTACAAAGAATACGCCAACTTAGATGCATGTCCTATATGCACGACTTATCAATATGAGCAAAATAATAATAGTACTGAAGGTAAGAAGTCAAAGAGAGATAGTTTTGTAAAGGTTGTATGGTATCTCCCTATTCCCGACCACATCAAAAGAACTACAATAGGCCCCCATGATTATACTTCAAGAGAAAATACATTATGCTTTGTATGCTTGTAAAGGGACCGAGGCAAGCTAGTAAAGATATTGATGTCTACTTGAAACCGATTGATGATGACCTAGAAAGTCTATGGCGTAAGGGGTCTCAAACATGGGATGCATATGGATAGAAAAACTTTAGCATTCACGCCATGTTATTCTACACCATCAACAACTACTTAGCACTTTGTAACCTTTATGGCTAAACTGTAAAAGGAAAAAAGGCTTTTCGAATTGTATGGAGGAAACATGAAGTAGGTGCATGAAGAACTCATACAAGATGGTCTATATAGTCCATAGAAGATTTCTCCTATCATATCACCCTTATAGAATATGTGTACGAACTTCAATGGTAGGGGGGAGATAGCCAATGCACCACCAGATTTAATAGGAGAACAAGTGCATGACTTAGTGAAAGAAATCCATAGTGATTTTGGAAAGAAAAGGAAAGCTACTAACCCAAAGGAGAAGAGCATGTGGGAAAAAAGTAAATATTCTATTAAATATTATATTGGCGGCATCTTAAGGTCCACCATTGTATAGTTTTCTCTATATCGAGAAGAATGTATGTGAGTCTTGTGGATTATACTGCTTAACATCGTAGGAAAGATAAAGAATAGACTTAATACATGACAGAATTTAGAAGATCTGAAATTTTGTACTTAACTACAACCCACAACCACCTAGTTAGAAAAGGTGCATCTACCTCTAGCTTGCTACACTCTACATAAGGAGGAGAAAAAAAGATATGTTGACATACTTGAATGGTATTATAATCTATCTAGGTACTTGTTAAGAATCTGAAAGATTGGTTCAGTGGATGACCTCAAACTGGTTGGAATAAAGTCTCACGATAGTCATCTCCTAATTACACATATCCTACTGGTTGTTAATAGGAATATTTTGCCTTTGAAAACATGATAATGCGCATATGCTCCTTCCATGCAATTGGCCAGAAAATCATTGATCTACAAGAACTAGATAACCTACAAATAGGTATTGTGAAAATCACATGCCATCTTGAGATGTACACTCCTCCTATGTTCTTTGATGTAATGGTATGTGCATCTAGTAAACTAAAGAAAAGTACATGATCATATATTCCTAAAGCAGATATATCCATTCGAAAGGTACATGGGAATTTTAAAGGCTTACGTATAGAACCAGTCCTGGCTTAAGAAAAGTGTTCGTACGCACGTGGGGAAGATCAGACCAGGTGGAGGGACATGCCGAGAAAGAGCACAAGCATTTGTTGATAGAGGTCTAATGCAGACGCGTGCGGACACACCAAGGCCTAGGAGATTAGTTTAGCTACAGCGCAAGTCCTTCGGCTTATTGTAATGCATTCTCGATTGTCCTACTGAACGTGCCAAAGAATATGATCAAGTTGAATCAATCCTCCGTGTTTGCCAATAAAGGTCTGATGCGATCATGCCCAAACACACCGAGGCCTAGAACGTTTGTTTCGCTCCAATGCAGGTCCTTTAGCTTCAAGATGTCTTCATCGGGTTGCTGGAGTTGCGGGTATACCAAACAATTTGATCTCTAATTGATAAGGAAAATATATAATGTTAGATCATAGAGCCAATCAACAAATAGTCCAATACGGACTCCTGTTATCGGTTGGTTGCTGATAGGGTTAGGGTGCCCATTGGCTGAGTCTGATGCACCCTTACTATCGGCTGGTAGCCGATACTAACTGTAGCGCTCATACATCGAATAGAAAGCCGAGTATGGCATAGGCGAATAGCGAGGAATGAAATAAAAGACTCATCAGCTATAGAGCTGATGATGCTCTGAATAGAGTATGTGATGAATAGTAGGGAGCAACATCTGATCTCCTGAAGCTATAAGACCTAGCGATCACTATGACAGTACCATTAAAGCCAATCTCATTGGATCAAACTGAGACAGTATGAAGCGAAGACTAATGGTACTAAGACGACAGAGACTAGATTGGACATAACGAAGGGAGTGGATGAACCCATCGGTTTTAGGTCTGACGCAGACATATAAGTAAACTTATCAACTAGCTGAGTTGATAGGGGAAACGAAACCCACTATGTCTCGATGCTAGATCTAACAGAATCAGATCCTAGTGGATAATCGTTGGGTAAGATATATATATATATCGGCTGAGAAGCTGATACAGTAAGCGTAAGGTTCTATGTTAGATAACTTATCGGTTGGCCACTCCAGTAAAACATCATGTAAACACCTAAGACATCGCGTAAAGACCTAATGGCCTAAGACTCAATATGCTATCAAGAGTCTCGAACATAATCGATACAGCATAACACCGATGACGACAAAAGAGCACGATAAGCGAAATTTACTTTTTTTTTAGTATTAGAAGTAATTTCATGGGGACAAGTTGAAACAAGTAATTTGAATTAAGTTCACAAGTAAAATGTACAAAAGTTTCATAAGTAAATACATCGAATTTCTTTATTTCCAATAATCACTGTATTATTTTTTTAAAAAAGTAATTTTACATCATAAAATATTTTTTATGATATTAGAAATAACTGTCATCTTATGAATAATAGCTATAGTGAGCATAAAAGTAAATTTTCACAAATTCAAAAGTAACTATCCACTTTTTTTTTCTGCTCGGGTCACCATAAAGTAGATTTGAAACGAAGGATGGATGTATATTGTAAAATTTTGTGATTTATTTTTAATTGAACTTTTTACATGATACAGAAAGACACGACTCTTTTTGGTAACTTGCAGCGTGCACAAATATCTAAGGACCGGCTGACACATTAACTTGAGGTGCTGTGCTATTTTTGAAACAGTAGTGGGATGTGTGCTGCTATATTTGAAAAGGAGAGGCAACTGGTTAGGACCAATGAGTGTGCGTGCACTTTGTAATTTCGTCCAATATTTTTTCCCTCAACCATTAACTTTAGTTGTTTCTCTGGAGGTGGAGAATACTCCGTTCGCTTTTTAATGTTTGTTGTTATGAATTTTTAATATATATTTGATCATTTATTTTATTTAAAATATTATATCACTTTTATTTATTTTTTGTGATTTATTTTATCAATAAAGATACTTTTGCATATTTTGAAAAAAAATTGAATAAAACAAAATAGTAAAACATGTGTGGAAAAGTCAATAGTATTACAAATTCAAACTAGGAGGGAGTAGAATTTTAGAATTGTGATCCAACGCAGTACTGCACACAATCCGAACCCTCTATTTCTCGATCCAACGGGTCAAAATGATGGTACAGTAAAAAACGGAACAGCATATCCTTACAGTATGTTGCTACGGGATTCGGGTGCATCTCATGCGTCCGTTCTGAATCCTGTGATGCTAGTGTGACTGCTTAGCTTGCAGTCACACTTGCCAATCCATCTGAACCGGATTGAGAATTTTAGCTATGAGGTGGGCCCCATATAACGGAAGATTTTAACTCAACGCTGCCGCCAATTCGTGTTGCTAGCTTCTCTCTGTTCAGATTTAACTACTGAGCAGATTTAACTCCCAC
The DNA here is from genome assembly GCA_030770085.1 of Oryza coarctata. Lineage (NCBI taxonomy): Eukaryota > Viridiplantae > Streptophyta > Magnoliopsida > Poales > Poaceae > Oryza > Oryza coarctata. The sequence continues at coordinate 9,302,048 of CM061472.1, forward strand.
TGCACATGATTTTCTCTGTATATTACTCATGGGTGGATTTATAGTTAAAAATTATTATAATTTAGGATGAAGGAAGTACGGTGTAAGAATCAGTTACTTATCTTTACAGAGCTAACATGTCAATTTTTTGTTAGCATATTTTATTTCTTAGTAATAATGGAAAAATGTTGGCGTACCATTTTATTGTATTGAGTTGTACGCAGCAGCATAGCCAGCATGTTTGTTAGCATGTCATGTATAAATACTTCCTGATACTGGGAGGATTTGTTTAACGCGAGTGTTGACACTAAGGTGTCTAAGAAAGCTGTACATGTGCTGCGGTTGTTAGTTATGTGGGCAAAATGCAAGCACGGCGTAGTTAGTGCTGCCAACAATTGCAAAGTTGTGCGTTGTTAGGCTATCGGGCAGGTTGGGATATGCCCATTTTTATTAGAATATAATTAATTAAGTATTGGTTTAAAAAATTATAAATAAATTAATATAAGTTTTTAAGACAACTTATATATATATATATATTAAAAACATATCATTTGTACTCTTAAAAAAATAATGGGAAAAGGGACCGCCAATCACACCCTTAGTATGGCTATGATAAAATTTCTAAGTGATCCTTTCAAATGCAGTGGTACTATCTTCAAGCATATTTCTACTTGAACTGGAAAACGTCAGGTAGCTGTTCTCTTTCATATACGTAACATTAAGAGATCGTATTTTGCGTTTAAAGATGAAATGCCGAGCATAAACTACTGTGTTGACGGTGTCAACTGAATTATGAAAAAGTTACTGGATAAATTGCCATGTTTATCTGGTACAGGATGTTCTCTAAGCCCAAATAGATCAACAGATGGGCTCAGGGTGCGGTCAGAGTAACAACGTAATCAGATCGCACATTGGAACAGAACATTTTTACACCGAGGATTTATACGGTGCTTAGGAGAGGGCAGTACCAAAATCTGACCGTTGACTGGGCTGGAAAGGACCGGTATGCCTTGGTGGCACCGCCTGCCCGTTCGGCAAGCACTCATGGGTGGACGGGTAAAACAGAACTTGTGCATGTCATTGGAGGCTTTGGAGCTGCCGAGTCAGCCATGGTTGGCCAAGAGGAGGGGCGTCGGCGCCAGTGAAAACGGCACGGCAGAAGTAGTAGACGCTTTACCTGTCGATGAGCAGGACTGCGGGGGCTTTGGTCACCGTCGCCTCTATTGGCCCCCTCGCCTATCCAATCCATTGCTGTCGATCTTAGGATCTCCCATCGACTTTTAAGACGACCAGCGCAGCACATTATTCTAATTGATATAGGGGTGGATAACGGTAGGTGTACGGGGTGAAGAGAGGAGCAAGGAAGAAGTGTGGAGATGGATGAACATTGGGACATCTTCTTGCCACGTGCAAGGAGACAGGGCAGTCCTTACATTTTAAGGGTCCAAGACGAGATAAAAATTAAGGCTGTCAAAAAGTTGTACATACACCTAATTCTAAAGTTTGAAATATCAATAATTTATTAAATTCTTAATAAAAACAAAATAAATGGTATACGTAGATTTTCATCAACTTATGAAATAAATTTGATTTATGACGGGGGAATATTTTATTACATTTTAGAAACATAAAATCTGATAAGTTATAACTGACAATTTAATTTTCTATTAATATTATCAAAAGTCTCGCTTAAAAACAGCGGAAATTTGTCGACCGAGACTAACAATGCTACTTAGTACTACGAATAGAAAATCATTGATATTAGTGTCAACAATTTTTTAGCTTTTGTGGGTGCAAAATCCCTTTATTCAGTGATAGTAAAATCATTGAAAATTGTCTCGGGGAGAGAGAGCCATGCATGAAGGTTGGAATCAACTTAGCACTTCAACAGGCAGGGTGTGGGCCTCGTGCTTAGGTTTGTTTTTGTCGCTGTTGGTTGCTGTAGACAGCTATAGATGGAAATCAACTAATTGTGAATAATTAAATGCAAGTAGTACACACAGGAGGCCTCAACTTGGCGGGGCCAGGGCGATCGCCCTCCCCCAGGGCTAGGCCTGAAAGGGGATCTGATGGCAGCAAGGAGGGAGAGGCACGGGCAGAGGAAGAAGTGCAATGCCGGCCTGCACCACTCCGTATGCTCCTATTCTCGCTCTCTGCTCTTCGACCTCTGCCCATCTTTTTCTTCTTTGTAAAATCCCTCTTGAATTTGCAAATCAGCTGATGGTCTTTCCATCTACTGCTTTTGTTTTTTTTTTCTGACGTAAATCTTGTGCTTTTGTAAAAAGTCCTTACAATTAATATTTGCATTCTAGATCCATGTCAAGAGGAACATGTCAGTTTATGTTCCTAAATCCCCCGGACCTGTTCAATCAGATGGCTAAAGAATCGAGCAGAAAATTTTCTAACCGAATTAGCCATAGCGGGTAGTGCCTCCTATGCATCATCGCCTTCTGAAAGAGAATCAACTGCATTGCAGTTCTCATAACCATGCTTATACAACAAAGGAAGCTGTGGAGTGTGGGATGGGGGCAGAAACACAAAGAAGTGCTGAGGAACGATGCACTATTTTTTTCAACCGATCTTGTCCCTGGTTGATCAATAGTTATATTTAATTGTACCTCCTAGTACCTGGTGGTATCTACTCTTTAATTTACACCTACCTCTTGTTGCAAAAAAAAAAAGAGTTCCAAAGTAAGATAACAGAGTTATGATTGTCAAGAGTGCCAGTAATCTTCCCTGCATTACCAAAGAAAAAAAAACAAAACGCTGGTTGTGTCTTGTACGTTTACTTCATCTTCGGTAAAAAAAAAAGAAGGAATGATGTGATTCTAATGTAGCTTCAAGAAACAAATAAAATTACTGGGCTTGCAAATCCAATAATGCTTGCAAACTGTAACGATCCCTAATGCCTCCCATGTCCAATGGAATGTAACACCTACATTACGTAGAAACCGTTTAAAATCGGACCGCTGAATTTGAGCAAAACATTCCAAACTAAAACACTCGAACTTGCTGAATTCCCGCAATGGGAGCTCTTGTAAAGGTACTTATAGCCTGTCCAAAGCAGCATCTAACCCGTACCCAACCTATGGCCGCATGCCTGACTCCTTCCATGCCTAGAGATGGGCTGATAACTTGCATACCGGCGGCCGTAACTACGGTTAGACATGCATGCTAGGTTTGGGGTGTATTGCTAGTCACTTGATCTGAACAAATAGGGAGAAGAGCAGCTACTTATGGTGAGCCTTTCCTTTCTTCTTGCAGTGATAAAATGAAGCTTTGTTGTACTTTGCAATAAGCACGACGGGATTTTCTACATATATATAAATGTATACGTAATTAATGTTTGGCTGGGCAAAATTTTGTTGAAATGCCCAGATTTTCCAGAACTGCCGCAATGTTTAGAGGACTTTCGCTATGGCTATCTCTATAGCTCAAATAAAAATAGAAAAAAGAGTCCTAGTATCGAGAATGTGTTCCATAGTTCATCTTTATTTCTTTCCTACATATAACAACCTTATATCATCGTATCCCGTTGGACCCTTTCTTGTTGTTTTACAAATAAAGAAATTAAGGGCAGCAAACTACATTCAGAAGGCAATATTAACCAGTGTCTATAATTACACATGTCCAGATTATAGTAAAACACTGAAGGAACTTGCTCATTTGCATCTAGTATTGTCTAGGCGGCGGTGATTGATAAAAGAGGCCTCTCCACCGCCTCACCCGGTCCTCCACCTCTAGCGTCGGCTTCGTTGGCACAGGAAGAACTTGATGATACGGATCGGGAGGTAGCCGTTGATGTAGATGGGGCCACCAGCGGTAACCGGCGGGGATGCTTCCACAGCGGCGTTCAGTGGATGGTGACAATGGTGGCATCCAGCGATGTGAGCAAGCGGGTGACGACGAGCAGATCGGGAGACCTCTCCACCACCCCATCCAGTCCTCCGTGGCTGTCCCCCGCTAGATCTAAGCGGCTATGATCGAGGAGCGGCAGGCGCCTTGCTCCACCCATGGAAGCTGAGGCCTTAGACGTCGCGTCCGCCTCCGCGCTGGAGTTGGTGGCAACGATACGAGCCACTGGTGTGGTCGAGGCAAGTGCGACCTGCGCTTGGATTCGGTGGCGAGACGGTGGAGGTTGCACTCCAGGCGCTGGCGGTGGAGGTTTCCTCATAGGCGTCGGCGCTGGAGGTTTCCTTATAGGCACCGACAGTGGAGGTTGGTCTCCGGACGCCGGCGGTGGAGGCTTCGTTACAGGCGCCGGTGGTGGAGGCTGCCCCCTCACTGTCTCGAGGCCGCCGCTGCCGGAGATCCACGCCGAGCCACTCTGGCGTCGTTGTCATCAACACACACAGGGGCCGTCAGATCCGGGGCTTGGGAAGCACGGCGCGAGGTCGTGGGGTCTGGCGGCACGAAGAACCGTCCCTCACCGACGCAGCCACAGGGCCTTCCCTGGCCATGACCGGCGATGGGTGGAGCCCTCCACCGCGCTGGCCCTCCTGTCTTCAGGGAGAGACCGGCGCCTACGCAGACTGCTCGCCGGCCGCTCCATGCCGGCTCTGTATGTGGTGGCCAAGCGCACGTCGTCCCCTGCCCGTCATTGTGGTCGTCGGCGAGGACGCCGTCCTACAAGAGGCAAGAGCACGCCCTGATGTGAGGGTGGCATGTAGCTGTGGCACCTTCCTGCTCCGGTGGCTCGGTTGCTGGCAACCGGTATGGCACATCGAGGACACCCGTTTTGTCCCCTGCTGTCTTCTATCTGCACTCGTTCAGGCGAGACGCATTTCCCTTTTCGGTCGTTGGATCTGTAATTTTTTAATCCATGGATAGTACAGAGATTACTATTCAGGTACTACCATGGTTGAAATATTTTTTACTACCACTTCATAGTAAATAAGCTACTAATTGCAATATACTAGAAATGTACATGCTATTTCAGTGTTTAGATGTGACCAGATGCATTGTATAAAAAACAAAATACTCTCCGCACAACAGGTAATTTTTTTACTATGGATAAAATCTTTCTACAAACACAACCACAAGTCATATAGTAACCATTTCACTAAACGTCCACCGGTAAACGTCGGTACAGTTGCATGGCCATATACGACTGCAAGTAATTTTTTTACTCAGCTATGATTAGTTTCTGTTCAATCACAAGCTTATTGTTTGTAGTTAACAATTTACCAAAAGTTTAATGAAAAGGTGCGAGATTGTGCTTGTTTCGTAAACGTTTTACTGAATGCCCATCGTTAAACGTGCGGTTCAGGTGTGTACGTACAAATGCTTCACCAAAGGCCACATCAAGTAAATATTTTACTTAGCTATGAATTGTACGTGGTTCGGGTGGGGAGAGTGGGTGCGCGTTCTGTTTTACTTATCGCGTATTCCAAGCGTGTGTTAGTGTATATATAATTTATGGTGTTATTATTCCTTTTAAAATACTATAAGCAATTGGTAGCATCATACTATGTAAATATTTAGAATCAATAAGAGGTATATAATAAACTCCAACAATATAAGTTTAGAGATTATTCTTGGTAAAAATTATTATATAGTAATACAACTTATTAATAGAGACATCAATAATATAAATTCTAACCTTTATTGTAATATTTTTTATAGATTACTCAAATTACTCAGATAGTACTACGAATAAAAAAACACTTATAAATATATGTGTTGATATATGACACTTCATTTATCGTGACGGTTGTGACACATTTTATATTTTAGATGATGAGAGTGCTTTGATGACAGAAGACAAATAGGACTTTAGGAGTGGAAAAAGAACATATGTAATCAAATTTTCTTATCCAATAAGAGATCGACTATTTATAATCAAATTCAAATACATATGTTTATATACCTCCATTTGTATGTATTTAATTTGTCCATACAAATATTTGCACGTTAATTTTTTGTTTGTTATGTATATATATATGCTAGCTGTTATAAAATAGTGAAACCCATTAATAATTAAGAAAATTATATTAGAAAAAACATTTTAAAACTCTCCCAGTGACTGTCATGGGACAGCTAGCGAGAAAATCTTTATCCCACGTGGCTTGTGTAATCAGGCCGCCTAAGATAAAGATTTTCGCATGAGGCTTTGTTAGATAGGCTCTATGAGAAATATTTTCTCAGCCAGCCGCCTTAACTTAGCCACCTAAAAATAGATTATTATAGATTATTATAGGTGGCCTTATTACACTGGTCATTTGTAAAAATTGATTTTCTCATATGGCCACCTACAAAAATCCATTATTACAAACACCTCATGGGAGATGGGCTACTTGTTCACTTGCAAAAATCAATTCTAGCCATCTGCACAAATTAATTTTGTAGTAGTGTGGAAAGTGAAAGAATCGCTTGAGTACTATAGAAGTGTGAACTGGAAATTTAGAACTTTAAAACAAAAACAAAGAGAAAGCAACTTATCACAATAAAATATCTGATGTTAAATAATAGATATTCCGTAAAACAAATATTCTATTGGAGGCCAACAGAATTTCCGTTATTCACAACGACAATAAGCCAGCTATGCGACAATATTAACTTGGTCTAGATCTACCATAATATATTTGGACAAACAACAACTAGATACTTGATAGCTAGAAACAACAAAGCAATGCAAGAGCTATTGAATCAATAAGAGAAGAAAGGATATCACCAAGGTAAACTTCTAGACGTATTTCCAAGAGTTTAAATTATTGAGTAGAATCTACTTTCTGTTGAGGAGATCATAAAGAGCCAGATATTTGCTAACCCTTTCCTCCAAATGTTGTACAAATGCACTTATCATTCTAATAGTGGTGTATCTTTTCTTGTGGGGGCGAGATCTGACTTTTACAAACTTTCTAAGCTCACCACAAACGAATCGTGGCTTGAGGATATCACCTAGCCATCTAGGAGTCTTTAATCACAAGAGTACTAGATGTAACAAGAACTTATTAGACTTGAAAAACTAGTGCTTAAATGCAATCAGGAATACACCAAGCACCAACTATTTCTAAAACCAAATCCACTTGACAAAGTCAAACCAAATAGATCTAGATAAAAATGGTTTGAAAACAAATGCTCAATGTGAGAGAGTAAGATGTAAACCCAAAGCTCAAGAATATTCAAAGTAACCAGTCTACATGTTTTGGTAGTGGGTGAGAACTATTTATAACAACCCACAAATTCTCTTCGTTTGAAGCTGAGATTTCTCATAACATATATTTCATTATATATCATTAGAATTTTCATTCAATACAAATTTCAAACTCTACTTCAGCCATCAGAACAGAAGTTCCATTATAACACAATGGAAATTCCATTAACTTTCCAATATGGACAATAGAACTGATTTACACCATAACGGAAATTCTATCAACAACTAATGAAAGTTTCGTTAATTTTCTCAACAGAATCAACGGGACCAATTTGACCAATAATGTAAGTTCCGCTACCACCTAATAGAAGTTCTATTATTTTTCTCAACACAACCAACAAAACCAATTTGACCAATAACGAAATTTCTATTAGAACCTAACGAAAGTTCCGTTAATATTTCAACATAGCCAATTGGTATTGATAATAGCAATAAGAAATTTAGTTGATGCACAATGAAAATTTCATTAATTTCTCAATAAAACCCAACAGGATGAAATTAGCAACTAACAGAAATTCCGTTTGGTTGAAAATTCTGTTTGGTTGAAAATTCTAGTAGTCTAAAGGATTTTAAAGAATATTTTTCAAATAAGAATTTGAGTATTAAATTTTTAACCCTAGGTTTTTAAATGACAAAATTATATTTGACTATAGTGTTTACCGTCCATTCTTCTTTAACACAGCGGAATCGCTAAAAACCAAGCTTTTTAAAGAACTGAATTCTCTCTAACATAACTTAATAAGAAGCATTAGTCACTTATTATTAATCATTAAAATTAATTAAGGATGTAGATGTACTTTCAGCAATCTGTGAAATTAACTTGACCAAAAGAAAATGGGTTGGACGAATTGCCACCTTCAAGTACTATTTTGTGGTACATGGTGTTTGCCAAGTCCAATTCAGATGGACCAATGGGATCTGGATACAATCAAACTAACAACAAAATTAAAAGCTGACACAAAATTGAAGCCATAAAAACTGGAAGCTAATGAGGGATCAAATTCCAACGTTTTATACCTGTGGTTACAAAATCTTTTAGAGCGCCTACGTGAGGTTGCACCGTTATAGTATTGACAGGAGTGCCAGTGAGCAAATCTCTTCAATTGTTATTATAAATTGCATCTTTGCACCAGAGGCAAATACTTAGTATTTGTTTGTTTAGTACAGCCATCTTATACCAGCTATCTTGTGCATTCCCATCGTGTGGAACTGTGGTTCGACATAGGGTTGATGAATTTCCTATTTTCTGCCAACAAGAGAAGAATCAATAGTAGATCGAGTTGTATTTGAAGTCATATGCATATATATAGCCAGATCCCTAGCTAACATTGCACGTACTTAATTTCTTGTCAACTAATTGATGGTATACCATTAAAGCATGACCCATAAAAATGCACAAAGAAGAGCTTATCGCAGCTTGTCTGGATATTGGCTGTCCCAATTCGATTTTTCAAAATAAATCGAACAGAGTATTGTCCGGGCTATCCACCTGTTTTTGAATGGCTAGCAATTTTTTTTTAGTGATAGCTTATGTTCTGTCAATGTTTCATGATAGTACTCACTATTTTGGAATACATACACAGACCATGGGGTTGAAATTTGAATTCATGTTGCAGAATCGGAACAACTTTTTGCTAAATTGAAGAAAATTTAGAATTTTTAGCCGGTATATTATCCTAATGGACCCACCGGTAAATACAAAATTTCAGAAATTTAGGTCTGAAATTGTTGGCCCTGGAACTGATGGCATGTTCTCTACTTGTTGCCGGTGAGTGATATGAAGCTTCCAAAGGCAGTGCTCTTGTCAATCTAAATTTCAATTGAGAAATGTCAATTGTCAAGTAACACCTTTATTTCCTTATCAAAATGCAAAGAATCGCAGTAGTAGAGAAATGTAGTCGGTGTTTGAGCACAAAACTGACTTATTACTGATAATTCAATCTACACCAAAATTAATGCATTCTTCCTGTGATTGGAATTACAAATCAGAAAGTGTACTAATTACCAGCTATTTGCAGTTCAATATACACTTAGCACCAAGTTAAGAAGCCGAGGAACCATCTATCTCTCTTGTTGCGACTAATTGTGGCATCTCACAGGGAGATGGTCGACAGCCAGAGAGGCATGTCTGCCTCAGCTGTATCACCAAACTAACAAATGCTGCAAACATCAAGATGTTGCGCTGGGTATTGCACCGTGCGCTATCCCAGAAAACAGCACTCGCTGGTTAGGCTGTCAGAGATCTGGAATATGATCCCATCGGAGGCATGATGAACCACGAGGAAACCGAACGATGCATTCGAGATAGAGGGCAGACAGTAGTAACAGAATGCAAGGATCCTGATGCCTTCCATGCCTCAAGAACACTAAGGGGAATGGTCGAATGCACAAAGGACCGGTCCATAATTTTTTCATCTTCTACCAACAACAATATATAGGGTCAACCAGATGAAGTTGAAAAATATTTTTGGTCGTGTTGAGCTGTAAAAAATTATGAGGTACTTTTTTTTCAAATTATGACAAACAAAAAGGAGATTTAATTGATTGTAAAAATTATACCATGTAAAAATTATGCCAGTTTAGCAAAAGAATTTTCTTGAAAATTTATTCGTAAAGATTTTCAGACAGAAAGAAACTTAACATAATTTTGATCAATTAAAAATGAGCATATATAGGTTTTGATACATATGCCTATTTTACATCTTATCGGCCTATTATATTGAATATATCTAAAAAGGGTGAGATTTTGATAAAATCCAAACAAAAAATAATTTTTAAATCTGCTAGTATTTTAAAAATTTTCTATAACTTGTTCAAATATTTTTTTATCTTCAAAAGAAATAACTAATCACACCATGTGATAAGTTTTTAGGTAAGTCTGATTCTAACTTTGTTTATACATATGTATATGTGAGTTAGTGTTGGATTTCTAAATTTCTTATTTCTAACCACAACAGAGAGGCCTCGATATCTTTTTGTCTATAGGTCTTTCAGCGGCATACTCTCCATATGCGTAAACATAGATGGCGATTGCTTTGAAGACAACATCAATTTACTCTCTTTGGTGTATTATTTTCTACTATGTAGTTTTGATATGTACTACAAGTGGATATGTTATTCTTGAGAACATTGGTGATATCATTGACAATTGATAGTTTTTTTCTTTTTCAAAATCCTTGGTTATTCTCATGTTGCTATTTTTCATGAAGAATCAGAGGTTCATTTGAGGAGGGAGTTTATACTTTTCATTACATTCATATTTAAATTCATGTATTGCTCTTAATTTGAAAATAAATTAAAATGAGAAAAGAAGAGTTTTGACTTATACATCCAAGTATATTCTTATGCTTGTTAGAAATATAAGTAAGGTTTATTGATCCATATTAGTATGTGTTTTAGTCTTTATAGAGAATTTGCTATTTCTTTTGAGAGATATGATGCATGACATATAATTCTTTTACTTGAATTAAAGAAATTTACACCGTTGAAACTAGTGCTAGTCTTTATATTGATTTATGTTTGGAATTTAACATATGCTTGCTAGTCGACCAATCTATCTCTTTTTTCTTATAAAATTGATTACTTTAAGTACACTTTAAAACTCCTCAAAAATAAAAAGTTAGTTACTATAAGTGATAATTATGAAATCATGGCATTTGGACTTTAATTGGTTCTTCATTCTTTCTTTTGCATGATTCATGAAAGCATTGTCAAAAAGTAGAAATATATACAAAATGCATGTTTAAAGAAAAATGAAGAAATTTATTTTTTTGTTTATGTGCTTAATTGACAAAAGTTTTGATAATTTTGATAGATTCTTAAAAATAGTCAATTTTGTGTTTTATTGTCAAAAGAATGAAAAGGGGAAGAAATTATTTTCTTTTACTAAGGGAAGTGTTTTTCTTTTTGATTTTGTTTTTGGTTTTCTAACACAAAAATATGCATTTTAGAAATGTTGTCAATGTATTCATCAAGGGTGAGATTGTGAAATCATAGTAATTATTTAGGTTGTGTTTGAATTGAATTTGCAAAATTGATGAATAGTATCGATCAGCTGTGAACAATACCGGTCAGACTGGTGAATAGTTCCGGTCTCACCATAGGTATGAGAGCGATCAGACCGGGAAGCCCGACGGTCAAACCCGCAAAATCCAAAAAGAGTCGGTTTCAGGTTGATTTGTTATTTTATGATATTTACTTCATGTTTATAACTTCTAGATGGTTTTAATACATGGGATATTTTGTTATATGTTAATATGAGTCAAGTTAGGTGAGAACTTATGTTCATGCGTACGTGTTGTTGAGGTCTTGGGAGTATTGATAGTGATGGAACGGAAATAGACTTAGAAGAAGTTGAGGTCCAGACAGTTAAGGAAATCACATAGGATACTAAGGCTATAGAATAATGTACGTGGAGGTGAAATTTCTATATGATATACAAGAGGGATTGTATGTATATGAAAAATGGAGTCAATTTTGGAAGGAGTCCAAATTTGAGGAGATTAGAATTTGTATTTAGTATGGATAAATTGAATACTTGTATGAGAGAGTTTTCTATGTGACTAAAACTCTTTGGTCTAGTTGGATTCATGGCTATGAGTTGCCACATTCAAGAGTATAAATAGAGAGGGAGGCTAGGCCTGAGGGTAAGCTGAAAACACCGAAAAAGCTACGTTCAAGAGATTTAAGAGTTGAGTGCTCTTTATATTAGGGTTTCATAAGAATCTTGTGAGGAGTACTATGGATATACCTTGTAAACAATACTTGAGCAATAAATATCATATTCGATTATCAAGGTATCGACGATTTCTTCCGGTTTCGTAAGTTTTATATTTTTGTTCGGTTTTGGCATTAATTTGTGATTCTTTGTTTGGTTACGATTTTGTTCATGTTAATCTATCTAAAATATTTTCAATATTTTATAGATCAAATCTGGAAAGTTTCGTTAATTGGTTTTTGGTTGATTTAAAATTGTTGAAGTTTTTAATCCAATGGTTGGTTTTAGAGAAATTATGTTTTTATAGAAATATTATTAGGTTGTTTTTAGACTAATGGTCAGAACAAAAATTATACTACAGTCAAACCGGTTCTAGGCCTAGAGATGTCTTGTTTTGGCTTTTGAAGTTGGGATGAGTTTTAATCTATTAAAGTTCAATTATTTAACTTTTGCTGGTGCTACCTACTATTCACTCTATAGGCTTAATTGTTATGTTTTAATTCTACAACTCGAATGAAATTACCATGTTTGCCATAGCTGTTTCAGGTACATGTTCTCCAAGTCCTATTTAGATCAACAGATGGATCCAGGATGCAGTCAGACTAACAACAAAATATAATCACATAATTGAACAAAACATTTTTTTACCTACCTCTTGTTGCAAAATATTAGAGTGCGAAAGTAAGATAACAGAGTTATAGTTTTCACAATGGTTTCTGAAATTGCAGACATTTAAATGAAAGTGTTTGAAATTTGAATAGTTGGTTGCTGAATATGAACAAAATTTTCCGATCTAATTAAAAAACTCAATTTTTTAGCCGCACATAAATCCAACCAGGACCAACCGATGGACTTGAAATTTGAGTCTAAAATAGCAAACCCTCCACTATGGGCTCCTGAAATGGTACATAAAAGTCACGTACCAAGCAGTTTTGAACCCGTACCCAACCTATGGCCGCATGCCTGCCTTCCATGCCTAGAGGCGACATTGTGACTTCCATACCGGAGGTCGTAGCTACGGTCACAGATGAATGCTAGGTTTGGATTGTATTGTTAATCAGATAATCTGTAGTTCTGAATAAATAGGGAGAAGAGAAGCTAACTACTTATAGTGAGCACGATGGGATCTTCACTCATATAAATGTATAATTAATCCTTGTTTGACCAGGGAAAATGTTGCAGAAAATGCCAAGATTTTTCGCTGCTTTGATCCATCATTTCAGAATTACAAGATTTAATTCAAGGAGTTTTGCTATGGTCATCTATATATAATTCAAACGTAATAAAATGTGCTAGTATCGTGAATGTCTTGCATAGTTAATCTGGAATTTATTCCGCACAAGCCTTTCCTGTTGTATTTCAATAAAGAAATTAAGGCAATGTAATCTACATTCAGAAGGCAATATTTGTCGGTGTATGTCTATATACAATCTGATTGGCATGTTATCTAGTAGTGGCTTGTCTCAATCTGACTTGAAGAATAGAGCTGCATGCAAACGCTTTGCCTATATTTGTGAAATGATGCAAACTAGGCATAGTTTGTGATGATGTCAATAGATTCGAGAGTTAAATTTAATTAATGGTTGTGTGCTGCTAAAGTACATAATGAATTGACAAATTTAATTCCATGCTTTCTGATACATGCAGCGCTAGCTACTATAATTTTCAACTTGAGAATTGAGAAATGTCAAGAAAAAACAATAATAAGAACGATTTGTAGCCGTGCACAAAACTGATTTACTGACACATATTTTAAACTATTTATAATGTCGAGCAGACGTCTCACTGCCATATTTTAAACTATTTATAATGTCGAGCAGACGTCTCATTGCAGTGTGGCCATCAACATGTAGACACCAAGGACCTGAGAGGCAACTTTGCGTCGGCCACGTCACTAAACTAATGAATTAAGACCGAAGACTGTCAGATGGCACCGGATAGTGGATGTCGGCCGCGGCATGTAGAAAACATCATGAAATCACGAAGGACAATGTTGATATGTGTGTGATTTTCTAGGGATGCAACACCTAAAGAAAAACGAGCGATGCCATCGAGCTACAGCTCTTGATATTGTCACAGACTGCAATGATCCCGATAAATTAGCACTGGCTAATGGTCAATGGAATGTTAGTGCATGCCTTCATATGTTTTTCGGTATTTTCCTTTTCTCAAAAAGAAATCTCCAGAAAGAATCGAAGGTATAGTAGGGTGCTATATATAGCTGGATAGCTATAGCTAATTAACATGACATGCACTTAATTTCTTATCAAACGATTAATGTTGTGTCAGATCCGGTTGCATTCCAGTAGTTACCGCTATAAATAACATGCTCCTTTTTAGTTACTGCTACCATTAGTAATAATGACAAAAACTTTAGAGTAGCACTATATTATATTACTGAGTTGTATGAACCAACCAACTATCCTTTTTTTTCGTTCGCTATTCATTGTAACATTGTTATGGAAGCCATGTCAGAAATTTGTTTTTTTGCACTAATAGCTAGCATATTATGTATAGATATTTCGTGATACCAGGAGCATTTGATTACACCATGTATTGACCGGAAAGCTATCTTAAGAAAGTTGTACGCGTGCAGAGAATGCAAGCGTGGCATAGTTATGCTGCCATCGATCACACAACCGAATATTATAAGGATGGTTGGAATAAGATATCTAATTAAATATTTAATGAAGATTACAAATGCAGTGGTACTGTCAACAAGCGTATTTTTACTTGATTTTGAGAATCGTCAGGTAGCTGTTTTGTTCTAGAAACATGATATTCAGAGATTGTACATTTTTTCTGTATGCATAATGATGATTTTCTGATCATTCGTTGTTATACTACTTAATTTAATTGCATCATTCCCATGTTTTGAATGCAAGACTGAATACTCCTTTTGACCATAATAATTGGATCTAAGTTGTCTCTGAAGTCTGATTAACTTCTCCTTTCTCATATTTGGTAGACTATCTGAATAAGCAATACACGCTTAAAAAATATAAAGATAATTTGGATTTGTATGCTCTCAAGTTATAACAGGATCAGGATCGCTACTTGTACCAAGTAAATGTGAAACTAACTTAGGCAAAAGTAAGTGAGTCGGACGAAATTGCCATGTTCATCAAGTACTGTTTCGTGATACACGATGTCTGCCAAGTTTCAGATCAATCAATGGGATCTGGATACAACTAGACTCAGAAACAAAATCTAACCACAAAATTCAAGCCATTGAAAACTGAAAGGCTTTGACCGATCAAATTCCAATATATTATACATGTAGTTGCAAAATGTTTTTAAGTACCAAAGACAGACAATCTCTGCATTGATAAAGAAAATCAAATTGCCGGGTGGCTTGCATGTTTACTCCGTTACTAGGAAAGAAGAAACGAAGTATGTTTCTGCTCGTTGCAATGTAGCTTGAAGAACCAAATTGAAATGCTGGGATTGCAGCTCCAATTATAACAGCAAACCGTATAGATCTCAATGCGTCCCATGTCCAATTGAAAGCAGTGACTATATTATGTTGAATGATGATTTAATACAGTGATGCTATTTTTTTCTCTACAATTTTTTGCCTACAAGAATAGAACTAGTAGATCTGAATTTGCATTTTGTAGTTTGTACAAATACACAAGTTCTTCATGCTATATATATGGCCATACATCAAGATGAGGTTTTCTCTCATCAAGATAGCTGACATCCTTTGCTCAACTAACATGCATGCATTGTCGCTATACATAATGCATGGTATCTCTGCACCAAAGGCAAATAATTTACTACAGCACAAACCTCATAACTTCTCTCTGCTTTTATATTTACGAGATGCATCTACCCAAAGGAGAAAGTAGAGCAACAATACTCAATTTCAAAAATTAACACAACAAATGATAAACCTTTGGGTACTACTGTTCACACTACACAGCATGATTACGTTGTCCTGGAAAATGGAATACATCATCACTTCCGTACAATATATACAACAGGTTGGTAGATAAATTACAAGTCGCGAAAGTTTTACGCAACACGACCGCTTATTGCAAATATACACATATCCACAAAGTTTTATCACGCAAACCATTAAAATAAAAAGATAACCTTATTGCAAACATACACATATCCACAAAGTTCTATGACGCAAACCATTAAAAGAATGTTAGTTTTGTTATATAGAAGCTTTAGACTTCTTCCTCGTAAAGAACATGGTGATGCGCGGGAAGAACGACAGCTTCTTTCTTTTCTTCTTCGTAAACAATGCTGAATCATTAGGGCTGCTCCTCGCAGACATATCCAACAGTGGATGAACCGAGGCGTAACTATCATCCTTGCTTGTGCTCTTGGTGTCTCCACTGCATTCAACGAAGATCATTGAGGTGATTGATGGTATAAGTTCAGATTTTGAAGCTTCGCCAGCCTTACGACGTTGCTCATTCTCCTCTCTCCATTTTCTCAATTCTTGCTCCATGGCTAGCTTGCCTTCAGTGGCTCTATCAGCTCTCTCTGTGGCAGCAACCAATGCATGCTTTCGTTGTTCCAAAACCTTGTATGTTTCGCTCAGTGTTGATAAGGTACGAGACTCAGACTCCTTGGCTATCTTGGCCTGTGCAATCACAGAAGCCGACCTCTCATGCACAAGCTCTTCTGCCTGACTGGATTTCTCAATAAGAGATTGATACTCATCCAAGTCAAGCGTGATCATCTGAGAGCCTTGTTCCTCGATATCCACTGCAAGCACATTGTCGAATAATCTGAGGGCATCATTTGCCAGCCTCTCAGACTCTTTCGTGGCTTCCATCTCCTTTAGAACCCCCTGGAGCCTGAATTCCATAGTATTCAATCCAGATTTTGCATGCTCCATATCCTCTTTGGCATTTCTTACCTTCTCCTGTGCCTCTCTTGTGATGGATCTAGCCTCATCAGCTTCCTGGGCTGTATCTTCCATATTCCTTCGCAACCCAAGCATTCCATTTCGGGATTTTTTCTCCTTGGCCTCCACTGCTTCCAGTTCCCGTTTTGCTAGCTGAATCTCCCCCTTGAGAGATGCAGCAGTGATGGATGACATCACTTCCATCTGCTGCATGGTAGCAAGTGCTGTTTTCGCTTTAATCAACTCTGTTTTGAGCGATGCAGCAGCAACATTCAGAGCACACACTTCATCTCTCACCTTATCTAGGCTCACGAGGCACTCCTCCAACCCTCGTGTTGGTAGAATAACTTTACTGTGTAAAGATCTTTGAGTAATATTTCCTTGTGCTTCTTCATCAATTGGCTTTGCTTCCACATATCCAGCTAGCTCATTTTTCAGCTTGAGCAACAAGCCGGTTGATGTATCAAGCATTGATTTCATTTCTTTGACAGAAGAAATTTTCTTGACGAGTTGATTGAGTTCCTCTTCTGCTTGCCTCAGATCGTCCTCCCATCTAAGGGAATCCCCATCACATGCCAAGGACGTGCCTATACTGTGTTTTTCAGCATCATGGCATGTGGAATGAGCCAATTCCAACTCTACCTTCAGTTTGTTCAGTTCTACAGTGAGCTCCTCAACCTTCCTTACAGTATCTTCAGACATTGCAACAGCTACCTGAGTTTTCCTGATGGAAATATCCCGTTCAATCAACAAGGTAGGTGGCGTCTCATATGCAACCTTCACAACCTTCACAGAATCGGAACAAAAGGCATCATCCTGGATGTCATGCAGGAGTGTATCTTGTAATTGAATCACTTCTCTCGGCCTGTCGTAGGTCTGTGAAGTTGAATGGGTGTTCTCTGAAGGTGGAATTGTGGTAGAATCGCTGCTGGGTTCTGTTGATTCATCATCTCCCTGAGAGGTCATTGAAAAACCATGGGGATCAATGGCAGATACAAGTCCACTGTTGTCTACTTCAGATGGAGGAGTTGCGGAAACACTAATAGGAGCCTTTTGTTCAGTTGATATTTCTAGCAGATTGCTTTTTTTGCCAACTAAAATATGTGGAAGTTCTTCCTGCATTGCTGCCTCTAAGTTGGCAGTTTCTTTGTTCTGAACATTACTGTTCTCACATTCATTAGTACCTGCAGTTAGCTCAGGCTCTACAGAATTTTGCATGAATTTCCGTGATGACAAAGATGCAATTAGAGGAGAGTCGGGCTCTTCAAGACTCTTCTCTAGCATTCTTCCAACTCAATTAAATATTATCTATGAAAGAGAACATTGAAGAGGAAAGTTAGACTGATAAGTTGATAACAGAACATTCTAACCCAATATTTGAGCAAGAACTGCTTTTTCAAAATGAAATAAAATCAAATAATACATGATCGTACAAACACATGCTTATCAGGACAGTGGATAAGAATATAATCCCAAATGAAAAGACAAAAGCATAAGGTGAAGCTTACCTGAGACACTTGCACTTCTGGTTTTGGAGGAAGAAGAGAATTTGGCAGTTTTTGCAGGTTTTGGATGGAGAAGACTGGAAGGGTTCAATGAATTGAAGCAGGGTAGAGCCAGGTGAGGGGAGAAAGGACCAATTGAATAATCATAGCAGTAGACTTGGGCCTATTCCCCCTATTATAAAATCTGTTTAGATTTATTTCTGTGGTTTCCTTTTGTTTTCTTACTTCTTTATTTCGAGACTATAGGCACAAAAACTGGATTCTTAAGGAAATTGTGTGCCACAATGAATTATGAACAGGCTGGGCTGAATGACTTTATTGGAAAAAACATTCAAATAAATCAACATGATAGTTCAAAATGGAATACATATATAAGCACGGTGCTTCATGTTTGTCTGGCAACAATTTGTTATGGCCTGACATTTCATTAGTTTAATTAACACAGAACATCTTTTATAATACTACCTGAATCAGTTTATCCTTTTTTTAAGTCAACAAGGAAGCAAATATAGAAAACAATTATAGATACATCTATATTCTATACTATCCTGTACATTTTGAGATGGAGCAGATGATACCAGCATCGTCCTTGATTTCCATGGTAACAATTTGCAGTGTAAGAACGTAATAGTTAAGTTACCAGTAGGCCTGTAGATCATCATTTAATGCCGAATTTACATCTTGCCTCCAAGATAAATAAAATCCCACAATTGCAGGGTTCTGCGTTTCAGTTCAATAGAAATCCTGACTGACAGCTCAACTCTCCACAGAACTTGTTGCATTCTTTTTTAATTGATAATAGAATTTGACAGGATTTCATTGAGCTGTCTGTTGACCTAGGCTGTCATTAATCTTCATCCAAATCAGACCAAAAGATTGTTTGTACTGCCAGAAACAGCAATCATCACAGCAATGAAACAACTGTAGACATCTCATGATTGACATGTTCATAATCTTCCTTTAGGATAAATAAATTTGAAGCAACAAGGCTGGCTGCACCAAGATGAAAATAGTTCCTTCTTTTTTTATGTTTGCCTGCTAGTCCAAAAGATTTCGCTGCAGAAACATGAGAGTATTTTGTCTTGCCATGTGCTTTGATAACAGAAATCATCCGTTGATCCTCTGTAGCAAAGCATCGACCAGACCTGAAATTGTACTGCCTAATGTATCTGACCATTTACCAATAACTTCTTTCATCAGGGCTACTATGTTCCCCCAATTAAGCTAACTCCGACATCTTTTATCAATCCTTTTGCTTCCATATCTGACCGCAGTCACTCATAATCACTCCATTTGCCAGTCAAAGCATAGATTTTAGAGAGCATGACATAAGATCTTGGATTTCCATTCTCAGATTCAGTGAGTAATTTCCCAACAGATTCACCAATTTTAGAATTTCCATGGAATATACAGGATCCAAGCAATGACTCAAGCAAACTTTCCGATGGTCTGAACGGCATTGTTGTAATAATATCATATGCTTCATCCAAGTGGCCAGTTCGGCCCAATAGATCTACCATGCATGCATAATGCTCCATTCTTGGTGTGATGCATTGATCTGTATGTATGCAGTGATCTGAATAATGCTCTTCATTGCCTGAGAAAACCACTATGACTGCAACAACAACAAAGCCACTATGACTGCAAACTGATAAAATATTAACAAAAGTTATGTCATCTGGCTTGATTCCCGAAGCTACCATCATCAAGAAAAGGTCAAGGGCAGACCCACCATCCCCATGCATACTGTATGCATTAATCATTGTACTCCAGAGACTGAATCTTTTTCCATCGCACTATCAAAGAGCTTCCTCGCAAATGATATGCTTCCACACCTCGAATGCATACCTGTAAGAGAATTTAGAACAATAATGGTTCTGTCAAAGCCTTTCTGCAATGTAATTGCCGTAATACATTCTGCTAAATCTGCCATTCCAAGGGGTGAACTAGCTGTGATAAACGCCAATATGGTTACTGCATCAGTTTTGACATCCAAGAACTGCATTTGCCTGAAGTAACCAAATGCAACTCCAGCCTGCTTACATTGAACGCAAGCTGATAAGATGGCATTTCATATTATGATGTTTCTTTCACCTACCAAACTAAAAAGTGTGTGCCAGTATTCTATATTGTTGAACCTACTGTACATACAAATGGCTGATGTAAAGAAAGATGTTTCTAGCTTGATGACATTTCGTATTGCATAGCTGTGAACAGTTTTCCCTTGCAACTGGCTATGACAGATGGACAATAAATTCAGCGGCAAAATAATATTTGGCTTCTGAGCATTCTTGATCATTTGTTGGAATAAAGGTAGGATCTCCCCAAATAAGTTGTTTTTGCGGCATCCTGTCATCAGAGAATTGTAAGAAATTGTGTTCACAGAAGACAAGCTGTCAAAGAGTTTCTCACCAGCCTGAATAATACCACAGCTGGTGTACATAGTAATGAGAGCATTTGCAACAGAAACATCCAAGTTGCATCTACTTCTAATTGCTAAAGAATAAACCGATTCTCCAGTTGTAATATCCTCAGTGGCAGAAATGCTGCTGATAAGCGCAATCAGCGTTACTAGATCAAATTGCATGTCTGCTAGGCACATTTGGCAGGAAAATCTTAAACAAGCCACTAAATTTCCATTTTCAGCAAAACCAGATATTATAGTGTTCCAAGATATTAATGACTACACTTCCATTTTCTGAAATAACTTACAGGAAGTTGAGAGCTCTCCGCAGTTGGCATACATAGCTAGGAATGCATTCATCACACTCTCATTCAATTCAAATCTGCTTCTGACAGCATATGCATGGATAGACTTCCCAACATGTAAATCTTCTGTGTCTGCATGCTGAGATCACACTAATGACAGTTAATGAATCTGGATCAACTCCTTCGATTTGCATCCTACGTACGGAATACAGAACCATGTTTCCATTTGTTATTTACAAGGTACCCAGAAATTAAGGAATTTCACAAGAGTTGGCTCTTCTCGGTAAGACCAGAGAAAAGAAAAACAGCTGAATCCAGAGCAGTGACAACAGAAACCTGTTTCTGCAAGACCAAACTTGATAACCATACCATGCACAGATTCACCATGATTTATAGCAAAGAAATTACTGCAACATGAAAGGATAGATACCACAGTAACCAGATTAGGCACGAATCCAGTTCAATGCATCAATCTGAATACCCCAAATGCTTCCTTCCAATCTCCATTCTGCATGCATGCTGAGATCATGGAATTGCAAGATACTAAATTATCCACAGAACTCTGATGAAAGAGTGACAAGGATGATGAAAGATGACCAAACGCGGCATACATTGAGATGAAAGCAGGTGTAAGGGACTCGTCACCAAGGACCCCAGATTTCAGTGCGAATGCGTGCAACGAATCACCTGCACTAGCACGTACTGACAATTGCAACAAGAGAGCTAGCATTGGGCCGGAAACCATCCTGCTGAATCTGCTTCAAAGCCTCAGCAGCTTCTAGGAAACACCCATTCAGAGAATAGCCTGAAATCATTGCATTCCAAGAAATCAGGTCTCTGCTCTTCATGCCATCAAAGACTCTCCTCGACAAATCAATCTGGCCAGACTTAGCATACATGTCAAGGAGAGCAGTCTGCACTCCGACGTTGCCACCATGCTCTGTCCGCAGAACCCTGCAGTGCACCTCCTTCCCCAGCCAGAGGCAAGAAACGGCAGCGCACGCCTTGATGACCGGCGGGAACGTGAAGTTGTCCGACCCAAAGGCGCACACCTCCCGGTAGAGGCCAAGAAGCTCCCGGTGGAACCCATGGTCCGAGAAGCACCAGACGACAATATTCAGGTCGTACACCACGGGGCGGCGGCGGTAGAATCTGGCGAACACCGCCGCCGACGACTCGGGCTTACCGAAGAAGAGGTACCTCACGACGGCGCCCGCGACGACGGACGCGTCCCGGATCGCGCCCGTGACGGCGAGCAGCGCGTGGAGCTTGCTGAGGCATTTCAGCGAACGGGTGGCGTGCAAGAATCTGGAAAGAGCGTCGACGCGTGGATTCGCGCCTGATGGGGTCGAGGAGGCGTAGGATTCGGTGTTGTTTTGCTTGGATTTGGATGGGAAGCTTGAGTTTCTAAAGAATCTTGGGAATCTATGGTGGCGCGTGGTCATGCTACGAAACCCATGGAGGAGGAGCAACTTGTCCCCGGTCTGGCTTTGGTAGCGAGTAGCGACTTGGCTCTCGAAAGTAAAAAATATACTACGCATTTTACACCAAGGAACTTTTCAAAATGTCAAAACAAATGTGAAAATTTGAACTAGAAAATATTAAATTCTGAGCTATTAAAACTGTTAACTTTTCGGCCATTCACCAGATTTGTAGTTGTTCTAAGCGAGGTTACGATGGTGTAGGAACGCATTGGAAGGCTCAAAGGATTTTCGAATTCTTAAAATTGGTAAATGGGTTTTAAAAAATAGTTAGAAAATAATTCATATTTCATTGGGAACTACTAGTCCCTTTCTTGTGACTTTTCTTACCATGATAGCTATAATCATTGTGTAGCTTGTCTGTAAATGGATTACCCGGCAGTTGTATGAAAGACGCACAGAGTCTCACGTCACCTGATTACAGCAGTTCCACACCAAGCTGAAATAGATTTTTTTTTTAGTTTGTGTTGGGTCCTATTTCTTGGCCTCCACCAATATGAAATAGATGTGCTTTTAGCAGAATTTTAGTATAAGTTATAGATTCACCGTTAGCCCTGACTCTTTTAATAGTGAGTTAGTGAGAGCATTCGCTATTGTGTGATGTGATGTCCGTGCATTAAGCATGCGTGGGGTATCAGGGGTCAATCGCCCTTCATGTCCAAAACATCAGGAGGAGACGAGATGGCGAGATCTCGTGACATGTCGATATATCGGGAGAAATCTCGCAGAAAGAAATTGAAGTTTCGAATAAATTTTATTTGATTTGGAACCAGTTTGATCAAAATTCATCCAAATATAAAGAACTTTGATTGAACCTGAAATTTTCGGACGGGTAATAATATCTCGAGAGGATCCCGGATAGCGAAATATCGCGAGATTGTGGCGGGAAATCAATCCTGGTGTGTATGTCTTTCATTAAATATCCAGCAGGAACGTGACAAGTGCATCAAGGTTGTCCTCGCTCCACTCTGCTCTCACTCGTATAAATTTGCTCCTATCAATTTAAAACCTAAACCACCGAGCTGCCGAACTATTTTCTTTCACTTACGTATTCTCCTCCTCCGAGCCATCCGTCATCACCGGGAGAATGCATGCCTTTCTTCTTTTTTCCTCCTCTTTTACTTAGCTCGTTGATGGGCCAAACCCACTTGATCGGTGTGGGAGGTGTCAGGAGATACGGATGCACCAAGCCAGCTGAGAACGGAGATAGCTTTTTTTTTATCAGTGTAACTATCATAGCAATTGCAGACAAGACATTTCGCAAACAAAAAATACTCTAAAAAAGATTTTTAAAATACATCATAGAGAATTCTAGCAAACGCCAATAAATCACCCTTTTACCAACTTGGTGAGAAATCCTGAAAGCTAAAAATTCATTTTGTAAGTCCTAAAATTGGTAAATTACTTAAAACATTGTTGTTTCTTAAATAAAATATTAAGAACTCCAGTAACTTTCCCCTGTGATGATGAGATAAAATTTAATTCCCCAATATCTTTTTTAGTTTTGAACAGATTATTGGTTTTTCCTAATAGCAACTCTCACAAGCAGATAAAATAAAAAAAATATTTGTAAAAATATAACCAGGTGACCACTTAAGAAAATCTATTATAGATTGATTTCTTAAAAGGATATATATTTTTATATATGGTCAATAAATTTTTATAGATAGCCATAAAAAAAACTTTCAGATGGTATAAAAAACACTACCCATTATCCATCCACCTCTTCTCTTCGATAGCAGAGCTTCAACATGGAGTGTGGGCAGCGGAGAGTCGTAGGCTACAAAGAGGCGTGGGAGGTAGAGTTCCTCCCACAGGTAGTGGTAGGGTCGAGCCATCGGCAGTGAAGCTCGGTCACGGTCGCGGGAGATAGGCGGTGGATCCAGCGGCGACGAGGGCATAAATGGTGGATCCGGTGGCAGCAAGATGTGCGGGCAGAGGATCCGATGACTCTTTCTCCCCCTCGTTCAATTCTTGCGTTGACAAGTACGAGTGTGAGGAGACCCATCGGTGCACTTCATCGCAACCGCCATTAACAGTAGATCCAAGCATAAGTTCCTAGGACGCACTTGAGCTAAGTATATAGGAGAGCTGAATCTGGTAAAGATGGCATTTGTTCTTTCCTTTTTTTTCTAAGATTATATGTGAATTTGTGATGGTATTTACGATTGATTCTCTCTATTCCTTGATTTTGGATGGGCAGATTTTGGATGGAGCCTATCTAGAAACCATTTTTTGTATTTTCTTTTTTCTGCCAAAAATTGTCTACGTAGTCGGTCGTCCCGCCTGCCAAAAATTATTTTTCACATAGAGCCGTCATAAGCCTAGCCGACTGTGAAAAGAGGCTTTCGCAGACGGCCAATCCCCATTTGTAAAAATACTCTATTTTTATTTTTATTGGCCTTCGGTCGTAGGGCGGCGTGGCCGGCCGCTGCAAAAACCAGTTTTGACCGCCTCTGATTTACTTTTTCATATTACTGTATTATGGTCTGATTAAATTTTATTTCAGATGCATGGAATTTCTGTGATGTATAAATCCTATTAATTCAAAGAGAATATTTGTTTTAGAAAAATGAAGCCATGTACTACTTTGTAAACTGAGAACTCATGTCAGCCTTGGCCTAACTTCCACGTCAAAGCCACATCATCCAGAATCCAGTTCGAATGTAGTCCAAGGATTGAAAAGTGAGCAAATTCAATGCACATATACCACCAGATCTATATGAGGTAATGCCATTATTCACTCCTTTGGATTAAAGGAATAGGGGTGTAGGGAAAAAAGGATTGATTTCCTTTGCCATAAATCCCATAGGAATTCAAATCCATCTAGACCTCTTTTTTGAAAATCCTTTTTGAGGAGTCCAAGACAAAGCAAGCTACATATGTCTAACCTTTTTTAAAAGTACAAATTGAGCATATTTTGAGCATTGGCACCATTTGTTACACTTTTTTTTATTAAGAATCCTATATTGATCAATTCCGATGTTCCAAACAACGCACATTAAATTTTCGATCCTTTGGTCTGCTGTATGCAACTTTTTTACAATTTC
This sequence comes from Oryza coarctata, assembly GCA_030770085.1. Taxonomy (NCBI): domain Eukaryota; kingdom Viridiplantae; phylum Streptophyta; class Magnoliopsida; order Poales; family Poaceae; genus Oryza; species Oryza coarctata. Next base: position 9,327,512 of record CM061472.1, read on the forward strand.
ATCTTCAGAAACATCACCTCGCATGCAACTCATATTTAGAAACACAAGTTAACAACACATTAGTGAGATATAATTTACATGTTCAATGCCAAATTATTAGTTTAAAAAAGTATGAGCCATCTGCAGTATGCAAGTTTTTTTTGACCGTGACTGCAGTATGCAACTTTGACTAGTTTTTATATTACCTCAACATAGTTATGAAAAAAAAATGCTAGCTATATATGTAGATGGTCAATTATGTGACTGCAGGTTTTTTTAGATTTATCTGAATGAAAGATATTATTGTGCTAATTAAACTGTTACTGCTGCCTAAATCTCGGCTAATTAGTAAACTTCAAAGTTAACCTAAAGGCCCTTCAATTCCAAACATAATAATATTAGATGGTCAATTCCAAACGTGTCTTTCGAAAATGCTAAGGGCGCTTCGATTCTAAACACAGTAGAACTGAGAGCAGCGAACTAGCCCACATGATAGTGCATGGGAATAAGAGGAGACTTTGCAAAGCCTAAGCTTTGCACATAAGGCCAGTAAGAAAACAGTGGCACTTAACTGCATGCTAATGGTCAAGAAATGTTACAACATGTTAACAAAATAACCGAACTCTGTTATTTATAAACTGTAACAGCAAAATAAATAAAAGCATTTCGAATCATCATCAGGATGGATCCCGATTCGCACTGCAAAGAAAAAGGGAATTAGCCACGGCTTGTTTCAATAGTTTTGAGAGAAGGACAAATCTGTCCATGGTTTCTTCGTGCTTCTCTGAGACTAAGCGCATTACACAGCATAATGATTACAGAGACGTAGAAACATGTAGGCCCGGACAAAAGCACTCTCATTCTAACCACAAGAAATACAGAGAACCAGAAGGTTGACATATTCTGACATATTCATAGTACCTTCTGTTTAAGCCAAGATCCCTCGCGCGTCCCGACACGAACATATCGATATTTAGAAGATCTGCTTAGCTTCAGTATAGGCCGGTCGGCTTCTCTCCGTGGCTCAATGTACGCGCGTCAGGGACTATAGGATTTGATTGGCTCCGGCGCAACGATACGGGTGCGGACGTGCCAGTCAATTTAACCCTACAATTGACAAAGAAATGAGATGAGCAGGTCCGTCGGACGGTGAGCCGATATAAGCGCTCGCTATCGGCTGGCTGCCGATAGGATCGGGATGCCATCGGCCACGCCCGGAAGGCCCTTCGCTACCGGCTATTTGCCGATAGGAATCGGAAAGCTCTTCGATCGGCTGAGGAACCAATGTGGACAGGTGTTGACGAGAGATCGGCCACAGAGCCGATGGAGGAACCGGGGTGTACTCAGAGGATAGCAAAGCGCACAGGATCCCTCTAGATAGCCGACAGAAGCCGAAACAGTCGTTCATCGGCTGGAAAAACCAATAAAGACACATGTGGACTGACAAAAATAGTATTAAAAGATACGGGCTACCAAGCCGATGCCACTCCGGATATGACAGCACGAGACCCGTCGCCGCCGTAACAGCGTCATTAACACCGAACCTCGAAGATCGGACCTAACCGAGACAGTACGAGACCGAGGCTAACAACGATGATACGAAGGACGCCGCATCGGCTATGCTGAAGTAAAGATAGAAACGAACCCATTGGCTAGCTGAGCCGATGAGAGGACGCCTCTCTGAAGGTGGGTGCGTATCGGCTAGGAGACCGATGCACTTAGCGTTACGCGTCAAGGGACACCTCTAAAGGCTGATACGTATCGGCCGAGGGGCTTCTTCACTGTAGTCATCGAACATCTCTCAGCCGATCGGCTTTAGCACCATCGGGCTGTTTAGATTTTGGCGTTAATACATGTCCCCCAATTTCGAAGTATGAGTCACAATTTCGAAGTATGAAGACTCATGCTTCGAAATTCTCTTCCTCAGGCCTCCAATGCTTAGACATCTTCTCTTTCCCTGATAATCGGCTCTCGTAAGCTGATACCACATGCATCAGATGTGTTAAACTGTTAAACTCTTGCGAAGAAAATTTTCACTTGATGCGACTTGACAACCCTTGAAAGGCCAAATCAGCTAATTATTCATCACTCAGAACAAGACTATAACATCGGCTTCTAATGTCCTAGAAACGTTGGATGTATTCTAGAACTGACTCATTAGGCCTCTGTCTAACCGATGTCAAATCTGACAATCTCATTTCCTGAATCCCAGTACAGAAATGTCTATAGAATTGCTACTCTAGATCGGCCCATCCTTTAATCGAGCTCGACGGTAACGAAGAAAACTATGCAAAGGCTGATCCAGAGAGGGATAAGGGAAAGAAACGGACTGTGAGAGCTTCCTCAGCCGATGCTTCTCCACACTGTGCTAAGAACCGGCTAATGTGCTCCATTATAGATATGTTGTCTTGCCCTAAAAATTTTGAGAAATCTGGTATCGTGTATCGGCGAGGTAATGGAACTCTATCAAACCATTCTGGATATGGATGCTGATACATAACTGTTTGATCTTTGGGCTTGATACCAAATTGCTCTTCCACCGTGTTCACAATCTTGGTTAACCAATCCTTCTCTCTTAGAGTATCTTCCTGATTTTATGGAGGTGGATATGGCACCCGATTCTACCTGTAATATTCTCCATAATGATTCCTCTAAAAAAATTCTGGAGGCACCTCCTGCAATTGCCCTCCGAATTGATTTTGTATTGGTGGATACATATTTGTCGATAGGTCCTTATTTTGTCAAGTTTCCTCCATCTCTATCGGCAAAGGCACATGATCCTGATCAGGCTCTTGAGCCGATGATTCTTGTATCGTCTTCTTAATCAGATCTTGTAGTGTATCCATCCATACTCTCGATGGATTACTGAATGGTTGATAAAATAATTCGTTGAACATCTCTTGCAACGGCTTGGAAGAATTCACAGGTGCTGAATAGCCTCATTCCTTCATTAAAACACATTTTGGTAACTGTGCTTTTTGAATCGGCCCTTGTTTAGTCATACTGAAGGATTCTAAATAGAGCTTCTGAAAGTTATCCATGTTTTGCTCTATATGCCGTCTCTGGTCTTCATTCAAATTCTCCATGGTAACTAGAACTATAATCTTCTCATCGGCTTCATCTTTAGACGAATATGTCTTGGAATCAACCATTTCTTTAGACATACTGACAACAAGATGTTCCCCCGAGTTGATGAGTAAAAATCTGACTTCTAATCAGGCACTTGTAGAGTCCCGCTGGTTGATGAATGGAATTATACCACCAGCCAATGAATGATCTTCAGCCGATGGACGGTCTTCAGGTTTCTCCAGTCGATGAATGAAATCCAGTCCAATCGGCTAATGAATAAAGATTTTTACCCTATCGGCCGATGAATATAGTATAGTTCTTATCGGCCGATGAATGAAACCTTCGGTCCAACCGGGCGTGCCAAAAAATATGTTCGCGCTGAGATCCCTCGCGCACCCCGGCGCAAACACGCCGATGCCTGGGAGGTCTGCTTAGTTCCAGTGCAGGCCGGTCGGCTTCTCTCCGTGGCTCGAGGTACGCGCACCAGGGGCCGTAGGGTTTGATTGGCTCCGGCACGACGATACGGGTGCGGGCGTGCCAGTCAATTTGACCCTGCAATTGACAAGGAAGTGAGACGAGCAGGTCCGTCGGACGGTGGACCGATACAGGCGCTCGCTATCGGCTAGCTGTCGATAGGATCGGGATGGCTATCAGCCGCGTCTAGAAGGCCCTTCGCTATCGGCTATTTGCCGATAGGAATCAAGAAGCTCTTTGATCGACCGGGGAGTCGATGTGGACTGGTGTCGACGAGAGATCGACCACAGAGCCAATAGAGGAACCGGGGTGTACTCAGAGGATAGCAAAGCGCACAAGATCCCTCTAGATAGCCGACGGAAGCTGAAACAGTCGTTCATTGGCTGGAAAAACCGATGAATGTACATGTGAACTGGCAAGCAATAGTATTAAAAGACAAGGGCTACAAAGCCGATGCCGCTCCGGATATGACAGCATGTGACCCGTCGCCCGTGGTGACAGCGCCATTAACACCGAACCTCGAAGATCGGACCTAACTGAGACAGTACAAGATTGAGACCAACAGCGATGATACAGAGGACGTCGGATTTGCTGTGCTGAAGCAAAGATAGGAACGAACCTATCGGCTAGCTGAGTCGATGAGGGGACGTCTCTCTGAAGGTGGGTGCGTATTGGCTGGAAGACCGATGCGCTTAGCATTACGCGTCAAGGGACACCTCTAAAGGCTGATGCGTATCGGTCGAGAGGCCGATGCGCTAGGCCAAGGGACACCTCTAAAGGCTGATGCGTATCGGTCGAGAGGCCGATGCGCTAGGCATGAAGCTCAGAGCATGGATAACTCATCGGCTAGCACTCCGATGAGACGCCATACAGAAAACTATAAGCCTAAAGCTCGATCTACTGTCAACAGCCCCGTAGGTCAAACCTAACCGATGCAGCACGAAATTGACGATGGCAGAGGGAGCTTAACAGGCCGATAGGCCCTACATGGACATGATGCGATACGTCTGACCGGCCTAAGAGGTCGAACCTAACCGATGCAGTCTTAGACGGAGCAGAACATATCGAGATAGTGACGGGACTTACCTCTTCGCCGGAGATCGGACCCAACCGATGCAGCCTCGCGTCGAGAGCCAGAACGTATCGGTAGAAACCTAGATAAACTAGGGTAGTGATGCGTCGAGATTGTATTGATCGAGAGATAGATTACATATCTCTAGAGGTCTATATTTATACTCTGGATTTACAGAGTCCGACGCGTTTACAACCAGCGGACGTTATTCCTAACAAAAACAAAGGAAAATATCTCTAAAAAAGTTAACTAACTAACTGAACCTTCCTAATTAGATAAAGTTATAATTTACAAAGATAAAATATCCTACCGTGATTCTACGTCTACTTCACAAACTCGGTCTTATCTGAATAGTTTTTCAATCTAAAACTGAGTCTTTCTTCGCTACAATCCGATCGGCTTCTTCACTGTAGTCATCGGACACCTCTCAGCCGATCGAGTTTAGCACCATCAGGCTATCTAGATTTTAGCGTTAACAACTTTCCTTCTTAAATCAAATATTAATGTAGGTTGACGAGGATTGTGTTACTCTAAGAACTTTGTTTTGGGGTTGCTTGGCTGTTGGTAATGGAAATTATGGAACGCAATGTTCACGCCATAGAAGCGGCAGATCTATAGCCCTTACAGCATACACATCGTCTCAAAATGTTAAGTTGTAGGGTTTAAATTTTATTAAAATATAACAACCTAGATAATATAAAAATAAATTTTACCATTAATCTACTTATACTATTCCCATACTATTCCTACTATTTCTTAGTCTATTATAGTATGAGCTTACACCTCACCTATCTGATAGAGCAAACAAGTTTTTCTTCTTCTCCTTAATACAAATATTATTTCTTAAAAATATTATATTTTAAAATGAGGAAGTAGACTATTAGCTCCAAAGACTATCACATAGACTTGGGTGATAAGGTGGAAGGAAGAAGAGAGGACTACTTCTCATACAATTAATGGGTAACCTGGGAAGATTAAGCAAATAAATAAATAAGACTATAAGTATTGAGTTCAATGCACAAGAGTAACATCTTATATAGTATATTGTCCTCTAACTAGTAGATGATACGGAAAAAATACCTCTACTATATATGCACCAAATAGGATAGGTGTACCAAAAGTGCCAGTGTACTTGTATGAGTTGTACATATCAAACAGAAGCTGTAAAAGCTGTAAAGCTTTGTGTGCATTCAATTAAGAAAATGTCTCGCACTGCGTTGAAGGACTGAGACCTTTATTGCAAGTTCTTAAAGTTATAACCATAATATTGTTTACTTTGATCAACAGATGAAACAGTTAGCATTATGCACGTCAAAATTATTGCAATTAAGTAAAAAATTGGTCTTCTTAATCCTCATCTAATACAATGCTTATCTAATACAATGCTTATGATGAGACGTATATCACTAGTTACTTACTACCTATGTCCTAAAAAGAGTCCATTTCTGACTTGGCACTCTTTTTGAGATAGAGGTACAGTATGCCATAAGATGGCTAGTGTAGCAATCCAAGTACTTCAGTGTTAGGAGTTTTCCACACTATTTTCAATTTTGGATTATCTCCATATTGCGCAAGAGAGCAGTACTGAGATCACCAACAAAGAAACAGAACATACTGTTCTGTTCAAAGTTTACATGCATGGGTAATCAACTAGAGAAATTTTATATTTCTTAAGAATATACCAAATTTTACACTCCAAAATATGATATATCTCAATAACTTATCAAGAGCAGACATATCACTCAAATACTCAATCAATAAACAACTTCCAACACATTTTGTTTAGTGGCTCTTTGATAATAGGGTAAAGCGGGACAAGAAGTAAATTAATTATTGGCTGTCCTCCAACACATAATCTAAATGGTGATGCATATATATTTATATATCAGTGTATCAATGTGAATGCCCATTTGGAGCTACATTATAATCCGTAGGAGATATTAATGAGATTGAATGGCCAAGATCTTTTATTCTTTAGATTAATTAGATGATTTCTAATTATTTTCGATCAATATGAAAATTTCTAGTCTTTTTTCTAGGGACGGAGGCAAGGAGTGGAATGAGTGAGAGCCAAGGGTCTATTGCTCCACTAGACTAAGGTGCCAAGGCCCCGTTCGGTATACTCTAGATCCGCTCCTTCTTTTTCTGCTTACAATTAGTGTGTGTGTTTAGGGGAGGGGATGTTGAATAGAGTCTCGACCAACTAGTGTATAATAGATATCTCTCGTTTCACCAAGGGCAGCTTATCTGAGCTATATTGAGTCAACTGATAACAATGTGGTCAACAGGCTGTCCTCGAAGGGAAGCAACACATCACTTGCATATCCAGGTTATTCACATTGGCTAAACCAGATGCCGTGATTGCACTGAGTAATCCAATGAATTTCTCTCAGATAATGGAAGGATTGAAACTAAAAAATGTGGACTGAGATTCAGTATTCCAAGTGCATTCCATGCCTAAGCCAAACATTGGCAACAGTAGACTGCACATTTGTTTGCATCTGTTAGATGGCTAGGAGTGCGGTGAAATAAGAGAGTTTATATGTGGCCATGAGGCCCATGCACATATATCTCCTGTTGGGTTGTTTGATGTGGATATGTAATAGGACTAGTACATAGTTTGTCTGTAACTCTATGCTCTATTAATATAAGGGAAAAATGAAATGTTACGTCTCATCCTGCCTACATGCAAATCTTGCAATCGGAGTGGACGTGCATTCACCTTTTTTTTTTTTGACTGAAAAATGGTTTTCACCAACTAAAGTTTTTCTTATGGAACAAGACTACAAGATGACAACCCATGGTGGCAGAGCAAAGCTGGTAGTTGGGCAAACTATGGAATCTAGATAACCCTCCCTGACCTTTGGAATGTTTTTCTTCTGGATGTGTGTGCGTCAGAGGAACTGCAGTTTCGTTCTCTGTTTTTTTTTTGAATGAAAGTTTCATTCTCTTTGTCAGTGATTATGTGTTATCTGAATGGTTGATCTTCCAAATCACGATAAAAACCCTGTATTATGCGAGTGATGTTTGATCCACGAAATCCTTAGTCCCCACCAGCGGAAAATAATTCACTTTTTTAGAAGTCCTGAAATGTGTGCAGCTACACTAATGTTGGCAAGCTCAATATCATGTAGAGACAACCGGTGGTGTGGTGCCGAAACATGTTCAACCACACTAATTTTGGCCATGATTTCACCGATGGGGATATTGCGAACTTCAGCAACATGATTCATGATAGCAAACAGATCGAGTTACCAACTATTCCTACATTGTCCAAGATCTTTCACTTGGTGCAATGAGATGACATTGATGGCATGCACATGGCTCCAGGACTAGAGATCTTATGTAGTGTTAGCTTCTGCGCCACAGGCTGCTCATCAAATGGGCCAGTTTCCAGACCTGGGTCATGCCTCAGGAACATTTTGGTTGCTTCTACATGATAGACAAACACCGTGGACAATGAAATGACGGGACAAGTTATCACAGAATCACAGCATCAAGGACTGCCCTAGCACAAAGATTGGGTTGGGATACCTACTGTTGTTCTCATTATATATGCTTCGTTTGTGGCTAGGCTCGCTACACCTTACATTGCTAAAGGTAAGGCCACTGGCCACAAGTGGTAACATTCTGGTCATGCAATATTTCTAGAAGCAAGGTAATGCTCCCTTCCCGTATTATCACCCACGGTAACATTATGGCCATGCAATAATTATAGAAGTATATCTACCTATTAATGTCATCTTCATTTGCCCAGATAAAATAAATATTTACTGTGGGCCCTCTTAGAGACAGACGAATTTAACGCTGTATTTTTCAAAGTTGGGTTGGAAATTGGTCACTAGGTGAAGGAAAAATGGCACCCACCTGGAGCCCTCATGACAGGCACGCTGTGAAAAATCCAAGCAATTGACAATCTAGAATCACGGAAGGCTAGTGTTGGGACTACTGTGGCAACTGAGTGTATATGATGCATGGTGCAGATGGGAGGGAGATGAAGACAGGAATGGTGAAAGCCATGAAAGATGGCGTGCATAGTCCAAAGCCACGTTCTTATGGTACCAACGGTGGACCACCGTAGTTTCATGCTACTCATAGTTACTATATGAGCGAATAAACGACGATGAGGGAGATGTACACATCTATAATCTTGTATGGCCATTTTTCAAATTGGAACCTGGATAACTAGCTAGGACATGTCCTTGGAATCAATGTTTAAGTGACATCACGGTGGATCCAATCCCGCAAATAATTTGTTATGAATGATTGATTGATGATATTATGAGAATTACCATGCGATATTGTTATCCCATAATCTGTAGGACTGCCCACAAATGAAATATTTCCACAAAATTGATGATCACTACTTGAACAGACTGTGACCACTTGATCGATTCTATGATCCTATCCCCTCATCAGGTAACCCTCTCCCTCTATCACGGGACATGCTGAGGATCGTTCGTGCTTAGTCTGATTAAATGCTAGCACAGGTATGAATATGATCGTACTCGTCGCTGTCAGATTTTCCATGTACTTATGATAAACCAACATATACAGGAGTAATATATTTATGATATGCAATGGTATCGGTTCTTCACTGCCAGTACTTGTTATTAATCGGCAATGGTAAGAAAACCAGCAGCAATATGTACTAATACTTAAATCGATAGCTTTGAATAATAGATAACTTCGTATGAAGTTGTCAGAAGACGAACTTCATATTAAACTGGTAGAACTCGGTGATCTATAACTTTGTATTTAATGCCATTTTCATGAGATTTCCCGGATATGTGTTAGAAATGGTGGGATCTATTTTTTAAAAACGATTTTAATTTTTTTTACAAATGACCTTCGATAGACATACTATATATTGTAGAGCTCAATAAAATCTACAATTTTGTAGTTAACAAATTTCTTATGTGAAGTCATCTAGAGTTGTAATTGACAACTTTCTTATGTGAAGTCATCTGGACTGTCACATATACGCATAACAAGTTTCGTACCAGAAGAGCCAAAAGAAAAACATGTATATCATAGTTAAGAAGCTATATAGGTGGCATGGTTCTGACTGACACTTCATACAAAACGATTTTTTTCAACTTTTTTTACGCCTAAAAAATAAAAACTAGGACCCCACTACAAGTGTTCGTTCAAGGCTTGAACCGGCATTGATAGCTTGCATCGGTGCTGTTTTCCCATCCTGCAGTGAATGGTTAGGGCTAGTCTAAAAAACCAGCCCTACTACTAGTTATGAACCTGTGTCAACGTACTACTGAAGTAACAATACAACAATGATACTTGTTTTTTTGTAAAACAAAATGACAAGATACACCATGCAGATGCAATACCTTGGGCAAGCATTTTACTTATTATTAACTTGGAAGATCAGAATTAACAAGTAAGAAACATAAGAGATAGGTGAATTAATCAAAAGAAACCAATGGAGTACCAGGAAACCAAACAGTTAAGAGTAAAGCTTACCTTTCAGTTTAATGCACCCATCTTAAGGTGTGTTCCGGACCTCTGGTTGGGATCTTCTTTCCCGTGTACGCAAAATGGGGTGGCTTATTAATGTATGATTAAGTATTTGCTAAAAAAACTTGAAAAATAGATTAACATAATTTTTTAAGAAACTTTTATATAGAAAATTTTTTAAAAAATACACCATTTAGCAGTTTAAAAAGCGTGCTCACAAAAAATAAGAGAGTAGAAGATTGGAAAGGGAGAGCCAAATGCAACCTTAGGATGATTTATTCATATTGCCTGTCTTTGCTGAAATAAAAATGACACAACGAAAACAAATAGCACTATTCTACTTGATTAAAAAACAAACAATATGCAGAAATATTAGCTCCCTAAAATCCATAAAATGTACACGTAAAAAGTGTTGATGTGTTCAGTAACGATTTTCCTGATTCATGAAAGTTGCTACAATAAGATTCTGTTGCATGAAAAGAAAATGCATTTTCCTAATTTATGAAAGTAGCTACAATAAGATTTGGTTGCAGGAAAAGAAAATGCATAACAATGCACTGTTGTAAGGTACCTTAAAGATTAGGCCGAGGTGAAAATAGCATTGATCTATGGATAGAAGAACTTTAGACATGAATATATCTATTGGTAAAATGAGTGTCTTCTGATGACTTGAAGCCTTTCTTCCCCGATGGCTTCCTCTGAGGTCAATATATTGGTAGCTTATTCTGAAGATTCCCAAACCATACAAGACTAATTATCCTTTTATCTGATTACTGTTACCTACAGTGCAGTGTGCAGATATAAAAAACAAATCTGAAGAAGTAAGTAATAATGACATGAGAGAAGTATCATGAGGAAAAAATAACACCCAATTAGCACAACCATAAGCTTACTTCAACTGGGAGCACATATATATAATTTTTCTGCCTTGCCATTTACAGAAGTTATTACATAATTCATGAGATAGTACAAACCCATAAGAGCTATAGGAGTTAAGGAAGTAGTCTCAGGTGGGCAGTGACCTGGTCGCTGTGTGGATGGCAGAAATCATCAAGAAGTATTATAAAGACAGGTTTAGGTAAAACCAAACAGACGTTAAATTTAAAAAGACTGCAATCTGAACTTTGAGCACTAGAACCTTTTATGGTTTATCTGAACGCTGCAATGGCATTGTGAAAAAAAATGATGCATGGGTCAGCTCATTATAGTTCAATAGAACACAACGTTCACCTATCGCACATATCTAGCCATATTAGCATTTCATCGAACATCTTAGAGACAAGAAAAATTTAAAGAACAAGAGTGCAGGATACTGAGAAGAGAGGATAGCATTGCTTGCCTGCTGCTATTAAATTACTCCACCACAGCTCAGTAGCAAGTTTCAACTAGAAAATTGAACAACAGAACAACCATCAATCGGCATTTGAAGAAACCTTTTCAAGCAAAAATGTCAGAAATCGGTAATTCGCCTAGTTTTCCCCCAAATCACAGCATCACGCCACTCAAAACAAGTCGTTGGATTGGGCTCGGGCAATATGGCGTTGCTCGCTCTTCCCTGGCCACGCACGTCCACCCACGGCACCGCGCACTTTCGCCTAGTCGCGGCCGACGGCCGGCGGCACCGTGCGCTGCGATTGGTCACTGATCACTGGGCGGTTGCTGCTGTGGTGCCGCCTGCGGCCAGCGCAGCCTTCGGTCGGCACCTAAATACCTTCGCATATCGTCCTTGTACCGCCGCATGGGCCGCCCGCCGCCGCCTCCGAAGTCTAACCCTAGAGCTAGCGTTGTGTCGAGGAGATGAGCGGTGCTGGGCCGGTGTAGATGGGCGGGCTGTGCGAGGAGATACGGAGAGACACGCTCGGTCAGTGAACAAGTCCTCCCTCTTTTTCTCGTGTGAGTTAGGCTACGTTCTTAAGAGATTTTTTTCTCAACCCTTTTTTCTTAGTTTTATTTTTATTATTTATTAAAAAATCAAATAATTCTACTAGTATTTAGGTGTCTAGGTGTCGGTTTTAATCTCTGATAAAGGAGGATAGTTATGTTAAGGCAGACGAGCTAACGTAAAAACTTATCCAAATAAAACCTAAGAGAATCCTATTGAAGCATAACTCTCTTAACGATACGTCAAATCAAAACCCAAGTATAGTGTTAAATAGATAAGGATCAGGTTGTCATCCCTGTGATGTACCATATTGTGATTTGTGCATAGTGTCAAGTGAGCAAGGATCAGACGTCGCATCCTTAGTGGCACGCTATATCGATTCTTGGGTGTAGTGAAAATGAGCAAAGTGTAAGAAAGCTAGTCAAGTTAATTAGGATCTATTTAGTTAGCTGAAATGTAGAATTCCTTATGAGTAAGTTAAAAGAGCTAGTCGAGATAGTGGTTAGGAGGCGTATAAATATCTTGTGCGTTTCAGAGACTAAATAAAAGGGTTAGAAGCCGAAGGAGGTAGACAGTACCGGCTTCAAGCTCTGGTATACATGAATAACTTTTAAATAGAAATTATAATTGATAAGAACCTTAATTAATACGTATGCCCCTCAAGTAGCCTAGGATGAGAGTGGTAAGTGATAATTTTATGAAAACTTAGATAGTTTGCTTAGAGTTGTACCTAGTAGTAAGAAAATTTTTATAGGAGAGGATCTTAATGACCATATAAGTATAACAGGTACAGGTTTTGAGATGGTACATAAAGGTTTCGGGTATTGTGGTAGAAATCAGAAGAGAGAAGAAATCGTGGATTTTGTTATAGCTTTTGATATGATAATAGCCAATACTTTCTTTAGTAAGCGACAATCCTAATCCCATTTAGTAACTTTTAGTATCAAACAACACTCTATCTAGATTAACTTTATCCTTATAAGAAAAGGAGATAAACTAGTATGTGTAGATTATAAGGTGATACCTGGAGAATATGTGGTTTCTCAATATAGACTAATGGTGGCCGATTTCTGCTTTCTGGTATATGCTCGTAGGGATAAACAAATCAAAATTACAAGAACCAGGTGGTGGAAGTTGAAAGGGAAGATATCAAATATCTTTGAGAAAAAGGTTATCGAAGAGTGCTTTTGAAAGGAAGAAGATGGTGCAAATAACATGTGGGAGAAGATTGTAACATACATTTAAAAAATTACTTTAGAGGTGTTTGGGGTGACCAAAGTGAGTGGATACGAAATTAAAGTCACTTGGTGGTTGAACGAAGATGTGCAAAGAGCTATTAAGGAGAAGAAAGAATGATATAAGTGCTTGCACCATGATAAAAGTACGGACTATGGAGAAGTATAATGTGGCAAAGAAAACCGTAAAACGAGCTATGAATGAGACAAAGGGTTATCGAAGAGGGCTCCTGGAAGTAAGAAAATGGTACAAATAATATGTGAGAGAAGATTGTAACCTACATTTGAAAGATTGTTTCAGAGGTGTTTGGAGTGACCACAGAGAGTGGATACGAAATTAAAGACATTTGGTGGTGGAACGAAGACGTGCAAAAAGCTATTAAGGAGAAGAAAAAATGTTATAAGTGCTTGCACCATGATAGGAGTGTGCACAATATAGAAGTACAAGGTGGCAAAGAAGATCACAAAATGAGCTATGAGTAAGACAAAAGAGCGGGCTTTTGAGAATCTTTATCAACGTCTGAATATGAAGGAAAGAGAGAAGGACATCTATAGAATGGCTAAGGTTCATGATAGAAAGACGAGAGACTTTAACCAAGTTAAGTATATTAAGGATAAAAAGGGGCAACTCTTAGTGAAGGAGAATGAGATTAGACATATATGACAAGAGTATTTGAATAATTTATTCAATGGTAGGAATGAGAACATCACTGTCCAGTTAGATGATACATTGAATGACACTAATAGACTCTTTGTGCGGAGGAACGAAGAATTTAATATGAGAGAAGCTTTGAAAAGGATAAAATAGGGGTAAGGCGATGGGTCTTGATAATATTTCAATCAAGATATGGAGATATCTTAGGGATGTAGCTATAGTATGACAATATTTTTCAATCAAACACAATATCTAAGTAGATGAGAAGTATATTGGTATCATTCTACAAGAATAAAGGAGATATCCAAAGTTATGCTAATAACCGGAGAATTAAGTTGATGAGCTATACTATAAAGCTATAGGAGGGAGTTATCGAGCACCGTTTGAGAGGAACAATGCAAATCTCTATGAAGCACTTTGGTTTCATGCTCAGAAGGTCAACCATATAAGCAATTTTCTTAATAATACAAAGTATGGGGCGGCTTAGAGAGTAGAAGAATGACTTATACATGGCTTTCATTGACTTGGAGAAGGTTCATAACAAAATACCAAGAAATAATATGTGATGAACTTTGAATAAACATAAGTTCTAATAAAGTATGTTATCCTCATCAAGAATATGTATAATAATAATATGACTAGTGTTCAAATAAATGATGGTAACATATGTTACTTTTTAATTAAAATAGGGTTATATCAGGGATCAGCTTTAAATCCATATCTCTTTGTCTTAGTAATAGACGAGGTTATAAGTAACATATAAGGGGATATCTCTTGGTGTATGATCTTCACAGATAATATAGTGTTAGTTGATGAGAACTGGATGAGAATAAATAAGAAACTAGCGTTGTGACGGCAGATTCTTAAATTCAATGGTTTTAGAGTAAACAAAACTAAGACTAAATACTTGATGTGCGGCTTTAATCCTATTGCACATGAGTAGGGAGATGTGAGTTTTTGAGGTCAAGTAGTGCCTAAGAAGGATAGCTTTTGATATAAGATCAATGTTACAGATGGATGAGGATATTGATGCAGATGTTAGCTATAGAATTAAGGCGGAGTGGATAAAGTGGTACCAAGCATCTGACATTCTCTATGATAAGAGAATACTATAGAAGCTAAAAGGCAAGTTTTATATAACAGTATTTAGACCTACTATGTTATATACGGTAGAATGTTGGTCTATAAAAAGATGATGTTCAATAGCTGAATGTTACAGAAATACATATGTTACATTGAATTTATATCAAGTCTGAAACGATGATAGATGTGTTCGGTTAGGGTAGCACCAATTAAAAAAACTTATTCAATAACGGTTGAAATGATTTGACCATATTCAAAAGTGACATTATAAAATCTTAAATTAAGATAATAATATAAAGAGATAGTAAAAGACTAAAATTGAGAGAATAAAAAAAAGTAGAAGATTAGGATATTGTTAAATATTTGTATTTAAATATAAGTTCTTAGAAAGCATTTCTAAATCGTGATTTAAGACTATTTAAACTTTTAAAGAACTAAAAAGCTATATAATTATTATTGTATTAAAAAATTAAATAATATCTCATCTTCTACAATTTTCAAACATTACCTGAGAACGTGGGAGATAGCCAGAATTAATCAGGTGGGCAACGCTTGTGTTTGCCGTTGCTAGTTATCCGTTGAAGAAGGCCTGTTTGCGTTGTAGTGTCAGTTACTTTCTTGGAGATAATATATATGGGATCGGAGGACAATTGATAGTTCGATATCAATCACAATTAATACAGCTACTTACAGACAAGTATGCAGGAAGCTACTCTGCAGGAACTAGGATGATTCATGTGTATCAGTGGTAATCTCGACGTAAGGTGCATGCGTCGTCTGTGTTTGTGAATTGGATCTCAACATCTTCAAATAAAAATGCACACATACTGTATCCCAATGTCTCCCATGCTGGAAGCCTAGCATGGTGAAATACTGGTGATGCGTTTGTTGATATTTTCCATGGGTTTCTCTCCATTAAAGTCAAAATAACTTCCGACAAATATTTGTAGTGCAACTTGTTTTGGCTTGTTTTTTTCTGTACTTGAGCATTATGTTATGTAATCAACAGCTATTGCATTTTAAGTTCTACTGCTGTATAACGCAAGGCGAATAAGAAGTGATTATATTTAGCTTGAAATGTTATTGGTTTCCATCAGGATGATGCTAATATCGGATTGCAAGATCTACTATCACACACTTTTTCTTTAAAGAAAACTAGGGTGGACGATGCCCTTTGGATGCCCTACCATACAACAAGTAGATTCATGTGTGATTTAGTTAAATGATGTTAGGACATGTCTAGATAGTGCATTTTTGGACGAAATCAACCCGCCAGCTAAATGAGCAGTCTGGGAAAAACATGTACATATCAAAATAAATAATAGGGGAACAATTAAATAATATTGTAATATTAGTAGCACTGCAATATAAAATTTAATCTTGATAGAAAATTAAATTTCTAAATTTATAATATGGCATGTTCAAACATTCGTGAACTATTATGATAAATTCCACAATAACCAGCTTGATTGGCTATATAAAATGCCTAAATGGTGGATGAATCGGATATTGCCATTTGATTCCTAGTTCTTTGAACATGCAGCATTAGACCCTACATTTACTGCAGAAAACCATATAATTTCTATTTTTACAAATGAACATTGCAGATGCCCTACGAATGACTAATGGCTGCTATCAATTTTACAATTATGACTATTTGATATTTTTACCTATTGGCACCATTTAACTTTAATCCTCGTTGACTTGGTGCTTCCCATTTATTGCCCTCCTCCATTCGCTCCTCACCCCACTTCTTGTAAACATCACTTACAATAAGCATGATGAGTAATGATGCTACATATATTGTTAGCCGAAGAATAATTTTGGCAAGCAAAATAGACTTATTATTTAAAAAGTTAATAATAATAATGTATATATATCTTAGATAAACTTGTTTCAACAAACAGAAGTTAATGATCTTCTGGAGTAGCTATTCTAGCTGATGTCATTAAGACAGTGTTATGCGCAAAGTTTTATTGGGATAAACACCACCAGAAAGATAGCTAGGCGGCGTTGGCTCATTTGGGATGGAGGAGAATATAGGTTAGGGAAGAGAACTTGAGAGAAATTTGACTAATTTTGATTATTTATTGCTTACCTCCAAAGACTAGCCGAATACCCCCGTATATAGAGTTGTCACCTAACAACTTAATCCAATCTAATCCTATCTTTAGATAACAAACTCTAACAAACATTATAGTATCGGATAGTATTCACATGACGCAAATAAGGTGTTGGTCTAGTCATGGGCCTTGGCCTCCTGGCCCAATGGCCATAACAAATAGTCTGAAGATTTCATGTAGTCATGGAAATGTTGATTGATCATGACAATTTCTATTGGGAATTAATTACGCCCACAATATTTAACATTCCAAACACATATTTGAATTATAAAAGTGTACTGTGAAATTGCATGAGTTATTCTCTCACTTTTTATGTAAGTCACCTAGCCAAACTATTCTATGCCATCCTATTAGAAACGACACCAAGAAACATCAAACACCTTAATTTGATAATTGACTATTGCTTCAGAATGATGGTATATGTATTATGGTTAACCCAAAACTATAAGATACATGCAAGCCTTTCCTCAAGGTTTTTTTTCCTTGTTTTAATATAAAATAGTAGAATAGTCAAGATTATATCCTATTGTAAATTACAAATAGCTAAAATAAAGGTTGAACAACCAAAATGTTAGTGAAATATGCATATTGTGTAGCAGTGAAACTTAAATAACAAAATAAGTTAGAGAGATAAAACTATAATCTTTTCTAAGAGAAAGCATTATGCTATTCAAGTTACACAATGTTCATAGGTATTGATCAGAAACAGACAACTAAGAAAAGACCTTAGATGATCAGCTATATGAATGAATGAAGAATGACTTAAAAGAGGATTCAACCAACAACAAAGGGGCTAATCTCACCATTCTACATACCACAGGCTATCTCATCACTACCAATGATCATTAGGCAAGTCAACACCTAGCTAGCGAGCACCGGCCACACCATGTTCACTATGTAAGCTGCAAGATCCTATGATATTTTTAGAACTATAGTTCAGTCTAAAAGCAAAGTATATCTAATGCTCACATGCACAATCAAAAAGCTTAAGAAGGTTAAAGAACAAACTAACATTGTGTACATTTGTACCTTTCTTTTGAGCTTTCAGTCAATTAGATCAAAGAAAACTCCTTCAAATCAAATTGAATCAAAATTCAGGAAAGGGATTAAAGCAAACATCACTCATTTTCCATTGGCTCCCTATCACAGAATTGTACTTGTAAATTTGTAAATAACCAATTAAAAATAACAGTTAGAGCATTTGACATTGAAACTATCAACGACTTCAACATCATATGAACAAAACTATGTACATCTTCATCCATTGCTTAATAAATTTGAAAATTAACCTAAAAACCAAGCAACATCTTAGGATAGGTGGAATGAAAGAAAAAACAAATATATTATAGTATATGGATTCTTTTGATAACCATTGCTTCTTTGCTCATCTGTTTCAAGCATAGCTCATTTGTGGACGAATGGCAAATTTATCTATGGTAGGTTGAGTATGATAGCAAAACTTGAGTGAACCATAACTGTTATATATAAAGGTATGTTGATGAATAAGCAGGTGCCTAGGACCATCAAAGTCTGCCCCATACCAGCCACCATGCAGCAGGAGAGTAGATCATTACAATGAAAGAATGAAGTAATCTACATACCTTGATAGAGAATATTAAGTCCGCCAGATCACTTAAAATATGAGAGAAATCCAAGCCAAGATCTACATATATTCATCAACCTCAAAAATAAGGGAAAAAAGAATTGCTCTATTAAATTACATGATGAGAATGTACAAACTTCAAAAGCATTCTAAAGATAGGCAATGACACATAATAAGAATTTATAATAAAAATCTAAAAATAATATGGATCCAAACTCCCAAATGATATTTCAATTGTAACATAGTAAATAAATATAGGGCATACATAGTTATTAAAAAGAGTATGGAAAACAAATGAACATACCCTCTATTCATACTACAATTAATGTATAATTATTTACAGGCATAAAATGAAAAATATTGAATTAGCAACTATAGATCTTTCTTCATCTATCATAAGATCCATAACCACCTAGGTGAAGGCAACAACTGATGTTATAGCAAAGAAAATGGCTGCCAATAATTTATTGTGCCACACTATAAATACAGGTTACTGCCAAATATTTTTAATGCATAAATATTCAGATCATGCTTGATAAACAATGAATTCTCAAGCAGATCACTTTGAATCAATACAGATGTATACATGTGCACTATGTTATGTCAAGAAGTTCAACATCATCTTAGTACCTAGAAGTCTGGTGACAAATAAAATCCTCATTCATGTGTTGACATTTTACCCATATAGTTTCACATTGGACCAGGCATAGCCATCCTTTTCACCTAACAGCACATAAATTTTCATAGGTTTGTACATTGGACCATACCTCAAGGAGCACAGGCTGCACAACAAACATCTCACTGTCCATTCATATAAATTTGCATAAGCAAAAAAAATATAGTAGGTAAAGAAAGAAAGATGGTTGTATTACTGAAATTTAAAGACCTACATCATGCATATTTTTATTGATGAATCCAAACACTCCATCGCCAACCATAACACTGAACCTAGTTCAATTCTCACGGCTCACCTTGCAGCCCAAATGCTATGAGAGAGGCGATCGTAGAGATGCAGGAGGCAATAGAGCGAGAGAACTTTGGACTCAAGGTAGAGGCTACCATCGGCCAAGCTAGACTACTAGAGTTACATTCTGCGCCACGAGCGCCTAGCTGCTAGATTGAGTCCCTCACCTAGCACACCACCGGATGTACCACCTCGCCATCGAGCTTGAGCACCATCTCACTAAACCGAGCTGTGCACCACCAGATTGACTGCTTCACCATCGAACTCGAGTGCAGAGACATCATATTGACCATGGCAACCCCTTGCGATTGACCGTGCAATATAGGCCAAGTCACCTCCCATGCAACACCAGATCAAGTTCTGGGCCACTAGAATGACGACCTCATTGTCGATGACGAGCTTTAGCCCACCGAATTGAGTGTTAGGCTGCTAGCCCATCAGCGGCGGCAAATAGATGGCAGTGGCCTATGAGAGGAAGAGAATCGAGGGAGGTGACAACGAACGTAGTAGCGAGGGGCGTCAATGGGTTGGGAAGGGACAGCGTGGCTAGGCCCACTGCCATAGCAAGGGATAGAGGGGCACGAGGAAGGAGAACAAGCTAGAGGAGAGAGCAAGGAGAGAACGGTGGGGTAGTAGAGTAGAGGAGGCTAGGGGGAGAAGCATGGGGAGAGAGATGTGGCATATGGCACCATAGGGAGAGTGCAAGAGAAGGAGAGGAGAGGGGTGACGGAACGAGGATGGCTAGGGTTTGGGGATAGGGAATAGGTGTAACATTTTTAATTAAAGCCTCTCACTTTATGTTTTTTATATTACAGTCTTATTTTTTGATTTTTTGCTTCTTTGTATAGAATATTTTGGTTTGTAAAGGTCCTATACTTAAGGATTCAGAACGTACAAACTGAAGCTCTGGGACATAAAACAAATTATCAATAAAATGAAAGGCTTTTTTGCAAAATTTACCAGGGTCGACACGAACACACGGGTGCTCGTGAAATCCCACCAGATTCCAGCGCGGGACGATGTGTCGGCACGCAGCAAGGTCCACGCCAGCAAAAAATTGCTGGGGAAGGGGCAATTCCCAGCAATCTTTAGTACCTTAGATTAGATACACACTCTCTGCTGCAGTTCAGAAATATGGGGGCCAGCCTGAACTAGATACTATACAGTTTACACTGTAATTTCTTATGCCATATATTTGCAAGGCATCCATAAAAGGCCAGTTTTAGGGCGAAAACCATTCTAAATTACAACCCCAAATTTATTTTTCTGAGCCCAACATTCGTTGGACGCAACAGAAACAATGCCCATCTTTGCTGTACCATCTTCCACCTCACTCTGCCTGGGCTGGCTATGATCCGTCCAAACCCTCTCTGTGAGCTTCCATGGTTGATGTGCCACCACTGCTAGGTTAAACTTATCCATGCCACCGCCACGATATGCATGGCGCCTCAGAATGTCTTGCACAAAGTAACCACCTTCAAAGGAATAACATTCATAGATAGTTGGCAAAAGGCAGTAACATGCTATAAAGTCTGGAGGGCTTGGATGGAAAGAATGTTGGGAGATGCCCATTGTATTCTCAATGCCTTCCAGGCCTAAATTGATTGAGAATATTGGGGCTGTATGCGATGCAGCTTACGAGTGAAAAACTACTCATCTATTACTGGTGGGATAGGATGTAATGCATGTACATACTAGTTAACATGACACATGGACATGAATTTATGTAAACGTGGACACTCGTTATTCAGAGACACAGGAATCACGCTATATACAGCCGTAGAGGATAATGATCAATGTTGCATTAAGGCTTGACCTACTACAATCACTCAAATGAAAGCAAATGGGAGGGAGACAAAGACATGATGGTGAAAGCCATGAAAGATGACGAATATGGTCCACAACCATGTTATTAAGGCCCACCTACTCCTATGACACCTTATATACCAATCACCGTCATTTCAAGCGAAGCTCATGCTCCGCATAGTTACTATATGAGCGAATAAACAACAATGAAGAAGATGGACACGTCTAAAATGATGTATATATCGTCATTTTTCAAGTTGGAACCTGGAATAACTAGCTCCTGGAATCACTGTTTAAGTGACATCACGGTGGTCTTGATCATAATGGTCTTGATGATAGGATTATTGTTAATTTGTTGTGGATTATAATTGATCGATGAGATTATTTTTTAGTTCCAGGATCAACCCAGCTTTCCGTTCAAAGCTAGACTGTCATGCTGGGAACACCAGGTTTAAACTGTCTACACCCCAGCACCCCTGCCAGTAGGGAAAAGATCACCATGGATGATCGATGAGATTATGAGAATTACCGTGCAATATTTTCATCGCGTAATCCGCAGGACTGTCCAGAAATGTATATCTTCCACAAAATTAATGATCAATATCTGAACAGACTGTGGGCGCAGGCCACTCGATCGATTCTATGGTTCTATCCACTCATCAGGTAACCCCTCCCTCTATCATGGGCATGGCTCTAGCTGAGGATCGTTCGAGCCTAGCTAGTCTGGTTAAGCGCTAGGACCACATACGAGCCTAGGTGAGGATCCCCTCTCTTCTTTTTCTCCCTCAAGCTTTCCCTTCTTCTTTCTCACCGGATCTGAAAGCTTCCTCCTTGTCTCACAGATCTAGCAGATGCTCTTGGGCTAGCCCTAGGTTTGGCCGGTGGTAATCGGGGTTTACATTACCGGTAAAGGAAATAAATCGGAGGTCACCGATAAACGGGTTTATTGGTTTTATCAGAAATCTACCGATTGCTTTTTGCCAAAATTTGGAAAAAAAATACCACAGAAAATCATCTAGATTGTCAAGCCATCTAACATAAAAACAACACACAATAATATGCAAAAATAACATAATATTATACTTTAAGCACCCAACACACTATAAACAACAAAGTGCCCAAATATTACAAGTTCATGGAGAATTACACCAACATAAAAGATATCTATATCCATACTCCACAGCCTATAATCCTAAATACTACAGCTAGAAGCAGTTCGTTCATACGTCATCCATGCATGCAGAGCAGTACACTAACATAGATGATTAGAAGCACTTGAACCAAATTACGCAAAGTACAGTCCAAAATATTAAAACGCACAACACAATAAATTGGTCCTTTAAGAACCTCGAAATATGGTCATAAAATCAGTCATACTTCATAGTACTTAGATGGCCAATGCACTGTTATTCCTAACAAAGAAGTCAGAATATACAATGAATACATACAAGTTATTTTTGGGTCTTTATAGAGCAAGAACTTTGCCAATTCAAAGCTATTCCATAACTCTTCCTTCAACTTTTGGTACTAAAAAGTTCCACATGCTCCCTTAATCCATCTCATGATGGTTATTATTTTCCTCATGAAGTGTATACAATATGTATGTCATCTTACAGCTATATTTTCTAACATGTTTTTATTTTAATTGTTATTGTAATTGATCTTCGAAGGTGAAAATAGTATCTGACAAATGCTTTATTTCTCTTACTAACAGGCAATTAGAAAATCTAGCTATCCATGGCAGAAACTAAATTTCTGTGAGTTTGAATACATTATAATTCAGTTTTCTAAACAAACATAGCTATGTATGCTCAGTATTAGCCATCCATTTTTTGATGAGGGTAGACTTTCTTCCGCCTTTTCGATATTGGACGAAAAGGGGCTAGCTGCGCATGGCTAGCACATGTACAAATATAAGTCTTCTAAAAACCAAATGTATATGTAGTAGCATATTTATGAACTGAATTCAGAAATATAAGTAAAGGACCAAAGAAAAAGTAGTTGCTACCAAAGGCTTACAAAAGAGCAAATATAACATAATTACCATCTTAACCCCCCATCACTTGGCCTTTAGGATGACTGTGCATGAGCATCATCATAAGCAGTATCGTGACATTTCAAAATAAGATTTTTAACAAAAGCACATCAACTTGAGAAAACTTATGACATAATATGCACAATTCAATCAAATGATAGAACTCATCATTGCCCTTTACTTTCATTGAGCTATTGACCCTGACTCAGCATAAGTTGGGCTACTGTTTACATCAAAATTTAGTAAGCACTGTAGATAGTATTGAAGAGTCGATCGGTTTATGAAAGTAAGACAGTTGATATAGCGAGAAGACTAATCAAACTATTTGATGATGTGGAAGGTTATCTGGACCGAGTTTAAGAAGGAGTTGTTAAAAACATGATATGATACTTTATCTCTATAGAATACATCTTATAAGATGAGTAAGTTTAATTAGTTTTTTTAACTTCTTCGATATAGTTTTCTTTTATATTTAGGCAATATGTTCATAACCGCGTTGAACTCTTGTAACTCTAAGATATAAATATAAACCCTCTGGAATCTTGGAAATAATCAATTACAGATCAAATACAATCTCGGTGTATCACCACCCTAATTTATTTAGGTTTTTATCGGCGGGTTCTAGCTCTCGACGCGAGACTGCATCGGTTTAGTCCGATCTCTAGCGAAGGAGCAAGTCCCATCACTATCTTGGTATATCCATTCTGTCTAAGTGTATATCGGTTATGTCTGATATCTTAATCTGATCGGGTGCATCATATCACGTTCGTGTGGTTCTATCAACTTATTGAGCTCTCTGTACTGCCATCGGTCTCATACTGCATCGATTAAGTCTGACCAACTAGACCATTGATATTATATTGAGCCGTAGGTCGATAGGCCTTTACGCAAACATTTTATCGGAATGGACAGCTAATGAGTTATCCACAATGTCTCACACCTAGTATATCAGCTTCTCAGTCGATATACATATATCTTCAGAAAATTTCTCTCATCAGCTTAGCTAGTTGATGGCTCCGCTTGTTCCTTCGGTTCGAGCGTCCGATTTAGTTTCTCGTCTCTTCGGAAGATCCGGTCTCACTGCTTACTATTTATCGCATATTCTATTTAGAGCATCATCGGCTTTACATCCGATAGGTCATTTAATTTATTTCTTGCTATTTGCATATGCCTTCATCAGCTTTTTAGCCGATGAACGAGCGCTACAGCTTTTATTAGTTACCAGCCGATATGAGGATTACACATACTACCCATCAACCATTGTATTCTAGAGCGTTATCGGCTCTACAACCGATAGGCATGTTATCTTATTTCTCGTTATCTGTTTATATCTTCATCAGCTAAGCTGATAAGAGAGTGGTACAACATCTATTAGTAATCAGCCAATAGTAGAAGTCTACATAGTGCCTTTCGACTATTTTATTTCGGAGCACCATTGGTTTTACAACCAATGTATTTTTTTCATTTCCTTCATCATCATTTGTGTATGATTTTATCAGCTTTCCTACCAATAGACGAGTGTTTTAATCCCTATTAGCAACTAGTTGATAGCAGGAGTACATCAGACACAACCAATGACTATCTCAATCCTATCGGCGACCAGCTGATTGCAGGAGTTCGTATCAGCCCATCGATCGACTGACTCATTGACTTATTTTCTTATCAATTATATAGTCAAATTAACTAGTACGTCCGTAACTCTACTAACCCGACGAAAAGACCTCGAATCCAAAAGACCTACACTGGAGTTTAGCAAACCTCCTAGTCTTTGGTGTGGTTATGTACTATCGTATCAGACCTCCATCTGCTCACACTCACGCTTCCACTCAGTGATGAGAATACTAATTTAGAGGAAGAGAATGTAGGTCGAACGCTATATGTCTTTCGTTGAACTATATATACTTATGTCTTTTTTCGCGTGTCTAGCTAAAATAAACATTGGGTTCTTTCTGTGATTGAAGAATTTAGTATTGCATTACATATTTTTGAGTTGGAATATGGTCACTTGGTGACGGAAAAATGTCACCCTCCTACAGCCCTCAACCTGAGGCAAGCTGGGAACCATCCAAGAAACAAGCATTCACCAATAATCTGGAATCACGGAAGTCTAGTGTGGAGAAGTCCACGCATGTGCAGTGCAGTAAAAAGAACCTCTCCATAAAACGCAGGGATGGGTCAGGCATGCTTCGTGTAGGCAACTTCCACCTCACACCACTAATGGCGAGTTACTTTTCTCTGTCTCTCATAACTATCGATATGGATTCCATTTCTTTTTTTTACCAGGGACTATTGATAGTGAATTTGGTTGAGCAGAAGCACTGAAGCATATGTTGTATGTTGCCGATGGGAGGAACACAAAAAGCAGGAATGGTGAAAGGCATCAAAGGCGATGAGTACAGTCCACCAAGTACTACACCAACATATGGGCCACCATCACCATTTACGCCACTGTCAGTGCCGTAGTTTAGAGGTGAGTCCATATAAATTAATTGGACTATACTGTATTAAATCTTGTGGTTATTAGAATTTATTTATCTTTATTGTATAAAAGATAGAAGAAGAGAAAAAGATTATTTTTAAGGTTGTTTTGTGGAAAATTACTTAGGACTGTTTTTCCATGGGATATACTACGGATCGTGCAATCTCGATTGACCATTGAAAATTGAGCCCCATCTAAAAATCCAAATTTCACTAATTTCCGACGAATTTTGATACATTTCAAATAATTTTTTGCTAAATTTTAAACGAGAAGCACATCTCAAGCTTGCTTGATATGATCGAAATTCCTAAAATACTATCAAAATTTGTCAAGATTGTGAATCCCGGCGAGGACACGTGGTTACATTATTTTCCATCATTGCAAAATATTAATCCAGTTCTAGTTCATACACTGCAAGTCTAGAATTCGAACTAAAATCGGTTCTATTAAGTACAGCCCCCAAAAAAGACGATCCTAGAGTACAATTGTTCTCGAAAAACAAAACTGAAAAATCTGTCATCAACGTGTTTTAGACGGCTACCGTCCCATCATCCTTTACACACACCCGCGCGCATATATATATATATATATTCGTGGACTTTTCAGGGCACTATATTGTCCGTCCGGAGAATTGTAATTGTTTAATTTCATCTCTTTCAGACATGCATGCAGTATTAATTCCGGTTGGGGTATCTGCAATATTCCAGAAGCGTTCTTTCCGGGCACAACCAGAAGCAACCGAATTCAGTAATGAATGACAAATTAGTGAAGCCAAATAGCCTTCTACACGATGGCCGTCAGGGCCTCAGGGGCAGTCCCAGGTGCTGGCTGTCCACACTGTAATTTTGGTGATGTTGAAACAGACAATTTATTACTGCTTTGACAAGCAACGATGAAGTTTGTACTTAGAGATGGACATCAGGTACACGCTATATATTTGGCGTTTAGGCTACGATCGTTCGATCGACAGAGAGGAAAGTCCGTCTACGCACATATTTTTTTGAAGGACTAAAACGGCATGTTTTTTAAAAAAAATATAGAATATTTACTTTAAAAAATTATATTAATCTATTTTTTAAGGTTAAAATAATTAATACTTAATTATTCATATATACTAATAGCTCATCATTCTACGCATGTTCTGCTTTTCTATACCCCCTTCCTCCCAATCTGCACCCTTACCTTATCCTGTGAACGATTTTCCTACACGCTCGCTCTCTATATCAAAACAGATACCTCCTGACCAATGAAGAAGCTGAGAACTGTGCGTCACCCAAAGATAATTGGGTGATGATATATCTCCATGTCTCACAGTCTGATTAGACGTCCTGTTCACAAAGTGCCAGCTCTAAAACATGAGCATCGACCTTCGTCGGCATTCCAACGAATATTCTCCTGCCTGCAGCCAGTCTACACACGGCACGCAGAGCACGCAAAAAGCCAGCACACAGTCACAGTACAAATAAGCTAGTAGCCTTCTCTCTTACCATGCCACTACTCGAGCAAAGCTAAGCTAAGCTAAGCCTAGGGTGGGCTCATGGCGTCCAAGGCCATGGTGGTGGTGTTCGTCGTGGCGGCGTCTCTCCTCCTGCTCTCGCAGGACGTGGTTGCCGCCAGAGAGCTCGCTGATGCCAGCGGTACGTACGTTCCTTTGTTGTGGGTGTTTGGCTAAAGCACTCTCTTTAATAGTGGACGTCCCTTTCTGATAAAAATAAAAATAAAGATGAAGTTAACACGTCAAACGAGAAAGTTATTAGTATTATTAATTCAGTTTTAATTATTATAAATTTAAAATAGATATATTTGATATTTTAACGGTAGAAAGTTTTTTTAGCTAACAGTAATTTAAAAAACGTGCTGACACAAATCCAGATAAAACCTGTATTTTAATTAAAAAATGGATGTTCTTGTTTGATTAATGGATTTTAGTTACCACAAAAGTATTTGTTTCATAGATGTGAAATTAACTTTGTAAACAGCCGAGGCGAGTAAGGGAGACAAGAAGGACGATATCAGCATCTCCATTGGAGTGACCATAGGCACAAAGCCCAAACACCGCAGCAAGACGCCGAGCTACGGCCACTCTCCCCCGTGACGCTATAGGCTACGATATAATGACTATGTTTAATACAGTGATTTGATTGTAATTAGTATTTAATAAAATGGGCTCTCTGTGAAGAATATGTGTAAATCATCGTCTCACGCTATATAAAAGTTGCATTTAGTATGTGTCAATCAAAAGTTTTTTCCTGTATCAAATTGAATAAAAGATCAACGGTCAGTTGATGCTTCTATAAAAGATGAATTAGCACGGGTATTGCTAACTGATTAACACACGCCAGTAAGATAATTGCAAATACTTTCTGTTGTGTCCGGGATATGCTGGTGTGTTGCTGGTTGGGCTGAAAGCACTATAATTCAAAAAATTTTTTGGTGTTTGGCGTTGTCGGGGTGGGTGTGAATTGTAAGCAACTATAACTACCAAACTATAACTACCAAACTTGGCGAGAGATAGATAGAGTAAGAAAGAATAAATAAATTAAGCTACTGTGATAAAAAATATCTTACTTTTTTTAATAGTTGGATTAGGTTTAAGAGTCGTGCAAACTATGTCGACCCTAACTCCTTATATCTTCCCATTCCCCTCACGCCGCCATTCTTTAATGGATTCTTCTTCTGCCCAATCCCCTCGTCGCTGCCTCACCGCACCAGCCTTGCTAGCTAGGCGAAAGAAGTCAACGGCGCCGGTGAGACCTCTTACCTACCTCCTCCATTCTTCTCTTTCTCGAGCTGACAGCGATGATTGCCTCTATCCTAACATCTTCCCATGTCTTCTTGCCATCTAATCTACCACTACTAACTGCCATCTCCTAACTATAAATTTCATTTTAGCAATGTCGCCAATCTCAATCTGCTACCCTCCTTTATCCCCTCGGCTTTGACGGAGCTACCAACGTCTTGCCTCCCACACATGTTCACTGCCCACCGTTGGGCCATTACCTCTCATGGTCATTTCTCTAGGTTTAGTGATCTCCTCATCTTTTTCTTTCCCCAACCTCCTCTCACCCTCATTTCAAACCCAAGGTTATAAGCCTAACTCCTCATGTGGGCGTTGAAGCTAGAGGAGTTAGGTCGTTAGACCATGAATTATCAAGCAAATTCTAATAGAAATTTGTAAAATTTTATCTTTAATTTTCTGTCAACAGATATTTAATAATTTCGATAAATTAATCCCCAATTCCCTCATCCGTTCTTCATCTGCCACCTAAGCAAATTGCTCACGGTTCATCTCGATTTCGCGAGACGCCAACGAGATTGTCACCAGAAGCGACACTTTCCAGTTTCCAAAGCAACAAGAAGCATGATTCCACACATGGAGTAATTGAATAGAGTGTGGTCGCGTACCCTCTCCCAGCTTTAGGTGCACAACGCGTTGCCTATGAAAACTTTTATCTAAGAAACCATCAAACTTTGCATAGAAAACTTTCATACACAAAATTAAAAAAAATTCTATAAAAAAATTCACAAAAAAAGATAAATTTTCTGAAATTTTATATTTTTAAAAACTATATATGGGGAAAAAATTTCACCCTATTTCTGTGGCTATTCCTAATGGATTGATTAAATATGATAGATTTGTTGGAAAGCAAACATTATAATCCACTTAGGGCACGTTTGGCTTCTTTGCTTAGCTAACCTAGCTCAGTAAGGGCAAGCCAATTGCAGAGCAGCCGGTGCCAACATTGCTGTTGGATCGAGCCGGTCACATTCCTTAGTGTTGGAATGAAATATTGTGAGGTTAAAGACGAGAAGACAAGCAGGATTACATGAGTAGCGGGTTTGTTAGTTTGGTTATGAATTATGTGTGAAATTATTGTTGGAACTTTTTTAATTATGTCATATTTTTCAATATTTGTAAAAGTTTTTCAAAATTCAGGTTAGATGTGAATTGTTTGTTTGAAATGTGAAGTCAAAATAGGGGCAAAACACAAACTATTGTGCAAAAGTAGGGACAAATAATAATATGCAAGGGTATATATATATATATATATCTTTTTACCTCAAAATTAACACTCTTAAGATGACTTAATGGATATAAATCAGAGATTTGGTTAAAAAATGGGTAAACTCATAAACTCTAAAAACAATAGATAAAACTATAAGTGGAACATGAAAGATTGGTAGGAACACAATTGCTCCTTTATTTTTTTATTATGCTATTGTACATAAAACCCTCTTTTTTATAATACATACCATAAGCATCGTTATATACACAAACAAAGGAAAAATTTATGTTGAAAACTTTCAAATAGAAAATAGAAAGCTTTCTTATATCAAAAAAGTTTCAGCCAGATAAGAAAGTTCCTAACAGATTTCATATTTCCTTCTTCACAAAATATCTTTCATACAACATTAATTACCTCACGGTAGCAGCCACTAGCAACCCCTCCCTATGAAACCCTAGCAACAGCAACCCCCACCTCCACAACCACAACACTCCACATCAACGCTATCAATGTTTATCTCTGTCACCCTCTCTGCTTCCTCAACCCCATCAAAGCCTTCTGCAAGCTAAAGTATCAATGACGAAGATTAATGGACGTAGTGCCTGAATTAGGGCAGATTTTTACTTTGTTTGGGAGGTATTCCAGTATCTTTCAATGTATCATCCACCGTTGATTACTTGAGGGCAATTGAAAATAAAATTATATTATTGTGATGTTCACCTAATTCTCATCTCCATCTCGTCGTAGTTCATTAGCATAACCAATTTAATTATATAAAATGAGATAAGTTATTTTTTTTCAAAAAAATCTTTAGAAAAATTACTCTAAAATAATAAATAAACCTATTTTAAGTTTAAAATAATAAATAAACCTATTTTAAGTTTAAAATAATTAATATATAATTAATTATAGGTTTTATATGAGAAAATTAATTTTGTCCAAACTTTAATTCTCAAACTCGCCTTAAAAAAGATGAGGACTGATCAAGTAATGATTAGTTACTTTTTTATCGTCACAGTTGCAGAGTCTAAAATAGAGATCAATCTGTATTGCGTTATGATTTCTGGATGCAGCCACCGGAGAATCTCTGTAATTGTTTGCCAAATTAAATTTTATCGTAGGTATATGGCCAACAATAGCCTATAATCATTTCGAATACCCTATAATCAGTGCAGCCACAGCGAGAACTCACGATAATAGAAGCAGAAACATCATCAATTAATGATTTGCCGTTCTCCCTTAATTAATATTCCACTGAATCTTAAAGATAACTAGTTGGTGCTCCGCGCACTTATCCCCCTAAAAAAAAAATCTAGCGAGCGCTCCTCGTCGCCCCGAACAGAGTCTCGTGCGATTGCGCGAGCGCCGCCACCTCTCTCTACCCCGGCGCCGCTGGCGTCACCCTCCCCCGCGACCCACCGCCTCCATCCCGCTGTCTTCCTCCACCGCGAACACGCCGCCGGCGTCTCCCCCCACTGCGACCCGCCGCCGCCTCCACCGCGACCGAACGAATCAACCTGGAATCTCCTCCGCAGCTCGCGGCGGCCGCACCGCCCACTCCTCTCTCTCTCTCTCTCTCGACGCGCCACTGCGATCTCGTTCGCTACCGCTGCCTCCACATGAGTACCATGCTACCAGCTCCATTCTGCCCCCGCCGGAGATGTCCCTCCCCCTCCCAGGTGCAGCACCACCTTCACCTCCATCTCCCCATCCGGGCGCTGCCGGCCTCCCAATCTACTCCCCCTTCCATGGACCCTGATGTTAGGGCCACCGGACCCAGGCCGGAGCTGCCTACCTCCGTGGCTCCATGCCCCCTCCCTTCCGCCGATTGCTTGTGCCTGTGCGCATCATCACGACAGCTCGCTCAGGCAGCACACGATACCGGGATTGAATCGTATTGGATGGAGAATGGTTGCCACATCGTCCCACGTTATCCCACCTGTCTCGCCTCGCCTCGCTAGCCTCCCGCGCCTTCGCCCTGCGGCCCCATAGCAGCTCCGCCTCAGGTGCGCCCGCCGGTGCGCGTGGGTCTCCATGGATTAGTTGCAGCAGCGCGATGGATGGATCCAGTAGGTGCACATCTTCCCTCTATCCTGCTATCTTGTCTTACAGTACAAACTCAGTGGTTCGTCCCCTTCTCTTTTTGCTCATGTCTGACTTGTTCTGCTGCCTTGCAGTTCTTCGTCATAGGCAACTGAAAGTATGTAAGTATCTGCTCTACCTGAATCAACAATAGAAGTTATTTGTATCATGGTTGGGATGAAATTTTACGGTGATAGGACCCAAATTATCACCAGAATTTAATCCTATCTTAGTGAAAGTTGAAATAGAGATACTATCTCAGTGGAAGATACTTGTAGCAGAGATGATTCGTTATACACTCCTATGCCATGTTGCTGCTGTCTTTTGCTTAATTTAACAAGCATATTAATGTGGGGGGTGTTGTGGTACTATTGCAGATGTTGTGGTCACACAGCTATTCACTTATATTGATCAGTTCAAGAATTCACTAACTGATCCATCGCTGATTCATCGAGGCATCTTCTCAGCATGTGGGGATTGTAAAAGGAGGAGCATATACTAGAGATGTCAGGTAAAGCTAAAACCTGTTGCAACAGTCTTTTCTTTGTATATTTATTGCATGGTGTTTGCAACCGTTAGTGCTAAGGACAAACCATGTTTAGCAACTTGGCAAGCGGCAGTAAGGCAGTCTGCAGACCACTACCACAACTAATGTCTGGCGGCAGCCTTGGGTGATGGTGACGATTGACCAGAAACCTAATGACTATGTTTGTCCACATACAAATTTACAATGATTTCAGGTGAATCCTAGTGTGATTTTTGCTAATTGTCTTGTGCAGTCAAGGTTCCTGCAATCCTACTCGTGCAGGTATGGTTAAAAAATTGACATGAAATGTATTATGATTTTTTTTCTGGTGGCTTATTCAATCTTTATTTCTTTCAGTGATAAAGTTTTGCCATTTGCCAGATATTTGCATGTTTTCTGGTAGTGATCTACTTGCGCTGCCTAATTGCTTATGTGCATGTACGGATCTAAATGGTATACACGATACTTTTAATTAGCAATTTAGTGTCATTGTATATTTATTTAAGAAAGGCTGCCGGAATTAAGGTGACATCGATCTGGCCTGGCCTTGGTTCAATCTGGTAGAGGCAAGCCTGATGACATGGAGAAGGGTTGATTGACCTGAGGTTTGCTAGCTGCCGTTGCTTGCTGTCCTACAACCTTTTACAGGGTGCTCAGGATGACAAAAGCGTGGAATTATAGAGACCTGGTGTGACCTATCTCTCTTGTAGCAATTGTTTGCTAGATTTAGGAAATCTTCTTGCTTTTATTTTGTCAGCTTTAGGAAATGACAGATAAGTGTGTACCATACAATCGCAAAAGATATGAAATGTTGATTTGACAGAATACATATGGGCACTGTGAAAAAAAATCAGTTGTTTAATATTTATTTGATAAATATATCTCTGTTCTCTTCTTCGGAGAATACTCATTTGCTTGATTAATGTCAATGTGTTGTTCAGTAACGATGAGAGAAACCAGCAAGGCAACTGATAGCATGATTGCTAAAAATTTGCTGATATAAGATTTTCCATCATTTTCTGTTAACTTCATTAATAGCTTCAAAAAGAAATGAAGTGTGGCTTCTAGCTATAGACTTGATTCCAAGCATAGCTCATTGAACTATAATTGATCACTTCTATGTACATATTTTTTTACTTCGTCCTCTATTAATCAAAGGGGCAGATCTACTATACACTTTAAAAAAAAACTGAAGTGATTATTTTTAGAATCTAAAAAT
Source organism: Oryza coarctata (assembly GCA_030770085.1). Lineage (NCBI taxonomy): Eukaryota > Viridiplantae > Streptophyta > Magnoliopsida > Poales > Poaceae > Oryza > Oryza coarctata. Next base: position 9,361,280 of record CM061472.1, read on the forward strand.
CAGAGATGCATTAAAAAGGATGGGATGGGTAAGATGATTAGTTCTGATGGCATTTTAATTGAGATGTGGAAATACCTTGAATATTTAGATATAGTCTAGCTAACTAAATTGTTCAACCATATCTTTTGGTCAAATAAGATGCTTGAAGAGTGAAGGGGAAATATATCGTTACTAGTCTAAAAAATAAGGGAGATTTAAAATTGTAGTAATTGCTAGGAAATTAAGTTGACGGACCATATTATAAAGTTATATAAGAGTTATCAAGTATCGTTCGAGAGGAATGATGCGAATCTTTATAAATCAATTTATTTTTATACCTAAAAGATAAACCATAAAAGTAATTTTTTTAATAAGGTAAGTTATATAGCAATGTAGGAAATAGAAGAGCGTATATATATGATTTTCATTGACTTCTCTTATGATAAAATATATATGATTTTCAATGCTTTTCATTTGGTGCACATAGGATGGTTGCTTCGTGCTGAGTCCTAGCTCTCGGTGGCTAGTCGGATAGAGTGTGTAACGCAAGGTGCTAATTGATAAAATTCTTCAAGTCATCACATCTACAAAAGTAATGGATGCTAATTAAAGTTTTTTGTCTAAATGTTTACATCTCAATATTGTCAGCTATGGAAGCTATGACAAGCTACTACATCTTAGACTTTGTCAATAAGCATTATGGCTTGTTCCTCAGTATGAGTTAGAGCAAACCCTTCGCTGACTGCAGCTATTTTTACGCATGGATATAAAGACTTTACTATGGTGAGGGCTTGACATGATCCAAGTGTCATCTTCTCCTTCACCAACTTCTTTAATTCTTTTGGAGCAATACATAGCTGGAGGAGTACTTGGTCAGCATCGCTAGAGCTAGAACTAGTCCCATCTGAGTACAAGATATTAATCATTGGCTTGCTGGCATTAGCTAACTCCTCTTAGGTGGCTTTGGCTTTCTTTACCTTGGAGTCAAACACTTGGAGATCGAGTTTTAACTTTATAATCTACAAGATAGCAAGATGGAGTGTGAAGACAATATTAAAATAGCTACAATAAAGGCACTCAGAATATAATTACCTTTGAAGTTCTGCCTTGGCCACTTTGAGGGCATTTACTTCTTTTTCTAGTTTGGCCTTGGCATTGCTTAGCTCATTGATCTCGGAGTTCCAAACTAAAACATATTTGACAGTTAGACAAAGATACGAATCAAGAATGAGTACAATCAATGCTTGCATCACTTATCTCCGAGTGATCCCCTAGCATTAAAGTTATTATCTTGTAGCTCTTGGATATCAGCCATCAGATGTTTCTCTTGAGCTCTAGATTTCCCCAAGATCTCTTCATATTCTTTCTTCTAAGACTCCAATTGCTTAAGATAGGGAAAAAGTTTGCTTAGTCTTGAACTTGGCTTGAGATTGCTAGTAGAGTCTCTTAGAAAACAACATATTAGGATACAAAGGATAAACTCTAAGATACTATAGATAAGAGGAAGACTTACATTCATCAGTAGGATTGACTAGTCCATTCAGTGCATCAGCTCCTCCTTTTCCTCTTCTTATTTTCCCTCTTTAAGGACAATACCTTCATCTATTCCATCTGCGTTCACGTAGTTAATCTTCACTAGAGGAGTGAAAGTCATCACTCGGGGGCTTCAATAATAGGTCGCGAGGAATTTCTTCATCTTCTTCTGGCATAGGGTGAGGAGAAGGAGGAGGAATTAGAGCAGTTGGTATCCCTTGCTCTTGTTGGGATTTGGTGTCTATGGCAGGTTCCAAGTCTGGCATTGCATTGTATGTTTGAACAAAACTGTTGTCAGGCTCAGGGGCAGTTTGAAGTGGTTGTGGAACTTCTTGATAGGGAAGACAAGGAGATCTCTCTTTTAAGGGCCTATCGTCGCTGCCCCGGTTGACTGCCAGTTAGGGGCTCTTCATTAACTTTACCCGATTGGACACTAGCTCGTTCACTAGTTGGGGGCTATGACAGCATGTCTAAAGCATCAGATAGATCGCTATTACATAGCTTCTTAAGCAAAAGGAAAATAAGAAATCAAAACTACTAGAGATCAACAAATTATCACTCGCAAGGAATTGACTTTACCTGATTGAAGCCTTAAACTTGAAGCTAACTCTTTGCTTCGGTGGAAGTGGCATGAAGGATTGAGGACTCGACGAAGGAGTTGGAGAAGTGACAATCTATTTGTTGCTCCTATCTAAAGCAAAGCTGCCATCTTTATCATCATTAGACTCAATGATCAACCATCGCTTGCTTGACCGCTTAGGCTATGGCTTGATAGTGGGGCTAGCGGTTAGCTTATGTGGAGCCTAGCCTTGCTAATTAGGAGAATGAGAGATAATATTTGCATTTTTATACACAAGATGCATGGAAAAACTAAAATTATCAAGAACAAATCAAATTGCACTATAATTGACAAGGACCCAAATAAAGTTATATTTTCCTAACTGAAATTTGCAAAAGATATCTCTGAATGGAATTTGGAGATGATATATGTCAAAATGACATTTTGAGCATGATGTACATGCAAAATAACATTTGCAAATACTTCAAATAAACAATAAAGGCAAAATTAAAGCTGGAACACAAGAAAATGGATGAAACTAAGGTTAAAAAGGTCTTGAAGACTATGGACCATTTTAGGTTATGATCAGTGGTGTGTGTGCAATAGTTGGTAAAGTCAAAGGTTAGTGTACTATGCAGCATAGGAGAACATCAAAGTGAAAAAGGCTAGTTATGTGGTGAACTAGTTAAACCAATCAAATTGATGGTTTAAGTGAGGCATGAGTTACCGTTCAACTGGTTCATTGAGTTGATTAGGTCAAGCTATATGTGAATAGTGGCTTAGGGTTCAAACACTTGGTTGGATGGAACCACAAGTGCATACAGCACAAGCATTGTAGTGTGTTTCTTCTTCCCAAAGCATGCACATATGGGAGAAAAATAAGGGAGACGGGGAGATGGATGTGGGCTATGGTGATGGAACAATGAGAATGCCTAGAGCAAAATACATTCACAAGTGCTATGAGATTGATGGTCTTGTTAGTTTTCAAAGAGGGTACTCATGCTGGCGAAAATGACAGTTCAGATCTAAAACCATGGTAACCCCCGGCATGGAACCGATGACTCTAGTCTTAAGACGAATGGAAACAAGGAAGCAACACATGTTCCTAAACATAGGGATTTTATTTTGAGGGCTATTGGAAGAAGAGTAGGGTGTGAGTTTTACCACCATGATGATGCCCATGGTGGCATCTAGGAGGACGGTGCGAGGATTGGGGATATGGTGGCAATGACAACTTCCTTTGTCTTGTGCGTAACCACCATTCCTAAGAGGGATAGGTGACTTAAACTGTCAAGAATGTGCAATGACAAATGAATGGGAAAAAGGACTAGAAACTTCTGTAACATATAGAAATATAAATAGATCGCTTGGGCAAGAAGTTAGTTGAACAACGTAAGACAAATACGCATGCATGGGCAAGTTGGACGACGGATGAAGGTCCTAGCTGAAACATTATCAACTTTTATAATAGTAGATAGGGATAGAGATTTATAAACATAGACTTGTCATAATTAGTATTAAAAGTGTTGTCTTCTCTATCATGGTGAAAACCTAAAATGACGTGGTTCCTTAGTACATCATTGCATTTGGGGTGTCAGGGTTATTTTAGCCCTAATTCTTTTGGCTTAAAGCTAAAAAGTTTATATTTGAAAAATAATTTTTTAGGGTTTATTTTAAAAATTCTATTTAAAAAAGTTTAGAGCAATAACAACAACAACAACAATAAATAAATAAATAAATATCCCTACTCGAATCCCTTCGCACTTACAAACGGCACGATGTGCACATGGGCCGGTCCCTGGCGCGCGAAGCTTTTGCGGGCTGTCCGTGGGTCTGCTCAGACAATGTGTTGTTTGGGAAGTTCATCAAGCCCAAGGACCAACACCAGCCGTCGTCACCTCTGCCGCCAGCCCTCACCCAGATCCATCCCATTTTCGTCCTACCCGAAAATCCCCCACATCGTCGGCGTTCGCCGCAGCCTCGACGAGCTCCTCCTGCGCCGCCGCGGCGACCACCTCGAACTCCCGCCCCCGTCGTCACCGTGTCCAACGCAGGCGCCTGCGACCTCCTCGAGGCTCTGATCTAGATTGGGATTTGAGGAGGGTGAGACGATGGCGGGGAATTGATCGCGTCATCGGGTGGAGATGCCGTGCTGCAGTGCGTTGCTGAGCGCGGCGGCGGCGGAGGCTAGCCGCACGCCGCCGTGGCTGCACCGCCTCCACGCCAAAGGGGGCCTGTCTTTCCCCTCCAACCTCCACATCGACGACCTTCTCTACGGCCAACACCAGGCCCTACCTCCGCCGCCACCGTCTTCTTCCACCAACCCTAAGGAGCCACCGCCTCCTACCAAGCCTAAGCAGCCGAAGCCCAAGCAGCAGCAGCAGCTGCCGCCGCAGAAGGCACCTCAAGCTAGCAGCAATCTCTCCCTACCAAACCCTAGCAGCAGCAGCAATCCCCCACCGCCACAGCTGCAGCTCTCCACCGTCATCGCCGATGTCTTTGTCACCCCCTCCTCCTCTCCTCCGCTCCTCCCTCCTGTCAAGGCCTTCCGCAAGCAGAATCACCCCCGCCCTAGACCCGACAAGTCGTCCCGCCCTAGCAAGGAGAACAAGGACAAGGCCAAGGTCAAGGTCAAGAAGCGCCGCCGCTCTGAGCGCGCTTCCGATGGCGATGGGGAGAGGTGCGCCAGGACCGAGCTCACCGTCATCGACACCAGCACTGACGGGTGGAAGGCCGCCAAGCTGCTGCTCCGGAGGGGCGCCGTCTGGAAGGTCCGGGACAAGATCTCAGGGGTCTCTGAACCTGAGGATCCCACCAAGGTTAAGAGGAGGGCCGGCTTGGTCTCAAAGATCCAGAGGGACAGGGAGAAGCAGAGGCAGAAGAAGAAAGAAGCAACCTCATCGGTGAGTACTATTCATGCGCTGTAGTTTTGCGTCTCTACTGCTTAATCTGCCTGCTCTTGGATCGCAAAATCTCACATCTTGCTATTTGATTGTTTGCCTCTAGAATGTTTGTTCTTTTACAGGAATGTAGCATAACATGTTTCTTATGATAATGAGCTAATTGGTGGATAGATCATATGTTTTGTTTAAGTTCACAAATTTTACTTGGTTCTTGCATGTATTCAGGAGTAGCTTTTTTATTGACTTCTTGAACGAAGTTATGATTCAATCAGAACGAAGGGTGGATTTGGTCTGTGCAGATTGTCATTGGATGTTTTGTCACCATTGTGTGTGTTTGTGTCGCCATACATGTTCAACCGGGCACATTTAAGCCTGCATGCTGCATAAAAGTGTGCGTGTAGATAGAAACAGATTCCAGAATAGTTTCATTTTTTTTTGGTTATGTGTTATATGTACGAAAGTAAAACATGTCTTTTGTAGTGTGGTAAGTTATTATCCTACTTCGGCAGCCATACGTGTGTTTCTAGGTGTTTTTGGTGTTGGAAATATACCAGCAATGCAGGGTACTTGCTGAGGAATGGAAAGAGCATTCCAAATTTATGTGATTTGAAGCACAATTATTTGCTATTTGTGATCTTGGAATTATGAAATATTCCTTGAATGGTTCCTCTATGCAAGAATAGGTCAGCTTGCATTACAGAGTCTAGGATCACTTATGTTGTTAGTTCAACTTGATCTTTTGGTTTCAGGTTGAGCATGAACACAAATCACACATGCACACTTATGTAATCTAGTTTGCAGGTGCAGTACGCTGTAGTTTCTAAGGGAATGTAGGAAAAAGGGTATTTGCTGCATTACTCTGTAGTTTCTATAGGAAAGTTATTCTTTATTTGTACTAAATAGCTGGTTTTAGGAGTAACGCAACAAGATATCTGGTTACTGCTGTTACGTCCAAGGATGGAATGGAACATAAACGATGCAGTTCTTTCACATGGGAATATTGACCCTCTGGTTGCAAAGGAATGTCACGCTAAATTAAAGCTTTAAAGTTTGGTTGTCGTTAATATCAATGAACGTTTGCAATAAACATCTTTGTAGTTATTTGTGGTTGTAAAATGTTACTCTCTTTACAGAATAGTTAACACTGCACATATAAAAGTGATATGTGTACATCTTTATCGAAAGTAATACTCCTTCCATTTCAGAATGTATATATTTGTGCCAATGATGGTCAAACTTGAAGAAGTTTGACTTAGGATAAAACCAAAATATCTTACATTCTGAAATGGAGGGAGTATTCATAATCTTAGAAATTCATTAGGTTTGATATGCATGATAAAATTGATATTGGTAGTCAAGTATAAGTTATATAGATGGTGTCACTAGCTAGAGGGAGTAATAATAGCATCATTGGAAGCATTTTAACTATAGCAACTTCAAGCGGATGGAATGGTGGATAATGAATACAAGCTAGCGTGTATGCCTAGTATTTTTTACTAATTCTTTGTATGATGTGTTTTTATTCCAGGGAAACATTGATGTTAGTAGTGATGTGATGAAAGAGCCTGGTGATCCCATTCAAGCACTGAAAAGGTAAACGTTATTCCAGTCTTGCAGCCCAAAATTGAATAATCGTACTGAGATGCTAAAGCTATTTTCTTTCATACATGAACATTGCAGATCTAGAGGTTATGAACCAGAACCAGAAGTTGTACTGCTTCTTCATTGAAAGACTACAAATAGAAGAATGGATTACATAGACTTCCCTAAAGGTGATTTAAGAGGGAATTGAAGCCAATAATCACATCTTGACAACATTGTCGTTGCTTCAAAATGAAAAAAAAATCCAGTTCATCTTACACTGTACATCTATTGGTGTTTCCGATTGATGCCTGTTAGATATTCCAATTGTTGATATCAGGCCTTCTGGAGCTTTAAGCGTATCATGTTTGAAAATGACACCTTGCTAGGCCTTCTAAAAATGTTTTTTGCCGTTGGTGGGGGATTAATTCGTTTAGTTTGTTTGGCCCTTCATGCACTAAACTAAGGTGGGTAGTGTAAATGTAATATTTATGTTGGTAGCTTAGTTGCTGCATAATTTTAGCAGCCACTATTGGCATTTGGGAAACTGTTTTGTGTAAGGATCGAGACTCAACCAAATGGTAAAGGGTACAATGCTACTGCTGTGAGTTGATCTGTGCAAATTTGTAGAAATCTTGCTGCCGTATCACTTTAGTTAATCTCTGCAAATTTTGTCGATCAGTGGGCAGTAATCGTAAGTTTAGCTGTAAATATGTAACTGGCATGAAGCACAATCCTTTCCGCATGAATAGTTAACGTTTTTCTGTTCTTGAAGTCCAATTGACATCTCTGATCTCTTAATAACTGCTAAACATGGATCCACTCAATTAAACCCTGCTCTGCAAAGCACAGGTTCCTCGTAATGCACGCAGAACAGATCCAGAATTTGCAGGATAGATTAACGTGCTAGCAAGTTTTATTGACAAGAAGTCTGAAAAGGAAATTCCTTACCATACTCATATAGATCAACTGAATGGAATGTTTAAGTGGAAGGGAGAATACCAACAAAGCAAGCACGTCAGGTTAATTTTTAGATCAAGGTTGGCCCGTTCATTGCACAAACATTCAACATTTATTACATCCTGGATACAACCAGGAACACACCGTCAGATCTTAGAAGATCGAATAAGCCACCTCATTAGCACTATGATTTACATGAAGAAAAGAAATCGAAACAAAGATACTTACTAAATACTTGATATCGGCAACAAAAGGACCTGTCATGGATCAGTCCCTTGAAGAACCAATTTCCTTTTGGGTTGGAGTCAAGCAATCGGACTACAAATTAGGGTGGGGTAAATACATACATAATCAGTCACCTCTGTTAATCTATAATGTGGCCATATAGGGCTGACTATTGGGCAGATGACTGAAATTTTGTATTTTACCAGTCGATTTTATGGACCATATAGCGCAGATCCAATGGTTAAAAAACAAACATACATCCAGCGTCCTTCCCGTCCAGCAAAAATGGAAAAGTGTTCGTTGAAGCTATAACAGGGTCTATGGATCGTTGAATGCTTAATGGACCTTCAGGACAAAAGGTCGAAAAATCAAACTCCTAAACATGCCTTTGTTTTCGGCCTGCTGTTTTTGTTTTACCTTTGTGCTTTGTAGGAGCTTATATCTGAGCTTTCGTGTAGGGGCGGCTGTTCGTTCACACGTGACTTCTCCTGCTCGTCAAGCTAAAAACAAAGAAAATGGGAGGGCAAGGAAACCAGAAACAAATGAACCTCACCAACCTCGAAGGCGCATCACTACATGCAAATTGAAGAGGGATTGTGCTGCAAAAGCAAATCCACCAAACAACTATGGATTTCTTTGATTCACAAACTAGGATGCACTTTCGATTCACCAGAAACACACCTAAAAAAATGCACATCTATATACACAAAAAATGCACATCTACATGCACGTCATTTCCACCGGTCTCTGCCTCAAATGCTCAGACCTACATGCACACATGCACAATGTTTTCCCTTCTCTGTTGAATTCAGAGTCCAAGCAAAGGATCAGAGTTATAAAACCCTTTTCTTTTACACAAGAAGTCACACGGTCGAAGATATACAGGCACAAAAAAAGCTTTTCTCTTCTCAGGAGAACCGAAAACCGAAAACCTTCTTCTCCCAAAAATTGAGCTGTAGAGTCCAGCCAAAAAAATGCACACAACCTTTCTAGAGAAATGTGGCTTCTTCTGTCTATTGTGACAAGCATGCATAGACACACACTAACAAGTAAATCATTAGTTGCACAAATGTATCCAGGATGGATAGAAGTAACAATTATTATCTCCAGACTTTAATCATTAATCAGACAGATGTTGCAAAAAAAAAACCACGCAAGAGAGAATATTTTTGTGAATTTAGAACACAAAAGTTGAAATTAGAAATTCAATCATGAGATGTCTTAAATTATGTCTTATGTACGGTAACCGAACTATTTCAACAGCCGTTTTACTCATCAAAAAAATTATTGAATCCCCAAATCAAATTAGCCATACGGACTGTTTAGGGGTGTTTTAGATTCTAAGAAGTCGCTAGTGATAATCCAACTTGTGAGAATCTAAAGAGGCTAGAAAAACCAGCTTGTAGCTTCTAGTTTATTTTCTGGATTTTATAACTACAACTTAAACTGTTTGGGATAGCTTTTGATTATGAAAGAAGCTATAGCTGTCACAAGTTTTCTCAAATAGGCCCATAGATCTAGATCGATCCAAATCAACACAACACCCGTTTTACACATCAAAGCAGTTATTGAATCCCCAAATTAACCATAGACTCGAATCCACAAAAAATAATAAAGGTCCATGCACAATCTCTACAAGGATAGGGTTCAAATCAATACAAATCGGAGCCCCAAGCATAGGATGTACGCTTTGTTCCCCTTCATCAGCCGTTAGCTACCATCCTCCTCACCTCTCCATCGTTGAGGACGCTGGCCAGTAGGCGGATGCACCGGCGCGAGCGGCGACCGAGCACAGGCAATGGTTGGGAGGTGGATGCAGCGGGCTAAAGGCGGAGGTGGTGGGTTGTAGGCGCAGGAGCCAGCCACTGGCTGGGAGGTGAACGTGGCAGGTTGGAGGCAGAGGCAGAGGATGTGAGGCACCGATGCGTGTGCATGCATGAGGGGTGTGCTGAGAGTGATGTGAATACGCAATGCGTCGACGTCTCTACCTTCTAGGTTTGTTCTGCTCTTGTTGAGCCTAGGCGTATTGGGCTTATTGGGCTAAAGTTCAGTTAGTTCGGTTAACCGAGGATACTAAACTAACAAAATTTGGTCTTTTAACAAGCTGAGACTGAAATTCGGTCTCAGCCCTAATCTTTTCGGTTTGGTCTTTTTCTGTACAATTACGTGATACCACGTGTATAGAAGAGCAATCAGATGAAGCCCACATATGAACAAACAGGATAAAATAAGGATTTCATATATTAACGTTAAAATTTAAAAAGCCTATGAAAGGACTGAAAAAAAGATTAACTTCAGAAAATAAGAGTTCGATTGTCACAGGGAGGAAGCCGATAGAACGAAACAGAGAAAGACTCGGTTCGAAGGTTATCCAAATGAGACTGAGTTTAAGGAGGAGTCATGGTTGACAGCAGGATATTCTATTGTATCTTATATGGATATGAATATTTAGTTAGTTTGTTTAATTTCTTAGAGATATTTTTCATTATTTTTGTTAGAAAATAACGTCCGATGGTTGTTGTAAACACGTCGGACTTTAGGGTATAAATATAGACCTCCTAAAAATATGTAAGACATCCTTCAATCAATACAACTTCGGCACATCGCCACCCTAGTCTATCTAGGTTTTTATCGGTGGTCTCTCGACGCGAGGCTGCATTGGTTAAGTTTGATCTCCGATAAAGGAGTAATTCCCGCCACTATCTCAATATGTCTCGCTCTGTCTAAAGCTGCATCGGTTAGGCTCGACTTCTTAGACCGATCGGATGTATCTCATCGCGTCCGTGTAAGGTCTATCGGTCTATCAAGATCTTTTGCCGTTGTCGGTCTCATGCTGCATCGGTTAGGTTCGACCTACGAGGCTGCCGATGGTAGAATGAGTTTTAGACCTATAGGTCTCTATACGACGTTTTATCGGAGTGCTAACTGATGAGTTATCTATACGTTGAGCAACACGCCCAGCGTATTGGCTTCTCGGCCGATACGCACCAAGTCTTCAGAGACTTTCTCTTGAGCGCCACGCCAAGCGCATCGGCCTTCTAGCCGATGCGCGCCTGTCTTTAGATAGACGTCTACTCATCGGCTTAGCTATCCGATGGTTTCGCTTCGCCCATACCTCAGCACATCTGATCTGGTGTCCACTGTCCCGTTGCCATTGGCTTTGATCTCGTACTGTCTCGGTTAAGTCCGATCTTCGAGATTCGATGCTAGCAGCGTCGTTACGGTGGACGATGGGTCTCGTGCTGTCATATCCGGAGTGGCATCGGCTTTGTAGCCGGTCCATTTTATACGATTCCTTGCCAGCTCATATATGCTTTCATCAGCTTTTCAGCCGATGAATGACTGCGACAGGTTCTATCGATTACTAGGAGGGATCCCGCATGCCTTGCTATTCTCTGAGTACAATTCTGTGTATCTATCGACTCTGCGACCGATGGATCAGGGTCTCGCGTTCGCTACACCCAGAGCCATCATATCCTTCATCGACATCCGACTACATCAGCTCCTTAGCTGATGGAAGAGCGTCCTGATTTTTATTAGCAATCAGTCGATAGCAGGAGCCATCCGGACATGGCCGATGACTAACTCGATCCTATTGGCAGCCAGCCAATAGTGAGAGTTCGTATCGACTTGTCGTCCGACTGACCCATTTACCTCACTTTCTTATCAATTGTAGGGTCAAATTGACTGACACGCTTGCATCCGTACCGTCGCGCCGGAACCGACCAAAACTCACGGTCTCCGACGCGCGCACCTCGAGCCATAGAGAGAAGCTGATCGACCTACACTAAAGCTAAGCAGACCTCTCAGGTATTGGCTTGCTTGCGCCGAGTTCTAAGTTTTGGTGCGTGAAATTCATGCACCTACAATTCCCCACCGTCAAACCAATGGCATCCACAGTCTTTAGTTGCTGCACGAGCACTTGCAAAGGCTTGATTTATTTAGCTACATAGTTATTGGTTTAGGGGCAATTGATGCCCTTGATTAGCTAGCTAGATACTCCAGAAATCTGCATGATTTTGGCATGCAACTACCTTGAAAATGAGACACGCCAGACCTGGCTAAGTAAAGGTGGTAGCACGCTGATAGACGATCAATCAGGACACTGGTTTGCAAATTAATTGTGGTACTAAATGCGATTTTGCCGACCATTTTCATGGAGGACGTGGATGGATGGAACATGTAGCCGCGTACCTCAGCTTTGTCAAACGGGCACGGGAAAAGTGATAGACGTACGTGACGACTAACGAGTCAAGTATACTCGGTCGCTGCATTCTGCATTCGTTCGTGATCGACCGTGTTCAATGGGCGGCAAATCTTTATATGGTCATTAATTGGATGTTGGAATATTGTGCTTCGCGGCCCTGCATGGAATATGATTTGTCATTAATTGGAAGTTTGCATACCTTTTCTCACTATTGATACATGTAAAAAATAGGACTATATATATAAAATATCTGTTGATAAATTTTCTCTTAAAGATTTATTAAATATAAATATACTATACTGTATTGTAATATACATTTAATTATAATATAGCTTGTCGGAAACTTTTAAAAACATTTTGCGCAAGGTCGTGGGATCAATCCCTCACTCGTGCATGCGCATTATTTTCTTCCCCACTTACACATATCTTAAAATAGATATATAGTCCAAAATTATATAAAATTTATATATACTACTACAAAACCACACCTCATTTGTGTCGGTTCATGTAAAACCAATACATATGTGGCTTTTTCCATTATCCCAACCTCTCACATGGGTCTAAAATTAAAACATGTATCAAAATTTTAATAAAGCGACACTTATATATGCTATATAAGTACTAGTCTTTTTTTAAAAAAACCAGCACTATTAGCGATTGAGCCAAGTCAAACCAGGACACCATCCATTTTTTGAAGTCTTTAACCTCATACAAGCCCTCACCCTCACCCTCTTGCTCGGTACCTCCTTGCCGCCGTCATTGTTCCTTCTTCTCTTCACCACCACCTAGGCTCCTGCTTGCTTGAGGTGCTTCCTCCTCTTCACCACTGTAGTTGCCACCAGCCCTCCTCTCTTGCATCGCTGCCACCTCTTTTGGCTCTCTCACTTTCCACTTCCTCTCGGTGGGAGGCTGGTGCTTGAGTAGGAGGCAGCGGCTTGAGGGGTAGGTGGCGAGCAATGGCAATGGAGAGGAGGCAGCATTACGAGTGAGAGAGTAATGGATCTTGTTGTCTAGAGCTCGGCAGCAGCTTAATTAGCAGGCGGTGGTGGCGGCCATCTAGAGGCTAAGGACCGCTAGATCTAACAACCTAGAGCTTAGCGGCTACTGGATCTAACTACCATGAGCTTAGGGTTGGTTAGATCAGGCCAATGCGATCGGTTTGCCAGCGACAACCCCTTCATCAGCTTTGGTGTCAGTTCCTCTCCATCTCGTTCATCGACAACCATGTCCACACTCTAGCTTCTTCTCCGCTGTACCAAAGAGGAGATGGTGGGGCAGCGGGAATGATATCGTTTGACAACAATCACGCCCTTGCCTGCTTCCCCCTCTTCCGCTTAGCTTTATTGACTGATTGGCTGTGGTACTTGATTTGTGCAATAGCTGATTCACACATACTTCTTGATTTTTTCTATGGAATATGAATGTACTTCTTTATATGTGGAATATGGTTCTTGATCTATGGGTGTTCTTGATCTATGGAACATATAATGTGCTAAGTTGTAGATGTTTTTGACTCTGGATGAGTATTTCTTAGGGAGCTCGAAGCGGTTGGCTCAATGAATCGGTTCAATTTGAGCTGGCTTTTTTTTACTCATGGTAGCTTAAAAGTGTTGGTTTTCAATTTGTCATAGATACCAGTAAAGCTCATCAGTGCCACTAAATTGGTGCCGCTCCCAAATCCGGCACCGATGGCCCTTATGAAATCGACACCTATTGCTATTTTTTAAGTAGTGATACTAGTTGTTAGGTATGAGTTATAATGTAATTATGTATTTGACAAATTTTTTAAGAAAAATTGTCTATAGATGTATAGCAAAATCATTTGTGTTGATTTGTGAACTTGTCATAGTTAAACATTCATGTAATTGTATTCCAAAAATTGTTTTTACCAATATATGACTAGAAAAACAATAATCAAACATGCAGATTGTGTTTTGATGTTCTAATAATAAACAACGAGTACAAAGAACAGATTGAGTGCTAAGAAATAAAAACCTATACCACTTTATTTGAGCCCACAAACTCAATAACGCAACAATATAACAGTTGGAGCTAGGCCGAACAGGCCCTTAATAACATTGCCAAACATTTTACTAGTAATAATTTTTTAACTAGGTTCTCTAAATTTACTGACGTTCCTATAACTACGTTTCATTGGAAAAATAAAATAAAATTCAATGGACACAATTTATCCTTAGCTCTTAGTATCACCCTATAAGCAAGAAAGAAGCACCTTTCGCTCGGTTAATTAGAAGTGACTATCTAAAAAATTGCCGCAAGTTTTTCGAGTAAATTTTTTTTAATACACCTATAGTACATTTGTAATATAATTACACCATAACAATACTATAATTATATTATAATTTTTTATATAACTTTATATAGGTATGAAAAAAATACATATAACTTCATACATAACAAGATGTGCAATTACACTACAATATAATTATGTTGTTGTTACGATACAAAGTTTTTTACTAAAAAACTTATGGCAGTTTTTTAGCGATTCTCAATTAGAATGCAAAGTTGTCTGTGATCTGTAAACCATGGGAGAATTCATGGCATACATCGATCGACCTAGGCTTTGTTTAGTTTAGCAGCGCTATCTCCGTAGGCTAGTTCTAGGGAGAGCTGAACCAACGAGCCTCCCACAAGATTACACTCACACGGATGCGCGCACAGCAATTGTATATACTTTGTTATTTGACCATAAACTGAGTATAGCAATTTTGATGTGCAATCTGGATCACACGGAAATTGAGAGATGAATGTCAATGCCCTCCTCTACCGGGACAGTAATCAAGTTGACAATGAGATGTATATCAATGACCTGTCCAGCTGTCCATATTCGATCTAGCTAGCTAATCCCAACAGCCAACCGGCCGTATCACTGCACTTAATGAAGGTTGAAACTTTGGCTCCTATCCACTAACCCAACGATTGGCACACGTACGTGCCTGCATGCGCTGCCCCTCTTCATCTATAAATAGCGCACAGCTGCAGTTCCACCTCCTCAAGCTAAGCTAAGCTAGCTCGATCAAACTACTCATCAACAAGCAATGGCTGCCAAGTCTCTACTTCTGCTTGGTGTCCTCCTTGCTTCCCTCCTCGTCTCCCAAGATTTAGCTGCTGCTAGGGAGCTGACTGAAACCCATGGTGATCCTATCTCTCTCTCTCCCTTTGTGCGTATCTTTTGATCAAATATTCATGAATGTTTTAGTTTTGCTACGTAACTGAATAGCAAAAGAACCTTAACAAAGCACATCAGCTATCTTGTTTGGTCATTAACTATGGTATTTCTTGATGCAGAATCCGAGGGGAAGAATGTGAGGCCTCAGGATGCCCAAGACAATTGGGAAGGTGGATACATGCATGGTGGAGAATACGGACATGGTGGAGGGTATGGTCAACCTAGCTATGGTAGCGGTTACAACCAACCTGGGTATGGTGATGGTTATGGCCCTGGCTATGGTGGTGGGGGCTATGGACCTAGATATGGTGGTGGGTATGGGAGCCCAGGATATGGTCGTCCTGGTTACGGTGGTGGCGGTGGCTATGGTGGTGGCAGTGGCTATGGTGGTGGAGGTGGTGGTGGAGGTGGTTATGGAGGAGGTTCCGGTGGAGGAGGTTATGGTGGATGGCACTAAGAAACATAGCTGTTCGGCACATAAAGGCTTATTCATATATCATGAATATCTTAGAATAAAGTATGTACCGTGTGTTTGCTTGCAGAAACATGTCAAAAGTACAGAAAAATCAGTTCAGCTAGCATATACATATGGTCTGTGTATGTATGAGATGAATGCTAGATTAATTTAGATATTTGATGGTGGCTCATGTTATATGTACCTATGTGCAAA
Source organism: Oryza coarctata (assembly GCA_030770085.1). Classification (NCBI taxonomy): domain Eukaryota; kingdom Viridiplantae; phylum Streptophyta; class Magnoliopsida; order Poales; family Poaceae; genus Oryza; species Oryza coarctata. The sequence goes on from CM061472.1 coordinate 9,377,087, forward strand.
TAAATAAATAAACGACCGGTTTGATTTGCCCAAAAAAAACTGATGCATTTATTTTGTCTCTCCGGCCTTTGGTATTTGTGGTTACGCAAATAATAGAACATACGCTGTTTAAACATATACAAAAATTCTTTTAGTTAGAATGTCTAAAATAAATTATTTTTATAATGGAAGAACACTCCTACTCTAAAAGAAATACCCGCCATAAGAATCGGCCCATCGCTGCCAGTTTGTTGGGTTTTTTTGGTAGTGCTAGCATCCCCATGCCACGTAAGATGTCTTTTCTTTTGCATATATACTTAGTGTTACCAACGTCAAATAATATTAAGCAGAGAGTGGAGGGAGTACTAGTAGCTCGTAAAAAAAAATGAAAATGCAGTAATGCATAGTAGAATAAAAAAGACAATATTAACCTCGGCCTATCCATGCAGATCGAAAAGCTGATCCATGACTGTTCATCCCATATCTGGTTGTGTCATAGACCATATACAGTACTGTCTCGTTTTTCCTCGCGAAGTAGAAGAGGGGAGTAAAGCTCAAACCTCGTGAGGAAGTATGACAATGGTAGCAACGACCAACAGAGAGCAAGGGCCGAGATTTGCAAATTCAGAATGGCATATATAAGAGAGACTAGCTAGGAAGATGACCAACACTAGTTTACTAGCAAAACGTACAGCTGGTGATCAAACGGATATGCGAGATTTGGCATCCTCAATCTTGAAATAATATGGACGAGGAATTGTCAACGAGAAGCCCATAGACAAGATAATGCTTTTCAAATTGATATGATTAAAATAGGGGATAAGTGCTCTAATGCCGTGAAGTCAAGTGCCATCCTCTCACTTTGCCCCATATAATTAGTTGGCTCTGTAAATATGCTACACGCTTCGTTGCTTATCCATTTATTTGCCTCATCTAACTTTTTGAACCCACCAAATACCCAATTTGGGCTTCTTCTTCCTCTCCTCACTTTTCATGACCTTGGCCATGGAGCATGGGGCCGGTGACCAGATGACCATATCAGAGGTAGGGTACATGTGCTAGTGGCTTACTAGCGTGTCACAAACTGGAGGCAGGGCGTTGCCTGTCGTCGCCATGTTTCAACACTGAAAGTTAAACTAGTAATGGAGGATCAGCGGCCGGACTGGCTCTGGCCACAGGGTGTCACGAGGCCGGAGCTACAATGGTGAAGGGTCTGGGGGGTGGGGGCTGCTCCTGGTAGCCAAAGGTGGAGAATAGAAGGAATTGGTGATGGGAAATGGGGAAAAAAATTGTAGAGGTTGAAGATTTCTCAGTACACTTGGAATGACAAATGAGAAGATACACAACGAAGTAGATAGCATACTTGCAAAGCCAACCAACCATTTGGCAAATTAGAGTACGGTATACAACTTCTTACACTGGAACAATTTAACCAAAAAATATTGCAGACATTCAGGGGCGGACCTCGAAATGGGCTTAAGACCCATGCGGGCCACCTCATTGCAGGTTGTATTGAACTTTGTGCTAGTACACTAAAAATTGGAGTGCAATGGTCCTTTTGTCATAGGCCTCGGGCCATGGCTCAGATTGTTTTCCCACATACATTTCATTTATTAGCAAGTGTATTGGAGTCTTTATTACAGGGTGCCAATCGAAAATTGAGTTTGCGTACACGCTCTAAGTCAAGTACAATGCATGCTGCCAATGGGAATTAATTAATAGGCCGGCGCATATGTCAAAGATGAAAGAGGAAGAAATTATTGTAGGCTGCTCGCACTAATAGAGACTTGATAAGCATCCGGTTAAAATTTCAAATCTTCAAATATCGGTATTGAATTTAAATCCAACGGGCTAGGGGAGTTATATCTTCAAGCTTTTAAGTTTTTTAATGAGAAACAGGGTGGGATGGCCTTGGATGATGGAAGAAAGAAGGGGATTGTATTTATATCTTAGTGGGATGATCTTAGATGATGGTGGACTAGTGGTGGGTGGTAACGATGGACGAACGGTGAGGCAGCGGTGGTCAAGATTGGTGTTAGAGGCAAGGGAGTCTATAGAATTAGGAATCGATGGTTGGCAATGACAAATGTAGTGGCATGAGCCACTAAAGGTATGGAAGGGGTGGCACAGGAGAATGGTGCTGTCACCGGATTAGGGAGAAAGAGAAGGAGGGATAGATGTAGAAGGTTGATCTAGCGGGCTTCATCAGTGCCATTGACGCTCTTCTCTAGTTGGTGAGGCAAGGAGCGGTGCGGTTAGATGGGGAGGAGGGGGGCGGCGCCAACGAGCTCGATGCGCTTGATCGATCTTCGTGCATACGATCGTGCATAGAGAGGGGAAAAATGAGAGGAGAGGATAATTGTTAATATGTTAATACATAGATCTTGATGTAATCCTGGCCTTACAAAAAATTGACTAAAATTTAGGGTATTTTTAGGTCAGTGATAACTAGACCGCCCCTCTTAAATATTTAAAATTTAATGCATAAAGATCATATACACATATCTTCGTAGAATTATAAAATTAAAGAGTTTTACAAATATATTGAAAGAAATCAGACTATCAACGTTGATTTGAAGATTGTTTCACCTAGCCGTACACGTGAAAATTTGCCCACTACGTAGTTGTGTAAATATTTTATATGTTTTTTACAATGTATGTGTTAACGCTAAAATTTGGTAAGCTTAGAAAAAGATGAAAAGAACGATCGGTTTAGTAAAAGGAGTTCGATTGCTATAGTAAATAAGCCGATTGCAGGAAGTAAGGAGAGATTCGGTTTAGGAATAGAAGATTATTCAGATGAGACCGAGTTTAAGGAGGAGCCGTGGGACTCACGACATGGTAATTTACCTATGTAAATAGAATATTATATAGGAAGGTTCAGTTAATTTAGTTAACTTCCCTAGAGATTTTTTCCTTTTATATTTTTAGGAGATAGCGTCTAATGGTTGTTGTTATCACGTCAGCCTCTGTAATGCTAGGGTATAAATATAGACCCCTAGATACTTGTAAACATATCAACAGATCTATCCAATTCTACTTCGGCGCATCACCACCCTAGTTTATCTAGGCTTTCACTGGTGGGTTCTGGCTCTTGACACGGGGTTGCATTGGTTAACATTGATCTCCGGCGAAGGGGTAAGTCCTGCCACTATCCCGATATGTCTCGCTATGTATAAAGCTGCATCGGTTAGTTTTGACCTCTTAGTCAGATCGGGTGTACCACATCACGTCCATGCGGGGTCTATCAGTCTATCAGCTTGCTTTGTCGTCATTGGTCTCATGCTGTATCATTTAGGTTCGACTTGCGATTCTACCAATGGTAGATCGAGCCATAGGCCTATAGGTCTCTGTATGGCGTTTCATTAGAGTGATAGCCAATGAGTTATCCATATCCCCAGCACCACGCCTAGCGTATCGGCTCCTCGGCGCGTTAAGGTTAGGTGTAGGCCTGCTTAGGATGTTCGGCCACTAGGTAGCCGATGGCATCTCTTCTTTCCTCTTTCGTGTCACGTTCGGTCTAAGCCTCCACCATCTCTATGTTGTTAGCCCCCGGCCTTATATTGTCTCGGTTTGGTCCGATCTATCGAGGCTGGTCCTAACGGCGTCCTCACCGCGGTCGCTGGCCCACGTGGCCTCGAGGGGGATTGGCTCTCGCTCCGCGCATCGGATGCCGAGGAGCGTCATCGGCTCTTTGGCCGATGGGTCCTCTAGTATGCTACACGCGTCTATCTCTCATGCTTCCATCAGCTTTTCAGCCGATGCCTGAGCACTGCCTTCTCTATCGACACCTAGTCGATAGGGAAAGCCGGACAGGCCCATCGGTTGGCCAGCTCATGGGTCTCATCCTCTCTTCTGTCAATTGCACGGTCAAATTGACTGGCACACCCTCGACACCTTGAAGTTTAAGGACCTGCACTAGAGCTAAACAGACTTCCCAGGCCTTCGCGTAAACGAGCCGCCGCCTCTCCTTGGCCGCGAGATTTGACGGCGAGCACGCTTTTTGGCACGCCCGGTGGGACAATCTGAAGATTTCATCGGCTGTGAGACTGTACAATCGCCTGATTAGAAGTCAGACAACTACAATATAATAGCGGGTAAAGAGATCAACATAGATAACATGATTCTAGTAACAATGAAAGACTTGACTGAAGATCAAAGGTACCACAAGGTGGAGCAAAATACAATTACTTTTTAAAAACTCTGTCTGGAATCTTTCAGTATGACCAGACAAGGGCTAATTTAGAAATCCCAACTGCCAAAGCCAGTTTTTGTAGGAGAATCGAACCATTGGCCACCTGTTAGTCCGTAGAAGCTGTTGCAAGAGATGGTTAACGAAGCTATTCACTAGGCACTCATCAATCAATCAGGTGTGCTAGTGAATACTTTGCACAATCTGATCAAAAAGACGTTGGATGGATCAATAGCTCGGGAACCTGATCAAGGGCCAGTATATTTGCTAATAAAAACAGAGCAACTGTAGGTTACTTATGGAACCAGAAGGGATTTATCAGCAAATATATTTACACCAGTACAAGATTGGACTAGGGGACAACACGATGATATGATGCCTAGATATGATCGGACGGCTTGCTATGGGGGATATTGACAAGAATATCCAGGTGGCAATAATGATATGATCAATTATCAAGGAGATCATTATAGACCATATTAAGTATCAACTTCACTTCCACATTATCAAAGAGAAAACCTAAGGGAGGAGGATTGGTCTGCTAGGGTTGTAGAATGGTCAGGGAGCAATTCGGTATCAGATCTAAGGAACAAACTTTTATGTAACGGCACCTATATCCGGAGTGGTTCGATAGAGTTCCGCTGCTGCACGGATACAAGATTTCGGATTTCTCCAAATTCTCGAGGCAAGATAGTGTATCTACAGTGGAACACATTAGCCGATTCTTGGCTTAATGCGGGAAGCATCGGCTGAGAAAGCCCTAAGAGTTCATTTCTTTCCATTGTCTCTCTCTGGATCAGCCTTCACCTGGTTTTCTTCATTTTCTCCAAACTCAATTAGGGGTTGGACCGATCTGAAAAAGCAATTTCATAAATACTTCTTTGTTGGTATTCAAGAAATAAGACCGTCAAACTTGACATCGGTTAGATAGAGGCCTGATGAGTTCATCCAACGGTTTTAGGATATCAGAAGCCGATGTTACAATCTTATTCTAAGTGATAGGCAATTAGCTGACTTGGTCTTCCAAGGGTTGCTGGCTCCAATTAGGGAACGCTTTTCTTCTCAAGAATTTGAGAGCTTGTCACATCTTCTCCAGAGGGTATCGGCTCATGAAAGCCAATTTGCTGAAACCAAGAAAGGGAGATTCCATCGGAAGGCTGCTTAGCTACAGGTTTATGCATTGGACTCAGATGATGAGGAATCCGATGTAGAAGTGGGTTTGGAAGAGTGGTCCAGGAATAGGAAACCTATATCATGTCCCTAGATGAAGAATACTGGTAAGGAGGAAAGATACGATTTTGATATCAACAAAGCCGATAAGATATTCGATCTTCTTCTCTAAGAAAAATAGATTCAACTACCACTAAACCATGTAATACCATCAGCTGAAGAACTTAAAAAGAGAAAATATTGTAAGCGGCACAACTCAATATCTCACCACACTAATGAATGTAATGTTTTTCGGCAACAATTGCAATCGACTGTTGAACAAGAGAGAATCAAGTTTAAAGATAAAAAGCTAATGAAGGTCAACAGACATCTTTTTCCTATGAACATGGTGTTTGCAGGGTCTTCAAGAGATCGGTTCAATGAAGGGAGATGTTGAAAGAGATCAAATGTCACCTTGTCGGATTTAATCAAGAAATATTCTAGAATATAACATGAAGAACAATGAGCCATAGCACACAAGGAACGGTATAATCCACTTTGGGGTTGTCCCTTTTTTTTGGTATTACTGGGATCAAGACATGAGGTTGCCATCGATAGAAGACTGTCCTGAATGTAATAACCTAGGGTCACAGTACATCGAGCAGAACATGATGTCGTGTGATCAGCCACCTATCTAGTGGGCATCGGTACATAGCCGATTAGGGCCAATCAATGAAGACTATAGTCAAAAGTTAGCTGATGATAGGGAATTACGTAAATGACAATACAACCCAAATGCTCAGTGGTGTCTATCCAGGATCTTCACAAAAAAACAAAAGAGAAGGGCACAAAGGTTGTGACACAAAGAGCAGCATAAAAGGTAGCGTCAAGACCATGAGGAAGCCGATCAAAGTTGAAAGACTAAAAGCATATGGCGCGTAAAGCAAAAAGATGATGATGCTAGCACATTGGCTCCAACCAACATAGTGTTCTTATTGCCTTTAAAGTATAAAGCATGTGCATCTGATGAAGAGGATCAAGAAGAAGTTTTTGCTCAATTGACGGTGGAGCCTAACCAAGTCGTATTTGATAAGCCAGAAGAATCTAAGCATCGGCACTTAAAACCACTGTATATCAGGGGATATGTAGATGGAAAGCCGATGACGAAGATGCTAGTTGATGAAGGTGCAGCTATCAACCTGATGCCATATGCTACATATTGCAAGCTGGGGAAGACTGCTCAAGACCTAGTCAAAGCAAACATGGTGTTGAAAGACTTCAGAGGAAATCCGTTGGAGACAAAGGGAGTGCTAAACGTGGAGTTAACAGTTGAAAGCAAGACGTTGCCCACCATATTTTTTGTTATCGATGGTAAAAGATCATATAGTCTACTTCTTGGCAGAGATTGGATTCACGCCAACTGTTGTGTTTGTTCCACAATACATCAAAGCCTCATACAATGGCAAGGGGATCAAGTTGAGGTAATTACGGCTGATCAGTCGACCAGTATTGCCATAATTGATTTGCCAATTTGGGAAGCTGATGGTTTTGTTTGCTTGTCCGAGAAAGCATGGGATGGAGATTTCCTTGAAGTAACCAACAAGGGTATAAAGCCGGTTCAGCAAGTCGTCTCGGGTCTATTGCTCTAATGGGAACCATAGAAGATTTTGAAGGAAAATTAGGACAAGGATTTACGTCGGCCAATAAGTTGGAGGAAGTTGATATAGGACTAGGAGATAGACCAAGACCGATGTATATTAGTAGAAATTTAAGTTCTGAATTCTGAGAAGCGGTAATGAAATTGTTAAAGAAATTTTGGAAATGTTTCGCTTGGGATTACCATGAGATGCCAGGTTTGAGCCAATCGATTGTTGAACATTTGCTTCCTATTAAACCAAGATATCGGCCATTCAAGCAGCCAAAGAGAAGGTTCCAAGCAAAGCTGCATGATGAAATTAAGGCAGAGAACACGAGGTTATATGATGCAAATTTCATCAGACCATGCCGATATGCTGAATGGGTATCCAATATCGTCTCAGTGAAGAAGAATGGGAAGCTAAGGATATGCATCGACTTCTGGAATTTAAATAGAGCGACCCCTAAAGATGAGTATCTGATGCCAATGAAAGATCTATTAATTAATGCAGCATTGGGTCACAAGATCATTAGCTTTATGGACGAAAATACAGGCTACAATCAGATTTTTATGGCAAAAGAAGATATCCAGAAGACTGCGTTTAGGTGTCCTAGAGCTATCAGCTTGTACGAGTGGGTAGTTATGACTTTTTGTTTAAAGAATGCCGGTGCAACCTATCAGAGAGCTATGAATTATATATTTCATGATCTTATTGGCCTGCTGGTGGAGATATATATTGATGACGTGGTGGTAAAATCATAAGGTAATGAAGACCATATAACCGATCAGTGAAAAGTTCTGGAGAGAACGAAGAAATATGGAATTAGGATGAATCCTCATAAATATGCTTTTGGCGTATCGGCTGGGCAATTCTTGAGCTTTATGGTTCATGAGAGAGGTATTGAAGTTAGTCAATAAAGCATCAGAGCTATCTAGACCATTGAGCCACCAAACAACAAAACACAGCTATAGTCTTTGATCGGCAAGCTCAACTCTATAAGGAGGTTTATTTCAAATTTATTAGGGAGAATTGAGTCCTTCACTCCTTTATTGAAGTTGTGAGCCGATCAAGAGTTTGTTTGGGGCATTGAACAATAGAAAACATTTGATCATATCAAAGAATAACTGAATTCTCCACCAGTATTGATTCTGTCGCAGAAAGGTGTACCGTTCAAGTTATATCTGTCAGCTGATGAGAGGTCTATTGGGTCAGTGCTTGTACAGGAATTTGAATCAAAAGAATGGGTGGTTTTCTATCTAAGCCGATGACTTCTGGATGCTGAGACCAGATATCATGTGGTGGAAAAGTTATGCCTATATTTATACTTCTCATGTACAAAGTTAAGACATTATCTTCTATCGGTTAAGTGCATAGTACTTTGCAAAGCCGATATGATTAAATATATGCTATCGGCTTTAGTCTTGAGAGGGCAGATTGGTAAATAGATTTTTGCTCTGATGGAATTCGATCTGAGGTATGAATTGGCTAAGGCGGTCAAAGGACAAGCGGTGGCTGATTTTATTGTACAACATAGGGGAGTCCAAGAGGATTTTGTGGAGTTGATTTTGTGGACGCTATTCTTTGACGGGTCGGTTTGCAAGCATGGATCTGGTATCAGCTTGGTGATTATATCTCCTCGGGGGGTAAGCTTTGAGTTCGCTTTTAGAATCAAGCCTTATAGTACTAATAACCAAGTAGAGTATGAAGCGGTGCTCAAAGGTCTTCAGCTGCTGAGGGAAATTGGAGCCGATACGGTAGAGGTCATTGGAGATTCTTTGTTGATGATCAGACATCTATCTGGAGAGTATGAGTGTAAGGATGAAGTTTTAAGGTCCTATTATGAAGAATGTCAAAGTTTACTAAAGGATTTTAAGATGGTACCGTTGGATCATATTCCTAGAGAGCAGAATTTGGAGGCCAATGATCTTGCTCAGATTACTTCGGGATATCAACTGGATGGGAAGGTAGAAGTTGAGATAGCCGATATTGAAAATCAAATTGAGGCCGATGATTGGAGACGAGAAATTATTCAATATTTATAAAATCCGTCTCAATCGGTTTCTAAGAAACTTCGGTATAAATCTATTAAATATATATTACTTGATGAAGAACTGTACTATCGGGCTATTGATGGGGTTCTATTAAGATGCTTTGGTGCCGAGGAAGCTGCAATAGTAATGAGTGAAGTACATGAAGACGTTTGCGGAGCCCATCAATCGGCTCACAATATGAGATGGCTGATAAGGAGAGCTGGATACTTTTGGCCGACAATGCTAGAGGATTGCTTCAAATATTACAAAGGATACCAAGACTGTTAGAAGTGTGGGAATGTGCAGCGAGCTCCAGCATCGGTTATGAATCCAATAATTTAGCCATAGCCATTCAGAGGTTGGGGAATCGACATGATCGGCTAGATTTATCGTTCATCAAGTAAAGGGCATAAGTTCATATTGGCGGCAATGGATTATTTCACAAAGTGGGTAGAGGCTATCCCTTTTAAGAAAGTTACTTCTAAAGATGAGATTGAGTTTATCAAGGAACATATTATATATCGGTTTTGTATTCCAAAGACGATTATTACCGATCAAGATTCAATCTTTGTGTCTAAAGAGTTTCAAAAGTTTGCTACAAGTATGGGGGCTAAGTTGCTGAATTCGTCACCATACTATGCTTAAGCTAATGGACAAGCTGAAGCTTCCAACAAGAGTTTAATTAAGTTGATCAAATGCAAGATTAATGAATAACCACAGAGATGGCACGTTACATTAAACGATTCACTATGGGCCTATCGGATGGCATGCCATGGATCTACTCGAGTACTGCCATATCAACTGGTATATAGGCATAAAGCAGTTCTCCCGTGGGAAGTTAACATCGGCTCAAGGAGGGTATCTTTGCAAGATCAATTGACAACTGATGACTATTACAACCTGATGACCGATGAACTTAATGATCTAGCTCAGAGTTGGTTAGGGGCGTTTGAAAGGATCAAGGAAAACAAAGCTAAGGTTGCTAGGCATTATAATAAGAGGGCGATGATTAAATCTTTTTTTGAAGGAGATCTCATTTGGAAATTAGTTTTACTAGTAGGATCTAGAGATAATAAGTTTGGAAAATGGTCACCTAATTGGAAAGGGCCCTATCGGATCAATTGGTGTGTGCCTGGTAATGCTTATATACTGGAGAGTCTTGAAGGGGAGAGATTTGCTAGAGCGCTCAACGAAAAATATTAAGTATCATCCTAGCGTTTGGTTAGACGCCTAAATCGGTTAAGTATGGCCGATTTTTAATTCTCTTTAAGATAGAAGCCTAAAGATGTTATATCAGCTAATGATCTTGTTTGCTCGAATCGGCTAAAGTGTGGCCGGTTTCTAATAGACAAAAGTCAATACGGTTATATCGGTTATAGATAGCTGATATCGTTAAGATATCGCCTTTAGGGAATATATATGTATACAGATTTCATTGATCAAGCTAATCAAGTTTTATTACAAATGGTCAATGTTCGAGATGATATTTTTTTAAGGCCAAGATTTTATAGGTATTTCTTGATTGCCTCGATTGCGCACAGGTGGATTTGGTCTATTTCGTTGATAGCGTGGATGTCATCCTCATCAGATCCTAGGATGGTCTTCAAGTTCCTATGCCAACGAACTATTTGACGTACTTTAGCTGCTACCTGGGCCTCTTGATCTTGGATTGATTTTGGTAGTCCAATAAATGGGATTCGGTGGATTCGATGTCGTAACGCACCTTGTTAAGTTCTATCATAGAATCAGCTTCTTGTTTCTTCAAGAGGCCAAGCTTGGAGTTGGTGTATTGTAGGTCAGCTATCATCTCATCAAGTTTTCTCTTTTTGATCTAGGCGGATAGCCGATCATTTTGGGCCAAATTATTCTGCTCAACCTGATCGGCTATACGTCATCTGCTTGAGATCAACTGGGTCCTTTGGAATTCCATGTAGGCAGCAGGTGTAAGTACGTCAGTCAGCTTTTTGGGCAAAAGGTGTTCAATCTCAACCAGTCTTCCCCAGATCGGCCCGCAATCTTTTACCAGTGAGTCAATCGGGATGTCCAGCCGATGCATGATATCTGATAGATGCTCGCATACATCAGCTGATAGAAATGGTTTGATTACTGCACTGGTAGCTGAGTCCTCGTCTGGATCCAAATATTTGCCAATGTCGAAGCAGAACAAGTCGGCTAATAACTGCATATTAACATCAGTAAATAGATCATGAGCCAGGACAGAAATAACATGTAGGATGGACATACTTGGGATACAGCAGGAGTAGCTTGAATGATAATGTTGGTATCAATCTGATGAGTGGAGATTGGGGATTGGATACCATAACTTCTGAGGTGACCATTAGCTCAGTTCTTGTAACAGTATCTAACGGTTGGGTTACAGGAGCCAATGGTTCAGGTTGCAAAGCAGATGTGTTAAGATAAATGTGAAGATAGTAGAAAAGAAATAATGTTGACACATACCAATGGCGATGGGGAAGCCAGGATCGCCATAGGAGAAGGGCCTTGGGGAGTTGATGCTATTGTTGCAACATCGGCATTGGATTTTTGTTTCTTGGGAACCGTTCGAGTAACCAGCTTCTTATGTTTTGTCCCTGACATTCGTGGCACTCAGAGTAGAGCCGATGGATATGGGGCACCTTGTCCAAGGAAAGACATGGCTGATGAAAGTTGGTAGGCAATCGGCTGACCACTTGCGCTGGTTGCAAGTGTTTCCTTATCACCAGCCTGTGGGGTTATGGAGATTAAGTGACACAGTCGAGATTCAATATGATGTGAAAAAGGTAGTATGAGGAAAAGGATTACCTCTTCATCGGATTCGATGTAGTCAGGGTTAAGGTGCACACAATAACGTTTAGCCGATAGACTAAACAAATGCCTTTCCCACTCCGACCACCATCGAGCAAAAAGTCTGGTGTTGGATATTTAGGGCTCGAAGGTGGAGATGGTCCCCAAAGACAGGGATGTTGCAATCGGTCGTAGCCGATCATACTATAGGCCGCTGTTTACTTCTCTTCGGATCTGAAGCTTGTTGATGAAGAATAAGCCAATTGGGAGCTGGCCGAAACCCAACTAATGAGCACTAACAGAAGGATGATAGAACTCGTACGATAGGTGTTGGGATCGGCCCAGCGAAAATCCAGTTGGCAGAAGACTAGGGGTTATGGATGACAGGAATATGATCTTTGATTCTTCATCAGCTAGTGCATTCAATGGATGAAACTTAGAAGGCATCTCGAAAGACGAATCGTCCTCGTACGCAAACCAGATGGTAACTTCTTTGGTAAAGCTGTAGTAGAAACATTTAAACCACTGGCTGAGTCCGAGGGGGGGTCATTTTGCTTCCAAAAAGAGTCGATGCGGCCTCACCCAGAGAAATACATCGGCGTTGGCTGGACTCACCATCTTCTGGGTAATCAGTCAGAAATGTTAGAGAAGAAAAAGGGGTCCTGGGGATGACTCTGGAGGTATAGATGTTCAACCAAAGCTGTATAAACTACTAGTGGCCACCAATATGACCGACTGGTTGACCTGCCAATAATTTGTTTGCCACCTGATGAAGCAGTTGATAGGTGGCTCCAAGAAGATATTGCCCCAATGGGATGTGGCGCTGATTGGCCAAGAGTTCTACCAAGCACTGCATGTTGGTAGTTGGACCAAGAGTTGAATCGCCAAAGTTAAACCATTCTAGCCATAAGTTTAGGAATGCAACATGTTCCCGATCATCGACTGGTCCGAAAGTCTTACTATGTAAGGATATGTATTTAGTCCACCCTCCAATGTTTTTGGTGTTCAGTCGATGAGTGGGATTGAATTGGAGGATGAACAGATTTACATATTGAGTAGTATTGAGGCAGGTCAACATGGTGACATCCATCAAGGTAGGAGTCATTGGTCTATGTCCAAACATGAAGGCGTTAAGGATATCTGACCAAAAATAGAAAGCCAATGTGAGCAAAGATTCATTCTTTTCCATATCGGCTAAAAAGAGATTGATGCAGTGGCCAATTTCTAAGCCTTTCCAAAATAGTCTTTTGGAAACCGAAACCCTGAGGTACCAATTTCTCTATCCTGGAAGCTTACTTGGCCAAGATCTAAAACTGTTGGTCTAATCAGTGATGGTCATAGATGAATTTTTATACGGGATCCATTCTGTTTCGGAATTTATGAAATATGTTGGATCCTCATCACCCATAGGGCCAAGATAAAAGAAATTGGGGTGATCAGAAACTGGGATAGCAATCTGACTTTTAAGATTCTACAGCAAACAAGAACCCGACTACAGATGATGGCACGGGATGGAAGAGACTTGTTTAAAATGTGGGACAAAAGAGCAGATAAAAGTTACCTTAGGGACTATGTGTGTTGATGCCATCGCGCGAAGAAGAGGGGAGAAGATCAGTGGTCGATGAAGCGGTCTGTGGAGATTCACCTTTAGTCATTGGGGCCTGTCGAGGTTGGGGGCTCCATTGGTGAGGAAATGTGTGAAAGATGGATGAAACGATGAGATATTTTTAATAGGGATGAGGTGACCCATGTTGGAATCTGGGCTGATTAATTATCGTCTATAGGCTATGGTGAGCCGTCCCGGGTTGTATAGACTTCCAACGGCTTGAAATTTCGTAATCTGTTGACAAACTCTGAAATTAGGGGGCATGTGTTAATGCCAAAATTTGGTAAGCCTAGGGAAAGATGGAAAGGACGATCGGTTTAGTAAATAAGAGTCCGATTGCTATAGGAAAGAAGCCGATTGCAGGAAGCAAGGATAGATTCAGTCCAGGAATAGAAGATTATCTAGATTAGACCAAGTTTGAGGAGGAGCCGTGACACTCACGGCAGGGTATTTACCTATATAAATCGTATCTTATATAGGAAGGTTTAGTTAGTTAGTTAACTTCCTTAGAGATATTTTTCTTTTATATTTTTAGGGGATAGCGTCCAATAGTTGTTGTAACCGCGTCAGACTCTATAATACCAGGGTATAAATATAGACCCCTGGATACTTGTAAACATATCAATAGATTTATCCAATACTACTTCAACGCATCGCCACCCTAATTTATCTAGGCTTTCACCGGCGGGTTCTAGCTCTCGACGCGGGGCTACATCGGTTAACTTTGATCTCCGGCGAAGGGGTAAGTCCCGCTACTATTTCGGTATGTCTTGCTATATCTAAGACTGCATCGGTTAGTTTCGATCTCTTAATCAAATCAGTCTATCGGCTCTCTTTGTCGTCATTGGTCTCGTGTTGCAATGTTTAGGTTTGACTTGCGAGGCTCAGATGTACCGCATCATGTCCATGCAGGGTTTATCAGTCTATTGGCTCTCTTTGTTGTCATTGGTCTCGTGTTGCATCGTTTAGGTTTGACCTGCGAAGCTGCCGATGGTAGATCGAGCCGTAGGCCTATAGGTCTCTGTATGGCGTTTCATTGGAGTGTTAGCCGATGAGTTATCCATATCCCTGGCACCACGCCTAGTGTATTGGCTTCTCGGCGCATTAAGGTTAGGTGTAGGCCTACTTAGGACGTTCGGCCACTAGGTAGCCAATGGCATTTCCTCTTTCCTCTTTCATCATCACGTTTGGTCTAAGCCTCCGCCACCTCCGTGTCGTTAGCCCCCAGCCTCATACTGCCTCAGTTTGGTATGATCTATCGAGGCTGGTACTAACGGCGCCCTCACCACAGTCATGGGCCCACGTGGCCTTGTAGGGATTGGCTCTCGCTCCGCGCATCGGATGCCGAGTAGCGTCTTTGGCTTTTTGGCTGATGGGTCCTCCTACATATGTCTATCTTTCATGTCTCCATTGGCTTTTCAGTCGATGCCTGAGCACTGTCTTCTTTATCGGCACCCAGCCGATATGGAAAGCCGAACAGACCCATCGGCCGGCTGGCTTACGGGTCTGATTCTCTCTCCTTGTTAATTGCAAGGTCAAATTGATTGGCATGTGCTCGATACCTTCAAGCTTAAGGATCTGTACTAGAGCTAAGCAGACCTCCTAGGTATTCATGTGACCGAACCGTCGTCTCTCTCCGGCTGTGAGATTTGGTGGCGAGCAGTATGCTAATCTGTAACAGTTTATAACAATGAATTGTTAGGGATTAGCTCAATAAAGATTAACCCATCATTTAACTGTCGGAGATTGTTATTTCGAACCATTACGTACTTTACAGATTGTTGTTTGTGTATTAGTAGTGTTTTCTTTGTTAGTAGCTCGTTTAGTGCATACGAAGCAATCTGGTCTGTGATCTCAGTAAATTATAAATCCACAGATAATACAGGTCAGCATCCTCACTCAACTGGCTATAGGAATTGATTAAGATGATGATGAAAGATACCAATGTGCAGCTCGATCTTAATCCTAACGTCCAACTGTATTAGTGCAATAGATAGATATTGATTATAGTAGAAACTTTGGTCCGTTCCATTAATCCGTTGATAGCAACAGGGATATACTAATATATTGCATGCATCCATTGCCGAGCATATAAATAGAGCACAATGGGAGTACGATCATCTCATCACAGGTTAGCTACCTGGCTCAAACAGCTCATCAGAAATGGTTCTCAAGAATTTTCTTCTCCTCGGTGTCTTCCTGGCTGCCCTGCTCATCTTCTCCCTGGATTTAGCCCATGCAAGAGAGCTCACTGAAGCCACTGGTTTGCAACATAGATCTCTATCAATCTATCTCTCCCCCTGCCTCCCTCCAATGGCTTGCACTAAGCATTAAGCCATTAACTATTTGACTATGATAAGCAAAACACACATCGAATTATATTTTCAATGTCAGTGTTCATGCTGTTTGCTATGTTTGGATGTATTGTACTAAAAGATAATTTTTCATGTATGTAGAATCTGAGGGGAAGAACATAAAACCTACAAGAGGACCAGGAGTTGAGGATCAGAAGTGGAGAGGTAGATACTACCGTGGTGGAGGATATGGATATGGTGGTGGGTACGGAGGAGGATATGGCCATCTTGGATACGGCGGTGGATACGGTGATGGATATGGCTATCCTAGATATGGTGGTGGCTATGGCGGTGGATATGGACGTAGGTATGGGGGTTACAGTGGTGGATATGGCTATCCTACGTATGGTGGTGGCTATGGTGGTGGATACGGAGGTGGTTACGGCGGTGGGTACGGAGGTGGTTACGGCAGTGGGTACGGTGGTGGAGGGGGTTACGGCGGAGGATATGGTGGCGGTGGTTGGCACTAATAAATAGTTGAATGATCCATAATATATATGTGTTGTGTGTTAAATAAATCATGTATGACAGATTTGCTTGAATAATGTAATCACTTCAACGGCAGTATAGTAGTGAGAACTTTGAAGACCTAGCCTTGTTGGGTACCTAAGTTCCATGTATTCTGGATTTTAGTTTTGTAATATGGCATGTTTGAAAATAATTACATCTCATCGTTGAAGAAAAAAAAGTTGTGTCGGTTCTATCACTCCTGCCTTTTATTTGCAAGGGTTTTATTTTACCAGTGTTGTCTGAGAGGCGAGAGTTGGAGAGGAATAAACATGGCCAATTTTTTTTTGGAAGTAAGCTTTGTGTTTTGCACTGTGTACATTTCATTGTGGGAAGTTAAAGAATAATATAAAATATATATATATAAGGCGACTGATATAGATGGAGGTGATGATCGGCGCCTCTTGTGAGTTGACAATGGGTTGATGATGGATATGACAAAAGAGAAATGACAAAAAAAACTGACCACCCCCGAGATATTGCTCATCTTAGGGTGCTAGCATTTAAATGGAGTATAATGGTACATGAAGGAATGGAAATGAGGAAAACTATGATACAAATCAATCTAACCTAATATTTCTCTAACTACTATAATCTCTAACAGTTTGGATGATTCATTATAATGGATCAAAATACAATTTGAGATCACGTGCAAAATAAGCTAAGGGCACTGCCATGCAGTGAGAAGCCAGAGGTGCTCGAATAGATAACAGAGGTGAAATTTTGTGGGTGTGGTTAATTATCTCAACATAAGAGAACGGAGGCCTCATAAAACAATATACTCGTAAGATACTCTGAGGTTTAACTCTCGGTCAACATTTTTATCGGAGTGTCTATAAGTAGTATATCAATTTAGGTTTTTCATTATTTCTCATCTAATAGAACTTATACACAAGAACTAATAGTAAAAATACTTTTTATTTATAGTAGAACTTATAAATTAATAGCTTATGAATCAATAGCTTAGATTGCTTTTACTGGTGAAAGTAGAATACCACCTGTAGAAATCACAATAAAAAGTTTTTTTGACGAATATTTTTTCATCTTAAATATGTGCCAGTCAGCAGAACTCGAATTATAAGGTTTTCAAACCTTTTTAAAATTCGTGTATAAAACTCTGCATTGAACTTGTACACAAGATTTGACTTCGTGGTTGATTGTTAAATAATGGAAATACTCCAGCTTCTACCGTTAGCACACACAACGGTCAAAACATTGTTGATGAAGGAGCAATCAATCGATCAAAAGCCTATTGACCATAACAATTTCCCAAATTGATGTTACTAAAACTACTGCATCTATTCCATTTCACCGGCCGATATTCTTCCAGCCATTAATTTCAATACGTGTGTACTTAGTCAAGTGCAGCATGCTTTTATTTTGATAATGGAAATCGATCAACTTTAGTTGCGTACCGTGCATGGAATTGAACCAGTACATATATTTGACTCAAATTATGAAACTAAGGCTGTGTTAGTCCGGGAGAGGGGTGCACAGTTTTGTATATTAGATTAGCGTATGATTAATTAAGTATTTGTTAAAAAATATAAAAAATAGATTAATATGATTTTTAAAAATAATTTTCTTATAGAAAGTTTTTTAAAAAACACACTGTTTATCTGTTTGAAAAGTTACACGTGAAAAACAAGGAGAGTTTGCCAACCGGTGCTGCCGAACTTAGCTAAGTCATCTTGCTACGATACACAAGTCCACATATAAAAGACAGTTGTAGTGAAAGATATGTATTGATAATAATTGAGTAGTTGCTAGTTAAGTACTAGTATGCTACTGGTGCATAGCATTGTTGGTGTTTACTTTGATAATTGACTTTACATAACAATTTGTCCAGGACCTCAATCACAAAATAAATCCAGTGATCGATGAAGGTCAATGCCTTAATTATCTTATCTTTTTTCCTTTTTCTTTTCTGGCGATTGCCAACAACACACTGAATAATTGGCTATAGGATTGAAAGGATGAATGGACTCGTAGTACTCTCCACTTTAAATGAATAAAAACTAATTTCTATTACAACATATAGAAATATTAACAAATATATGTTTTTATTACAATATTTTTTTCAAAAATAATATATATGGTATTCATGTTTTTAAGATAAATATTTTAAAAGTTATTAGTAGTTAAAATTTTTAAAGTTTAATATTAGTTCTATCCAAAACGATAATTATTTTTTTCACATGAAGGAAGTATAAGATTAACTTTTAAATGTTTTTATAATTTGTTTAAAATATAATTCTGAGCTGAACTCATAGATGAGATTTTGCACCGCAAGTTTTAAAACATTTTCGATTTTTAGATAATAAAAATGTTTTACATTTTTAGGCATTGCTGTTAGGTACATGCAAAACCATGAAAACATTATTGTTGGTGAAGGAGCAATCAATCGATCAGATACCGCTATTGACAATATAAAACTTCTCATATTTTCCCGCAAAAAAAAACACTTCTCAAATTGACGTGTGACTAATTACTAGGCTACAATGAAATAGGCTACTATATTTTATATTTCATTGTACCCTATATTTTGCTGACCGTTAATTTCAAGGAGCTAGGACGTATAAATCAGCCTTTATGTCAAAGCATCGTCCACGGGAAGTAATCGAATGTACGTACCCAGTCAAGCGCAGCACGCTGCATGCAGTTGAAACTTGATTTGCGTCCCCTTCATGGAATTGAATAGGTATTACTGAGGGCTAAGAAATTATCGAACTAATTATGTCCTGGTTTGACAATGTACATCGCACTTACTAGTCCACAGATAGGCTAGTTTAGTGAAAGATATGCGCTGATCATAATCAATGAGTAGTAGCTCGTATATATGCCACTAGTTAATGGGAAAAAGTTGGTGATGTTTACTTTCATAAATGACTTTACAAAACAATTCAATTGTCTCCCATCTTTTCTTTTTCTTCTTTTTCGTCCTGATGACTTGCCTCACTCAATATAATTGGCTACAGGAACTAAGTTGACCACGTGACATCTACCACAGAGCAATTTGATCTCAATCCTAACGCCCACTGGTCATTATTGAAGGTAGAAATTAGCCTCTGGTCATTAACCCATTGATTGGAACAAGAATAATATGTAATTTGGTGTGTGCATGCATTGCAGCACCTATAAATAGGGCGAAATGGCAGTGCATTCTTGTCATCACTCTAGCTCAATTGATCTTCAGAAATGGCTCTCAAGAATCTCCTTCTGCTTGGTGTCTTCCTGACTGCTCTGCTTTTCTTCTTCCTGGATGTAGCTCACGCAAGAGACCTGGCTGAAGCCAATGTTTCTAGGAGTGACCTCTGTCTCTCTTCCTCCTAGAATGGCTTGAATGAATATTCAAGCATTGCTATCTTTTGAACGTGATGAACAAAAAAATGAATTAAATTATATGTTCAGCACCAATGCATATGTTCATATTGTTTATATTTAGGCAAGAGCCACCGTATATAAAGTATGACTAGTTTCTTGGGTATATAGAATCTGAGGGGAAGAATGTGAACTAAATACAAGGGATATAGATTGAGGATTAGAAATGGGAAAATGGATAGCGGTATGGTGAAGGATATGACGGAGAATATGGTCATCCTAGATATGCTGGTGGCTAGAATATAGTTATCCTAGTTAATGCTGGTGGCTACGATGGTGGATATAGCCATGGATACGATGATAAGTATGGCTGGTGGTGGATATAGAGGTGGTTACTACAGAGGATATGGTGGTAGTAGAGGTTATGTAGGAGGGACCCTAATAAGAGTGTTTAATGATATACATCATGTATGTATGTTAAATAAGTCTATTATGACAAACATGCCTGGATATGTATGTTGCTTGTAGAAACAACGTAGTGGTGAGAAATTAGATGAGCTACCCATGTTTGGTCTCTCTTCTATATCTATACATTTGTTCCAATATGTATTCTGGCTTTGGGCATAATAATATGGTATATTTGAAAATATTTATATCTGTTTTCAAAACAAACAAAACCAAGAGCTCTGTCTTAAAAAAATATTTTTTGGAGTGGTCTATCTCAAAATTGATTTCTCTTGCAGGAGTGCCCTTTTTTTTCTAGTGTTGTCTAAGAGGTGAGAAAAAATGGGGCAGGGCAACCTTTCAGTAGGCTCTGTTTATCTATAATGTGGACATTTACAGTACCAACATTCGAAAATATAGGTTAACACCAAGGTATGCAAAATTTAACTTTAAACAGAATAAATACAATAAATATATTATTTGCTTTTTATTAACAAACATCATCTCATAATAAAGCAACTAATTAACTCTAAACCTGCCGTTCCCTATTTCGTGGTCTCATCTAATCTGTAACGAATACCAATCCGGATAGCATACTCCAAATGAAGACGAAGGTATGTCCATCGTATTTGCTTGATTTCCTTTGGACTCACGAACGTCTTCTTTGCTACACTAGTCTCTCTTTTTTTTCCTGTGCAATGTCCATCCATGCCCATGTAATGCTTGTTTTTTAAAATATTGATTTAATCTATTTTTTTGCTTTGCAAAACATGCCATTATTTTCAATTTACCAGTTTCAGTAATTGAAACCAATTTGTCTACCAATGAAGTACGAGAGGACATTGCCATATTAGATGAGGATGATTTTGTTGTTGCGGAGGTCCAAAATAAATAAGGTGACCAAAGTAGCTATGTTACAAGAGCCGAAGAAGGGAATGCTATTTAATAGTGCTAGAGATGCTGAAATCTTCAATAAGAGATATGCTCGTAAGAAAGGTTTTAGTGTGACAAGAAGAACCTCAAGAACAAGTGAAGATGGCAAGGTGAATTATTTGACACTGACTTGCAGCAGGCAAGGTAAGGCTCAATACACACATATTCAATCCAAAACCGTCGATAAGGATGCTATGCCCAACGGAAGTAAACTTCTCACTTCATGGTGATAAATTGCACATTACTTCTCTCTGTCTTGATCACAATGATGCTAAACATCCAAGCAAAACTAGATTTCTTAGATGCCACAAGAAGCTTAGTTTGCATGAAAAAGAACACTTGAACTAAATGACCAAGTAGGGATCTGTATAAACAACAACTTTGGTTCTCTCGTGATGGAAGCATAAGAATATGAAAATCTTAAATTTGATGAAAAGAAATGCGGAAACTATTTGCAAGAGGCAAGAAGGATGAAGCTTGGTGCTGAAGATGCAGATGCAATTTATCGTTGTTTACTTCGTATGCAGTCTAAAGATTAAAACTTTTTCTATGGATGTAGATGAGGACTCCCGATTACGGAATGTTTTGTTGGGCAGATGCAAGAAGCAGAGCTACATACGAATCTTTCTTAGATGTTTTAACATTTGATACTTCATATGTAAAAAACAAGTACAATATCTAGTTTGCTACTTTTGTTGGTGTGAATCACCACGGGCAATCAGTTCTGTTGGGTTGTGCCCTAATATCAAATGAGGACAATGAAACTTTTGTTTGGCTATTCAAATATTGGCTACTTGTATGTCAAACAAACCACCAAAAGCTATTATTACTGATCAGTGCCAAGCAATGAAGAATGCTATTGAAGAAGTTTCCCCTAAAACTAGACATAGATGATGTTTATGGCATATCATAAAGAAGATTCCAGAAAAAACTTAATGGGCACTCAGATTATGAAGATATTAAATTTACATTATTAAATTGTGTGTATGATTCTTTGATCTCAAATAAATTTGAGAAAGATTGAGTGCAGATGATTGAAAATTTTAGCCTTCAATTTAACAAACGGCTTAATGGATTATTCCAAAACAGGCATCTATGGGTCCCAACTTTTGTGAAAGATACCTTTTGGGCTGGCATGTCTTCGACACAGAGATGTGAGAGTGTGAAATCCTTTTTTAATGGCTATGTCAATGCAAAAATAACAAAAATAACATTAAAGCAATTTATGGAACAGTATGACAATGCATTAAGGGACGAGGTCGAGAAAGAAAATAAGGCAGACTGTAAGTCATTCCAAGAGGTTGTCCCATGCATAACTCACTATGACTTTGAGAATCAATTTTAGGGAGCAAACAACAATGATAGTTTAGAGAGTACCAAGAAGAGCAAAGAGGTAAAATATATTGTTATCCATCTCTTGAGAAAAAACAAGGCTTGATGCTTACACTCAAAGTTAGGCAGGATGGTATATTTAGAGATCAAATGGCTGCTGCATATTTTGCTGTTTTGTTCAATGAAGAGGACTCTAATGTGCAGTGTATATGTCGTCATTTTGAATTTTAGGGAATCTTGTGCTGCCATATTCTTTATGTACTTGCACTGATG
Source organism: Oryza coarctata (assembly GCA_030770085.1). Taxonomy (NCBI): domain Eukaryota; kingdom Viridiplantae; phylum Streptophyta; class Magnoliopsida; order Poales; family Poaceae; genus Oryza; species Oryza coarctata. The sequence continues at coordinate 9,399,628 of CM061472.1, forward strand.
GAAATTAGAGAAGTTCCTTCCAGATATGCACTTCAGCGATGGAGGAAGGATTTAAATCATAAACACACGTTTATAAAATGCTCATATGATGATGTGGCTAATACACCAGTCTCACGGCGCTTTGATGAGATTTGCCAGCTTTTCTACGAAGTGGCAGAGAATGGGGCTGGGTCAGATGAACTATTTAGCTTGGTCATGGATGGCATTAGTGAGATAAAAATAAAGATTGATGCATACGATGACAGTGAGGAAGCTCAGGAACATCATGCAAGCCTAGAGCATGTAATCTCGATGCAAGAAAAACTGTTATAAGCCCTATAACTCTTCGAAAAAGAGGTCGTCCTTCCACATGAAAAGAATCTAAGGGGACTTACCCAAGACTATGAATGATGTATTATACCAGTGTTAAGCCTGAGACAACCGCTGAGACCATTTAGTTCGACATGCTTGCACAAAGTACACCTAAGAAAAGCCTCTAAGCATTGATTCAACCTTCAATTTACCCATCCGTTTGGGGATAATAAGAGGAGCTCATATTCAACGAGCAATATCTATGCCTATTGTCATGCATGCCATATCATTACATTCATATTTTAAAATACTTTCATGTGATGCTAATATTATATTTGATGTTAACATATTATGAAAAAATAGTGATTAAAATATGATATTGAAGACCATGTATAAAAACTACAGGCATTATAGTTTTGTATGGAGCGAGTAATGGAAATACTCAAGCTTCTACCGTTAGGCACACAACGGTCAAAACATTGTTGATCAAGGAGCTATCGATCGATCAGAAGCCTATTGACCATAATACTTCCCAATTTGATGTTATTAAAACTACTGCATCTCTTCCATTTCACCGGCGTATATTCTGGCCGCCGGCCATTAATTCCAATATGTTTGTATTAGTCAAGCGCAACATGCTTTTATTTTGATAATGGAAATCGATTCAGCCTGTAAAGCACGTCATATGCAACATTCACAATCCGACGAACTTAATTATCCAATAAAGCAGGAGGGCAATATTGTCACGAACGACTACTTGAAACTTTAGCCGCGTGCCCTGAATGGAATTGAAACAGTGGACATATTTAACTCAAACTATCGAACTGAGTCATCTTCGTTTGACAATGGACGTGTGCTACGGTACAAGTCCACGGATAACAGACAGTTGTAGTGAAAGATACTGGTTATCATTGAGTAGTAGCTAGCTAAGCAGTATGCCACTGGTGCGTAGCATTGATGGTGTTTACTTTGATAACTGACTTTACATAACGACTAGGAAGCAAGCATGCGCATCTGCGTGGGCAACTTATTATTGCTTATAAAAAGAATGCTAAAAGAAGTTCTATCTCACCTTATAACAATAAAAAAGACATAGATATACCGTAAAATATATCATAAACTTTGATAAAGAATTCTATCATATTCAAACAAAAATCACTTTATCCCAGTTATATGTAAATTTGCCTATCATTATTACTTATTATCCTTAAAAGCTAGATAACATTTTAATAAATGGAATTGTATCTATACCTAAAAATAAACCTAATACATCATTAATACAATAAAAAAATTATCTCCACTTGATTCAAATCTATATATAAAAATTTAAAAATATCACTTCTACTAATTAATGATATAAAACCATTAAAATTAGATATTAATATCATCTATTTGGTGAAACCAACCATAACTGCTAAGGTTTTTTTCTCTTATGCCTAAAAACATAGGTCCACATCGATATAGCTGTGCCCCTCAAGACAAGCATAGAGCATAATTTTCACACCTAGTTCACTATCGCCATACTCAAAAAGGATTGAATCAGGCAGCTCTATTGCCAATGGTGGTCGCTCACTGGGGGCTACCTCAACTCAGCCATACATCTATACTTATGATAGCGTAGCATGTTCTGTTGTCTATGCTATGCGTCCTCTAGAAAATGACAAAGAAAAGATGAAGTTGATGAAAATAGTTTTTTATGTTTTAAATCAATTTGTGGTATAGAGTAGACATAATTTATTTATGGAAATAATTGGTACTCCTAATTTAAATTTTAGTGGTACAAATACAATTTTCTCTGTTGAAAATAAGAAGGTTTGATTATTTGACACCACTTAAAAAATCTAATAGCTTTGGCGGTGATAACCATGTACCTTCACAAACAGAAACTTAATATGGGTTTTGATATTTTTTCCTAGTATTATAGATCTAATTCACGTATTCATGTTCATGGGGTAATATACGATGGAATAATCTATTTGTCATATTTGTCTGTGCTCATTTTTAACACTATTTGGATAAAAATGACATGAAAAGGGATAGAACATATGGTTCGATGTGATGTTTTTTAATCAAAATATAGTTTGATATATTTATTAATTTTCTACTCAAAAGACGAGTGGTAAGGTTCATAAATGGTGTCGCTGTAAGTTATTTAGGTGTAATCCTTACTATTATTTAGATGAGAAAGACATAAAAAAGATAGAATATTGTTCTATGTGATAATTTTTAATCAAATTGTAGTTAACATGGGTTGTAATATTTTTTTCAAGCTACCGTGAACAATAAAGGGGAGTGAAAAGAGCTACAGAGGAGTTGCACTGATCGTATGTACATAGGTATAAACATAACAACGTTTTAATTTTTAATTTGAGGATTAGGCGGTAATGATTAATAGTTTTTTCGATCGTATGTACATATGCATGTTTCTTTTAGGCGAATAGTAGTCTCTTCTACGTACGTATGTTTTTTCCCGGTTTTTTTCAGATGAATAGTAGTACTTATTTTTCTCTCATAGAAGTAGTGTGTGTATAAATACATATTTTAGTATATGTATTATTATACCATATACTAAAATAATTACCTAGATATGTGTACAAATTAAAACATGCATGGGTAAATTGGATCTAGGTTATCGGAAAAGTTTCCCCTAACTGCAAAAAGCTAAATATTCGACCCTTAATTCTTACTTAAATTAGTTAAATTAGTGAACTTATTATTCATAATCATCGGATGGACTACCTTGTTATGGTTAAAACAGTGATTATAAGAGATTAACTGAATTTATCCCAGTTAACTGACCAAAATTAGCTCAACTTAATCCGGCCCTTACATGCGTAGCCAGGCTCTCTTTTGGTGTTAAAAAGTGGAGCATTCATTCAGCTCATCTGCGTGCATTCACTACTTTGGCACTTTGATAAATAGTAGAAACTTCAAATAAACATTATATATATATATATATATCCAATTTGTGAAAAGTTTGAATACATGCATTTCATTAGTTATATAAGACCCACGCTGACTATGTTAAATACGAAATAATGGCCAATAGATATCCGCTATTAGGAAGTGTTAGAAATGAATATAGCTTATTAGTTTTATTTTTTATAACGGTAAGTGTGCACGTATTTATATAAATTTATACTGTGTTTTGAAAGAAAATTAATATACACTAATCCACCATCAGATATTTATGGTGATTGTCTTTTACATAGTTAGTAAAAATAGAGAACCGGAGAAAAAAAATCGTGATGGGCAGGCGGATCGTCCGTAACCACTCTTTTTTAAAGATCTGTGTGCTTAGGCATCGTCACGTCTAGAAATTTACTTTTGTACATTCAATCCTTATCGAAAAATCAAGATACATAAATTAATAATTTAATATATAGATCCAACAAAAATATAAATATTAATTAATTATAAAAGAGTCAGTTATGCTTTATTCTCATAGTTAACTCGACTAGAGTATAACTAGGTGTTCTAACTCCACTTTCTCTATCGGAAAACATAAGATAACTACATAGAATACTCAGCAATTTATACAATAAATATACAAATCTATGGGTAACTAATGAATGCATGATATGCTCATTTATAAAAGCATGATTTAAGTAAATATTTAAAATTTATAATTAAATAACAATATTAATCAGCATTACACTAATACTGAGCTACCATTAATCAACATTAAACAACACCGAACAACAATATTAAATAACAATATTAACCAAACATGACCCATCAGTCATAAGCTACTGAATAATTAGTTATCTCATATAAACCGATTGGATGGCTCAGATCAACTTTGAATTAGAGGGACAAGCAGACACCACAAAGGTATGTTGGATGGGAGGTGACATGGCAGTTGAGGTTGATGGCCACGTCTGCAAATGGCCGGCTGGCATAAGCCCCTATGGTTGCCAGTGCATAGCAGTGCAATTAAAAAAAACTAGGGCACAATGATGATGAATGCAACATGAGGATGCTCACCAACTTGACAGTGACAAGAGGAGCCGAAAGGAAAGGCTAGTGGTGAGCTTTGAATGATGACGGGTTTAAGGTCCATGGTGACATCGGCTTTCGGTGGCATCTAGGGGAAAATGAGGTGTGAATGGGCGTCCTCTTGAGGCTGTGGTGCCAATAGAGGTGGTGACAAGGTCCGACAATGGTAGGAATGGTGGCAAGGCATGCCTAGAGTGGTAGCCAGCGCAAGGAGAGAGAACGCGTAGGGAGGTAGCTAGGCATTGGATGAGCTCAGGTTACGATTGGAAATAGGAGAGGGCCAAAGCATCCTATTTATAGGCAAAGGAGAAAGAATCTGGTCCGGATACATCAGATTGACGTGATGAAAGGCTATGGATAACCCTAGTTCATCGAGAAGGAAACGGGACTGAAAATCTTGCAATTTTCTTGGGCTTATCAAAAATTAAAGGGGGTAAAGATAGAGGAAACCAAGGGGAATGCTTTCCTTCAACAAATTGAGAAGGGGAGGCACCGGTGTGCTCGGATTTAGCATGAAAAGTAGTGGTAAAGATGAAATCAGGTGGAGACGGGACTCTAGACAAAACTAAGAGAAACTCTAGACATGTGGGGTCTGATCCACAGACCCCACATGTTAGTAGTAGAAGGGGTGTGGCAAACTGTGGAGCGTGCTAGCTAGGCCGGCTCATGTGCTAGGGCAAGACGGGCATGCCAAGGTGAAGGAGAGAAGGCCAATGGCTTGGCTGGCCGATGCGCGAGAGGAAGGAGAGATGTAAAATGGGAGAAGGAGAAACCAACCATGGGAGAGAGGACGAGTGGGCGAAAAATAGCCCAAGCAAAAGAAGGGTTTTTAAATTGTTTTTTAATTTAATAAATAATCTTTGTATTATTAAAACTACTTATTGAATTCTATAAATTCTAATAAAATTTTAGAGAGTATTATTAATTATGGAGAATTTAAGAAAAATACTCCATGATACAATTTATTAAGGAAAATTTTATTTCCTATATTTACTTTACTTTAAATTCTTTGCACTTTAATATAAATGTTAGAAACAATCTATTATTTCCTGAAATTAAAATTGTGGTGTGACACGTAGTACAAACATAGGGAGGGATTAACCGGTTTTTAGGTACGCACAATTCTTTTTTTCTTCTTGTTGACATCTCTTGCGTACACGTACATGGGGGGTTTAGTACGCACTCATCCGTTTTTTTAGATCTCTTACGTACAGGGGCGGTGAAAAAAAATACAAGAGTAGAGCAGAATTATTGTACTTCAATTAGACATAATATATTTTTAAAATTATCATACAATTTTTAAGGGATTTGTAGGGGATTTTGGGGTAAGCCTAGGCTCAAGCACCTAACTGCCCTAGGCGTGGCTGTGCCCCTTGCGTACAGGGAAGGATCAGTCGCGAGGGATTATTTTAATTGATCTAATTTAATGGTTAAAAATTATGTGAGATTAACCGGTATTTTAATAGATCTGTGGATGAAAATAATGGATCTATTGGTTTAAGTGAAAATTAAGAGTAAGATGTTTTGTTTTTCAGAATTTTTTATATTTTCTCTAATTTATTAGATCATTGTGTGATATTTAGATTTTAGTATATAATAGATCAGCGTGATCTCAATCACTGAATAAATCCAGTGATGAAGGTCAATATGTGCTTACTCATTCTTTTTTTTCTTCCCCGACGAATGCCCACTTCACTGAATTGGCTTTAGGATATGTAAGCAATCTGAGATCAAGTTCAACAAATTAAAAGGACTACCTAACAGGGAGAAGCTAGAGGCGCGGTCGGATGGATATATGTGATGTTGGGTGTGGGTGGTTATCAGAATAGGCATAGAATTAAAGGGCTTAGAGAGGCCCACTAGATACTTGAGTGGCAGTGTGGGACGCCGTTTTCTCTCTCAAGTCCATAGATACAGCCAATCAGGACTCGAACTACAAGATTAACTTTCGTGATATATTTCATATGTATATATGCTCATCGTTTTATCTTTATCTAATTCTGACCATTAATTTCTGGAAAATTATATTGTTTAACGTTATAAAATTTATGTTTTTAAATTCACTATAAGAAATAATTTTATAATATATAATTTATAGGTTGTTGACCTATATAAATTTTTAAAAATTGACAGTCAAAATTAGAATTATTTAATTTATTACAAACTAAATAATAAGTAATTTAAAACGAATGGAGTACACTCTTAAAAGAACGCGTAAAAAGGTAGTAAGTCTTTTCTTTTAATTTTGGAAGTAATAGAAATGACTTGCATCTCTGGTCGTTGCTGATAGATGCACAAAGCCATCAAAACATTACTGTTGGTGTACGAGCAACAGATCGATCGATCGATGATTTAATTAGCACTTCTCAAATTGGCGTGTGATAAAGTACTAGCAGTGCATCTATTCCATTTTATCCTATTTTTTGCCGACGCCGACTATTAATTAATTTCAAGGAGCTAGCACGTATACATCAGTCTTTTATTTCAGAGAAGCATCCACGGGAAGTCATCGAGTATACGTATCTGATATTCAGTCAATCGCAGCGTGTTGCATGCATTTGAAACTTGATTTGCATCCCCTGCATGGAATTGAATCAGTAGATTTGACTCTACTACTGAGGACAAGTACAAATTATCGAACTAATTGATTATTCTTCGTTTGACAACGTACGTAGCAAACAAGACACAGGTCCATAGAAAGGCCAGTTTAGCGAAAGATATGCACTGATCATAATCAATTAGTAGTAGCTAATACTCCCTTTTCCCCATGAAAAACTGTTTGAATCTAGACTGGTTATGTCCAGATCTAAATTCAGAAGTTGGTTTTTTCTGTCTATATTCAGGTTAAAATTTTGAGGTTGATTTTTTCTGAGATGGAGGAAACTCATAAGTTGGATTTTTCTACGACAAAGGGTGTATGTCACTTACTTTGATAATTGACTTTTCACAAAACAATTCAATTGTCTCCCATCACAATCACAATATAAATCGAGTTATGGTCAATGCCCCCACTCATCTTCTCTTTTTGTTTTTTTTTTCTTCATGATGATTTGCCTCAAGTACTACTCAATATGGCTATAGGAACTATAAGTTGATGATGTGATATCTACTCAATGCAAAGAGCGAATTCGATCTTAATCCTAACGCCCAACTGTATTACTGAAATAATTATTGAACGTAGAAATTAGGATCTGATAGGAACAAGAGTAATATGCAATACGGTGTGTGCACGCGTTGAAGCAACTATAAATAGGGCACAATGGCAGTGCATTCTTCTCATCACAGGCTAGCTGGTTCAACTGATAGGCAGAAATGGCTCTCAAGAATCTCCTGCTTGGTGTCTTCCTGACTGCTCTGCTGTTCTTCCTGGATGTCGCTCATGCAAGAGAGCTCGCTGAAGCCAGTGGTTTGTAGCAGTGACCCCTCCCTCTTCCCCTCCTTCCAATGGCTTAAATGAATATTCAAGCATAGCTATCCATTTGAATATGATAAATAAAACATGAATTAAGTTGTTGTTTATATTTAGATAAGAGTCGCTATATGTGAAGTATGACTATTAAATGAGTATTTCTTGTGTAGGTAAAATCTGAGGAAAAGAATGTAAAGCCTACTGAAGTGCCAATGGTCGAGGATCAGAAGTGGGGAGCTGGATACCATCACGATGGAGGATATGGATATGGTGGAGGATATGACCATCCTAGTGGTGGGTATGGTGGAGAATATAATCATCCTGGGCATGATGGTGACTATGGAGGTGGATATGACTATGAATATTACAGTAATGGCGGTGGCTATAGAGGTGGATACGGCTGTGGATATGACGGTGGGTATGGTCATCCTAGCTATAGTAGAGGGTATGGTGGTGGGTATGGTGGTGAATATGAAGGTGGTTATGGCGGAGGGTTCGGAGGAGGACACGGTGGCAGTTGGCCCTAATAAGTTGTTGAATGATACATATCTCTATTAAATAAGTCAACTATGACAAACTTGCTTAAGTATGCTTGTTGTTCGTAGAAACAATGTATAGTAGCAAGAAACTACAAGAGCGCCATGTTTGGTCTCTTCTAAATTTATATGTTTCTTCTAACTACTTATAGTCTGGTTTTGAGCATAATAATATGATACATTTGAAAAGATTTATATCTCTCTTTTTAAAAAATATAAAAAGAAGAGCTTTTATCTTAAGATATTTTCTTTTTTAGAGAGGTCTATCTCAAGAGTGGCATCCCTTGCAATGGTCCTTTATTTGTTTATTTATTTGCTAGTGTTGTCTAAGAGGTGAGATTAACAAAAAGAAATGGGGCAGGGGTAACCTTTTTCCTCTATTTGTTTTGTAGTCTTTAATGTGGGAAGTTACAGAACCAACATTTGAAAATATAAGTCGACACCAACAGTAAGCAAAATTTAGCTTCAAACATAATGAACCATGTATCATATATGCACTTTGATAGGCTTAGATTTCCCTTGAAACAGCGAGCACCTTTTTTCAGCTCAAACAATGGAGGACACATGTGTATGCATGGCAACAAGGCTAACTCGCAAACGCGTGCGCACAACATGTGTGCAAACACATCCCGATAGTATAGCAACAAAGCTGTTAGGCAGGGATAAGGTTTGGAAGTGTTGTTAGGGATGAGGGGAAAGCGGAGACTTTTTGTGTTTAGAGGGATGGCCATGAACCAGCAGTGGGTAGCGACCAAGGATGGGCGGCGAGACAACGACGGTGCCATCAGAGCCACCGGGTCAATAGTGGGCACTGAGGTGATGATATGTAGAAGCAAAGCTGAGTGAGATAGGGGAAGGGGAGAAAAAGGAGAAAGCCGACAAGCAGCCCTTATTGGTACATTAACGTCTTTCAATACCAATGAGACCAAGCAGTGGCATAATGAAGACGGTGGAGGCAGAGGCGCTAATCTGAACCTAGAGTTTGCCAGAGAGAGAGAGAGGAAGGGGCTCACTAAAGGAACACTACCAATATTGCTTCTCACTTGCACTCCATTGGTGATGTGCTCGCTCCGGTCGACACGTTAAGGGAAGAGAAGAGGAAAAAAAAAATGAGGTTAGCTAGCTAGGCCAGAGAGAACGGGAAAAGGCAGAAGAGAAATTGGGTTAGGCCTACAACGACGCTCTTGTGCTTTTTGTCTTCTATTCGCTGGTGACGGGCCGGGCGAACGTTCGCATACTAGGCCTGGGCGTTGTCAGCCCATGTAACACCCCCACCCAGCCATTGTGTCGAAATCATGAAGCTAATTTGTCCCTGTCAGGAATGAAGCGTAGCCCAGCCGCTGCTACAGTCGAACGCCATGCCCGTCGACTGCCTCTTCATCCACGGGAGGGCACAACGCTTGGCTGTCACCCCACCCAATCATCCGGATGCGAGGGAGAAGGACAATCAGCAACCCTCTTCTTTTGCAACTCTATTTGTCTCTCTATCCAGGTGTGAGGCATTTTACCTACTCCTATCCTAACCTCAGGTTGGTAAGATTACCAAGTGAATCTTAGCCGTTGATTAATTTTATAGTTTTTCTGGTTAAATAACATATATAATCTTCTCAACTAATTTATGACGGTATAAGGACATGTATAATCTATAACCAGACATTTTCTATAAGTTTTTATATACGTTAATGAGAAAGGTCTGATCATCGATTAATTAAATCATATTATCATGGCCGTCGATACATTTATATTGATTTAATCTAACAGAAACAGCGAATTAGTTCCAGATATGTTTTACGGAAACAGCTAGAGTTAGCTCCACTTATGTTTTACGGAAACAGCTATATGTACATCGCTAAATTAGTGTACGTTCCATCCGAGTTAGCTTTGAATACGCCCTTGGCATCCCTGAATTCTCTCCGTCGACGCGCGTAAAATCACCGAGATTCATTCACATCAGCAGCATGCGGCACTGCGTGCGAATTTACTGCACGCAAGCGATTTCCAGCGCCTTCGCTGCAAAAGTTAACCGGCGTCGTACGGATAAACATCCCCATCCAGCAAGCGCACGCAATCCTGATGCATATACACAACACGTGTTACAGCTAAACATGCTTTTTTACGTACTTCTCAATTTTTGTTATACTATGCATCGATCTTTATATTTCCATGTCATTATTTGCTTTTGTATTTTGTTATTTTACGCTTTGCGCGAGCTTAATTACTTCATTAGTTTTATCGACACTAAACCAAAAGTTTCACGTACGTAGAGCTTAATTAGTTCGTTGTATTAGAAAAGGCTTATAAATTAATTACATGAAAAATGGAAGGTGGTATTCTGCAAAATCCTTTTCATCCCTCATCAACCTGTCTATTAGTTCCCCACTCAACTTACTGTTAGATACCGGCATCTACAGTGAGAAAAATAAATAATTTATCCATCATGCATAATTGGTGGGGTAGAAATAAAATAGTTCAAAGTAAACTAAAAGAAGAATCGGGTATGTATTTAAAATATAAATTTTAAAAATACTATTGAATAAGATGATCATATTCTATAAATAATTTCAAGTGAAAAAGATTAAATATAATATTTTAGGATTTTCAATAAATTTGTATTTATTTATAATTTAACTAATTAGTTTATGATCACTCATAGGGTATCATATATCATTTGTACACCCATTCACGTTCATTTACATAAAAATATTTTACCTAAAGTATTATGCCTTTTAATTAAATTTGTATATATTAATAGACATGCGAAGGCACGGATTGGAGACTACTGTGAGTTCCAGTTAAATAAGACATACTATTGGAAATACCATGAAATCTTTAGTTTTTTTCAAACTTTAATAATTCTTCAAATTAGAACTAAGAAATTGTACACAACTTGGACTCTCAATTAAGTATTGTTATCTTGATATTGCATATTTCCAATAAGGAAGTTTGTAATTGATGAGAAACTGTCTCCGGCGTAATAGGAAAAATAATCAACATTTTCAGTATATAATTATTCATAAATACTTATTTTGAGTTTTGGAACTATAAATAAAAAAATTTTATTGCTAAAATTTTGAAATATATTTTACATATAGCGTTTAAACAAAATTAAATAACCAATTGTATTCAACACATTAATAAAAATTTAGTATTTGTAATATCAATAAAAATAACCAGTGCAATGCATGGGGTTGGTTACTAATAAGAGCTCTTACCCTTGCTAATTAGGAGTATTTTCTGACGTGGAAGATAAAAGAAGAGAGTACAGACAAACATCACCTGCTATGGTCAACAACGGCTCCACGATGACTCTTGGACTCCACAAAATAGACACTTTGCTGCATAAGGGTGGAGAAAAAATAAAATAATAGTAATAGCTTTTTTGTGGGTTAATGGTTAGAGCTTTTGTAATCTCAATTATTATAAGTATATAGTGTTTAAATAAATATGTATTATCTAAGAGTCTATGGCAGGCTTCACCTTTGAACATGCTCTAAAGGGGAAAGTTAACACACGTAATTGTCCTTTCAAAACTTAGCTATGCTGCTGAAATTTATGGGCTCCTAATTGGCGGCAACTTAATTCCAAAGTATTTTAATCAGAATGCGTGCAATTTGTAATTTTGAATTTTTAAATGTGAACCAAAACAAAATATGATTCAAATATTTGATTATTACAAATTTCTATTGAGATCTTGAATTATTGCAAATTTCTATCAAGAGCTGATGGTTTTGAGTAAAATTTGAAGTTCCTTAGTAGAATTTGCAGATAATACAGACTACACGATCTTCTCTGAAAGAACAACGCTGTGGCATGGACGTTAATGGGACGGATGGCGTGAACGAATCTCCCTCTTTCCAGAGTAGTATATAGAGATACTCCCTCCGTCCCAACCCTCTTTGCTGAGTAGTACATAGAAATACTCTCTCCATTCCCAAAAGGTTGATTTACAGAGTGTAAAATTTGTCCTAATATAAGTCGATTTCTAGTCTCTTACAGTCTCACTTACCCCAAGTCCATAAATTAAGAAGTTTTATACTTTAATACGCCTTACATATTCAGCCACCCATACTACTTTCTGGGTATTTTGCCCTTAACTTTTTCTTTGGATTCTAGAATGGATTTATTTTAGGGCAGCGTGAGTATATGTGTTCTAGCATGGAGTTCCACTCAAAACTCTTGCCTTTCACACTTCCAACGATGAACTGGATTTGGGTTCAACTATATATGATTCGCATCTGATGTCTGGCTTCCCTTTTGAGGCAGTGGCATAGATGTTGCCTATTATCACATAAACCGGGTCTGAAATCTTAAATGTAGAATCTATTATGTTGTAACTAATTGTAAATTGGTTTAACAGAAACAAATTTACTACCACTTATCTTGTTCATGAATAAACAATTTTTACGGTCTTTTACCAATTGACTTTTCATGCAATGGTTCAGATTGCTACCTGTTGTAAAACTACCAGTAGTAGAATACTGATGTATCAGATTTGACATGTTTTCATAAAATATTTTACAACTTGCCGCGGTTATTCCGGACCAATACTAGTGAGTTTTCTTTTTTTTGAAAAAGAAACTATATAATATAGTGTGTTTTATTCAGTACAGCTACCTTTATCACATCACTTGCACTGTTGCAGCATCAATTCAATGGAAAATAGTCGTAAAACTAAAGCGCGTGCTTTGTGAACAAAGCACCACCATACTGCTCCACGAATCAGCTTCTCAAGCAGAGCACTTTAGACATCACTACAACCACTTAATTTGTTAGTTGATACAGATAAAGGTTTTCAGATTGTGGATAATTAAGCTGATAGCGAGACATAACAAGCTCTGTTCTAACCCAAGCTAGAAACCGTGCAACCGTATCAGCTGAATTTGTTAAGCATTTGATATTTCAGCTACCATGTCCCATCCACTACAGATCTAACTGATAGAGACATAGAGGCATATATACATCCATGCAATGCAAATGGACACACTATAAATAGAGGATAGGAAGCATGTGTTCATCATCCTCTCATAGCAAGCTTGCAAGCATAGCTAGCTACATATTGGCAATGGCTTCCAAGTCATTGTTTCTGCTTGGTGTGATCTTAGCCTCTCTCCTGCTCGTTGCACAAGACGTCGTTGCTGCGAGGGAGCTCACAGAAGCAAATGGTTTGCATCTTTCTCTGACTCAAGTATGCATCGAACGAAATACAGATATTAGTGAAAGTATCTATGGAAGTCGCTTTTAGTTTCCAGGATGCTTTTCTTCAAAAATAAAATTCAATCAGGGTGTGTGAATCCTTGCTGCTACATCCAGTTACGGAGGACTTGTTGCTCTAGGGTAGATTTTGATGTGCATATATATATAGTTGTCTTTTCACAAAATTCATGCAGTGGGAAATCGAGGTCATTACATCATGCTATCTTCGATTTTTGAGATGTTTTACAACGATGTAGTAGAATCAATTTTAGGCTATCATATTTTCTAGTCTAATTAATCATTTGTATTTATACTACCACCTTAATTACTGGTAGAAAGTTTCAAAAATAATATTGATAGTAAATTATTTTTTTATACTTGCACTCATAAGTTAACGGTTCAGATTATTCTCCTGTTCTTGTTTTTTTATAGAACCATTTTCCATTTTTATAAATATATTATGTATATACCATTATGTACTTAATTAACTGATTTTCCTAAAAAGTAGCGTCCATAATTTTAAAAAAATAATTCACATAGAAGAAGAGATATACTTCTATTTATTACATATAGATAGAGAGAGCATATTAATAGACGAATGACAACAGTTCATGTATATATGCAGAAGCTGAGAAGAACTTGAAACCGGAACTAGCCCATGGCCCTGAGGATGAGAAGCCTGCACAGCATGATGACCGATATGGACATGGGAAAGGCTACGGTGGCAGTTATGTATCTGGATATGGCGGAGGACATGGTGGTGGATACGATGGTTGATATGGTGGCTATGGTGGAGGATATGGTGGTGGAGGTGGATATGGTGGATACGGTAGATACGGTGGAGGATACGGTGGTGGTGGTGGTGGATACCGTGGAAGCTTTCGAGTAGGATACGGTGTTGGTGGCTATCCCGGCGGTGGATACTACGGTGGTGGAGTTGACGGCTGGCACTAAGAAGCAAGAAAACATAAAAGGAATACTTTTTTATGAAAAGAAAATAAGACGTGTGTTCTTTCTTACAATTGGATTCAAAAATGCTGTTGTTTAAACAAGAAAAACGTTACTAGTTTCATCTTACCTTGTATGATCAAATATAAATGAATGGCCAATTTTATTTCACTGGTATATATTGATAGATCATCTGAGGTATATTATTACCACGAACACCATCATTACTTGGGTGCATATGTGCAAATGCAGAGACCAATTGTACAACACATTTCCAGATTAAATCAAGCATTTACCCTTATATCCCCACAGTTGTGCTCACCAGATCTGTAGTGAGATGAAAAAAAAACTGTGCACCTAGAAACTCTTAATTATGTCAGCCCTGGTTGGTGACCATCTTGTCAATCAACTCATGGACTAGTTGACATTGAGCAAGAAAAAAACAAATCTTGCAACCATGTCAAGATGCTCTCACTGAGGTCGTGTGAACCCATTGTAGAAATTCTTAGTTATGAAGTCTTCCATGCCATGATGTGGGCATGCATGGATACACTCCTAGAATCACTCTCACGCATTGAAGATGGACTCATTTTGTAGCTACTGAAATCCTGATATCTTATTCATGGCGTTGTAGTCTTTTGATGGAGAAATATTTTGATAGAAATGCAATGGATCATCTCTTCCATGTAGATGTTGAGTCTTGGTCAAGAGAATAAAACCACTACTTCACCTTCCCGACCAACAAGAAGGGAAATAGATGAATGCGAATTGTGTCTGTCAAAACACCTTTAATGGTGAAGGTGTTACCGACTTCCTAGAATTGTTGGAGGTATGTTCATTGGCGTCCTCCGATAGCTTGCCACATAATGGATTGTGTGCAACCATCTTAATAAGTGTCGACTTCAACTCAAAATTTTCTATTCCCACATTTATAATAGGTCCTTGAAAAACCAAACTGTTATCGGATATTGAATAATCATGGATTGCCCCCTTGGCCATGATAATGGGCGGTGGTTGGCTCAATGATGAAGACTCTAGAGATTGAGAAATGACTGGATGGGTATTGTCAGGAGATTTTTTACAACTAAGGACAAGGTGTGTTGCTAATAACGATACTTTTGTTTCTTCATCAACGACTCAAGGTCACTTTGATAATTCTCCAGAAGATCAAGTCAGGTCATAAACCTATCATGTCCTTTTTTTTAATTAAACCTATCATGTCTTAACAACGAAACAAGAACAAGGGTAAACCCGCTAAGGAATGCGAATGATTTTGGCATAGCAAGACAACATAAATATAATGATAGTTTCAACCAATTGCTTCCCCGGCAACCGCACTAGAAATGCTGGTTGATATATTTTTATGCTCTTAAAAATATCTTTGCAAGCGTTTGGAATTACCAATGGAGCATTTCATCTCGAGTATTCTGAGGTATCTTTTTTTTCCCAAAGGATACACGCCAAGACGGGGATTTTATCCAGTAAAAGATATACAACAATTGGATAAAACTTGTCACCTATCTAATTCAAGGGATTTTCAGAAGATTTTTAGGGTTGACAACTTTGGCACGATTGGAACTCGACACAACTAGAACTGATATAAAAAATTGTTTACTTCAGGCATAAGAGCAAGTTCATACTACCCTGGTCACTAACGCCGATGTACTAGAGCCAATGTGGATGACAACAATGATCACTGAACAGGCGATCGAACAAGCATTTGGCACGATAAAGAAATTCAAAAATGAAATGTGGAAGCATACTCGGCACAAATACAAATATGAAAGGAATTATATTGCTCAAACTTTATGAAGTCAAAAAAATTTAGGATCATTTATTGAAACTCTAACCGATCATCGATTCGACTCAACTCACGATCAAACTCCTCCAATTCTCTAAACTATAATCAACGATTCCGACTCAACTAATGTTGCTAAATAGAGTGGGGTGATGTGGGGCTCATAGAGTTCCCTCTCCCGACACAGCAAGTCCCCAATCCCCATCCTCAAGATATTTGGGGGCAGCGGTGTTAGGCCCTGAGATATTTGAACTCGGAATTCAGACAAAATTCACAACTTTGGCTGGAAGCAAACTAATAGGAACCCTAGCACAGCAGGAAATATGGGTAATTGCTGGATTTAAATAGAAACAGATGAGTACAAGTGTGTGCCTCAAGAACAAGAAAATGGGGATGAAAGCTAGGGTTTCAATCGATTGGTTCATTGTAGGATTCAGGAGCAGCTTCTATGTTGTCTCAGCGAACAAAAAGACAAAAGGTGCTGCGGCACAGTACGGCAGCGAACTGCTACAGAAAATACTCCAGCTGCCCGGCGCCGTTCGATCGGTCCTAATTAAAATAAAAACCTTAAAAGAAAAAAAGCAGAGCAATTCTTTAATATCTCACAAAATCTGCTTATTATACCTACTTTGTTAGTTGAGCTTAAACAGTCTGCACCCAGCACGGCTAATTACACTGACAATAACACATACTGAGCTCAACCTACATGCTATAATATTCGTGGCAATCCATCCAACCTGACCAACAGTACATTCAACTGTGTCGTATCCACTGAGTGCATTTAATTGCTCACTGCTGATCAACTGCTATATATACGGCACCATGGCAAGGTGGCATCCAAAGCTCACTAAGCCTTATACATCATACAGATATGGCTGTCAGACTTCTGATTGGTGTTGTCCTGGTCTCTCTGCTCCTTGTCTCCCAGGATGCAGTTGCTGCCAGAGATCGGTTTATCAATGCCAATGGTTTGTTCTCTCTCCATACATCCATTCATTTGTCACCTGCTTTCTGTGCTAACAAGCAAACCCTGATGTGGATTTACATCTCTTGTTATGTGTTTTGTTTTGATCGCACATACAAATATACATCAAAATGTATGTCATCAATTATCCAACATCTTATTCTATTCTTCGATCAAAATAAATAATGTTTGGCCTTTTTTAGTCCTCGAGGTGTGATTTTGGCCATATTTTTTACTAGAATAATTTTATAAATTCTATTAAGTTCATGAGATTATGAAATTATTTTTCATGACAAATGTACACATTCCATTTTTGTCTTAGGCATGTTTACATGATTGAGTGAATTACTGTTGTGGATTGTCTACTTAATTATAGATATAAATTTGATATTTTAAAAAATAAACTGAGAAACATGTGATGTAAGAAAGTTTATTATTCGACGAAACAAATAAACATCTTTATACTCCGGTGAATAATCTAAAAATAACAGGGCCTTAAGCTAAGTATTTTAAAATTTATCGATAGTTAAAAGTTTCTTGAGCTCTTGTAAAAAAGTGTCTTATATATATTTATGATCAGAGGAAGTATAATTAAGTTAAAATTATGGCTCCATTTGCAGTTGTATGACACAATTTTTCACTTGAATGATTATATATTTGTAATTTATTTGGATGAGTTGGTAAATTCAATGATAAAGTTGACAAGTGGACTAGGCACTCCACAGTCCACTAACAACTTGGTTGCTAAGAACTTGATTACTTGCAGAGAATGAGAAGAAGAACATGAAGAATGAAAGTGGGGCTGGCTTTATGGATGAGAAATTGGGATATGGTGGTGGTGGTTATGGTGGTGGGTATGGTGGCATATTTGGTGGTGGCTATGGTGGGTATATACCTGGCCGTGGCTGGTATGGAGGTGAATACGGTGGTTACCCGGACTTTGGTGATGGGTACGAAGATGATAGAGGTGCTGGTTATACAGGTAGATATGGTGCAGATGCTGGCTATAGTGGTGGTGAAGGGGGAGGAGTTAGCGGTTGGCACTAAGGCAAAACAAATGTGCTTGTTTGCACATACCATACCATACATACGTGGTAGTCAAAAATGAGAAGAATTAGATTTATTTTATCACTTTCATGTACTAAAATGCTATAACCTCCGCGTTGTATTATCCTGTATGAAGAATAAAATTAAATTTACTGTAATAGAAGAATCACTTAACGTGACATCTTTTCTATCTCTTCATGCCACCTCATCAAGTAAATAAGAACTGTTAGGTTAAAGATTGATCCAACATCAATTACTGCACAACCGTTCAAATTGATCGTTTGTTTCCATAGGAAATTTCAACCATTATCTTACATACTCAGGTGTAATCACTTTCTTGATTTAATTTGTGTTTTGTCATCTCTGCCACACGACTGAAGAAAATATCATATACACTTTTATAGGCCCACTTTAAGTTTATGACAATCTTTTGTTTCGCAAGTACCCATTATCTTCTCTTGAAATATCGTATGTAAATTCTTTTTAATGCTTCTTAACGATTTTTGCAGCAACACGTGGGGTATCATCTTGCCAACAGCTTTTCCCGAGAAGTTACAGGGAATTTATCATCTCATGCTCTTTAGGACTCAACTTTTCTGCTCTGAAACACCTAACGTGACTACAATTAATTTGTAATGGATCTAATCATCAAAGAGCGGTGAATAAATGGTATACTAACAGCTAACAACAAAAACCAAATATAATTTGCATAATAAAAAAAACCCCTGAAAAACATTACTAACCTAATACAGATCTGTCTACCCAACATTGCAAAACGGTCTGACTGACTTGTCAGCCAGTAAACAGTTGGCTCCGAATAGAATATACGATGAAACTCTAAGTAAGAAAAAGGATATATCGGTTGCAAAGCCTATAGCACTCTAAATACAATATACGATAAATAGTATGAAGTGAGACCCGATCTTTTAAAAGTATGAGAACCAGTAATCACCGTGATGGTACCGTTAGAGCCGGTCTCGATAGATCGGACCAAATCGACATAGTACGAGACTGAGACTAATGGCACAGAGACAATGGAGACTAGATCAAACATGCGGATAGAAGAAACGGACGAACCCATCGGCTGGCTGAGCCGATAAGAGGACTTCTCTAAATATATATGTATATCAGTTAAGAAGCTAATACACTAGGCGTGAGACTCAATATGTGGATAATTCATCGGTTGGCCACTTCGATGAAACGTTCACGTAAATATCTATCGGCCTATGGCTATATATACTATCAGTAGTCTAGTAGATCGAACCTAACCGATACAGCATGAGACCGATGTCAGTAGAGAAAGCTTGATAAACCGATAGAACCATACGAACGTGATGTGATGTACCCGATTAGACTAAGATATCGGACCTAACTGATGTAGTCTTAGACAGAACAAATAAACCAAGATAGCGACGGGACTTACCCCTTCACCAGAGGTCGGACTTAAATGATATAACTCTATATCGAGAGGCAGAACCCGCTGGTAAAAATCTAAATGAACTAGGGTGGTGTTGCCCTAAAGTTATATTGATCAATAGATGATTACATGGTTTCTAGTGGGTCAATATTTATACCCTAGAGTTTCAAAAGTCAAATGCAGTTACAGACAACATTCGGACATTATTTTATAAACATAAAAGGAAACTATCTCTAAGAATCCAAACATAAAAGGAAACTATCTCTAAAAAGTTCATAAAATTAATTAAATTTGTCTATCTTATATGATATATTCTATAGAAATAAATTACCCCGTCATGGTTTCCACGATTCCTTCTCAGACTCGGTCCTATCTTGATAATTTTTTGTCTTTTGAATAAACCAAATCTATCCTTAATCCGTTCGATCAACTCTTTTCCTGTATCAATCGAACTCTTTCTACAAGCTGATCGGCTCTCTAGTCCTGTCTGTGGGGCTTACAAAATTTTGGTGCAAACACATGCTCTCAAATTTTGAAGTATGAGGACTCATGCTTCGAAATTATCTTCCTCAAACTCCCATGACTCTAAAATCTCCTCCCCTGCTTCTTGCAATCAGCTTTAATGAGCCGATAGAGTCTATGTTAAATGTGCTAAGTTGTCAACCTCCTCAGAGAAAAACTTCCTTTTGATGCACTTCGACTATCCTTGTAAGGCCAGCTCTGCTAACCGTTCATCTCTTGTGTCTAATCTGTAGCATCAGCTCCGTATATTACAAAATCTTTGAATATATTCTAAAACTTATTCCTCCTTTCTCTACTTCACTGATATGAAATCGTTGAGCCGCATCTCATGGATCCCCGCAAAGAAGTGTTTGTGATATTGTTCTTCTAAATTGGCCCATCCTCTGATTGAATTTAGTGGCAACAAGGCAGACCAATTAAAAGCCAATCCAGATAGTGACAATGGAAATAGCATAACTCTCCAAGCTTCTTCCGCCGATGCTTGTTCGCATTGAGCCAAGAATCAGCAGATGTGTTAAACTGTTGATATGTTGTCTTGTTCTAAGAACTTGGAAAAGTCTCGCATCTTGTATCAGCATGGTAATGGTAATCTATCAAACCACTTAGGGTGTGGAGGCCGATACATGAAATTCTCCCCCTTCGGTTTGCAGCCAAACTATTCCTTTGTCACTTTAGATATTTTGACAATCCACTCCTCGTCTTCATCGTATTGCCTCCTGAGCTGAATTGAGCTATAGGACCAATTGAGCATCAGCATCTATGGACTAATATCTGTCGATGTACGAACTAGTGTCTCTTGAGTATATAATACATCTACTCCTTTTCTTATCAAGTCCTAAGGCACACTTGTCATCCCTTCAGATTGATTGTTCGGCACGTGACGTATCGCTTCATCAACTAGTTCTTGGATGGATTTCTATGGGCCTGAAGTTGTAGGTTGAGTTGGTTCACTGATTAGGGTTGGTCTTGGGAATGAATTCTTCTATATAGGACCGTCTTGCATCATACAAAAGGATTGCATCCACAACCTCTCAAAATCATTCATACACTGCTCCACATGTTCCCTCTACTATTCGTTTAGATCTTCCAATATGACCGGAATAATAATATCTTCATTAGCTTCTGCATTGGACAAGCATGCCTTGACATCAACCTCTTCTTTAGACATATTGATTAAAACTATGTTCCTCTAGTTGATAAATGAAATTCTGACTTCTAATGAGGCGATTGTATCGTCCCGTTGGTCGATGAGTGAAATCTTTAGTCAATGAATAGACTGACCGACGAACGATATCTTCTGTCCCACCAGGCGTGGCAAAAATATGTTCGCGCTGAATCGGTCCTCCATGTTCACCGATGGAGTTCCAATGTGATCGCTTGAACACTCCAATGCTAGGGAGCTCTGCTTCACTCTACTGCAAGTCCTTTGGCTTCGAGGTCTCTTCGTCGGGGTTGTTGGAGTTGTGGTTGTGTCAGTCAATTTGACCCTGCAATTGACAAGGAGTAAGTCAATGAGTTAGTCGGCCGATGGGCAGATACGAACTTCTGCTATCAGTTAGTCATCGATAGAGTTGAGATAGTTATCGGCTGCATTTAATACACTCCTGTTATCGGCTGATTGCCGATAGAGACTGAAGCACTCGTCCATCGGCTGAAAATTCGACGAAGTCGTAGGCAAATGGTGACGAAGGGAATGAAAAAACACATCGACTGCAGAGCCAATGGCGCTTCAAAATGAAGTAGTCAATAGGCAATATATGGAATCGGCTGGTTGCCGATAGAGGCTATAGCACTTTTTTATCGGATGAAAAACCGATGAAGGCATAAACAAATAACGAGGAATAAGATAAAAGACCCATAGGTTACAAAGCTGATGGAGCTCTGAATAGAATATGTGATGAATATTGAGAAGCAAGACTCAATCTTTTGAAGATACGAAAAGCTAGATTGGACATGTGGACGGAAAAAACAGGCGAACCCATTGGCTAGCTAAGCCGATAAAAGAAATTCTCTGAAGAAATATGTATATTAGCTGAAAAGCCGATACACTAGGCATGAGGTTTAATATATGGATAAGTCATTGGCTAGCTGCTCCAATGAAACATTCACGTAAAGACCTATCAACCTATGGCTCAATCTACTATCAGCGGTCTAATAGGTGGACCTAAACGATACAGCACGGGACCGATGGTAGTAAATGGAGCTCGATAAGCTAATAGAACCACACCAACGTGATGTGATGCACCCTATCGGACTAAGAGATTGGACCTAACCGATTTAGCTTAACGCAAAATGGAGTGGCCAAGATAGTGGTTGGATTTAATATGTGGATAAGTCATCGGCTAGCCGCTCCAATGAAACACTCACGTAAAGACCTATTGTTAACGTTGGAATTTGATTCAGCCTATAAACAGGATCGGCCAATGAAAAATACTGATCGGCTCGTGGGGTGGAGAGCTAATTGATACTATAGAAGAGCCGATCAAACGGGTGAAAGATGGATTCGGTTTGTTGGGAAACAAAAAGTTATCCAGATAGAATCGAGTCCAAAGAGGAAAAATGAGGATAATGGCAAGTTAGATGTTTGTATAGAATATATTATGTAGGCCAAGCAAGTTTGAGTAGCTTTACAATTGCTTAGAGATTAGTTTCCTTTTATATTCTTAGGAAATAACGTTCGGTGGTTGCTGTAACCGTGTCAAACTCTGTAATCCTAGGGAATAAATATAGACCCCTGGAAGCTTGTAAAATCCATCAATCGATCAATCTAATAAACCTTCGGTGCATCGCCAGCCTAGCTCGTCTAGTTTTTTATCGATGGTTTCTGGCTCTCGACGCGGGGCTATATTGGTTAAGTTCGATCTCCGACGAAGGAGTAAGTCCTACCACTATCCTGGTATGCTATGCTCTGTCTAAGACTACATCGGTTAGGTTTGACCTCTTAGCCGGATTGAGCGTAACGCATCACGTCCGCGCATGGCTCACCGGTGCGTTGGTCTCCTTCCTCCATCCACAGTCTCGTGCTGCATTGGTTAGGTTCGACCTATGAGATCGGCAGCGGTGGTTCGAGCCAGTGCCCCGGCGGGTCTTCGCATGGCGTCTCATCGAAGTGAGTAACTGACAAGTTATCCTCACAGCAGGCCTCCCATCCGTCTCTCGTATCGTCTAATAATCGATCCTCTAGAGATCAATCCGGACACGTTGGACGCTTCCTGGTATTATTTCAGTTCGGTCCGATCTACCGGGGCTCACGTCTAATGTGGTCGGTGTCGAGATCTAGAGGGTCTTGTTCCCCATCGGCTCAAATGGTCAACGAGTTTATGTGTAGGCCTGCGTCGGACGATCGATCGTTAGGTAGCCGATGGCATCGCCTTTTCCTCCCTCGTCGTCACGTTCAGTCTAGGTCTCCGTCGTCTCCACACCGTTAGTCCTGGCCTCACACTGTCTCAGTTTGGTCCAATCTATTGAGGCTGGTCCTAATGGCGCCGTTACCACTGTCGCTAGCCCTCATGGCTCTGCGCTTCAGATGCCACAGAGCGTCATCGGCTCTTTGGCCGATAGGTCCTTTAATCTACTCCATGCGTCTATCTCTCACACCTCCATCGGTTGTTCAGCCGATACTCAAGCGCGGCCTTCCCTATCGGCACCCAGTCGATAGGGTGAGCCGGACAGGCCCACCGGCCGACCGGCTCGCGGGTCTCATTCTATCTTCTTATCAATTGTAGGGTCAAATTGACTGACACGCCCTCAGACCTCAAAGCTTAAGGACCTGCACTAGAGCTAAGCAGATCTCCCAGGCATTCACGTGACCAAGCCAACGTCTCTCCCCGATCGGACTCCGCTCGGCCCGATCGGACCTTTCCAAATGCCAAATTCAGTTTTGGTAGGAGAAACAAGCCATTCACCACCCGTGAGTACTCAGAATCTATTGTAAGAGATGGTTGATGAAGCTATTCACCATGCACTCATCAACCCATCAGGTGTGCTAGTGAATACTTTGCACAGTTTGATCAAGAAAATGGCAAATGAATCAATTGTTCGAGAACCTGATCAAGGGCTAGTATATCTGCCAATGAAAACAGAGCAACCGCAAGTTACTTATGGAACCAAAAGGGACGTATCAACAAATATATTTACGCAAGTATAAGCCAGGATATCATCGGATAGCTTACTACGGGGATATCGGCAAGAATATCCATGTGGCAATAATGATACGATCAATCATTAAGGAGATCATTTTAGACCATATCAAGTGCTAACTTTGCTTCCATAGGAGGATTGGTCTGCCAAAGTTGCAGAAGTGGTCAGAGAGCAATTTGGCATCAGACCTAAGGAACAAGCTTTTATGTATCAACACCCTTATCCAGAGTGGTTCGACAAAATTCCATTGTCACATCAATACAGGATACCAGATTTCTCTAAATTCTCAGGGCAAGATAACATATCTATAATGGAACACATTAGCCAATTCTTGGCCCGGTCTGGGGAAGCATCAGCTGAGGAAGCCCTAAGAGTCCATTTCTTTCCATTGTCCCTCTCTGGATCGGCCTTCATCTGGTTCTCTTCAATGCCTCCTAATTCAATTAGGGAATTGGCCGATCTAGAGAAGCAATTCTATAAATATTTCTTCACTGGGATTCATGAGATGAGTCTATCAGATTTAACATCGGTTAGACAGAGGCCTGGTGAGTCAGTTTCGGAGTACATCCAACTTTTCCGGGATATCAGAAGCCAGTGTTATAGTCTTATTCTAAGCGATGGACAATTAGCTGCTTTGGCTTTCCAATGATTGCTGGCTCTAATTAGGGAACACTTCTCTTCTCAAGAATTCATCTTCTCTATAGAGTATCGGCTCATGAAAGCCGATTCAATGAAACCAAGAAAGAGAGATTTCATCGAAAGGCTGCTGAGCTATAGGTTTATGCATTGGACTGAGATGATGAGGAATCCAATGTAGAAGTGGGTTTGGTAGAGTGGACTAGGAATAAGAAACCTATATCATGTCCTTAGATAAAGAGTACTGGTAAGGAGGAAAGATATGATTTTGATATCAATAAAGACGATAAGATATTCGATCTTCTTCTCCAACAGAAACAAACTCAACTGTCTCCAAACCATATACTACCGTCAGCTGAAGAACTCAAAAGGAAGAAATATTATAAGTGATATAGCTCAATATCTCATCATACTAATAAATGTAGAGTTTTTCGGTAACAATTGCAATCAGCTGTCGAACATAGGAGAATTAAATTTGAAGATAAAAAGCCGATGAAGGTCAATGGGCATCCTTTTCTTATGAACATGGTGTTTATAGGGTCTTCAAGAGGTCGGTTCAATGAAGGGAGACGCTGAAGGAGATCAAATGTTACCTCGTCGGATTTGATCAAGAAATATTACAGAATACAAGATGAAGAACGATGAGCCATAGCACAGAAGGAAAAGTATAATCCACATTGGGGTTGCCCTTTTTTTTAGTATTGCTAGGATCAAGACATGAGGTTGCCATCAATTAAGGATTGTCCTGAATGTAATAAACTGGGATCGACCACCTATCGAGTAGGCATCGGTACATAGCTGATTAGGGCTGATCAATGAGAACTATAGTCAAAAGTTAGCTGGTGTCCATCTAGGATCTTCACAAAAAATCAAAAGAGAAGTGCACAAAGGTTGTGGCACAGAGAACAGCACAAAAGGTAGCGTCAGGACTATGAGGAAGCCGATCGAAGTCGAAAGACTAAAAGCGTATGGTGCGTGAAACATAAAGATGATGATGTTAACACATCGGCTCTGACCAACATGGTGTTCTCCTTGCCTCTAGATTATAAAGCGTGTGCTTCTGATGAAGTGGATCAAGAAGAGGTCTTTGCTCAATTGACGCTGAAACCTGATCAAGCCAAATTTGACAAGCCTGAAGAATCTAAGCATTGGCACTTAATCCCGTTGTATATCAAAGGATATGTGGATGGGATGCCAATGACAAAGATGCTAGTTGATAGAGGTGCGGTTGTCAATCTGATGTCATATGCTATGAATCATAAGCTGGAGAAGACTACCGAAGACAAAGGGAGTGCTAAACGTGGAGTGACGGTCGAAAGCAAGACATTGCCCACTACATTTTTCGTCATCGATGGTAATGAATCAAATAGTCTACTTCTCGGCAGGGACTGGATTCGTGCCAACTGTTGTATTCCTTACACAATGCATCAAAGTCTCATACAATGGCAAGGGGATCAAGTTGAGGCGATTACAGCTGATCAGTCGACCAATATTGCAGTAACCGATATGCTAATCTGGGAAGCTAATGGGTTTAATTGCTTGTCCAGAAAAGCATGGGATGGAGAGTTCCTCGATGTAACCAGGGGATAAAGCCGATTTTAGCAAGTCAGCTCAGAACTATTGCTCTAATGGGAACCATAGAAGATTTTGAAGGAAAATTAGGGCAATGATTTACGTCGGCTGATGAGTTGGAGAAAGTTGATATAGGACTAGGAGATAGACCAAGGCCAAAATATAATAGTAAAAGTTCATGTACCGAATTCCAAAAATAGTTAATAAAATTGTTGAAGGAATTTCGGTAATGTTTTGCTTGGAATTATCATGAGATGCCAGGTTTAAACCGAACGATTGTTGAACATCGGCTTCCTATTAAACCCTGGATATTGGCCATTCAAACAGCCACAGAGAAGGTTCAGAGCAGAGTTGCATTATGAAATCAAGAAAGAGATCACAAGGCTGTATGATGCAGACTTCATCAGACCATGCCAATATGCTGAGTGGGTATCCAACATCGTTTCGGTTGAGAAGAAGAATGGGAACCTGAGGATATGCATCGACTTCTAGAATTTGAATAGAGCAACTCCTAAAGATGAGTATCTGATGCCAATGACGGATCTATTGATTGATGTAGCATCGGGTCATAAGATCATTAGCTTTATGGATGGGAATACAGGTGACAATCAAATTTTTATGGTGGAAGAATATATCTACAAGACTATGTTCAGGTGTCCTAGAGCTATCCGCTTATACGAATGGGTAGTCATGACCTTCGGTTTGAAAAATGCTGGTGCAATTTATCAGAAAGCCATGATTTATATATTTTATGATCCCATTGGCCTGCTGGTGGAGATATATATTGATGATGTGGTAGTAAAATCTAAGAGTATTGAAGACCATATAGCCGATTTGCAAAAAGTACTCGAGAGGGCGAGGAAATATGGACTTAGGATGAATCCTCATAAATGTACTTTGGTATATCGGCTGGGCAATTCTTGGACTTTATAGTGCATGAGAGAGGAATCGAAGTTACTCAACGAAGCATCAGAGCTATCCAGAACACTGAGCCACCAAACAACAAAACACAGTTATAGTCTTTGATCGGCAAGCTCATCTTTGTAAGGAGGTTTATTTTAAATCTATCGAGAAGAATTAAGTCCTTTACTCCCTTACTGAAGTTGTGAGCCAATCAAGAGTTCGTGTGGGGCGTCGAACAACAAAAAACGTTTGATCATATTAAAGAATATATGAATTCTCCACTAGTATTGATTCCGCCACAGAAAGGGGTACCATTTAAGTTATATTTGTCAGCCGATGAAAATTCTATCGGGTCAGTGCAATTACAGGAATTTGAATTAAAAGAATGGGTGGTATTCTGTCTGAGACGACAACTTCTAGATGTTGAGACCAGATATCCTATGGTGGAAAAGTTATGCCTATGTTTATACTTCTCGTGCACAAATTTAAGACATTATCTTCTATCAGCTGAGTGTATAGTACTTTGCCAAGCCGATGTGATTAAATATATGCTATTGGTTCTAGTCTTGAGAGGGTGGACTGGTAAATGAATATTTGCTCTGATGGAGTTCAATCTGAGGTATGAATTGGCTAAGACAGTCAAAGAATAAGCGGTGGCCGATTTTATTATACAACATAGAGAAGTCCAAGAGAATTTTGGGGAGCCAATTTCATGGATGCTATTCTTTGACGGGTCGGTTTGCAAGCATGGATGTGGTATCGGCTTAGTGATTATATCACCTCGGGGGGCAAGCTTTGAGTTCACTTTTACAATCAAGCCTTATAGGACTAATAATCAAGCAGAGTATGAAGCGGTGCTCAAAGGTTTTCAGCTGCTGAGGGAAATTGGAGCCGATATGGTAGAGGTCATTAGAGATTCTTTGTTGGTAATCAGATAGCTATCTGGGGAGTATGAGTGCAAGGATGAAGTTTTGAGGTCGTATTATGAAGAATGGCAACGTTTATTAATGGATTTCAAGATGGTATCGTTGGATCATATTCCTAAAGAGCAGAATCTAGAGGCCAACAATCTTGCTCAAATTGTTTCGGGATATCGGCCGGATAGGAAGGTGGAAGCTGAGATAGCCGATATTGAAAATCATGTTGAAGATGATGATTGGAGACAAGAAATTATTCAATATTTGCAAAATCCGTCACAATCGGTTTCTAGTAAATTTTGGTATAAATCTGTTAAATATATACAAATTGATGAAGATCAGTATTATCGTGCTATTGATGGGGTTCTATTAAGATGCTTGGGTACCGAAGAAGCCGCAATAGTTATGAGTGAAGTACATGAAGGCGTTTGCGAAGCCCATCAATCAACTCACAACATGAGATGGATGATGAGGAGAGCTGGATATTTTTGGCCGATAATACTGGAGGATTGCTTCAAATACTACAAAAGATGCCAAGACTATCATAAGTTTAGGAATGTGCAGCGAGCTCTAGCGTTGGTTATGAATCCAATAATTAAGCCATGGCCATTCAGAGGTTGAGGAATCAACATGATTGGCCAGATTTATCCTTCGTCAAGTAAAAGGCATAAGTTCATATTGAAAGGAACATATTATTTCACAAAATAGGTAGAGGCTATCCCTTTGAGGAAAGTTACCTCTAAGAACGTGATTGAGTCTATCAAGGAACATATTATATATCGGTTTGGTATTCCGCAGACAATTACTACCAATCAAGGTTCTATCTTCATGTCTGAAGAGTGTCAAAAGTTTGCTGCCAGTACAGGGATTAAATTATTGAATTCATCGCCATATTATGCTCAAGCTAGCGGACAAGCCGAAACTTTCAACAAGAGTTTAATCAAGTTGATCAAACGCAAAATTGATGAACAACCACGAAGATGGCACGTTACATTAAACTATTCACTATGGGCCTATCGGATGGCATGCCATGGATCTACTCGAGTACCACCGTATCAATTGGTATATAGGCATAAAGCAGTTCTCCCATGGGAAATTAACATCGGCTCCAAGAAGGTGTCTCTGCAGGATCAATTGACAGCCGATGATTATTACAACCTGATGACCAATGAACTTGATGATTTGGCTTAGAGTCGGTTAGGGGCATTTGAAAGGATCAAGGAAAACAAAACTAAGATTGCCAGGCATTATAATAAAAAGGTGATGATTAAAATTTTATCTGACAGAGTTCTCATTTGGAGATTGATTTTACCGATTGGATCTATAGATAATAAGTTTGGAAAATGGTCGCTTAATTGAGAAGGGCCCTATCGGATCAATTGTTGTTTGCCTAGAAAGTCTTTTAGGGGAGAGATTTGTCAGAGCGCTCAACGGAAAATATTTGAAGAAGTATTATCCTAGCGTTTGGGTTGACGCCTAAATTGGTTAAGTATGGTCAATATTTTTTCTCTGCAAGACAAAAAAGCCTATAGATGTTCTATTGGCTAGTGATACTATTTGCTTGAATCGGCTAAGGTGTGGCTGGTGTCTAATATACAGAAGCCGATATGATTATATCAATTATAGATAGCCGATATCGTTAAGATATCGCCTTTAGGGATTATATATATACAGATTTCATTGATCAAGCCAATCAAGCTTTATTACAAGCGATCAATGTTCAGGATGACATTTTGGGTTTTCAATGCAAAGATTTCATAGGTATTTCTTGATTGCCTCGATCGCACATAGGTGGATTTGGTCTATTTTGTTGATGGTGCGGATGTCATCCTCATTGGATCTAGGGATAGTTTTCAAATTCCTGTGCCAACAAACTGTTTGCTGTACTTTATCTGCTACCTTGGCCTCTTGATCTTGGATTGATTGTGGTAGTCCGATAAGATGGGATTTGGTGGATTCGATGTCACAACTCACCTTGTCAAGTTCCAAAATCAAATCGGCTTCTAGTTTCTTCAATAGGCCTAGTATGGTGTTAGTGTATTGAAGGTCAGTTGTCATCTCATCGAGTTTTTTCTTTTCGGTGTGGGCGGATAGCCTGTCGTTTTGGGATAAACTGCTCTGTTCAGCATGATCAGCTATACATAGTCTAGTTGTGATCAGCTGGGTCCTGTGGAATTCCAAGTAGGCAGCATGTGTGAGTATGTTAATCAGCTTTTTGGGCAGGAGGTGTTCAATCTCAGTGAGTCTTCCTTGGATCGGCCCGCAATCTTCCACCAGTGAGTCAACAGGATGTCCACCCGATGCATGATATCTGACAATTACTCATGTACATCAGCTGGTAGAAATGGTTCAATTGTTGCACTGGTAGCTGAGTCTTCATCTATATCCAAGTATTTGCCGATGTCGAAGAACAAGTTGGCCAATGACTGCACATTAACATTGGTAAATAGGAGGATCATGAGCCAAGGCAGAAATAAAATATAGGGTGAACGTACCTAGGATACAGCGGGAGCAACTTGAACAATAACGTTGGTATCAGCTTGATGAGAGGAAATTTGGGGATTGGATACTATAACTTCTGAGGTGACCATTGGCTCAGTTCTTGTAACAGCATCTAGCGGTTGGGTTTCAGGAGTTGATGGTTCATGCTACAAAGCAAAGCTGTCAAGATAAATGTGAAGATGGCAGAAAAGAAATAAGCTTGACACATACCAACGGGGATGAAGAAGTGAAGATCATTGCAGAAGGGCCTTGGGGAATTGGTACTATAGCTGCAACATCGGCGTTGGATTTTTGTTTCTTAGGAATCGTTCGAGTAACCAACTTCTTGCATTCCGTCCCTGACGTTCATGGTACTCGGAGTAGAGCCAATGGAGATGGGGCACCTTGTCTAAGGATAAACACTTGCGCTAGTTTCAGGTGCTTCTTTGTCACTAGCCTATGAGATCATGGAGATTAAGTGATATAGTCAAAATCAAATACAATATGGAAAAGATAGTGTAAGGAGAAGGATTACTTCTTCATCAGATTTGACGTAGTCAGGATCAAGGCGCAGACAATAACGTTCAATCAATAGACTGAACAAATGCCTTCTCCACTCCAACCACCATCGAGCAAATAGTCTGGTATTGGATATGCAAGGCTTGAAGGTGGAGATGGTCCCCAAGGAAAGAGATGTTACAATTGTTCTTAGCTGATTGTACTCCAGACTGTTGTTTACTTCTTCTTAGACTTGGAGCTTGCCGATGAAGAATAAGCCAATTGGGAGCTGGCCGAAACCCAACTGACAAGCATTGACAGAAGAATGATAGAACTCGAATGACGGGTGTTAGGATCGGCCCAATGAAAATCCAGTTGGCAGAAGATTGGGGGTTATAGATGACAAGAAAATGGTCTTCAATTCTTCATCGGCTAGTGCATTAAGTGGGTGAAACCTACGAGGCATTTCAAACGACAAATTGTCCTCGTACGCAAACCAGATGATGACCTCTTTGGTGAAGCCATAGTAAAAATATTTGACCCACTGGCTGAGTTCGAGGAGGGTCATTTTGCTTCTAGGAAGACTCGATACGGCTTCACCCAAAGAAGTGTATCGGCGCCGGTTAGACTCACCTTCTTCTAGGTAATTAGTCAGAAATGTCAAAGAAGGAAAAGGAGTCCTGGGGATGACTCTGGAGGTATAGATGTTCAACCAAAGCTATATGAACCACCAGGGACCACCAATATGACTGACTGGTTGAACTGCCTATATCTTATTCACCACCTGATAAAGCAGTTGATAAGTGGCTCCAATGAGATATTGCCCAGTGGAATGTGGCGTTGATTGGCCAGGATCTCTACAAAGCATTGCATGTTGGTAATTGGACCATGAGTTGAACCGCCAAAGACAAACCATTCCAGCCACAGGTTTAGGAATGCGACATGTTCTCGTTTATCGACTGGTCCGAAGGTCTTACTGTGCAAGGATATGTATTTAGTCCACCCTCTGATGTTTTTGGTATTTATCCCATGAGTGGGTTTGAATCGGAGGATGGATGGATTTACATAATGAGTAGTGCTGAGGTAGGTCAACATGACGACATCCATCAAGGTAGGAGTCATTGGTCTATGTCCAAATATGAAGGTGTTGAGGACATCTGACCAAAAGTAGGAGGCCGATATGAGCAAAGGCTCATTCTTCTCCATATCGGCTAAAGAAAGATTGATACAATGACTGATTTCCAGGTCTTTCCACAATGATTTTTTGGAAGCCAAAATCATGAGGTATCAGTTTCTCCATCCTAAGAGTTTACTAGGGCAAGATCTAAAACTGTTGGCCCAATCGAGGATGGTCATGGATAAATTTTTATATGGGATCCGTTCTATTTCAGAATTTACGAAGTTTGTTGGATCCTCATTACCCATAGAGAGAAGATTAAAAGAAACCTGGGCGATCGACAACTGGAATGATAATCTGACCTTTGAGATCCTAAAGTAAATAGGAACCTGACTACAGATGAAAAGACGGGATGGGATATATTTGTTAAAAATATAGGATAGAAAAGCAAATGAAAGTTACCTCGGAGACTGCATGTGTCGATGCCATCACGCGAAGGAAAGGGGCTCATCGAGGTTGGGGGCTCTGAGGTGAGGAAGTGTGTGGAAAAAGGATGAAATGGTGGGATACTTCATAGGGGCAAAGTGACCTATGCAGGAATCTAGGCTGATTAATTATCGTCTGTAGGCTATGATGGGCTGTCCTGGTTTGTGGAGAATTCCAACAGCTCAAAATTTTAAAGTCTGTTGATAAACTCCGAAATTGGGGGGCATCTGTTAACACTAGAATTTGATTCAGCCTATAAACAGGATCGGCCGATGGAAAATACTGATCGGCCCATGGAATGAAGCCGATTGAAAGAGCTGATCAAACAGATGGATTTGGTTTGTTTGAAGACAAAAAGTTATCCAGATGGAATCGAGTCCAAAGAGGAATAATGAGGATAATAGCAGGTCAGATGTTTGTAAAGAATGTATTACGTAGACTAAGCAAGTTTGAGTAGCTTTACAATTGTTTAGAGATTAGTTTCCTTTTATATTCTTAGAAAATAATGTTCGGGGGTTGTCGTAACTGCGTCAAACTTTATAATCCCAAGGCATAAATATAGACCATATGAAAGCTATTAAAATCAATCGATCGATCAATCCAATAAACCTTCAGCACATCACCACCCTAACTCATCTAGATTTTTACCGGCGGGTTCTAGCTCTCGACACGGGTTTGCATCAGTTAAGTTCGATCTCAGCGAAGGGGTAACTCCTGCCACTATCTTGGTACGCTATGCTCTGTCTAAGGCTGCATCAGTTATGTTCGACCTCTTAGTCGGATCGAGCGTACTACATCACATCCGCACGAGGCTCGCTGGCATGTCGGTCTCCCTTCTCTATCCACAGTCTCATGCTGCACCGATTAGGTTCGACCTACGAGATCGGCGACGGTGGTTTGAGCCGGTGCTCTAGTGGGTCTTCGCGCGGCGTCTTGTCGGAGTGAGTAGCCGACGAGTTATCCTCACCATATGTCTCTCATCCGTCTCACGTATCGTCTAACGATCGATCCTCTAGACATCGATCTGGACACGTCGGACGCTTTTTGATACAATCTCGGTTCGGTCCGATCTACCGGGGCTCATGTCTGTCGTGGCCAACATCAACATCTATAGGGTCTGATTCCCCATCGGCTCGAACGGCTGATGGGTTTAGGTGTAGGCCTACGTCGGTATACGGTTGTTAGGTAGTAGATGACATCGCCTTTTCCTCCCTCATCGTCACGTTTGGTCTAGGCCTCCGTTATCTCCGCACCATTAGTCCTGACCTCACACTGTCTCAGTTCAGTCTGATCTATAGATGCTGGTCCTAACGACGCCGTTACCACGGTCGCTAGCCCTCATGGTTTCGCGGGGATCGGACCCGCTCCATGCTTCGGATGCTGCGGAGCACCATCAGCTCTTTGGCTGATAGGTTCTCTAATCTACTCCATGTGTCTATCTCTCATGCCTCTATCGGCTATTTAGCCAATGCTCAAGCACAGCCTTCTCTATCAGCACCCAGCCGATAGGGTGAGCTAGACAGGCCCACCGACCGAACGGCTCACGGGTCTCATCCTCTCTCCTTATCAATTGCAGGGTCAAATTAACTGGCATGCCCTCAGACCTCGAAGCTTAAGGACCTGCACTAGAAATTAGCAGATCTCCCAGGCCTTCGTGTGACCAAGCCACCGTCTTTCCTCGATCAGACCTCCGCTCGGACCAGTGGGACCTTCCCCCGTGAGGTTTGATGGCGAGCACCTATCGACCTATGGCTCAATCTACTATCAGCGATCTAATAGGTTGGACCTAAACAATACAGCACGAGACTGATGGTAGTAAATGGAGCTGGATAAGCCGATAGAACCACACTAACGTGATGTGATGCACCCGATTGGACTAAGAGATTGGACCTAACTGTTGTAGCCTTAGGCAGAATGGAGAGGCCAAGATAGTGGTGGGATTTACCAGTTCACTAGAGATCATACTTAACTAATGCAACCCCGCGTCAAAAGCTAGAACCCACTGGTAAAAATCTAGATGGACTAGTGTGGCGATGCACTGAGATTGTATTTGATATGTGCTAGATTACAAGGTTTCCATAGAGTCCATATTTATACACTAAGATTACAAGAGTCCGACGTGGTCACAAATAACTTCTGGACGTTATTGTTAACGCCAAAATTTGGTAAGCCTAGGAAAAGATTGAAAAAATAATCGGTTTAGTAAAGAAGAGTCCGATTGCTATAGGTAAGAAGCCGATCGAAGGAAGCGAGAAAGGATTCGGTTCAATTATAGAAGATTATCCAAATGAGGCTCAGTCTGAGGAGGAGCCATGGAACTCACGGTAGAGTAATTTATCTATGTGAATCGTATCTTATAATGGGAAGGTTTAGTTAGTTCAATTAACTTTCTTAGAGATATTTTCCTTCTAATTTTTTTGAGAAATAACGTGTGATGCTCGTTGTAACCGCGTCAGACTCTGTAATTAGGGTATAAATATAGACCCCTGGAAGCCTATAAAATATCAATCGATCGATCAATACAATTTTGACGTATCGCCACCCTAGTTTGTCTAGATTTTTACCGGTGGGGTCTGGCTCTCGACATGGGGCTACATCGATTAAGTTCGATCCTCGATGAAGGGGTAAGTCCCGCCACTATCCCGATATATCTTGCTCTGTCTAAGACTGCATCGGTTAGGTTCGACCTCATAGTTAGATCGAGTGTATCGTATCTCGTCCATGCGAGATGTATCGATTTAACAAGCTCTCTCTACCATCGTCAATCCTATGCTACATCAGTTAGGTTCAACCTACGAGGCTACCGATAGTAGATTTGAGCCGTAGGCCTGTAGGTCTTTGCCCGACGTTTTATCAAAGTGGTTAGCCGATGAGTTATCTATACCTTGAGCAACACGCCCAGCGTATCGGCTTCTCAGCCGATACGCACCCATCTTCAAAGACTTTCATCGAACGTCACGCCTGGCACATTGGCCTTCTGGTTAATACACTTATATCTTCAGAGAGGTCCTCTCATCGACTCAGCAAGCCGATAGGTTCCCTCCACCCTTTCATCAGCACGACCGATCCAGTGTCCGCCTTCCTATTGTCGTTAGTCTCGATCTCTTACTATCTCGGTTAGGTCTAATCTTCGAGATCTGTGCTAGCGGCGTCACCATGGTAGGCGACGAGTCACATGCTGCGGGAGGATCGAGCACCGCTCCTTGTTCATCGCCCACTATATCCGAAGCGACATTGGCTTTGCAGATGACCGGTGTGTCCTTTATACGTTTCCTTTTAGCCAGATCAGGCGTATCGCATCACGTCCGCGCAAGGCTCACCAGCGCATCGGGCTCCCTCCTCCATCAACGGTCTTGTGCTGCATCAGTTAGGTTCGACCTACGAGATCAACGGCGGTGGTTCGAGCCGGCACCCTAGTGGGTCTTCATGCGGCGTTTCATCAGAGTAAGTAGCCGATGAGTTATCCTCACCGTAGGCCTCGCATCCATTTCGCGTATCGTCCAACGATCGATTCGCTAGAGATCAACGGACACGTCGGATGCATCCTAGTACTATCTCGGTTCGGTCCGATCTTCTAGGGCTCGCGTCTGACATGGCCGATATCGAGATCTAGCGGGTCTCGTTCCCCATCGGCTCGAGCAACCAATGGGTTTAGGTGTAGGCCTACGTCGAACGTTCGACCTTTAGGTAACCGATGACCTCGTCTTTTCCTCCCTCATCGTCACGTTTGGTCTAGGCCTCCGACGTCTTTGTGTCATTAGTCCCCGGCCTCATACTGTCTCGGTTCAGTTTGATCTATCGAGACTGGTCCTAACGGCGCCATTACCGCAGTCGCTGGCCCACGTGGCTTCACGGGGGATTGGGCCCCACTCCACGCTTCGGATGCCGGTAGGTCCTCTAGTATATTCCACATGTATATCTCTCATGCCTACATCTGTTGTTTAGCCGATGCTTGAGCACTGTCTTCCCTACTGGAACCTAGCCGATTGGGAGAGCCAGACAGGCCCATTGGCCGACCACCTCATAGGTCACATCCTCTCTCCTTGTCAATTACAGGGTAAATTGGCTGGCACACCCTCAAACCTCGAAGCTTACGGACCTGTATTGGAGCTAAGCAAATCACCTAAGCCTTCACGTGACCGAACCGCTGTCTCTCCCTGGTCGGACATCCGTTCGGCTAGGTCGGACCTTTGTTCAGCCCGATTGGACCCTCCCCCGCGAGGTTTGGCGGCAAGCAGTTATTTCCTAAAGATAAAAGGAAAAAGTTAACAAAAACTAATTAAACTTATCTATCTTATCTATCTTATATGATATATTCTATAAAGATAAAGTATACTGCCATGTTTTTCACGGCTCCTTCTCAAACTCAGTACCATCTAGATAACTTTTTTATTTTTTAACTGAACCAAATCTTTCCTTATATCAATTAAACTTTTTCTATAATCCGATTGACTCTCCAATCTAGTTTGTGTGCATACCAAATTTTAGTGCAAACAGAAAGTTTAACTTTAGCTGATGATGTTTTGTAGATAGCAAGATGAGTAAGTAGAATACTCAGCAAGTCACGCAATAAATATACATATCAATAAAAGTAACCAATAGTGCTTATTTGTAAAAGAATGATTGATTTAGCAAATATTTAAGAGTTCTACAACAGTAAACAAATTAAATAATAATATTAATCAACAATGCTAAAATCTTCATGAGCTGCCATTAATCAACATTGCACAACACTTAACAACAATATTAAATAACAATATTAACCAAACATGACCATCATGAGTTATCATTTATAAACCATTATTAATAAATGAATTATTTATGAATTATTAGTTATAATTATTCATAAATACTTATTTTTAGTTTTGGAACTATAAATAAAATATTTTTGTCGCTAAAATTTTAAAATATATTTTACATATAGCGTTCAAACAAAATTAAATAACCAATTGTATTCAACACATTAATAAAAATTTAGTATTTGTAATATCAATAAAAATAACCAGTGCAATGCATGGGGTTGGTTACTAATAAGAGCTCTTACCCTTGCTAATTAGGAGTATTTTCTGACGTGGAAGATAAAGAAGAGAGTACAGACAAACATCGCCTGCTATGGTCAACAACGGCTCCACGATGACTCTTAGACTCCACAGAATAGACACTTTGCTGCATAAGGGTGGAGAAAAAATAAAATAATAGTAATAGCTTTTTTGTGGCTTAATGGTTTGAGCTTTTGTTATCTCAATTATTATAGGTATATAGTGTTTAAATAAATACGTATTATCTAAGAGTCTATAGTAGGCTTCACCTTTGAACATGCTCTAAAGGGGAAAGTTAAAACACGTAATTGGCAACAACTTAATTCCAAAGTATTTTAATCAGAATGCGTGCAATTTGTAATTTTGAATTTTTAAATGTGAACCAAAACAAAATATGATTCAAATATTTGATTATTACAAATTTCTATTGAGATCTTGAATTATTGCAAATTTCTATCAAGAGCTGATGGTTTTGAGTAAAATTTGAAGTTCCTTAGTAGAATTTGCAGATAATACAGACTACACGATCTTCTCTGAAAGAACAACGCTGTGGCATGGACGTTAATGGGACGGATGGCGTGAACGAATCTCCCTCTTTCCAGAGTAGTATATAGAGATACTCCCTCCGTCCCAACCCTCTTTGCTGAGTAGTACATAGAAATACTCTCTCCATTCCCAAAAGGTTGATTTACAGAGTGTAAAATTTGTCCTAATATAAGTCGATTTCTAGTCTCTTACAGTCTCACTTACCCCAAGTCCATAAATTAAGAAGTTTTATACTTTAATACGCCTTACATATTCAGCCACCCATACTACTTTCTGGGTATTTTGCCCTTAACTTTTTCTTTGGATTCTAGAATGGATTTATTTTAGGGCAGCGTGAGTATATGTGTTCTAGCATGGAGTTCCACTCAAAACTCTTGCCTTTCACACTTCCAACGATGAACTGGATTTGGGTTCAACTATATATGATTCGCATCTGATGTCTGGCTTCCCTTTTGAGGCAGTGGCATAGATGTTGCCTATTATCACATAAACCGGGTCTGAAATCTTAAATGTAGAATCTATTATGTTGTAACTAATTGTAAATTGGTTTAACAGAAACAAATTTACTACCACTTATCTTGTTCATGAATAAACAATTTTTACGGTCTTTTACCAATTGACTTTTCATGCAATGGTTCAGATTGCTACCTGTTGTAAAACTACCAGTAGTAGAATACTGATGTATCAGATTTGACATGTTTTCATAAAATATTTTACAACTTGCCGCGGTTATTCCGGACCAATACTAGTGAGTTTTCTTTTTTTTGAAAAAGAAACTATATAATATAGTGTGTTTTATTCAGTACAGCTACCTTTATCACATCACTTGCACTGTTGCAGCATCAATTCAATGGAAAATAGTCGTAAAACTAAAGCGCGTGCTTTGTGAACAAAGCACCACCATACTGCTCCACGAATCAGCTTCTCAAGCAGAGCACTTTAGACATCACTACAACCACTTAATTTGTTAGTTGATACAGATAAAGGTTTTCAGATTGTGGATAATTAAGCTGATAGCGAGACATAACAAGCTCTGTTCTAACCCAAGCTAGAAACCGTGCAACCGTATCAGCTGAATTTGTTAAGCATTTGATATTTCAGCTACCATGTCCCATCCACTACAGATCTAACTGATAGAGACATAGAGGCATATATACATCCATGCAATGCAAATGGACACACTATAAATAGAGGATAGGAAGCATGTGTTCATCATCCTCTCATAGCAAGCTTGCAAGCATAGCTAGCTACATATTGGCAATGGCTTCCAAGTCATTGTTTCTGCTTGGTGTGATCTTAGCCTCTCTCCTGCTCGTTGCACAAGACGTCGTTGCTGCGAGAGAGCTCACAGAAGCAAATGGTTTGCATCTTTCTCTGACTCAAGTATGCATCGAACGAAATACAGATATTAGTGAAAGTATCTATGGAAGTCTGCTTTTAGTTTCAAGGATGCTTTTCATCAAAAAAACAATTCAATCAGGGTGTGTGAATCCTTGCTGCTACATCCAGTTACGGAGGACTTGTTGCTCTAGGGTAGATTTTGATATGCATATATATAGTTGTCTTTTCACAAAATTCATGCAGTGGGAAATCGAGGTCATTACATCATGCTATCTTCGATTTTTGAGATGTTTTACAACGATGTAGTAGAATCAATTTTAGCCTTTCATATTTTCTAGTCTAATTAATCATTTGTATTTATACTACCACCTTAATTACTCGTAGTAAGTTTCAAAAATAATATTTATAGTAAAATATTTTTTTATTTATAGCTGCACTCATAAGTTAACGGTTCAGATTACTTCTACCGGTCATAATACTAGTAAAGGTGTTCTTGTTTTTTTATAGTACCATTTTCGTTTTTTATAAATATATTATGTATATACCATTATGTACTTAATTAATTGATTTTCCTAAAAAGTAGCATCCATAATTTAAACAAAAAAACTAATTCAACATGGAAGAAGACATATACTTCTATTATATATGGATCTACACTATACAGAGAGAGCATATTAATAGACAGAATGACAACAGTTCTTGTATATATGCAGAAGCTAAGGAGAACAACATGAAACCGGAAGTAGCCCATGGCCTTGGTGATGAGAAGCTAGCACACCATGATAACGGATATGGACATGGGAAAGGCTTCGATGGCGGTTATGTATCTAGATACGCCGGAGGACATGATGGTAGATACGGTGGTGGATATGGTAGCTATGGTGGTGGATACGGTGGTGGATATGGTGGTGGAGGTGGTGGAGGTGGATATGGTGGCTACGGTGGATATGGTGGATACGGTGGTGGTGGTGGATACAGTGGAGGCTTTGGAGTAGGATACGGTGGTGGTGGCTATCCTGGCGGTGGATACTACAGTGGTGGAGGTGGCAGCTGGCACTAAGAAGCAAGACAACATAAAAAGATTACTTTTTATGAAAAGAAAATAGGATGTGTGTTCTTTCTTACAATTTGATTCAAAAATGTTGTTGTTTAAACAAGAAAAATGAGTTCTATTTTATATTGTTTTTTTGAGAAGTTTGTTTCTATGAATTAAACTAATTTCATCTTAACCTTGTATGATCAAATATAAATGAATGGCCAATTTATTTCACTAGTATATATTGATAGATCATGTGAGGTGTATTATTACCAGGAACAGCATCATTACTTGGGTGCATATGTGGAAATGCAGGGACTAATTGTAAAACACATTTCCTTGTTAAATCAAGCATTTACCCTTATATTCCCATAGGTGTGCTCACCAAATCTGTAGTGAGATGAAAAAAAACAGTGAACCCTAGAAACTTCTCATCTCAAATGGAAACTATCAATCGCTTCCTAGCACAAGTAAAAACATACCTGGTCTGAGCTTTTTCATCTATCCACATAACCTCCGATTGATTCAAGGCCTTCATGACAACTTTGCGACAACTCCACCCTCAACTCTTGAGCTACCTCCATGAGCTAACACACTGATTGTTTGATCAATCCTCGTTCGGTCTCAAATATCGTAATTCCTAGCTTGCAAACTTTGCAGCAATGTTAGACCTGCGAATAGTTTTCCACGTACATGTGTACGTAGACATGGGAATATCATATTCTATGCAGTTTCCCTTTCTATGGTATATATGTATTTTTTATTATTGGAAATCCACTTCTAATATGATTTTAGAAACTTCAACCTAAAATACTATCTAATTTACATTTCTAGCTTGAATCT
This sequence comes from Oryza coarctata, assembly GCA_030770085.1. NCBI lineage: Eukaryota > Viridiplantae > Streptophyta > Magnoliopsida > Poales > Poaceae > Oryza > Oryza coarctata. Next base: position 9,441,307 of record CM061472.1, read on the forward strand.
CCAAAACGTTATGCTTGTGGCCTTGCAACTTTCAACTCGAATCATAGAAGTTACAATTCAAATGATGAAACTGTGACATAAAAGTCAAAAACTATATGATCATAATTTCATGTAGCTTTACACTTTCAACTCGATTTCACCTAAAATCTTATAAATTTCTACTCAAAATCCTTAGCTTCTAGATAAAAAATGATGCAATGTTCTACTTGTAATTGGTGGGAGAGTCCTAGATCTAGCGCCCCCGCCAATGAGCAACCAGATGTACTGACTCGTTAGAAAGATTAGTTGCCACTACTAATGATGACTAGAGATCATCAAGAAGATGGGGAAGTAAGAAGGACGGGTGCAAGGGGGATGAGAGAGGCACTAGATTTGTTTATCTCATTAGCATTATCTCGGTTGTTTCTATCGATCAAAATGCAAAATGAGGATATATCACACGAATGAGAAGAGCAAAGACTTTCGACTGGAATGAGAACTGACTATAGGGAGACAAGATGAGCTATGACTTTGCAAACTATAGAAAACTCAAATGACAATAGAAAAATTTTCCCAATTATTTTAGTTGGAGACATCTACTGGAAATGCTTCTCAACTATAATCATCCATAACTTAGGTTATGCGTCACTCCATGACGATCTATTGTCCGAGTAAAATTTCTAATAATCTTTGATCAGATTGCATGGTTCAATATTATCCTTGCTTTCACAGTCATGTGGTTGTGTACCCCATGATGTTGATAATGCCTTCACAAGCTCCTTCAGGTTCACTTTGGGTTGCCCCAGCTAGACGTTGTTCTACCATATGTTGAGCAAGGGAAGTTGTCACTTGCACGATATAAGCCTCCAACATCTTGGTATGATTAAGCTGACTTTGCAGAGTGGAGGCGAAAGAATCCAGGTGAGTACCGGTATTCTCGAGTATTTTGTTGTTGGCCAAGAACATATGATTGATATTCGCGTTGATCTATGATTGGCCTATGACAAGCTCCTTGAGAGAAGGCTCACCTTAGTTGAAGGAAGAATTTATGGACCCGCGATTCTTGAAAGACATATTTGGTCAATTGCTCCCACTAAAATTCAAGTTGTCGCGCACACGGAATCCACTATTGTCGATGAAATTTGCATTCTCCCTCTAAGTTACTAAGCATTCATTCCCTGTGTAGCCCATGTTGCCACATACTTCGCAAGTCATATAATTATATAGTGACTTACTCCCTCTGGGGCTTCTAGCTTCTTCAAGATTAAGTCCATCTTAGCGGACAACATATCTGTTGTGCTAGTTGATCAAACTTTCTTGGTCTTGGGCTGTGAACACTCATTATGCCAGCCTTGGTTGGTGACCATCTTCTCGATCAACTCATGGACTAGTTGACGTTAAGAAAAAGGCAAATCTTGCAACCGTGTCAAGATGCTCTTGCTGAGGTCATGCGAGCCTATTGTAGAAACTCTGAATTAAGAATGAGTTTTCCATGCCATGATGTGGGCATGCTTGGATACACTCCTAGAATCGCTCCCATGCATCGAAGATGGATTCTTTTTGTAGCTGCTGAAATCCCGATATCTTATTCATGGCATTCTAGTCTTTCGATGGGGAAATATTTTGATTGAAATGCAATAGATCATCTCTTCCATTAGATATTGAGTCTTGGTCAAGAGAATAAAACCACTACTTCACCTTCCCATCCAACGAGAAGGGAAATAGGCGAAGGAGAATTGTGTATGTTGAAACACCTTTAATGGAGAAGGTGTTACAAACTACCTAGAATTGTTGGAGGTGTGTTCATTGGTGTCCTCCAATAGCTTTCCATATAATGGATTGTGTGCAACCATCTTAATAAGTGCCCACTTCAACTCAAAATTTTCTATTCCCATATTTAGAATAGGTCCTTACAAAACCAAACTATTGTCGGGTACAGAATAATCATGGATTGCCCTCTTTGCCATGATAATGGCCGGTGATTGGCTCAATGATCAAGACTCTGGAGATTGAGAAATGACTGGATGGCTATTGTCAGGACATTTTTTACAGCTAACGACAAGGTGTGTTGCTGATAACAATACTTTCGTTTCTTCATCAACAACTCAGGGTCACTTTGATAATTCTCCGAAAGATCAAATCGGGTCATATACCTATCATGTCTTTTTTTTTAATTAAACCAATCATGTCAACAATGAAACAAGAAGAAGGGTAAACCCACTAAGGAATGCAATTGATTTTGGCATAGCAAGGCAACATAAATATAAAGATAGTTTCAGCCAATTGCATCCCCAGCAACCACACTAGAAATGCTTGTTGATATTTTTTTATGCTCTCAAAAATATCTTTGCAAGCACATGGAATTACCATTGGAGCATTTCATCTCGGAGCATTCCGAGGTATCCCTTTTTCCCCCAAAGGACACACAGATGGAAATCTATGCTTGCCAAGACGGGGATTTTATCTGGTAAAAGATATACAAGAATTGGATAAAACATGTCACCTAGTTCAAGGGATTTTGAGAAGATTTTCAGGGTTGACAACTTTGGCACGATTGGAACTCGACACAACTAGAACTGATACAAAAGATTGTTTACTTCATGCATAAGAGCAAGTTCCTGGTATCGGTGAGCTATTACCCTAGTCACTAATGCCGATGCACTAGAGCCAATGTGGATGACTAAAATAAATGCCCAGGGCTATCACCACTCAAATGACTACGTCTATCTTCTTTAAACTAGGCACCACACATAAGACTTATGCAAAACAACGATCGGCCGAACGGGTCATCGAACAAGCATTTGGCATGACAAAGAAATACAAAAATGAAATGTGGAAGCATAATCGGCACAAAGACAAATACGAAAGGAATTATATTGCTCAAACTTTATGAAGTCAAAAAAATACAAGATTGTTTATTGAAACTCCAAAGATAGCTCCTTTGGAACTCCGACCGATCATCGATTCGACTCAACTCCCAACCAAACTCCTCCAATTCTCTAAAGTAGAATCAATGACTCCAACTCAACTAATGTTGCTAAATAGAGTGCGGTGATGTGGTTCTGCTTCCACTTGTCTAGATCTACCGAGTATGGGTGGCTTCAACCGATTCATTTCAATGGACCAGCTAGTCCCTCCAACAGCCAAGATCTCCTCCCAATGACAATTGTGGGCATTGGATCCTTCATCTAAGTCAGTTGCGGCAATTGTAAATAGTTGGGATAGGCCAAATGTCCTGCATATAGGTCAGATAGCCCCCATCCTGAGTTGGTAGGCCTTTGAGCCAAAGGGGTGAGTGACTAGTCGACTTGCACTCGGCTAGCTAGGCTCTGGGACATTGGCTGGCCTAGTTCATTGTGTCGATTGGCCTAGCTTGACCCCTAAGCCTACTGCTAAGTCGATGGGACGACCAGTCTTGTGCCCTAGATTAGCTTTGCTAGTTGGGCCACTCTAGTAGTCAGTCCCATTTCTTCCAAAATTCCCACATTTCCACTTTATTTTGACAAATACTTGCGAAATGACTAAGAATGATAAAATTATTGGAAATATATTAGTCTAGAACAAATCAATGCATTGGACATCAGTTTTATCTGGTTTGTTGCCAAAAGTTAGAGGTCAAAATGGTAGTTAATGACCACAAACACCTACATCCCTAGGGCATTAACTATAGATACTCTTTCCTAATCCAACATAATTACTGCATACCAGATTATCAATCACTCTTCTGGTTAGGTTGCCAGCCATTCGTTCGCTTACCTATACTATTGTTGTTGTACGGTTAGAGAGGTGTGCCCCTCTATTTAAAAGAGAGCGCAAATTAGAGTCCAACTCTAAATTTATTATATACATATTATAACTCCAAGTTGTAATTTGTAATCGATTTTGTACTTATATTTGATATAAACTCTAAAAACAGATGAATAATTTTTTTAGTTGGCTCTAACAGTCCATTACTAAGTATTAAATATTGCTTTGAACTGAGCCATCTCTGAAAGTAGCTTGCATTTACAATTTAACAAAACCATCTAAAGTGGATTAATCGGATGAGGATAGAGAATCCCATTCTACAAGTCAATACTGAAATTTTTAGTAAAAGAAAAATGAGCCGACTTTCTAAGTCACGAGGGTTCAAGTCCCTCTATCCCCAAATCCTTATTTATTGCCTAACTCTAGTATTTATCCTGTTTTTTTATTAATAGGTTTAAGGTTTATTAGCTTTTATCATTCTGCTCTTTAGAGAACTCAATGTTATGTTATTTATTGAATACATTTCTTTTTTATTATAGTATCGGCAAGGAATGCCGATTATTAACTCAAATTTTAAGTATTATTAAATAGGCTTTCTTTGTAGGACTACCCCTCCCCATTTCCAAATTTTAAATTTAGAATACTTTAAGATGCATGATTCCGTTCATCTGAGGGCTTAAATCTTATTATCCATGAATAACACATGTGTGTATTGTTAGTTAGTTTAGAAGTCCAAAGCCATTGGGAATTGGGGGAAATAGATTTTGTAGCTTGTGAATCATTATTGATCTAAATTCGTATGTATTGGGTGCTGTTTGGTTCCAGCATCTCATCCTCCTTAGGACTCAAATTTTTCTGCTCTGAAACACCTAACGTGCCTACAATTAATTTGTAATTGATCTAATCAAAATAGCCTCATATGGACGCCGTTTGAAAAAACTTACATATAGACACCAGAGACTGGGGTTCAAATACAACCCAGCGGTGAATGAATGGTATACTAACAGTTAACAACAAAAAACCAAATATATTTTGCATAATAAAAAACCCCTGAAAAACATTACTAACCTAATACAGATCCTGTCTACCCAACATTGCAAGACGTTTTCCCGACCACTAGGAAGCTCTTGTCTGACCACTAATACTTCTCTAATCTGACGAGATGTTGACTTCATTGTGACGAGATGTATTTACAAACTGCCTTCCAAGAACTCATGTCTCAACTTTCAAACACAAACCAACCTAATTTTTTAACCTTTAACTAGGCTGCTAAAAGTTCTTAATCCTACTTGAACTAGGAATTTTGTTCCCATAGGAAACCTCATAAACCAAATTTAGACTTAAATCCTACTCATTCTTATACTCCACCTACTTGTTTTCAATATCTGCATATTTTTCACCTATGCCATATAAAAACTCTAACTCCGTCCCAAGATCTACTTACGTGATTGGACATCAACTTTCCTCAAGTTACTACAGATCCATTAATACAGATCCATTAATGGCAACACTCTTATAGCCTTAAACAATATCTATATAGACAGTCAAACAAATCATACCCAAAGAGCCGGTAAATATTACACGGTGCTAGTCCTAGTGGTACACCTATATCTATACTACTTAAAAGAAAAAAGTGATGATAGTGACCTAATTTGTATTTAATTATAAAAAAGATAAAAACCCTGATTAATTTTTAAAAAAAGTTCTAAATTGTTTTATTATTTGCAAAATGTCAATAATTCCTTTATATTCCCATAAAGTGTAGGACATTTTACTAGTATAACAAGACGTCATGACATGACCTACGTCATAACAGAATGATTGAACTTGGATCCCTCTTAAAATTTAAATTAGATTTATATCACTATGATATATTTAATATAATATAATATTGTAATATTTTAAGATTACATGTTTTGGTCCATACAACCTTTGGCATCCGGTAAACAACGAAACAACTGAAAAGAGATAATTTTCTGCTTGCTCGATCGATCATCCTCGGATTCTACTGTACGTTGACAGACTCTAGTTCAAAAATGATTAAGTACGTAGAATCAGCAATGAAGGGATTTGACTCTGTGCCGAGACAACTAATTTATTCCCTACTAGTAGCAATTACTAGTACTAGTTCTTCTTCCTTTCGTCTTCAGATATATATTCCGGTCTTTGGATGCGCTCGCTCCGCAACGGGCACCGTATTCTCCTTCTAGTCCCGTAGTATACGTGTGATGCCAGTGTCCCAGCCCCAGCTCCTCGCATGCTTGCAGTTGCAGAAGCTGTCAAGTATAGTTGTATACGCGAATACGCCTGGACCAGCTGAAAGTGTAGGATCAAAAAATACAAGAAAAAATCCTATCAGAAAGACGAATGATACTATTACTAAAACCAAATAATAGAAGATACCTCGTCGTCATCTGACCGTAAAAAAACACAACTTTTAAAACTATTTTTCATTTTTATTGTATTAAAAAGTATTTAACACTCCTCTATTTTTAAAAATAAACACTAGATTTCCTTTTCTTCCTAAAGTTATATCTCTAGATTATTAATCTCATCTATTTATATATAAACCTCTTACTGTCAGTCATAACAAAACTTAATTTCTTAAATTTTAAATCTAATTCAATCTACCAAACTTAAATTCTCTCTCAACAAAATCTGCAGTCAGCCGTAGCCACAGTCCGCGTCGGATTCCCACGCGCGCGAACCAAGCGTCAACGTGTGTAGCTAGAGTCGTACCGCGCGCCGTCCTTCCTCGCGTGGGATGCCAGCTTAGCAGGCTGTCCACCAGACTCTTCCAAGCCGCTGCACCCAATCCAGCACGTACAGATATATGCCTGCTCGCTACAGCAACACAAAGTACTGTATCAACCGTGCACCGATCGATCCTTCGTCCAAACACTTAAAACCACAATACATGCACATGCATGACTAGAGTACATGCTTCAATTTCTATCACTTACGCATAATTTATCATCTCATCCTCCTTAGGACTCAACTTTTTCTGCTCTGAAACACCTAACGTGCCTACAATTAATTTGTAATTGATCTAATCAAAATAGCCTCATATGGACACAATTTGAAAAAACTTACATATAGACAACAGAGACTGGGGTTCAAATGCAACCCAGCGGTGAATGAATGGTATACTAACAGTTAACAACAAAAACCAAATATATTTTGCATAATAAAAAACCCCTGAAAAACATTACTAACCTAATACAGATCCTATCTATACGACATTGCAAGACGGTTTGATTGTCAGTTAACCCGATCCTGATAAGCTCTTGTCTGACTGCTAATACTTCTCTAATCTAACCGGTAGACAAGACGCAACTTTGTAAGATGTCGATTTCATTGTGACGAGATGTATTTACAAACTGCCAACTCATGTCTCAACTTTCAAACACAAACCAACCTAATTTTTTAAGCTTTAACCTTTAGTATATTTATACCTAGATGTGGCTGCTAAAAGTTCTTAATCCTACTTGAACTGGAATTTTGTTCTCATAGGAAACCTCCTAAACCAAATTTAGACTTAAATCCTACTCATTCTTAGATTCGACCTACAAAATATTTGACTTGTTTCCAATGCACACTTTTCACCTATGCCATATAAAAACTCTAACTCCAAATACATTATTCTTTAGTCCCATGATCTACTTACCTGATTGGACATCAACTTCTCTTAAGTTACTACAGATCTATTAGTGGAAACACTCTCATGGCCTTAAACAATATCTATATGGATAGTCAAACAAATCATATCCAAGAATAAATTATTTTTCAACTTAACTCACATTAATATAAACACGGCATATGATACATGTATGAAACAAGAGAAAATTCCCTATGTACCCTAAGAATTCATTCAATCTCTTATGTGCTCCTAAATTTTACATCATAACTTACATGTCCATGAGTTTTTATTTGATCTCTTCTATAACTATTCCATTAGTTGACCATGGGCTAGCCGTTAAATATTTTTCAAATTAACTATATTGCCCCTATCTCATACTAGTTTAGTTATAAAAACACAATTCTCATGTAAAAAAGATTTATTTGTAAAAAACAATGGGAAAATAATTATTTGACCACAATTTTTTTTCAAAAAAAATAAATTTTTAAATAAATTTCAAATTAACTTTTATGAAATCCATGAACCATTGTCACCAAAATTTAAAGTCAAAAAGATAAACAATTTTGTCTGTCAATTTCTGGCTAAAACTCTTATATGGATTTAATAAAAAAATATTTTTTTCAAAACTTTAAATTTTGTTTTTCAAATTTTACATCAAATAATTCTGTCCCATTTGATTTTATTGTAAATTACAATTTTTCATTTTGAGATTTGTGAAGTATGTAGCACATAAGTATTGGAATGGATGATATAGTTATTTTAGAAAAATCTAACTGTCACTATCGAAATGGAGATAAAGAAGATCAAATAAGAAGTCAAGAACATGTAGGACATGAGGCAACAAAATTAGGGCATGAGACAAAATTTAGGGGTAAAAAGGGATTGCAAAAATTTTTAGAGTATGTAGAGAATTTTCTCATGAAACAATTAAAAGTTATAAATACTGAAGAATTAACATGAAAAAATATACTTCCCAATCTACCAGTCTAACCATCGTAATGCATGGTCTGATTGTTGTCATACCGTCGGTCAGACCTCACCGCACACAGGTCCAGCCGACCATGTACTGTCAGTCTGAACAGCTATGAAGCTCCCAGTTTGACTGCCTGGTCCATTGACACTTCATCGACATAAACACCTCATCGACAAACACATTAACTATAATCGTAGTTAATTGTAATCATAAAATAATAATCATGACAATTTTTTATGGAGACGTTATAAATTTTGTGTATTTTTTCTTCTAGATTTGATTCTTAATTGCTGAATATATTCGTACACAACAATCATCCAACGAGTAACAAAACTCTAATAACTTAAGCGACAATTACTCATTTGACCATATTTTAAAGCTATACTTTTCAAAAAATGATAGTTGTGATCTGACCCTATATTTACTATACCAGGTTTCATTTAGTAAAAAATATATTTATGAGCTCTAAATTATCTCTAAGTACACATCAACCTCAAGTACCTACACATTCGTCTTGGTAACATGACTGCTTGCGCTTTCTCGAGGCTAGTGCATCGAGGCCAGGGAGCGGCGACGAATGAAGGCCAAGAGTGGAGGGAGCGGTGTAAGTGCGCAGAGACTAAGGGCAAAGAGAGGCCAGGGATGGAGGGAGTAGTGGCATCAATGCATGGAGAGAGTGACATCAACTCATGAAGGTTGGGGCGTGGAGGGGGTGCCAGTGGCAACACGCAAAGGGAGCAGCGTAGGTGGCGTCGGTGGGCGGAGGGGGTGACATCAACAAGGGAGGGAGCGCTGGTGTTAGCACAAGGCCTAGGTGAAGGGAGCGGTGGCGGTGCCGCACGGAGGGAGGTCAAGGACAGAGGTAGCGGTGGCGGCAGCATCACACTGAGGAAGCAGCAATGCAAGGCCAACGCGTGAGGGAGCGATGGTGCAAAATGCACCACACTAATTTACGTTGGATTTAGCTACATACATGTTTTTTGCTTTATTTTATGTAATTTGGGATGGACAAAAATAGGACAATATGCTGTCAAAATTTTGCAAAAAATCAACTATAATTATGTTAAATTTTGTTAACTGATTTTTTTTCAAAATTCTATCAAATCGATGTCAAATTTGTCAATGTCAACTTTATAAAAATGAGGCTAAATCTATCGAACTTGTCTCAAATCTATCAAAGTTATGCCAAATTCATTAAAAATTGTCAAAAGGTTCCATATAAAAAACTTTTATATAACAAGATTAAATGAGCAAAGACAAAAAGGACAATTTGTCTCTTAGTTAGCACTGTTATCTTGCCTTCACGGAATAGGGTTAGCCTTGATCTTCAATTTTGAAAAGCAAGATTAAATATGCAAACTTAAAATATAGGGTTAGATTGCTAATTAGGATATTGAAGAGTAATTATCCTAGTTTGAAAGTTTTCAATTACTTTAGACCATTTTGTAAGGGCTAAGGGAAGCTTATATTTGCAAATTTTGTTGGTTCAAGAAAAAAAATCTTTTTGTAAAATTATCCTTACTAAAACATTATACTTGGGCTTACATAGTCCAATTGTATATAATTCTCTGAAGGCATGCTCTAATATACGTAAAACATCAATTAGTATATATTTTTCACTAACAATTAGTCAAACTACAAATGAACTTAGAGTATAAAGACTATGACTATTTCAAACCAATGGGTCCATATTTCAAAATATTTTTACACAATCTTGATTCCATAAATATTAAAAACTTGTGAAAATGGATAGTTAACAAAGGAGAAAAGATGTGTATCACCATGAGTTAAAATCCTTGATCTTGCAAGGCCTTTCTATGCCAAAGCTTCGGTCCCCGTGCCCAAGGGAAAATGTCTATCTATCATTCTATCAAGTATATTTAGGGTTTTAGACGTATTAGAGTTTATTTTTATCCTATGATATCGATGGCTATCCGGTGGGCTTTAGAGTTTAACATATAGAGCCTACTTATAATGACAGTTTCTTGTTATGTGTAAAGAATAAAGATGATGAGATATGTTCTTTCATATTCTTTTATGGGATCGTTGTAGTTACGCTTGCCTATAGTATTATAGCGGTTAAAGATGTAGAGGCTCTTTATTTATATTTTATCATATTTTATATTTTTCGTTTATACATGTTATGATACTTTCTCTTATATATTTGGCATGTTGCCAAAAAAAAGATCGATGGTTAGCATTTAACCTCAAAGAACTAACAAAACGCAAAATAAGACTTGTATAAAAACCGACGCATATGATGCAATTCAAAAATTTTATTAGAGAGAGACTTAACCACTGGACTGAGGCCCGTGGGGTACCTAAGCCCCGAAAAGTCAGGAGTCACCCTGAGCGCGGTAATGAAATGGCAAAAGCCCATCCGTTTCGTCTGCCGCAGACAGATATTTTTTGGCGAACCCATTCCCTCTCCATTCCCGTCTGGGCTCAGTATTGGTGAACTAACCCTTCTCCTCGCCGCCGCCAATCGCCGGAGGGAAATGGACCACCCGCGGCAGCACACGCTGGAGCGGCTCGACGGTATCGACGTCGAGGTGGAGCTCGACCCGGAGGACCTCCAGCCGTCGGTGCCCCTCAAGAAGGTCCCCACGGGGGACCTCTTCGAGGCGGCCCGGGCCGGGGACTGCGGCCGCCTCGCCCTCCTCCTCGAGGGCGGCGCCAACGTCAACGAGCGCGACCGGTGGGACTCCGTCGCGCTCTACTACGCCTGCCTGGCCGGCCACGCCGACGCCGCCCGGATGCTCCTCGAGGCGGGCGCTGTCTGCGCCGAGCGCACCTTCGACGGGGACCGGTGCCACTACGCCGCGCTCAACCTGCGGCTGCGGAGGCTGCTCAAGACGTTCGAGGCGCGGCCCCCGCCGCTCGCGCCGCTGCCCGCCGCTCTCAGAGCCACGTTCCTCGCCTGCCCCGCCAACCGCACCGCCTTCCTCGAGATGCTCCAGTGGATCGCTGGCTCCGAAGCTGCCGTCCTTGCTGCTGCCGCCGGTGAGTGCGTTTCTTGGGTTCATTATGTTGATTTTAGAATGAAAGATTAGATATTGGGTGCAATTTTGATCTATCAGCTACATAGGCTTGAAGTTGAAGCTCCTTGTGGAATGATTTATCATGAACGCCAGCATTAGATGATTGAATGTGAAAATACATGGATTTTGGTAGCTATGCTGTGATTACAATCGAACAACTGTACTCACATATCGTACTAATATAGATTTAGTAACATTTGAAATGCAAAATGGGCAAATGGTTCGTTCAGCTATGTGATACATCAAGCTACTATGATATTATATGAATGCTTCAGATATTTCAGTCAGAACAATATGTGCAAGTTCAAACACAACAGGTTCGATGCATATGGGAGATATATATTGTTGAGCTAATTGGGCTATCATCTTCCTTTTTTCTGATGCCATCATCTTTTTTTTTTTGCCTTGTAAGCATAAAACTTCATTGTTGTTCTCTTAAAATATCTCGTACTAGTAAGCAAAATAAAGGATCTAATATTTTCTGTAATTCAATTCAAGGGTATTTGGTTGATAAGTGTTATATTGCCATATTTTCTGACTAAGCAGGATTTGGGCCAACAGATAATGCATCAAGTACTAGCCTATTCCCTCCAGACATTACATTCTATGTGGATGGAAAACCAATTGAAGCTCATCAGGCCATTCTTTGTGCCCGGTCATCCTTCTTTCATAGGAAATTCAATACAGACTGGAAAAACAGGACTGAAGTGAGATTTTCTAGCCAGAAGTTATCTTTTGGTGCCTTATACAGCCTTATCCATTTTTTCTATTCTGATAGACTCGAAGTAGATGTGGATGACATGGGAAATTTGGCGCGGGCGTGCAAAGTTTGTAAGTGTGAGGGCTTGCAAAAGATATTGGATAAAGAAGTTGCTCATCAGAGATATGCAGAATACAAGTCACCTAGAGGAGTAGATTTGGACAGTTCACAGAAGCGGTTCATTTTACATGGGCAGTCCTTGCCAGAAGAAGATCGCCTTCCATCGGCCTTGCAGCATATTCTAGAGGAATGTCTAGCTAACTCAAGAGATCAAGAATGTTATAACGATGAGTCAAATGAAATGAGCAGAGACTCTAGGGTGGATGATGCTTCTGATCTTTATATAAAAGTATGTGATAAGGTTTTCCATTGCCATCAGGTGATTTTAGCCTCAAGATCGGAGTACTTTAAAGCTAGGCTATCTAGAAACATGGATTTTCTTGAAGTCAAGAGTGGGCTTCAGACAACTCAGAGCCTTCCTTTTCTTGAAGAGCATGACATGAGTACAGAAGCATTTGAAAAGGTGCTTGAATACATGTAAGATCCCTTACATTCTACTTCTTTGACTCATTATGTTACTATTATTATGCTCTTACTTATTACCTGCTTATGTCAACTTTAGGTATACTGATAACCTAGAGCACGTGGATCCTAATCAGGTGAGATGTGCAAAAGAGAAATATATTACATCTTGTAAAAAAAATTCAAGTGGGTTTGTTTTGTCATGAAACTGAATTTCATATACAACTTTGCCAGGCTGAAGAACTATTTGATATTGCTTCGAGATACCTGCTATTCCCCCTTAAACGAGTTGTGGCAGATATACTTTTGCCATATCTGGAGCATGTTTCACCTGCAGAACTATGCCACTGGCTAATGTTATCAGACATGTATGTGTGATTACCATTCGGTCTATGCAAAGATTATTTACTGGATCATTTAAGGTTAATACAATTTTTTTCCAAATGCAGCTATGATGTTGTGAAAATAAGGGAGTATTGCTTGGATGTCATCGCTTGCAATTTTGAGATGTTTGCGGACACAAGAGAGTTCCGGGCATTACTTTTGACACTTCCACCACCATCTGGAGATGACTCATTGCGAACAACTTGTCCCACTGAACCTGGTACTGCAGGCAACACTGACCAAGGCAACCTTCTTGATGATTTGCGCGAGAAATGGTTAGAAGCAGAGGCTGCTGAGCTAGATGAGAGAGATGAGAGTGCAAAGCTGTTTGACAACCGATTGGAGATGCTTATGCTTGTAGCTGAACAAGAAGTCAATGATGACAATGCTTGACTCCACTGAGAATCGGTATTGTATCTTCTCGTGTAGCTCTGTTTTTGAAGTCTTCACCAGTTTATGAACTTGTAGTCTTCACTAAAGGGCGATATAATGTTTTTAAATTATGAATCTATCTTTTGTCACCCAACATGAAATTGACACTTCAACTGGAATGGGTAGAATAATGAATAGTGCCAATTTAGCATGCCTGCTCTTTGCTGCACAAAATCTCACTGCTAAATTGCTGAGTAAGATCATCTTAAGATAACAATTTGGGTACATATACACTGCAAAATACAAAGGAGTCCTTGATGGCTTAAAGTGACAATCCTGCTGTGGGAACCTCCATGGGATGAGTATTATTCATCTTGTTCAAATTGAATAGCCAATATTTTGTGCATAGGAAACTTTAATGGATAAATCTACACAAGGAGAAAGAAGTAAAGCACATTTCTGGAGAAGAATAGCCTTTTTAATAAACACAATTCATGGTCCCTATTATGACACTATACAAATTTACTGTATGTAGTACTTCATAAAGATCAAATTTATTGAATAGATAGCATCTAGTATATGTTTTTCTTGTGCTTATTGTCAATCGAGACTTGTAATGACACTTTAGCCCTATGTAATGCTGGACACACAGTGACTAAATCCTACAAAAACTGGGGTTCTCCCTCATTGTAATAACCTTATATGTGAAAAGCTACTGATCTATCCTGAATCATCATACTGCAGCCATAATATCGTCACTATGTGCCTGATGTACATAATTTGTGGTTAAGTTGGACATACTGTCAGCCAAATAATTCACAAGTGGAGAATCCAAATTAGCGTCATCTGTGGTCATGGGGAGGACACACCATCAGGCAATGAATTCGCATATTCCCCCTTGAATGATCTGCGATATTAGAGGCAGCATCTGAAGCCATAGTACATGATTCTGATGATTCAGGCTGTGGCTGTTTCTGCATACTCCAATACATGATGCTAGCAGTCAGCGTCAGGATCATCTTCTGGTTGACCTAAGGTACAAGGCAAGAATAATTGTTCTTTTAGGATAATACTGTTGTGATAGAATGAGTTCCAAGTAAAATAATTTGGTAGTATCTGAAATAATTTGGATGATATGGAGAGTAATAATTTGGTAAGGTCTGAAGTTAAGATTCTGGAAAAAAATGTAGGTTCATGATCACAATTTATGTTAGATCCTACCAAAATCTACTGGTTGTATATATTTGATTATAAAGAGGAAACAGCAAATGTCCTAAGATTAGGGCTGATTTGGAAACTCATAATTTAGCTTAAAATTCCCTCCAATCCATGGGGATTTTTCTTTTGGCATTTCTTTGGTTGGGGGTGAGAGGGCAAAATAATCGTCTTTGTGCACTAGATTTTTTAACTAAGACACTGAGAGTAAAATTTAGAGCATGACATTATAATGTACACAAAATATATCCATTGTATTGCTAGCCTGTGACAAAAAACCTTACAATAGGAAACTGTAATCAGTGTCAAATAATTCATTATCATCAAGGTCTTTCAGTCCTAAACAAAATAGGACAGGCTAGAAATGATTAAGTAATGAAAACTGTATTGACTGTAGATTTATAAAGTCTATTGTTTTGTAGAATCTGGTGTTAAGGTAAGATCGTAGAATTCCTGGAAAATCTGAACCGTTATGCTTGTGGAGATGCTTTGGAGATGGGCGAAATCCGACTACTTTGACCACGCTTCGCTGTGTTACAAACAAAAACTTCATCAAACTCTGGTTCAACTTTGATGATTGTCATTGCATTTGTCACAGTGATGGACCGTTGCATCAATAGTGTACTCTGGTAGTAGAAATATAGAACATCCAATCTTTTGTGCATCACTGATATGATGTAGGTAGCATTTTAACTTCTTCTCATCATCTGAATACAATACAGGAGTCAACTCAAAGAAAGTACAGCATAAGTTTTGGACATGCTTTTCATTTTTATTCCGACATTTCTATAAAAGAAAACTACTCCATTCAAGTCATTTTGGGTTTCTTAAGTCAAACTTGACTTTATAACTCAACTTTCAGTCTCTAACTAAATTGAGGTAAGGTAGAGTTATAATCTAAAACACGTTAACAGTTGTTTTCTAAGTTTCTATTAAGAACAAATCTTAAGCTATATTTCACTCTTTTAAATCACTTCTTATTGTTTCTCTTTATATTAGTTTTGGTTTTCTCTATCTCTCTTTACTTTATTATCTTAATTTAGGATCCCACAGTGTCATATTTTGAGGTCTGTTTTGAACATGGTTAAACTATCTCAATCGATGTTGGATAGGTTTATCTTCAATTGGTACTACCCCTAGTCAATCACGTATTTTCTCGTTTCGGACTCAATCCATTCTTATATGACCGCAAATCCAACTTAGCATACTTATTTCTGCAACACTCAGCTGTTAAACATGACGTTTTTTTATATCAACATTCTGCTTCATATAAAATAATAGGTTTCTTTACCCGCTATTAGATCACAGTTGATGAAGGACCTTCAACTGATGCAAAAGGTCTTTCTGTCCCACCGGGCGTGCCAAAAAGCGTGCTCACCGTCGAAAATCCCACAACGGCGGCTTGGTCACGTGAAGGCCTAAGAGGTCTGCTTAGCTCTAGTGCAGGTCCTTAAGCCTTGAGGTTCACGAGCGTGCCAGTCAATTTGACCCTACAATTGACAAGGAAAAGGGGATAAGACATGTTGTCGGTCAGCTGGAAAGCCTGCCCGACTCTCCCTATCGGCTGATGGCCGATAGAGATGAGAATGCTAGCGCATCGGCTGAAAAGCCGATGGAGGTATGGGAGATAGACACGTGTAACACGCTAAAAGGTCTATCAACCAAAGAGCCGATGGCGCTACTCGTATCTGATATGCAGAGCGGGAGCCAATCCCCCGCGAGGCCATGCGGACAAGCGATATCAGCAACGGCGCTGTTAGGGCCAGCCTCGATAGATCGGACCTAACCAAGACAGTATGAGGCCGGAGGCTAATGACACCAAAACGGCGGGAGCTCAGACCAAATATGACGACGAGGAAAGAGGGATGCCATCGGCTACCTACAGGCCTAACATCTAAACCCATCGGCCGCGCGACGATGGGGACCTATGTTTAGGATAACTCATTGGTTATTCACTCCGATGAGACGTCGTAGAGAGACGTATAGACCTAAAGCTCAATCCTCCGTCAACAGACCCGTAGGTCGAACCTAACCGATGCAGCACGAGACCGACGACGGCAGAAGGAGTTTGATAGGCCGATAGATCCTACACGGATGTGATGCGGTACACCTGATCTGACTAAGAGTTTGAACCTAAACGATGCAGTCTTGGACAGTACAAAGTATACTATAATAGTGGCGGGACTTACCCCTTCGCCGGAGATCGGACTTAATCGATGCAGCCCCACGTCGAGAACCAGAATCCGTCGGTAAACACCTAGATGAACTAAGGTGGCGATGCGCCGATATTGTATATGATTGAGAGATATCTTATATGTTCTCAGGAGGTCTACATTTATACCCTGGGTTTACAAACAGAGTCCGACACGTTCACGACCATCGGACATTATTTCCTAACAAAAACAGAGGAAAATATTTCTAAAGAAGTTAACTAACCAGCTAAACCTTCCTAATTAAATATGGTTACAATTTACAAAGACAAACATCCTGCCGTGGAGTCCACGGCTCTTCCGGAAACTTGGTTTCATCTGAATAATCTTCTAATTTGGAACCGAGTCTGCCTTCGCTACAATCCGATCGGCTTCTCCACTGTAGCAATCGGACCTTTTTTTACTCAAGCCGATCTTTTTCATCCTTTCCTCGGGCTTCTCGGACCTAACCTCGACCGGATTATTCCCTGTCTTCAAACCGATCTAATTTTCTACTAATTTAATCGACTTCTCTATAGTTCCGATCGGCTCTGTCTCCCGAGCTGACTAGCATCTCCATCGGCTGATCCTGCTTACAGGCTGAATCAAATTCTGGTGTTAACAAACGTCCACATCAATATCCTCATCCATTTATAGCATTGATCTTAGATATCGAAAAGTGTTCTTCTTAGGCACTATTTGGTCCCCTAAACTCATATCTACCTCCTCATGTACGATAGTGCTAAAGTCATACCTTAAGTATTCAGTTTTAGTCCTGTTTAATTTAAAACCTTTGGACTCAAAGAATTTGTCGCCATAACTCTAGTTTCCTATTTACTTATACGCAGCTTTTATTAATTAACACTACATCATATGTAAAGAACATATATCAAGAGATATACTCTTGTATGTTTCTTATAACCTTATTCATTACCAATGTAAAGAGATAAAGACTTAATACTGATCCCTGATATAGTTTTATTTTAATGAGAAGGTAACATGTGTTACTATCATTTGTTTGAATACTAATTATAGTATGTTGTACATATCATTGATGAATGAGACATATTTTGTTGAAATTTTATATTTGTCTAAAACCCATCGCATAACATTTTTTTTATCTTATCATAATCATTTTTCAAGTCAATAAAAACCATATATAAATACTTCTTTTGCTCTTTAAACCGTTTCACAACTTATCTTATTAAGAAAATTGTTTCTATGGTTCATCTTCTAGGCATGAAATCAAATTGATTCATAAAGATCCATGTCATTTTTCTCAAATGGTGTTCGATAATTTTCTCCTATAGCTTCATAGTGTGGCTCATCAACTTAATTTCTTGGTAATTAGTACAACTTTGGATATCTTCTTTATTCTTATAGATTGGTACCAATATACTTCTCATCCACTTCTTAGGCATCGTGTTTTATTCAAAAATATTGTTAAACAACTTGGTTAACGATGTTATAGCTAGATCCCCGAGATATCTGCACACCTTGATTGGAATACCATTAAGGTCTATCGTCTTACCCTCTTTTATTATTTTTAAAACTTCTCTAACCTTGGATTCTTGGATCCTCCTCACAAGACTTCTATTAGTGTCATCCAAAGAGTCGTCCAAATGAACAGTAATATACTATTTTCCACCATTGAATAAATTGTTAAAATACTCTTGCCATCTATGTCTAATCTCATTCTCCTTATCTTCTTTCACCAAGAGTTGCTTCCTCTCATGCTTAATACACTTAACTTGATTGAAGTCACTTGTCTTTCTATCATGAGCTCTAGCTATTCTATAGATGTTCTTCTCTCTCTTTTTCGTACTCGGACTCAAAAGCCCACCCCTTTGCCTTATAACTCGTTTTGCGGTCTTTTTTTCCACTTGTACTTCTCCATTTTATCTTTAACTCATATTATGGTACAAACGTTTATAGCATTATTTCTTCTCCTTAATAGCTCTTTGCACGTCTTCGTTTTACCACCAAAAGTCTTTAGTTTCGCATCCACTCCATTTGGTCGCTCCAAACACCTCTAAAGCAATCTTCTGTATGTAGTCATCTTCTCCCACATGTTATTTGCATTGTCTTTTTCAGTCTAAGAATCCTCTTGGATAACTCTTTTCTTAAAGACATTTATAGTCTCCCCTTGTAACTAATATCACTTGGTTCTTGTAAATTTGACTTTTTTATCTCTATAAGCATGCACTAAAAAGCGAAAGTCGACCACAACCAGCTTATGTTAAGAAACCACATATTTTCTAGATATCATCTTACAATACACACAAGCTCGTTATCCTCTCTTCTTAAAGGAAAAAGTCAATCTGTCTAGAGTATTAGCCGCTACTAAAAGTTACTAAACGAGATTGATTCTTCTAAAAAAAGTGTTGCCTATCATCAAATCAAAAGCTATAGCAAAATCCAAGATTTCCTCTCACTTCATATTAGTACCGCCATACCCAAAACCTCCATATGTGACCTCGAAACCTGTACATGTTGCATCTACATGATTATTGAGATCTCTTATAAAAAACTTCTCGCTCATAGATACAGCTCTAACCAAGCTAAATCTTTCCAGAAATATCTCTTAGCACTCTCATCTTAGTCTACTTAGGGGGCATACACACTAATTACATTTAAGGCTACATCACTAATGACAAGTTTAAATAATATGATCATATTTCCTTGTCTTGTCACCTCCACCATACTATCTTTAATTCTCTTATCAATCAGAATTCCTATTTTATTTCTGTTTGAAGTTGTCTCTGTGTATCAGAGCTTGAAGCTGGTACCATCCAGCTCCTTCGACTTCTAACCCTTTTATTTCGTATTTTGAACGCCCAAGATATTTACACGCCTCCTAACCGATGTCTCAACTAGCTCTCTTAACTTATCCGTAAAGGATCCTACATTCCAGCTATATAAACGGATCCTAGTTGTCTCAACTTGGTTTCTTATCCTTCATACCTACCGAGTCAAGTGTGAAGAATCTTGCTTATTTTTCACCACACCCGAACGCCAATGTGACGCACCACTAAGGATGCGACGGTCTAATTCTTGCTCACTTGACAACATACCTAATCATGACATGGCGCGTCACGGGGGTGACGACCCGGCGCTTGCCTATTTAACACTATACACGGGTTCTGATATGGTACGTCGCTAGAAAGGTTACGCCCCAACAGGATTTTTTTAGGTTTTATCTTCATAAGAATAGCTAAGTTTTTACGTTGCCTTGTTAAGTCTAACACAACCCTACTCCTTTACCAGAGCTTAGGATTTGTTATGTTAAGACACCAAAGATATACCAACACTAGCCAAGTTTAACTTAAGTTTATAAAAAACATAAAAATATATATAATACCAAATTAGTTTAATTGAATTCACCATTAAACAGAGTATGGGTTGGAAGTGCTAGTATATATTTCTAGAAATTTAATTGAATTTAAAGAAATTTTAACTTAGAACAAATCTAAAATAACTTATTATATAGAATGGTATAACGGAGAAAGTACTAGGCAACAGGACACAATCACAAATCCATAAATAAAAAAAACAACACCATCAATATGCTGCGTTCCGACAGAGAAATATCTTGTTTTTCGCTTAATAATGTGTTCTTAAAAACAATTATATGAAAGTTACTTCAAAAAATTATATTTCTTTTCTTCACTCAAACACAACTTAGGTTTGTTTATTTGGATAGGTTCTAAACTTTTCTTCTCTTGTTTTTCACGTGCACGTTTTTTAAACTGTTAACGATGTGCTTTTTAAAATTGGACGTAACATTTGCCACCCCCCCCCCCCCCTTCCCCTCCTGCCGAACACAGCCCTATAAGTTTCATGGATATCACCTCATTTATTACACCTCTCAGCTGCCTCACCAACGCAATTTCTCAATCAATCAATGGTGGTCGTGTTCCAGATATGATGGGGCCGAGGAGGATGTCATGCCGCATTCATTTGGTTGCAACAGAAATCATGCCCATCTTAAACGCTTGAATTGGAAATTTGAAAACCGAATTGCAAGCCTGGAGATAGTTTAACCACACTACTTGCATGTGGTAACTGAATTTTAGTGGTGTCCTTTAGATTGGCATATGATAACATGAGTAATTTCATATGAATTTTATGTGGATCCCAATTGCTAATTTCTGTTATTTTTTTACAAATCTTAATATTTTTATAATGTTGAAGTGTGTTCTTGTACAGATTCAATTTATAATCTCCTTTTAATTCTTTTTATTCTGATATACCTGTTATTTTGTACCACATTTGCATGGATCTGATATAATTTGGATTCAATTTTCCTGAAAACTCAAAACCTGTAACGTTGCCATTGCCTATCATTGTAAACGACGCAATTCAACCTGCATTTCTCTGAACCCAGCATGCCATGTTTGCAACAGAGCTCGAGAGACAGGCACAGATTCACAATGCTGACCTGACAAATGAATCTAGTATGTCTACAATCGCTGTAACAAATCATCCTTACACTCTGAAAAGATCAGAGCAGACAGGCTGCCTGAACACGCATCTGTTACAGATGCCTGGCATCTCTTCTGCTTGGCGTCCAACTTCTCATGACTTGCAGGGCCAATCCCGGCGGATGTCGAAGGTGTAGTTTATCTCCAGGTAGCACTTCTGGTCATCGTCGATGAACTGGTGATGCAGTGAAATCGACATGCGACTCAGTTCATTGGCCCAGGAAATGGTAATCAATTTCTGGCTTTCTCAGATGTGTATCACAGTATCAGATTTCATTACCTTTGTTCCCGCAGAGTATGATCCCCGAGCAAACACTCCCGAAGGGGTCGTCTCCTCAGGCGTCACGTAGGAGTATGGCTCCAGCTGAGGGCTGAACGTGCCAAGCATCTCCTTGGTTTTGTCCACTGCAATGACCAAAATTAATTCCAAACAAATCAGACTACTTTGCATTTCTGTCAGGAAATCAAGCAAGAAAGAAGAGGGCAGGAGCAAATTCAAATCCATGTGCAACACCACGCGGGCAAAATCAAGAGCAGGACTGAACTTAATATGGTGCAGGGAGCTCTACGACAACACAAGGGAGCAGTTTTGCAGAAAAAAACAGAGAAAGAAGACAGTGATGGCGCACCTCGGATGCCGGCCTTCCATACAGTGTTGGTGTAGCGGAGACCAGAGACGATATTGTTGCTGACAGAGAAGGTGAACCTGAGCCTGTACGTGCTGCCTTCCTTGAGGGTGAACCATGGTTCCTTGGAGTTGCTCGGCTCCACAGGCAGCGACAGGAGGACGTCTGGCCGCCCCGGTGACAGGATACACAGGCTCATGATCCTCACGTCTGGCTCCAGTGTCTCTGCCACATGAAATCTTCAGATTAAACTGCGAGCGTTGCTTCATTTCCTTCTCTTGTACCTTCCATCAAGTTGCAGTTTAATGTGCTCCCTTCATTCAGAGCACAAGGTTACAGTTTACTACAGTCTACAGGCAAGAATCATCGTTTCTTTTCTTTTCTTTTTTTAGCAGGGAAGAATCATCTCATCGGTTCTATGTTTACTATATGGATGCATCACTCAGATTGTGCTTAGTGCTGTGTGCTCTGTTTTAATAAGACACTGTATCATTGACCTTATCAACTTTTTGACCATAGCTTTCTTGTGTGCATGAGAATCCTAGGCATATGCACTAGAATGGGAGACTGCACCAGCAAAGTGCCGACCAAAAGCATTTGCACAAGCTCAGAGTTGCAATCTTCTCTTACAATTTAGAAATGATTTATTCGCATGAAAAGATGGAAACTTCACTGCGCACCATGCACCATGACTTTTTCTCTCTTTTCGGGCATAACGCACCTTTCCCTTGGCGGGGCCTAGACCTAGATGGACTGGAACATGTCCAGTGGAACCCACCATGAAATTGTGGAGATTATTCCACAAATCACGTGCAAAAGTTTCCAAAACTTCTCCCACAAATCTCGTATGTTAAGAGGATATGATAGTATTCAACCATTTAAAATGTAAAGATCAAACTGGATTTAATTCGTGCAAGCTATAAATTTGACAAACTGCAAACAAAAATCAGGACGAATAATGTTTTGTACTAAAAAATTATACTCTTGTTCCTTGCTAGTAATTTCATGCCTCTCAAATGAAAGCGAGTTTGATGACATTTTGCATTGCAGTATCACCTCATGTGCATATGAGACTTGTTTAAGATCTTCTAAAAACTTTACCAAATAGTTGAAGTTTCCATGGTAAATGTTCTACTTATAGAGTGCACAGTGAGATTGTCCTAATTACATTCTTGGAATTAACATGCGGAAATTTAGTGCAAACTTGTTAATTGACACTAATTGTAGAGTGCACAGTGATAGTGAGCCTACTGAGCCACCGAATCAATGTGATAAAAATCGTGTATCGCACTTAATTTTAAAGCTATATAAATTGACAGTGAGAAAACCACATGATTTCAACTAAATGAATGAGCTCCTTTTCCCTGCCGAAGCAGATCCAATTAAAATTTATGCAAAGTTTACTCTGCAGAAAAGAGGCTCCCTTTTCTCAGTATTTATGGTGCCACTGCAAGTACTGAAGTGCAGCATCGAGCAACCACCACCCCGGATCACACAGTAAACGGCGGAAACCAAACCAACAAAGAAGCTGATTGATTGATTAGGCGCGGTTTGGAAAGGGGCACAGAAGAGATCAAATCCAAGATTCACAACCAGATTAGGATGGTGCAGGTACCAAATTAAGGAGCAAAATGGACGCGATTCGGTCTGGATGAATTGGAAAGCTCAATACGAGTTGTGTGGGTTTCTACTGTTCAATTACCTCCCACGGAGTTCAAATCCACGCTGCCCAGGAGCTGCTCCTTCCATCTCCGAAGGCTCTCGTCCTCCTTCCAAGTTCAAATCAGCAGAGCACCATGTGAGGAACAACAACCCCATAATAACTGAGCACTAGCCGTAAATAAGCGAGTACCAAGTAATAATGACGCAAAAAAATCTTGAAAAGGGATAAAAATTGCATCAGTAAACGAGGGAGAAATGGAGACTTTGTCCATCTCAAGCTGCTCCTTGATGCTGACCCTGGGGCCGAGGTCGATGGCCTCCGCCACCTTCCCCTCTTCCTCCTCCTCCTCCTCCTCCTCCTCCTCCTCAGCGGCGCGCGAGGACGCCTCTCTGTGCTCCTCCTCCACCTCTGGCCCCCGCTCCTTCCCCTCCAGAGACGGAGGTGGCGAGGAGGAGGAGGAGCAAGAGATGGCGGCCGCGGCGGCGGAGGAGGCTTCACCTACCGCCGATGACATTGCTGCCACCGGCGAGAAGTAAGAGAGCGGACGACCGGGGGGTGTGGCGGGGGGGGGGGGGGGGGGGTGCCCCGGTGCGCGGGCGGCCGGGAGAGCACTGGAGCGGTGAAGCGGGAGCAGGTGGCGGCCTCGCGATCGAGATGCACAAGCGAGCGAATGTGCGAGAAGAGGGAGAGTGGTCGTATTGTACGTGTAATAAAATAAGCGCGACCGGGCGGCGAAGAAGGGGGGAATTTAAGTATCTATCCACTATTAGCGACTATCTAAATACCTATTTTAGATTTTTACTTAGAGAAATAATTTATTAACTAATTACCATTTTTACCGATGTGACATGCCACCGTGGCTCGTCAACATGGCCCTATGAGTCAACCACTTCCATCCTCTTCTTCTCTACCTACATCGAGCTCGTGGCGCTCACACGGTGTGGTGGAGGACATCGTGGTGCTGGTGTTGGTCTTGATGGAGTTTGTGGCGGTGATGGCTCCCATGTTTGTGGATGCGGTTGTGGTTGAAAATGTAACTTCTACCTCGACAGCGGCAGACGGTGAAACTGTTTAGCAATACGGCCGCTATTACATAAGCACTAGAAACGACCGTCCTTTAGCAATGTGGCCTACAATGTGTGGAGGCACGTACTTGACGGTAGACGCTTGCATCTTAGAGGCGACGACGATAGCTATAGAGTGCGGGGGAGAGGTGGATTGTGGTAGGGTAGGTTTCTTCTCTGTCTCCCACTCATCGCTCGTATTGTGCATCAACGTTAGCGACGGATCCACCGCTCTGATGAGCAATGGGACAACCGGAAGGGCTGCACCTTGGGTGCTATTGATTTGGGGGAGTAAGTGGTATGGTATTGCTTGAACTTCAATCACACTCGCCGTGAGTGCCATGATCCTCACATAGATAGAGAACAAGAGGAGGAAAGGAGTGGGCTCACGATGTTTTTCATGTGGTAAGCCACGGTGGCATGCTATATACACAAAAGTGGTAATACTTTAAAGATCATTTGATAATTTTATTTGGAGAAATATAAGAAGGATATTTGGATAGTTGTTAAACTTAATAATGGTAAATATTCAAATTTTCCACGGTGAACGGGGCTGTCAGCTGTGAAAAAGAAGAGCAATATACTAATTATAATGGCGTGTTTATGGATCCCTAACTCATGCTTGCCAAACCTAGCTAACAAAATTGATGGTCACACCTTGGACAAGTTGTGGCAAAAAAATGTACGACATATTAGACCTAGAGCTTAAAAAACCATGACACGTTATAAGTGTAGCAACCAAACAAATAATAGGCTTATAAAATGTGGCAACGTTGATAAAGTGTGGTAGTGAATCAAACACCCCCTAACTACAAGGGCTGTGTGAGTTGGTCCTTCTAAATTTTAAATGGGCAACTTCTAAATTAGATCAAACATAAACATAAAAAATGGATGGAGTACATTGGGAAAGGGGAGCTCCGCCGTTTCTCTTGTTTTATGAAGCTTTAATCTTTAAAAAATTAAAAATCTAGTAATGTTTAAGTTCGACTCTATCTTTACTAAATAAAGGATCGAGGAGCTGACGCCCCCACCAAACATACCCTTATATTATGCTCTCGCTGGGCCCGTTAGCTTGTTCGCTTCTAATAAAATATAATAACTACTGGATTTTGTCATACTATTTTATGTGGAGATAGTTTTTACAAAGCAGAAATGGATTTATGTTAAACTATTGTTTTATTTGTATAAATACAATTATTTATTTACAACTATATCGATTAATCTACACATTTATATTTTAAATAACTCACCATAGTCAAATGGTCCATATCTTTCTTCTTTTTCATTAATGTGTAGATTTTTAGGTTTTCTGAGCTAATGTGATGGCTAGACTTCGCTTAATAATATAATAGAGAAAGTCCCAAATAACCCATTAAACTTTACGTAACAGACCATCTAGCATATTGAACTATTAAGCTAGGAATATTGTGCCATTGAACTTTTTATTACTTGGTCCAAATAACCTTAAGTGAATTTATAAAGTGGTTTTCGTTGTGTGACATACTGACTCAACAATTTGTTTTTTGCCATGTCAACACACTTGTTAGGGCACTACATACATAAATAAGAAAAACATAATGAGCATATATGCCTTAAAAAAGAATGATCAGTAAGTAAAAATGAAGCATCATCCCAACAATTTTTGCTCCTGGTTAATTTTTCTTATTTTGTGGTGGTATAAGAATCTTGCCACGATGGTAAAACCATTTTGTCAATGTGCGAAAACCATTGAATCAACGTCCAGTGCAGGAAAACCACTCAAGAGGTTATTTATCACTACCAAAGAAATTGTTTTTTTCCAACGGACTAAAATATAAATATACTAAATGTAAAAAAATCCGATACATTCTTAGATTTAAAAAAAATCCTATCTCCATCGTTGACGTTATCGTGCACCTGCCCACCGACGACACCACTGTCATTATCAAGGCAAGAACTCCTCTCAGCGGATTACATAAAACAACTCAACATATTTGTTATGAAGGAGATCATTAATTATATATACATATATAAATATATATATATACATTTATATATACGTGTATGAATGTATATGTATATAATATATATATAACATTATAACAATAAAAAGAAAATAACAAGCAATCACTATTGCAAAATAAATAAATAAACAATATAAAAACACTTTAATACCGATTGGTAACACCAACCAGAGTTTTTAGTATCCGTCGGTTGAACCAAGACTAAAAATACCTACTTAGTTCCGGATTATATGAATCGGTTACACAACTGGTCTAAACAAGATTATAAACTAGTACTAAAAACCATTTCTCTACAGACTAAACTAGAAAATTCAGATAAATTGTTTAATAGCTCAGTTGTTAGGCATACTCTCAAGTAAAGTTTAGTGGTGTATTTAAATTATATATATATATATATACACACACATATATATACATGTATATGTATATATACACATATATATACATGTATATGTATATATATGTATATGTACATGCATATACATGTATATACATATATGTCATTTACACCAACTTTTTAATAGCTGGCTTCACTCAATGACAATAAATTAAAGCAGATTATTATTAGTTATAATTCGTCTTTGCTATTCACACATATACTGTTCACTCATGGTGGTTATCTTTCAAAAGCTACCTATTCACCGGTGTTGGTATTGTCGGATAATGTTGAACACTATTCATATTTACTGTTCACGGTTTTATAATATTCAGGATTTTATGTTTTAGCGAAACCTACTAATACAAATGGTGTTTGGTTGAGAAGATTTAACATTCTACTCCGTAAACATCATATTTATGAATTACTTGTTTTAGAAGAAATATTTTTAATTATCCCTTAGTTGAGTGTTTATCTTCTCCCTAGTCAATTTTATCTGAAATTAACACTTCTCTACGAATATAGATTCTCTTAATGCCTATACGAGATGTAGTTTATGAACGAGAATTATTGAAAAGGTTTATCATATAAAGTTTCTAGCATAAACACTCGCCCAGAATAAATGAACAAAAATTACTTAAGTAGAACTACCTATAATTTTCCTTTTCGATAACTTTGAAAGAAGATACATATAAGGTTGCTTATGTATCTTATGTTATAATCATTGTATTGACAAGGTAAATTTTTTAACATGTTAATGCTACTAAGGCTAGAGTATAGTTATCAATTCTAAAGAGGGCTCTTGTTTCTTATATGTGTCTTGACAATTCTTTTTTTAAAGTCAGAGGAGAATGCTTAAGGATGGCAATGGGTTGAGTCAGACACAAGTAGAGCAAATCCATGTCTGACTTGGTGCCCACTTTTCCCCATCCGATCTATGCTCGATAGGGTTGGTAGATAGAAACTAGTGTATGTATCATTGCCCACCAAATACAGGTATGCCCAATGAATACTTGTTGGGTCTCATATGAATAATATATCAATAGATAAATAATTTTATAAAGAGTAAATAATCAATAAATTATAAAATTATTATCACAACATAAATTATCACCAAGCTAACATAATTTCATCAAAATTTAAGATATTAAATAGGCCAACAAGGATTGTGGCACGAGAGATGGACCAAAATCAACTACGACATATATTGGGTTGGGTATGAATTACCTATAGGTAAAATATAAAATTTGGCTATCGCACGGTCTCGATCTGGCGTGCCCATGGGAAAAATATTTTGCCCATGTGCCCATCAGCACAGGTACCCATGGATACCCAAAACCGTAGGCATCCATAAGAATGATCGCTTAGACTTTGATCTTATCTTTTAATAGTGTTTGTTTCATGAGTTGATAAATATCAGATGGTAGAGCTTGCTCACAGGCTTTCTTAATTCAGATACGTGATACATATGTCTTACTTTTCTATCGAAAATTATATTCTTCGTAGTATTGTTTAGCAGCTATATATATATATGTGCGTGACACCAACTGCCTTGGTTTTTTCTACAATTTAAGTATAGGCACGTGCACTTTTAGTAGCAATAATAATTTAACTATATTTACTGATTTATTATTAGCACTCGTTTTAGATTGCTCACATAGGTACACATATATGTTGGAAAATACAGAGAAACCTTGATCTCTATGGATGGACCACGGACGGGAGAACGTGAGTCAATCCACTGTATGTCCCATGTTCGCTCCAAATGATTATATAGAAAGAAACATCTACGGTTTTCTAGGAGTACAACTAAAGAATAAGCCAAATTCTAAAAATAATAAAAATACTAAGCTTACGTTGCCAGGATGCTATCAGAAAATCATTATCCCGAACGATTAGGCCGACTGATTAGTTTAACCAAAGAGTCTGGCCCATATGCACTAGCATACGAGAGTGACATTGTTTCGCACTCTGGAACTGCGACAGCGGCCACCAATTCGCTTGGCATGCGTTGTATTCCCTCCATTCCAAAATATTCCCTGCACCCTAAAATATAATACACAATTATTATCATTAATATAAAAACCAAGAATTATTATCACCTTCTCGTTTAGATCATCTAATAAATAGTGAGATTAGAGATATTAAGAGTGAAGAATTAAAAAAACGAATTTAGAGGAGAAAGATATGCTTAGTTAATTGTATGTATGTATGCGTGTCTTTTGTTATGAGAGGTTAAGACCTATATTTTGGAATAAATGGAGTATAAGTATTTTTAAATTGTTAAGTAAAGATTAAGGATAGGAGAGAAGATTTACTAACCCTTAATAATTGTAGAATGAATAGAGATGAAAGGATAGATGAGAAAAAATTTAAATAAAAAATAATTGATGTAATAAATAGTGTTAGAAAATTTTTTATTGTGAAATAATATTTAAATTATAAAATTTATTATATTTTAAATAGAGAGTGTATAGCAGTAATTTTGACAAGGATTTGAAGAAGCAAATAATTGAACAATTATGGTTCTGGCCGTGCTTGAATGACTTCTACGTACGGACGGGGCACTGATACCTTTAGTGCGCTCAAAAATGAAAGCTCATGCTCATAAGAATTTTAGGTCGAACTAATCAAACAAAATCTGGAATGAACTAGACTCAACAAATATACTCAACCAAACAGATACTATTGCATCTTCCTAGCTTAGGGATAAACTTAGTTGTGTAGTTGAGCTGAGCTGCTTCATCATTTTTTATTTTTTATAAGTACGTTTTTAAACTATTAAATAATATATTTTTAAAAAACTTTATATAGTTTTTTAAAGTAAAATAAAAAATACTTAATTAATTATATGCTAATAATTAATCTTATTTTCTATGTTAGAAAAATCTTACTTTAATCTTTTTCGAACAAAGCTTTGGATAAATGCATGCGGGCAAACAAACACGCCCTGAGTTGCCGCCAGTTCGTGGTCTGTTAAATTATTTCACCTCTACGTATAAAAACTGGAAATTCCCCACGAAAGCAGAGTCCGTGATGGTGCGTGGTCTGTAACACTGTACACGTCTGCGCGTTGAGCATTGTGCACTATTACTCCTACCGAGTATGAAGCAAAAATAAAAACACAGGCAGCATCCTTAACTCCACACCCACGAGAGAAATCCACGTGGCACTATAGCACTCCGCCAGCTCACCTGACACGAAGACATTGCATCCCCGCCACGTGCGCCGCCGCTATTCTCAATGCACCCCACTTCGCGCCAAAATCCCCCGTCACGCAGCTTCCCTTCAGCAATACACGCACAGCACAGCGATAGACTCTGATGAAACTCTGAGCAGCGTCCGGAGTGAGAGCCTGAGAAGGGAGATGGCGTGGTGGTCGGAGGCGATGGTGGTGGCGGCGGCCGGCGGCGGCAGCAGCGGGACGGTGGTGTCCATCTGGATGTTCACGGCGGTGCTGTGCCTGTGCCTCGTCGTCGGCCACCTCCTCGAGGATAACAAATGGGTCAACGAGTCCATCACCGCCCTCCTCATCGTACGTCCGTCCACCTAATTAATTACCCATGCATGCAAATTAATTAGTGCTCCTCAAGCAATTAACTAAGCTGATCGAGCTCTCTTGATCATGAGCTGAACTTCGCCGTACTTGTGCTGTTTCAGAAATTTGTCAGTTGTCACATGTTCAGACTTCAGAACGACCTAGCTATTAGTTTTTTTTTCTGGGGATAATCTACTTTTGTAGAAGGAATAATGCTGAACTGCAGTTTCATTGAATTACTATTTGATCCATTCGATATCTTTCTGAATTTCTAAAAAGAACATCTAGTACATCAGAGGTGAGAAAAGTGGCCTGATCTTGCTTAATTAAGAAAACAAACAGTAGTTCTTCCGCCAAGGACTGCTGGTGATGACAATTATTTAGTGTCCTTTTTTATTATGTTTGTAAAGGTATCACTACTCCTATTTATAACTTTGCAGCACCAGCTCCAATTATTTTGGTAGCTCAATTCATAGTAGCTTCGCTCATGTTACATTCCAAGGATGGTACAATTAATGACTCTAGTTATTAAGTGTGTATATGTGCATAAGTGTAGTATTTTTTATATAGGGGTCGGTCTATATATATATATAAAAGTCTATCGATCTAACATCCTTCGCAGTTGTAGCAGGAGAAACACGGAGACTAGAGTAAAAACTGGTGAATAAATGCGTGAATAGACCTTTGGTCATGATGTTAACGAACTGATACGTTGACGGTATATAGAGCACCCGAACGAGTCTTAGAGTGACCTTGTCACGGACGAAGTAAATATCAATCTCAATGTGTGAACCGAGTTGGCGGTCATATAGACAACATTCATATTATCGCAGTAGATAACTATCATAGAGACGATGGGTGTATGTAGCTCCTGTAGAAACTGACGAATCTAGCAGCACTCGGTGACGGCATGAGCAACGGCACGATACTTGGCTTCGGCACTCGACCGAGACACCGTGGTCTGCCGCTTGGAGGACCAAGAGACGATAGTGTCGTTGAGGAAGAC
This sequence comes from Oryza coarctata, assembly GCA_030770085.1. Taxonomy (NCBI): domain Eukaryota; kingdom Viridiplantae; phylum Streptophyta; class Magnoliopsida; order Poales; family Poaceae; genus Oryza; species Oryza coarctata. Next base: position 9,472,889 of record CM061472.1, read on the forward strand.
ACAGTAGCCGGATGTAGAGCGTCAGAAGTCGGAACAACCCGCCCAGTCCACGTCAGAGTACGCGGTGAGAGAGTCGATGGGGCTGGAGCTGAGACGTAAGGCGATGGACAATGTACCCTTCACGTATCGAAGGATACGCTTGAGCAGCACGAGGTGAGATTCGTACGGAGCATGCATGAAGAGACACACTTGCTAAACTGCATAAGTGAGATCAGGCCGTGTGAGTGTTAGGTACTGTAGAGCACCAGCAAGACTCCGGTACTGGGAGGGGTCAGTGATGAGAGAGCCATCGGTGGCGGAGAGCTTGGCATGAGTGTCGACCAGAGTGGCGGTGGAGTGATATTCGGCCATGCCCGCACGCTGGAGAAGATCCATGGCATACTAAAAGTCTCATCGTAGTCTATGCTAGGACGTTGAGAGAAATCTCGGACTACCCAACACGCCTTGTAACGGGCAAGTGATCCATTGGAGTGAAATTTGTATTTAAAGATCCACTTGCCAGTCACAACGTTGGCACCGGGAGGACGAAGTACGAGGTGTCAGGTCTCGTTGTCCATGAGTACCTTGTACTCATCGGCATAGCCGCGCGCCACTGAGGATCAGCCAAGGCAGAATGGTGAGTAGTCGGGATGGATGAGACGGCATAATGGATTGTGGAGAACCCGTATCACTGAAGGGGACGGAGGGACCCGGTTTGAGATCGGGTGATCATATGAGGGGAGGTGGAAACGGTGGAGGCCGCACGGTCCGATGGCAATATCAGTTGTGGGGCGGGGTGGGTAGGAGTAAAGGTGATAGCGGGACGGGATCGGTAGCTATAGGTCTGGGGAATGGGCTGGACGAGGTTAGATTGAGCCGATGGAGGTTGGGGGGCCGATGGAGGGTGGCGAGCCGATGGAGGTGATGGAGCCGATGGAGGTTGACGAGCCGATGAAGGTTGTGAAGCCGATGGAGATTGGTGGGCCGATGAAGATGATGGAGCCGATGGGGGTCCGATCGGCACGACAGGGGAACATAGAAGAGTGGTGTAGTCGTTCAATGGATCCTCAAAAATGACCAAAGTGGGCTGTGGAGGTGTAGTTGGTGGTAAATGTTGGGATGGTACAGTGTGGGTGAGAAGAAAGTCAAGGTCGCTAGACGAAGGTCCAGGGTGGAGTAACCTAAATGGGAAACAGGACTCGTCAAAAACAACATGTCGGAAGATGATGATCTAATAGGTGGAGAGATCAAGACAGCGGTATCCCTTGTAGGAAAAAGGGATAGCCAAGAAAGATGTAGATGGTGGAGCGTGGTGCGAGTTTATGAGGGGTAGTGGCTGTTAAATTGGGGTAGCAAAAATACCTAAAAACACATAAGTGAGAGTAGTCGGGTGTCTTCTGATACAGAAGAGTGTAGCGAATGTTGTGACGAATAGAGGAGCAAGGGCGTCGATTCAGCAGATAGGTCGTAATGGTGAGTGTTTCAGCCCAGTAGGGTGCAGGTAGATGGACATGAAGAAGCATGGTGCGACTGATGTTGTTTAGAGTACGAAAGAGGCGTTCGGCCTTGTCGTTTTGGGGGGAGGTGTAAGGGTAGGAGAGGCAAAGGTGGATGCCACGGGAGGTAAGAAAGGCTTGGATGGTTCGATTGATAAACTCTGTGCCATTGTCAGCCTATATAGCTTGGATAGTGAGGTTGAATTGAGTCGAAACATAGTTGGAGAAATTGATAAGGTGGGAAGTAACTTTAGACCTGCGTGAGAGAGGGAAAGTCTAGCATTAGTGTGTATAATCATCAAGTAGAGTAAGATAATACTGAGAGTCCAAAACACTTTTAACTGGAGAAGTCCACACATCACAGTGAATAAGTTCAAAAGGTCTAGAGGTACAAGAGGTAGAGGGGGAGAATGACAGCCGCACATGTTTGCCAATTTGACAGGAGTGGCAGACAATGGGGCTGTTGTTGGTGCACTGGATGGAGGTGCTATGACAAAGAGTGGTGACAGCGTCAGAGCTGAGGTGACCGAGGCAAAGATGCCACATGTTGGTGGAGATGGCAAGGCTGGTGTGAGGAGTGGACATCGTAGTAGGGATGGTGTAGAGATCGCCGCCACTATTGCATCGAAGCATCTCGCATCGGGTAGGGATATCCTTCACAGAGAAACCAGAAGCGTCAAATTCAATAGAGCAATTGTTATCTCTAGTGAATTGACGGACAGAAAGAAGATTGCATACGAGGGAAGAAACAATTAAGATATTGTGGAGTAGAAAGTTGGATGTGGGTGTAGGCAGGATGGAGTCACCGCGACATGTGATTGGAAGAGATTGCCCATTGCCGATAGTGACGAAGGGTGAGGAGGAAGGATGGAGGAAAAGTAGTATACCGTTTGATAAAGCCATGTGGGATGACGCACCAGAGTCCAGCACCTAGGGGTGCTGGGGTTGGAGCGTCATCTAGTTGAGGGCGGCGATGAGGCCAGCTTGGTTTCACGAGAGAGCCGACTGGGTGGTTGGCGAAGGTGTGATCGATAGAGATGGTTGCATGGGGACGGACGCCAGGTGGGCCTAGGGGTGTGCACCGAGGACCCTGGGTTGCCAGTCGATGGGGCTGCGCAACTGGGGTTGAGGTGCCTAGGGGTTGTAGCAGAACCACGAACCCATGGGACCAGCTGACGGGGTAGGGACAGGAGCGGGGCGCGGTTGCATCGGACCGCTCCAGCTCTTGCCCTTGCCCTTCCCTTTGCCTTTGCCATTGCCACTGGTGTGGGCTTTGTTGCCATGGCCGAAACCATGACCGCCAGAGCTGCGAGAGGAGGTAGTAATGCACGGGAGGCTGCAGCCGATGGGGTTGTTGTAGCCATGATCGGCTACAGTGATGAGAGCGATGTGGGCCATAGTCTTCTCATTGTTGATCAGGCAAAGTTCCTTAAGAACCAGCATGTTGTGAGCCCAGGCGAATGTGGGAAGAGGGGTAAAGTTGGCGATATCATCGGCGGTGTTGGAGAAGCGAGGGTTGAGTCCATGCAAAAGGGTGAGGACGAGTTGTGAGTCACCTACAGGGTGGCCAACATCACGGAGGGCGGCGGCCTTGACCTTGAGGCGTTGGTAGTATGAGGAGATAGAGGAGTCCCCTTATACCATGGAATGAATCTCGTTTAGGAGAAAGATGGCGTGTGACTGCTTATTTGTTTGGAAGAGCCGCTCGATGGCCACCCAAAGGTCGCGAGCGGTGGGATCGGTGTCTTTCATGGCAAGGTCGAGAACGGAGTCATCAACCGAGCCAAGCAGCCAGCTGCGTATGCAACACTCGGTGACGTCCCACTGGGGGTTATCGGGACGAGGTGGGGCGGAGCCGTCGATATGGGAGCTAAGACCAAACTTGCCACATAAAGATTTGAAGAAGAAGACCCACTTAGAATAATTAGCGTTAAGGTCGAGTGAAATCGAAACGTGGGATTTCACGTTGACGGTGGTGTAGGGTGGGGAGAACATCGAGGTGCCCGAGGCAATGTCGAGAGTGTCGATGGCCGGAAAGGATCCGACAACTGGGGAAGTACCAGAACTAAGAGCCAACTTGGTAGTCATGGTTGGAGCGGGAGAGGGCAAAAGAGTAGTGGAGCATGATAAGCCGATGGGAAGGAAAACGAGGGGAGAGGAGCGGGCGCGAGAAGCAAGGTGGCGTCTAGGAGGTATGAGTGTTAAGCCGATGGGGGCGACGCGGGGCCGATGTGAATCAATGCGAGGCTGATGAGGGTAGGTAGGTCACGGGCGCGAGAGGGTTCACGTCCGAGAAGTGGGGTTTTGCATCTATGGGCATGTGGACGTAGCTGAGTGGGGCGGACCTGAAAAACGGGAGAAGTCGCGGGCGCGAAGGAAGAAAGTTCGCGTCCGGAAAATAGAAATTTGCATCCGTGGACACGTGGACGCGTCGGAGTGGCGCGGACGCGAGGGGAGAAATTTCGTGTCCGGGAGACAGGTTTCGTGTCCGCGGACAGGTGAGCGTATCGGAAAAGTAGGAACCCGAAGAGTGTTCTAGCCGATGGAGGGCGCGAGCGTAAAGGTGTGCCAATGTAAGAAGAAGGGAAGGTGTGTCGATGCAAAGGGAAGCGAAGGTGGGTCTGGACGAGATGAGGAGGTGGAAGAAGGCTGTCTCCTTATCACACGGTGGAAGTGGTGAGCAAGCGGTGGAGGAGGAGTAGACCGTCTGCCGAGGAAACGATAGGGATAAGAACCGAGACGAAGAAGCAAAGAGATGAGGCGTCAGCTCACCAACGAAAAGGTTGATAGTGCGTCAGAAATGTCTAAACTCGCTCTGTAGAAGTATAGTATACAGTGAGATAGGGGTCGGCTCTCTCTAGTCCCAATGTGGAATACTTGGCAGGGCTGTGTTGTTGGTGCTATCATATTTCTGTTGAGTGAAGGCAAGAATTCGCGAATCCTGAGGTTCGATGAGCAGCTCTTCTTCATCTATGTACTTCCACCAATAATCTTCAATGCTGGGTACGTATGTGAGTGTGACATAGTACTACAAATCCGCAGGTTACATGTTAACAAGAGACAATTCTTTTAGAATTCTCTCACTGGGTGTAGATGACATGGCTCTTACTTTTCAGCTTCCAGGTCAAGAAGAAGCAGTTCTTTCACAATTTTCTCACCATAGTGTCCTTTGGGATATTTGGTGTTTTCATCTCAGTTGCGATAGTCTCAACAGGTAGTTTGCCAATTTGTCAACCTTTTTGTATATACACACTATTAAAAATAACCAATTCTTTTGTCTTTAAAATATAAAAACTGTAATTCTTCCTCGCAAAAAAAAACAAACTGTAATTCTGAGTCTTAATTGCCTAATAAATTTGACTGAAAAATACCTTCTACTTTGGATTAGTTATCGGATAATGATGGAATATTTGTTGATATCAGGTTGCTACTGGCTCTTCCCAAAAGTCGGTTTTGGAAACCTTGAAGCCGTAGATTATTTAGGTTGGTCTTTCTTGCTTGCAATTTGTATCTGTTTTGCCAGGAGTATTTCTCAGCGTAATTGTATCACCTTGATGTAATTACTGAGTTCAATAAAAAACTTTCATTATCTGAAAATTTGTATCTGTTCTCCTTTTTGTTTCACATCTAATCTGTTTTACAACTGCAGCTTTGGGAGCAATATTTTCCACAACAGATATTGTTTGCACACTGCAGGTTCGTTATACAGTTATGTTACAAATTTTGAACACATTTTGTTTATTCTAACTTGGCTATTAAAATCATCCAATATCAAAATCAGGTCATCAGCCAGGATAAGACACCTAGGTTGTACAGTTTGGTGTTTGGGGAAGGAGTTGTCAATGTTGCAACATCAGTTGTACTTTTCAATAGTATAAAGAATCTGGATATCACTCAGCCCAAAGGCAGGGTTGCGCTAAAAGTTATTTCAGATTTTCTCTACCTGTTCATTACTAGCACTATGCTTGGAGTTACGGTAGGCAAACATATTTCAAATGTCAAGTTTTTCAGTATAACAGTGGTGTTACTCTGTTTTTTCTCGGAAGTATGGTGCCCAATAACCTTTATTACTTCTGTTTTACTAATAATTATCAGATTGGGCTATCAACTGCTTATGCTCTCAAAGCCCTGTATTTTGGTAGGTAAGTATAAGAAGCCATTAGACCATGATCTCATTTATGTATTTGAGGTCATCTTCTTGCCCTCTTTAAATTTGAATCTCTCCCCTTATTTCTGTAGGCACTCCACTGATAGGGAAGTAGCCTTGATGGCTCTCATGGCTTACTTGTCATATATGCTGGCAGAGGTAAGGGTGTCGAGATAATTGTTGGCATTTTAACATTTACTTTGGTAATGTGACTGAAGGATGATGCATTTATCTTTGTGAGCAGTTTCTCGATCTGAGTGGGATTTTGACTGTGTTCTTTTGCGGCATTGTTATATCCCATTACGCATGGCATAATGTGATAGAAAGCTCAAGAATCACAACCAGGTATTATGGAGTCAGTGCCACATTTGTGAAATACTATTATCACTTTTACAGAGATTTTATATCTGTGTTCAGTATTCTATTTAGTGTAAATGATGATTTTGATGTAAATTAAATGACTCGTTTAATGTGATGGATGCAATCGTAGGCACATATTTGCAACGCTGTCATTTATCGCCGAGACATTCATCTTTCTTTATGTTGGTATGGATGCGCTTGACATTGGTAAGTGGAAAACATCAGAGACAAGGTGAACACCAAAATGCATGTTTGTTACCATTTCTTTTTTAAAAAAAAATGGAAGAGTAAGCATCATATTGTCATTTTGGCAGCTTTAAAACATCATTTGGTATCTTTGGCATCATCATATCGCTCGTTTTATTGGGAAGAGCTGCATTCGTTTTCCCTCTATCTATTATGTCAAATTACATGAGTGGGAGTTCTGAAAGAGCACCAATCACATTCAAGCACCAGGTTTCTTTTCAATTTTATACAGTAACACTTGAATTGACTTATAGGGAATTCACATTCTTCTTAAGTGTACCAGCCAATTAAAATATGTGCACCAAATTCTTTAAACATTCAAGGTCGTAATTTGGTGGGCCGGCCTCATGAGAGGAGCTGTTTCAATTGCACTAGCATACAATCAGGTACATTTCGTATTATGTGTGAAGAGTATATACAAATCTGACAGGAAATTAATATTAATTTGTCAAACATGCATGCTTTCAGTTCACCTTTTCAGGTGTAGCACTGGATCCAGTTCATGCAACCATCATCACCAGTACAATCATTGTAGTATGCTTCACCACTCTGGTATATAATTCTTACCGAACCCGACACTTGTCGCGGGCATTCAGATGCCCCAATCAATAAAATGTTCAGACATCAGGCATCTGAGACAATTCCATCATTTTCAGGTGTTTGGATTCTTGACAAGGCCACTCATAAGCGCCATACTCCCGCAACACCGGCAACCGACACCAGGGACTGGAGGCCGTAGCACGGGCAGCAACTCCCCGAAGGAGGACTTCATCCTGCCGTTCCTCTCGCCTGAAGAGGCATCAGGAAGTGGCAGTGGGTTCTTCCAAGCCAAGAGGAGCATCTCCATGCTCCTGGAGGTGCACATCTACTGGAGGAAGTTCGATAACAAGTTCATGAGGCCAATCTTCGGCGGGCCGGTGGAACGCGATCGCGATAACTACTCCTGATCAATCGGAATAGTTGGCACATTGCAACTGGAGGAAGATCAAAGTGCAGGAAGAGTAAGGTGTTTCCTTGATGGTGGAGACTTCCTGCTCAGTTCTTCAATGGCTCTAGTGAGCTTATATACATAAGAGATTCTGCTGATAAGACCTGAGAGTATCTCTGAAATCTGAATTCGGCTGTCGTTTAAGCTCTGTTGCCATTAGTGTAAACATAGTATATATGGTTGAACAGTTTCAAGCAATTTCAGGGCACTCGTTATCCTGACTACTTACATCCGCTACTATCATAGACTCATAGTATCAGAGTGAACTAATGGAATTAGAAGTAGAACCCAGACATAGCGCCTTTGCTTGTCGATTCAAAGTTCTAAGCGTCAGGAGATCCTCAAAAAGAAAAGGCACCGCCAAATGCTCCTGTCGTCGTGATCACTTGCTGTATTCCCTGAATTACTGTCTGTTTTAAACTCGATACCGAACAGTCTTGAGATTGGATCCTGCCTTGTGCAGTTTTACGGCCAACGAAGGAATTTTACACGACTTTTCAATTGAATTAGTTCAAATTAAGTTTAGGGCTAATCAACACTCGAAGTTTTGAGTGGACGGGGTGAGCATGCAAAATATGGAGTGTAGTTCTAGCTGGACTCTTTATCAGATAAAGGGAGCACAACTAATTGCCGGCTTTGGTAAGCCGTAGAAAAATAAACGAGACAACAGAAAATAATTTTAGGATATTACTTTTATATTTGTATATTTAACGGTTTAAAGAAAACGACGAAAAACATCTACAATAATTTAAAATTAAGTTTGCAATTTTAAATTTTGTCTATGGGTTATAAGTGGAAGAGCAAACAACAACAATGAGTATTTATGGTTAAAACTTTTGGGTGGACGGGGGAGCATATGTTATTAAGTAACCTCTTCTACTGGGTGTAGTCAAGGATTACTATGTAGATTAACAAACATAAATCTCATAAGAAACACAGGATATAGTGAAAAAACTCTTTATTCAATATTCTAGTGTGTGTACAAGTGGAGGGGTGACCCTCTATTTATAGCAAAAACTTTTAAGAAATAAGCTCCAAATTAGGAAACAAACTCTTGAAGATAGAGACATACCCAACGTGTACTTTTAGTTTATCTAGTTTCCTAACACTTCCCCTTGGGCACTTCTTGTATTATTCATGTGTCTTATTAAAATTCTCAAAAAACCAGTGGAAAAATAGGAGAAAGAGTACACTAAAAGTAGCACGGTTGTATGAATTGCCTCATTAAAAATCTAAACATAAGAAACAACAAGAAAACGCATTTCAGGGGAAAAGACTACAATCCACCCAAATACTTCATATAATCTCCAAGATTAGTTCGAGTACTTAATCTTCATGACTAAGATTTAATTCTCTATATCGGTATTATGTGTAAGTTTCTCCTCCTGAAGTGTGCAATTCTCTAAGCCTCACAATTACAATCCCACAAACACACCTTTCAAAGTAAGATGCAGGGAGAGACTTAGTTAATGAATCTACATGATTTTCACACAACTTATTATATAATACCATTACTTTTATGCAATTCATGAGTGCAAAAGATACAGGGTTGATAAGCTTCTTAAATTGCTTTTTACATATCCCGACTACACTTGTGAAACATATACAATATTATCTTCACAAGGATAACAATAGGAGTGTTGTTGATCATATTACTCCTAGATATGATGAACAACCTTCTATGCTATGCACATTCCGGTACTACAATGACTTCCAAGTAGTTCATTAGTGTCAATACATTACTTCACTATGACGATTCGCAAAGAATTGTAGTCTCACCACATAGGAGAATATATACGGTTTAGCCTAGTACAATTAGCCAAATATATGAGCAATACTATTGCACTCAAGTGTGAAACAATGATCTGAATTCACATACGGCAGGTATTATAACTCTGTAATAACGATCTAACAATTCTACTAAATTTATAACTTCTATTTAGTTCATTCATGTGGACATCTAAGTACTTAGTGCTATACTTAACATGCTATGCCAGTGCACTAATAACCAAACGTTGTTCTTGTCCTTCCTCACAGACTTATCAAGATGACTAGTAAAAGTTCTCTAATTCACATGACCTACTAGATCAGTTTGGCAAAAGAATTATGTCGAATAGACGTTAGACTTATATGCAACTATTCTAACAAGACCACAATGCTAGGATTATATGGATCAATGGATTACAGTAGTGCATACAAGTACACAAAGGAAATTATTTCATATTTATGTTATGATCATATAAGTTGCAAACTATGTTCTCATAATTCTAAGACTAAAGTGGCTAAAAATTATATTGCTAAATAGGGAGAATATAGTCTACTTTACACACATCTAAAGTAGTATAGCCCAAATAATAAACAAATGTACTTCTAGTATTAGTTCAATAATGCTTCTATAATATGCAAAATTATTTCATAGGTAATATAACAATGGTGCATTCTACGCCAAAAAATATGTTTGTTACTTCTAGCAAAAGTCATAATATAATATTTCAATTCTATTCATCTTGCGATACCTCTTTCTCTTAATGTGTGATATGTGGTTCTACCAGTCACAATTCACTTATTCATTTTATTTGGGTGCTACACAAATATAAATTTAAAGCATTCAATCATTCACTTGTGAGAGAATGATAACAATATAGATCAATTGCTCTAAATTATAATTCCATTAAACATTAAAAAATTATTCTCACTCAGAAACATAAAGTCTCACTCTCCTAGAGATTACATTTACTCAAAACTCCTAAATTTAGCAAACTAATTAATTTCTCTAAATTATAATTCCATTAAACATTGGAAAATTATTCTCACATAGGAAACATAAATTCTCACTCTCCTAAAGATTACATTTAGTCAAAACTCTTAAATTTAGCAAACTAATTAAATGATGGCTAATGCTCTAATTGTAGATAGAGTCTATGAAGCAGTCATCCACTTATGCACGTATGGCATATGTCTCCTCCTTCTTCTCAATATCATCTTCTACATTGGACGCTGTTGCAGTAGTGTCGTTCTCTATAGGTGTGTCTACAGTCTGTACTTCAACATCATCGACTTCCATGGGAGATGGCTTCTCACTCATGGGAGTTTTCTTTAGTGCCTTTCCACTACTAGTGTGAAGTGTGCTTTAGGATGTCTCTTCCATGCCTCCTTGTTCCTTTGGTGTGCTTCTATGATATGCTTTCATGTTTTGCAAATCCTAGACCAATGTCCCCATGCACTATAATTGAAACATGTCTAGTCTTGCTCACCATATGACTTAACCTCCACTTAGTCTTGCCACCCTCACTAGGCTTGAATTTGTGTGCCTACACTATCTTCTTTCCTCCTATCCCACACTTCTGGTGGTGGTTCTTGGGCACCTTCAAAGATCCAGTGTTAGCTTCTAGGCCATTGTTCTTTGTTTGTAGCTGTGACACTAAGTTCTTATTGAGAACCTCATCTTGAACCTCGTGGAGCTACATGTCAATCAATTCAAAGTACTCCTTGTACTTAGACTGATGGTGGTTGCATGCAGATTCTGCCGCATTGAGATAGAAAGTTGATAGCATTTTCTCAATATTCTCCTCATTTGTCACCTCTTTCCCTCATGTTGTATTCCTTTACATACTTGAAGTCACAAAACTGGAGTCTAAGCCATTCTTGCTCTGCTTGAGGTTGTATGGTGTACTTAAGACACTCAAAACACTTCTGAAGTGTGTCCTAAAGTGCTTTAGTGCTCGCCATGGCCATGTACTCATCCTTCAAAGTAGTGGAGAGATGATGGCGGAGAAAATAAAGTGCTTGATCATTCTCATCCTCCATAGGGACACGAGTACTACTAATTGTAGGATTCAATAGCACCATGGAGCTTATTGCCTCCAAGTACGATCTTGACATCCAATGTCTAGGTGAGATAGTTGGAACCATTTGTACTCAACTCAGCAAACTCCTTGTTTACGATGCCGTTCATCTATAATTCAATAGTGCACATATTACTTTCTCGGTAAAAGTGCATTCAAATTTATAAATAGAAGTAACTGAATAAATTATTACATTTTTTTCCAATTTTCTATGCTAAATATATGTGTAACAGGCAATTAAAAGAGTAAAAACAGTATATAAAGTATATAAATAATAATAACAGAATTATAAAGTTGCTCAAATGCAAAAATGGATGCGAAATTCGAATTCCCGAAGTCCTTTTATGCAGGAAAAGGTATTTGTGGAGTTTTCAGCAAATATAGGGGTTACTGTGCGAAATTGAAGACTTTAAAGAAATTTAAAAATTATAGAGGAGGTTTTCTGTAAAATGTACGCTCGGTGGATTCTTTTCTTCTTTTCCTTCTTGAGCCGGCCCAGTACGTCTCTTTTCTTCTTTGGTCCAGTCCACGGCCGCCTCCCATCCCCCTTCCGCTTCTCATCCAGGCCAACTACAGCCCGTCACGGCTAGCGGCTAGGGTTTTCTAACCTAAGCCTAGCTACCGCCGGCCACTTCACCAACCGGCCGAACCCAATCTGGCGGGTTAACAGGTGACGGCTGTCTTGATCGGCGGCGGTGCTCCGGCACACTCCAAGGAGGTGGAGACGGCGGCGAAGGCCTCTCCGGTTTCGTCGGGCGGGGGGCGACGATGGCGTCTCGCGCCCGATACGGCGGGTGCGAGGCTGCTCCAATGCGGCAGAGCAGCGGCGGCGCTCGGTGCAGCGGGATGCAGACGACGGTGGCGTGCGCGGCGCTGCTTCCCGTGCCCTCGATGCGGCGAGGTGGAGTAACGGATGGTGGGCACAAGAGGTGGCAGCGACGACGTGACCGATGCGGCGGGTGCTCCGATTCGGTGGAAGCGCAGGCGGTCGGGGAAGCTGCGAGCTCGAAGGTCTCGCCGGCCTTCCGGTACGGCGGGAGCGACGGCGGCGGATTCAGTGGGCGCAGCTCCACCGCTTCTAGCGGCGGCGGAGTGCCGACGGTAGTGGTGCTGCAGGGGGCCGGCGCGGTGTCGACGACTTCGTGGCGACGACGGCGGTGCTTCCAGGAGTCCGATGTGGCGGGCGCGAGTTCCGGCGTCGATTCGGTCGGCGTGGCTGTGTCTATTGGCTACGCACGTCGGCGGCCCTTTCGCGGGTTCTGCCGCAAGTCCCTAGTGCAGCAGGGAGGGTAAAGGGTGGCGACGGGCTCAGCTATGCGATGGCACAAGCTTCTGCCGTGGCGATCGATGGGGGCTGGCTGGGTGGCGGCAGCGACCCACCTGCGGCTTCTGCCGTGGGCCCCCAATGCAGCGGGGAGCGCAAGGACGGCGACGACGGCGTGATGGCGTGGTTCTGCAGCGCATCAATGGCGACGACGTCAACTTGATCTCGGGCGTGGTTCCAGTGCGGGTCAGGCGGTGCTTCGACGGCTTCTAGAGGCGATGGGACACCCCAGCCGACCCGTTGCTTCACGTTCAAGCGAATCGGCGGTTCGGTCGATTCTTTTTTCAATCTGTAATCTACCGAATTCAGTTCTTGCAATTTTCTTTGCATTTGGCCTTCAGCGATCCGTTGGTACTCACGGCGATATTCAGATCACGTTTTTCCATGGTACTTGCAATAACTAACTAGCATTGTATCGGCCACTCCCAATCTCAAATCAGAACACATGATATAAGATAAAAACTCTTTATTTAATATTTGATATGTGTACAAGTAAAGGAGTTTAACAAAAAAACTTTGACTCTTGGAGACGTGCGAACCGATTTTTTAGTTTATCGATTTTCCTAACATGTGTATCACTCAACCGCTGTTCACCAGCAATAGAGTGTCGTCTCCGACCTGGGGGATACGTGGACAAACGTGAAACCGCGACGTGGACGCGCGGGGAGAACATCCCTCCACACGGATCTCCTCCTGTCCACCAGCGCCATCGGCGCCAAAACCACCAAGAGATTCTTCCTCCACTCCTCCCCCTCCCGTCGACTCCTCCGCCGAGCTATATACCTCCCACTCCCGCGCGCCACCACTTCCATTGCGCCATTGCGTGATATGGAGATGGTGGACTGCTCGCTGGCCGCCGCCCGGGCCCCGCGCCCGTTGCCCCGCCGCCTCCCGGTCGCCGGCAGTAGGCCGGTTCTTGGCAGCGCCGGGAGCGGGAAGGCCTGCAGTATCAGGGTGCACTCGGAGAGGACAATGAGGGAGCGCCCGACGCCGCCATCGACGACGGCAGCGTCGGCCGTTGGGGCTCCCGGGGTGCCGGAGCGCCAGGGGAAGGCGGCGGCGGGGCTCGCCGCGGCGGCCGTGGTGTCACTGACCGGGTTCGCCGCGGAGCCCCTATCCCCGCCGCAGGCGGCGCGGGCGGAGACGCTCAGTGTCGCGTTCCCCGTCTCCAAGGTCTGCGAGGTGGGTTCCCGACCTCCCTCTGCAACCGCCGCCGCCGTATCCAAGGATTTTTTTTTTAACCTCATCTCCTCCTTCCTTTGCTTTGCAGGTGAACCGGGTGCAGAGGACGCTGGTTGAGGCATGGGGGCTGATCCGTGAGACCTTCGTGGATCCCACCTTCAATCACCAAGGTACACCCAATCTGGGACGTTGATTTGAATTCATAAATTCTAATTTGGGGAGATGAATTTGAAATGCAGTGAAATTTGCTGAGCTGTTCATAGTGAACCAACCCCATTGTGTGAGATTGTGCAGATTGGGACATGAGACTGCAGAAGACCATGGTGGAGATGTTCCCGCTGAAGTCTGCGGATGCCGCCTATGGTAAGATCAGCGGGATGCTGTCCACACTCGGAGACCCATTCACCAGGATCATCAGCCCGGAGGTGTGTAATATGTATAAGGATTGCGTCATTCTGCAGGGATGGCGCATACAAATCAAACTTGTGCGTGCACATTGGTGGATCATAACTAGTTTGATGTATGGTTGGTGGGATATGCAGGAATATCAGAGTTTCAGGATTGGAAGTGATGGGAATGTCCAAGGGGTTGGGGTGTTCATAAACAAGGAGCCTAGCTCTGGATGCTTGGTAAGCTAGAATTTTGCTGTAATAGGCGATCATATAAGATAGTGCCACTATGGTTTAGCTCCATGACTCTTCCAGCTTGTTATGGACTGCATTGAGGGTGGCCCAGCAGATCGAGCAGGCATACATGGAGGCGATGAACTAGTTGAGATCGATGGTATTTTACTCATTTTCTGTTGTAATAATATGTCTTTGTGAAATACATGGTGCAAACATTAGGGTTTTCTTGTGAATTCAATTTTATCTGAAGCACACATGTAGTGTAACCTTTTGTCTTACTTGTTCACTGCATTACAATTTTCAGCATGCCCCCAACATAAGTTCTTTGCAGCAACCACAAAAGTTTAAGAGCTTTTCTGCAGTCCTTATATGGTACTGCACCTTTTAGTTTTCTTTTGTGCTTCTTAATACTAGGAAAAGTGATCGCTCTTCGAAAATTGAGAAGGAACTTCAAAATATAAAGGTCATGTAAAGCTAGTTAGCTAGACTTCAATGTTTTCTCTTTTCCCTTTTTATTAGCCAACGTTTCTGAAGCTAGCAGAGGTGTGATATGGACATTGGACAAGTGGAAGCCATCTAAATGTGTGCTTCATAAAATTTGAAGCCACAAGAATCTGTTAAAAAATTATCATGAGCAAGTTCCCCTTCTTATTCTGTCATAACTGAGAGCTAGTTGAATTGATAGTGTGTTAACTTTGCATCACTGAATCTTCTCGAGTTCTTTTATCTTCTTTGAAAAACTAAATTGTCAAGGAATCAGCTTTCATGCCCAAGAGGTATTGATCATCGAATGTTCTGTTTCTGTAGGGAAGTATGTTTCTGGGTTGGATGGAGAAACTGCTGCTCAGAGACTTAGAGGTCGTGTTGGAACAACTGTGAAAGTGAAAGTGTTGGATGTATGCACTTATCCTCTGCTTCAATTTGAAGTGTTATTTAGAGTTTTAGACACATATCAATTATGTCCCTGTGATTTTGTTTTGTCATTCAAAAGCAACATGTTCATATCCTTTTATTGTATTTTCTTTTCCAACTGACACCACAATATCTCCAGGGCACTGAAAACGAAAGGAATGGTAGAATAAGACAAAAGGAGGTACATGCCTAACTTTTCTCTGAATAACATGCAATGCCAACCTTTTCTGTATGCTGCTTGGAGAGTAATGTCTAACTTATGTCTGTCTGATTTGAATAAGCTTGTTACATTCAGTTAAATGCCTAATAAGCATAATGGTTCACATTAACCAGAAGGAGAATTGTTTTCCTCTTAAGAATATGTTCTTATTTTTATCTAATTATAACTGCAATTTTTCTTTTCAAAACGTCCAGCTATCTCGTGAGGTTATCAATCTTTCACCTCTATCAACTACAATTATCTCTCATAGGTCGGACGATGGCCTTGAGTGCAAAACTGGGTATGTTAGGTTAGTTGCCTTTTCTCAGGTAAATACAAGTATTTTATATGCTTCAGTTCTCAATTTTGCAGTCCAGTTTCATGGTACTAAGAAAAGTTGGAATAGTTGAGTACCAAACTGCAATTGCATTACTCGATTCTTTCACTGCTTTCTGTATGACTTGATTAAATTGAATGTTTTCAAGTATTTTGAGGATTCCAGTGTTCAGTAATACTGAAAATGGAAGAATATTCCAAGTGAAGATATTTCCTGTTCAATATTGCTTTTACCACATGATCGGTCATCTAAATGATTTGATCTTTTACCATGTTCAACTGCAGTAGTGCAATACTGCTAACACCACCAAAAGCATAAAGCAATAATATTTCAACTTCCGATTTCAAGATAGGATTGAAAAAACTGCCTAATTTCCTCTCAAAGAAATCTGCCTAATTGCTTTTTCTTGTTTCAAAGAAGGTGAAAAATTATCGATATAACACAGTATAAGTTATTTTGGTTGTTCATATCATGCTCCATTCTCCTTTCAAACCAGACTGCTGCAGCTGAAATGGAAAGTGTCATTAAGAAGATGGAGGATGAGGGTGTCCAGTCATATATTTTAGATCTGCGAAATAATCCTGTCAGTATATTTTTCTGACATGTGGTCTGCACAACTTCAACAAAAAAATATTTTCTTGTAGTGATCTTGTTATTTTGCTACAGGGTGGTCTAGTAAAAGCAGGTCTTGATGTGGCTCAAATGTGGTTGGATGGAAATGAAACTCTTGTCAACACTGTTGACCGTGAGGGAAATGTGCTACCAATAAATATGGCCCGGGGCCATTCTTTAACACATGATCCCCTTGTTGTACTTGTGAGTCTCAACTCTCCATCTACTATGTGCTTGATTTTGTTTCTTTATAGGTACAAATTTTCCTAGAGAATCATAATTATGTTGTGCACACATATAGGTCAATGAAGGAAGTGCGAGTGCAAGTGAAATCTTGGCCGGAGCATTACATGACAATGGCCGTGCTATTTTGGTTGGTCACAGAACTTTTGGAAAAGGAAAAATACAGGTATGGACAATTTCTCTATATGCACATTCTGCTCTTTGGTGTAAAATGCTTGGATTTTTGTATGCTTCTGAAACATGTAAATTCGAACTAAACCTGAGCCCCAATATTCCCTGGAACAGAGTGTGACTGAATTGGATGATGGATCTGCTCTGTTTATCACGGTTGCAAAGTATCTCTCTCCAGCACTGCATGAAATCGACCAAGTGGGGCTCCAACCTGACATACAATGCACCCCAGAAATGCTATCTTTGCCAAGAGCACCTTCACTAAAAGAGAACAACAAAGCCACAGATCTGGAGATGGATTCATGTATCATGGTGGCAGAGCAAGCATTGGAAATTGAGAAATCAAAGGGATCTGCTTCATAGGTACTTCTGTAAGCCAGAATCCTTTGTATGTCCACATTAGTTGGCCAGGTTCATAGTGGTATCTGCAGATGAAATTCAGCGTAGCTCCATGTATAATATTGTAATCTACCATAGGTTGTATAGTTAGTATAGGCTGTGATGATATATATAGGCTGATTACTGTGATGTTAGATTATAGGCAAAGAAGCACCAAAAATTTGTTATCTCGTCTTCAGGGTTCATATGCCCTTGTCATTGATTCGAGATGTATCATAGGGATTTGTAATTGTCACTTGTTAATCATTGCATATTGTCTACCAATGCCAGTGCAACATATTGTTTCAACAGTTCATTGTATGTGAGATGCCTCAAAAAGTCACTATTCATTACATGCATGAGATGATCATACCCATTTGGAAGGCCTCTGATGCAGTAGTTATATGTTTTTGATGTTTCCAGTGCAGACTTCCTTTGTTTTCTTTGATGTGCTGATGCTCATGATCAGTGCAGATTGGCACTTTGCTGCCAGGCTGATATTAGATGTTGAAATGAAGTTGAACTTGAACCCCGAGGATACGCAATCAAATCACTGTCTTAGTGCTAGTATGGAATACAGGAAAAAGCTTCGAATATATAGTACATAAATTGCCTAGGAACAAAATCTTGAGATAAAATGTGTGAAGACTGATCTTAAATGAAAATGGATGATTTAGATGTGTCTAGGCAACTTTAAGTGGGAATTACCTCCCAAATCCACCCCTACCTTGGTATTAAGAAGCATAGAATTCCTCCATCAATTTCCTGTCCTTATCCAACCAAAACTCTTCATATCCTCTAACCAAATAAAACAGTTAGAGCTTGTTCGGTTTCCTACTATACAAAATTATACTTGAATGGCAAACTCCCAAATTTTAGCTTAGAACTTTGTTGTCAAAATAATTACTAGAGATAAGTTTATGGCAAAACTAACAATCCATTTGAGCCAAAGTGCAACACTCATCCAAAAAAATTATAGTATAGTAATTAGTACCTTTTGACCTCCACAGTAGGTTCTTGCAGATAACATGGCTTTTTCTATAAGATTTAGAAAAAGTGTTGTCTGAAAAAGTTATGTTATATATAGAAGTTTATTGTTAAATAACATTTAAAAGGTTAGGGTTGACGTATAGCTAATATAATTCTTTATGATGATGTCAAGTTCTGAAAGGACTATAAGGGTAACAAGCTTCTCTAGTGGTACTAACGTCCTCTAAAGATAGAGAGCTTGAGGTGAAGACAGTGTCCTCAGAGGTGGTCAAGACAATATCAATTGGAGCTAATGGTGGGGTATGCAATAGTGAAAAGCTCAAGGTGTTGACAGTAGCAAAAATTACAAGAGCTTGAGATGTGGGCTAAAACAACTAGAATTTAAGATAGAGGCTATGGAGAGCACACATGATCTCAATGAGGGGCTTGAGGATGTGACAATTACTTGGATATAGCAGTGGTTCCTCAAAAAATTCATGGTAGAAACAGAAACAGAGCTCAAGATAATAGCTCCACTGATATGAGCTTGAGTGAGCCAGAGAGAGTTGAGGTCATTGAGCAAATGTGAGCTATTGTGTAGAAGTTATAGATAAGCAGGGAAGTATTCTTAATAAATGAGATTTTCTTAAAATGTTGCAAAGTATATCTGACCTATATCACCAAAGTTCTTGAGTTAATGGATAGTTCTCGGGTTAATAGAATAAAAAAAAGAATGATAGTTTAAATGGTTTGAATAAGATTTGGATAACGGACGAAAATAATTTGATGCAGATTAGAAACGGGATATAGTTGCATATTCCACTAAGAGAAACATAGATAATATTATGTAGTTGAGTGAATCACATTGTACAGAATAATTGCTTTGTTATTTTTTATCGTAAAAGCCACTTTGTTGTTATTAACATTGCAACGGGAGTCAAGAGGGTGTCAACTACTAATTTGCAATATCAGCACGAATTAGTCCTGTGCCCACCTCTTCAAGAAGGTGCGTTCGGCCGGGGCAATCCCGTCATTGCCTACGCTGCCGTTTTTAGGAATCATTCCCGTATACGATACCCCCGCAAAACCAGAGAGCTTCCCGTTTCCCCCAAAAACCGAGAGACGACGGGACGGCACACGGGCGACGCGGGCGGAGAGGAGACACGAGCCCGCAGAGGAAGGTAGGAAGGAAGGCGCCACCGGCCGGAGGAGCCGAAGCAAGCCCTAGCCCCGACGCGACGGCGGTTGCTGCGTTGACCGGCGTCTCGGCTCTCTCTCGGGCGCGGCGCGCCGCTGCTCGTCTCCTCGGCCGAATCCGAGGGCCGTTCCCATCGAGTCGGTCCGGCCATGTCGACCAAGAGGTATTTTCGATTCGATTCGATTCCTGTTAGGTGCCCTTGTTTTGGTTGCGATTTGGAGCGAAGAAAGGTTCGGTGAGGCCGTGAGAGCCACGGGTTTTTTTTTTGTGCGCGGCGGTGGTGGAGAAAGCCGCGTAGGATTCCGGCGCGTTGGTGTTGAGCATATGCGTTGTGGCGGGTTGAGCTTGCCTGAGACCTAGGGTTGCTCTCTCTGGTGATTTGGATTTGCTGAAGGGCGGAATGGTGAGGAGAGCTTTGAGCTAGCGCGCTGCTCGTTTTGGGGCAATATGTGCGCGTAGGGTGTAGCTTAGCTGATGTACGCTTTGTCACATTTGCTGTATTTTAGCTTTTGGGAGTTTAGCTGATTTTGTAATTTAGCATAGAGAACTGTTCTCTGTTGAATCCCGTGGCGGTTCAGTTGCATTTGCACCTCCATTAGCTCTGGTTGCTTGCGTCAAATATGTTTAATTACTAAACCCATTGAAGGCCCAAATGGCACACTCCTTAAGATATAATTTGGATTATGAATTTATGACGTGTCTGCATTTTGTTTGATAGTTGTGCTGGTAGGTTGAATAAGGGGAGTGCCGGAGTGGCTTGTGTTTACTCCGCTTTTTGGTCGCATATTTTTGTTGTCCGCGCTTTACAGGTCAAGTGCGAATATCAATTTTGACTCCAGTGCCCCCTTTTCTGCCAGCAACTGATATTGCACACTGGTTTGGCAGCATCTTAGTGTGGTTCTGGACTTACCTGTTTTCATTATAGTTCCTGAATATTGTGACATTGTGTAAATTAAAGGAGTTGGGTTGGGCTCAGTTTAATGGTGGTGTATATGCTGCTTGTTCAGTTCTATAAACAGCATGATTGTGCTAGGGATGTGTTCTGTGGATTTCAACAAAGGTTATGTATTGGAGTTGCATAAAGCTCTACATTATAGAAAAGAATTACCATTATTGTTGATATAAGTTGCAAAAAGTATTGAAGTAGGCAAAGCACGAGGCTCAACAGTAACCTCGTTAGCATGAGATGCAATCCCTTCAGATTGGCTATTTAAATTGGTTGCCCAGGCACCAGTCCTTAAGGCGATTGCTTTCACATTTGGTTTGCTCATGAAAAGGCTCCACAAAAGCTTGTTATATTATCCTGATTCAGACTATTCCCTTCCTGGGATTGAACGAAGAGTTTTGGTAGTTTGCTTACAGTTCTTTTGGTTATGTTCGATCTAACAGGGTTCTTTGCAAATTCTTCATGCATGGAGCTTGCTTGAAAGGAGAGTACTGTGAGTTCTCCCATGATTGGAATGATCAACCAAACAACGTAATGTACTAGTAAAGGGTTGATGTGCTCTGATTTCATTGCCATACTTAACAGTGCATATATTCATATCTTCTAGTGTTCATTACTTTGATGCTTGTTTGTAGGTTTGCACGTTTTACCAGAAAGGTGCATGCTCGTATGGTAGCCGTTGCAGATATGACCATGTCAAAGTTTCTCATAACCCCACAGTGTCTCCACCACCAAGCTCAAGTACTACAACGCGTGCATCTAGTTATCTTCGGCCTTTGAGTTTTTGGCGCCCTCATCATGTGGGGTACCAAGCAGATTCAAGCAACCCAAGGCAACAGATATCTATGGATTTGTTGGCACATTCTGGAAGTAAGCCTGTATGGAGAAATGATTTTCAACGTGAAAGCGTACTTGAGGATGGGATTGGTTGGTCATCAAATCCAACTGTGCAAAACCAGACAACCTTGAGTCCAGCTGATCTGCCAATCTGTTCTTTTGCTGCTGCTGATAATTGCCCTTATGGGGAAGAGTGCCCTCAGATGCATGGAGATCTGTGCACAACCTGTGGGAAAATGTGCTTACATCCGTATCGTCCTGATGAGAGGGAGGAACATATCAAGCTATGTGAGAAAAACCACAAGCGTCTTGAGTCTTTGAAACGTAGCAAAGAGATAGAATGCAGTGTCTGCCTGGACCATGTGCTCTCAAAGCCTACTGCTGCTGAAAGGAAGTTTGGACTCTTATCCGAGTGTGATCATCCCTTCTGTATTTCATGTATTAGAAATTGGCGTAACAATTCTCCTACCTCTGGTATGGATGTGAACTCAGCACTGAGGGCTTGTCCAATATGTCGCAAACTTTCATACTATGTCATTCCAAGTGTTCTTTGGTACTTCTCGAAGGAGGAAAAGCTGGAGATTATTGACAACTATAAAGCCAAACTGAAGTAAGTTTGACATTTTTTCTATCATTGCTTGCTGTGGCATGTCTCTTATGTGGCGCAAGATTGTTGGTAACTTGCCATATTCTTTATAATTACTTGAATTAGCATAGTCATAGCAATTTATGTGAAAATGACATTTCTTATACATGCCCATTTTGTAAATATCCAAGCTGATATGTTTCATGAAGAGTGATTTATGATTAATACTATTATGTGCCTGAGTATTCGATAAATGTCCTACTGTCTAATCTACAGATATACTATTGCAGGTCTATTGACTGCAAGTACTTCGATTTTGGAACTGGTACTTGTCCCTTTGGGTCAAGCTGTTTCTACAAGGTAGAAAGCTATATCTTTACATGCTATAAACATGTGAATTCAGTGCTACTAATGTACATTTATGGCTTGTCAACACAAATCTCACCATCTATCCAGATAACTTGAGAGCGGAGTAATAAACAATCCCCCACCTATCTATTGACATTTGGCAGTAAGCCAGCACCTGGTCTAAACAAACCAGTTGCTTGGCACCTTTTTACTCAATCTGTTGCTCTGCTGGAAACTGCCCAACTTATGTTATGTCAGATTACACCATCTGCAAGTCCATATATTGACTATGACCTTTTGTGTTACTGGGATTTATGAGTGTCTGCAAGCATGGCTGCTCTGATATTTTCCATTTCTTTTTAATGCTGCTCCGTGGGCATCCTAGGTCCTACCCTCACCACAGTCCACAGTCCACAGTCCACAGCCTTGATGTCTTTTTAAGGAGTTGCTAAAAACATGATGTCCGTACTGTACAATACAATTAACTCAAGACAAGACTTATTAGTAATGCTTATGGACCTGCTAGATAATTCTTGACAAATAATGGTATAATTTGCCCCCTCAATGTTTGGTGTTCATTGCTAGCTTGTTACCATCCAGTAAAATTTATAAGAATAGTGTGGATTCCAATGGTACATGACAATGTTTTTTGATCAATGACTATATTGATGTAATGCAATTTTACATTAGCTCAAATGGTTTGAGTTGATTCACACTCTGGCAAGTGTAATTGGTAGGTATGCTAGGTAGGTCTCTTGGGCTCAGGTTTGTGTCAAGAAGGTGCTGTGATAAAGTTGGTTTGTGGTTTTCAGCATTAGTGAATGAGGAAAGAATTGGGATGCGAAACAGAGAAACTGGAGCTAGTATTATATTTATTATTGCTTTCCACATACAGAGAACGACACCTTTTATACAGAGAAGTCCCTGACAGCACTAGGTTGCACCATATAAAGTATCCTATGCCTAATAAACCATAACATTGTATTAACATAGTGCACTTCCTAATAAACCATATTCGGAGAAAACCGACTAAACCAGTTCTTGGTAAAAACCATATCAGCTAAACAATTATACAATCTTAATGTTGTGTTTGTCTTGGACTCTGTCGCGCACGTTGCGTCTCATCCTGCTTGCCCAGCTTCTGCCATACCACTGTCCCTCAGTAATTTCTCCACATGACAACATACTTAAAAAACCTATAAATTGTGCTGATCTGTTGTTAGTTATTTGGTGGATGAAGATGGAAGAGTAGGACAAGACTCATGTTGTGGCTTTTCTGCTTTTATTCTACATTTGAGCTTGTATCTTGTATATGACCATTTTCCATCCTGGTCCAGTATGACTAGAGTGTATTGCGCGTACTGTTAATATTTGGGGAAACTAATTTCTTGTTGAATAGCACTAGGTATTATTGCTGTAAACTATTTTACTGGACAGTCTTTCCTTGTCAGTGAAACTAACCATTGTAACTCATGTTTTACAGCATGCCTACAGAGACGGCCACTTGGAAGAGGTCATACTGCGACATCTTGATGCTGACGATGGGAGTACAGTGATTGCCAAAAATATTAGGTATGTGCTCTCTATTAGTGTCTATTTAATATACTTTCTCATTTGAATGATTACCATCCTTTTCACGTTCCAGGTTGTCAGACTTCCTCAGTCAGTTACATCTTTAGGAACCAGTGACTGTATATATGTCAAATGTAAGATTTATCTTTTCAGTAATCAATATACATCTATACAATCAACTCAATGTTGCTCTTTTTTTTGCCTACTCACTTAACAAGCATTGTGCATTTGGAAACACTGCTGCATGTCATGTGTTTGCTGTTGTTGGAGATGGTTGCTGTGATATTTCACTATAGATCAAAAATTTAATGCTTAAGGTTTTTTTAGATGTGCACTGCTCAAAGTTTCATTCTGGTGGATTTAAAACATAACTAATCCTGCAATTAGTATCCTGGATTTCTTGTCAACGTTTTATTAGCTTTTCGTTGGTTATGCTATTCATTTTACTGTTATATCCCTATCAAACCTTTTTCTCTTCACATGACCAAGTGAAGTGGACCATTTGCATCCAGTAATTCTGGGGTTTCGCTGTCTACCAAATATTAGTATTACTTAGAAACTGTCATTCTTTTTCCTGCTACGAATAACTTGTCACTAACTGCTTAATGCTTACCAAAGATGTGTATGGTCTTAACTAACAAGAGCTGCATTCTTCAATGCAGAATTATTGAAGCTCACAGCAGGCCTCCTGGAGGAAGCAATCGTGATCTGAGGACAAGAAAAAAAAAGTTTTGTCTCATATATGCTCAGTAGTCCAAACATTAGAACTAAACTGTCCAAAAACTTGCCATATCCACTCATCTTGCTTCCTGGCCAGCAGTGATTCAGTAAACATTCACTGGCCAACGTGCCAAAGCACAGGTGTATAATACTATTCCTTCCTCATTCCTCTCTACTGAGGGAAGGCTTCCTGCACCCAATCACAGGTCATCTGATGCCGTGTGATTGTACTTGTATGAAAAGAAGGAACTCGAAAAAAGAAGGATGAAACAAAGATTACTCTTCAGACTGCACATTGATGAATCCGCATTAAGACAGTTCAGATGCTTAAAGCCGTTTGGTTGTGTTGGTTGGAGGAGAAAGAAAGGAAACAAATCACATTCTTTATACACCGGAGTGTTGAATGTGGCATGTGCTAAATATCGGAGATTGATATACTCCGTACATCTTCGTGGAATCAGTTGGCGTTTTCGCTCGAGAAACAGGAATGTCTATGTGATTTGATTTGGGCACCTGTTTTAAGATCCAATGATCTCAAGGGAAGTATTGTGAGAAATCTCAAGGGAAGTAGTGGACGCTGTGTTTCCTCTGTGAATTGTAGGGTCCGGAAGGCAGAAGGCCTTGGGACTTTAAGGTAAAGGCAACCATAGCCAGTCTCAAAATTAACAAAATTCACGCTTGGTGCTTTCTTAGCAAGATTAGTATATACACGTTGCGTCATGTTTATTAAAAACAGAGAACTTGGCCCCTGTTGCAGAGTGAAACTCAAGCAAAATACCAAGTCGGAAGTGCATTGTCTTTAAGCGTACCTTAACCCATATGGCTTACAGTAGCTTCGGCGATGTAGATGTGGGAACCAATTACACACGCACAACAATGCAGCATGTCAAGCCGAAGTAACTATCATGGAAGCCCGCATAAATGCCATGAAACTGCCCGCAAATGTTTCGCCGTTTGAGGTGTCGAGTTCGTTTATCGTGTTGTGGGGAAGTGTTAATCTTGATGCCGATGGCTCGATGACCAGAAGCACAGTTCCGTGGTCTTGCCACCCTGGAAGCACTGCAACCGGCTAATCGTATTTGACGGTTTGGCTAATTGGAACTTGACAGCGTGCAAGTTACTGAAAGTCTGTACTTCTGTTCATTAGGCTAGCGTACAATTCGTATAGCGAGGTTTTGATCTCGTACCATGTCGATCGAACCTGGTTTAGACGCGAGTTGTTTTAAATTGGATTAGAATGAGTCTGAACATGTATCTGGCGCAATCAGATGTGGAAATGCATACAGTAGTAACATACAAGTATCCAGGCCAATAGCCTGGCAGTGCGTGCTCGTCATGTCATTCTCTCGATAAAATAAGTACTATGAAAATCGCTTGTTTGCCATGAAGTTGAGTGGCCTCCTCTGCTTTTGTTACAGAGATTCTTTCCTTTGCCTATCTGCCACGTAGAAGGCACTCAACTACGTGAGTGGCAACAATTTTTTATGGCAAAAGATGCCACTCAACTTGATGGCCGACGAGCAAATACGATTTGCACTTGCACCAATTCTCATCTCTCCAAAAAAAAAAAAAGATTTGCACAAATTGAGATCACCTGCATGCATCCTATTTGCACATTTGATGTCAAAATTAAACGATGTATAAGTTGGTGCGAAAGGATCGATGAAATGATCCATATTTATTTATTCATACAAATGAAGGCACATAGTAGTAGTAATTAATAAGGTACAGAAATGATACAGAAAAAAGAATGTCCACCAGCAAGATCAAGAGCACAAGACCAACTCGTCATCGAACTACCCTCGCTCGATCATCTCTCTCTCAAAGAAGATGAAGAAATTAGAACAAGAAGCTATGCATGATTGATGAGGACTCGATCGAGGCAACCAAATCCAGAGCCACGGGAGTAGTCGTCTACTGCATGAGTGCCGCCGCGAGAAGGGCGACGAGCGCGGAGGACGCCACGGCCAGCAGGGAGGCGCTCCCGGCCGCCGCTCCGGACATCGGCGCCGGCGCAGGGGAGGAGGCCGGCGCGTTGAAGTCCTGCGCCGACGCCGGGGACGCCGCCAGGACGAAGATCGCCGCCACGGCCATCAGCAGAACGGCAACGCGGGGAGCCATCGAGACCGAGGAAGACGTCGTAGCACGCGAGCTAAAACGGAGGCAGAGCGATCGAGCAGGCGAGGTCGGATAGGCGACGGGAAGAGCGGAGCGGCTGAAATATATAGCGCGGCGCGCGCGTTTGGGTGGAGGACAGGCTGGGCCGCCGGTTTCCGCGGTCGCCGTCGCGCGTTTTTTTTTCCCCCAGCGCAGACCGACTCGTAGCAAACGGGCAGACTCGTCGGTCGCGCGGCGAGGCGAAGGCTTGGTGCGTGGTTGGCGCCCACGGCTCGCGGCGCGGGGGGCGGGACGCGGAATGCCCTATGGCTGTTACCTGTCCCGCTGTTTGGCCGGGCTCCACCACCGACCGCGGGATGGCGGGGGGAAAGGCGAGAAATCTCCGGTTTGACGGTGGCGGCACGCGATCGCGGGTCGGGGCAAACCGCACTAGCTCGATCTTTTCATATAGCTTTCGAGGCAAGAGGCGTGTGGGAGGAGTCCCGGAAAAGGGGAAGACTGGTCTGGTTGTGCGGCAAGGTATAGGCTCTTGCCGTGGAAGTTCAGCAGCGTATCGTGCATTCGCGTGTTATGTTTCGTGTACTCGTGCGTGGACGTGTTGCCGTCGCCGGCCGGGTTCGTGGTCGGGGGCGTGCGTACAACTAACAACTGTACATGCGTGTGGCCCACACAGCACGTCGGCTCTTCAGGATTCACGACTCGGTGCGTCTCTCTCCAAAAAAGAACAAACGAGGGAGGGAATCGAACAGAGAAGAGTGGTTCGAGTAGCCTTTTGTCAGGCGACAGCAAGGTTAAGTGTGCATCGGTGACACAAGAATGGCCGAGGTGTTTCGACACATGCACGGAGCAGAACGGTAACGCGTTTCTGCACGCTCGGTTTTCGTGGTCAAACCGAGAACCCAGTTCGGTACTCTCTTGTGCACTCACCATCATGCACGATTGATTATTCAGTGCCACGACTTACCGCAACACTGGAGGCAGGCTTAATTGCTTGACCCTGTCTGGTCAACTAATAACAAACAAATGATCTGAAAGTAACTTAATTGGTTTGCGTGTACTACCTATTTGCGCTAGCCACATATTTGTTTCAAGTCTCCGTAAAATTCTAGAATACTCACCAGCTGCACAAGAGACTCCCTAGCCTGTACAATTAATTGTAGTCTAGAACACACCAATTTGACACGATTTTCTCCAAAATTTTGCACGAAACAATTCCGTGTTCCAATAGAGCCTCCATACCCCGTGCACGATCCAAAAGGCTTCACTTATTAATTTATATAATGCTTTCATGGTGGTTTTTTTTTACAAAAAACTACGGTGGGCTTAGCCGGCATGAGCTTTTATTGATTTCATTTGGAATATTATGGAAGATTAAAGAGAGAGGGGTTCAAAGAGAGGGGACATAAGTATTAGCGATAAGAAACTAGTAACTTATGTCCTATGGTAACTATTACTTGTTAGGGTATGGCTACACAACATCTATTCGCCCACGGCAACATGTCGTCCATGCATCGTCGAGTAGTTAGGGTGGTGTGCTCATCTACATCGTTAAATAACTTGTTTTGGCATTTTCAGACATTCTAGTGAATTCACAAAAGAGTTGTTCGATGAAACAAAGGTGGGCCAAGTTGCAGATCAAGGGAGGACAATGTCCATAGCTACTCTAGAGAGGTTAGGTTGGCGATGAGGTCCGCGTCAAAGCCAAGGTCCACAAAGTTCTTGCTTTAGAGCATTGCAGGAACAAGTGTTCAACGCTCTTTGTTTCTAGGCAGAAAGGACATCAGGAGGAAGATGTGATCCCTCCTTAGTGTTGGCGTTCATTAGTGTATATCTGGTGTTTGAAGAAAGTTCAAAGGAAGATTTATCATTTGGTTGGGCCCAAGTTCACCTAGACAGTTGGCACTAAAACATATGCCGATAGTGATGCAAACACGTTCAAGTATATACCTCTAGTGGAGAGAGGTTGAGAATTGGTGGCTCGCCATTTAGCACTTCATCTTATAGAGTAAAGTTTGCAAGTGCTACTCACAAAGAGGTGAGCTCCTACGTGGTTGTGGTGGATAGTCTTGGCTAGAGGCTTAACTACAAGAGTGGTTCAAATAAAACTATAGAGACCAAAGTGTTTGGTCTGGTAGAGTGACTGAAAAGGGTGGGAAAAGTGAGGGACAACGATTGATGGCCAAACCATCTATTGAACCAGAAGGAGGTGCTCAATTCGCAGGCCACTATGATTACAGTGTTCATCTGGAAGGAATGGAGGTTGACAACGATATCCATACAGATGCATGTGGTTGACGACATGCTATCTACTAGGTTGTGTCCTCCAGGTTAGGAGTATCTTGCTTGAAACCAGTGTAGCCAAGGGGTAGTGCTAACCTCATGTATCTTGATTAGGAATTTCTGAAGGAGAGTGTTATTTTGTTTCTGAAGATTTTCAATCCCTAAGCCCTCTTTGTCCTTCGGGGAGCAAACGATGTTTCACAACACCTTACGGTGACCGCTGGAGCATTTATCCTCACTGGTCCAAAGAAAGGCACGTTGTCCCTTGTCTATTGCTTCAATCACTCCCACTGGTAGGCACAGAGCTCCCATCACATAGGAGGGAAGTGTAGAGAGAATTGAGTTCACGAGAGCTTGGTGGCCTCCTATAGTGAGCATCCTGCAATGCCATCCTACAAGGCACTTGTTCACAAGGGAGATGATGGGGTAGAAATAAGCAATGCAAAGCTTCGTTGGCGAGAGCGGTAACCCAAGATATGGCTATGAGAAGATCGCTAACGCGCAACCAAGCATACTTGCTAAGTTTACCGCCTCATTTACCTCAAGATTTATGGGGAGCATGATGCTCTTATGGAAATTAATGTATAGGCCAATAGCCTCCAAGAAGGATTATAGCACGCAGTGCAAGTTGATTAGTTGGGTTTGGCCAGCTTATAGGATGAGAATGGTGTCATCTACATATTAGAGTACGGGGCATGGTAACTATAGATCCAATGGGTGGCTGAGATCACCCTAGGCTGAGGTGTGTAGGATCAATCACATTAGCAACAAGGATAAAGAGGTAAGGAGATAGCGGGTCTCCCTGTCGTAGGCCTCATTTGCATTGGATCCACTTGTCGGGCTTCCTTTTTAGGAGCATAGTTGTTTGGTTAGTGAGAGCAGCATCCCAAATCCAAACCCGCCATTGATCTAGGAAGCCTTTTGCTTGGAGAACCTGATTGAAGGCGTTCTAGCTAATGGAGTCAATAGCCTTGTGGAAATCAAGCTTAGGCATGATTGTGGGAGCCTATCTCTTGTGATAGGTATAAATTAATTTGGTGGTGTAGACAAAGTTCTTTGTGATGGAACGATCCTTAAGGAAGCCCATTGAATCCTGGTGGAGAAGAGATTGAATTACCTTTTGGAGGTGGGAGGTGAAACACTTGGTGGCGAGCTTCATGAAGCAATTTGGGAGAGAGATTGGGTGAAAGTCACTAGTGTTGGTTGCTCATTGTTTTTTAGGCAGGAGTACCATATAAGATTTATTAACGCATTGGAGACTAGCAACAAAGGCATGAAAATCGTGGAGAAATTTAAGGAGGTCTTGTTTAACTAAATGCCAATGTGTTATGAAGAAAGCTGAACTGAAGCCATCGGGGCTAGGGCTAGATGTATCGCCCATGGAAAAGATGGTGACCTTTGCTTCCTCCATAGTGAACATGGCAATTAGTTTATTCCTTTGGTTGGAGTTGAGTGAGCTCAAGAGAAGAAGGGAAGGGATGTCCAAGGTGAGCTGGGTTAGAGCAGAAGTACCTAAAATATCTTTGTAAAAGTTGAGAAGAAGTGATTCCTTCCTAGAGTGGGAGTGCACCTAGATTTCATCCACCTCAAGTGTTTTGATTTTTTCCAAAGCTGGATAGAAGCACACATGTGGTGATAGGTGGTGTTTTCATCTCCTTGAATGAACTATTGGACCTTGATTGTTTACCGCTAGTAAAGAGCTTGCTATTGAAGAGAGGAAGAGAGATCATTCTTTATTAGAAGATGAAGCCTAAACTTAGGTCTAGAGAGCCACCTTTTCTCCTCTAGCTTATCAAGAATGGCAATCATGAGTTCTTAATTTGAGATGACCTCATGTGGTTTCTTATGTTGCCAAGCCTAGATTTTAGCCACCGCATGGACACGCTTGAGCTTTAGGCATACTCTACCAGTGTGAGAGGGGCACAAATATGTTTCTAGGACATTGTTCCAATTAGTTATAATAAGCTATGAAAAACTTGGCTTCCCAAGGCAATGATTATTTCAATAGGAAACAACTGGAAATAGAATTGAGGAAGATGATGAGAGTAGGAGGGGGTTGTGACTAGAGGTAGTCTATCAAGTTAGGAAAGCATTGGTTCTAGGTCATGTTTATTAGAGCATGGTCTAGCCAAACAAGGGTGGAGTCCTATTGGTTGTTGGCCGTTGGTCTAGGTGAAGAGACAATTAGCTCCTGAAAATGAAGGTTGTAGATGAAATCATTAAACCAGGTTGCTTCATTGAAATCGAATTTTGCATTGGATCTATCATTAGGACCGTGAGCTAGGTTGAAGTCATCACAAACTAGCTAGGGGACATTGATGGATGGAGTGAGCTCGGCTATGTATTTTAGGAAGTTTTGTTTTTTGTTTGGGACATAGGGGCCATATACATTGGTGATGGTGAAAGAGAAGTCGGAGAGTCTGGAAGAGAAGGTGGTGTAGATGGCGTGGTTTCTGTAAATGACACTTGTGAGGTTGAAGATGCCCTCATTCCATGCAGTGAGGATACCTCTAGATGCCCTAGCAGAAGATAGGAAGACAAAGGACGAGCACTACGGCGGGAGAAAGGACTTGGTTTTGAGTAGCATATGGGGTAGTTTAGTTTCTCGAAAACTGATAATCTCTAGGGTCAAGCTATAGGGTGCTGTGCACATCTAAGCATTTAGCCAAACTTCCTAGGCCACACACGTTCTAAAAGACAATAAACACTTTCTTGTTAGATCCCATAAACAACTAAGCAAACCTAAGATGAGCAACAAAATAAGTAGAGACACACATAATTAAGCCGATCAATAGTAAAGTAAAAGCAACAAAGTGGTGAATTAAGAAGGATAACAAATGGGTTCCAATACCAAGACATAGTAGAAACGAGTAGTAGAATAACATGACGTAGAATGGATGCATAGATCTAATGGGTACATCCTAACGAAATGGCTAAAGGAAAACCAAAAAGGTTTGAAGAGCAAGATGGGACGTGCCTAGGTCGGAGGTGATGCAACGCTAAGGAGGACTAACCATCAAGATGGGCATCCCCATTGACCACATCCAGCGTGGTCAAATCCGCTTCTGCCATGTTGTAGGTGCGATTGAGCTCCTTTAGGTTGCCTACCAGCCACAACCCTTCTCTATCCTTGGCAATCTCTAAGAGTTCTTTTGACAGAAGACCCTTACCATTGGTCTGGCTCGTCACTGGGCCTTCCATGTTTTGCTTCTTATGATGTGCGGCCTTCTCTAGGATTTAGAGGAAGCTTGGCTCTTTTGTTTTGGCTAGGCATGAGTTGTGGTGAGGTCTCAAGAGCTGGTCCTCCTGCTTGACCAGCTTAGCTATCTCAAGCTTAGACATAGAAGCTATTGGGAGGGTAGTCGGCCAGAGATCTACCTAGCTCACTAAACCCTTAAGGCTCCCAAGGAGGAGAGGGAGGCTAGTAGTCCACATAAGGATGAGCTTGCACCATCTCGACGCAAAGAACTTGAACAGATGTGAGATATCTCTTTTACGACCCTACATAGGACATGTTCAAGGAGACTCACGTGCACATGGCCAAGTTGGCCAAAGGCCTTATGACAGAGAGTTGTAGGGAGTTAGAGAAGTTCCCATTGGACGGTTATACTAGAGGCACACCATCAACAGTTAGCAGTGATAAGAGTGTTGGAAAGAGCTTTGACTCATCTAGGTGATAAGGCTGATCATCCGGAGCACTCTGGTCACCTCCCTGCCCCTAGCCTAGCTAGGAGTAGACAGGTCCGAGCTACCATGTCAAAGCCACGGAGGTCCTCAACGTGAACAATGACAACTCTACCCAGGGTGCCCATCCCATTGTGGTTCATGAAGTAGAGTTCTTCTGTCACATCAAACACATTTTTAGCCTTGACCGTGATCAGGATTGCTAAGAAATCAACTCCTGTAAGATAAATATGACCTATGATGTGGGGGTTAGCAAAGGGGCTAACGCACCTTTCATGGTGGTTGATTTATAAGTTCTACGGTCCATTGGTTTCGTTCATATGGCGTACGGATAATGATGGCCATGCGATTCCTAGCTCCTAAACGTATGATTGTTACAAAATCTTTCTTTGTCAGTATTTTTTTAGAAAACTTTTTAAAATCAACTTATCAACCTTCTAATATTTATTTTTTATACTAATGAATTCAGTTCCATCCATAATTCATCACTCACTAGCACTCATATTCTAATATTAGTGTCGGTCGGTAATTGAGATGGTAATATTAATATATAGTGATAAAAAAATAAAAGCCTAAACCCTACTACATCATCATTGAAACTTTTAGAAAAATTTATACATATATTTTTAATAGTATTGTACCATGTATAAAATATTATTTTTAAATTCTTTATCATATATATATATATAAAGATAATTCTAATTGATTTATACTCTTAAAACTATCATATATTTTTATCTTTTTAGTTAAAATATAATAAATTTGAGGTTAAGACTTTACGGACAGGTATAATACTATTAAAATTATAATTTTCGGCAAAATTTAATTGTTGGTTTGTACGTGAAATTTATGTGAATAGGATGTTCCTGTAATAAGTACCATCGTAAAGATCGTCTAGTTTGTAACGACCTAATTAAATTCTTTTTCTGCGGGACCCAATGAAATCCTCTCGCAAAGATGGCCTTGACTTTTATTAATGCTCGCGAAAATGGCTTCCCTTGAGACCTTTACGAGCTAGCAGAAACGGTGGGCACCTAGGCACTTTGGATAGCCTCGCCGTGGCCGGTAGTTAACCTACGACACGACGGGATGGACCGCTAGCTGGACGCATCGTATCGCCGCCGAACAGCAAGGCACCGTGTGTGTTCGCCGCCGCTTTCACCGACGTCCACTCGGAATCGCCAGCCATCGCGCGCGCGGTGACCGCGACCGAAACGACGCGAAACCTCCCCCGTCCCAGCCGTGAGCTGCGCAACCGTACATGAAACTACGAGTGACAGATGGATATATCAGATAGGGAGGCGTCTCCTCGATTCTGTCTTGAGCTCCAGCCAGGATTTGGCAGGACCGACACCTGAAAAATCTAAAACCAGACCAGAAAAATACACAACCGAGGAACGAAGAGGAAAATCTCTTCGATCTGGATGTAGCCAAGCGACGACGATAAGGTGGCCAAATAGGCCAAACTCTGGCGCCATACTCTGCATACATTTTTCAGTGTTCGATCGATGATTCAGAGTGCTCCATGCAGACAGACAACCAAGCCAGCAGGATGAGGGAGACCACACCACACCCAGCCACAGCTAGCTGGGCATGTTTAGCTCACACAACTGTACAAGCAGCGCAACGTTGCAAGTCGTGGGCCTCTCTGCTTCTCGGATAAATATCAGACTTCGATCGACTCATGCAAATGCAAAAACTTGTACAGTCTTGCATTCACAAGTAAGGAAGGGTCAATGTCAGTTTATCGTCTATGGCAGTATAGCTACATAAAAGTTTCTAAATTTTAATACGTTCTTGATTAATGTTGCCTCCATAATGATGATTATCTAACTTCTCGAAGATGTCTGAACTCTCTGAACTGAATGCCAAGAAATATCTGTTGAGTTGCATGGGAGGGAGCCAAAAAACGGTGGTAGGAATCGAATTTTCTCCATGTATAACAACCAAAAAAATTCTTTAATGGTGAAATACTTATGAAAGATTCAGATCGGTGAATTGTGATCGAAAAAAATATCTCAAAAGGGATTCAAAGCAGGGCTCACCACAAAGTGGCCTTCACCACTCTGGGATGAACTAATACACCTGGGACGACACTGACAGCCTGTAAATTATATCAATCCCAACTGAAAGGTTGATTAGGTTGTATATTTAAACTCTAATTGCACCCATCCTGTGCGGTGCACGCTACAAATCTGCAATCGCTTTTGCTCATTTCTTTTCTTACAAGTGCATTTTGACTAATTATTTTCTCCCATAGATGATGTAGCATATGCAGTAGTATCTTGGTTGTCTGCTCTCTAGCTTGCATGTACAGAGAACACGTATATATTTATCTTGTGTTCCCATCACTAATAGCTGTCATCATGATAAATTGGATACACTAATCGGTTCATCAACCAAACGTAATCAGGTATGCTTCATAGTTCGTATGAGGGCCACCTGTGCTTTGTGAAACGACAATTAGAAAGCATCACCTGCACATGCTTGAATGGAGTCATGGACCCACAGAATATTAAGCTAGCTCCATGTTACCGGCCTTGGACAAACACAGACAAATTATCTTTGTACAAAACTAAAAACTCATGCTGTGCTCAAGTGCAGTTAGGCTTTGTGGTTTATTTTCTTGAGGATAAGTTTTCAATTGTTGGTAAGTACTCTTACGCTTAAACTTTATTTGTAAATATATTTATTTTTATTGAAGTATAAGTGCATTGTACATCTTTTTCTCTTAAATTGGATGGTATTTAACCCATTATTCTACCAAAAATTAGAGGCCACAAAAACAAATTCCGACTTACGCAAGTAAATAAAAATGATTGTAGCCCACTTCTATTCCACATTGAGGAAAGAGATCGGAGTGGCAAGTGTTGAAGTATAAGTAAATTTACCATCCTTCTTTTTAGCTTTTGGAATAAAAAGGTTATCGAATGAAACTCAATACTACTTTCAACTAGGAATGGAGGCTTAATTGAAATTTAGATTATGAGTTTCTTCAACTTCTTTTTTTTTCCTTTTGGGACTAGTAATTATGTATACATCGATCAACCAATGATTATATATGTTGATTTTATTTTTCAGGGTGGAAACATATCAGAAATTTCATCCGACAATATTTTCATCGGATTTGCTGGTTTGCTCGTTGTGGGCCCCATGACACATATTTCATGGATGACATTGAACTGGCAATATATAGTGTTTGCGCTTTGCAGGCCTGCTACATAAACAAATACGATCGCCACAAGTTGCCGAGATCTTTTTGCCAGCTTACAACATGAGTCTCCAGTACGTTTAATTAAATAATAAAAACTAGCCTAATTATGGTGAATATGATTTGATTATTTGAACACAAAAGTAGTTGGCTAGACTTGATAACGACATCAACGACATTAAGACATGATATTTATTAATGACGTTTAGCTTTAACCTAATTTTCAAAGCACTCGGATATGATTCTATATAATTATAGGTTGGACGAACTGGCTAGGCTGCTGATAAATCGAACTCGACTATACTAAATCGCTATGTGGTTATAATAGGTTTGTGAGAGAGTTTAGGAGAGAGTTTGAGTCTTAACTTCATTATGCTAAAGTGTAACATCCGAATTTTTTTATGTACTCCACTGGCACTAAGTACGTCCCTCTAGGGCCATTGGTATGTAAAACCTTTAAAAATTCTACAAGCTAGCTAGGTGCGTTAATCTACTTCTCTATGTGCCGCTGCTGTGGCATGTTGGATGGAGAGGTCGAGAGCCATGGCGACAGCGCGGTGGCGGCGTCACGGCGGCAGTGTAGCCGTGCTCAGCGAACGGAGGAGGAAGAAGAATATTGGGGGAACGATTGTGAACCGTTAGATGAAATTGGACGGTGGATGTGCAGGAACTGCACGCCTCTGATGTTGCTCTTGCACGTTAGAGGATCCGGATCCCAAGAATTACTAGCTAGTTTGCACTCGTGGTGCTGTGGATGTCTACATTTTAGTTGAATAAGGTGCATCATTGTTACTGCAAGCTATCAAGTGGATGCAATTTAGTCACTTTTATTGCAAAAAATATATTTTTAGTTCAATAGAATAAATGTAGGATGCATCTTATTGATATCAAGTGGATGCAATTTAGCCACTTCTACTACAAAATGGTCAAGCGTGTGTTATATATATACGATAAACGGGTAAAGAGTCAGCAACTTTAAATATCAAGCCATAAGGGCTACTCTAGGTTTTTTTTGTTCTTTCAAAAAACTTACTATCCATGGTGCAATGAGATTTGAATCAATTCTACAACGGCTGGTTAATACATAGATTTTTTTTACTTGATGAGAGGTGTGCACTTGCTAGTTGATTATTATGGTACTTCATGGTGACTTGTAAAATAAATGGGAAAATGACCTCGATCAACTGCCAAATCAGAAACAAGGAAGATGATAGGAGTTGTGTTTTTTTCCATTTTGTTTAACAGAAAGTGCCCTTCACAAACTTTCTAGGTGAATATTTGGATTGAATCGCTGGCCTATACATGGATATGATTTGGTTAATCAGTTTTACCAAATCATTTAGCATATGCTAGATTGCCTGCATGAGTAATAAGTTTCTCAGATAAATTCGGTCACTACACTTACAACATTTGAATAAATTTGTATTTGTCGAGTTGCACGTGCACGATGACTAGTATCAGATAAATAGATGATTTTGGTGAACCAACATCGCATTGCCGAAACATGCAGAACCTACATCATTATTCCACAATTATTCCCGATATAATATAGAGATGCTCTCTTATCGAGAGGAAAAAGTAATGCTCAGAATCCTTGCATCTTACGATACAACCAAATAGAAAAGAAAGCCATAACGCATGCATTTACTAAAATTTTTATAGATGGTTTCAATCTGAACCATTCATTTTAACAGCTAACCAAAATTTGAATTCTCTACAAATACATACTTAGCCAAGCACGAGACTCGTTCTACCAGTCAGCCCTAACAAACTTCCCGCCCACTCATCTCACCCACATGCACGCACGTAGCTAGACCACATGGGCTACCACCACCAATATAGTAGCCTTCAAAACAAAAGCTCACAAATTAATTAACCAAGATTAGCCTCCTAATCCTGCTATAAGAACCCCCTTACACGTCCCTTCATCCTCACGCAAGCAGCAAGGGCAACAACAACAAATCCCATCCTACTAATAAAGCCCTTTGATCTTCCTCGTCTCCGGCGGCCGTTTTCTCGACCGTACCCTTATAAACGGAGATGAAGAAGATTGCCTGTGCCGTCCTTGTTGCTGCCTCGGCCACCGTGGCCCTCGCCGCTGAGGCACCCGCCCCTGCCCCCACCAGCGCCTCCTCGGCTACCTTCCCGGCTGTCGGCGTGGTTCTCGGCGCCTCCGTGCTCTCCTTCTTCACCTTCTACCTACAGTAAGGAATGAAGGTGTTGTGTGTGTGAAGCGGAGGAGAGGACACTCGGTTTGATCTGTGTTGATTATACTTCATGTTATAATTAAGTACCTAAATGTGGTTTTTGTTTGGATTTAATTGACCATGTTGATTACTCCATTCATTTAATTTGCTTGCCTTTTCTTTCCCTCGTGTGTTCATTTGCTAATTTTATATGTAAAGAGTGGAGGATGAGGTGGCATTATTATTAATTATTTGTTCTAATACGACAATTGGATATTAATCAGTGTCCATTTCTTTGGCTTAATTGTATTATGGTTTACTAAACATAATTTTGTGCTTTTCAT
Organism: Oryza coarctata; assembly: GCA_030770085.1. NCBI lineage: Eukaryota > Viridiplantae > Streptophyta > Magnoliopsida > Poales > Poaceae > Oryza > Oryza coarctata. Next base: position 9,510,933 of record CM061472.1, read on the forward strand.
TATGGAGGACGGAAAGCTTTTCTAAGTGGAAATAAGAAGATGTGTCTTAGTTTTATGAAACAAAATGGGACTGCCAAAAATTAAAAAAATCATGAATTTTCAAAGTAATTCAAACAAGATTTTTAAGCATTTGTTATACTAAAAATGAAATATTTTAAATAATAAAAAGTGCTGCAGAATCTCCAGAAAAAAAAGGCAGAAAAGGGAATAGGAACAGAAAAAACAGAATATTTCAGCTCAAACTTGTTGACCCTATAGAACACTTCTGATAATGTTTGTTTAATCAAAGAACTGATCGCTCAAATTATTTATTTGGTTGTAATTGATATAATAAAATCAGAAGAAAGTTATGTACATGTTAAGTCGATAAACTTTCTAGACGGAACTTCTGTGATAATTAAAAAAGAATACCATTTAGAGTTATGATCAGATCCCTCATGGACATGATAACCTTAGGATAAATGGTCAGACTAATATATATGTTAATGTTATGCACTTGCAGACCATTAATAACTAGTATTATACTTCTTGTACATCTTATCGTTCTTCAGCTTCAGTTAATTGTTTGCCACTAATTTTCTCAATTATCAATCCTCTTGTTTGAAGGATATTTTCCACATGAATCCATGCGCCATTTTGTTTCTTATCAACATCCTTTGTTAGCCAATACAAGAGGATCTTAATACAGTTTTATGAAAAAAGTTAGATACATGTACAAATCATGTGCTTCATTACGAATCCATTTATGCATCGAACATAATTCTAACAACTTCCATCTCAATTCTCCATCAATAACACCTATGAAATTAATTGCAATACAAGGAAGTTCACATATAATTTGGAACAAAAAGAAGACTGCAACTCACATGCCTCTTGCAGGCTAATTGCTCACCGCTAAAAATCCCATGATTGGGAAAAGATGACGGCTTGGTTATGCGAAGGCCTAGGAGGTCTATTTAACTCCAGTACAGATTCTTAAACCTCGAGGTTCATGAGCGTACCAGTCAATTTTACCCTACAATTGACAAGGAGAGGGGATAAGACATGTACGTCGGTCGGCTGGAAGGCCTGCCCGACTCTCCCTATTGGCCGAATGCCGATAGAGATGAGAATGCTAGCGCATCGGCTGAAAAGCCAATCGAAGTACGAGAGATAGACACGTGTAATGCACTAAAGGGCCTATCAACCAAAGAGCCGATGGCGCTACCCGCATCCGATGTGCGGAGCGGGAGCCGATCCCCCACGAGGCCACGCAGGCGAGCGACAGCAGTAACAGTATCGTTAGGGCCAGCCTCGATAGATTGGACCTAACCGAGACAGTATGAGGTCAGAGGCTAACGACACTGAGACGATGGGGACTTGGACCAAACATGACGACGCGGTAGGAGGGATAAGATGCCATCGGCTACCTAAAGGCCTAATGCCTGACGCGGTCCTATATCTAAACCCATTGACCGCATGATGATGGGGACCTACGTTTAGGATAACTCATCGGCTACTTACTCCGATAAAACGCCGTAGAGAGACCTATAGACCTAAAACTCAATCCTCCGTCGGCACACCCATAGGTTGGACCTAACCGATACAGTACGAGACTGGCGACGGCGGAGGGAGTTTGATAGGCCAATAGATCTTGCACGGACGTGATGCGGTATAGCTGATCTGACTAAGAGTTTAAACTTAGACGATGCAGCCTTTGATAGAATAAAATATAATAGGATAGTGGCAGGACTTACCCCTTTACCGGAGATCAAACTTAACCGATGCAGCTCCGCATCGAGAGCTAGAACCCACCGGTAAACACCTAGATGAACTAGGGTAGTGATACGCTAAAGTTGTATATTAATCGAGAGATATCATACATGTTTCAGGGGGTCTATATTTATACCCTGGATTTATAGAGTCCGACACATTTACAACCACCATCGAACGTTATCTCTTAACAAAAATAACAGAAAAATATCTTTAAAGCAGTTAACTAAACTAACTAATACTTTCTAACCATATAGGATATAATTTAACTAAAGATAATACCCTACCGTGAATCCTACGGCTCCTCTACAAACTTGGTCTTATTTGGATAATTTTCTATTTTTAGACCGAATCTTTCCTTGCTCCACTCGATCGGCTTACTTCCTATAGCAATCAGACCTCTTTTCACTCAAACCGATCCTTTGCCAATCTCTCCTTGGGCTTCTCGGACGTAATCCCATCGGATAATTCAAACCGATTCAATCTTCTACTAATTTGATCGGCTTCTCTACAGTATCGATCGGATTTGTCCCACGAGCCAATAAGTATTTCCATCGGCCGATCATGTTTCCGGCGTTAACACTAATCTTCTGGGCTTCTGGCCACATAAAGTTTCAAGCTCTGCTAGAGAGCAACTAGTTGCAACTATTTACTTGTTTTTCATTAATATTTTTAAACCGCTAAATGATATGTTTTATATAAAAATTTTTATATAAAAGTTTCTTTAAAAAAATTAAATATATATATTTTTATAATAATTAATACTCGGTTTATTATGTACTAATGTTTCTCTCCTTCTGTGTCGCTAAAAATCCGACAGCTGTTGCCAAGTCCAACGCAGCCTCGGTCTAGTGCACATATATCACATTGTTCTTTTTCTAAAAACGCATACAACTATATAAGCTATTGTTTGCGAAAGACACAGGGGATTCACTGGAAGAACCAGTTTATGGTCAGTACAGAATCAGCGAATCGGATGCCAAAACCTGAGCCTACAAGGAGAAACAGAACCCAATCAACATGTTCAGAGGACACGCTTGTCAGTTCTGTCTTAGAGCACCTACATTTTTTAGGTAGGGGTCCTCCACATAATCCAACATTCCCTTCAAATGAATCAATTTGGAACGTTGAAAACTGGCGCGATTGCGGTATCCTTCCGACCAAATTGTTGCTGCATAAGTTCAGAGATGCAGGAAAGGTCAAATTTGTTTGCTCCTGTGGAATTTCTCCAGAAAGCTGGTTCCAAGACAAGTACAATGACTCCAGTAGGATCATGTTCTCGAGTTGCGAGTTGCGGTGGAATTGCCCCTGTGAAGGTATTGTGCGATAAATTGAGGTTGCGAAGTGAGATGAGTTTTCCCATCAACTCTGGGATATTGCCATCTAAATTATTGTCCAAGAAATCCATAGCTGTCAACCAGATCTTTTTAAATCTAACATATGATGCTTTGTATGTCGTCGCCACAATGTCATAGTAAAACCCATTCTCAACATAGAGACCACCTACAATTTTCTTTGTATTATTGAACTTCTCCATCATTGATTTAAACCTCTGAAACCATTCTGGACACTAGTTGCCAGAGAGGTTATTTTATGCAAGATCAATGATTTGCAAACTAGAAAAGCATTCCATATGTCAAGAGCATCACATACCAGACCATAGAGCTGATTGGATCGTATGACAGAAAAAAAGGTAGGGTTGGAATTTGCAAATTGGCTAAGACCCATATGAGAAATTTTTTTAAAAAAAATCCTAAGTAATACTTAAGAAGGACAACTTTTAATATTTAGGATCGATACTACAGATAGATTAAGATATTAATGTAAACGTTAGTCATAGAATCCAAGTGATCTGAATAAAGTGGCGTAAGCATTTGACATCCTCTATGATAAGAGAGTAACATAAAAGCTAAAAGTTAAATTTTATAGAACGATTATACTGTATATAGACTAGAATATTGGATTACAAAAAGATAACATATTTAACAGCTGACTGTTACAGAAATGTCTATATTAGGTTAGATTTGTGGTTATATAAAAATGGATTGAGTCTAGTATGAGGATTAGCTAGGGGTAGCACCAATTGAAGAAAAACTTATCCAATATTGGTTAAGATGGCTTATCCATGTCCAAAGGAGACTCCTAGGTGCACCAGTATATTATAAAATTCTAATTCAAGATAATAATGTGCGGAAAGATAGATGAATACCGAAATTAATATGGATATAGGCAATAAAAAGAGACTTGAAAGATTAGAATGTATCTAAAAATCTGTACTTGAATAGTAGTGCTTGGAAAATAACTATTGACGTTTCGACTCTAGTCTATCTCAAGTTGCTTGGGACTGAAAGCTTTTGTTGTTGCTATTGTTCTTAAAATCCACCTCATAAGAATGGTTGCTTGTGAACCTTTAGTATACTACTTTTGCTACTTCTATGAGAGGGATACCTCCTTATAAGGATATGTGCTCTCCAAGCCACTTGAGTTATACATGGTGAAGAGAACTAGAGGAACACACGCATGCGCTCGCTTGCCTTGCGACATGTGACATATGCGTGAATGGTTCACTAAAATTGGGCCTTCATACATACGCAAACATGGCTTCGGTTGATTTGTTTTTCGTTGGAGTGACATGGAGTCTGTATTAGTTACACATAACTTATCCAGTTCGGTTACGCATTATGGAGATCATGCATGCCCCCTAATCATACATCATGGTATCTCTATAAGTACCGAGCTACCGTCTCAACTCGATACACAAGAAAATAATCTAGTGTTTGTCATCTTCTCTTTGTTGTGCCGTTGCACATTGCCTACTCTATCCCGCCCACTAGCGTGCACTGGTAGATTGAGAGAGCAGGTCTCTAGAACCACGTCCTCATAAAGTCCTACATAGAGAGAGATCGAATAAGGTTTTTGGGAAGTGCTCCGCGTGACTACTTGCTGATCATCTACTATGGTTCATCTTCCTCTTCGATTGACTATGGTGGGTCATTGTCATCGTCCTGTATCTCACACCATTTGTGCAATATTGGCTTCTACTATTGTTAACACTCCAGAATATGACCATCGGTATGTATTCATTATGTCTTCCGTATGTGATCTATTTATGTTGATTACTGTTATATACATGTTTAGATCAGATAACATGGTTCCTTTACTTTATGCGATTAATGCCATAATTTATTTATAGAATAAATTAAATATACATGTACTTATATGTTTAACAATATAAAAACCTTATTATAGTCACTGTGATTTTTCAATGGATGTTTTTGCCAATAGACTGAGGCTAGATAAATTTACTAGTGTGCATTTTAAGATATGGTAGATCAAGATTGCCCTGTGGCTAATGGCTATGAAGTGCTTATGGGTTAGTACTGGCATACCTAAAGGAGTCATCTCATCTAAACAACATAAAAAATTCAAGAAAGCTACTACTATCTTTGTGAGATGCATTCTTAGTGTTTATGATCATCTTCTAGTCGAGGTGTACATATACATGACCGACACTAAGTAGTTGTGGGATGCACTGAATATCAAATTTGATGCTACTGATGCTACCAATGACTTGTATGTCATCAAGCAGTTTCATGACTTTAACATGATTGACAACCGTTCTATGGTCGAATAGGCTCACAAAATATAAAACATTACTATGAAATTTGAACTCCTTAAGCATGCCCTTCTCAATAATATGTGGCTGCATGCATTATTACAAAACTACTTCTTCGTGGGGGAGTTTTGGCACTATACTTGAACACAAGAGACAGGAGTACTCCATTGAGGGGTTAATTGCATCGCTTGATGTTGAAGAGAAATCTCGAGCAAACGACATCACATCGAAGGGTGATGGTGGATAGTATAGCGCAAATGTGGTATGGAAGCCACTAAACAAAAACATGGAGAAATTTGTTGAAGCTTAACAGACCACCTACTTCAAGAAAAAGAAGAAGAACAACAACAACAGTAAGCAAGATGACAAAACTTGCTTTGTGGGTGGTTTGCCTGGTCACTTAGCCAAGACGTGTCCACAGCGTAAGAGAAAGAGGACACCAATAGGATACACGTCTAAGTCTATTAATGTAACAATTGGCAACACTAAAGAAAGAAGTGAGCATGCTAATTTACCTACTGTTCTTTCAGTTAATCAATCCACTAATTGTGAGTTGATGAAAGATCAAGTCTCCTAACCTTGTGTTATAGGAAGTTTTGGTGATTAATAACAACATATGTTGGGACTAACTATTTTTATGAGTTGGAGTGACTAGATTGAGTTCCGACATCAAGATAAGGATATTGATATACATATTGGTGAAGAGAATATATTGAAGACAGTGAAGAGCAAGTAATGCTTAGCCACAATGGATCACGAGGTGGTGAAGGGCAAGCAAAGGGTTTAGCGCTGATGGATCAATACGGTGATGAAGGACGAGTGAAGGCTTCACGTCGATGAACTGTAGAACACCATGCAAAGTTGTGGAAGATCCGCATAAATCATTTGAAGAGTGAAAGATGGAGTAACAAAGAGCAAGACCAATGAGGTATTGATTAAGAAAAATGTATAATTGATTTGGGACTAATGTGTTTAATAAGATGTAGGTGTTCGCGCCGGACCCTGACACAAGCACGCCGACGCTTGGTAGGTCTGCTTAGCTCCAGTGTAGGCCGGTCGGCTTCTCTTCGTGACTCGAGGTACGTGCGCCGGGACCCGTGGGTTCACGTTGACTCCGACACAACGGTGCGGGCACGGATGTACCAGTCAAGTTAACCCTGCAATTGATAAGGAGGTGAGGCAAATGGGTCAATCGGACGATAGGCTGATACGAGCGCTCGTTATTGGCTGGCTACTGATAGGATCGGGTTGGTCATTGGCCATGTCCTGAAGGCTCTCGCTATCGGCTAGTTGCCGATAGGAATCGGGACGCTCTTTAATTGGCTGGGGAGCCGATGAAGGCGTGGGTAGGTGTCGACGAGGGATACGACGGCTCTAGGCGTAGCGAAAGCGAAACCCTGATCCATCGGCCGTAGAGCCGATGGAGGCATAGGATTATACACAGAGGATAGCAAGGCGCGCGGGATCCCTCCTGGTGGTCGTTCATCGGCTGCAAAGCCGATGAAGGCATATGTGAAGTAGCAAGGAATCGTATAAAAGGCACGGGTTATAAAGTCGATGCCGCTCCGGATATGGCAGCATGAGACCCATCGCCTGTCGTGATGACACTGCTAACGCTGAGTCTCGAAGATCAGACCTAACCGAGATAGTACGAAACTAAGGCCAGCGGCAACAGGACGGTGGATGTTAGATCGGACATGCTGAAGTAAGGGCGAAGCGAACCCATCGGCTAGGTGAGCCGATGAGTAGACGTCTCTCTGAAGACAGGCACACATCGGCTGGAAGGCCAATGCACTTGGCATGTCTGAAGACTAGTGCGTATGGATAACTCATTAGGTAACACTTCGATAAAATACCCTACAGAGACCTATAGACATAAAACTCATTCTACCACCGGCAACCTCGTAGGTCAAACCTAACCGATGCAGCATGAGACCGACGATGGCGGAGAGAGCTTGATAGGCCGATAGACCCTGCACGGACATGATGCGATACATCCGATCGGCCTAAGAGGTTGAACCTAACCGATACAGGCTTAGACAAAGCGAGACATATCGAGATAGTGGCGGGACTTACCTCTTCTCCGGAGATCGGACCTAACCGATGCAGCCCCGCGTCGAGAACCAGACCCCACCGGTAGAAACCTAGATGAACTAGGGTGGCGATGCGCCAAGATTGTATTGATTGAAGGATTGTTGATTACATATTTCTAGGGGGTCTATATTTATACCCTGGGTTTACAGAGTCTGACATGTTTATAACAACCATCGGACGTTATTTCCTAACAAAGCTAAAGGAAAATATCTCTAAGGAAGTTAACTAACTAACTAAATCTTCCTACCCATATAAGATAGGATAGAATACCCTGCCGTGAACCACGGCTCCTCCTCAAACTCAGTCTTATCTTGGATAATCCTCTATTCTGGAACCAAGTCTTTCCTTGCCTCAATCCAATCGGCTTCTTCTCTATAGCAATCGGACATCTCTGAGCCTCAGCCGATCGTCTTTCCAATCTATTGCTAGGCTTTCCAAATTTTGTCGTTAACAGTAGGTGAATAGTCCTGATGGTGAAATGGAGTTGATGTCGGCAACCCTCAAGGTAAAGCAAGAAGATAGTATAAATGTGTTCCTAGAAGTATAGCTTTTCTATTTGTTTTTGAGTATAATAATACCGTAGTATTAAGAGAGATGTAATATTGATGTATTTGTTTATGTCTTGGTGCTCAAAATGAACATTCTAAGTGCTTTCTTGAGAGATATCCAAGGCTTAACTTATTCTCCAAGCCTTAACCTAACCGGTGGTTTTGGCCAAAGACTTCGGACTTTGAATCTAAAAGTAACTACTAGTTTTGGAGGGCTCGGGTGTTTAAACCCCTCCAGCGCCTCCATCCTTTGCAGCTATTTTGAGACTAAGTTTTAGCAAGAGTGAACCTATCTAAATCCAAATAGCTCCTCCTAAATCCCCTACCTTGGTCATAGCTCTTTGTGAGATTGATTTGATGAGAGAAAGAGTTGAATTGAGCAATTGAGAGATTGAAAGCTAGTGAGGGTCTCTCCATTCTTTGAGCACTTGAGTTCAAAGCAAGCAAATCTTTGATTAGGTTTGTTACTCTTGGAGATCAAGGTCTCCTAGATGGTTAGGAGTCACCGGTGAGCTTCCAAAGTTGTGGTGAGTCACAAAAAGTTTATGAAGGTTTATTCTCACCTTAGCTAGAGAAGAGATAATTAAGTGAGAAACAAGCTTGTGCTTAGAGGTTGCTTGGTAGAGCAAGTTTCACTAGAGGTAGTAGCTCATTGCCCAAGTGTGTGGACCTTAGTGGTTACTTGGAAACAGAGTTTTGCCTCGGTGGTTGCTTGGAGGCCAAAGCTTCATCCTTGGCACTTGTTTGGTGAGGCTTGAGAATGAGAGAGATTCAGCTCCTTTGAGTATCTCAATGGAGACGTAGTATCGTTGGGATCCAAACTTTGGGAAACAAATATTTTGTCTCTGTCTCTCACTTGTGTGCTTTATTTTCTTACATCATTTACTATTGATTTGGATAACCTCTTTCCTTCGCTACATTCAAGGGTATCTCTTTCTAGCATCCTTTGGACGTAGTGAAAGAGGAGTGGAATTTCTGGACACATTATATGGAGACTTTAGCCAAAGCTCTCTATTTTATAGAGAGGCACGTCTAGATACTTCAACTATTTTGACTAGACACTCCAGAGGACTTCGTCTGGATATTTTGGCCCTTTGGTCTGGATACTCTGAAGGAACTTCGTCAATCTAGCCATTTTAACCGGATACTCCAGAGGATTGTCCGAATACTTTGGCCCTTTGGTCTGAATACACTGGAGAAGAATTTTATTCCATTGTGAGTGTTTTTCAGGAACGCCTATTCACCCCTCTTGTAGGCAACATCAATGTCCTTTCAATAGGTATCAAAGCCTGATCTCCTAATAGACTTCATCGCTTGGAGAGAAAATATCCGAGATGGCAAGAATAACTCGATGAGTTTTGTGCCTGAAAATCAAGATGAAATGTTCCTAGAACTTCTCATGCTATATGGTTCAAATTATTCATCTTGGAGTACTTAAATACTTGATGAGTTTAGGACCATTGGTCCTCAAATAGAGTGAGTTGTAGATATGAGCATTTCTCCTCCAAGTGATAAAATGCTATCATTTGAAGAGTAAGAGAAATTCATACATCTCAACATTCAAGCTACTAACATTTTATTTAGTGTTTTGAGTGAAGATGTGTTTGAATCCATCATGCCGCTCAAGGATGCTCATCTCATTTGGACCACACTAAAGCAAAGATATGGCTAGTCCAAATGTGATGAAGTACAGCTCACTATGGAAGAATCACTTGAGGAGTGCTTAACTTCATCTGTAATTTGTATAGAGTCTCAAGTGACTCTATCAAATGATCAAGATGGCCATGCCTATTCACCTCCTCACCAACAAATGACTACATTCAAGACAATAAATTAGTGAGTAGGGTCAATGTGGATACTTCTATTTTGTATATTGCTTGTGGAACTAATCTTTCGAAGGAAGAAAAAGTATATGGGTACGAATAGTCAAATGAAGAATCCACCTCTCCAAGATGCTTATTTACTCACTTCGATGAATATTTATGTCTCAAGCCAAAAGCATCATTGGAGAAGGAAAATCAAGAGCTCAAAGCTCAACTTGTGGAGCTCACTAGCAAGCATGTAGACCCACAAGAGAAATATGATGAGCTTTTGTGCTCTTGTGAAAATCTTGTAGATTCTCATGCAATGCTAAAAGTATCTCATGAGGTGATAATGACAATGGTAAAAACCTATTTGCCTCATGTTAAAGTTGATTTGACTTGTGTTAACCCCTGTTGCTCTCAAGCAAACCTTTTCCCAAACACTACATATGACTTGGATCATGTAGGTACAAATGAATCTCTCATGCAAGAGGCTAAAACACACAACAGAGACTTGGTTATATTGATGGGCAACACTCAACCTTCTTAAGATAACCATGATGCCTTTGTAAAAAAGCTTGAGAAGGGATCAATCGAGGCTTGCACTGAGTCTCATCAAGAAGATTACAAGTCTAATAGCAAGAGCAAGGGGAGATCAAAGAGAGCATGCTACAATTGTCACGAGTATGGATATTTCATTGCCAACTGTAGCAACAAGAACAAGTTCAACACTGTTAATTATAAGTGTCAAAATCAAAAGATGATCAAGACCCCTATTACTTGCTTCATGTGCAAGAAGGAGGGTCATCATGTGAGAAGATGCCCCTTGAAGAAGAAAAGGAGAGACATGAGCAAGAGTCAAGAAAAGAAGAAGAAGAAGGCTCATGTCAAGTGTCTTAAGAGCTCAAGTATGGGACACTATACCTCTATATGTTCCAACAAAATTTATGATAAAGTCACACTTTCAAAGAAGAGATCAAGAAGCGACAAGAGAAAGTGTTATGGTTGTAATGAGAAGTGACATGAAATTGGTTTTTATCCTCATAAGAAGGACAGTCATTGCACACCATCATGTAAGAGGCAAGCCAACAACAAGAAATCAAGAATCGAGATAGAAGCAAAACTCAACTTTGCTACAATTGCTGGGCAATGGGACATATTGGTAAAAATTGTCTCATAGGTAATATCCCTAAGCAAAAACTTTCATTTGAACACAATTTGTTTAGGAAGGCCAAAAATGACAATTGTGCTACTAGGGTGATTAGTTCACCACATACAAGCACAAAGTCCATTTAGGTGTCTAGATCTCTTATGACTAACACCCATGGACCCAACAAGATTTGGGTACCAAAAAGAGTTTAAATTGTCCACTAGGTACTTGGAGGTGCATTGGAGGCTTGCCTCATCTTTGAAGAATCAAGTTTATACAATGAGTCAAAAATAGAGTCAAGGAAGAGAATAATTAATCTACGTTAAGAACTAATGATATCTCGGTAACAAGTACTTGTACGGTAACATTTATATAAAATTATGTAGGTTATATTTCTTATGTTGAATGTTTCTACTTGGATTTTGTTTCATTGATCCACAAGTTTAATTTTGAGCAATATTTGATTATCACATTTAGGGAGTGCGCTATAACTTCTCATTTCATTTGCAACCCTTGAAATGTGTTTTCATCAAGTTGATGCTATGTTAGTCTTCAAAATAATATTTTGCTAAAAAAGTTAAACTTCCCAAAATTAGTTGCAAAACTTATTTTAAGGTGCTCTTTCACCTACTTGAAAAGTTTTTCCAAGACTTGATTGTAAAAAAAATGAGTTTTTGCAAAGAAAATGATTTTGGCCTAAAATTGTAGAATGTATGATCTTATTGTCTTTTGCTTTTAAAGTATATTTTTTACAAAATATTATCTAAGTGGTTTTTACAAATAATCTTTTGACAAACATTCAATGTTGGTCATTTCAAACTTTTTTGATATTGAAATCTATTTTATACAGCTAATGATTTGACAATAATTTTATTTTTAAATTCTCCAAAAAAATATCATGATCATATTTGGTCCAATTATAGCATTATGTGAGTTTTACCACTAGAATCATTTTAATATACATGGGTTCATGGAGGTATTTTAAACTCATGAAAAATCAAATCCTCTCTAAAACAAGTCAATATGCTCAAACTTACAATTTTGTGGCTTTTACTTAAAACTTCAAGCTCTATCCTTATATGGGCAATGGATCATGGCTGAATCTTTTAAACGTGAATTTAATGATCAAATAGGTGCTAGATCATGTGTGAGCAAGCCTTGGGTGCTTCCTAAACAAATCCCTCACACGAGCACCTTAGATTTTGATGTTTTCCCAAAACTCAGAGTTCGCTTATTAAATGTTATAATGTAATCTTGAATTTTTAGGGTATTTTATTAGTTTATTTGATTCCCCATGTTGTTATGAGCTTGTGTTTCAAATTTGGTGAGATTCTAAGTTTGTTTGGATGGCTTTTGAGAAAAAATCTTAAACATTGTTGTGTGCTGAATTTGTCAATTCGGAGACTCTGGACATAATATGTGGAGACTCCAGTCCAACTGACATAGTCTTGGTTTAAGCTTTTGAACCAAATTCTTTTATCTCATGTTTTAAAAAATGCAAAAGTTCTAAAAGATTGCTTCTAAAGCTTTGTAAAAGGAGCCTCTTTGGTTGAGAATCTTATTTTCAAATTCAAAAAAATTGTGAAAATGCATTTTGAATGTCATTTGAGCTTTTCAGTGAAAGTCATTCTTTTAAAATGGCATTCAAAGCTTGTATTGGTTTTTCTTATGATTACAAAAATTATTTTTGCAAAAGTTCTATTTTGAAAAGTTTCTCTAAAGTCCGAAGATCATTTATTCAAAGTTTCATATCAATTGTGCTTAACCTACAAAAGTTTGGAATTTTTCTCACTTTGTTCAAGTTTCTAAAAATTTTCAGAAAAGCCTTGGTTTTAGACTGATTTGTTATTTTTTTTAATCTCAAAATAGGTTGCAAACTAGAAGGAGCTTACATTATGAATTTTGATCCTTTACGGTTGGACTTCATTGCAAAATTTATTCATTTTTTAAGGGCTATTTGGATATTGTTTTAATGCTGCTTTTAAGCTCATTTTGAGTTTCCAAATCCTAAAACTTTTGGTTTGCTGAAACTTTTAGAACATTGTATCTTCCTTTTGGTTGTGATTTGAGGAAAGCTCCCAAAATAAAACTTATGCATTGTTCAATAAACTATCTCCTAGACTTATTGCATACTTTTTGGAGCCCTTTATCACAAGTTTTCTAATGTTCGAGAGCCACTTTGCATATGTCTTTTTAGTTGAGCTTAAGTTTTAGAACTGCATATCTCTTGTTAAAATTCTCAAAAAAGTCGCTTAATAAAACTAGTCTCAAGCATAGAGCTCATTATTGAAAAATTCTTGAATTTTTGAGCTCCTTTGAATTTGTGCCATGCTTTAAATCTCTTTACTATTAAATTTAAAGTGTTTTCTAGAGAATTTTGTGCCAATTTATTCAAATATAGGGTACACTCCCCATTTGTTTTCATTAAACAAGTGCATGCATTTATCAAGTAGTTCAATTACTTGGATGCATACATTTAGGGGGACCATATCCTATGTCTTTGTGATTTTTGAGACTAACTTGTTGTCAAGTGTATTTTGTGTTTAGTCTTATAGGAAGTGAAAAAAATCCATGGAGGCAAAGGTATGCTATTCTAAATTAGTAAATCATTTACTCTCTAATTTACCTAGCTACCATCTATAATATAACTTAAATTCTCTCACTTGACTTAAATTTAAAATAGTACACACAAACTTGTCTTCCACCATTTGTTTGGACTATTTTTGGGGAATTTAGTCTATGTTATGAGGTTTCATAGATAAGTGATCCACTTCCTCCACATCCAAAGTATCACTATTTGTAAAACTCTCTGTTATGCTTTTAATGCTTTCTCTTGTCTATGTGTTGGATCAAGATTGGTCCAAGCTCTTTTGAATTGGCTTTATGGTCTCCAATAAGAAATCAAGAGCAGAAAAGAGACAATGATAAATCAATGGAACTTGTTTTCTTAACAATTGAATGATAAGGATGAAGAAGGATGAAACTGGTAAAGCACCATCATATTGAGGTTTGAGATTCATACATGTGTGCTTAACAATTTTAGTCCTTGTGTTCATTCCTTTATTTTGGTAGAGTTTGCTTTGTTGAACCCAAGATGTAGTGTAAACTCCTCTCTTATTCTCATTTTAGTGAACTGTATATGCATATCTTATATACTTTTGTATGCACACTTTGAGACAGAGCTTATTCTATATCTTGAAAGACTAATGTTTTAATTTGAGTTTATCATTTTAGCCTTAATTGTTGGAAAGTAGATATGATGCTAAAATTTGCTCACATTATTTGTGAATCCAAAATGTTGACAAATTTTCTTCATTGCTATTATCATTGGAATATGCATATTTTATCTTATCCATCTATATATGTGCACATCTTAAGGAGGAAGTTTACCTTTATTTTATGAGCTTAAGTCTATTATTTTTGAGACTTGGTTTTTGAAACATCTCTTTCGAGCATATATGACTTGTGTAGTGCATTATATGACTGGCATATTTTTATCCCATTTTTAAGTGGTATGTGAGGCGAAGTATGTGTTTTTTTTTAAAAAAAAATCTTTTTCGAACTTTGGCTTTGTGTCTTGCTTCAAATTTGGATTAATATATGTCTAAGAGTTATATTTACAAAAGTGCATATATGTACCTTCTTCCCAATTGATCCTCTTTTTGGCTTCCAAATGATATCTTTTTATCAGTTTTATTTGTCTTATATCAGTTGGAACCTCTTATATGCACATATTTAAAAAGAGATCGCGCTTATTTTAGTGTTTGATTGATCTCTCTCATTAGATTTTATTTGTCCTTCATTTGGGATTGGTGTACATGATTTTATTGCATATTGTGGGTGCACATCATGAGGTTATTTGAACTTTGTTGACTTAAAAATAATTCTTTTGGTTAAATTTCATATTGTTTAGCCTCATAACTACACTTGAAAATGAGAGAGGCATATCTACCTTTCTAACTTTTCTAACATGCTTGTAGCACCAAAGGTGTGTTGACAATTTTCCTCTTGAGGTGTATAAGACTTGTGTAGCTCTTATACACTTCATATATTTTCTTTGTCTTTATGCTTTTACCTTCTCACATACTCTTTTAGTGTTGAATGCCAAAGGGGAAGTATAAAGAGAAAGTGATATAACGGGGAGAAGTGTTTTCCTATTTCATTTGTTGAAACTAACCCTCTAGTTTTTTTTCATGCAAATGTTGACACATACTATTCTATTGTATTTGCATTTGTCTTTATGTGATAGTGTTATCATTAATCACCAAAAAGAGGGAGATTAAAAGATAAGTCTACTAACCTTGTGTTTTAGGAAGTTTTAGTGATTAATGACAACATATGTTGGGACTAACTATTTCCATGAGTTAGAGTGACTAGGTTCCAGCATCTAGATAAGAATATTGATAGATATGTTAGTAAAGAGAAGATATTGAAGACAATGAAGGGCAAACAATACTCGACTATGATGGACCATACGGTTGTGAAGAGCAAGCAAAGGGTTTAGCGTCGACGAACCAATATAGTGGTGAAGAGCAAGTGAATGCTTCGTGTCGATGAACCGTGAAATACCATGCAAAGTTACGGAAGATCTGTATCAATCATTTGAAGAGTGCAACATGGAGTGTCAAAGATTAAGAAGATGCGAGGCATTGATTAAGGCAAATGTATAATTGACTTGGAACTAATATGTTTAATAAGATATAGGTGAATAGTCCCGATGGTGAAATGGAGTTGACATTGGCATCCCTCAAGGTAAAGTAAAAACATGGCATAAAGGTGTTCCTAGAAGTATAGCTTTTCTATTTGCTTTTGAGTATAATAATATCGTACTATGAAGAGAGATGCAATATTGATGTGTTTGTTTATATCTCGGTGCTCAAAGTGAACCTTCTGAGTGCTTCCTTGAGAGATATCCAAGCCTTAACCTAACCGGTGGTTTTGGTCGGAAACTGCGGATTTTGAATTTATGAGTAATAGCTAGTTTTAGGGGCTTAGATATTTAAATTCCTCCAGCCCCTCCACCCTTTGTAGTTGTTTTGAGGCTAAGTTTTACCAAGAGTAGACCTATCCAAAGACAAATACACACTCCTAAATCTCCTACCTTGTTGGTAGATCTTTGTGAGAGTGATTTGAGGAGAGTAAAGTTGAACTGAGAGATTGAGAGGTTGAAAGCAAGTAAGGGGCTACTCCATTCATTGAGAACTTAAGTTCATAGCAAGCAAATCTTTGATTATGTTTGTTATTCTCGAAGATCAAAGTCTCCTAGATGGCTAGAAGTTGCCGATGAGCTCCTAAAGTTGTGGTGAGTCACCGGAAGTTTGTGAGTATTCATCCTCACCTCCGCGAGGGAAGAGGTAATTGAGTGAGAACTAAGCTTGTGCTTGGAGGTTGCTCAATAGAGAAGCTTTATCGGACGTAGTAGATCATTGTCCAAATGTGTGGACCTCAGTTGTTACTTAGGAATGGAGTTTTGGCTCGGTGATTGCTTGGAGGCTAAAGCTTCATCCTTGGTGCTTGTTTAGTAAGACTTGGAATCGAGAGAGACCCGGCTCCTTGGAGTCTATCTAAAAGAAAGGCTCGTCCAGATACTCTGGCTATTTTGACCGGACACTCCTAAGGACGTTGTCTAGATATTCTAGAGGAACTTCGCCCAAATACTCTAACCATTTTGATAGGATATTTTGGAAGAACTTTGTCCAGATACTCCTGCCCTTTGGTTGAGTGCTTTCTAGGAACACCTATTCACCCTCCTATAGGAGACATCAAGGTCCTTTCGATTGATACAGGGCCAATGTACATGTTTATGTTGACATCGTGTTGTTTTGTTCTTATGAGGTCACTTGGGATTTCTTCATCTTAATGGGAAATGGATTGCATGTTACTATTCGTTGTGTTGGCATGATACATCTAAAGTTTACTTTAGAAATGATCGTGTAGCTGAAAAACATGCAACATATCCCTACTATCGACAAGAATCTCGTTAAGGATTCCCGTCTATGTAGAAAATGGTTTAAGTTGGTGTTTGAGTCTAATAAATTAGTCATGTCTAAATATAGATATTTTATTCATAACAGCTAGAAGTGCGGAGGTTTATTCCACTTTTTCCTTTCTGATTTCTACAATAAATCTATACCAGATTTGCTTCAGTGTGGATGATGAGGCTAATGTTTGGCACTCACATTTATATCATATTAATTTTGGTTTGATGTCTCGGTTTTCAAGTATGAGTTTAATTCTAAAGTTTTCTATTGTCAAAGGTTTTAAGTGACATAGTTGTGTGTAATCAAAGTAGTCTTGCAATCCTCACAAGGCTATCGAGGAGATAAACTTTGCTCCTCTAGAACACTTAAATTAAGATCTTTGTGGAATGATTGAAGTATTGACGAAGTGTGAAAAATGATATTTCATGACATTGATTGATAATACTACTAGATTCTAATATGTGTATTTGTTGAGAACGAATGATGATGTCCTAGACTATTTTAAAATTTATAAGGTAGAAGTTGAAAACCAACATGACAGACAACCAACTTGACATAAAGATAAAAAGACTTAGATCTGATCATGGTGGAGAGTTTTTCTCAAATGAATTTGACTTATTTTGTGAGGAACATGGCATCATATAAGAGAGGATGCCTTCCTATTCTCCCGAGTCTAATGAGCTTGTCGAAAAAAAGAACCGCAAAGAACCGTATGCTGACTGACTTGGTGAATACTATGTTAGATACTGTAGGACTATCTAAGGTATGGTGGGGAAAGCCTTGCTGACCTTGAATCATATATTGAATAGAGTTCCTAATAGAAACAAGGACAAAACTCCATATGAGATATGGGTTG